>CM071953.1:24102500-26502500 GCA_036784905.1 Acrossocheilus fasciatus
ATTTTGTTCAATATTTCTTAAAATTTCATAATATATTCATATATATTAATATTTATATATATATATGTTTTTCCATGTTTATTCATATATATTTAAATCTTGTTTTTTCAAAATTGTATTTGTAACCTTCCTTCAAATTTTCATAATAATAATAAAAAGTCACACAGAGACCTGTCATATAGACACCACTTTTTATGATCCAATTAATTCCCAGTGTATAAAATCAAGGCTCTATTCCCCCCATTGAAGATCCTGTCAGAAAAACATCACATTAACGGAAGTAAAATGAGTTGTGACCGCTGTTTCATCTTGACTTTACCTGCTCTAAAGGGTTAAAGAACTGCCCTCGGAGGACTGCATTTTTCAGATTTTGTGTCACCACAGTGTCACAGTGCACTTCCATCTCCACTGCTTACATAGCACACTAAATGCAGTTTTCTATATGATTGTTTATCATGGAGCAGAAGAAAAAGAGACACAGCGTTCTTTGTCTTCCTCTGTATGCTGTTCTCCTGAGGAGCATTCAAGGAAATTGATATTGGCAGCACTGCAGTGCGTGTAACGGCGGCCATATCGACTGTGCGCGAGTGTGTGTCAGCGACTGGCAAGGTGGCGTGGGAGTCATTGCCACACTCTAGGGGCCTGGAGCTCATTTGAATGCATCCCAACACTGACACCCCCCTTCACTGCTCTCTCACACAGACACACACACACACACACACACACGCACACACACACAGACAGAGTACTCCCTCTACCTGTTTGGGCTGCCATCATTTGCATGAAATAAGATGGAAATGGAGCCCTTATTTATTTCAGCAGAAATGAACTGTATTATTAAGGGCACCATTGTGCAAAGCACCGGCCGCTATGAGAATACATTACCCTGGCTATTTCTGGAGCGCTCCAGTCACACATACTGGCTAATTTACTCCATTCTCTACTCATACCGCTACTTTGAGGGGACCGCCACTTGGGTGCATTCAATGGAGTGCGTATTTGTGTGTGTGTCTATATGGGTGGTTGTAGTGTTGAGACAAATCTTGCTCGTGTGTGGGCAGCGCCAGCATGTATGAGTGTGTGAATTATGCATTTCAGCTGTGTGTTTGAACTGAAATCATCTCTAATTCAGTGACATCACCCTTTTTATCAACCAACAGGTTCATTCTTTTCACCTCTGTGGCCTGTGAACAGGAAGAGCACACACTCACCATTTCCTGTTGTTCCTCCTCCTCCTCCTCCTCTTCCTCATTAATGCTGGCTGTTTTCTCCCCTGCAGGAATGGTTTTAATAGTACATTGGCTGAACTCTGAACTCTTGGTGGATGTTGCTCTACCTGTTATCTGATCTAGAACTGGCTTCTTTTACCTGCAAACTGGCCATAACATAACAGGTATGCAATCTAGCACTAGATATGTTTCCATGCAAGTTGTGAATTTAATTCTTGTGAAAAATCTGAATACAACAAAACAGTTTGCAAATAAAGTTGCATTTTAATCAAATGCCAATGACAGGTAAATTGACACATAATAGAAATAGTAACTGTGCATTAAATGAAATAAGGGACTTGTGGTTTAGAGCAGTTTTGATAGTGATTGAAATAAACGTAATGTTACTTTTTATGCGTGTCTAGGAATTTAGATTATGTGCATGTCTTCTTACAAATAAAAATATTTATCCGAAAAAAGAACTTCTTGTGCAAGTTTTGGAAGAAACTTTTTAAGTATTTATTTATTTCTTGATATGGCCAAAACTTTGCATAAAAACACATGGATGGTTATTGTTTTTTGTTTAGGCCAGGGGTTGGCAACCTTTTTCTGCATGACATCAGGGGCATGCAAGCTATAAAAGAGAAAGAGATTAGTATTAAATGCATTTAGTTTATTTAGTTGTTTATTTTATAAATGTCAATTTCCCTCATATTTACAAACTAATTTGGAACAATAATGAACAAGAAAAATACAAAATGGCACCTTATGTCAAAAAGCTTGCTGACCCCTGGTTTAGCAAAAAAAAAAAAAAAATAATAATAAAATAAAGTGAGCAAAGGGAGAAAAATACTCTGCAGATGTGAACGCTTTGCCAACCACTGCTACTCAGACTTTTTTAAATAGGGACATTTCACCAAAAAAGGGACAGTTCTAAAAGGGACAGTTCACCAAAAAATTCAATTTGTCATCATTTACTCATCCTTAAAGGGATAGTTTACCCAAAAATGAAAATTTGATGTTTATCTGCTTACCCCCAGGGCATCCAAGATGTAGGTGACTTTGTTTCTTCAGTAGAACACAAACGAAGATTTTTAACTCAAACCGTTGCAGTCTGTCAGTCATGTAATGTCAGTCAATGGTACCCACGGCTTTGAGAGAGAAAAAAAAAAGAGTACTAATTAAACACATATTAATGCCTTATTCTACATCCCTAATCCTACCCAATACCTAAACTTAACAACTAACTTACTAACTATTAATAAGCAGCAAATTAGGAAAAAGTCGTAGTTAATAGTGAATTAGTGTTCCCTATTCTAAAGTGTTACCAGTTTTGTCTGTGTATGTTTTTTTTTTTTTCTCAAAGCCGTGGGTACCATTGACTGACATTATAAGACTGACAGACTGCAACGGTTTGAGTTAAAAATCTTTGTTTGTGTTCTACTGAAGAAACAAAGTCGCCTACATCTTGGATGGCCTTGGGGTAAGCAGATAAACATCAAATGTTCATTTTTGGGTGAACTATCCCTTTAAGTCATTACAAACCTGTATTTTTATTCTGTAGAACAAAAAAATGAGATATTCTACCCCCCCCCCCCCCCCCCAATCGCTCCCTAGCTATTTGTCTATACAAATGGAAGTTAATGGTAACCAAAACGGCTTGGTTTCTAGCATTTTTTCAAAATATCATCTTTTGTGTTCTGCAGGAGAATTAAAATCACACAGGTTTGGAACAATTAGGATGAGTTCATTCTGACCTAGAGTTACCTCCTAATATCCATGCTATGAAAATGTCATTATTCAGATAGCTGGTTATAAACATAATTAATAGTTTAACTAGATTTCATTTACTCAGCAAGATTCTCTTGAAACTGCTGCTTCGTCATGTCAGTATTTGACCTGAAGGAGAAAATTGACCATAGAAGAATAGCTACTATGGCACCCTTGTGGCAGTGCTGAGGATGTGGTGCATACTTGGTTGCATTCTAACACATTTCACGTACATGCTTAGAGTGTGTTTGAAGCTTTAATGTTTGACCAAGATCTACCCGCTGTGTATGCACACACACATATGCACACACACTGATTTGTGGCTGTTCATTCCTTTACGGCCTTTCTAATGGAGTTTATTAGCATCTGAACAGCATTTCAGAGCATATGAAATCTGTCCTTTTTGAAGGGTGGCACTTTTCAATCTGGATCTGAACAAAATAGTCTTATTAGGAGCCTATTAAGCTGAGAACTCACATACACATTCACAAAGAGTTTGATAAACATTACTTGGTATTTTTCAAGTGAAATATAAGACATCTGTGATGTGATGTACTAATCTCTGGCTGACAGAAACAGCATCAACTTTTAAAGACATAATCTGCTCTTAGACGGCTATTGCACTTGTCTCATTTGATGTTCTTATATGGTACACTCTTTTTTTCTTGTGTGTGCCACATTTGTGAACATGAGTTAGTGTGCGTAAATCTATATATGTGTGTATGTGTGTGTCTGCGTTTGCATTCAAGTTTTGCTGCGTGTTTAGGGAAAGCAAAAAAATCTTTGCTCATGAACAACATTTTCACTGTATTGATGTTTCTGTGGCTCTTTCAACCTCTCTGCAAAATTCAGCCAATATCAAGTTATTACCATTGATCAGAGGCAATGGCAGATTTCGACGTGAAGACAACTGGATTAGATGACACACAGCTAAACACCAAAGTCTTTATACTTCCAAATGGAATATTTGTCTCGTAATTACTGTAATAGCCTAAAGCCCATACCAATGTACTGAGGCTTTTAATTGTGGGTGCACTGTTTACATGTGGTACGTATTGTTGAAAAGAGAGTCTTGCCAGTGTTTCCTTTTGTATTTCATGCAATAATTACTAGTTTACTAATTTGTCATTTTGATAATGCTGTTTTTTAAATGCATTCAGTATAGGCATAATCTGGGGCAACTAGAGGTTATGTGCAATGCTCACGGCACTACAGTGAACAGCTGTAGATTTAAACCCCATGTGGCCTTTCAATAACTTCTAGACATTCAGATATAAAATAATTAGGACTGTTAAAGTTAATGCATACAATTAATTGAATATGTTTAACAGAACATAATATTGATAAAATGTTTGTGTCATTAACATGTTTATTTAATTTTACATTATAATGGTTTCATGGTTTCATTTTGTTGTTGATTTTAAAAATGAATCATACTGTAAAACCTCCAAAATTGGAAAAAAACCCAAAAGTACATTTTTGTTATGTATGATTAAGTCCTAAAAAATACGGCAGATTTGCATTTAGTTTAGCACATTTCCTATATATTTTAACAAAATTTGAGAAACATAAATTTGTATATCTTATGTTAATTGTTAAAAAAATTAATTCAAGGGCAGAATCCAATAATAATAGTGATGTGATTATTGTATTCTTGCAGTATAATTACCAATAACATTGTGAATTTTATCCTATAGAAATGAGTTAAGCTTTTGAGTTGACATTCAGGTGTATATTTATTTATATTCACATTTACATTTAATCATTTAGCAGATGCTTTTATCCAAAGCGACTTACAACTGAGAACAATAGAAGCAATCAAAACAAACAAAAAGAGCAATAATATATAAGTGCTGTGACAAGTCTCGGTTAGTTTAACGTAGTACACGAAGTAAGGTTTTTTAATAATAAATGAAAAGAAAACAAGTATGGAATAGAAAAATAATAGAGAATGCTAGTGTTAGAGGGTCAATTTAAAAAAAGAAGAAATAAATAGAAAACAAGTCAAAAGAATAGAAAAAGAATAGAGAATGCTAGTGTTAGAAGGACAGTTTTTATATATATATATATATATATATATATATATATATAAAGTAGTTAGAATAGAAATAGAATAGAGAGTGCAAGTGTCAGAAGGTCAAGTTGTTTTTTAAATAAATAAAATGTTAACAAGTAGATCAAATAGAAATAGAATAGAGAGTGTTATAGGGTTACGTTTAATTGAAAGAGATGTGTTAATATGTTTATTATAATGCAATATATTATTTGGCATGATAATTTGTTCCAAATTACTGCAGTTCATTAATAGTAAATTTTTCTAAGGGCGGTGAACATAAAAAGGCTTATTTGAATATAAGTTGTATTTAAATTAGGGCTGTCAGCTTATCACGTTAATTAAAATAACGCAATTAAAATTTTAACTCAGTTAACGGAGTGGCCCCGCCCCCAGACCTGTACGTCATCTTACATTTCATATAGTTGACTGTTGACAAATATGACGCAGGGCAACAACTCTATAAATGCATTTATGCTCTTCAAGATATTGGTGCAAAAATGCCCCTGTATGAGTTTTTGCCTCATATTTATATCATACAATAAGCAATATCACACGAGTTTAAATGCACTGAATGTATGCTTGTTTGAATGTGTGTGTAATTCAGTGCATTTCCTGTGTATTTTAATCAAATTTGAGTGATATTAATTTGAAATTGAAAATTGTGAATGCATTAAAGTAAATATATTATGATCAATTGATTATTCCCCATTTACCAGTACATCCTTAATATGTTTGTGCATATATTGAGGTTTATCTGTATACCAAATTAATGCACACATAGGCATTCACTTGATAGCTGTTTGGTCATGTTTATTAATAATATCATAAGTAAAGTGTTTATATCAGCTTGCGTGCACAAGCATGCCTTTATACGTGGGTGTAGTGATGGATCGTGTCGGCTCGGTGTTTACCTAGTTGGTGATTTGGAAGTGCTCGTGGCAGAGGCGTGGAGCAGGCCAGGATGGATGAGGTTGCCAGGGCTGAGTGAGTACACACGGCCCTCATGCACTCCATCATGGCCCTAGCTGAGGCTCATCGCCCCCCAGAGGCCAACACTAGAGCTGTTAATGCCTTTCTTAATTACACAAACTTAGGAAACTGCCATTACGGCACAATACTGTCACTAAGCTGGTTGGAGTATTCATGTTGAGCTAGTTTGCAGTTAAAGAATGCTCAAGAAACTATTAATTGTGAGTAATTGTGAAAGTTATTTGTACTGTATGGTGTTAATAGGTGTAAAGTTCAAAAAACAATACAAAGATACAAAGGCTATGCTCTATAGTGTAGACTGTGAGTTTTAGCCACAGCCCTGCTCTCAGCCATGTGAGTGTATTTAACGCGTAATGTGTTATAAAAAGAGCTTGAGAGAGATTTTGTGTGTGTGTGGTTTGTGTATGTGTGTGGCGGTAAGGGACAGGAGGGGCAGAGCAGAAATCAAATCACTTAATTGCTGCATTTTTCATCTCCATCTTTTGTTTTATGGCAGAGCGGGGCTCTAGAGTAGCCGCGTGTGATTCATGGTTGTCAGGCAAGCAGCGAGCAGCGCCATCCCTCACCAGACAGCGCCGGCCCTGCACCACACCAGCGCTATTACCCAGATGAATATGACTGCTCTGCTCCATACTCCCCAAAGCCCACACACCCAAGGAGCTAATGCTAACACTGAGCACAGCTTCTGGGACAACAAACTGTGTGTGACAGAGGAAGGAAAAGAAAGACAGAGATAAACAAAGAATGCAGAAACACTAATTAAGACATTTCATGACATGATCTGCTGTGTGTACAAACAGGATAATTCATGTTTTGGTTGTAAAACGGATTGTTCTGGTTCTTGATGCTGATTGGTCGACACACTGGTGAAACACCTGCTAGCTACTTGGTGAGGGCATCATGTGCCACCAATGTATTTTGGTAAGCACCCCCATGTTCAAATCCTGACCAAATATATCAGTTATCTAATGAACAAAAATGAAATTGCAATTAATGTGTAATCATCATTCTTTTTCATTTTAAGAAAGCAGATTTTATGTTTTGATTTTTGCAAATATTTTTGTTGTTTGGGTGACGTGAGGGCAGAAAGATGATCTGCACAAGAACTGACTTGATTGAACTGCACAATATAACAGAACCATATCAAATACCCACTGATATTAAGATATCAATATTGATCCATATTGGATCTACACAACCGTTCAAAGGTTTGGGTAAAATTTGTTTGGTAAGATTTGTTTAATGTTGCATTTATTTGATCAATAATACAATTAAAACAGTAATATTATTACAATTCAAAACAACTTCTGTTTATTTTTTTTGTAACAATGTAAATCTTATTGTGACTTTTGATCAGTTTAATGCATCCTTGCTGAATAAAAGTATTTTATAAAGTATGTAATTAATAAAATACGTAATTAAATGTAGAAATTTAATGTAATTATTCTATAAGCAACTTTGTTATAAAACAACAGTACTGTTATATTTTGAAAGTATGACTATATTCACAATATACCATGACCTCTCATGTCAATATGCACTTAGTTTTTTTTTATTTTTGTTTTTCTGTAAACTATAATATCTAGTTTTTCCAAGAGTTAACAGTTGTGGTGTGGTCTGTTGCTTTGAGTCAGTCTTCAGGTCAGGTAGAATCTGCTGTGAAGGTGCTTCTCTTGTTTAAATCAATAGGCCTGTCATTCTGAGCGGTGTCCTTTTTTCTTCAGCGAGCTCAACTCTCACACACTGAGAGTGTGGAAGTGTGTGTGTACCAGCTGTGAACGTGTACAGCAGGGAGAGCTGGTCAGTGCAGCAGCTTTCATCAGCCTAGAAAGAGAGGGAAGGGCTTTTGTCAGTGAGTTTGCCTCCCTTTTGGCTTCGAACATGCATAAGAGGGAGAAACCTCTGTGCTGGGTTCAGTTCCCTTCTTTTCCCCCTCTTTTGTTTGTGATAGTACTTCACACAGCATGGCAGTTGTTTATTTGAATTTGGTAGAAGGTTCTGGAGCGTGTGTGGTGAAGGATACTAGAGCAGTTTTACATATTCATACCTGCTCCTGCAGGACTCAGTGGTTTTCCATTCATCTCAATGCCAGTTGCTTGGCTGGTGCAGGACAGCCCAGAATTTTTCACTTTTCACTTTAGAATTTTTTTGCACCAATAAGCTGAGCTGTAAATGCCATGTGACTAATGACTCTGAAGTGTCATGTTAGTGCTGATTGGCTGATGGCAGTGTGAGTATGTGCACAGTCATGAGCTGTGGCTTCAAAGGCAGCAGATGAGGAGAAATATAAGTCAATTTCATGCTTTAAACAGCCATCCAAAGAAAGCCTTTCTGTCTCTCTCATTCCCTCTTTCAAATATCTCATGGAGGGGTGAGGACAGATGCTTGCTGTGTGTTTCAGACTTCCTGCGTAGAAGGAAAAGATCCATAGCCATCTCCATTACACATATTTACCTCAAGACAGTACTTGATTCAGATTTCTGGTTTGATGACAGTAAAGGCCATTGCACATAGAGTCCAAAATTTTTGTCCAAAATTTTCACACGTTGAAAAGTCACACAGTTTACACACTGCCTCTGAAACTTTCGTCCGTCATAAAAAATTTTGGATCGGGTTCGATTTTCTGTGTTTTTCACATCCATAGCAATCATTTTGAGAGGTGTTTTGACAATTCAGAGCCACCGTACAAGCGAACGCCAAAATCCAGAATGGCGATTGTCAAATTCATCCACTTCGTCTCACAGCACAAAGCACCGTAAAGATCCTTGCACACTGAGTTCACAGAAATTGGTGTTCTTCTTTTTAATATGTAGCTCTAGTATCACTAGCAAGGCATCAAACTGAGCCACTGACATCCTGAAATAAACTTTGAATTGCCCGTGATAATCCTGCTGCTCCTCAGTAAGGAAAAGGGGGACTCTCTCTCTAAATCTCAGGATTAGATGGACCCAATATTTCCTTTCTTTTTCTCTTTTTAAGAAGCGAGAGGACAACAAAATGATCCTCACTGCTTGAAGACTCCATTTATGACTGTTATGTGAATTTTTTTTCGCAACAGATTAATATACATCGGACTCAGTGTGCAAGGTTTTTCTATGTGACAAATTTTTAGGATGATGAGTACGAAAAAACGTATAAGAAAATTTCAGAGTCAAGGTCATTGCACACTGAGTCCAAAATTTTTGCAATAAATACGACCTCACGTTGTGTCAATCACGTTTACACACTGCATCCAAAACTTTCATCCATCATAAAAAAAAATTTGAATCAGGTTAAATTTTCTGCATTTTTGCATCCGTAGCAAGCATTTTGATAGGAAAGGATGACAAATACGAAAATTTTTGTGCAATGACCTTCAGTGTTACCAATCTCCTTGCTACATTTCTGGACCTTGATCGTGTAAGGACCCTTGCTGTCTATGGAGGGTCTGAGAGCTCTCAGATTCCATCAAAAATATCTTAATTTGTGTTCTGAAGATGAATGGAGGTCTTACGGGGTTTGGAACGACATGAGTTAAGTAATTATTGACAGAATTTAAATTTTTGCGTGAACTAACCCTTTAAGAGTTGGGGAGTAACTAGCAATAGTGCTAGTGAGTTTTTATTAGCATAACAGTAGCACAGCTGTTTTCAAAATAGTGTGGCTTTTCCTGTAAGAAACTACTGTTTCCAACAATTAGGAGTGTAGTTAAAGCTAAAATGCTTAGTTACAGTTTTAGTTGCTAACGTATTGTGCACACCAGTGTTGGTATTGTTAACTAAAACTGAAAAAAAAAATGTGGGAAAAAATTCTTAATTGAAATAAAATATATATATATTACATGTAAAACTCAAACTTGAAAACTTGCTGAAATAAAATAAAATTACTAAAACTGAAATAAAAATAAAACTTAACCTACAACCCGAATTCCGGAAATGTTGGGACGTTTTTTTTAAATTTGAATAAAATGAAAACAAAAAGAATTTCAAATCACATGAGCCATTATTTTATTCACAATAGAACATAGATAACATAACAAATGTTTAAACTGAGAAATTTTAAAATTTCAAATTTGATGCATGCTACAGGTCTCAAAATAGTTGGGACGGGGGGCATGTTTTCCATGGTGTAGCATCTCCTCTTCTTTTCAAAACAGTTTGAAGACGCCTGGGCATCAAGGTTATGAGTTTCTGGAGTTTTGGTGTTGAAATTTGGTCCCATTCTTGCCTGATATAGGTTTCCAGCTGCTGAAGAGTTCGTGGTCGTCTTTGATGTATTTTTCGTTTAATGATGCGCCAAATGTTCTCTATAGGTGAAAGATCTGGACAGCAGGCTGGCCAATTCAGCACCCAGACTCTACTACTATGAAGCCATGCTCTTGTAATAGCTGCAGTATGTGTTTTTGCATTGTCCTGCTGAAATACACAAGGCCTTCCCTGAAATAGACATCATCTGGAGGGGAGCATATGTTGCTCTAAAACCTTTATATACCTTTCAGCATTCATAGTGCCTTCCAAAACATGCAAGCTGCCCATACTGTATGCACTTATGCACCCCCATACCATCAGAGATGCTGGCTTTTGAACTGAACACTGATAACATGCTGGAAGGTCTCCCTCCTCTTTAGCCCGGAGGACACAGCGTCCAACAAAGGCCTTCGGCCTTCTCCCGTACGCACAGAGATTTCTCTGAATCTTTTGATGATATTATGCACTGTATATGATGAGATTTGCAAAGCCTTTGCAATTTGACGTTGAGGAATTTTGTTTTTGTATTTCACAATCTTTTTACACACTCTTTCACAGATTGGAGAGCCTCTGCCCATCTTTACTTCTGAGAGACTCTGCCTCTCTAAGACATCCCTTTTATAGCTAATCATGTTACAGACCTGATGCCAATTAACTTAATTAGTTGCTAGATGTTCTCCCAGCTGAATCTTTTCAAAATGTCTTGCTTTTTCAGTCCTTTGTTGCCCCCGTGCCAACTTTTTTGAGACTTGTAGCAGGCAACAATTTTGAAATTAGCCCATTTAGTGGATAAAAGTATAAAATTTCTCCGTTTAAACATTTGTTATATCATCTATGTTCTGTTGTGAATAAAATATTGGCTCATGTTATTTGAAAGTATTTTAGTTTTCATTTTATTCAAATTTAAAAAAAACGTCTCAACATTTCCGGAATTCAGGTTGTAAAATTAAAAAGAAAACTGAAAATATAAAAATAAAGGTAATTTCAAAGTATTAATTAATAATATAACCTATCATATAAGTAATACAAGAAAAAAACAAAAACAAAAAACACTGGTGCACTTTATACAAACAAACTAAGGTAACAGTCAAATTGGCCTGCCTAAAATATCCATTCTCTGTCTCATGAGACATTGGGAAGTCTGGGTATTCATTTTAGCAAATTGGTGCATTTAGACAGTTTATTTAAATGAACTGGTTCAAAACATGATTGACAGATTTTTAGCGCTGCATAAAAGCTGTGAAATTAAAGTCTTCTTTTTTTTTACAGCCAAATACAAAATTTTAAATAATAAAAAAATAAATAAAAATAAATGAAAAAATAAAGAATGAATGAATAAATAAACCTATAATATCCTGTAATAATGATAGTAATGATCATTACAGTATATTGCCCCAATAACACTAATATTGCATATTTTATCCTATAAATTGAGTTTTTTTATGAGTTTTATAAATGTAACTTTATTCATATTGCATTTGACACAATATTTTGTCCTATTCTTCTAGTAATTTGGGGAGCCCATAGGATTTTGTAACAGAGAACTCTGTGTCATATTCAAATGGGTCAATTCACACCATGCTTTCCACTGGTTCACTACTCTGTGCCGCTGGTTCAGTCAAAAAGAGTAGTTTCGTTCCACATTTGGACCATTTGTATTTTGGTGTTTACCATATATAACAAATAATAGCAGCACACTGTAAAAGAGAACAATTTTATAATCACACAGGTATGGCCTGTAACAAAATCTTCTTAGTCTTCAACCTGCTGCTACTTCTTATTACCTACTCATAGTGTACTAAATAACTTTTTTTTCTTTCTTTTTTAAGGGGGTACAGGTAGCTTACCTCTTGTCAAACTGTTTTAAATTATGAGTAGTTTGTAACTTGACAAGCTATGGTTTCAAAGAAGTTTCCCCAACAACGTTGACAGTGAAACAACAAAGGCACATGTAGCTGCCCTTTGACACACACATACTCACATTTATCACATTTCCTGATGGAGAATGAATGCTTTTCACACACACTTATATTTTAGATTACTTTCTTCACAAGAGGAGGTTCATTTTTTGATCCTGCATGTGTGTTTGGACACTCATCCTTTAAATATTCATCTCAAGGTCAAAAGGAGAGTGCTTTTGATGTTCATATCATGCTCTCTCTAGCTGCACGCTCAGTATTAGCAAATGTTTGTTATCCCTGATGCTCAACTCTCAATGTTAGTGGTTTGTGTGTGTAAGTTTGTGTATTGTATTTTCAATGTGCCTGATCCAAAATGCCATGTGGTTAAGTGGCCTGCTCCTGGGAGTCCTTATTATCCAGGCAATTCATCACTCTTTACCACACACACACACAGCTGAGCCCAAAACAGCACTAATGCGTTATTTACTCCACTCAACTGTCACAGTCCAAAAGGACAGAGAAAGAGAGAGAAAATGAAGTCGGACCAGCATAGGACTGAATGGAGAACTTAATCAGTAGACTTATGAACTAAATCTGAGTGAGTTTATAATGAGCGGATGTACGGCGAGACTCTACACACACTCACACTCTCAGTAATGATGAACATGTTGTCCATCCGAGGCTTATCCATGTTCTCTCATCTTTCTCAAACAGTCACGCACTCTGGAGAAAAAGCCTTTACACTGTGCTATCAGTTGTGCTGCTTTATGTTTCTGTGGAAACCATGATACATTTTTTTTTAGGATTCTTTGATGAATAAAAAGTTTAAAAGGGCATTTATTTGAAACGGAACTTTTATGTTATGATGTCTTAACTGTAACTTTTGGTCAGTTTAATGCAACCTTGATAAATCAAAGTAATAGAAGTATTAATTAAAGTAAAAAGTCTTTAAACTTTAAACGGTATAGTGTATGA
The DNA here is from genome assembly GCA_036784905.1 of Acrossocheilus fasciatus. Taxonomy (NCBI): domain Eukaryota; kingdom Metazoa; phylum Chordata; class Actinopteri; order Cypriniformes; family Cyprinidae; genus Acrossocheilus; species Acrossocheilus fasciatus. The sequence continues at coordinate 24,115,627 of CM071953.1, forward strand.
TTTATCGTAATATCATCAGCATTTTAAGGTTATATGTAATAATTATGTGGTAATACATTGTTCTGCAATTGTTAGTTGAAGAAATAACTGTGCAGCATAAGTGTTCCTGGTGCATTGACCTGTGGTGCTTGTGTGAATGATGCAGGTTTGAGTCCAATCTTTTGACCTTCCCAAAAAATTCCTGTCATTATATACTGTAACTATCCAATACAAGAAGCAAAAAGCCCAAAAGTCAAATGTAAAGGAATTGCAGTATAGCCATTTACTTTGTTTATACATCATATATACTGATTATTAATTATTAACTTACACATACATATAAATTATATTATTTACACTGTAAAAAAAAAAAAAAATCCTGTAAAAAAACGGTTAAATGACTGGCAGCTACGGCTGCCAAACAAAAAAAAACGTAAAATTAAAGTAAAATATCATAATTGAAACAAGGAAAAATCTTTAATGATTTTTTTTTTTTTTTTTTAAATTGCTTTTGTACTTTATTTCAATTAGGATATTTTACTGTAATTTTATGTTTTTTGTTTGGCAGCTATAGCTGCCAGTCATTTGACCTTTTTTTTTTTTTTTTTTTTACAGTGTATGTTTTTTATTATATTGCCCTAGATATACCAAAAAGTTTAAGACCACTTATGATTTTCCACTGAATTTTATATACATGCACATATGTTCATTTATACTGACAATATAATTTGTATAGTTGAATTGAAAACTGTGAATTTAGTATTTGGTATGGTACTGTATGTGTTCCCCTTTTGCTTTTGGCAGTGTCACAAATTTTCTCATTTTATTACTGACATAAACATTGAATCTTCAATATTTCTTATTCATTTTATGTCATCACACATTTAAAAAAAAAAAACCTTTTGAAATCTTTATTTCCTTAGTTGCATAGCAGATGTCTCATGTGGTCTCGGATTTTTGGGCCTCACTGTACCTCAAATTAATTTATATAATGGCATCAACCATATTTTTCAGAGCAACTGAGCAGTGCATGATTCGACTCCTTTCTTTCTCAACTCTCGGTGTCATAAGACACTTCACTGTAATGTCAGCTAACAGAGCAACAGCGCAGCATCAATAGCTAGTGTCACTCACAGTGCTGTTTGAATCAGCAGCCCTGTCAGATGACTGTTGTTCTCTCTGATTTTACATGTGTCACCAACACCGACATCTGATGCCATCACTCCACACAGCCAACCGGCACAGACGCTGAGTACACAAAGATTCACAGAGCACAGTTGATACAGGGACCTTGTTTGCTTTGTTTTCCAGCGGTTACATTTTTAGCTTTTTAGTCATCACAGCACTTATTGACCAGAGCACAGAAAACCCCACTCTCAAGACACGCATGCTATCAACATTTTGGCACAGTTACAACTGTGCTCCCACAAGGTTGTGCAGTGACATTTAGCATCAAGTCTATTTAGCCCCAAAGCCCATAGAGTATCAGAGTGTGCAGAGTTCTCCTAACAGCTGGGTTCATGTTAAATCCCTGTCATGTGTGTGCTTTCATATAGGGCTCAGCTAGTGCTATATCCCCTTTGTGAGTTGTAAGCAACACCCAGGGGCGTTTTGTTTTGAAAAGTGGAGGAAGACAAATTATAGAACTTATTAGCTTGGAGTATGAATGATATTTATAAAACGTATAGTTCTGGTCCTTGACTCTGATTGGTTGAGACGCATTTGAAGCTGTTGTAAATTAATCTACAAACATACACCTCTTTGTTTCTGTGTCTGTGTGTTGCTCGGCAACAACTTTGTTGCAACCACAACCGTTTCTGAAGAACTACATTGTTTGGCCGAAGAATAATGTTTTTATTAATATCATTACATTTTATTTGCTTTGTTTTATTTTGTGAAACCTTGCTATTTATAGGGAATAACCATTTTATAAAAGAAATAAGCCCTGTGAAGCCGTGGTTTACAGTGAATTTATTACAGCTAAGGGGGTTTTAGGCATTCCGCTCCGTGTTATAAATTCACTGTAAACCACGGCTTCTTGGGGCTTACTGCTTTATTATGCCATGTTTGCTCAGTAGTCCTACCTACTGAAGTCAGTTTCCACCTTCCAAAAACACTAAAGGAAATAAAGACTCAGTTTTCCAAATGAGACTTTATTTCTTGCCATTTTATTACTCATAATTGAGATTTTATATTTCATAATGTGATTTTCTCACAATTGTAACTATATTTCTTACAATGTGTGAAGAAGTGGCCTTGCAAGTGCATTTTGTACTCTCCATTTCGTACTCTCCTTCCATTATTCCCTTTGGACATATCACACATACTCATTGATCGTTTGTTTTATGTTTTACTGGTAATTGTCTGTGCTATTTGTTGGTATAACCGGGTTCCTGGGAGCTGTGCCGGAAACACGAGCAGATGGCGGCGAACCCTTATGATGTCATCAAATGGACAGGGACCCGGTGAAACCATGTCCTGTCTTTATGTGGGGATATCAGATTTCTAACCTACAAAAGGAGGTAGATTGTGTTATTGATGTTGGTTTTATTATGGTTATAGTTAATGCAATGTATTTGTATAATGTTTGTTTCTTTTCAAGGTTACATTATTGTGAATTAGCTTAATGTAGAAGACAATGTACCTGTTAAAACATACCTTTTTATGGTGTGCCCAAAAAGGGGGCGGAGTCTGGCCTTTATGAGCCTCAACCAGACTCCAGTTGGCGGCTTGTTCACCAAGTCAAAGCAAGCGTGCTATTGCGGTGCTGTGAGCTGAAAAACCTATTTTGTATAGTGTGGATACTTTTGTATATATTTGGATACTTGTATATCTTTGATTTTATTTGTTTTATTTTTATTTTTTGGGTTGCTTTGGTACTTTGATATATATATATATATATATATATATATATATATATATATATATATATATATATATATATATATATATATATATATATATTTTTTTCGTTGTTGGGACTGTTCACTTGTAAATGATTCTTCGCGGTTGGACTATTGGACTTACGGTGCACCTGTACATAAACATCACTATACTCTAAAGAGTACTTGTGGGTTGAGCCATCCTTTTTATTTAAATTTTTTCCCTTTTGGGCCTTAACACGCCCGCAGTAGACCTTGCCAAAAGTCTACTGCATCACACGTCTTGCACCTTTTTTCTGACTTTATATCTCACAGCGTGGCTTTATATATCAGAATTGTGACTATATTTGCTAAAAATGTGACTTTAGATCTCACAACGTCTTTATATCTCACAGTGCGAATTAAATTGTAATTAAATTTAGCAGTTGGAACCTTTTTCTCATAATTGCGACTTTGTGTCTCATAATGTAACTTTATCTTACAATTTCAAATGGTTTTTCACACTTTTTATGATCTGATTGTGGCTTCATATTTATATTTTAAATATGTGTCTTTCAAGCTGGCAATTTTGAAAACTTTTTTTTCTTCATTTTTTTCTTCATATTTCTCTTTCTATTAAGCATGAAATGTGACTTTAAAACTCACAACATGACTATAAATCTCACAATGTGACTATAAATATGCAATTGCTGATTTATTTCTCACAATTGCACGTTGCACAATTGTACATTTCAGAATATATTTACATCTTGCAGTGTGACTTTAAGTTTAACAATTACAACTTTTATCTCATAATTATGACTTTACATTTCATAATGTGACTCACAATTTAAACTTTATTCCTCACAATGTTGCACACTTTTGATCTCCCAAATGTGTCTTTATATTTTAAAGCCTGACTTATCTCACAGTACCTTCAGTTGAGCAATTTTGACTTTTTTCTTATAATAATAACAACTTTGTATTTCACAATATGACTTTAAATCTCTCAATGTTACTATAAATTTTTACAGTTGCGACTTTATCATAATTTTGAATTTGTTTAATTTTATAAATCCCAGTATCTCACAATGTGAGTTATATCTTATTTTAAACTTTCTCACAATTGCTTTTTTTATTTTTTACTTCGAGGTGGAAATGGTTGCTGTACCTATACCTATACCTGATTTGCTGAAAGGCAGATGTTAAGAAGACACTAGCTTTGCCAGTTACAGATCATAATCTTTTCACTGCAGCCAAGACAGACTAACCTTTTTGCACCTATTTAAGGCGTATGTGTTGTAGGGTTACGTCACTGTGCATCACCGGCTTTTGTATTCAGCTATATTGGCAAATACATGTGAGGCTTCTTGTCAGTGGGAGGGTGAGATTTCGGCAGGGGTTGTGGAGGGCTGATTTGGGGGGAAGGGAGCGGGGGGTTCGAGGTGGTGAGTATAGAGCTGACAGGAGGTTGGATGGGAGAGAGCCTGAGGGGGGCTTGGCAGGGGGCCTGGCGCTGACCCAATACGGGCCCACTGGTCTTTGATGCTCCCGGGCTTCCAGGGCAGCTGGGGGTGGGAGTGGGGGGAGAGTGAAACATGTAGGGGGGGAAAAAAAGGTTACCTGTGGATCTGCCGACCTTCAGCGCGAAGTGGGGAGAGGAGGCTTTGAAGTGAAGCCAGGTTGAAGAGCAGCATCGATCGCCAGGGAGCAGAAAGAGAACGAGAACGAGGGAGTTGAAGCCTGAGATATAGATATTGAGGATGGCACAAGAAATAGAGGGGAGGGGAAGAGAGGAATATGAAAGAAGGATGGTGAGGGCGAGATGACGAGACAGCACTGTAAAATAGAAGGCAAATTTAGCTCTTCACTGGGGTGTCGAGATATATTTCACCACACTGGATGGATATCTGTTTTATTTGTTTATTTTTGGCCTTTTGCCACTCTATTGAAAGGCGAAACAGCGATCGGGAAAAGAAGGAGAGAGACAGCAGTAGGATCAGGAAATGTTGTAATCTAAATCATACGTGTGCTCTGGCTAAAACTAAACATGCTGACTTTAATCATCACATCATTGTAATGCCAATATGAAAAATGAATTAACAGTGTTATTAAATTATTAAATTAAAGCTTATCTTCATGTGAGCCTAAAAGTTAATCTAATTGTAAAGTTTGGGGTCAAAAAATTGTTTTATTTATTTATTTAGCAAGGATGCATCTAGCAGATCCAAAGTGACGTGTGTGTGTGTGTGTGTGTGTGTGTGTGTGTGTGTGTGTGTATATATATATTTATATATATATATATATATATATACATACATACATATATACATACATACAGTATATAAATGCTATGCTATTCTATTTATTAAAGAATACTGAAAAAATGTATCATGGTTTCCACAAAAATATGAAATATTATCAACAATTGTTCAACACTGATAATAATAAGAAATGTTTGAATGATTTCTGAAGGATCATGTGACACTGGAGTAATGGCTGCTGACAATTTAGCTTTGCCATCACAGGTGAAATTACATTTTAAAATATATTAAAACAAAATATTTATGCAAAAATATACTAGAAGATACTATTAAAAAAAACGTACCTATTTCAAACTTCTGCACAGTACTATATTCAGTTTCTAAGATACAGATAGATTAAAAATCTCCCTATTGGTATATCATGCATTGCTAATTCCTTAGTAAGACAAAAGGTATTTGTGTAAGGCATATCCAGATGTGGAGAAGGGAAGGTTTTATGGTTTTACTCCGGCAGAGATCACCTTAAAGTTGTTGTGGTTTAATGACTCTAATGTATGGATATAGAGTCGGAATGTCATCTCTTAATGTGCCTGAGCAGATGTTCTGAGTGTGTGTATGTGTTGGGGGAAGCGCTAGAGGAATAAAATCAGTAATGCTGAGTACTGGAAGTCTGGCTGTGCAGGAGCAGATCAGAGACGTGCTGTGCCCAGGCTCCCCCTCCCCTCCCTGGCTTCACAGTTCTCTGCACAGGTCCCTGCTGAGATATGACTCCCACCGCACACCCTGCTCCTCTCATGCTTCCAATCCTCACCCAGTCATGATTTTTCCATGGGAACTGAGATTCTTTCAGCTGCATAGAACCTCAAAACACATACACTGAGCTTGTCTTTTGACTGCTGGTTTTGTTTAAGGGCCAGATATTACTTTGGTGACTTGATGACTTGATTGTATTATATAACAGATAGAAGTAAACATTAGAATCAAACCATTGGATTATTACCAAGAATATGCACTATATGCTTAAACATGCAAGATTATTAACATTGACAATTTCACACCATGGCTTATTATCAAGAATATACACTATATGCTTAAACATGCAAGATTATTAACATTGACAGTTTCACACCGTGGCTTATGAAAATCAATGGGATATGTATTAGGCTATTAATAGTTCATATCATAGCCTATTTATATTATTGGAATGTTTTTTAATATTTATTTTTTATTGTATTATTATTTTATTGTATAATTATCATTAAGTGTTATTATCATTAGACATGGAAGTTTTATTATTTGCATTTTTTTAATTATTATTACTATTTCACATCAGTCTTTGCAAGTCAGTTGGATACAGTATATGTGCAAGAGTATGTATTTATTTATTTGTTTGTTTAAATATTGCCCCCTCCCACACACACACTCCATGACCTATCCAAATAAATGTATTTATTTATTTATTATTATTGTTGTTGTTATTAGTTCACATGTGTGGAATTTTCGTTTATTCACTCATTCATTCATTCCCCTGCTGTCTGTGACTGTATTCTGTGGTCCCATTGTTGTCTACACAAGGACTTTATCTGCAGTGTTGCCCTCTTCTCAAAGTCTCTTTGCTTCCTAGAGAATTCTTGGTAACACTTTATTTTAAGGTGTCATAATACAGAGTAATTACCTAATTAAGTACTTAGTAGTAGCTGTTGTACTTACATGAAACAAAATGTACTTACCATGTAACTAAGTTATGGAACAGCCTGTAATTACAGTTTGTAATTATGTAGATGTAATAGGCAGCTACTGTTACACATATGTAACAGACCGAGTCTGTTACACAGCTACTTGTACACTTAAGTACAATCTTGATACACTTCATTTTAAGTAGCTTATGCCTGTGTAATATTATGTAATTGTAATGTAATTAGAAAGGTACTACATGTACTTTAGCTGTGTACTGGTGGGTAAAATCAAACTAAGGTGCAGCTGGATAGGGTGTACATTATATATACACATGAAGTACACTTAAGTACAATTTTGATACACTTTATTTTAAGTAGCTTATGTCTGTGTGCTTACATTTATTATTACGTTGTATAAAGTCTGCAACACATATGCAGTAATCTTTTGGTTACATAAGTAGCTGTGTAACAGACTCAGTCTGTTACATATGTGTAACAGTAGCTGCCTATTATATGGACATAATTACAAACTGTAATTACAGGCTGTTCCATAACTTAGTTATATGGTAAGTACATTTTATTTAATGTAAGTACAACAACTACTACTAAGTACTTAACTAGGTAATCACTCCATATTATGATAAAGTGTTACCAAATTCTTAAGTGTCAATCAGATAGCTTCTAGAGCCGAATGTTTTCATGGATTTAGGATCTCTGCTGGGATAAATGGCCCATCGTCGGGCCTGTTTCTGCGAGACAGTCTCTTCCCAAATTAAACAGGCAGTAGCTCAGCTGTGAGCACCGTGTGTGAGTGAGAAAAGGAACAGAGAGAAAAAGTGCTTGTAGGGAAAGGGCAATTTCCCAATGTAATCTGAGGAGGTTCATTACTCTTTTTCTCTAGCTCACCTCACCACTGCTGCCCTCCAAAACCGTACGTCTCTCTCTCTCTCTTTTACTCTCTCTCTTTAAGCCCCCCTCCAGCTGTGCGTCTCTCCCTCCACGCTCCAGGCCTCTGCCCATCTCCCTATTCACACCTCCGTCCCTACTCCCTTAATTATGATGTCATCTTTATGGGACTGTCACGGCAGGGTGAGATAAAGAACGAGGCACTCGGCAGCATGTAAAGCACTGTAGGGTGTCTGGCACAGATGGGCTCGCTGCAAAGAAAAGACTCCATTTTAGACGGACGCTTAATTACTGAGAGAAGGATTGTGAAAGCAGAAATGAGAGAAAGACTGAGAGAGAGAGAGAGAGAGAGAGAGAGAGAGAGAGAGAGAGAGAGAGAGAGAGAGAGAGAGACAGAAGGGAGTCTGGGGGTAGAAAAGGGGGTTTTGGTGGTAGATGATTTTTTTCCACTTGCAATATCAGCCTGGCACTTGCTTATCTGCGCTATTTATTTGCTAAAATGAGAAATATGGATTTTTAAAATGCTATCCAATATCTTAGCTTGATAGAACTGCTTTAATGACTCAATTGCAGCTAGTTTAGGCATGTCATGCTCAAGCCGCCTGTCTTTTGTATACGTTAATGTCTGTTTTCTTTGAGTCTGAATGTCTGCTACCAATAGGGTCACTTTCAGAGCCTGTGCGGCTTCTGTAACACCCTGTTAAAGTAATTGATTTCTCATTGAAAAGTTGCCAAGCAAAATCAAGCAAATTGCGTGTGCAGGCTGAAGGTGTTAGTGTGAGATTTTAAGATGTTGTTGGGGGTTGCGTAGTGGGACGGATGCTGCTCCTGCCCCGGAGTCGGTCCTATTTAATGGACTGCCGTGAAATCATAATTGCGTGTTTATGAACAAACCAGCTGGCTGTGGCAGAGGGTAATTATTTTCCTCCGCGCTTATGCTCGCTGTTCACGTGTGAGAGTGTGCCTCATTGAAGTTACAAACTGAAAAATAAAACATATAGAACAGGTTTGGCTCATGTTGCTTAGGTTTTCATTTGTTTCGCTCTTTTAATTGTTAAAGGAATAGGCCATGTTAGTACAAGTTAGGCTCAGTCGGCGGAATTTGCGGCATAATGATTACCACAAAAATGAATTCCCACTTTTCGCTTCTCAGAGGAAAACTCTGGGTTACAGTGAGGCAGTCACAATGGAAGTGAATGGAGCCAATCCATAAATGTGACCCTGGATTGAACCAGTCATATAAGTAGAACAGGTATATTTGTAGCAATAGCCAACAATACATTGTACGGGTCAAAATTACTTTTTTTTTTTATTCCTGCCAAAAATAATTAGGATATTAAGTAAAGATCATGTTCTATGAAGATATTTTGTAAATTTCCCACCATAAATATATCAAAACTTAATTTTTGATTAGTAATATGCATTGCTAAGAATTCATTTGGACAACTTTAAAGGCAATTTTCTTTTCTATTTTGATTTTTTTGCACCCTCAGATTCCAGATTTTCAAATAGTTGTATCTTGGCCAAATTTTTGTCCTATACTAACAAACCACACATCAATGGAAGGCTTATTTATCAAATAAATAAATAAATAAATAAATAAATCAAATAAAAATGGACCCTTATGAATGGTTTTGAGGTCCAGGTTAAAAGGTTTCAATAGTTTAGCCACAAGACTTTAACAATATGCATGTTAACATTATTTTAGTATAAAACAATCGCTTACTAACCTTTTTTGTGTAGTTTTATAACTTTGAAACTTGACAACATAATGCTACAAAAAAGACTGTAAAAATGATTTAAACACACTGAAAAAATCTGGTGTAGAAAAATTTCACTCAAATTTCTACAAAATTTTATAATTAATTACAAAGAAATTGCAACTAACACATTGAATCAAATGTGAAATTTTGAAATAGAAAGATTTAAATAGTATTTTCTTGTAAAACCTACACATTCTCTTAATAAAATTATAAGCTTCACATTTCTGCTTTAATTTAAATGCTTCAATAGTTGGTACGATTTTTCGCGACAACAACAAAATTGTTGCAGTTCAAGATTATACAACAAATACTGTCGACTGAGCTTAAATTGTATTGAACCACGAACATTCCTTTAAATCTTTCCTTGCCTACCACCAATTCATCTACTACACACTCACCCTTCATCCTTATTGCAGCCCTAATGACTCCCACCTTATGCATTTACCCCCATTTACTGGTTCCATTTAAATACTGTGTGCTGAGAGTGAAAGGGTTAATTGGAGATCTTGCTCGGGGGTAGTTCGATGACTCCCTGCCCTTATCGGCATTGGCGGTGACCTGCCGTTGACTAGTCTACCACAGCCAACCCCTCCTCTGTCCAGCTCTATTGATGGAGGATCCATCCTTTGGGAGCTTTCCCTGACACTGACCCCTTGCTCATATGTACTCTCCACATCACGGCTGTCTCCAGTCTGAAGACACTGATGGATGTTCGCGGTAGAAGCGTCCTGACCCACCGCACGCCCTCTTTCTTCCTGACACCAGCCTAGAGTTATTGGCAGGCCCGTATCGATAGTGCCTTTGACCTGACACTGCTCGGCCCATCGTATCCTAAATCACAGCAGATCATTACAGACGCATGACAAGTTGACGCCAACTTGGGGCTTTTGTAGAGCTACATATGGACCTTAGGTTTGATGCCTTATTTTATTTGATGTGAATGTAAATGATGGTGTTAAGAATACTGTGGAGTCTGTTCAATAGTTTACAGTGTTTTAAGGTTCTACGGTTCTTTTAATAATGTATTTCCTATTATTCAATTTAAAAAATAATGCTTTTTTTAAACAGTCCAAATATTTCCCATGAATTGATTTTTAATGTTTAAAAAACAAGTTAACACAAAAATTCTTTTCGAGCATTTCTTTTATATTTTTTTTATATTTATTATATACATTTTAATTAGCATTTTATTTAATATGTGTGTGTGTGTGTGTGTGTATATATATATATATATATATATATGTGTGTATTTTATTATATTGTATATGCATGCACACAATTTTATATTATACACTGTATATATCATTTAATTTTTTTTTTTAAATTGTTCTTGGAACATTGTTGCAATGAGATGTTTAGTTCTTTGTTGTATAATAAGCTTGATGTCAGCCGCGAGTGATTGAGATGCATTCAGTGTGTTTGGATTTGATTAACGGCATTTAAAGCACTCAGCATGCTTTTTGTTTTAATGACTTCTTTGTCGCTTAGTGTGGTGGTTTCCTGCCACACTTGCAGCACGTCCTCGAGGCTGTGTGTTTTAGCTTGTTTCAGGTTCACGTGTGTATGTGTGTGTTCCCATCAGTGTGTCTTCACAGCACTTATAGGCAATGACTTTTCACTACTTCCGATGGCAAAGTTCAGTGGTGCACGGTCACATGCGCACACAAACTCCAACACACACACACACACACACACACACACACACACACACACACACACACACACACACACACACACACACACACACACACACACACACACACACACACACACACACACACACACACGCTATATCTGTTGACAGGGGAAATTGTATGAAGAGCTTTTAAGGCAATTAGTGCATTGAGCAGAAGCTTTTCTTCTATTCATACTCTTCATTAACAGCTTCTTGAAAAGGAAAAATTAGATGCTGATATTGTCATCACTCCTGCCTGCTGAGAAGAGGCCTTCTTTAGATCCATAGAGTCTGTATGTGTGTGTCTTTGTGTGTGTGTATATACATATAGTTGTGTGTTCAACATGAGTAAAGAGGATATACCACATCTGTTTTTCGGTGCGAATTAAAAGCACATAAAAAGTGTATTTACTCAAAGCCACAATTGCATTCAGACTGTTCCCTAGAGCATGCTTTGCTGTGAAAGATTGTTTGCGTGCCCATCTACCTTATATTGTATCCCCTGTGTGTGTTTGTAATCTTTTTAGAGGTTTACTTAAAGATATTTAAGGCTGTATGAGTGCAACCTGTTTAGTTACTCAGAAGAAGTATTAGTCTAAATACCATTTCAAGCCTTTTCTCTGATTATTCAGTCATTATTTACTCACCCTTATGTTGTTCCAAACCTATATGCTGTTGTTTGCCCAGTTAAACACAAATAAATAATTTTTAAAGAATCTTAACATCTCTCAAATCAAACATGGCATTTAATTTATAGCATACAACCTGCTTAAAACATACCATTTGATTTAAAAGCTGCGATGGAGGTCAATTTTGATTTTACTTTCTAACTTTTCACACAGAAATGAAAATTTGCTTAGAAATCACTTACCCCAAGCCATCCAAAATGTAGATAAGTTTGTTTCTTTGTCAGAACAGACTTGGAAATTTAGCATTACATCACTTGCTTACAAGTGGATCCTCTGCAGTGAATGGGTGCCGTCAGATTGGAAGTTCAAACTGTTGATAATAACATCACAATAATCCACAAATAATCCAAACAACTCTAGTCCATCAATTGTCTTGTGAAATGAAAAACTGCATGTTTGAAAGAACTGTCGCTTCTGGCCAAAATATGAGTCCATAATCTATAATAACATATGTGGAAAAAGTTCATCCCTGCTGTTCTCTCACATCAAAAGCCACTGACATATTAGTTTATAATAGTGCTGTCAAACGATTAATCGCATCCAAAATAAAAGTTTTTGTTTACATAATATATGAGTGTGTACTGTGTATATTTATTATATATATGTAAATACAAACACATGCATGTATATATTTAAGAAACTATGTTATGTTTACATATTAAATCTATTCATATATAATATAATAATATAAATATATAAATGTATATACGTGTAAATATTGTCAAAATATATACTGTATGTGTGTGTATTTAAATATGCATAATAAATAAACACAGTAAACATACATATATTATGTAAGCAAAAAGTTTTATTTTGGATGAGATTCATAGTTTGACAGCACTAGTTTATAACTGTCTTGGACGGTTTTCACTTGTAAATGGTGCTTAATCTGAGCATATTTCTCTCCTGATTCAGGAGAAATTTATATAATAGATAGAGGACTGTTTCAGCCAAAAACAACAGGTTGAAGTTAAAATCATCTTAAAGATGAATTTGTTTATTACAAACACAAAACATTATGTCTATTACTTGTGGATTATTGTGATGTTTTATCAGCTGTTTGAACTCTCATTCTGACGGCACCCATTCACTGCAGAGGATCCACTGGTGAGTGAGTGATGTAATGCTAAATTTCTTCAAATCATTCTTATGAACTACTTTTTAGTGCTTTTATAGTACTTTTGTCAAGCTTGACTGCTCTTGATCACTACAAACTGTTCTTCTGTGAAAAATATCTCTGCAAAGACTGAAAGAAAGAAAAAAATAACAGCATACGTGTTTGGAACAACATGAGTCTGAGTAAATTATATGAACGCAGGCACACTCCCAGACCGGTCTCACATGCCCTCGTCTCAGTGTAATGTGGAACAGAGACGCGTCGCAGGGCTTTGATGAGCAGACGACTGAGGATCTGCATTATTGATGACTGACACACATTAATGACGCCAACACAGATACACGCTCATACAGCCGCACACACTCCTCAGGGTAAGCGTGTGTTAAAACCTCTGGTTTTCTGGCCCCTCTCGATGTGTCTCACCCACTTGGGAATGGGGTAGACCTCCTGGCATCTCTATTATTCAGAAGTATGCTGTATTTGATCCCAGTGCTGAATCTCACTTGCAGTCAATCATTAATGGCTGATCACGCTTTTTTTTACAATTGCCCGTCCACATTATCAGCGCCTCTGAGGATTTCACTGTCGGATTATTAATATTAACATTTATTATTAATCAAGTAGATCAACTTGTCCTTAATACCCATGTATTAGATAAAACTGATGGTGAGATGGTTGATACAATGTAGCTGTGCAGTAACATTTTGACAGTGTATAAAACAATAGCTTGTTTTTCTTTAAGAATTAGTCAAATTTTTACATTAAATTTACAGTAATTATTCTCTAGATATTAATATTTCTGTTTCAGTTGTGCAATATTACAAAGGTTTCTGTTTGTTTTTCATGTTTTTCTTCTACACTACTGTCCAAAAGTTTGTGATCTTTGATTTCTTAATATTTTTGAAAGCTGTCTCCTATGCTCACCAAGGCTGCATTAATTTGATCAGTACATTTAAAGCAGTAATACTGTGAGAAATTATTACATTTTTAAAATAATTTAATATATTTTAAAATGCAATTTGTTCCTGTGATGGCAAAGCTGAATTTTCAGCATTATTACTCCAGTCTTCAGTGTTACATGATCCTTCACAAATCATTCTCATATGCTGATCGGGTGCTCAAGAAACATTTCTCATTATAATTTTATAAATAATATTAGTAATACAAATGAATAATAAGCATTTGTTCTGTGTAATATTTCAGTAAAAACTGTGATAATTTTTTCTTTTTATTTATTTTTTTATTCTTTGAGTTAAAAGTATTTAATAAAAATATTTTGTAGCATTGTAATTAGCACTTTTCAATTTAATTAACTTTAGTCTAACTAATTAAAAAAACTTTAGTCTATTTAAGTGCAAAAAATGCCCTTTTAATGTAAAATGAAATATTACTCGTAGCAAGAACATTTTTGTGTGTGTGTGTTAGCAAGTTAAAAAAAGCAAGACAAAACAAAAACCTAAACTCAAACTCCGGTCTGAATTTGAAACTAGGTTGGTAGAAATTGGAAATGTGGTTGTAGAAGATATGGGCTGGTGGTAACCCAAAGGCCCTAGGTTCAAACCCCAGGAATGATCCATGAACTGGAGAGATGCCAATGTGACCTTGAGCAAAACACTAAACCTCCGGCTTCTCCGAAGGGAACTTTTTCAAGGCTAAGTTTACTTGTTTTGGATATAAAACATTAGCTAAATGTAAATATAACCAAATATTGACTACTGTAGCTGAAAATGTCTTTAAATAAACCAGAATTCACACATAAAAACAGTGTCTGAACACAAATGTTTTAAGAACTTGGTGAAGGTTTCTTACAGAGTATGGGTTAAAGTGGCAAGGCTTTAGAATTTCCTTTTAGAATTGATCAGATTGTGAAAAGTGAGCTTCACATGCCAGAATGGAACCAGACTGAATGTGTGGTTGCTAAAACAGGTTAAATACTTATTTGGCTGTTGGTAAACATTATCCAGTTTTATTTAGCTATCATATTTTGATTAAACATTACAAAAGGAAACAATTTTGTGTGAGTGTTTGAAATTACATATAATGAATGATGAATTGTTCTCAATATGACCAGAAATATACATTTTAAAAAAGTAACTCTTAACTTTAAGCTAGTGCCAAGTCCATGAAAAGCTGTGGCACAAATACTATCAAAGCATATTATCGACAAAATTATGACCTCAATGAACCTGTTTAGAGTAACTTCTCACCTGGAAAAGACTCACACACCGCTAAACAGTCTAGAAATTCATCTCACAGTGGTAAATATCCTCAGAGCAATGTTCTTCACACATAATGGCAGCCACTGCTAGACCTCTTCTACAAACACCCCTTATCTTCCCTCTGAAGAAACCTTTTGTGCTTTTCCCAGCACATTATGCCTAAAATAAAAAGCATTTTTCGAGAACACAGTAAACAACACCTCTGTTTTCAATGATATTTTAGTTTTCACAGTTCCACCAGGCATAACTGTTAGCTTTTGTGACTGACGTGTACAGACCCAATAAAGTGTAATGAATAGAGGGCATGTGTTTCTATGGATATGTACTCTATAAGTTCACATGGGGGTCAAAGGCCAAGTGTTGACTTGGGGGGAGATGAGGATCGATAGGCTGCGCCCCAGCCTGTGTGGCAGCTTTATTGATCAGTATGAATATATCTTGTATTTCGTCTGTGTTTGCTGTTCAGTGTGTGTCTTTGGAGCACAGTTATCTAGTGCTTTGCATATGTAGCACTTTTGGCAGTTTAGGGCTGAATTAGTCAGGTAGTGTGAATGCATCAGAGCTCTCCTGCAGCTGGTGCTTGACCCAACGCTTGGCAGCGGAAAGCTCTAGATTGAACATATTCAAGGACGCGTTTTTCTAACCTTTGACCTTCCTATCTAGTGTTTTCACATGCTCCATATGCCCACTCCGGGCCTTGTTGCAGATCCTGAAAAGTAAAGCCATACAAGATCGAAATTATTCGGTGAGATTAGCGCTAGTTTGCTTTCTCTCCCTACGTTGCGGGTGACATGGCCGGCGCGCGGTTGCTATGGCGACGGCGGTCGGGCTGGTGTCGGTGGGTGTGCGCTAGGTGCTGATCTCCTGTACGTGTGTTTGAGAGCGGCGCTGTGCCCCCTGCAGATGTTCCTCAGCTCCCCCGTGCTTCCTGCCAGCTGCTGCAGCCCCCTTCCAGCGCCTCATTAACGGAGTGAGCCACCGCACACGCATCCATAATTATACATGCACACACGTCACAACACTGTAACGCTTCTAATTCCAGCCTAGACTCGATTAACCACATTTATTTAAGTTGTGATGACCGTCGGCAGTCTCCGAAGAGCTGTAACTGAGCAAGCACACTCAACGCACACACGTTTTTATTTATTACATATCATGTCATAATATTATGTTAATGATATTCAACATACTTTTAGAAGACATTTTATTTCTATTAAAGTAGTAGAAGGACAACAGATCATGATGTGGAGATGGGTGAATGGTGGATTCGAACTCAAGTCACCTGTATGAGCACCATGGCTCAATGTGCCAAAGTCAAAATTCAGATTCAAAGAACTGGCTCGCTTTCGATTTTTGAGTGTGAATTTGAATTGAATTAACACCCCTCAGGATGTTCTGTTTAAATCTGAATGACAGAAAGATAAATTCACTGAACTGCAACCATAGATTAGAAACAAATTTCTTTAGATTCTTTAGTGTTGTTTAGTGTTGTTTAGTGTTAGTTGTCCAAATGGTTATTAAATGAATAGTTCACCCAAAAAATTAAAATTGTGTCATTTACTTAAACCCGTATGACCCTTTTTCTTCTGATAAACACACACATTTTTTTTTTTAAGAAGAACAGCTTTGGTTACCATTGAATTCCATTGTGTGGACAATCAACACTGAGACAGTTTTCTAAATTTCTTTTCTTTTTTTTTCCATAGTGAAAATCATACAGATTTGGAACGACATTCTGAAAGTATTTCTTACTAGATCAGTCATGATCATTATTAACTGGTCGCCAACAATTTAAAAATATTTTAAAATTGGAACCATTGAAAAGGACTGCTTTTATGTTCATTTCTGGTCATTTTTGTTCTATTTTTGTTCCAAACATTTAATCATTAATTTTCACAAATTATACCCATTTATTCCCTGATATGTGCTGTAGAATACACTCTTTCCCCCCTAAATATCTCATAAATTCACATTTGAATTCTGCTTCCAGTTTTCTACCTCAATTCAAATTCAAATCTAATTACGGAATTGCAGTGGACTTTTTTTTTTTTTTTTTACTAATACTACTATACTGCTCTCTTTCCCCTCTCTCACTTGCTCATATTTCTATCTTCCACTCATACACACACTCACACATGTACTGGAGATAGTTAATAATTCCCTAATTTCCGCTCTTCACGGCATCTGGAAGGTGTCTGAGATAACCTGATTTATCAGATGGGTATTGGCTGTATTAAAGCGGTGGACATTAATGGGCACATCGTTTAAAGCACGTTGTGAGACTAATGGATTTCAGAATAAATTTGTCAACATCGCAGCCGTGAATACAATAGCTGAATAAAAGTGAAACGATGGCCATGACCCCGGGTGTGTTTGAAGTGTGTGTGTGAACGTGGATGTCAGAGATGTTCTTGAGGGTTGAAGAAACCCTTACATGAAATCCTGACCTCCGTTCTGGATCATGTTTATTACGTGACCTGTGGAAGGAGTTAAGATGGCTACGCTTCTCATCCGAGATCAGTTTCGTATTTTTCCCTAAACTAACCCTGAACGTTTTCCAGACTATCCACGTCTGCCTTTTTTAATCTACATGTCATTTGCATAGCACAAGTTACTGTGGCTAATTTGATATACTTACAACATATTGGATATTGTCTTTATTGATGATGTGAGGGAAAGGTCGCAGTTGCACCCTGATAAACAATGCACTTGTGTTCTTAGTTCTCGCTGTTTCTTCTTTGTAAAGTGTATGAATTAGTGTGCAAATTGCCTCTGTGTGGGGGCTGTTATAGGCCATTAGGGTATATAGATGTGTTTACTCTGCATATGGAAGTTTTGTTTACTTATGACTGAGATGGCTTGTGTTTGGTGATGCATGTTGCCATCAGTGGGGCTGCTGCTGTAATGTTATTACAGATTTGAACATGACGCTAGCTGCTAAAAACATTATCACTCATATACGACAATCAGGAGTGAGAGAGAAGGGAGACCAACGGAAAGAGCGAGCGATTAATTTGGAGAATATTTAGAGTTCTGACAATAGAAGAGCACAAAGGGAATCGTCACAGCGAGAACCTGCAATAACAGATGATCTCTGTTGCTGCATGTGTTCTGATGACTATTGTGCGAAGACTAATTCTTTTTGCACTTTTGCTTCTTTTTCTAAGACAGATTAGAGGGAATGACAGAAGATTATTTGGGAGATGAATCTGGAAATGTTGCAGACCGGAACCTTTAACCTTTGTCACCTCAATGAGCACCAGAGCTCAACATGACAGAAGAGTGTGTGCTACAGTGCAAATTTGGTCCCCCTTCTTTCAAAAGAAATTGTGTTTTTGTTTGTTATGGTGTGTGTTTATGTATGTATACGTATGTACAGCAATAATGCTCAATAATAAGCTGACAGATAATAATATACTAATAATAGACAAATAATAAGACCCAATAGACACACCAGTTTTTGCCCGATTTCGCTTAAGATGTTATTTATATTTTTTCATTTTAGGTTATCTGCAGGTAATTAGTGTTAAAGAATAATAAGTCAATTTTCCTACATTAATGCCATTATAAAGTATTTAAAAAGTCTTAAATTACATTTCTGCACAGTCACATAATTAGAAAAAATAATAATAAAAATATAATTGAAATTGTTACTATTGAAAATTTCTTCTAAGTAAAACAAAATAATACACTTTAAATTAAAAATGATTATTATCATTTTTATGAAATATTAGGGTTTTTTTTTATTTTCATAAAAAAATAATAATTTGTTGAGTGGGGTACTTTTTGTATTTGCGCCGAAGCCAATGATATCGTGCTTTTACATGAATGCAAACTGTTTTGTAGCTTATTCTAAGTTTTATTTATTATAAAGTTTTGAAAAAGGTACTAAAAAGTATCACAATTCTGTTACCTGCACATTTGCACACAAAACCTCCAAAGTTTTACTCAAATCCTTCAAACTTGTTTTTAAAAGAAGATGATTTTTGCTCAGTTTTTTCTGTTGTACACATAAACACTCAACATATCTGAAAAGCATTTTGTGTTATAGTTTTATAGTTCAGTGCAGTCATAAGGCAATTTTAAGCCCGAGCAAATATAGCATTGCAGCAAGCTGAGGTACTGATAGTCAAGTTGGGTCAGGCTGGTCTTTGGACATTGAGGTCTGTTATGTTTGTGCCCCCTGCGGGAGCTTTGGTAGACTGTGCCCGGCTGAATGCTGGCCTGGTGGTGAGCAGGAAGTAGCAGGACAGCAGGGGCGCAGCGATTTCTCTGAATACTAATGTGCCACTTTACCACCGCCACACACAAACTCTCATATAACGCACGACGCACGATCATAGCTGGCTCGCTCAGATACACATATTCAGATAGAGCCACACATAACACACGCACACAGCCTTCTAGCTTTTGCTCGCACCCCGCCTCTCACAGCGAGCCCTGAACACAGATCCCTAATTATCAGTAGGCTCGGAGTCCGCCTCGGCACTCTTTAACAACACAGTGATTAATTAACAAGAGGCACAGGGGCAGGAAGGTAGATTCACCACACAGAGAGAGAGGGAGGAAGGGAGGGAGGGGGAACTGTGAAGGCTAACTGTTATTTTTACGGTCGAAGCTCGAGGTACAAAATTACATGGAAGTAAAAGGAAACTTGTTATTTTTAGTCCACTTGGTCAGTGTCGGTATCAAGGGTGTAAGTTTGGTTTTAACATTAGATATTTTAAAATGATTGAAACTATACAGATATACCATTTGTTTTTAAACATAGTCTTAGAAAGAATATGTGTGTGTGTGTGTGTGTGTGTGTATTCGTGTATATATTTATGGAGTATCAGCTTGATCTATATTCATAAGTATTCACACATGGTGATTGTGAATATAAGGTTTTTTTTATATAATTGTATTGACAGCATATTAAATGTGAGAATAATTGTATATTTATTATGTTTATTATTAAATAGTATTTTTTAAAAATCTAGGTTTAAAATCCAATTAAAATACATTTTAAATGTTTAAATGCAAATTGATTTCATAAAAACATTAAACCACTTACATTACTAACATTAAATCACAGAAGTAGGACAGTTTTTTTTTTGTCGTTGTTTAAAAAAATCTAGGTTTAAAAATCCAATAAAAATACTTTTTAAATATTTAAATGCAAATTGATTTCATAAAAACATTAAATTGCTGAATTAGGACATGGTTTTTCTGTCCTCTTGACATATTTCCAATTGAAACAGGAAGATTTGATGGGATATATCAAAGGGCTCATCCACCTTTTTTGTTCCACAGCCACAAACCACGATTACTTTGGTTAGTTACACATTGCTTATTAGACATTCTTAAGTTCACACAGCTCACACAGCAGTCACTTTCAAACCAAGCAGTCACTGTATGAAATCTTTTGGCAAATTTGCTTGAAATTAAACACACACACACACACACACACACACAAATAAATCTGCATATTGAAATTACTGATTTAACTGCAAAATCTTGCTGAACACCAGTAAATGTGACCACAACTTTATTTTGGAGAAAATTTGACTGGGCAAAAGTCTCTGCAGTGATTGCAGTATATTGTATAATCACAATCAGTATATTTGGTTCCTTTTTGTTGGAAGACAAAACAGTCCATTTAATAGTAAATGTGTATAGTTACTTTTACAGCCTTGACCTGTATCATTGCCTAGTATTGTGTAGGTGATAACTATCTGCATTTATTTCTCTATGGAAGAGAAGTGTACACACACACACACAGTTGCTCTACCGCCTGAGGTGGGGTCATCTGAAATCAAGACCCCTCTATTCATCGTCTGCTTAACTCAGGTTCACCTTCAACTACCATTGTAGCTCATAATGTTTCTGCCACTTACACCTCTGTGTCAGCGTGTATGTGCATGTGTGCATAAAACTGTGTTTGAGGCAAGGTGAAAGTGTGTGCTCAAGGCAGCTGAAGTATATATATAAAATCAACTGCGTGTGCTTTTGTAAGGTGTTGAGGAGGTCATTAGCCTTTCACAGGCAACACAGTGACACACTCAAACACACACACACTGCAGCGACGGTTATCATTAACGCTGTAGTCGGTCCTATAGGAGCCACATCTTCTCTGGTTCTCCTCATTTCCTTTCATGCCACTCTTTTTCCTTCCCACCAACTAGATTAAAGTGTCGACATCCTGCTCAAAGCTACAGCACGATTGACGCTGATGCACACTCTACATATTCTAGTGCACACTAGAGTGAGCACTCTGAAGGCATGATATGTAATCAATACACATTGCGATGTTCCAGAGCGTTTGTGGATGTTATAGAGAAACATCAGTAAATGTTTCAAGTGCATAGGAGTTTGCTCTTACAAATTATAATTGTGCTTCTAATTTACCATTTGTACATCTCCAAAGCTGTTTTATGCTTTACTTTGATCTACCACTCATTCTGTTGTTATTTTTTGAGTCATAGGGTCGCAAAAAGTAAAATCAATCCATTTTTAATAAAAAAAAATGTTTGTTGTAGATAAGTTTGCATATTTTGTATGTTCTGTTCATTTTTATTCTTAAATGTACAGATGTCCCACCCTGCAAAAACTCATTTCAGAGAGGTAGCATTTCTAACGGAGTATCACACCATTAGCTTAGCAATATGCTAAAATTAAATTTACTGAAATCAACTGAGTTGAGCATCCCACGTGGAGAGATTGCTGCCTATTTTTAGGAGGTCAGGAAGGAAGTGAAGTGTAGCTCCAAATGAGAGCCACAAAGCATGATGTAGATAATAGATAATAGCAGATGTCCGAGTGGTTAGCATACATGTAGCTTGACATTGCCAGTTTTGACTATTAGCAAAAGCTGCTTTTGAAATCGCATCCTATCTGAAGTACTTCTTTTGAAAAAGTAATTTCAACTGCTTAAGAAAGTGTGTTCTATATGTGAACACGTGTAGTATGAATGTAATCCAGGCGTACTACATTTGCCATGTTGTCATTGTCACATGGCCTACCATTCACAAAACCTCTCCTGTGGCCTCGTGAGATAGTAAAGTGTACACTGGTTGCATATCTCGGTGGAAGTAGTAACTCACCCGTGTACTTTTTGCCTACTGTTTTGTGAATACTGTGAATTTGGACATGCTACTTTTCCACATACTTATTTTTCACCTACTACCTTATGGTTCTCAAGGGGTCGAGGGTCCCTTCTTAAAGGGATAGTTCACCCAAAAATGAAAATTCTGTCATTAATTACTCATCCTCATGTCGTTCCAAACCCGTGAGACTTCCATTCATAATCAGAACACAAATATACAAAGATATTTTTGATGAAATCCGAGAGCTTTCTGACCCTGCATAGACAGTAATGCAACTGACATGTTCAAGGCCCAGAAAGGTAGTAAGAACATTGTTAAAATAGTCCATGAGACATCAGTGGTAGATCAAAAATATATTAATTTGTGTTCTGAATATGAAGAATTACGGGTTTGAAACAACATGAGGGTGAGTAATTAATGCCAGAATTTTCATTTTTGGGTGAACTATACTTTCAGAACTTCTAAGGGGACCTCAAGATGACGTAAAGTGTTTTAAAATAAGACCAAACAGCTAAAAATCTAAATTTTTAATTTTAATTCACCCCCTCAACAACTGTTTTTGTCTTTGAAGAACCATGATTCCCACGGTCTTTAAAAACCTGAATATCTAAAGAAGCCTTGTTTTAGCAGTGTGATTTTTACACCTGAAAAACTGCATTTGCAGTTTTATAATGAACATATTTTATCAGGTAGAACTTGTGAGGCACAAATAAAATACTTAACCCTTATCCAGTAAATCTCAAACAACTGAAAAAGTCTTGGGGGCTTTGAATAATACTGTGGAAAATGGGATCCTTGGATTCAAAAAGGTTGAGAAGCACTGGTCTAGATGAATTAGATGGTCAGTGAATGTGCAATGGTTGGTTTGTGAAATGTTATCGGCTTAAACTATCGTGCAACATTTTCTTGTGTTCTCTGTTATCTGCCTCTCCCTATAATTTCTTGTCCTCCCACAAGTCTCATTTAAAAAATAAAGAGAAATGCAGCTACTGATATTCCTGCAATCTCAGTTGCTGACTTGCCTAATCTTTCCACTTTATAGGTATTGGTCACACAAATGTAGAACAGATGAAGAATTGTATTTGTGCTCCTTTTATGGTCAATCGCAATAAATCTACAAATTCATCTGCTACTATGCCATTTCAATGAGAAGAGTTGACCCTTTAAGCTCAAAATTCATAAGGTTCCACATACCTCTCACTCTTTTTTGCATAGAACCCTCATGTCTTGTTATTTGGCTCAACACATTTCCACTGCGATAAAGTCTGCCATCAGAAAGGCACAGCCGGCACTGAGAAATGAGATCTATGGCGTGCTCACACACACCATCTCGTCCAATCTCGTGCCATGCATCAAACAGCACGACGACCGCCAGACACCACTCCATTTCTGTCACTCGTAATCTGACCACCATTCTAAAGATCAAAGCCAAGCGACACAACATTTTATTTGTTGTTTTTTCTCTCTCAGCTAAAAGTGTTTATTGATTGTACAAACAAACAGTCTTCACTACTGGGCAAGAGACGGGTGACTTGAGCATGTCAGACATGTCACGGGGGGCCTGTTTTATTACATGCTAACAATAGATATCTCAAACTGAAATGAAATTCGTGATTTGTCTTTGTATTCCTGGTTTTATGAATGTATGTGGTCGTTTGATGACTTGAGGTGTGCAGAAAGGTTACAATTACTGAATCTATAAAGTCTAGAAGTCATTAAAGTTCATTACAGGATCTGAACCTATATTTTACCTCTAATTGAATGTTGCTCTGATTACTTTTATGTCACATTTGTCCAATTTGTGTGGCATTCCCTGAGAAGCAAGTAAAACAGGTATACTTAATTTCTCTTTTTTGTAATATATATATATATTTTCTCTTTTCCATAGAATTGATTGTACACTGCATATATTAAATGAGAATGTTTGTCACATTATAAGAATTATGCTTCTCCTTATTAATTAAATTAAGAATATGTAATAAAAGTGAAAAGGCTTCACATTCTTCCATCACTTATTTTTTAACTGTTATATTTTTCACCACAAGTAATACTTCATTTTGATATTTGATGCAGGTATTGTTGAAATTACTGTTTTTCTTTATTGTAATCCAATGTCTCAAAAACAGGACAGTGGAGGACAATAGCTTTTGTAAATGGCGACACCTACCATGGCAGGATAGAAGGTGGGCTTCTGCACATTTCAAAAACAGACTTTTTACATTTTGTTGTTATATACAGTTTATAAACATTTTGATGAAGTTAGTCCATTTGATATGTAATAAAAAAAAAATTTGAAGTTTCTTTTTTTAATGAATTTTTACATTTATTCATTTAGCAGACGATTTAACCAAACCGACTATTGAATATTTAAAAACTACGGTGGCCCAGTAGTGCACAACACGAAATCGCCACAGCACAACGAAATCGCCACAACACAATGCATAGTACTAATTTAGTTGTGCTAATATCGCTGTATTCTGGCTTATTTCCATTATGCTGTGCTAATTACATTGTGTTGTGGTTTGTTTCCGTTGTGTGGTGCTAATTTTGTTGTGTTGCAGCTTGTTTCCATTGTGTTGTGCTAATTTCATTGTGTCATGGCTTGTTTTTGTTGTGTGGTGCTAATTTTGTTGTGTCGTGGCTTGTTTTTGTTGTGTTGTGCTAATTTTGTTGTGTCGTGGCTTGTCTTTGTTGTGTTGTGCTAATTTTGTTGTGTCACGGCTGTTTTTTGTTGTGTTGTGCTAATTTTGTTGTGTTGCGGCTTGTTTTTGTTGTGTTGTGCTAATTTTGTTGTGTTGCTAATTTGGCTTGTTTTTGTTGTGTGGTGCTAATTTTGTTGTGTCGCGGCTTGTTTCCGTTGTGTGGTGCTAATTTTGTTGTGTCACGGCTTGTTTCCGTTGTGTGGTGCTAATTTTGTTGTGTCGTGGCTTGTTTCCGTTGTGTGGTGCTAATTTTGTTATGTCGTGGCTTGTTTTTGTTGTGTTGTGCTAATTTCGTTGTGTCACGACTTGTTTCCGTTGTGTTGTGCTGCAACTTGTTTCTATTGTGTTGTGCTAATTTCATTGTGTCGTGGCTTGTTTTTGTTGTGTTGTGCTAATTTCATTGTGTTGCGGCTTGTTTCTGTTGTGTGGTGCTAATTTTGTTGTGTCGTGGCTTGTTTCCGTTGTGTTGTGCTAACTTCGTTGTGTCACGGCTTGTTTCTGTTGTGTGGTGCAAATTTTTGTGGAGATTTTGCTGTGTTGTACACTACTGGGCCACTGTAAAACGGTTTAATAGTTTAAAAAGAATATGATAGCACAACTTTTTCAGTATTGATATTAAAAACTACGGTGGCCCAGTAGTGAATATGATAGCACAACTTTTTCAGTATTGATAATAATAAAGATTGTTTCTTGAGCACCAAATCAGCATATTAGAATCATTTCTGACTTAAAATATTCAAGACTGGAATATTTCACAATATTACTGTTTTTTTATTTTTGATCAAATGAATGCAGCCTTAATGACCATAAGAGACATTTATAAGCATTAAAAAATCTTATCCATCTCTACAAAGACCTAAGGTTCATTATGATGCATTATATGATGCATCATGAGCAAAAATCATTTTCTGTTCAGTGCAGCGTAACAGACACTTGATACAACAGAGAAGGTACAAAGGCGCCATATAATTTAGTCAGCTGAACTACGGAGTGGTAGACTGTGGTGCAATAAGGCAGAAGTATTACAGAGGCAAAGCGTGATGGGTAATACTGTAGCTGATCTCTCATCAGGTACAAGTCTGCTGGATGGTGGCGGTGGTGTCTGCATCAATGGAGGACACCTCAATAACAACTCCATTGATATCTACACCTACTGCTGCACCAGAGACGATGAGACAGAGATGTCAGGACCTTTGCATGGGAATTTGCTCGGTATGCACATGCACTTGAGTCAGCTTCATTCTTCACTTTGATCATCCATTTAATGATATTAAGTATTTTCAATTAGTTTTAATCGTGTTATGTTTTTTTTCGACGTTGTTTCTTAAGCTGGACAGCCCACCTTCTTCAAAGAGCCCTGCCCTGCCATCATGGCGGTCACTCTGATTGGCACCAACGACGGCAACTCTCGACTGGTGAGGTTACCATGGCAACAGGGGGGTCCCTAGGGGCAAAAGCGGTACTGAAACGAAAAATGAGTCATCTGTTGATTAGGTTAGGAAGTGCATTTCAACCTTTTGCCAGTTCTTTGCCTGCTTTCATTGGTAAGCAAAACGACAGCGGAAGCAAAAGAGCTTTAGATTGCGTTTACCATTGATCATTGAGTTGATGGACCATTTTTAGTTACTTGGTCTTAACAGTCAGCTATATTTAACACATTCTGTGAGCTTGTTAATTAACACTCAGTCGTGTATCTGCCCTACTGTGCAGCCTGTATGTGAACATCTACAGTTAACTGTGCATGTGTGTGTGTGGAGTGTGTATTCATCTAAAGGAGGACTCACCTCTGATTTAGCTCCTGTTTGACTCCAGTTAGAGCTCAGACAGTGTGTGATATTTACCGAAGCGTTTGGGATGACCTAGGTGACGCCGGGTCGGTGGTGTGTGTGTGCAGGTGTTAATTGAGGGTGAAATGGCAGTGTGAGAGGAAAAGGGAGGTGTTGATGTGTGGACATGTGTGCGGTGGTGAAAGCGAGCCACAGGTGACATGACGCTTCTGTGACTGGAGATGCACATCCAGTGCAATCTGCGGTCTCGCCACAATTACTGTTTTCTGTTCTGTTATCTCTCTTTCTCTCAGTCTCTCTTGCTGTCTTTCACACCTATTCAGGCTTTCAAAGTGCTAAAGTGGGTGTTTGTGTTGTTCAGGTGACTGTATTCACAGTGTTGTGCCCATAACAGCCAGTGTCCTGGCACTACTTCTGGAGGTCAAATAGATATATAGCCATTGACATGTCTATTGTTTTTTTGGGGTGATTTGATCACTCAGAGCAAAATATTTGTGGAAACAGGGTGTGATTACGCATTGAAATGCATTGTGATCCAAATCCGCATATTAGAATGATTTCTAAAGGATCATGCCACACTGAATACTAGAGTATGGTGAATGAAAATCTATCACAATATTACATTTTAAAATATATTAAAATAGAAAAGTTATTTTAAATGTTAATAATATTTCACAATATTATTATATTCATATAATAATATTATACAGCATTTGTTTTACTGTATTTTTGATCACATAAATGTACATTAAAAAAACAAATTCTGACCCTAAAGTATTTTTGTCCATACAGTGAAAGCCAATGGGATCCAATGTTGTCTGAACCCCAGTGGCTTTCAAAATATCGTCTTTTGTGTTCCACAGAAGGGAAAATGTCATAAAGTCATATAAAAAGAAATTAAGCAAATGAGATGATGTTTCCTTCATTTGTAAATTTAATTAATTGAATTATTAAAAACTGTAGATAAACAATGCTTTAGATACTATTAGGTTTTCTCAGAGAATTGCTTGATGGAAATATCTTTTCTCTGTGTGTGCTATTGTTTCTAACATATCCATAAGCGACCAAAAATATCTCTAAATTACTCTAAACGTTGTGACCCCTTAAACTTGTGGTTTTCCAAACTTGAGTAGGCCCGCTCTTCTTCTGAGAGCTGAAACACTGACTGCAGTACAGTGCAACAGCTGTTCCTGTCTCATTTTCTGCAGAAAACAAAAAGCTTTGCATGATCGCTCAAGTGATTTTTTTTTTTATTGACAGCTGTGGACACGAGCGCACAGTGAGTTTGGCCTCTCCAGCAGTCGGCTGAGAGATCCTCTCCACTTGAGAGAGGGAATTAGAATTGGAAATAATCTGATTCGCCCTCACAGTTTCACTCATTTGCATGCTAGAGGCGACACCTGTGGAACATGCTAATGAACGAATGAAATTAGAATAATATTTAGTTTATTTGCCTGTCCATAGGCTTGCGTGGGCAATGTGATAAGACATTGTGTTTATGTCGCTATCCCACTTGTACGATCGCATGATCATTGTGTGCATCACGCACTGTAATGTGCATATCCAGTGGCTTCTTCTAGCAGTGCTTTTTTAGCCTTTGTGAAATGTGCAGAATATGACCCTCTATTGATTTGAATTGTTTATCTGTTTAATCAGTTCCATTTTAGTTCATGTGAGTATGTGAGTAAATCAAGCTTGCTGTTAAGTATTTCTGTCTCTGCACCACTGGAATTCCCGTGCATGTGTCCAAGCAGAGTTCCTCTTCCTCTGTGATGTTGATGGCTTTGGGCCGAACTTGTCAGCATGAGGCTCTGTTATTTGGACAGAAATCAGAGATTTTCTCTTTCTCACACTCTTTTTCTCTCTTTCTCATTCTCCACACTGTCACAGCACTGTTGATCACAGCCTTACATCCATTCACCTGTTCCCATCCCTATTCCACCTCCATCTGATTCTGATCTCTCTGTTGTGGACTTGCTCTTTACAGATAACGATTTTCAGTTCACCATAGTTTTTCAGAAATGGGTTCCTTACTATTATTTAATATTGTTAAAGTCCCTTATATTATATATATATATTTCTGTCATGACAACTATTGGAGGGATTGACTTGGTAATGCACATGAAAATGTTAATGTGTTTGGTTTTGGCAGAATAGATCTGCTATGCTGCTGCTGCTTATGCTGCGTCAGAGCAAGTACTGAGACTTGCTACTTTCAATACATCCACAACATGCTGCTGTGAGCATGTAAGAAATACTGATGCTGAACATATAACATATATGAAATAACCCCCATACTGTATAGCATACATGAATCACCCTGTAGCAGATCTGTACAGGTGGAGCTGGGGAAGGTGGAGGATTTCTGAAGCGCGCTGCAACTGCTACAGCAAGCACTGGCCAAGTATTTGAACATTGAGCAAGCACTCATTGGATGCTGATACAAAAAAAAAAAAAAAAAAAAAATAAGCTGCGCCATGTGATGAGGTCATTATATATATATATAATTGGTGTGGTGTCATAACCAATGAGGTTGATATACAAAAAGATATTGGTTTGAAGATTGAGTTTTATTAAAGCATTTTTCTGCCACTCTGTGTACTATATGAATCTGGATGTGTGAACATGAATACTTCGGTATGTTAGAGGGAGTGATATTTCAACAAGGCAAGTCTGTACCAACCTGTTTGTGCTTGTCTGGTCATTGTCACGGGTTTACTCTTCCACAAATACTCTTCCATACCCACAGTGTATGGAAATGCAAGTATATATCAGCTCATTGTCTTTCATTCTCTTGCTTTTTTCTCCTACTCTGTAGTGATGCTCTCTTTCTCTCTCTACTCTCTCTCTCTTAGTCTTTTCTCTGGGATGTAATCATTCTGTCAGCGGAGCCTTAGAGAGTAAGGCCACTCTTTAGGGATTTGACTAATCATGCTAGAATCTCATTGTAGATGCTACGCACGTGCCACGCTCCGCCTCCCTAATCGCTTTTAACACTACATCCAGCTCAGCCAATCCCTCAGACACGCACAAAAACGAGACCTGCTTGTGATTTTATGTGTGAGTGTTTGTGGATACATGTCTTGTCAGAATCCTCTGCTTCTCATTCTCAATGATATCTGAAGCCTTTTCTTTTATGCATTCACAATTTGCATCTTTTTGGATTTCTGAGAAGGTGGTGTTGGTAATTTCTTGAAATGAAAAAGGTTAAGTGCGTTCTTCAGCCACTGTTGTTCCTTCTGCATAAATGTGCCATCTCCACACTCACAAAAAAGGCAATAGTGCTTGAGACACGGCGCCATCATCGTTTTATCATAGTTTTTGCTAAATTACTGATATTTCTCTCTTTTTTTTTTTTTGCAGTAGCTCTCATTGTTGTGCCATCTCACAGAATAACCCATAGCTGCAGGTGTCTGTTCTGTTTGAGGTGATTTAGATGTGCTATCAACACAAGCTTCGCTAATGACTTTATCAATTAGCCCAGTCCAATAGCTACATGGCCCTGATTTCCTTTAAACATTCACCATCCGTGGCACACTGATTTGTGTAGTTAATGAGAGCATGTTTGAAAGAGACAGAGGGAGAGAGAGAGAGAAAGTGTGTGTGTGTGTGTGTGTGTGTGTGTGTGTGTGTGTGTGTGTGTGTGTGTGTGTGTGTGTGTGTGTGTGTGTGTGTGTGTGTGTGTCAGTCTGGCCATGTAAATACTGTGTCCAATGAAGATGGATATAGTATCCTGTCAGATCAAGATGATGGTCATGCAAATTTATGGACATGAAACAAGGCTCTAATTATTCAATCTGTTCCCTAATAATTATAAAAAAAGAAGTCAATCTTTCTGTGTTACTCCTATTATTAAAGGTGAAGTGTGTCATTTTTGCGATGTTAAACTGCTTTCTTTTAGCCCAGCTTATTATGCAGAGACATCAATAAGGAAGAAAATGCTGTCTCTCTAGTGCTTTCAAAACATTACTCTTTTAATTTTACAGTAGATTTTCAAACAATCCATACATCTACTTTTTGGCATTAACTACTAAATTAGTTACAGTAAAAACAAACTTACATTTTCAAATAGCAACGTTAACTTCTCTCTCTCTCTCTCTCTCTCTCTCTCTCTCTCTCTCTCTCTCTCTCTCTCTCTCTCTCTCTCTCTCTCTCTCTTCCTCTCTCTCTATACAGTATAAATTCAAAAATATATTAGCAACACCACTGCTCAACATAATAATAGGAAACGTTTCTTTAGCAGCAAATCAGCATATTAGAATCATTTCTGAAGGATCATTCCTACTGATGTAGGAGTAATGTATATTAAGTATATTAAGGAATAATGGCTGCTGAAATTCAGAAAGTCGTCAAATAAATTACATTTTAAAATATGTTAAAATATACACATTTTTAAATAATACTTCATAATATTATTGTTTTATTGTATATAAGAAATACATTTTGAAAAATATATATTCATGCATATTTGACCCAGTTTAATATTACACAAAATAAATAATAATGCATTTTGAGTTTTGCAGAGACACTTATATGATACTGTATGACTCCTGTGCATGCAGTGTCATGAATTTATAGTTAATTTATATGTATAGTTAAGGGTTCTTAATATACATTTTGCAAATAATAGATTTGTGTAAGGGAGACACACAACTGTGTTTCAAGATCCTGTAGAAAATTACTATCAGAAAAGCCAGCCATGTTCATTTGAACACACACAGACATAGGCCATTATATAGGTTTATCTGAGGTATGCTAGTGTTTCAAAGATGTAAAGCTCTAAAATTAGAGAACACATCTAGTACACATGTATCATGTGTCCTCATCTCTCTCTTTCCTCTTCTGTTGCTGTGTCTGTACAGAAAAGCTGTATGCAACATATTAGTGTTGTATCTAGTCAGATGAGATTCTCATTCCTGATAAAGGAGAATAAAGGGCGGAGTGTGAGTTCCTTCTTTCTTCTCTTGTTCTGGTTCCCTCAACCCCTTTTTACACCAAAAGTAGTATTAATATTGCATTGTTCGTGTGCAGGAATAGCAGTGACCTGAAACATTTGACAAAGTGTTAAGATTGAAGAAGGCTGCTAATTTAAATGGTGAAATAGGCAAGTGTGATTTCTATTTCTTTAAATGTACTATAATATAATGTGCAATACCCCCCACTCACCATCGCCATCCCACACCAACCCCACCTTCTCTGGTTGTAGCGCAACCCCGCTTCAATAAATTAGTTCTCTGCATGCTCGCAGGGCCCAGAGCTGCTCATTTTACACGCGCGCTCGCACACACTCACTCGAGCCTCATTGATCTGCCCACAGTTCAACTTAATTGGAAACACAGTAACACCATCTACAGACACGTATGCACGCACAAGGAGGAGGTGGTGGGTGGTGGGGGGGTTGGAGGGGGGAAAGAGAGGGAGAGACGGTTGCGCTCATCCGACATACTGTACTGGAGATAGTCATTAACACTCTCATGTCATAAAAGACACCCGGACACACAGAGGAAACCTTGAGGTTCAAACTAGAGCTGACGAGGAGAAACGGCACACAGCAGAGCCGTAAGAGCCTCAGGATATTGATCTGTCCAGCAAGCTGACTGTCATGCAGCTAATAGATTCCATCAGCCATATCTGAGAGCTGAGAGCTGAAGTCAATGAGGGGTGATCCTATTAACCGGGGATTTGTAAACAGTTGATTTGGAAAAAGCGAAGAAGAGGTTTTCTGATGCTCGGCCAGGCCATATCAGGGTCAGATCTGGGCTGGCTACCTTTAGATGTAATGCCATGTCATGTTAGCATAAGACAACCGGTTACAATCTCTCTAGGGCCTGGTTTTCACTTGGTGTTAAAGAGATAGTTCACCCAAAAATTTGGTCATATCATGTTTACTCACTTTCTTCTGCGGAAAAACTTGAAGAATGTTGGTAAGCAATGGACAAAATCCTGATACATTTCTCAAAACATGTTCTTTAATGTTCCATAGAGGAAAGTCATATATGTTTCAAACAACATCAGGGTGAGTAAATGAGGATATAATTTTCATTTTAGGGTGAACTATCCCTTTAAGATGATCATAAGTGGTCAGCTGATACACATGACCATTTACACCTGGCACTAATGGACATCTATCTGCACAAATGTTGAGGTGAAGTCTCTGATTCCATGACAAATAAATGAGCAGTATTAAAGTTCTGAGCTTGTTGTAGAAATAAATTAAAAATATAAAAACTAAAAACTAAAAACAGTCATTTCTAATGCTACCAGTGAATTTTAGCATTATTACATTGTAATAAAGAGAATGAAAAATGGGGTTTTAATTTAAGGTGTACTTGTTACAGTATAATTATACATTTAAGTACTGAGTAATATTAATTAACTATATGTACTTACTAAATGTGACCCTAAATGTGACAAAACGCTGGGGTATATTTGTTATAGCCAAAAATACATTGTATTGGTCAAAATTATAAATTTTTCTTTTATGCCAAAAATCATTAGGATATTAAGTAAAGATTATGTTCCATGAAGATATTTTGTAAATTTCTTACCGTAAATATATAAAAACGTAATTTTTGATTAGTAATATGCATTGCTAAGAACTTAATTTGGGCAACTTTAAAGGCGATTTTCTCAGTATTCAGATTCCAGATTTTCAAATCTCAGCCAAATATATCCTATCCTAACAAACCATACATCAATGGAAAGCTTATTTATTCAGCTTTCAGATAATGTATAATTCTCAATTTCGAAAAATTGACACTTAAGACTGGTTTTGTGTTCCAGGGTCACATTTGGTTAGATGTTAGGATTAGGGTTTGGCTTAGGGTTACGTGCATGTAATTATGCATAATTTATTGTTATTATAATAGTAAGTACATGCCTATCCCTGATGTAGATAATGAAAATAACAGACACGAGCGTGCACAATTATATATACAGTATTGGCCGTTATCGCTAAATAATGACATTTCTATTATTGGCCATAACCAATATGATATCAGTATATTGTGCATTGCTTGTTATTTTATTTGAATGGTTATTTAAAGCCTTAATTAACCAGCAAAGTCTAAACTTTCTTTTAGTTTCGTATTTGATTGATAAGTGAGCACATGAGCATTTACACTATGAATGCATTGTGGCCACATGTTTGTGACCACCTTCAAATGTATTTAAAAGTGGTAAAACTCTAAACATTTTGTACTGTTTACACAAATATTTAGCGTTGTCTACTAGTGATAAGATGCCAGGCGTAAATGGGGTGTAGAAGTTCTTCTTACCGTTTCTTGTTTTCCATTTGAAAGAAAAAGACTGCAAAAGAACAGCAGCATAGCTGGCAACAGTGT
The DNA here is from genome assembly GCA_036784905.1 of Acrossocheilus fasciatus. NCBI lineage: Eukaryota > Metazoa > Chordata > Actinopteri > Cypriniformes > Cyprinidae > Acrossocheilus > Acrossocheilus fasciatus. The sequence goes on from CM071953.1 coordinate 24,149,696, forward strand.
ATTTTCAAGAGTGAAAAATTATTTTTGCAAATAAATAGATCTGTGTCGCGCTTCTGCTAGGAGACAGCCTAACTCACGCCAGGGTTCAATAATTAATTCCTGTGTTGAGAGTTTCAGAGACGTGCTGATTGGGCTGATTTTCTCTTCTTCTTTTCCTCTTTTTTTCTCCTTCTCTGTTATGATACAAAGGAGGCCGTTTGAAGTAATTTGTCCCAGAGAGAGTGGCTTGGAATACCATACAAGCTTTGATTTAGCAAAGCAAATTTAATTTTGTTTGCTTTATGCAAACCAGCCAGGACCGAAGGGGCTTTCTCTGATTTCGCTTTGGGGTGGGGGAGGTATCCGGTTCTAATGGGAGCGTGAGAGGAGCATGTTCACGAATGGATTCGGTATCTAATATAGCACACGGTTCAAAAGTACAGCACCCATCCCCCTCTTCCACGCCTTGAAATAATTGTCTGTGTTGTCTTATTTTTGTGCGTTTCATCCTAATAACGAAAGCAATTCCAGCTTCTTTTGTTTTGCTTTTGGAGAACTGCCTGATTTGAATGTTTCCTAATATGCTTAGCTAATCTTACGGTTGTGTGTCTAGCTGTGGTTATGGATCTATTGGGCACGGTTCGCAAACCTTTACGACTGCTCTCTACGTGCTATTGTGTTCTAGCCCATATAGCAAGGCTTTCTCTTCAGGGTCAAACCGTCTACTGTTTGCGAACTGTCTCACTCAGCACGGTACAAGCAGCCACTCAGGTTGGATTCTCAGTAACAGCCCTTAATAACGGCAGTTTTATAATGAAACGGACAAAAACCATCCCCAAGGTCACAACCTTAAAAACATTGTATCTCCAGCACTCATTCCTACATACTTTGGCTGTACCATATACTTAATAGCGTTTTAGTCTGCGGTTTGTACCTGAACAGGGGGTAAAAATACGATGTAGGAAATGGGTGGTCCACTTTTGTTGAAAGACTGTTCAAGAAATAATGAGTGAATAAAGTAAAAGCCCATTTTTACCGTTTTATATATATAAATATAGAGAGAAACCTCTCCTTGACTAGCCTCCGTTCTTTTGTTATACAAAACTTATCCAATATCTTTCAAGCTCTCTCCGCAGTTTAAAGGTCTTAATTGGATTCCATCAATATATTGCTTGACACGACCTCGGGTCCGCCACATTCCCTCTCTACTCTGCGGAGGGAAGCCGCCTCATTCATTCCGTCAGGCTTTGTAATGCTGTGAATATTCTTGGTTAAATTGACGGTTTTCAGAGCTATTATTTAAGCCTGATTGGACTGCAAAGGCATGTTTTAAATGAAGTGAATGTCAAGAAAGAAAGAAAGAAAGAGAGAAAATAGCATGTTACCTCTACACATGGGTCCGTATAAAGTATCTCGCTCTCTGTAGGCCGACTCGAGTGTAAAACTTTGTAAGTATATGTATGAAAGGTACAAATGACTAGGTTATTAAAACAGAATTAGGCTGCCAGGCTTTGAGTAACAGTCAGCCCTGTCGTTCTCTCACTCTCCTTTTTCTTTCTTTGTTCCATGGCTATTGACGGGCATGGAGAGGCGTTTGATTGCCAAGACAGCAGTGACTGTGCCTGACCCTGACCCAATAAAAGGAGCAGTCTACCACATCCATGACAGGTACATCATGGCACAATGCATCTACAATACACTCTACAGAATATTGAACAATTAGATCTCCCGTACAGCGGGTGGTATTGAAATCTCAGCAGGCTTTGGTGAAAATACCTTGTCGTATTGACTTGTACAGTTAGTCGTATTTACTGCTCCCGATGTTAACAGATACCTCAGCCAAACTGACTTGCAGACTAGCTGCAATACATGACAATACATCTGAACTTGATTTGGCCTTGGTTTACCAGCCCAGGTTTATATTAGTACCCTGTTAGGTGTTACATACTTATTATGATACAGTTGTGTTGTGTCTATTATGGTGATCCATTCTCTTGTATAGGATTCTTGTATAGGATTGGAATCGTAAAACCATAAACTCGCAGTGTAAGAGTTTACTTTTCGTTTGTCAGGTTACAAAAACAAAAATCAAACTTAAGTACTGTTTACATTCATGTATGAAGAGTTCAGATGCAAATGTCTCTAAGTGCCATTTGAAATTTTCTTCTAAAATGAGCATTTTTCTTGGGCTCCTATGATTACTTTCAGTTATTTCACTTTAATGGCAACGAAAATAACCTATTCATTGCCATTAAAGTGAAATTACTGAACCTACACGCAGGAGCCTGATAAAAATGCTCATTTTGGAAGAAAATTTCAAACGGCACTTAGAGGCTTTTGCATCTGAACTCTTCATGTGTGTATATATATATATATATATATATATATATATATATATATATATATATATATATATATATATATATATATATATATATATATATATATATATATATATATATATATATATATATATATATATATATAATATACAGGTGCATCTCAAAAAATTTGAATATCGTGAAAAAATGTTTTTTTTTTGTTGTAACTTATTTCAAAAAGTGAAACTTTCATATATTCTAGATTCATTATATGTAAAGTAAAACATTTCAAAAGTTTTTTCGTTTTAATTTTGATGATTAGAGCAAGTCAAAAATCTATTATCTCAAAATATTAGAATATTTCCTAAGATCAATAAAAAAAAAAAAAGGATTTGCAAACCAGAAAAGTTCAAGTTCTTTAAAGTATGTTCATTTATGCGCTCAATACTTGGTCGGGGCTCCTTTAGCACAAATTCCAGCATCAGTGAGCTGTGGCATGGAAGCGATCAGCCTGTGGCAATGCTGAGGCACTATTGAGCCTTCAGCTCGTCTGTATTGTTGGATCGACTGTTTCTCATCTTTCTCTTGAAAATATCCCATAGATTTCATATGCGGTTCAGGTCAGGCATGTTGGCTGGCCAATCAAGCACAGTGATATCATGGTCAGCAAACCACTTGGAAGTGGTTTTGGCACTGTGGGCAGGTGCTAAAGTCCTGCTGGAAAAGGAAATCAGCATCTCCATAAAGCTTGTCAGCAGATGGAAGCATAAAGTGCTTCAAAATCTCCGGGTAGACGGCTGCATTGACTTTGGACTTGACAGTAGACCAACACCAGCAGACGTCATGGCACCCCAAATCATCTCTGACTTCAGAAACTTCACACTTCAGACTGGACTTCAAGCAGCTTGGATTCTGTGCCTCTCCAGTCTTCCTCCAGACTCCAGACCTTGATTTCCAAATGAAATGCAAAATTTACTTTTATCTGAAAAGTGGACTTTGGACCACTGAGCAACAGTCCAGTTCTTTTTCTCATTAGCCCAGGTAAGATGCTTCTGATGCTGCAGCTGCAGTCCACTCCTTGTAAAGCTCTCTCAAGTGTTTGAATTTAATGAAACTCAAATGTAAAGATTCTAATATTTTGAGATACTGGATTTTTGACTTTCATGAGCCTTAGGCTCTAATTGTCAAAATTAAAACAAACAAAAAAAAACTTTCGAAATGGTTTACTTTACATGTAATGAATCTAGAATATATGAAAGTTTCACTTTTTGAAATAAGTTACAAAAATAAATGAACTTTTTCACAGTATTCTAATTTGTTTAGATGCACCTGTGTATATATATATATATATATATATATATATATATATATATATATATATATATATATATATATATATATATATATATATATATATATATATGGTAACACTTTACAATAAGGTTCATTAGTTAACATTAGTTAACAACATTAGTAAACATGAACTAAGAATGAACAGTACTTCTACAGCATTTATTAATCTTAGTTAATGTTAATTTCAGCATTTATTAATGCATTATTTAATTCACAAGTTGTGTTTGTTAACATTAGTTAATGCACTGTGAACTAACATGAATAAACAATGAACAACTGTATTTTCATTAACTAACATTAACAAAGATTAATAAAGATGAATAAATAGTGTAATAAATGCATTGTTCATTGTTTGTTCATGTTAGTTAATACATTAACTAATGTTAACAAATGACACCTTATTGTAAAGTGTTACCATATATATATATATATATATATATATATATATATATATATATATATATATATATATATATATTTGAATTTTATATATATTTTGAATTTTTTTCTTCAATTAATTTAATATTTTTTAAATAAATTATAAATATTTAGTATATTTATTATTAATCTTCAAATAAAAAGTTAGTAGAAAATATTTTTAAAAATACAAATTATATTCTTGACTCTTCACTTACAAGTTCTAACTGGCAAATTGAATTTCAGAATTTCTTGGTTTGTCATCTTTTTGCTTTACAGACAGCAGCATAGAAGCTGCATAAATTACTCAATTTTGTTTAAAACATGATGGTCATTTTCTGTACCATGATTTAAGAATGATCAATCTTGATATTCGATGGAACAAGATCTGACTGTCTGTACAAAAAGTCACATGATCAATGTTATAAAATTGCTTACATTTGATTAGTGACCTAGAAATATTTTAGATTAATTAAAGTAGAGCCTATTGTCATTTTTAAATCCCATATTTTTTGCTACTTTTTTTGTAACGTTTGACATTACAAGGGCATGTGAGCACATCCAAGCACATTTGCTCACTTTGATTTACTATAGTTAGAGAATAGCCGGAGCGCTCACGTAACGTAGTTTTCAAGGAAATCAAAATGAAGGGCGTTTTAAGCGCACGTTCCTCAAGGCATCACATAAACACTTTTACAGCATTTTTACAGTGCTTTTACAATGTCACGCTGTCAAGACGCCGGGTTTTTGTCACCGTGGCTTTTCCTCCAGCATACAGTGAATGATTTTCTCTTTCTCTCCCTCTCCCTCTCATTTTTTTCTACATACAGAATCATATAGCTTAATAGAATCCCTAATCACGGTGTGGGGTTGAAATAATAGATTAATCAGATTAGGATGATTCTGAACAAACAGCGCTTTTCCTGAAATGTATCGATGTTGTCTGATGTAGCGGAGGCCCGCTAATGCCTCGATCACATAGCTCTCCCATGCAGATTGCGCTAATTATATGCAGGTGATAATGTCATGGATACACGCTCGCAGTCTAGCGGCAGGATATAAGACCTTTTATCAGGCCCGTTCAGGATGGATGATGGAGGATTGGAAATTGCCAGCGCAATTAAAGTGATGTAGAATTACGCGACGGGTCATTTTCTGCCAAATTATCAAATACCTGTATAGCAAGGGTGTGAAATATTGGATTCTGTTTGGCTGATTTTAGCGTAGTAGTTAAGGATAAGTGGTCTTTGATTGGTTGAGAAGCGATAAAGGGCTAATTTTGCACTCAGCTGATAGCAATCTGGGTGATAAGATTAAGGGGGAACTTAAAATAGCCTGACAAAAAATATGCTAGTGGGTTAGCCGTGTTTATATATTTGGGCTGTTGCCTGGCTGAAGGACAGATGGCTCAGCTGCAAGGAGGGGCACAGTGACTGCGAGGCGTGACAATTCGTTAAAAAAGAAAAAAAGAATGGCTGCATATCCCAGCATCCCTTGTGTGTACGTGTGTGTTTGTGACCTCAGAGGAGAGTGTGTTCCAAAGGCGTTGATGTGGAGGGGCGAACCCCTAGCTCCCATCTCCCTGCGACTATAAACACGTCAGCCGACACACGCCGCTGCAATCTGGAACCAGATTTACTGCCCAGGAAATATGGCAGCCTTTTTATTGGTCCAAATACTTGTCACTCATAATTTATTGGCTGTTGCTAGGCCTGCTGTGATGTCAGTGAATCGTCCCTGCCAAGAACATGAGAAAAAGAGAGCGAGCGAGGGAGGGAGAGAGAATCTGTTTCATTCATGAAGGGCTTAGGGTTTTGTCAATGTCATAGTTCTTTTCTGATCACACACACTACAGTGGCATGTGGTAGGCTTCTGAAATCATAAGGCCAAGTCTCCTTTCTGCATTCAGATTTTTTAGTCCAGTTTAAATTCAAATTCTGGCTTCATTTGGGAAAAAAAGTGGATTTTGTTGTTTGAGTATTATTAGGGCTGTGAAACGTAACGCAAACAATTCCATTAGCGATTTTTAGTACTAAAATAGATGTTGTCAACAAAGGCTCAAAGCTGCGTTTGATTCACTAAAAAGAACTGACTCATTAGAATCTTTCATTTGGGAATCAGACTATGCTGGTTGTGCTGTATGCTTTCGATTACTTAAAATTAATTCCGTTTTGGAGGTTGAATTATACTCAGTGTATACTCAGTGGAGACTTTTGTTCGGGACTTGAACTAAACTGGTTGTACTAGATGTATTTGATCCATTTGAGTCATTTGTTTAGGAGTCGGACTACAGTGGTTGCTCTATTGTGTTTTTTTTTATTCAATAATTCATTTGTTTTATATTGGAGTTACACACATCACATTTTCGTTGGAACAGACTTATAATTATTATTATGAACATTATTATTAATAGTGTCATTTTTCATTTAGAATTGAATGAACGTGGTGAAGTCAGAGAGAGGAGTTGTTTACTTCATATAATATAGTCTCTCCATTTGCTTCAGTTTGACGCATTCAGATCAATTTGTGGACTGGTTGACTGGTAGAACTATCGTTTTGATGTGGCGATCAGCCATTCACAGTGACATGGAGGCACTTCTTCCTCTCACATGACTTTTTTGCCTGAATTTAATTATTATTATTACTGCCTCCACACTACCTGCCATACCTCCACAGGCAAAATGACCCTAAAGTCATTTCACACTCAGATCGGACAGAGAGAGATACCAAAACACAGTTACTTCTTCAGCCGATTAAAAACAAAGACTTGCACACAAGCCCAGTTACAACTCTTTCTTGACCTAGAAACTAAAGAATGTAAAGCGGTAGAAAGAACAGCACGTACAAACAAGCTTAATTTCATTTAATCTCTTTTGATAGAATAGGTGAAACCACGGCAATTATGGTGTCAGAAGTGTGCAGAAATTGGAGAAAAGAAAAGATCAAAGCAGCCTGTCCTTTCTTGAAAAGACAAAATGAATATCAAGGAGAATGTGAGAGCAGCGGGGTGGGATATTTAGAGAAAGAAAAAAAGGCAGATAAAAAATGAAGTGAAATGCCAATGACTCTTTTGAAAAATGATGCACGATTTATAAAGGACTATTAAAATGTTTATATTTACAGCATTTTGTTCTGTATCAAAATAATTAATTGCCACCGTTTGCAAATTAAACGTACATTACAGCGTAATTAAGAAAGCAAATGAGTCCAAGCTTCCCTAAAGCATCCAGAGAGAGTGAGAGCTTGAGAGCGAGAGAGATAGATAATGTACATTTTAAATGTGTGTTTGAGTTAAATAGTTGCAATACATTATCTTATTAGATGTGTGTTATTGTTTTGATGCTTCGGTTCAGTGTGTTGTTATGGATCATCTGGGTCAGGCTGGTATCAATGATATCACTTTGTATTTCGTAACCATTTCTTTACCCTTGAATTGCGGCAGATATTTCATGTGAAGTATTTCAAACGTTGACCCTGATCTTCTCTTGATCTATAGGTGCTTCCCGTTATAATACAAACAAGTCAATACGCAACACTTCAAACAGACGCTGAATTTTCCTGGCATGCTCACTCTCAGCCACTGAAGCAGTATGGGGAACGATGTCTATATCGCAGCCAAACTGTGGCCCATAAAGTATCATTTTTTGTCATAACCTTCCCTCTTTAGAGAGAAAACAGATATAAAAGTATATAGCGTGTGCTTTACTGTCACCCCTTCACCTTGCCTGGCAGCTGTACGCGCTGCTGATGGATGCCCCGCGTCGCCTACCTTTTAATTGCTCGTAAATTTTTGATCCAGTAAAACGCTGCATTCTTGGAACACATCAGCTCTAGGAGAAGCAGAGAGTAAAACCAATACAATACAGAAAAAGCACAAGAGGCAAGCTTGCGTTTCAGCAGTGAAGGCTAGTCAGCTCACTCGCTTTGCCTGTTCAAAGATAGGCAGGTGTTTAAATGTATCAAATTACAAGACAAATACTGTTTATACATGAATTATATGCCATTAGCAGTTGTTTCTGTTTAATGTAAATTATTAGACATAAAATGCTGGTGTTTTTACTAGGATTATCTAGTAAAAAAATAATAATCTGAGCACAGTTGAGCCAAACTAATTTGTCACAGGGTGAATGTAAAGATTTTGTTTGCAAGAAGGATCGAGGGGGTCCATAATTTGAACAAAACAATTAATAAAATGTATATATATTTAGAGCTGTCGAAGTTGCTTGTAAAACCAGCGATGTGACAAAATATTGCTTGAATCACAAATGTTTTACTTCAGGTTTGTACATCTAATATTGCTCTAATAGTGGGTACAAAAAGATTTTTAAAAAGTCAGTATTTTCCAGATAAATGTCTTCAGTAAAAATCAGTTGTTTTATTTTGCAGATATTGTCTTTATTGCATTAGTATTTTTCACTCAGTATATATTGGTCTTTATGGAATTATATATCTATACTGCAAAGGAAGCTACATCTAAAGCAAAATATTTTTTACGAAATGAAATACATTTTTAAAAAGACAATTTTAAGTGGCATAAATGTGTTTACATTGGAATCACGTTTGTTAGATTGCAGTAGATTGTATTTTTAGTATTAGTATTAGTATTTTTTTTTTCATTGGATTTTGGATTATTGCAGAAAATAAGCTCTGCGACGAGCAAAAGTTTATAACTCTAACATTTTTTTCTTTTTAATTACGACACCTTAAAGCCAATTGACTGCATGATGATTGAACCGGAAGTGATAAAATGCTTGTTTCATTCCTGCTGCATTCTATTTGACCAAGCTACAAACATTTATTTATAATGTCACTGTTGTGGGCAGCACTTCATCTAATGGTTCACATGGGTGTCCAATTTGTCCAATTTGAGATTATAGTACATTTATTGTAGCCATTTTGCCATTTTTATTTAGAGAGAGAAATGCCACAAACCAGATTTGAACCCACATGAGCAATATAGTGTGTTAGAGCACACGTGCTAACCACTATTCCATAGACCCCAGCACATTCAGCACTTCAAGCACAAACTAAATAGCGAACTAGTAATGTAAAGTAAATGAACTAGCCCTCATACTCCTCTAACTTCCTTTCATCATTGCTCTCTGTCTCTTGTTCTCTCTCCCCCGCAGCAAGCACGTTCCTTCTCATCAGTCAGGACTCCAGTGGAGATTTGTGAGGGTATGAGAGTATAAACACATCCTCGCTGATCAGAGACCAGCTCTTTCTGCTCTTGAACACTTCCAGACCGGCCCTCACACAGCTATGACTGACTGTGAGTCAGAGGGTACACACAACAACAGCACAGCGTCTCACACACACACACACACACACACGCTGACCAGCGGCCTGACAGAGAGTGAATGAGATGGGTTAGTGTAATCAACCCCAGTAATGTCACCCCCAATTACTCATTCTCTTAAAAGGCTATTAAAACATAATTGCCGAACGATTTACATCCCTGTTAATGCAGCCACGGATAATTTATTATTTTCCATAAGCCTTTCTTTTTTATGCAGACAAAAAGAGAGAGAGAGAGACCGTGCGAAGAAGAATAATATCCTGAGTCAGTGGGGAAAGGGATGTTGGTTGCAAAGTAAAGTCATTTAAAACCCACCCAGATGCCTCCAGGTTAGTTAATAATAAACAAAACACTAATATACTGTATGCTAGCGGACCAGATAATATTCAGGTTGAAGAGAGCCCAGTATTATTGTGTGACTCCTGTTTGTGTTGTCATAGGAGATTTAGTCCACCATAGACCAGCAGCCTGATTTATAAAACATACACACAAATGCATTTGATCCTGAATTTGACATACTATGTCAAAAGTGAGGAAGAAAATAAGGATTTATAAAGACAAAAACTGATTTGGAAATGTTCTTAGGCATACACCAACTGAAGAGCATGCATACTTTTTGCTGTCATATAATTGAAATGATAAAAAAAAAAAAATCCAATATTGTATATTAATATATATATATATATACATATCATAAGCAAATCGCAATATTCTTAAATATATTGTGTAGTCTTCGGTCACTTCTGACCAGATAATTTTTACGTTTTGGATTTTTAAAAATCATAGCTTCACCGGAATAATATGAAACTTGGTCACTTTTATGGCACTTGGTATGTGAACACCAAAAAAAAAAGCCAAGTGGTCATATAAAAAAAAGTCACACTCATGGTCTTCGGTCAAAAATGACCGACCATAGGAAATGAATGGGAAATGGGAAAAAAATAGAAAATACAGAAAATTGTGTACAATCAACAAATCCTCCATGATGCAGAAAAAAATTGCACAGTAACGAAGGGGTGAAACCGTAAAACATCTACAGTGCAAAATCAACACACCCACTCACACACGCGCGCACACACAGTAAATATGTAACACAGCAAATATGTCCAATAAAATCAATAATTCAACTACAATGCAGTAAAAAGTGGACTGCAAAGAATATACTCTAAAAGGTTATACTCTAAAACACCAAGAGTGTAAAACAGATACATCCACTCACACACACTCACAGACACACACATCCTATAACCATATAGCCAAAATGAGTTAGAAGACTGAAATAGAGGTTGAAATCAGATCAGACCCAGAAGGATTAAGCTCTGATGTTGCATTCCGGTTAATTTCTGTTACATTTTTACAGAGTTGACTGTAGTAATAATAATGCAAAAACCTGCATAATAACCTATACAATAATAATACAAAAAGTAGTCTTTGATAATGCCTAAATATACATTTAAATCCACAACCTAATAAAAGTAAACAATTATGTCTAAAAACAACTAGGGAATTCACAAGCCTCACTATAGAGTCCTATACAGTCGACTAGTGGTTACACCATGTTTTTTTCTTTCTTTGCTCACACCAGGAGGTGCTAATCTGCATTCAAAAATTGGATTGTAAAAGGCCTAGTGTCTATTTTCATCTGAAATACTGCATAAATTGAAAACTAATTTTAAAAAACTTGAAAAATATTTGTACTATTTTCAATGGGACAAATTGATAATAATTATTGCATAAAAATTAATTAGTACCATAAAATTATCTCAAAATCCAAAATTAAAAAAAAATATATATATATATTGAATAAAAATATATTACATTGATTTTACTGGGGCGGGAGGACCAGGTGTCCGGTGACCGCGAAGACCATGAGTGTGACTCCCAAATGAGGAGCGCACAAGGGATAAGCAAATAAGCAACTGTTTTGTGATAATTATGTCACTGAAATTAATTATTATTTCCTGAAAAAAAGAATAATGTATATTTATTCTACTCCAGAAATAAATGTTTGTGGCTATTATATTATGTGGAGTTGATGTGGAGTTAAAGTTAAGATGAACTTGAAATTATGATGCATTAAAGATTTTATTTATTTATTTATTTTACATGTATACCCTAGTGAAAAATAAATATACTAAAATGTATTGGAAATACATTTATTTTATGCTAAGTATACTACAAATGCATTTACATATTTATGTACTTAATAAAAATACCGTGCAAATGTACGTTTGGTATACTAAACTGGTATACTTAAAGTCTGCTTAATTGGAACAACTAATTTTGTACTTAATGCACTTTAATTGTGTGGAAGTCGTGCTGAAGTCCAACTAAATATGTACTGAAGTATATTTGATTGTGCTTAAGTGGAACTATTGCAAATATACTTTAGGTACACTTTAAATATCTTGCATTTAAAGACTGATATTATTCAAACATCATACAATCATCAATATAGTGACATTAAAACACATTTTAGGCTTAATATTAAGAAATGTGCATTGTGCACAAGTAGTACTCCAAATGAAGTTTAGTTTTAATTTTCATATCACTAAGTCTCAAGGGATATGTCAGTAAATACGTTAATAGATTCGTACTATACTTAGTATGAAATTAATGTATAAATAGATTACATTTTCACTAGGGTCAAATGGTTTCAGAAATTGTCATACGTTCACATGTTGGATCATTCTATGCATATCTTTATAAATGAGGCCCCAGTTATGGACCAGGTTTAATCTAGCTATCAAGTCTGTCCTTTTACCTTGTTTCTCACCTCCCCTGCCTACAGGAATCAGGACCTTGTTTTTCCCCCAGTGTCCTACTCTAATTGGTGCTAATAAAGATCAATTAGAGTAATTAAGTGCTTTGGTTGAATTAATCTTGGCTGGTGAATATATTAGCTTGGACTCGTTACACTCCTCCTTGCTGAAGTTGGAGAAGACGATCCCAGGGTCGTCCTGCTATGGGCCCCCAAACCATTCTTTGGTTTGAGGCGCCAGGAATGCCTCACCTGTGTAACTGTTTTGCATTTCTCAGGACGGAAACGCTGTCCATTAAAGCTGCTGCTTAATCTCCTTGACCATAGCTGGGGAAACCTATTTATACCTGCGCATCTCACCATATGCTCATGTTCGCTCGCACTCTCTCTCTGTCTCTCTTCCAAGGCCTGTGTTAGTGGAAAGCAATTGTGTGGAATGTGTAAGAATTAAGTGCCCCATCATTCAGACTAGACATGCAATTAGATGAGCTGCGGCAGTTTCCAACAGACAAGCACAGAGTCTTGTCACTATAACTCAGCCCTTCCCCCTCCCTTTCCTTTTTATTCCATAAAACACACACATACTCACAAACATGTGCATATTTAGACAAGAATTGTTTTTTTTGTTTTTTTTTTCGGATTTTGTACTGGCTTAAAACTATGTTGAACAAGTAGTTTTGCTCGCTGTGTTGCTTTTATTAATGTATGCAATGGGATTCAAATTATGATTTTAAAAAAATAAATGTATATACACTACTGTTGAAAAAGTTGGGGTGGATAAGATTTCTCTTTGTTTTTGAAAGAAGTCTCTTAAGCTCAAAAAGGCTGTGTTCATTTGATCAAAAATACAGTAAAAAAATATTACAATTTAAAATAACTTTTTCTATTTTCCTGTGATGACAAAGCTGAATTTTCAGCAGCCATTAGTCTTCAGTGTCACATGATCCTTCACAAATCATTCTAATATGCTGATATGGTCCTCTTATCAATTACTGGAACTTGATTAATAATGGTTAGTTATTATCAATTTTGAAAACAATTTTTACTAATAAATATTTCTACTTAAAAGGCTCAAAACAACAGCATTTATTTGAAATAAAAATCTTTTGCAAGAATATAAATGTCTTTACTGTCAGTTGTGATCAGTTTATTGAATCCTTACTGAATAAATGTATTCATTTCTTTTATTAATTTATTTGGGGTCTTATCCCAGACATTTGAATAGTGTATCACGGTTTCCACAAAAATATCATTCAGCAAAAATTGTTTTCAGCATTGATAGTAATAATAATAAAGTTTTTTGAGCAGCAAATCAACATATTAGAATTAATTCTGATCATGTGACACTGAAGACTGGAGCTGAAAATTCGACATCTAAAAATATATTCAAATAGAAAAACGTACTTTTCAATCGTAATAATATTTCACTGTATTTCACCATAATATTACTGTTTTCACTGTGTTTTTGGTCAAATAAATGCAGCCTTTATGTGCATAAAAGACTTCTTTCAACAACATTAAAAGAAATCCATACTTGTGTGTAGTGTAGTTTTTTTGAAAAACTTTGCTTGTTTATACTGTAATAATGATTTACTTCAGTAGTTCTTGGTTTAAAAAAAAAAAAAGTTGTACAAGCACCCACATATGCCTGGGAAATGCCTAAATCTAGTTATGCCCATATGTTAGTTGTAACAGAAACTATAATTGTTGTGATTGAGTTTGCTGTGTGTCTGCTGTCCGTTTTTCTATTTCCTCTTCACACCCTTGCTAATATTTTTAGCATGTAGCTGCTAAACCATCCAGGGAATGACTATTGATACCAGGATATGTACTCAGCACAATTTCCACTCATTCTGATCAATGTCGTCGACTCGCCAAGTACAAAATGGTGAATTGCTGGCGTAGAGGGATAATTGCCTTTCATGCACCGAATTTGGCATGCACTTCTCCCACTAGACCCAGTTGAAATGGTGCCTCTACCCCCAAAACTGTCGTCCTTAATGAAATGGTAATTACTAACACAGCAGAACAGCTGAGAGGCTCCGCCAAGCCAACAAGGACAAATACAGGAAAAAGAATTAAGAGAGGTAGAGGGAAACGGAAGAAAAGAAAGAGCAAATAGGGAGAGGAATGAACTGGATTTCGCTAAGCTCTCCGCTACGAAGCAGTAGGAGTTTGATAGCTTTGTCGTTTCAATCATTTGTCCACAAATTAGTGGCATTTCTGAAGATTGGCCACGTTTTGCTCCGTGAGAGTGGCTATACCAGCGTGGTAATTGATTGCTCTCTAAGCGAACATGTCTTTAACCTTTCTGAGGTCGGGCCCAGTCGGATGCCATAAGTCCTGTCAGAGTTTTAGATGCCAGGAGCCATTTATCTTTGCGTGCTCCCTCGTTCGCTGCCCAATTTGTTGCCGGTGAGGCACTGTAGGTGGTTTAATTACGACCGGAATGGGAAAACAAAACAGGAATGGCACCTCACACAAAGGGCTCCACTGTGAGCAGAGTGTCCATGTGGGCCTTTGCCAGCAACCCAGCACCCTGAAACTGAGACACAGAGGGCTCTGGAACAGAGCCACAATGGAGGCTGAACCACAGCCAACATGAACCTGAGCCAACATGGAGACTGAAGAAACGCCCTTGTGTGCTGGACTGTGTGTGTGTGTGTGTGTGTGTGTGTGTGTGTGTGTGTGTGTGTGTGTGTGTGTGTGTGTGTGTGTGTGTGTGTGTGTGTGTGTGTGTGTGTGTGTGTGTGTGTGTGTGTATGTGTGTGTCTGTGACTGTATTAGTTGCATGTGAGTAAGTGAATACTGTGTATGCTTAGGGCATGCATGAAAACAGAATGGTTTTAACAAATTCATTGATGCAAGATCTTTGCATTTGCATCTTTGAATTTGTATTTTGTATAGTATAAGAACTTTTTTTTTTAATATATATATATATATATATATATATATATATAATATATATTAGTCAATACTTTGGAATGTTTTTCTGTTTGGATGCTCCTCAGTGTTCAGAATTGCTCTCACCTCCCGTTATTATTATTATTTTAAACCAAAACTTTAACAAATTAATATGAAATGCCGGGATATGAAGCAGTGACCACTATAGGATTTAGTGAATCATGAATCCATTTAGGTGATACTGAACTTTTATAATATTATAATATTATAATGATGAATTTTATATTATTATATAATAATAATATTGACAATAATAGTATTTTAATAATATAATAATAATCTGTGTGTGTGTGTATATAATGTGTGTATACATATAATGAATATGAAATTTCAGATTTTTTAAAAACTTTTTTCCACTATTCATTATTCATATATATTTTATGCACTACTGTTCAAAAGTTTAGTGTTTTTGAAAGAAGTCTCTAATGGTCACCAAGACTATTATGAAATTTTGTAATATTTTGAATTAATAACTGTTTTCTATTTTAATATATTTTAAAATGTAATGTATTCCTGTGTTGGCAAAGCTGAATTTTCATTATCATTACTAAAACAGTCTTAAGTGTTACATGATCCATTAGAATCATTAATATGCTGATATGGTGCTGAAGAACATTTATTATTATTATCAATGTTGAAAACAGTTGTGCTACTTAATGTTTTTGTGGAATCCGTGATAATTTTTCTTTGATGAACAGAAAGCCCTAACGAGCAGCATTTCAAATTGATTCATCAAACAATATAAAAAGACTTTGCTGTTACTTTTGATACATAGTGAGTCTTTTCTAAATAAAGTATTATTTGAATGCAATCAGTAATCAATATCCGTGATCGTAACTGTTGCCACTGTATCTGAATAATAATTGACCATCCTAATGTGGATAAAAACAGGCATGACAGCACAGTCACCATTCATTTTCACCAATATGACTTAAAAAAAATAATAATTTCACAGCAGAAGACATATCAAACTCCAGTCTACCTCCTTCCTTTGACCCGTCAATCACTGTCCAAGACTTCCCGCCTTCATTTGCAGTCATGAGCTTGTTAGATAATCAACACAGCCAATCACAGCAATGGCCCAATCACAGCGCCCCTGCAGCAGGAGAGATGGCAGACATCCTCCTCTGGCTTCTGAAGAGTGGCAGTTTCACACACTGTCTGTCACCGAACTGCTCAGAGCTCTGATTGGATAATGAGAGGGTGTTAGGAGATCTACTGTGTCAGAGCGGTGGCACCAGACATTGGCAACTGTGCAGTGTGTGCATGTGTGTGTTTGTGTGTCTGCCTACCACTGGAGATGTTAACGAGGCTTGTTTGCTAGTTTGTACACTTGATACGTCTTTTTAGGGTTCATATATTTTGGCCCTTGGGTGAAAATCTGTGATTTTCAAAGTGATACATGACTCCTCACTCACATTATCTGATAATTATGATACTATTATTCATATTCTTCAAATGTTTACAGTGCGTCTTCCTGTGTGTGTGACCGCACATGCTGATGTTCTGACTGTGTGTTCGCTGTGTGCTCAAAACAACAGTGAACATTAGTTTTAGACTTGGAGAAACACAAAATGTGTCTCTTTAAAAGATGTCCATACAAATATTTCTGCCTGAATGAATAGCAAATTCAAACAAGCTGTCAGTCAATACAGGTGCGTGCACTGTTTTGAAACCAAACACTGCAAATGAACGTCCAATCAAAGCTGCTATACCGTAAATGCTTTATGTGTGTGTGTGTGTGAGGTTAAGTGCCTTCCTTTAATGTATTCTCAGATTTCCTCTGCTCACTCACAAGGCCGTATATTCTCAGGTGGTGGTGTTGTGTATGTGTGAGCGAGAGCACCCTGACGGGCTTGTAAACTGGCCTGCGGCTACTCTCCGGGTTGCTCTTGCGGGCAGATAAATTAATTAAAGAAATCAGTTTTTTTTTCTCACTTTCTCTCTCTGAGCCAATTACTTTGAGCCGGCGGATTGTGTGTGTTTTACTAGAGAGAGTCGAGCTAATTAAAGATATGGCGTGGGACAGAGAGAGCACTTCTGCCTCTCTAACCTGATCCTGTGGCTCTGAGTGGCACAGGATAGAGATAATGATGGAAAACAAACACAAATGCGCCTCCACCATTAATGGTTAAATCATAAATGCTCGCTTTTAAAGAGCGGTGTAGGAGGGTGCTAGACGGAGAATGTGTGTGAGAGAGAAACTTGTTTTCGTATATGTCAGACTGAGCGTTTCTTTAGTGCAGTGTGGGAGTTTGTCTTGGATATGAGAGTGTTATTGTGACAGTTTATGCTAATTATCCATATGAAAGGACACCCATTGCTTTTGGACCAAATATTGTGTTCTGGGGCATATTGAGAGGTTAAATGTGATCGTGGCAGCTTGACGCTGAACTTTGAACCTGATGAATCGTTGGCTTTCTCTCTGTGTAATTAGGAGGTGCTGGATAAGCTGCACAGATTTACACAGAGGCAAATTCTAGTGCTCACTGGTTGCTCTTTTGTAGTTTTATTCTTACTTAAAGCTTTATCTGTGCTTTATGTAAGTAACTTTATCTTCAAATCTTCAAACTGCAAATAAACGATTTCTTACTCTGTATTTTGTCCTGTTTTCCAGTAAAAAAACATCTATACATTTGTTTTCTTAGATAAATAAATAAAATAAAATCAAGTTTATTTTTCTTGCGATATTGGCAGATATTTTTTCTTATTTTAGGCAAACTCGGTACATTTTTCAGAAAACAAGACTTAAAATATTAAGTCATTTTACTTCTTCAGTAAATGTATCTTGATTTAAGCATTTTTTAAAATATATATTTCTACTAAAGGCAAAATATTAAGAAAATTTTTGCAGTGTAGATGTTGATGTACCAATGCGATCATTAGTAATCATACATATTTGAAAGTAAAATGTTTTTTAGAATGTTTTGTAGAATGTTGGTTGTACTAGGTAAAAATAATATCTATTCTCCTAAGTTATCAGCGTGTATATTTCCTGTGAATGTCTGAGACTTCTGATTCTTTAGTTGCTCTCGGTAAAAGAATAACAATGTGCAGTAAAGGGTAAAACTATTTGTGGTACAAAAACAGTATGTTTATTACAATAAATAAAAATAATATGATAATAAACACTAGTTTGCAATATCAATCAGCATAACAGACTGTTTTTGGATGGCTAAAATAACTGGAACCGACTGACACCGGAAGCCTTCTACAATCAAATTTACTATAGTAAAATACTATGTAAGTATATTTGCAATTCGTGAAGATGTTTATGTTTCTAAAGCTATACATAAATACTTTTAGTGAGAATTTAGCGAGAAATATTTGAATTCACATTTAACTTTCAACTGCAGATGTTTGTTTCTTGGCATTGTCAGCTCACAGTTTTATGAAGTCTATTCTGAAACTCCTGAGATAACTGGAGTCTTTCTCTCAGGGGAAAAAATCTGAGAAGCAGGCTACTTTAGCAAAGTCTCCATTTGATCTACATTTAATCTCATCGCTGTTTAGGAGAAACGACTGAAGTATAAGAAAGGTCTCATTTGTGAGTTTTCTTTCCATTTCTGTGCACGGCTCTAGTCTTTTACCCTATAAACAAGAGTGTGCTGGTCATTGTGTGTGTGAGTGCTTATGTCTACTGCATTTGTGTATATTCATACGCGTTTTGTTGTTGTGGACGTTCTTTGGTGTGTTTGCGTCAGTTGTGCACATTCTTGATTGACAGGCGGGCAGATAAACTGGGATGCATGTGTCTGTGTCTCAATGACATGCCGCTTTGCCCAGAGGGACGGGGGAAGTGGAGCGCTGCACTTCCTGCGGAGGGGCGGGGTCCGCTCTGCGGGGGTTTTTGAGCTGGCACACATGCGGGCAGCCGCTTCGCCACCCCCACCCCCGCGGGGGAGAAAGGGCCCCTCTTCTCAACCTCCACTAATGTATAATTCATGCTAAGTAGCAATTTTGATGTTTTGCTGGAGGGATAAAGAAATCCAAGAAATTCATAAATAAAGTTCCTTTTTTTTCTCATCTCTAGTTAATTTATGTTATCACACAATTAGCTGACACAGAGCCTTGGATGTATGGCTCCCCTACAGTTGTGCCTGCACTACTGAGAAAGACATGCTGAAAAATGACCCAATAAGATTGGTCAGGCTTCCCCAACAGGAGAGGCTTGTCAGGTGTCACTTGTCTCATGTAATGGACCTCGATGCCCTATGGGACAGCCAAAAGTCCTCTGATCCAATCACATCTTCTTATTATCCCTGTAAGGATCTTCGCAAGAGTTTCTAATAGAGCAGAAACCGCACTGTTTTTCTTATCTGCTTGGTAGCTTGTGGACTGTTCATGTCTATGGTACACAAACACAAAATAATCACTTCAGTGGCTTGTTTTTGATATATTAAAAAGCATCAAGATGTTTTGGTATTTGTAGTAATTTATATACTCTATAAGTGGGTATGTTGTAACGTTTGTTTACATTTTTAATATTTAATATTGTAATATGTAAATATAAAACTTTATTTATATTTATTTAAATGTATAAATAGCTGTTTTTCAATATTCAGAATAATAATAATATGTATTGAATATATTGATAACTGTGTATTAAATAATATATACATGTATAATATATTTAAATAAACACGTATAAAATAATAATAATAATTATTATTATTATTATATATCTGTGTGCATGTGTGTGTGTGTGTGTGTGTGTGTGTGTGTGTGTGTGTGTGTGTGTGTTCACAATTTTTGTATTGTTGTACAGGTTCTCGTTTTTGTAATTGTGTAAATAAACAAATAAAGTTTGTTTAATATTTTAATATATGCTGTACATGTGTATGCTGTACATGTATATGTATAAAACATATACGGTATATATATATATATATATATATATATATATATATATACAGGTGCATCTCAATAAATTAGAATGTCATGGAAAAGTTCATTTATTTCAGTAATTCGACTCAAATTGTGAAACTTGTGTATTAAATAAATTCAGTACACACAGACTGAAGTAGGTTAAGTCTTTGGTCCTTTTAATTGTGATGATTTTGGCAACAAATTAGAATGCTTCATAAGACCAATAAAAAAAAACATTTTTAGTGAATTGTTGGCCTTCTGGAAAGTATGTTCATTTACTGTATATGTACTCAATACTTGGTAGGGGCTCCTTTTGCTTTAATTACTGCCTCAATTCGGTGTGGCATGGAGGTGATCAGTTTGTGGCACTGCTGAGGTGGTATGGAAGTCCAGGTTTCTTTGACAGTGGCCTTCAGCTCATCTGCATTTTTTGGTCTCTTGTTTCTCATTTTCCTCTTGACCATACCCCATAGATTCTCTATGGTATTCAGGTCTGGTGAGTTTGCTGGCCAGTCAAGCACACCAACACCATGGTCATTTAACCAACTTTTGGTGCTTTTGGCAGTGTGGGCAGGTGCCAAATCCTGCTGGAAAATGAAATCAGCATCTTTAAAAAGCTGGTCAGCAGAAGGAAGCATGAAGTGCTCCAAAGTTTCTTGGTAAACGGGTGCAGTGACTTTGGTTTTCAAAAAACACAACCGACCAACACCAGCAGATGACATTGCACCCAAAATCATCACAGACTGTGGAAACTTAACACTGGACTTCAAGCAATTTGGGCTATGAGCTTCTCCACCCTTCCTCCAGACTCTAGGACCTTGGTTTCCAAATGAAATAAAAACTTGCTCTCATCTGAAAAGAGGACTTTGGACCACTGGGCAACAGTCCAGTTCTTCTCCTCCTTAGCCCAGTTAAGACGCCTCTGACGTTGTCTGTGGTTCAGGAGTGGCTTAACAAGAGGAATACGACAACTGTAGCCAAATTCCTTGACACGTCTGTGTGTGGTGGCTCTTGATGCCTTGACCCCAGCCTCAGTCCATTCCTTGTGAAGTTCACCCAAATTCTTGAATCGATTTTGTTGACAATCCTCATAAGGCTGCAGTTCTCTCGGTTGGTTGTGCATCTTTTTCTTTCACACTTTTTCCTTCCACTCAACTTTCTGTTAACATGCTTGGATATATATTTAAAACATTACAAATCTTACCGATCCCAAACTTTTGATCGGCTGTGAGTGAGTGTGTGTGTGTGTGTGTGTGTGTGTGTGTATACAGTTGTGCTCAAAATTATTAATACCCATGGTAAATATGATCAAAGGCAGCTGTGAAAATAAATCTGTATCATTAATCCTGTTGATCTTTTATTTAAAATAATTACAAAAATCTAACCTTTCATTGGAGAATAAGAATTTAAAATTTGAGAGAAATCTCATTATGAAATAAATGTTTTTCTCTAATACACATTGGCCACAAGTAATCATACCCTTTTATTCAATACTTTTTGCAACCTCCTTTTGCCAAGATAACAGCTCTGAATCTTCACCTATAATGCCTGAAACGTTTGGAGAACATCTGACAAGAGATCAGAGACCATTCCTTCATCCAGAATCACTCCATGTCCTTTAGATTCCCAGCTCCATGTTGGTGCTTCTTCTCTTCAGTTCACCCCGCACATTTTCTACTGGGTTCAGGTCAGAGGACTGGAATGGCCATAGCAGAAGCTTGGTTTTGTGCTCAGTGACCCATTTTTGTTTTGGTTTTGATGTTTGTTTGTGGATCATTGTCCTGTTGGAAGATCCAAACATGGCCCATTATAAGATTTCTAGCATGGACAGTCAGTTTTTAATTTTTTATATGTTGGTATTTAATTGAATCCATGATGCCATGTATCTAAACAAGATGTCCAGGACCTCCAGAAAAATAGGCCCACAACATTAAAGATACAGCAGTTTATTTCATTGTACACATGGGGTACTTTTTTTTTTATCCCTGTGTGCACAAAACCCATCTTGAGTGTTTGCTGCTAAAAAAGCCCCTTTTTTGTTTCATCTGACCATAGAAGCCAGCGCTATTTGAAGTTCCAGACATGTCTGTTAAACTGAATATGCTGGAGTTTGTGATCCTGTGAGAGTCTTTGGCCACTCAAACTCTCCTCCTCACCGTGCATTAGGACGATATAGACACACATCTTCCAGACAGATTTGTAATATCTTTAGTTGATTGGAACCTCATAATTATTGCCCTGATGGGGGAAATGGGGATTTTTAATGGCATTTCTGAAGCTTGGCATTTTTTTTAGATGCCAGGAGCCATTTATCTTTGCTTTTAATGGCATTCTTCAGCTCTTTTCTTAAAGCCACTTTCTAAATTTGTGAAGTTCAACAATCTTTTGCTGCACATCAGAAATATATTCTTTGGTTTTACTCCTTGTGATCAATGATTAAGGGAATTTGGCCTATGTGTTCCTCATATTTATAATCCTGTGAAGCAGGAAGCTTCATGTTCCTAGTCACCCTGGTGTGATACAAAATACAAATATTACCAATAATTGTGGCCATTGTATACTAGAGAAAAATATTTATTTCCTAATGTGATTTTCCCCTACTTTCACTTTTTTTTTTTTTTTTTTTTGGTTTGACTTTTTAAAATTTTTTAAATGAAAGATCAAATGGATAAAAAAAATGCAGACTTCTTTGAAGGGTATGAATAATTTTGAGCACAACTGTATAAATATGTCCCCATGTCCCCACTTTTCAAAACGCTTATAAATCACACAAAATGGAGTGTATTGAAAATCTGAAATAGCACAAAGTCTCCTGTAAGGGGTAGGGTTAGGTGTAGGGTTGGTGTAGGGCAATAGCACATACAGTTTGTACAGTATAAAAACCATTACGCCTATGGGATGTCACCACTTTTCACAAAAACAAACGTGTGTGTGTGTGTGTGTGTGTGTGTGACCCTGACCACAAAACCAGTTATAAGGTGCAAGGGTATAGTTGTATCAATAGCCAAAAACACATTGTATTTTTGGCTTCTTCTCTTCAGATACAATTGGCTTCCTCTCTTCAAATACATTGTGGCAAAAGTCATATTAGGTAAAGATTATGTTCCATGAAGATATTTTGTAAATTTCCTACCGTAAATAAATCAAAACTTTTGATTAAATTTTTGATCAGGAATATGCATTGCTAAGAATTTCATTTGGACAACTTTAAAGGCGATTTTCTCAATTTTTTTTTTTTTGTACCCTCAGATTCCAGATTATCTTGGCCAAATATTGTCCTATCCTAACAAACCATACATCAATGGAAAGTTTATTTATTTAACTTTCAGATGATGTATAAATCTCAGTTTCAAAAAATTGACCCTTATGTCTGATTTTGTGGTCCACAGTCATGTTGACTTAACTTAAAAACCCGTTGCCTTAACATTATTAAGTAAATAATAATTAAAAAAAAAAGTTAAGTGAACTTGACAATTCACTTAACTTATTTTTTTAATTATCATTTACTTAAAAATGTTAAGGCAACGGGTTTCCTCAATTTTTTTAAGTTAAGTCAACTCATCACTTTTTACAGTGGAGTATATATATAATGTATTTTTTATTTTTTGAAATAACTTGCTAATTTACAATAGATTGTAATGTTTTTATTTGGATTTATTTTATTAAATACCTCTTCATGGCACTGCAACACAAAATGACAACTTCAACGGCATGTTATGTGACGTATTTTTTTTAAAAGCACCAAGATGTATCTGTTTTTTATAATGTGATTCCTGAAACAAATTTAGCATAAGGGTTCTTGCTTTTCGTTAAGTGGTCGGATGGCCGATTTTGAACCGACTTCAACTGTGCAATCAAGAGCTGACAGAGAGTGAGCAGCGATACGGTGACGGTCCCTCTAATGGAGTCACTTTCAGCTCAATCCACTGATCTGAGTGCAGGTGTGAGGCAATAGAGCGCTCACTATATCACCAGCCATGCCAAAACTGTCATCTCCCCCCGCCAGCTTTTTCATTAAGGCCTTTTACTTCACGCAATATCATTTGCTTTGACATTTCAGCGGGATGTTTTTAGCACCACCTCTGTTTCCTCTGCGCTGTTTGAAAGCCAGTGGTCATTTGTCAAATGGACTGATTTGTTCTTCAGCCCAGCAAAGAGTCCCAATGCTTTGCAGTGTGATTTAGCTTCGGCATTGTTAATGTTGCAGTGTGTTATCAAATATCTAAGCGCCACAGATGGTTTGAATCAGCTTGCAAGGTGAATGTTTTGGGTGAATGTGTTTTCTCTGTTTAAAGGATGCCATTAAAGCATTAAACCAGCAAGAGAGAGCGCCAAAATTCAGTCTCTGTAGTGCCAACACCTTCGAGGTCCCAGTGTGTGTGTGTTTAATTAAGACCTTTTGTCTTAATTACTTAATCTCACTAATTAGTCACAAAGATGAAATAGAGATATACTGTAACTGTACACTTACAAAAACAGACTGTAATGACAGGATGGTGTTGTTTACATGTTCTTGAAAAACTCAGTTGAATATCTAATATTATCAGTTTTGATATTCTGATCATATATCCACAGTTCATAAAAAGATAAATATATATGCTAACTATCTTTAAGTCTTAAGTCTCCTTTAATATATTGGATAATTTGACCTTTAAAATGTCAAAAGTGATATGACTCCCCAAAAACGTCATGATGTTTATGTATTAATAATTCATGATGTTTGTAAAATGTCTTTTTTGTTACTTTTTATCTTAATATATTTTAAAAGATTTTTGAAAATAGTGATTAAGATGTGTCGATATTGTAATGACATGATAATGGTGGAAATGTTGTTTTTAATAGATATTTTGACCATATATTCAACCCATAAAACAAGATGAATATACTACTTAATATACTAAGCTATATTCTTTAGGTCTTTAGACTTAAAATATCAGAAAAAAAAAATTATAACAAGGTATGGTTAGTTAGTATAATGTTATGTGGTATGACTCCCTAATAGTGTAGTTTATTAAGTTTATTAAATTAATTTTTCTTTACTTTTTATCTTGAAAAATAGACTTTAAAACATATTTGAAAATAATTACTAAAATGTTGTAATGACAGGATGATGAAAATCATGCTTTAAACTCAAAATGTCAGTTTTGAAAATATTGTTGAGTTGTTAGTTGATACTGTAACATAATAGTTAGAAAGATGTTGGTAATCATTTTTGAAAATCATAAACTCAGTCAAATTACCTCATAATCAATTAAAATAGTTTATGATTTTTGATGTTTTATGTTGGTTTACTGTATATCTATCTCATGATAAGGCTAGTATACTTCTTAATGTAATATTATTAGAGCTGACACGTCAAAATCCAAGTATGATAAAAATTGAAATCCACAATGAACTACAAGAAAATGCAAAAATACCACTGTCTAAATAAATATTAAGGGAGCTTTGTGATTACAGGAGGTGTCTGCCGCCACTGTATTACTCGGAGAAGGCAATTTTACTCCTCTCAACATTTAATCAAAGTTCCTCTCTCATAACTGTCTTTTTGGGGTGTCAGCATAAAAATCTGTTCTTTAAATCTCTTTGACTTTGTTGGCGTGTTTGTCGTACTGTAGGTGGACAGCGCAGCTAGCGTCAGCACTAGAGAGCTTCACGGAGGGTCTCCGTCACGGCCGCTCACTCGGTGAGCCCCGGTGGACAGATGTGGATGGGGAGAGGGGGACGTATGAGGAATGGTCTTGGCTTGTCACCAGGGCAATGTGTAAGGCTGGCCGGCCAGTCGGCTCGCAGCTTGCGCCTGCATTCCCCTTCGCTTAATTAGGGGTTGTTGGTACCACAGAAGGTGTCACCAACCTTTTCAGTCCAATAACAGATGGTGTTCTTTTTTTTGAGGTCCTGCCAAAGCCCACTGTCCCGCTCCTGGGAAAATGACCTAACTCGCAGGCAGCTGCTTAGTGCGGCTTGAGTGCCTCTTAAAAGAGACTTCTATCAGGGAATTAGCGGGACATACCACTGCAGCCTGAGGGGTGTGAGTTTGAGATGAGTCCACCTTTAATCACCCTCTCTAAGCCGTTCTGAGAGCCGAGCTCGTCGTTCACATTGAAATCCAAAGTGACACTATGGACGGGGTGGGAGGAGGGCCGACACACTGACCGTTTTACATGGCTCGGAAAGGCTCGCCGCTCCCCCCTCCCAAAGCAGATGGTGTGTATAACAACACAGAATGTGGTCCAGGGGAGGTCAGGGAGGGACAAAAAGTGAAAGGGTCCCCAGACAGTTGGGGGAAGAAAAGGCCTGCGGAGCGTGAGGGAGGAGCCAGGGGAGGAGAGAGAGAGAAGAAAGGGGACGAGAAAGGAGAGAAGTTTTTCAAAGCACTGGTCAGTGAGAGGCTAAAAGAGGAGGTAGAGAGCGTCGGGCCGCAGATGCGATACGTGGGAAGGCAGGGGGTCGGAGCTTTACAAGCTGCATGCTGGGTACACACAGCACTGCTGCTGTCAGTCACCAACTCACTTGGCTCCTCTCTCTTTCTTTCTCTCTCTTTAGACCTCTCTCTCCCTGTACGTTCATATGATCAATATGTCATGGCAACATATGTTTTCCCATTACTTTAACTCATCAAATTAATGTACCCAATTTGATCCTTCATTCCAACTACTTTTTTTTTAAATTATACTAGATTCAGCTCAGATTTTTTACTTGTTTAATATAATTTAAATTGAAATCCTATATATACACTATATATAATTTAATTTGATGTTAAAATATGTTCTCTAATTTCAGTACTGTTTGATTTTGGGCAAGTTTTGGAGTCATCTCTCAGCTACGAGTGAAACTCAAGGCTACGGTCTGAAGTTCGCAGTTCCCCCGATTCACAGATTTCGCCAACACACCGGCACGAGAATTAGCACTATTCAGTAAAAAGTGATTACAGAGAATGGTTGAATACACTTAAATTAAAATGCTACTTCTATATGCCTTTTTGATTTCTAAAATACTTGTTGAATTAGTTTAAATGTGTGTAATATTGTAAACTATGCTGTATTCACCCAAATAAATTCAATTTGTCTTGTATTTTGTCCATGGGTGTTCTTGCTTAATAATAAATGTTCATCTTTTGATTATTGCTGTTCTGTGTGTGATTTTTAATTTCCTGCCCATTTTAACCAGCAATATAATAATTTTTAAACAATATATTAAACAACCCAGCATGGTGGGTAAAAACTTTAACTCAACCAGCTGCAAAATAACCCAGCATGTGTTCTGTCCAATATTTACCCAGCGCTGGGTTGCCAAATAACCCAAGTTGGGTTGTTTTTAACCCAGCATTTTTTAGAGTGTGTGTGTGTGTGTGTGTGTGTGTGTGTGTGTGTGTGTGTGTGTGTGTGTGTGTGTGTGTGTGTGTGTGTGTGTGTGTGTGTGTGTGTGTGTGTGTGTGTGTGTGTGTGTGTGTATAGATAGATAGATAGATAGATAGATAGATAGATGGATGGATGGATGGATGGATGGATAGATAGATACATAGATATGGTTTAAAAATACAATTTATATATTATATATTTAATGAAATGTATGTATTAAATTTCCTTTTTGAGTATAATATCATATGCATCAAGACTGTGTAAAATACAGATCTGTTTTTTTTTTCTGTGTTGAGTGCTTGCAAACAAAAGTGTCTGAAGTCTGTTGCAAATGCTGCACAAATCATTTTCATTTTAAACAGATTCCACATACCAATGCTTTTGCAAGTCACTCATTCAGTCTTTTATGTTTTATTTTATCTGAACAGCTTGGTCTCCAGACTTTTTCCACACACCATCAATAGCAAAAGAAAAGCCTCTCTTCTCCTAACAAGCATTTTTCCTTCTGCTGTCTCTCCTTTCCTCTCTATCAATCAAATGCCCAAGCACATTTACGGGCATGGAGAGATTTGCCGTGTTGATAGATGCAGACCCTGAACTTTTAATAGCCTGTGCTGGTGGCTCAGGTGATGGGTGTGAGATGTAGGGCAATACTTTTAATCACTGATGAGACAGAGGATCTTATCTGATGGTCATCCTTCTATCAAAAAGTGCTCTGGCACTTACAACATAGCTCATATGTGACAGCTTAGTCTCAACCAGATGAATGCAGACCTTTTGAGTACCATGCTGTGATATGACTGGTTGCTAACAAACCCCTCTGAGCCAATCTAAAGCTTTGATTGGTGAAAAGTGTAGGTCACTGTAACAATTCTGTTAATGTTAGTTGACACGGATCTGGAATCCGTTCAGGAAGCTCCTACTCAAATCCACAACAAACATTCTCTTTTCACACTATGCCGCAAATGAGCCAATTCATTTCCAGCCGATAAGAGCTCACGAGAGGCCTGATTTCAGCTTAATCACTTCATATTCTTGGCGTACGTTTGTGGGTATGTTGTTCAAACGTTACCTCCCTGTGTTGTGTGAGAGCTCTTAGTCATTCTTTGAGAGATGTGTGTGTGTGTGTGTGTTAATGAGAGTGCACAGGGAGCCGGGCTGTTTAACAGGAGTCATGTCTTTGTGTTGGCCTGCGTGGAGCGCTTTAGTTAACAGTGAATAATGGTGCTTGATTACAGCCCATGAGACGGCACATTGCTTAAAATCAATTCTCAATGCAATTACCCACCGCAAACGCCTCCCCTCTCTGCCGGACAGAATAGGAAGTGATTGTGTCAAAGGACAACATCATCTCTGCAAATGACTTGTTGCCTCTTCATATAGGGCCATTAGATGTGGCAGAATATCAGTCAGGGGGCCTTTCAGCACACTCGTTCTCATATGTACATATTCACACCTTAGAGAGTACAGACATGTTAACGTGTTGATTTATTTGTAGACATATTGAGAGAGATGCTTGTTGGGCTGTATACACACACAGGAAAAGCTACAGTCAAGTCCAATAACAAACACAAACACACAATTGAATTATTGATACCTGTTCAGCTTTGCTGTCTTTTTCAATCTCTCTGTTGTCCCAGTCCTAAAGTTTTATAGGTGAAATTTTGGTTTGTTGTGTGCAGGTCTGGTGTTTCAACAGGCTCTGAAGTTGCTGGTTGGTGCACAGAAAAAAAAAAAAAAAAAAAAAAAAGTAGAAGTAGAGGAGAGATAGTAGTTTAATAGTATGTGTTTTTCCATGGGTTATACGAGGGACCAGGGATAGCAGGGCTTGTATCTCAGTAATTTAAGAGTTTTGAGTCAGATTTTTTTGTCTCTTTTGTTAAAAATGTAATCTTTTGGCTTCAGCTTTTAGAATTCACTTATTACAAACGTGTTTGTTTAAAGAAAATGTTGAATTGTTTAAATTTGGCTTAAAATAATAGGTTGTTTAATTGCAGATTCTATTGTGACAACTTACCCCATACCACAACCTGCACATTTTTTTTTTGCTACTTTTATTCTGCAATGATCAAAAGTAACACTAAAGACATTATAATGTTACAGAATATTTCTATTTCAAATAAGCTATGAGAAAAAAAAATGATTTCAGTATTAAGCAGCACCACTGTTTTCAGGTTTGATGATAATAAGAATAGTATTGGCTGCTGAAGATTTGTTTTTGCCATCACATGAATAAATTACATTTTTAAATATATTAAAGTAAAAAGCATTTTTTTTTATATTGTAATAATGTTTCACTGAAATAAAAAGTGTGACAGCTAACCCCAGTCTTCCCCATGTGAAAAATAAAAAGTATGTATTTTTGTTTGAGGTGGTGGAAAGTGTTTCACCATTGGCTTGGAGGCTTATAGCTGACAGGAAAACATTAAGGAGCATGTGCAGGTCTGTGTGTGTGTGTGTGTGTGTGTGTGTGTGTGTGTGTGTGTGTGTGTGTGTGTGTGTGTGTGTGTGTGTGTGTGTGTGTGTGTGTGTGTGTGTGTGTGTGTGTGTGTGTGTGCTCTTTCTCTTCTGGAGGTCTGTATTGGACTGTTTTTGTGTCCAATTCATTAGTTATTTTATCAGGCTTTGAGTGATGGATGTGTCTCCATGGAAACCACTAGTAAACTGTGGTGATTTGTCTTTACAGCCTATAACTAACTCGTTTGTAGGTTAAACACACACACACACACACACACACACACACACACACACACACACACACACACACACACACACACACACACACACACACACACACACACACACATCCACACACACACCCACACCCCCACCCCAGTAAGCAGAGTCTAGCAGCTGTGCATTTGACCCTTCCATAAGCTCCACCTTAAAACGGGTACTAACCAATCCTACCTTAGCAACTGTTGCTTTCCGCCATATTAGAACTGAATGATTTCATTCAAAGAAAGCAGCATGTAATGCAATGGCACACATCATTTCAGCCCATGTACAAATAAAATTATGAGTGTCCAGAGCTGGTACATGTAATCTGGATTGTGTAAACAGATTCCAATAATTAAGTACTTGTAATTAGATTAAATTACATTTTAAAATACTTGTATTCATATTAGTTACTTTTTTATTGATTACTTGATTATATATATTATTATATATACATATATTCACACAATAGCAATAAATTATTCATAATTTATTAATTCTGCCTAATTATTTTTCATCTTTTAAATTTTCCTGACATGCAGGTAAACAAAATATTCTATTTAGTAAGTGTTTTATTTTGATTAATGTTATTTCAAAATCATTTATTTTAATTTGACATTTTTATGACTTAATTAATGATTAGCTTTTCATTAAGGGGAGACATACAGGCAAAAACACTGTTTTTTCATGCACCTGTCAATTTTGAGATTTTGGACTTTTTGGTTTTTCATAAAGTGTTTTTTTCAGACTAGTAGAACGAAAACATCCAAAAGACACTGTTAAGTGTTTCTTTTATAGCACTTTATCTATTTGTGTCAATACATTTCAATTACAATACATATTTTTAAAGGCCGTTTTCTCAAAATGAGTTTTTTCTCCTACACTGAACAATAAATCTCCACTTCAGTAGCACTTACACACACCAAACTTTACATTTTTATTCCTGTCTATATTCTGAAGGTTTTTACAGAGGGATTTGTTCATATATAATTTTCTTGATTATATACAACATTTTAATCCCCCCAAAATTGTGAAAATATAGGGTTTTCTGTCTGTTGTAAGTATTTTCTGAATTATGGAGTGACAAAATGAGATACCCAAAATTCCCTCTGTAAAAACTTTTGACTGTAATATGTCAAAAAAATTTAAACAAGAATTTTGAAACTGACTTCATCCAGTGTTTAGATTTTTGTACTAGAAATGTATGCAAATTAGTGCATATTTCATTAAATAATGCCTCATTTGCATATTTAAACCTAACATTTTAGAAAACGTGTAATACAAAAAAATGTTTGCAGTTATGAATGTAATCAATCAACTAGGTAAGTAAGGCGATAACTATTAGTAAAAAAAAAATTACCCTATTCACCTGCAGTGTCTCGCCTTAAACTCACAAACCCCAGTTTGGGGAACTTTGAAATAATGTAATGCTTAGTTCACTTTATATTGTTAATAACGATGAACTGAATATATTTTCTTTGCATTTTAATATCAATATGGTACAAAATTATCCTATTTATTATCCTATTTAAATCAATGTGATAAATGAGGAGGGTTAAAAGTAATCAAAAATCAGTCTTTTTATATTAACTAAAATGTGTAATGTAATGGATTACGTTAATAATGAAAATTTTTGTCATGTAATTTGAAATCAGTAACAGAATACAGTTTGTAAGTAATTTACCCAGCTCTGTGAGCGGCCTATTCAAAGATACCCATGGAGCACTCTGTAAAACTCGTCTGATTAGGCAACAAAGCTTAATGAAGGGCCAGTTCTTTATTATAACTTATATTATTTTATGTATTGTTATTCTGCTTTTTGCAAGCATCCACAAAAGCTGTTGTGAGCTGGAGTCATGTGAGATTTTAGGCCAGAACCCCAATGTGGCACTTTATTTCTCTGTATGTCCTGATCCTCTCTCTCACTGTATAAAACCTCTGTATCTCTCTCTCGCTTTCACACTTGGTGTCTTTTTTCCCTCTCTCTCCTTTGCTGTGAAATGTCAAATGGAAATTCATTTTTTTTGTTTATTACCCAATAGATGGAGGCAACATCAGGATCACATGATATATAAAGTCAGTGTTGCATAGAGAGAGATTGTGTGTGCGAGTCTGTTTGTGTGCATGTGAATGTTTACGTGTATATATATTTTGGAGAGAAATGAGAATGGAAACCTGTAAACGGTTGGTGGTTCACAGAAAATAGAGGTCTGACGACGAAAGGGACAGACACACGCACATGCCGACCCCCCCCCCCCCCCCCCCCCCCCTCCCAGAGATTTACTGTCGCCTTTGTGACTGAGACCCAGTTCCCCTCACATAAATACAAAGACAAGGCCCAAAATGGGTTTTTCGAATGACTTACAGAGGGTTCAAAACACTACAGAAAGTCCTATGAAATGTAATCCTCTGGAAGTCATTCTTTAAAACATTTCTGTGATTACCTTCAAAGGCTGCAAACTGTTTACATAAATTGTACAAAATAATATGTTGAAGATATAAACCTAATGTTGTTCCAAATTAATTACTAACTTTCTTCTGTGCAACACAAAGGGTGAAATTTTGAAAAATATTTTGACCACACTTTTCAGGTCATTTTCAAAAATGTCAGTTCCTCACAAAACTGTTGTGTGGAATAAAGCATATACTATATATTTTTTATGTTGGCTTTGTATCTTTTTTAAAGTTTCAAAGCTTCAGTCCTCATTTATTGCAATTGTATACAAAAGATCAATGAGCACATTATTTCAAATTTCACATTTTATGTTCAACAAAAGAAAGTCATACAGCAATATTGTTATTGTTTACTAAAACTATTAAAAATATTTTTGTTAATTGAAATAAATCTGAAATCTAATACATTTTTACATGAAAATTTGAAATGTTTCCAACTAACTGAAATAAAATAAGTTGAAGTAATAAAATTACTAAAATTAAAACTTGAAATAAACATAAATTAAGGCTTAAAAAAAAGATAAAAAAAGCTAATAAAAATGTCAAAAGTACAAAACAAAATGAATAATACTTTAAAATTGAAATGAAAGCAGGCCCGGCTCCAGAAGAGGGTGCTCTAACCTTGAAATATGATCAAAGAAGGCTCTGAAAATAAACCTGCATTATTAATCCTTTTGATCGTTTATTTTAAATTTTTTACAAAAACCTAACCTTTCATTGAACTAAAACAATTGAAAATGGGGGAAAATCTCATTATGAAGTTAATGTTTTTCTCAAATACACGTTGGACACAATTATTGGTACCCCTAGAAATTCTTATAAGTAAATTATCTCTGAAGTATATTCCCATTCATATTTACAATTTACATAAATAGGAGGAAAAACAAAGACCAAATTCCCTTATTCACCCATCACAATGAGTTAAACCAAAGAATATAGTTCTGATGTGCAGCAAAAGATAATTGAGCTTCACAAATTAGTGAAGTGACTTTCAGAAAAGAGCTAGAGCAGTGAAAATTCCCATTTCCACCATCTGAGCAATAATTAAGAATTTCCAATCGACATAAAATGTTACGAAACTGCCTGGAAGAGGACGTGTGTCTATATCATCCTAATGCACGGTGAGAAGGAGAGTTTGAGTGGCTAAAGACTCTCCAAGGACCACAGCTGGAGAATTTCAGAAAATAGTTGAGTCTCGGGGTCAGAAAACCTAAAAAAACAATTGTCAAACAGTACCTACATCACCACATGTTGTTTGGGAGGGTTTCAAGAAAACTTCTCCTACCTCATCCAAAAACAAACTCCAGCATATTCAGTTATCAGACACGACTGGAACTTCAAATGAGACTGGCTTCTATGGTCAGATGAGACTAAAAAATGAGCTTTTTAGCAGCAAACACTCAAGATGGGTTTGGTGAACACGGGGATAAAAAAAAAGTACCCCATGTGTACAATGAAATATACTGCTGTATTTTTATGTTGTGGGCCTATACTCTTAAGAAAAATGGTTCTAAACAGTACCAGAAAAGGGTTCTTCAGCTTGTAACAATAGCAGAACCCTTTTTGGTGCTAAATAGAACCATTTTTATAGGTTCCATAAATACCTTAATCGTATTTTTAATGATAGTTTGTTTTCATTAATATTAGTACATTAGTATATTTATAATTTTAATATTATTATTAATATTATTTGTATATATGATTTATTAATACAGTTTTTTACCCCTCTATCTTACATAATAAAACAACAACAATAGCATGTCAATTAGGTACTTTTATTTATTTATTTATTTTTAATTATGTGCGGAATTGTAACAAAAATGACAGAGCTCTAACAACAGTTATTAGCAGAATACAATTGACATTGAACATAAATAAATACTTAAAGTAAAACAAAATAGAAACAGAAAATAGTGTGATGAAGACCAAGTTCCAGTGAAATACTGTATTTTCATAATCCTCTATGATGCCTGAAAGTCCATCATTATGCATATTTTGGTGTGATTAAGTGGCAGTTTCTCTCTGCAGATGACGAGGTTGTAGGATGTGACAGCATCCGAAATGCACAATTGAGTTTACAGTTACAATGTGTCTCCTTTCATTTGTTTAATACAATTGTTTATGAAGGTCAAAAGTAGTATGTTAAAAGGAAAAAGTGATATAAAGTCATTGGATAGCTGTGACTGGGTATGTTTATGCATAATAATAATAGTAATAATAATCATCATCTCACATAAATTCTATCTTTGTTACTTACTTGGTGGAGAAGAGGAGATAATTATCTTTAACTGAACAGGGCTGGTCACACTTACATATTCTGTTAAACTAAAAAGAGACAAAAAGACATTGGTAGGAAACCAGTTACAATTTGAAAGTTAAATTATAGACATTTTACAAAAAGAAATTACACAAAGAATAAATACACTAGGAAGTAAAACTAAATAAAAATAAATATAAAAAATAGATGTGATGAAGACCAAGTTCCAGTGAAATATCTTCATATGCCTTTAAGTCCATCATTATGGTGTGACTGAGTGACAGTTTATCTGCGGATGATGAGGTTGTGGGATGTGTTGCATCTGAATTACAGTGTGTCCATTCTTTTATGTAAAAACAATTATGTTCATGAAAGGCCAAAAGTAGCAAAAAATGGACAGTATATGTGAGCCCTTCACAATCTTTAAAGAAAAAAAGGGATATAAAGTCTTGGGATAGCTTTATAAAATCAAGTAATAATTAAAAAAATTCTATCATTATGGATTATAAATTCAATATCTCTGTTACCAACTTAGTGGAGAAGAAGAGAGGAGTATCATCAGCTTAAAAGAGCTGCTCACACTTACATGTGACCAAAAGACTAACTGGTTTCCAAACAAAACTGGTTTGTTTGGAAAGCAGTTAAAATTTTAAACTTAAATTTATGTTTAAATTTAATGGTAACACTTTACAATAAGGTTCATTAGTTAACTACATTAGTTAACATGAACTAATAATGAACTGCACTTATACAGCGTTTATTAATCTTTGTTCATGTTAATTTCAACATTTACTAATACATTATTAAAATCTTGCTAACATTAGGTAATGCACTGTGAACTAACATGAACTAACAATGAACATCTGTATTTTTATTAACTAACGTTAGCGAAGATTAGTAAATACAGTAACAAATGTATTGCTCATGGTTAGTCCATGTTAGTTAATACATTAACTAATGGTTAACTAATGAACCTTATTGTAAAGTGTTACCAATTTAATAATGAAATCATTTACCTCTTGAGAGTGTGTTGACAGTGTGTGTAGCTGTATCACTGAACTCCAGAAAATCAGTAATGAGGTGCTTTGACAGTTACAGATTAAAAAAAAAAAAGGCGGGAATAAATAACCCTAAACTCTAACACAAAGAACCATTTCAGCATAAAAGGGTTCTTCAGGATGCTATGGTTCTAAATATAACCATACATGTAAAGAACCTTTAAAGAACCATTTTTTTTTAGAGTGTATATTTCTGCTGGACATCTTGTTTAGACACACGGCATCACTGATTCTATCAAATACCAACAGATAAAAAAATCAATAAGTGACTGACTCTGTTAGAAATCTTATAATGGGCCATGTTTGGATCTTCCAACCGTACAATAATCTAAACACAAACCTCATAATCAATACAAAAATGAATCACTGGGCACAAAACCAAGCTTCTGCTGGCCATTGCAGTCCTCTGACCTGAACCCTGTAGAAAATGAGTGAGGTGAACTGAAGAGAAGAAGCACCAACATGGTGTTGTTGGTATCTGGAGTGATTCTGGATGAAGGAATGGTCTCTGATCTCTTGTCAGGTGTTCTCTAACCTCATCAGACATTATAGGAGGAAATTTAGAGTTGTTAAACTTGCAAATGGAGGTTTCAAAAAGTATTGAATAAAAGGGTGCCGTTAATTGTGGCCAATGTGTATTAGAGAAAAACATTTATTTCATAATGATATTTCCCCCCATTTAAAATTCTTATTCTCCAATGAAAGGTTAGATTTTTGTGAATTTTTTAAATAAAAGATTAACAATGCAGATTAATTTTCAGAGCATTCTTTGATCATATTTACCAAGGGTGCCAATACTTTTGGCCACGACTGTATATATATTAGTGGCGTCCATTTATAATCACTCAAAACTATCACTCATCCTAGTTCATCGCGATCTCACAAAGATACATTATAATCAAGTTCTCTTCACTGCACAACAAATCTCTTATTTACTTCGCGTCTACACTTTGTTATAATGAGATGGTTCGTGCTGAACACAATACCTCAACAAAAATTGATTGGTGAGTGGATTCTAACTTAAACGCCTCTGGTTCAAGAAATCAACAGATATGTACGTGATTGGCTACATTGTTCAATGCAGCAATAACACTTTGAAATATAAATCGATCTCCAGAGCACAAATCAAAACGCACTGGATAGTTTTAGCCATTATTACAGCTTTAACTGAGCCTCTAGCACCCTGGGCCTGAATGAAACCTGAAAAAGGCTAATTCAAAATATTATTAAAAACTATAATCGTATATAAATGATTATAACATAGCACATGGGTTTGCAACAACATGGCTATGAGTACATGATGACAGAATATTTTTTTCTGGATAAACTAACACTTTATGACCATTTGTACCGATTTCCAGTCAGATAAATACATCATTACCAGATTTTAATGCACTTTCAGCCCCCTATTTCTTCCCCATCAGCTCCTCATCATAACGCCCCTCTCTCGCTGCAGAACCGTGCCTATAAGACAGGGCTCTAAACAAGTGTTCCAGCATCCCGCTGTGTTTACATGGAATCCTGGGTAGACTCCAAGGGTTCCCGGCCTGTGAGACTCAATAATGTGAAGCCTAAAGCATGAGGCCCACACGGGCTAGTCTGTGACTGACAGCACCCGTATTTACACACAAACACCGTCACCATCACATGAGCAGCATCGCCCAGACGGAGGGAGGGAATACCCATATGATCTCCAGTATACCGAAAGGAGAATCCCCTCCCTCACTCAAACGTGTGACTCACAAACAAATCCGGGAAAGCACACACTGGCCCAAAGTGGATTTGTAGAGGTGCATATTTTTGCATGTATTTGCATAGCTAATGAGTTTAGGGATGTTAGTTGTGGTTTATTTATTTATTTGATATGAATTGTCCGTGTAATGCTGTCAGTGTGTGAAAGTATGAAATTCAGTCATTTTCAGTTTAAATCTTGCGATTCTGTTTTTTGTACGCCACAGAATAAAAAAAAGGTAATATAAGATATAAGAGCTTATATCTTGCAATTCTGTGAAAAAAAAAAAAAGAATTATGAGGAAAAAAGTCAGGATTGTGAGATATAAAAAAATCAGAATTGAGATAAAATAAAAGTCTCAATTTTTAATTCTGTGGCAGAAATGGGCTTCCATACAAAAGTCTGTTATATGCCATTCTAGAGATAAAGACAAGCAAGAAATGTAGCCCTGCAGAGAGTGACTGATGTGATAGAGGGAGAAAGGGAAAGCTGGGGTTTAGCCAGCACTACAGTCGTCCACACTACCGCTCCCCTGCTGCTCTACATATGTACACCCAGCAAGAGCCCTGCTGGCGCACCCCACCGGCCCACCTCTACCGCCTCCTTTCTCGTCTGCCGCTCACCGTATGACCATCTCACATTATACGTCCTTTTTCTCTGCACCTCTACCTTACCATCTCTTCCTCTCTCATGATATTTCTTTCATTTCTGCCTGAACTCCACACAGCTCTCCTCATCTATCTCCTCCAATCTGTCCCGTCCCTAATCTCACTCGTTCCCGCTGTAGTGCTATCCATCTCCCGCAATCTCTCTCTCGCTCCATGAACATGCCTGTGTTCTCATTTATAAACACCTTTGCTTTCATCTGTTTCAGACCCCATGGCTACTGTTTTCCGTCGTTCTCTGAGTGCCTTTAGATGTAGCACTCTGCCATGACATAATATTGTATTGCTCATGTTGAGTGATAAACTCATATTCCATGTCACATTTCATGGCTGAGAATGAGAAACAGTCCTAGAATTAATTCAGAGTCATCACGTGTCTACAGTCTACAATGGACCCTTTTCAGACTCTGATGCTGCATTTGTGTTACAGGTTTATATATGTAATACTGTTCAAGAGGTCAGTACCATTTCTTTTTTATATACTTTTATTAAGCAAGTATGCAAAAGATGAGGAAATCAAAAAAGTCTATATTCTCAACTGTAATAATACTAATGAATGTTTCTTGAGCAATAAATTAGCATGTTAGAATGATTTCTGGATCATGTGACACTAAAGGATGGAGTAATGGTTGCTGAAAATTCAGCTTTGCCATCACAGGAATTAATTATACGTAAATGAATACATTTTAAAATATATTAATATATATATATATATATATATATATATATATATATATATATATATATATATATATATATATATATATATATATATATATATATATATATATATATATATATATATTTTTTTTTTTTAAACATAAATAAAAAGTATTAAAAACAACTAAGAATAATATATATATATTTTTAAAAATCTTATTATATACTGTATATGTTTTTCAATTATTTTTTTTATTTTAATATTTTATTTAAATTATCAGAGTTCAATTTTACAGATTTGGTATAGAAGTTCCAGTTTTTAAAATGCATGCTGAAATTTTTAACCAACACTGTAAATGATAAAGGAAGTGAACAGCATTTCTATGTGAGAGGTTTCTCTCTTGGTTAGGTTAGAAAGGGTATTGATCCACCAGTGGTGTCCAGTGGTTTATTTACCCACAACAAATCGATGCTGTGCTCAGCTGTGGGATCCTCTGACCTGATCCTTCTTAGAACATGTGGTGTTACACACGTATTACAAGCATCTTCAAGTGTTCTGCTTTGCTGATATACGAGGCATTCTGGTTCCCTACTTTGTTAAAACAATATATAACACTAAGGCATTATATATAAAATATAATGCTTCTCTTCATTTAGAAGATGCTTTTATCCAAAGCAACTTACAGTAGCTACATTCATGTCAGGAATGGTCCCCCTGGAGTAACCTGGGGTTAAGTGCCATGCTCAGTGGCACAATGGTGATAGTACATAGGCTGCTCTTTGCGGGAATCAAACCTGCTACTTTTTAAGTTACCATTGCTTGTCATTAACCACTACACCACCCACAGTTTTGCCCATCTGGTAGCGGTGATTTTGCCAAGAAAGACATGTTCCTGGATCAACATGTTTTGTTGGTCCTGGAGAAACGTGTGTTTAAACATTCTCAAAAGATGGATGATTGACTTGGATGTTGATCCAAGAATATATTCTGCTTACATTTACATTTATACATTCAATAAATGCTTCTATCCAAAGTGAATTACATTTCACTCAAGGCATACATTTTTATCACTTAATACCTTTCCTGGGATTCGAACCCATGACCTTTTCTTTGCTAGTACTCAGGAGTTTTTTCCTGTCTGTAGAAAAGAGTAGCATGCCTATAAATATTTTGCTGAAAGTTGATTTTATTCTATTTTATTGCATTACCTAATAGTGTATATTGTTATTGTGCTTCTAAACATGGCAAGAATAATAATAAGATATAGTATTATTATTATTATTAATATTGTTATCATATCATCTTTAAATTTTTAAGTTGTGTGTGTATGTATGTGTATTGTTGCTTTGACATTATTGCATGTAAAGCAATCAAAAAGTACTTCGTAACTGAAAGCTCAACCAGTAGAGTAGTATTACACCAGTAGTGCGCTTGCAACATCAAGGTCATGGGTTTGATTGCCAGGGAATGCATGTATTGATAGAATGTACCCCTTGAATGAAATGTGGGTTGTATTGGATAAAAGTGTCTGCTGAATGCATAAATGCAAACGCAAACTGAGAAATTATATCACAAACAGTAAAGGTCATGGGTTCGAATCCAGTGGAATCGGTGAACTAATAAAAAGTACACCTTAAATGCAATGCAAATCACTTTGGATAAAACTGTCTGCCAATGTAATTGAATGTAAAATTTATTGTAAAGATAAAAAGTACAATTAAAATTTAAACAGTAGAGCATAGCCCTATAGCAACATCAAGGTCATGGGTTCGATTCCCAGGGAAGGCATGTACCTATAAAATGCATACCTTGAATGCAATACAGGTTGCTTTGAATAAAGTATCTGCCAAATGCATAAATGTAAATATTAATGTAAAACCCAAACAGTAGAACATAGCCCTATAACAACATCAAGGTCATGGGTTCGAATCCCAAATAATTAAATATAGTAGAAAAATTACAGACATGGAATTTTTGGTGCTTTTCTACAAGTGGTAGATAACAAGTGTACAATAAGAGCCTGCGAGTGAGATCACATTAAGAAGGCAACACAAACAAGAAGAAATCTTCAAGAAAATCTCAAGGCTAAAGAGGCTTCAGGTTTGTTTTCGAGAATGTCTGAGAGCTTGTTTGGGACTGGCAGAGTCACACAAACCTCCACCCTGCCGGTGTGTACTGCTAATAATAACGCTTTTCAGCACCTCTTCGTCTCTGCTCGCTTTGTTGTCTCCTCCTGCCTTGTAATCACTTTCTCACCGTGTGTGCGCCTCATAAGCACTGGCCACTCTCAGCGTGTGTCAGCACTATATGGTTCTCTGCGTGAGAGTGTGTGTGTCACAGTAGCCAGTGGCTGTAAGCTCAGCCGGCCTGCTGCTCACAGAGGGAGTTATATGTGTAATTACCGCGTGACCCCTGCTGACCCCGGCCGTCTCGTGTCAGCGGTGTGTGTCGGCCGTGCCGCGCCTGCTACCGTCTTGTTAACCACAATGCCGAGGAGGGGACAGTATTTAGGGGTGAGACATGGACACTCAGCAGAGCATTAGCACAGTTCACACCGCTTGTCCATCTGCCAACCGTCTAAACACACAAACACACACACAAGACCTTCTGAAATAAATAATTAGGTTTCTTACTATGGGTTATTTTCTTCTGATAGTTTCAATTTGATAAAGTGAAAGAGCTGTGTTTAAAATTGTTACTAAAAACAGCACCTACAAGTCAAGTCTAACAACACTAAAATCATTCAAATGTCTTTACATTTAGTTTAAAGCATTAAAATGACACAGCAAAAAGATTATAGTTCTGCACTATGAAAACTTTTTGTCTGTTCTACACAAAAAGGTAAAACAAAAAGACAACTTTTGCTTTTACCAGCTTTTAAATAGTCTTTCACCTTCAACATTCATTTCCTATCACATCTTTCATTATATTTTATAATTGAGTGGAGTAGAATAGAGTGGACAGGAAATGATGGGGGACAGGGGTCAGGAAATATCGCAAGTTAGACCTGATGTGTTAGAGCATATGTGCCAAGTGCAGTGACTATACATATATCTTATATTTTCAGTCTTTGCACCATATTGCACACATTATTGAATTCATGACGTAGTTGTGTTGAGCTGATGCACCATGGGCAGAAATTTCAATAAGTTTTCAGAAAGCTGGTTTTGGATTTATGAGTAGCATAA
Organism: Acrossocheilus fasciatus; assembly: GCA_036784905.1. Classification (NCBI taxonomy): domain Eukaryota; kingdom Metazoa; phylum Chordata; class Actinopteri; order Cypriniformes; family Cyprinidae; genus Acrossocheilus; species Acrossocheilus fasciatus. Next base: position 24,191,750 of record CM071953.1, read on the forward strand.
CATCATTTGAAGAAACTTTCCTGCTTTGTTCTACAACAAACACTGCTGTTCAAAAGTTTGGGCTTGAAAAGTTTTTAATGCTTTTGAAATACATCTCTTATGCTAACAAAGACTGCATTTCTTTTAATCAAAAATAGGGTAAAAGCAGTAATACTGTGCAATATTATTACAATTTAAAATAACTCTGTTCTATTTGAGTATATTTTCAAATGTAATTTATTTCTAGGATGGCTGAATTTTCATAAGTCATCACTCCAGTCTTCAGTGTCACATAAACCTTTGCAAATCATTTAAAATGCTGGTTTGGTGTTGAAGAAACATTTCTTAGTATTATCACTTCGTTCTTTTTTATTGAAGTCTTGGTTCCTTTTTTCAGGATTCATTGATGTATGTAAAGTTCAAAAGAACAGAATTTATTGGAATCCTTGTTGAATAAAAACCAGTTCCTTCCAAAAAGATCTTGCTGACCCTAAACTTTGAACAGTAGACTACATTGCAGTTGTAGTGTTTATTTAGCAACTCGTGTTCAAGTTATAGAGAAAAACTTAACCACAGACCTTATTTTACTTATAGAGCCCAAAACCATCGTTCGTAAAACCCCATATTTTTCCCGAGGCAATTCCCGAGGGAAGCCATAACTTGAAAATGCTAATTCTCTTCCATATTACAGGCCTACAAACAGAACATCTCTATATGTTGGCTAATTAAATGCAGATAGAGGCATTTAGCGCTGGGTTCTGATGAAAATATAACTTAAGAAGTTCAAAACTCCTCACGCAGCCTCAGATTTTAATAGCTGCAAGCAGCTCCGTGTATCAAAACACACCATCTCGTTCCTGCCAAAGCTATCAATGGTCCTGTCTGTCTTGCTGCGTTTCAGCCCATTGTGTTGTGAATTTGTAATTCTAGGCAATGGTGAATTGCAGTGATTATGTAGCCGTAATTTAACCAGGATGATGTGTTTAATTGAATTGTTGCTCCCTGATGTTTCTCTCTAGTGAGGATGCTGTTCTGTTGACAGATGTGTTTTGTCTGTGAATGCTTGTTGTTGTTTTCTTCTTTTCAGCCCTTGCTGTGTGCGTCTGTTTGCGCGCAACTACGCTTTTTTCCCGAGTTTGTGACCTTGGATGTTTTCTTTAAATGTTAATGTCTAGACTTTGGATATATTTCTCTGTAGCGAGCATCTGAGGGCATTTTGCACTCGAGTACACAGTGTTGCCTTCATACCATTTTCTTTGGGTTGACGGCTATTTCTTCTGCAAAGTGCAGTGCTGAGAACCTATTTCACCGCAGTCGTCACCCTCCCCCACATCATCTTCTCTCCATGTAAACACACACTCGCTTTCCTCTTCCTCTCCTTCCACGCTCTCCCTTTCAGTCTCTAGACTCGTCCTCACCAGCCCCATCTCTGATATCCACTTTTCTCCACCTTCCCTCTCTCACCATCTCCTTCTTTCTCTGCCGCTCATTTCCCTCCATCTCTGCGGAGGGGCAATTACCCCAGCGTCTCTAAACGCCGGCGATCTGAGCATCCTTGCGCTATGCATTGTCTGCAGCAATTTACCAGCCGCATCTCCAGATGAATGCCTCCATTCACAATTACACCCCCTCCATTAGCTGCTGTCGCTGCTATGTTTGGAGGGGGGGGTTTGTTGTCTTGTTTTTTTTTTCCCTTCACGTCTGTTCAAAAAAAAAAAAAAGCAATTAAATGTGGACAAAGCAAGTGAGGATGGAATTGTGCCCTCCTTTCCTCCTCCGAATCAAGAAACTCAAGTTTTTAGGCCTCATTTTGCAATCTCCTCACTCTCTTTTGCTTCTGTTGGTCTCCTTTTTGGGGTTTGCGCTTTTTGCGGATCGTTCTGTATATTCATTTTGTGTCACTTTTTCAGAGGGCGGATGGTACCTCTCTCTCTGGGTCACAAGAAACCATTTCCCGCCATATCTGACTGGCCTGTGACATAAGAGGGTTTGCGCGGACAACATCCCAGCAGCCCCAAAGTAACATTGAAGGTACAGTCCAACAGCCTGGGTTGCACTGAGTGATTTAGTATTCCAATAAATCATTGAAACAATCTAATTTCCTATAGATTTCAATTTCCCCTGAACAGATCGGCATTGATCGATTTCAGGTATAGAAACATGTCAGGCCTCTCTCAGGACTCCGGTGAAGGATTATCGGAGGTAGCTGCTTATTTTTTACTGTAGATCTGTACATCAGGACTCTTATATTTGCAAAAATAGATATGGCCAGACTAAATAGGGTTTCTTGCTTGTAGGAGACATCTTGAAGTGCTACTGTCTGATTTAGCTCCTTGTGAAGTAATCCCAGAAGGTGCTCTTTGGTTGGGTTTGAAACGACTATTACAAAAGAGAAGAATCCAAGGCACTTCTTCTGGTCCAAAAAAAGTTAAAAAGCCTTTATTCACATTCTGGCCATCTCAATAAACATTAAAAATGCCTAAAACTCTGCACACATCAGCCTTCAGCCTTAATTCCTCTGAGTTTCTGGCTTGTTGGGTAATGAATACAGCACATATTGGACAATAAATAGCAGTAGCAATAAATAACAAAAATACACATAATGCCACTCCTTTTGTATTTTAATTTGGAGTGATGGCATACGGTTTGGGTAGTATTAGTCAAAGCTAGCTGTCAAAAGTTACAGTAAAGACTTAAGATTCTAATTCAAATAAATGCTGTTCATCAGAGAATCCTGAAAAAAGATTATCATGGTTTCCTGATAATTTTGAACAATGTTGTACCTATTTCTTTTTTATAGAATGTTCTTATTTTATTTATTTGTGTAACTTATCTTGACAGGACATAAGATGTGACAGAAAAACATAAGGAGAAACAGGATGGGGAAATTATACCAGGTGAATTTAAACTCTGGTCATCTTGCAAATATGCAAGACCGCACAGCATATTGGAGCATGTGTAGCCATGTATCTGAATTTTTTATTGATTGTTTTCTTCAGTATAACTGGCATGCAAGATTTATGTTGATTGGCATTGCATTATCAGGATCAAGGAAATCCCATGATGGTTCAAAGTCCAGTAATATTGGCAACATCTTTATCAATATATAAATCAGCAAAAAAACAGCTCCTTGTCATTCATGGCTGTTTGGGTAACATTAGACATACTCCATCTCAGGTGCTTTCAGAGATGTTTTCTCCTCTGTGAAGTAAAGGTAGATGTCGGTTTATGTTGTGGAAGGCTGTATATCAGGTTTTGAATGTGTTGGGAGGCTGTTCGCCGTCTCTCCTCTGGTTCTTCCCCCAGAGGCAGGAGCCTTATGGATCGCAGGAACGAGGAGGAGAAATAAATTGGAGAGTAGGATAAATCGATGCTTGACGGAGAGGCAAATAGACCTTCCAACCTCAGTCCAAACGCAGAGCTTTGGTTATTTTCCTTTGGGCTGTATTGGATTGGTTGACAGCGGCTGAGGAGAGTGCTCAGACAAGACTTGGCCTACAAATGATGTCCTTTGTTTTAATTCATTAATTTCATTAATGTGTAAAGAACCTTTACCATTTTGGGGTGGACCTTGGTCCTTTCTTGGCAGAAGGGTGTCTGGAGTTTCAAAAAGCAATGCCAAATAGGGCATAATTTCACTGTACTGCATTTGGTTTGTTATAAATTCTTGAATCATGTTTTCAAATACCTTCAAATTTTGTCCATTCAAGTCATGACTTGAACCCATAGAGCTGACACTCAAAACACTACAGTAAACATCAAGCAACAGAGTCGAGATCAACTGGTGCAAGCACAAATTTCAAGTCAAAGCTTGTGCAAAAGGTCAAACTTTAGTGAGCAACTATGTGCATGTGGATTTGTTTGCTTGTGTGTGTGATCCAGAGTTGCACAGTCTGAGCTTATAAATTTATCATTTATTGATGTAAAACCTTATGAATTAACAAATAATATTCATTAAAAAAATCTTAATTTGTGTTTTAAAGATTAACCAGAGTCTCCTTACTGTATGCCACATAATCTTACTTTTCTTGTGTGTATTTATATGATGATTATTAAATGATTACACTTAAGTTTTACTATTAAAAGCATTCCAGACCATGATGATTATTTTATGGTCTTAGGTAGGCTGATAACCTGTACTTAGGCTACATATGCAATCCACACTACATTTAGGATCATACGGCGGTTTACACAGAAACTGTTCCCAGATGTAATTTCCAAGAGAACTTTCATCTGTAATCTTTGTCCAAACTTGCAGTGTTGTTCCACTGCGGGGTTCTGCTGCAATATTGATGTTTCAATTAGAACAGCGTTACATACCGCCGCAGCCTCGTAACACGGTGCGTCTCCAACCATCTGCTGCACTTCCACATATGAAGAACGAGACACGTGGGGCTAATCGAGCTGCACATGAGCGATGGGAGCCGGAGCTCATTCACATCTCTATACAGATCGAGAGGAATCTGTAGGCCCGGCATCTCAGGTAGGCAACCTGGCTACAAGTGAAGTTTATAGGCGCATTTCAACTGTCAACAAGTTTGCCCAGCTGATCAGCTACTCTCATTTGATAACCAGATACACCTATAGAAAACACATATAGACATATATGTCATATAGAAAAGTAACTTGTTGACACTTGAGAGACATTTTTTGGGGTTGCACATTTCAGTGTCTTTATGGTGCACTCATTAAGTTTTTATTAACATTTAGCTGTCTGTTATTCATCCTAGTAGGACCAGTTGTCCTGACCTTTATACTGACTCCTATCGGTCTGGATGCATGAAGTTTGCTTATGTGTTGCTATTGTTTTTATTTGGTGATAAGCATGGCTGCTTATGTGATTTCAATATGGTGACTCACAGGTAATAACCAGAATAAAACAGCTTTTTTGGAAGACTGACATGTTTAAATGTCTCATATGAGTGCATATTAAGCGCTGTTCATTTATGTTAATTAAATTATAATTAATACATATCTTAATTAGCAAAACAATAATAAAATCTTTTTTTTTTTTTTTTTTTTTTTTGAAATCAGAGTCTCAAAAAGGTGTAAAAATGTTATGAAATATTGCAAGCTCGATATTTTGCAATCCTTGATATTTGGTTTCGTCCGCAACCTGTTGTTCACTGGAAAACATGTTGAAGAGATTAAAGGTTTAGATGCTTGATTCAAATTAATGCAGGCAGTCGGTCTGTTATTTGGCAGTGTTATTTATTCTGGAGTAAGTAAATAAAGCGCAGTAGATGATTTTTTCTTTATCTCGTAGGTTGTGTCATTTGATCCTTCCCTCTTGTGTGGAAAAAAATCCCACATTTTTCCTACTGATCTTGTTCAAGAGGAATGATTCAGAGTCTCTGAAGATGTTCGAGTCACTTTTGTTGCGTGGTTGGATCACGTAACAGGTCTCCACTTTGCTTCACAGGGGTGGTCTCTTGCGCCCCCCACAATGGATGCAGACAATCGCTAGCCAGTTGTATTGAGGGACAGATTTAACGATGTCTTTGTGTGGATTAATTGCATGGGATTACTAGATTCTCGGTGCAAGACCTGTTCAACAAGAGCTGTATAAGGATACCCCCACTGACAAGAGATGGTTCTCCTCATCCACAATTCCTAAACAATCCTACACACGCGCACTGTTTAGTTCCCTTTTTTTATATAATTAATAGCTACTTCACATTTTTCTGGAATACTGGAAAGTGCAAGCTGGATTTTTTTTAAAATAATTTTTAAACGTAATGCAAATAGCTAAATGGTAGCTTTTCAGCGCGCAATATGGCGATGTTCTCTTCCGTAACAAAAATAGTTAACTTGGTGCCACCAGCAGTAAGCTAAAGGCCGCTTATCGAAAACACTTATTAAACACTGAAGTTTTAATTTGTATATATGAATAATGATTTGTGGTGCATTACTAGCGGACTTGCCGCTCAACAAGCGCGTGACTGCCGTGCTGTTGCTATGGTAACCTGGTTTAGCAATAGCGATTTATGGCAACAGTTAAAGTACACACGCTCAGATTAACTTGCAGTGTAACTTGTATTGTAGCCTACGTCTGACTATTGAAACCTCTATATAAGCTACCTGTATGGAACGATGTGTTTTTACTAAGACCACTTGACACACCCCTTCCCCCAAATTTGTATCTGCTTCTATGGCAAGATATTTAGTTAATCTTTTTTCTGCGTCTCAGGTGATCAGACCGTCATTGATTAGCGTAACCATGAGAAGAGTTTGATTATTGTGTGATTTAAAGCATGTCTTTGTAAAATGTAATTAATTATTTGCAATCAGTATTTGAACATGACCGGGATCTTGTGTGAAAATCCACAGAGGGAAATATGTTGATGTATGGGGAGACAGTTACCTAATTAGACCATAAAAAATGGAATCTTTACAGCATGCGGGTCATATAATTACTGTTAATTTAACGCTCAGATTCTCTGTCATTAATTTTTATTCCCTTAAATGTAGTTTGGCAGCGGCTCCCGGAGCTCAGAAATAGATTTCACTGTATTTGAGAGCGCGCTGGCCCTTCCAAATGAATTACCATAGACCCCACAGTCCAAATAACAAGACTCGCATCATTTATGCGTTGTTAAGCCATGTAATTGAACGATCCATAGTTTGCATATTATACCATTAAAGTAATGTGCTTTGGTTTTCTCCCAACACGACTATTTAAGCTTCTGTGGCGTTGTGGTAATTCTCTGAATTACAACCTTAATTGCCATAAATGTTCTTTTGATTTGGGTGATTTCACTGTTACGCCACAATGATGTTCATTATTACGCGAATGAATTTCCGGAACGTGTCTTTAAAGTTTTCTTTTTTTTCGTTTTTGTTGCGCCCTTTAACCCCATAATTAGGCCGTCCTTATAGAGTTTGTATGCGTCTTTTTACCCGCTTTCCCTGGTTAACTGATTATTGAATGCCTCGGGATTGTTTTTAGAAACTTTTTTTAAAAAACCGTAGACCACACTGTACAATATAACTTAAGAAGGCGTAGGCCAGTCCCATTTGGAAACAAATAAATTGAACCATTTCAGACAAAATGAACGTTTGTATCCCCATAATAATCAGAAAAAAATAACACTTTTACATTTAATAAACGCTTTCTATAGGCTAAAAGCTAAAACTGGCCTATCTTAGTTATTTTTTTCCATTGATAGGCAATAAACGACCTGAGTTTGTAATAGTTTTAGGTAAATGTGTTGAATGTTATTGAAGGCCTAGCCTATATTATGGACTTTATTGGTTTTTCTACCTTGTTTATTATGTAGGCTATTGTTCAGTGATGCGTAATTGGACGGTGCTGTGCTTCAAAGTGCATTAGTTGTGCAAATTACACTTTATTTACTGCTTTTAAACAGTTCCTTAAAATCAGCTGATCTCTCTCTGTCTCTCTCTCTCTTGTCTTTCTTGTTTCTTTTTGTCTTTTGTCCATTACCCATTCTGATTTACGTAGGGCCTTCCAGAGGAGTGACGTATGAGGCGTTGTTTAATTTACTGCTCTCTATAGCAACCAGCAGAGCTGCTGAAAAAATGTCCCCCTCCTCGGACAATGTCGTGTGCTTTTCTTTACAGAGGCTCACAGAGAAGCCAGCTGGTCAGCTTTAGACACCTGCGGTCCCAAACGGCCCACTGTTTTCCCTCTGAAATATTCCTTTGACTTGTACACCGTGCAAACCCAGAGGAAAAATATATCATTTTAAATCTTTAATTGGCAGATGTTGGCTAAAAGACAAGTGTAATTAGATATTTAAAATGCCAATTAGATGTTTGGAGTAATAGTTGTATTTATAATTATAATGAGATAATAAACATAGGCTACACATTGCACTTAACGCCGAATAAATGGCATGTTTCAGAAAGTCACTGTGCAACACATGTGCCTCTGTCTATGTGAATTATAACTTCTCTTTTGACCAAATCTGCATTACTCTGTTTTATCAGATCACGGATCAGATAAGGTGATCGCAAACTAAAACGTTCATATTATGAGAGTTTTTCGCTTTCTTTCAATCATATAAAATGGTAGGCTGTTTTTTTTTTTATCATTTATTTATTTTTACCTATTTATTAACTGAAGCTGCCTTTTACTCACTTTTTAGTACGCGTCTTACACTTACACCGGTCATATATTGTTTATTCTTTACAGAGAAGTCGGCTACAATTTTTTTATACAACCAACATATTTTCTACTCTTTTTTTTCTGAATGACAAATATAACAACATACCAAATATAACGTCATGTCTCTTAGTCTTATATCACCCACTTTAAAACTGATGAAAGGTAGGCTACATAGGCCTATTTAAAAAATGTAATAGAAACGAATGTAAATATGTTAAATTAAATATCTGCCTCAGAATAAATACTATTTTTATTTCTTTTTCTGTTCTTTCGTCGTCGCCCCCCCCCCCCCCCCAAAAAAAAAAAAAATTCATTAAACTAATCTGTTCCGGACACAGCATCATTTGGCTCATCAAAGTTATTGCCTGTGATGGCCAGCAAACTTGGCTATTCATTAAAGAACTGTTTTGTTTGTTTGTTTGTTTGTTTGTTTGTTTGTTTGACAGACGATATTTTAAACAAATTAGTTAATACTTTTTAAACGTGGTCTGCAAAACGTTTTTTCTTTAATACTTTGAAAATTCTCCGTTAAGTTGACTATCCAAATACTTTTCAGCAAACATCACGCTAGAAAGATTAGATAGTTTCCATTATTTGAAAACTGAAACCCCGAACCTGTAATCAATAAATATGAGATGACATCACATGAAATAGTTTTCATTTATTGCATAAATTCTATTTTACAAGACACATACATACATACATACATACATACACACACAAAATCGCAAATTCCACAACAGACAAGTTTGAAATGAATTCTCTCCAAGTTATAAAAAGCATAACCTTTGATGTTCTTCGCTCCGGTCTTGGTGGCCCGTCGGTCCCTCACATTTCAGAGGTGCTGCAGGACACGGAGTTCTTTTGAGGGAAAGAGGCTGTGTTTGTTAAGAGTCTCGAGCATCCAATGAACTGAAGCCTGCCTTCAAAAAAACGCGTCCATCAAGCCTTTCCACCCAATGAGCGTCGTCGGGGGGCGGAGCTCAGGTGCGCGCCGCTGCGTCCACTTGGCAAAGAGCCTGGGAGACGCCTGTGGCAAAAGAGTAACTGTCAAATGCAAGGTTCCTTTAATAGGAGCGATCAGTCCGGCTCCGAGAGTCATGGCGACTACAGCATCCAATCATTACAATATCCTCACCTCCAGCCCATCTATTGTACACTCGGAGCCTGGGAGCATGCAGCAAGCCGCGGCTTACAGGGACGCGCAAACCCTGTTGCAGAGTGACTACTCGCTGCAGAGCAACAGTCACCCGCTCAGCCACGCGCACCAGTGGATAACAGCCTTGTCACACGGAGAAGGAGGTCCGTGGTCGTCCAGTCCCCTCGGCGAGCAGGACATCAAGCCAGCGGTGCAGAGCCCCCGGGACGAGATGCACAATTCCAGCAATCTACAGCATCAGACGCGGCCACCCCATCTGGTACATCAGACGCACGGGAACCATCACGATTCAAGGGCATGGAGAACGACGACGGCGGCTCACATCCCCAGCATGGCCACGTCGAACGGACAGAGCCTTATTTACTCGCAGCCCGGCTTCAGCGTGAACGGTCTCATCCCGGGCAGCGGCCAGGGCATCCACCACCACAGCATGCGCGACGCGCACGAGGACCACCACAGCCCACACCTCAGCGACCACGGCCATCCACCGTCCCAGCACCAGCACCAGCCGCACCAGAGCCACCACGACCACTCGGACGAGGACACGCCGACCTCGGACGACTTGGAGCAGTTCGCCAAACAGTTCAAGCAGCGGAGGATCAAGCTGGGCTTCACGCAGGCGGACGTCGGACTAGCTTTGGGAACGCTCTATGGAAATGTGTTTTCGCAGACCACGATATGCAGGTTTGAGGCCCTGCAGCTCAGCTTCAAAAACATGTGCAAGCTCAAGCCTTTGTTGAACAAGTGGTTGGAGGAGGCAGACTCCACATCTGGCAGCCCCACGAGCTTGGACAAGATAGCAGCGCAGGGGAGGAAACGGAAAAAGAGGACTTCCATCGAGGTAAGCGTCAAAGGGGCTTTGGAGAGCCATTTCCTTAAGTGCCCAAAGCCAGCCGCGTCGGAAATTACTTCGCTGGCGGACAGTCTGCAGTTGGAAAAAGAGGTAGTGAGGGTTTGGTTTTGTAACAGAAGACAGAAAGAGAAACGGATGACTCCTCCCGGCGGACCTCTGCCGGGTACCGAGGACGTATACGGAGACACGCCGCCGCATCACGGGGTTCAGACGCCAGTGCAGTGAGAAAAGACAAAAACAAGACAAAAACAAGGACACATCTTATCATACTGACTGCCTCAGTCTTCATTTATGATTACGTTCACGTTGGAGCTATCCAAAGTGAAAGCAGCTGCGGTTTAGACTACTGAGGCGGGAGAGCAGATTATATCCGTCTTCAATGTTACTCAAAATTCGTACTGCTGCAACAAGAGGGGACCGTGCGTTCCCCGCGCGAGCAAAGAGAACGGTTGTTCTGTGAATACCCAGCACTGTGAAAAGACGCAGTTTTAAGGTGTAACCCTACTATTTATCAAACACTTTGAGACGAGCGAAATGTCCCTCAAACGCGAGCATGGGTGTCCCATAGCCAGTTGTTTACATCTAGACGCATTCACTGCATTTTCTTTTGCGGAATTAGCCTGAAAAGTGACTAGTGCTGCAGCATTTGACAAATACACGCCATTTTTACTTTTGTTGTGGGCGACTGAGGGTGAACATCGATTCGATTGAAAAAAACAACAACATCAGTGTGACATGCATCCACCCACAGTATTCAACCATTTTCTTGGGATCAAAAGGCCTTTAAACATTATTATTATTATTATTATTATTATTATTATTTTACATACAGCATGGTTATGTACCAATTCTCCTACTCATGGAGACAGTGAGGTGCAAGGTCACACTAAACAGATGTTGTAGTCTTGGCGCCAAGAAATTAGTCTCACACAATTGATTCTGGTCTCTTTCTCCGTTTTATCAATACGGATGGCTCGAAATTGAAAAGAAATAAAAAGAAACTTCCAGCATCGAGCTGCAGACAGGTCACCGAAGGGCTAGTGATAGAAACCTGGCATTTCCTTCGATCTGGTCATATTATCATAAAATACAATTGTTTCACAGGACTCCACACAGTGCTGTAAATATTGTATAATTTTTAAAGGACATAGCTACGTTATTCTCTCACTTGAGCACTTTTTCGTATTGTTTTGAATTTGGAAAAGATTTTAGAGCTTTTTGTTTATTTTATTTTTGTCTTTATTTCTTTAACATTAGAGTCTTGGTATATTTTGCCTTTATATTTAGGCTATAGTAAATTAGCCGAATATTGCTTGCTATCTCTTGCGGAAGTCAGTTGCTTTTTACCCACATTCAGCTGCTTTTTTGATAAATTATGAGCTGACTTTACTATATGTTTATGTATAGTAAACAATGTTCAGTCTCCAACAATGTTAGCACTATTTTCTACCCAACGAATTCAATATTATATATCTCAAACATTTGAATGTCTTTTTTAATTATTTTGAAATAGAGATTATTTACACAGTATCGTGGAGAATGGGAAAAGCAAGCGATGTGACCTGCAATATTTTCAATTGAAGTCAAACGATTCTTCATTGTTTCATATGACAAAGCGTTTTTGTGTATTTTATATTTCCTTCATTTATCAAGCATATAAATTTATAACACGGGCACTATTATTATTATTATTATTATTATTATTATTATGATTAAATATTCTCCACGTTTACCCAGCATCAGAGCTAAAAGGATACTTGGACTTTGGATTTAACTATTTTTGTTCTATTTGTTTTTTTGTGCTTTATTGTGTTGGTTCCGGTTCGCATTTATAGGGACACAATGCAGTGATGATTTACTGAAAATGTAAACACTGGAAGATTGGAAAAATGGGAAGATTTCTCCCAGGGGCTTGCTATACGTCACTATGTGTAAATACAATACAACAATCAGAAATTATTATTATTATTATTATTATTTTCTTATTGTATTATTTTGCTTATATTTTAATTCATATTTTGGTGTAAATCTATTCCACAGAAATTCCAGGGACGTCTGTTATTATCGTTCTACTTTTTTGTTTTTCAAAAGAAACATTTACATAGAATAATTGATCAAACTGTCATGTAATTCTACAAATACTGTGGAGCTATTTATTTGTTGTTTTATTTACTCTGTCAGAAAGACTTCATCAAACGTTGAACTGGATGATTTTGTGGGTATAATAAAATGCGCAGAGGTTGTGATAGAAATCGGATTTTGTAGTATATTATGTTTGTTTTTTTCTAAATCGAAGAATCAAACCTGACATTTTATGTGTAAAAAAAATGCGGATGAAGCTTATATTTATTGACGTCTCGGGCAAGTTTTTAAACGAAATTTTTAAATGTGAAACAGAATTAACAAAACTGCACTACACCTTCAAATGGTTTGATATGTCAGCGCAATCTCAAAAGAAACTGAGAGCGTGAAATTTGTAAGCCACAACATATACAAACCGATAAGTTTTGTTTATTTTCCCTGAAATAGAAAAATAAAAACAGGATATAGCTATACCCTGAGCACTGTCACTGAGATGTGTTGCTGAAGCTTTCCTGTCTTTTTTTTTTTTTTTTTTTTTTTGTGCGTTTAACACAGCGGGCTGGTTTTTGTGGTAAAGGCAGTATAAAAAAGTAGCTACGGCCAGTGTTTAGAAACTAGTTCGATTTAAATTTCGTAGATTTTGTAAAGAACCAGTTATAGATGAAGCACTATTATTTAGGGTGTCGCTTAGTCTGACATCAAAACGTGGGCCTCAATATAGGCCTTCTTTTATGGCGTTAATTTATTTCACGTGTTTTTTAATTTTATTTTTGCTATTCTTGTCTGCAATCAATCAGTTTGAAATAATTTAAATTTTAATATATTTTTGACAACAATAAACCATAAAATACATTTTACGTTGTCTTCGTAATAGCTTTCATAATTTCTTCATGATTACTAATAGTGAGCCGAATTTCAGTTTTGGAGTTGCTCTTATGTTTTTCGTGGTGCTTGCTCGGAAGGTTTGAAATAAGCAATAGTCAATCGAGCAAATCCCAGTGCTTTAACCATTCAGAGAGAAATTACGACTAGACTAGTTTAAAAAGTTTCAGTGATGCAATTTTCTCCATATTTGGGAAAACAAGACGTTTTAAGACAAGAATTGACTGTATTAATACCGTGATTGTGTAAAACGATCATCCTTATCCTCTAGTGCCATCTAGTGAGGATTTATTCTAGGACACCCAATGCAACATTGATTAAACGTAACAACAGCAGCACATGGCGATTTGTAGCTCAGCATTCCCGGGTTTTCTTCGGTGCTCTCTGACTTAAATATGCTGCCATGTTCATTTGGACAGTTTATGTTACACACACCATGGATCATAATAATGAATCACAGTTGCTCCTGGTTTCCCCCCAGAAACATATTTTAGCTGTAAATACGAAAAGCGTTTCACGTTTAATTTTCTTTCTGAACTGTTTTGTTGAGACACGACCACCTATATATGTATATATATATATATATATATATATATATATATATATATATATTATAAGCAGCTTGTGCATGGAAGCTCGTTTCTAAAGAATGTGTACTCCAAATCAGTTAATAACGGTATGTATAGAATTTTAATTAACTTTAATTATCTAAAACTAACAATTATAAATTAATATGAATATAGACCTGTAGAGCACCTGTAGTATGTTGCATTTTTAACAAAACCCATTTAAAATTTGATTAGGTTTAGAAAAGTGCATCAAAAACTATGATGGGTAAACTTTTTACATTAGCAAATTAATTATTTTTATGGTGTTCATGTTTTGAAAACAATATACTCAAGGTTAAATCTAACTATAAAATGATACCTTACATTTTTAGGCTTTCTTTTGTTTATGTCAGGAAACGTATAAACGTTAATAAGACTCCTGAAAACTAGATTCTGTTACAAAAGTTATATGAAATAGAGAAAAGGTCAAATGCATATTGATGCTGAAACCATTGCAGCAGGAGTGCAGTGCCACTTCTAAATTGCCGGGTCCATAAGCAGAGGCAGACAGTGTTATTATGCTTTGTACTGTTGATCTATTTACAGGGATGTAATGACAGTTTTTTGCGTGTACTGACTAGCAATAGTTGTATAGAAATCAAGAAATCGTTTCATCTAATTAACTGCATCCCTCCTGGTCCTCAGGGCACATTAGAGCTCCTCAGTCCATCATTAAAGTAGACATAAACAATTCATTACATCACTGTTAGTCCGATGAGACTGTCACTGCCAGATGCAATATTAATACGCTGTTAAACTCGGAGGGATTTAGACCAGGGAAGTTTTTGACTTTCAGCTTGACCAAATTATTGAATCTTACGGGTGGAGACAGTATAGACCAACCACAGGCCAAACATAATCTGTACGATTTGATCAATTATTTTATAATTTTCCAATCACAAAAAAGACAAACCCACAAAATATTAAGCCTCACTTTATTGAACCAAGACCTCGACTGTCACTCTCAGATCTGACGTAACGCTAAAAGCCACCTGCTTCCTAACAGCACAAAATTAATACAATATCCAAAATGACAAGAAATTCACTGTAGCTACTGTACAATTTAACATAAATACAATCTATTTAGCGTTAGGTTGCTTCGAATTAACTGTAGAGTTTGTTTACAGGGTGTGCTTATTATACTGCTAGTAAAGCACAGGTAAGTCAAATTGAAAACCATCTTTTTTTCTTTTTTTTTTAAAAACATGGCACTTAAAAAACTTTTACCAAATGCACTAAACAATTTATCCTTAATCCTTGATTTGACTTGAATAATTGTACACATTTAAAGAAAATACAGTACATTGCCATCTGTGTTTTTCAAAATTAAAGTGTATTAAGAAAAAAGAAAAACCCTTTGGTTTAGGGTGATTTTGGCAAATCACAATTTAGCATAGCACAATATAGACGACCAGCAAACAAACAAAGCACTTCTCTCTTTAAAACTAAGGCACAAGGATATGTTATCTACCGGTTAGCATGCGCCTGTGTGAAAGGAAACGTCAAGTTTTGCAATAGAGGAAAAAAGCTTATATTTTGGTATTTGCCCTATTGTGTACATACATGTGCATAACAGGATTGACAGGAGATATGGGCAAAGTTTCACACAAACAAGGTATTGCCACAGAAGTTTTCTGTGCCCACAATTCAAGTCAATGTGGCCCTGAATTTATAACCAATCAATAAATAATCATAGTACACTATTTCACAATATTCAACATCGATTTGACAACATTTAACAAAGCAAATAAAACATTGGTGCTGGAACACTTGAATAAGTACGTTTAAAACAAAACCATTCGGCTGTAGTACAGCATACTACAAACGTCTCTCTCTGAAGACAAAAATAAAACCCTGAGATTAAGATCAAAAAATGAGGTCTGATGAAATGTGTGAGATTCAATACATAGTGAGACCAGCGAGTGAAACATCTATAACATCTTCGAACCGGCAGTTCACAGCTCCGTGCAGTTCAAGGCAGCAAGTTCACAGCACCATGCACCATCCTTCTCCCCGGGGTCTTAAAGACCGTCCCATAAAGCCGTTCCTGCTCAGGACCCACCGAGTTTTACTGAGTGAAACTCTTCTTGATGGACACATTCGGGAAAAGGCCACTGAGCTCCTGGACAAAGCGAGAGTCGACCTGCGAGCAGAAAGACACGTCCACCAGCTTTAGCAGAGGACAAGACTGCAGTAACTTCCGCAGAGACGCAGGGCTCACCATCCGTGTACCTGGAAAACAACCACGAAAAGAGTTATAGGGATACTTCTCCTAAAAACAATCATTTATTGTTTTCAACATTTATAAAAATAAGAAATGTTTCTTGAGCACCAAATCAGCAGATTAGAATGATTTCTGAAGGATCATATTACACTGAAGACTGGAGTAATGGCTAATGGCTGTAATCAAAGTAATAAATTACATTTTAAAATATATTAAAATAGAAAACATTCATTTAAAATTGTACTATTATGTCACAGTTTTCCTGTTTTTACTGCATTTTTTGATCAAATAAATGCAGGTGAGCATAAGAATATTAAAATAATTTTAAAGAATACATTTTTTCATTCTGCAGGCAAAACCACTGAAATATTTTTTCCAAAAAAATCTTTCACAGATGAAAGAAATGCAGGTTTGAGTCCTTAAATCTTAGTGCATTTTAAATAAAAACACTCATCTCACCCAGTATATCAAGGTGCTCCAGAGCGCTGCAGTTAGCGGCCAGCTCCTCCAGGTCAGAGTCACACACGGTGCGGTTGGCGGTGAGGAAGAGCTTGCGTAGGCGGGGCAAACTGCGGGCCAAGTGCTGGAAGCAGCCGGAGCTGCTCTGAAGCGTGGAGCACCAACCCAGGTCCAGCTCTTCCAGGAGCCTGCAGCCCGAAACCAGCTCTGCCAGACCGCGCTCGCTTAGGTTCCTGCAGCGCCACAGGTCGAGGGAGCGTAGAGAGCGGCAGCGTGCGCTCAGCATGCTCGCCACCACATCATAGTCCTCAATCTGTGATCAAATCACCATGTAGCTACAGTGAAGCACTCATTGATAACTGACTGTCTCTAAGATATTCTATGAGCGTAAGAAGACAAACAACCAGACCAGCCAATGTTCTTATAGCTGAAAAGGAACATACTGATTTGCATACTTTAAAAAAAGAAAATGGAATGGAAAAAGATTCTTTAGACTTTTTAAAAATGTTCTTTACACTATAAAAAAAAAAAAAAAACCAAAACATTACAGACAGGTGTGCTTGATCAGGGTTGGAACTGAACTCTCCAGGAAGGTAGATCTCCAGGAACAAGGTTGTGCACCCCTTTTCTAGGGCATGTTGTGAAAACCCTCTTTTGGAACCTTTATTTTTCTGAGTGTATAACATCATAAAATTGCACTCTGATGCAACAAATCTGGGCAATATTATCCAATAAACATGCATGGATGCTTACTTTAAAATAAAAATTCCCTTTTAATATACTATTTCCAGTGTATTATCATTATTTGAGATACACCAAACCAAATCTTGCATACTGTATAATATTTAGTATGTGACAATAGCATTTTAGTGCCATATTAAAACAATGACTTTTTCCCTCAATAAACTCCTAATTTGCTGCTTTTAAAAGTTGGTTAGGTAGTTGTTAAGTTTAGGTATTGGGTAGTATTAGGGACATAGAATATGGTCATGCAGAATATGTGCTTTATACGTACTAATAAACTGCCAATATATTAATAATAGGCATGCTAATAAACAACTATAATTATTAGAGAGAATCGGTCCCTATGCTAAAGTGTTACCAATAATATTTTGAAAATTCAGTCAAATGACAAAAGAGTAAAGTCAAATTATAAGGTTAAAATATATAAATTCATAATATACACCTTAATATTTAAAGCGGATGTAAGCTATTTTTCTGCAAGACTTACAATTCATTAGCCGTTACAGGTAAAAATCTAGAATGACAAAAAATGCACTATGATGTGTTGATGAATATGATAACAAATACCATTTCACAATATAAAGTAGCATAATAGACCGTTTTTGTACAGCTAAAATAACCACAAATGACTAACACCGGAAGCCTTGCACATTTAACTAAGTTAAACATGGGATTTCATTTAAAAAAAAAATAGACTTTATTCTCATAATGCTAAAACATTACTTTTTTAGGTTGACCATTGTTTTTAATGAATACCATTGTAATCTGTGAACTGGGATTTAGCCACAAACCAACTACAAATCAGTTCAACTGACCAGTGGACTCACCATGACACAGCTTCCCAGGTTAAGGTGCTTGAGCTCTGGGCAGAATGTGAAGATGCTCAATATGGCTGATTGCTGCATGTGAAAAGAAATGGAGAAAAAAGTGATGATTAACACATAACACTAATGAGAGAATAATACAACATTCTATTCAGATGCCAGTGGAGTCAAAATGAGAAGAACGAACACACATTTGATATCACAAATCAAAGATGACAACATATTTAACTCCGCTATTCAATATTCTTCTAAATAGATGTGTCAAAATAAAACTATTATATGACCTCACGGTCTGGCACACATGGCTGACACTCACATTGGAGATAGAGTGATATGATGTTTCACAGAATGAAAAAAAAAAAAGGGTTTGTTTTGTTTTGTAAAGCTGAAGTGTCACGAGAGCACCACTAAGAGAATACAGCCATTGTTTTCATTATTGTGTTGGTTTTAAAAATAGTCACGTGAAATGAAACTCAACCGTTTGAAGATTGACAGTTCTCTTTGGGTTCATTTTGTTTACATTTCCATAGTTATTTACACCATTAGGTTCCCTAGAAGACATTTCACTTACAGTGATGATGACAGAGAGGTGGGTTTGCTACAGAGAGTCTGCTGCCTGTGTGTTCGTGTGCATGTTTACACGCAGTCGCCATCACTACAGAAAAGCTACAGAAACATTATACCTGTTGGAAGAGGCACCAATACAACTACAAATGCTGATTCACAGTCAACCACACACAGAGGGACGGGACGACCAAGATAAGTGGCAGGCTTGGGCCTGTACCAGCATGTAGAACTGATTTAAAGGTGGTAATGTCAGTATGCCAGATTTACACGGCCTGGTGTTATATAATTAGAAGGACAGGTAACTATAACAGCTTTAAATAGGCTGGCATAAGCATGTTTTCTTCTTCAACTCCCAAGATAACTAGCTTTTTTTAATGATGTAGTATAAACAATAAACAAAGGTGATGCACGATAAAGCATACAACTTTTGGGGGAACACAAAATTTCATGGATCAGTAATTAGCAATTTCAGCTTTGATGTTAAAAATCTTCCATTATTACCACCCAAATCTTTTGCTTTAATCATGGATACAGTCATAAAGATGTGATGCAGGAAATACAGTGAGCATGACACAATCCAGATATTACACAAGTAATGAAGTATACAATGAGGTACAAAAACAATGTTCATCTAATCTGTATGGAACTGAGAAGGGTTTCCGTTTTCTTGTGTGTTGCACCGCTGCAGTAAATAAATGGTTGTGATTGGCTGTTCCTAGCTTTTAGCCAGTAAAATTTGCTAACAAGACTGTTAAACTTGCCCTCATGCTGTTCCAGACCCGTATGACCTTATGTTCATCTTTTTAATGAAATCTGAGAGCTTTCTGACCCTGCATAGACAGTAACGGAACTGACACATTCAAGGCCCAGAAAGGTAGTAAGAACATCGTTAAAATAGTCCATATGACATCAGTGGTTCAACTGTAATTTTATGAAGCTACAAGAATACTTTTTTATCCACAAAGAAAACAAAAATAATGACTTTTAATCATTTCTTGTCTTCAGTGTCTGAATTCGATGCAGTACCACAATGCATGTGTGCATTCCTCTCTTTGCAAAAAAGGCACAGCGTATCCAGGTTCTAAATCAGAACGGCGGCTCCTGCGTCAGCAACACCACATGCATATGTCCTAGTCGTGAATGTGCATCGAAGACTGATACCAAAGAGAAGAAATTGTTGAATAAAATCATTATTTGACAAAAAGTATTCTAGTAGCTTCATAAAATTACGGTTGAACCACTGATGTCACATGGCCTATTTTAAAGATGTCCTTACTACTTTTCTGGGCCTTGAACGTGTCAGTTGCGTTGCTGTCTGTGCAGGGTCAGAAAGCTCACGGATTTCATCAAAAATATCTTGTGTTCTGAAGATGAACGAAGGCCTTATGGGTAATTAATATAATTAATGACAAAATTTTCATTTTTGGGTGAACTATCCCTTTAATGTAAATTAAAAAATTTTACCTGTTAAAATCTAGTCAGCCAAGATGATTTGCTGACTTGTCTTTCTACTATTGCTTTCTGTTTATTGACCTATGTCAGGGTAATATCATATTTAATTTTTGACGGGAATGAAAACGAGGCTGTGAGGTACAGTTGTACAGTGTGTTCAATGGACTGTTCGATTGTTTGACAACATTCAGGTTGTTTAGTTGATGAAACGTCTTTCTGAAAAACAGTTTCAAAAGTTGTGAGTTTTATACAGTGCATGCGAAAGACTGTTAAATCTACTCCTCACGGCCTCATATTCATATGTGCTAAATTCAACATGCCATTAAACCTGACTAAGGTCTATTGCTGAATTGAACTTGTTTCATAACTGATTAACTTTATACACTTACTAAACTGAAATAAATGAACACTGAACTGATTTGAGCTGATTTATATGCTGCTTTACAGCAGAATTTGAATTTGCCTCAAATTTAAATAAGTTTGCATCACAGATTCTTCTATTTACTGTGAAACTGTAAAAATTACTTGAAAAATGTAAATTTGAAAATTCAAATCAAATTAAATTACAAATTAAAAATACATAAAATTCATAGCTTCATATAATTAAGTGCACCCCAGATGGTTTTACTAGAGAAAATCAGGCATCTTCTCGGTCTTGCTCTCACCTCAACTTTGGTGCGGTACAGCACGAGCCTGCGTAGGTTAGTGAGTTTGGCGATGTGATTGAAGGCCTGAGGTTGCAGACGGTCACAGGAAGCCAGATTGAGCTCCTGGAGGCACGGACACGTCTGGGCAATCACTTCTAAACATGCTTCAGTCAGGAAGTGACAGCACGACAGCTCCAAACACACCAGACTCAGCCCACAGGCCTTCATAAAGCTTGAGGAAAAAAGACAGAGATGGTGTGACTATTACCATACATTTGGTAGATCAAATATTTGAAATATCCGGATCAGAGACTCTTGCCATTACCTGCAGAACCCAGCGGCCGTCACGGCTCCACGGTTGCCTGTCCAGGACATGTTTAGTCTCTGCAGGAGGGTGCAGCGGCTCTGCAGGTGGCTCAGAGAGGCGTCTGTGAGCCGGGCCCAGTATGGCTGCAGGCTGAGCTGAATGTACTGCAACGGGTCACAGCAGTGTTTGTGAAAAAGCTTGCAGCTCTGAGCCAATCGGCACAGGTCTGGAACTGGCAGGTGACTCACGATCAGCTGAATTAGCTACAGTGACACAAACAAACAGTGACTTTCAGACCAAAACACAGCATGCTAAATGTTCTTCTTGTGCATCAAAATAGTTTCTTGCAAAGACAGAGATACTAAGATTACTCTCAAGACGTTTTGTGGAGGACCTGATTATGTTTTTGTTACGTACACTGTTGGGAAAGTGAACAATAGTATGAGTGTGATGCTGGATATCAGTTAGCAGATAATAGCCAGATTATGTTTCGTTTTTGCTGTAACGAGACTGTGAGGTTGGCAGTGGTTTGGACAGGAGATCTGAGCTGTGTGGAGGTAATAAGGGATTACAAATGGGAAAGGTATTTTTAAATTACAATAAAATGGTCTCTAATTATCTGAAAATGACCTATTGCAATCACACAAGTCAGGGCTTGAGGAACTAGACCACATCTCAACTATTTCTTTTAAATATGTGTCTGGTACGTAGAAGATTTCAACACTCTGTGGTCCAACATGTGTTGTTATCCACAGCTCTTGAAAACAAAATCTTTGTTACTTGGCATTTATTAAACACGCTGATGGCACAAACTAAATGTTCCTAAACATTCCAGAACTCACAGGCATCATTAGTAATTACAGTGAGAGTTTCCAACGCTAACCTCATAAGGGAGCCTATCAAAGTAGCCGTTCCCCAGATTGTGCCTGTTTTCTCCTCCCGACCTGCAGCAGAGGCCTCCTGCATCACTGATCTCTTCTTCACTGTCACTCAGATCACTGATGTCGATGACAGGGATCTTATAGAGGGCCAGAATGGGTCTTTCCCGAACGCCTCGCAGGATGACAGCATCCAGCTCTGTGTAGTATTCCATAAGAGAGCTGTTCACTTCCAGACGCAGCAGGTTGGTGGCAAAATTGATCTGCTTGATGCTGGGGGAGAACTGGCGAGCTTGAGGGTTCAGAGCTTTGTTGGGCTTGCCGGCCCACAGAACCTCCCACCTGCAAAAAAATAATATGATCAAACTCAAAACACTAACAATGTCATCCAACTCTGAAGAATCTGCGATATTGTTATTCAATTACGATTCTTTACTAAATATTGCAATACATCTTGAAAACAGTTTGGTGCAGTTCATGATAAATGTTATGTTTTATTAGGTAAATAAAAATTAACATTATTTTTTGTAACACATATGCATACATATACATATATATATTAGTGCTGTCAAATGCTTAATCGTGATTTATGTCTTCATATTTACATACATATATAATAATTATACACTCTACACACACATATGTAAACAAAAACTTTGGATGTGATTAATCGCGATTAATCGTTTGACAGCACTAAATATATTTATAAATAATAATATATATATACATACATGCATACAGTACATACACGCACACACAATTTTTAAATACATGAATTATGTTTCCATCTTTGTTGCCATAGTTTTGGAAGTGCCTTTTTCTGTTCTAAAGAAGGGGGTGTCCCAGTGCGTTTGTCCATATAGTGTATGTACAAGTCATTGGTGTTTGGTAAAGAGTTTTTGGCTCAAGATCTGCTGTTCAGCTGGGATTAGGACTTGGCTTTCTGCAGACCAGTCAAGTTCTTCCACACTGACTAAATCAATCATTTCTTTTTGAACCTTGCCTTATACGCAGAGGCATTGTCATGTTAAAATAGAAAAGGGTCCTGTCCAAACTGTTGCTTTAAAATTAAAAGCACACAATTCCCTATAATATCTTTATATGCTTAAACATTAAGATTTGTACTCATGGAAATTACTAAAGTAGTCAAACCTGTTCATTAGAAGGGGATGACCCAATACTTTTGGCAATATAGTGTATGTGTGTGTGTATGTATATATATATAAAACATTTTATATATATTTTTAGTAACATCAGTTGTTAAATTACTTAGTTAAAGAATTTGATTTTATTGTCAGTGAATTAATTAATTTTATTAAAATAAGAAAAAAAACATTAACATTGAATGAGTGAAAAATATCTCAAAAAGCTTTATTGGAGTGGGATTGTTCATTTAGGATAATGTACATTTTTAGACTACTAATGACTAATAAATGGACTACATAGCCTAATAGTAAAAAATAAAGATTCTCCAGCTTAATGAATTCTCCAGCTTAAAGTAACTGGCAAGGCAACCTGGAGCTAAATTCCACGGATTACATTTTGTGAGATTAGAACTTGCAACCTTTTGATTACAAATCCAGAACATTCTCTCACACCTAACATTTTACCTCACATCAGCTGGAGGGTTCTGGGAGAAAGGGTTGAGCGAGCACGCTAGGATCTTGACAATGGCTCCGGGGTGGTAGGTCTCCAGCACCTCCACAGCTGTGGGATAGACGGGCTCCTCGAAGGCTATTTCCAGGTAGTCCTGACTGTGGAAACTGGGCATCGTACGACGGAACCGTGGAGCGGAGCTGCTGCATTGCTCCCACCAGCTTCCGTAAGTGCGGAACACAGCCGTCTGGGTGAAGTCTCCTGAGCTGGGATAGACATTAGGCACTCCCGCCAGATTCCACATGGTATAGGACATGCTGTTCTCGCTGCCGTAGTGAGAACTGAAGTCCAGGACCTCTTTGCCATACTGCTCGACCTCAACGGTGACAGGCAGCGCCGAACGCTGGCCCAGCTCCACTGCCCGCCGGCTACCCAATGCTTCGCTCCGTGTCCCGCTCCTGGAGCGCCGCCGTAGACAGATATAGTAAAACATGCTCAGAAGGGTTAGCATAGGAAACATGGAGCAGCGGGACTGGGTTTGAGTCAGGAAGCACAGCCTTTTTCTCTTCCCTGCGCTGTAGCGCGATAGGCTCTACACAGTACAGGCTATAGGCCAAGCTGCATGCATGACCTGTGGGTTATAGAGAGACACACACAAACACACACACAAACAAAATCACACAAAAGGTTGTGAGAACCCTGAAATATAAAGGAAGATCAGTAATTTTTTGGGCTTCATTCATGAAACACAAGTTAAATTAATTTGTGTATATTATTCATAAAAGCACTCAAGACAATTTACATAAGAATGAATTCATGAACAATATATACATCTTCTATGTTTTAAATGTTTAAAGGTTGGGTTAAATACAAGTAAACACTCAGAAAAAGAAATACAAATAAATGCACTGACAGCAAGGTTATTATTTTTAACTAAAACTACTAAAACACGGTTTTTATGTTGATTAAAACAAAACACAAATTAAGTATAATATATATAACTAAACCTAAACTAAATGAAAATTAGAAATGTTGCCTTGGCAACTAAGTAAGTTTAAACTGAAGCACAAACATTACTAACTGAAAATAATAATAAAAATATTAAACTAAAACTAAAACACACAACAACAAAAAATCTTTAAAAAGCCAAAACCACATTACAAAATTATTAAAACTTAAATTAGGATTAGCAAAAATGTTGGGACGTTTTTTTTTTTTTATTTGAATAAAATTAAAACTAAAAGACTTTCAAATAACATGAGCCAATGTTTTATTCACAATAGAACACAGAGAACATAAATGTTTAAACTGAGAAATTTTACACTTATTTACTAAATGAGCTCATTTCAAATTTGATGCCTGCTACAGGTCTCAAAAAAGTTAGCAGGGGGGCAACAAAGGGCTGAAAAAGCAAGAACTTTTGAAAAGATTCAGCTGGGAGAACATCTAGCAACTAATTAAGTTAATTGACATGAGGTCTGTAAAATGATTAGCTATAAAAGGGATGTCTTAGAGAGGCAGAGTTTCTCAGAAATAGGCTCTCCAATCTGTGAAAGAGTGCATAAAAAGATTGTGGAATACTTTAAAAACAACGTTCCTCATCATCTCATCATCTACAGTGCATAACATCATCAAAAGATTCAGAGAAACTAGAGAAATCTCTGTGCGTAAGGGACAAGGCCGAAGACCTTTGTTGGATGTCCAAGGTCTTTGGGTCCTCAGATGACACTGCATCACTCATCGGCATGATTCTGTCATTGACATTACTAAATGGGCCCAGGAATACTTCCAGAAACCACTGTCGGTAAACACAATCCGCCGTGCCATCTGCAGATGCCAACTAAAGCTCTATCATGCAAAAAGGAAGCCATATGTGAACATGGTCCAGAAGCGCTGTCGTGTCCTTTGGGCCAAGGCTCATTTAAAATGGGCTGTTTTAAAGTGGAAAAGTTTTCAATGGTCAGACGAGTCCAAATTTGACATTCTTGTTGGAAATCACGGATGCCGTGTCCTCCAGACTAAAGAGGAGGGAGACCTTCCAGCATGCTATCAGCTTTCAGTTCAAAAGCCAGCATCTCTGATGGTATGGGGTAGGGCTGCACGATATATTGCATGCGACTGTCATGCACGTCTCGTCAGTAAAGCCAGTTCCAAGATTAGTCGTAAATCACCTGCGATAATGAACGTGATATTGCGTAGCTTGTCAGTGAACTACAGCTCTGTGTATTAAAGGCTGTTCCATTTGAAAGCAGGTGATGGAGATTTACGACTAATCACTGAACCGGCTTTACTGACGAGATGTGCATGACAATCGCATGCAATATATCGTGCAGTCCTAGTATGGGGGTGCATAAGTGCATACGGTATGGGCAGCTTGCATGTTTTGGAAGGCACTATGAATGCTGAAAGGTATATGAAGGTGTAAGAGCAACATATGCTCCCCTCCAGACGACGTGTTTCAGCAAGACAATGCAAAACCACATACTGCAGCTATTACAACAGCATGGCTTCGTAGTAGAAGAGTCCGGGTGCTGAATTGGCCTGCCTGCAGTCCAGATCTTTCACCTATAGAGAATATTTGGCACATCATTAAACGAAAAATACATCAAAGACAACCACAAACTCTTCAGCTGCTGGAAACCTATATCAGGCAAGAATGGGACCAAATTCCAACACCAAAACTCTAGAAACTCATAACCTCGATGCCCAGACGTTTTCAAACTGTTCTGAAAAGAAAAGGAGATGCTACACCATGGAAAACATGCATCAAATTTGAAATGAGCTCATTTTGAGCATAAAATTGTAAAGTTTCTCAGGTTAAACATTTGTTATGTTATCCATGTTCTATTGTGAATAAAACATCGGCTCATGTGATTTTGAAATTCTTTTAGTTTTCATTTTATACAAATATTAAAAACTTCCCAACATTTCTGGAATTTGGGTTGTATTAAAAACTCTAATAGAACACTAACACCTGTACATCCATTTGTGAGTGTTTTTCTGTTCATTTTCTGTTGTTTAGCTTGTTTTCACAAAATGAGTTTGTAAAAATGATTTTCTTATAGTTTAATTCAGTTGTTGGCAAGAATATTCATTATATCCAAATGAACAGGCAAGCTGAATGTTATATTACTTAAAATATATCATAAACTATATTGCATAACTTCTCTGAACAATCTAATTACTGGCATAAACCATAAAGTCTAAAAGCAAACATCCTGTCAAAGGTCTTCCTGTTGAGAGAGATTCATATGAAATTAGGGGTTTGTTTGTTTGTTTGTTTTTCTAGTTAAGAAAGTATTTCTGTTACTTTCACAACATACTCTAGTAGTTTTAGATTCTGACACCATGCTGACTACTGCCAAAATAGCCATTCAATGACATGACAAATTACCAAACACAGCAAGTTAAAGAAACAGTTCACCCAAAAACCTATATTTAAAACACACACACATTTTGTTTCAAACCAGACTTTCTTCTGCTAAACACAAAAGGAGAAAATGACAAGAATTTTCCGGTGTTTTCGGGTGAACTATCCCTTTAATGTTAGACTGAAAGCTGTTGCTGATGGCTGCTAGCTCTATTGCCACCATATCGACTGATTTTAGCCATGTGTGGCTTTCTATGTGATGGAAACGTTTAAAATGTAACCAGAAAAGAGGAACTGTTAGCGAGCTGAGCTATAGTTCATTAGGCTGTGTTATGAATCGCCTATAATATATAAGAACGCAGGCTGTCATGCCACGTCGCACTGACGGACTTAAAAACAATGACAACTTACAAAGCTGGTGTGTTGGAGTTTTGTGCTGAGTGTGTTCTGTGTTCTCGATCCATCTCTCACTTCTGCTGTCATTGCTCGACCATTCTTCACTGTTCATGCGGAATATAAACATCCGCTTCACCTCTGCACAATGCATTGTGGGAAGTGGAGTTCTAGCACATGCCATCCCGCATTATTGAATTAACGAAACTCTTTCCAAAGCACAAAAAGAACACTTTCTGATTTGAATAATTAACCTGTTTTGCCTTTTAAAGAACGACAGTTATGACCGAGAAATGATAGATTGTTTAGGTACGATTTTAACACGTACAGAACAAATAGGCTTTCTTAAATATAAAAACAATAGGCCTAGTTTATTTATAGAAAGAGTTCAGAGCTCAGATCCAGGATATTTTCTCTGTTCACACCTCCAGAAATATAGGCCTATTGCATTTAAAAAATATTCTAAACGATCTTTTTGCAAAATATAAATGCCATAAAGTTTAGACAGCTAGGCTATATTAGGTATCGGCTGGACAGTGTTTGGTAGATCTTTTTAACAAATTTGTGGTAGTCTATAGCTTTCTGGGGCAATTTTCTAATTTCTAATTCAGTCTCAGAAAGACAGATATTATAAACCTGTAAGTTGCAGAGAAAATTAAAATTATTAAAATTAAAAGAATGAAAAAAATAATAATTTAAATTAAGTGAGACAGAATACTTTGAGATAAAACTGTATATGCAGCGTGTTTGGATAATAAGGTTATTATTAATCTCAGTTAAATGATTCCATTTTTATTTCTGTTTATTATTGAAAATTATTATTAAAAAACAAGCTTATGTGAGTTTTGCAATTTGCCTTTTTTTTTTTTAAAATAAATGCTCTCGTATGGTACTATTAATTCTCTCATTTTTATACTATGGTCTGACACAAAATCATTTAGTGTGGCATTTAAATAATGATTATTGTAAAAAGTTATGGAAACCCTAATGAGTTCTTTAGAGCTGACTCTAAAGTATATTCATTTGATTAGTTTGGCTTGTCAAAATTAGGCTATATTACCAAAAAATAGTGATGACATGTACATTTATATTTGTCCATTTAGCAGAAGCTGTTATCTAAAGGGACTTGTAAAAGATGATGTCAAAGTGTTGTTAACCAAAAAAAAAAAAAACACACAAATTATTATGCCTAATCATGCCTGTGCATAAATTATTCACAGACTAATGACTGGAAAAAAAAAATAAAAATGGCACTTATAGTTTGTTATTCACCACATTAATCTGAAAGTGACTCGTAACCAAAGATACAGTCTTTGCAAAACAATTATATATGTTTGTGTGTGTGTGTGCGTGTATGCATCTATATTTAATTTAATACATATTCGATATAAAACATATAATACAATACATACCCAAAGATCTAAAATAATTTTTGGTCACTTCTAATTTCACAAGCATTTCTCACTTTTCCTCTCACTCTGTTGCTCACTCTTTTTCTTATGTAAAAGGCATTGAGAAGCACCAATCCTTTGTAGTCTGGAAGAAAGACATTGTTTTGATGTTCTGAATAATACATTTGTCTGTTAGAATTGACTGAGAATGTGGCGATTGTGACATTTATTTCATCGTAAATGGCCACATTCCCTCATGACCTGTCCTGCTGGCCTCTCTGGTGGATAGAAGGCGCTTCGCAGGCTTGGCTCCAAAGAATACGTGCCGCTGGCTGTCCATCATGGACAAGTGGTGGGCTCACAGAGGGAAACAGATGCATATGACCACGTCTTGGCTGGCATTTGCATCGATGAATGACTTGTCCAGTCAGTTTGTCTCATGGGTGAATTGAAGCCCCATTGTCACCACAAAGAGCATTGAGTCTCTATGGAAGCGTCACTTGGCAATCACAGGCCAAACTCTCATTAGGAGTGGAGCTGAACGGCGGATAAAGAAGACAATTGATTTTGAATAACAGGTTTTTCTTCAATTGCTGCTTTATTTTAACCTAAAAAGACATTTTTTGTGCATTAGGAATGACTGATTTTCATAATTGCCATATCAGTTTTTGAGGTCTGCCTGAAATTTATGAATAAAACTGGAAAAACCTTGTCAGCCTCTATTGCAAATGGACTGATGACATTTTAAGGCAATACACTTTGTTTTTTCTATGCACTGGTTAATTTTGAGATTAGGCTCTTTATAACATGCTGTTTCAGAAAGTGGAAATGAAACCTCCAAATTCGTTATTGCACTTTATCTCTTTGCATCTTTAGATTTCACTTGCAATACATATCTTTAAAAGCTGTTTTTTTTTTAATTGTTTTTTCTCACACAAGAAATCTCATACTCCAAGCTTTCCAGATGTATTTTCTATTGATATTCTCAAGATATTTACAGAGGGTTTGTTCATATATATAATTTATCTAATTTTATACAACATTTTATTCCAAAAAACACTGTTATTTTTTTTTTTTGTTTTTTTTACAGTATTTTCTTGATTTACAGAATGATAAAAAGAGTTCTATCATGACAACTCTAGGAAGATTTTAGCATGATAATGGATATGACAGTGTTAATATATTTGGTCTTGGTGGAATAGATCTGAAAATGATTTTTTCTGTTATTATATATAGCAAGCATACATGTCAACAATATTTATTTATAAATGTGCAACTTATAAGAAATATAATGTTTTTGTAATAAATACATGCCTATGTTTTATATTTATTTATAATAACATGTATTGACAAGTTTTAGGATGGATACATATGTGCATGACATATATGATTAAAAATGTATTAAACGCCTACATATTTGAATATGAAATTGTTCAAGTTCAAGTTTCTAATAGGTTTTCATAAACAATTTTGTTTTATATGACAATATATGAATTTGCACATGGGAATGGCCACTGGCTTTATCCAGTGTGATTTCTGTTCTGAAAATGTATGCAAATTAGTGAATATTTATTTAAATAATGTATAATTTGCATATTTAAACATAACATTTCCAAAAACTTTTGAAAAGTTTTGATTCTTAATGTAATCAATCAAATGGCGAAGTATGAAATCTTTTTTTTTTTTTTTTTAACCATATTCACCTGGAAATACACAGTTCTTTTGGGTCCAAATACACAAATCAGATGGTTGATGAGAAGACAAAAGAGCAGGCTGATGGTTCGATGAGAGGAGAAGTTGGATGCATTTGCCTTTAATGGGAAAAAGATGTCTAAAAAGCAATGATTTGGAGGATACCGTGAAATGGTGGATTGTTTAGAAAGAAAAAAGGGAGGAAAAAGGAGGACTGTGGAAGGATTGACAGGAAGAACGGACTGAACGAGAAAGAGAAGGTTGACGGTGGTGAGTTTGTTAGCCTCCAGCGTGGACAGCTCCCTTGACTGACAGTGTGATCAGCTGTCAGCTCCTGCAGGCATCACCGACAGGCCTCCTGTCTTCTGTCAGGCCTCAGTTCCAGCCTGCTGTTCCATACCCACGTGCACACACACACACACACACACACACACACACTCACTCACACACCAAAGCCCTATTCTCCCTCCGACCCAGCTGTCAAAAAGAGCACAGCTAAATAATGAATCTGGCCATATTCCTTGAAGGAAAGGCAGCAGGGAGGGGAAACGCAGAGAGAGAGTCTGAGGATCCTCGAGGGAAAACCAAAAACAAACCTCAGTCCATTTAATCCCTCTCTTCACCGCCACAGAGGAACAAGACAACAGCATCAACAAAAATTCAGCTATCCTTCCATCAGCTGCCATAAATAAGACTTGCTATGACATTATCCTCTCTCTCTGCCGATCAAAGACCACTTGGCCGGTGCTTACCAGACACAAACAGGGAAGGAGGAGGAAAACAAACCAAGCTCCCTCTATGGATCCTTCAGAGATTTTAGGTGTCCAACTTTCACGGTAATGTACTTTTGCAATATAAACTAATTTTGAATAATAAATAATTGCTTGAATAATAACTGTAATTGTCAAGGCAAAAACAAAACAAAAAATATGAAATCCTGCCGATTACATGGCTAATAAAAATGAGAATGAAAGAAAGAAAGAATCTGACTGTACACTATATCCTCCTTACAACATGACTAGTTAGCAAATAAAATACACACACAAATGAGTTTTTGATGAGATTTTTATAAGCTTGTTGTTGAAACACTACTTCCACACAACACCATCACTGACCAATCAGAATTAAGCATCCCGGACAGCCTGTTAATAATAGTTTTCTATAACGGACCTGGTTGCTGAATGTCATTGGCTTTAATGGTTACACGTACAAGGTTAAAATATAAATCGCTCTCAGCATTTCCACAGGAGGAGAGGCTATTTAATGCTGTCATTTTCAGCCTAGGCTGTGGATTTTCTCTTCTCATCCTCTCGTTCGCTTTAGAGACCCATTCACTTAACAACAGCAGCGATTATCAGGATTGAAGCAATCAAAATTGAAACCCGCTAAAAATATTCCTGTTTCCACTCAAGCCATTCTGATAATGTAACATCCAAACATTTGATGCGCTTCAAGTCTTAAAACATGCGTGGCTGTATTACCTAAACTGAATTGTTTGGATTACTAAAGGTTGCAAAGGTTTTAGTCAATGCTGATCCATTATCATTTTTTGAAACTTTTTTTTTTTTTTTTTTTTACTTAAGACGCAAAAGACAAAACCTACTTATATCAGCTCCTTTCTATGCATCTCGCTCTGATTCCTCCCCCTCAAGTTTGTGTTTAGTAATGATGCCTGCTTATTTCCGTACACACTTGTGTTTGCACACACACCCAGCCCATTGGCTCCAGGTGAGAGCATTACAATTCACATAGATTAGAATACATTTGCCACCTTGCCAGGTGTTCTCAAACGCAGG
This sequence comes from Acrossocheilus fasciatus, assembly GCA_036784905.1. NCBI lineage: Eukaryota > Metazoa > Chordata > Actinopteri > Cypriniformes > Cyprinidae > Acrossocheilus > Acrossocheilus fasciatus. The sequence continues at coordinate 24,223,784 of CM071953.1, forward strand.
CCTATCACCATGGCAAATCGCTCGGCAGCCGCACAACTCAATGACACTTCACATTCAAATCAAAAGCAGTTACTCCAGCTCTCTTTGGCATGATAGTCTTTTGAACAGGAGCAAGAGTAGGGGGAGGAACCTGTGGCTATAACAACATTATCTGAATTAGAATGGCTTTGATCGTTAACAATGGACGGCGAAACACTTGAAATAAAGAGCTTTTGTAAATCCAGTGCCTCAAAACTGGGTATGACTCAACGTAGCGCAATGGCTTTCCTTTGAGTTAAACTAACATGTACCGCTCACACGTGTGTGAATACGAACATTTTAACTTCAGAACATGAGAGCACATATGAATTATTCATTTTTAACACTTTCTGTTTTTGATCCCTCTCAGCCAAAATGATACACACCTGTTTTGTTTTGGTTCTTTTAAAATCCCTAGTGGCATTCAAAAGGCATATTCATTGATTTTTCATGAAGATCATACCTGCCGCTAATTGTAACCGTAAACACAGCTCATAATTATTTCACATTTAATATCCATTTTCAGCTTATCGAAATGATATTTGATTACCCCCACATATCTTGCAATTGACTTCATTTAGAAAGGTCGACTATTTGCACCGGCCAGGGAGTGATTTAAATGTTTCATGATGATTACCAAAGTTATTCGCCTTTTGTCTAAATGACAGAATCTGCAAATATAATTAGCACGGGTGGAAATGCAGGGAGATAGTGGTGTTGGCTGTCATCACGTCCTCCTATTGTTACAGCGCTGTGTCCTCCAGCTGAACTTCACTACACTGAGTTTAATTGGTTTCAGGAACTCGGCTTTGAGGAAGTCATAACCTTGATCTTCCCCCGGATAAGAGATTCCTTTTTTTCGCATCAAATGCATGCAAATTTCAGGCTCAGCCTGGGAGAATTGTAAACAGACAAACATTGTTTTATTCCATTGTGATTCTGATTAGAGAGAAATAATTAATCACAGTGTTTTAGTGGCCCAGAGACAAGAGGTGCACTGATCTAATGGCAGAGACTGACACAAGCTACTGCAGCTATAAGAACAACTGATGAGAAATGGCCATTGATGTCCTTAACTTGGAACAAGGAGGGTTTTTTTCTTCTTCCTATATATGTGTATGTATAATTCATATACATTGTGTACGGTCAGACTGAGAGTCCAGACTGATAAGAATATCACAAAAATGCACAAATAATCCACAAGACTCCAGTCCATAAATGAATGTGTTGTGAAGTGGAACGCTTGATGTTTGTAAGAAACAAATCCATCATTAAGGCATTAAACTTTAAACTGTTGATTCTGTTGATTACTTCACAAGATGTTAGTTAATGGATTGGAGTCGTGTGGATTATTGTGATGTTTTTATCAGCTGTTTGGACTCTCATTCTGACGGCACCCATTCACTGCAGAGGGTTCATCGGTGAGCAAGTAATGCTTAATTTCTCGAAATCTGTTCTAAAGAAGAAAAAAACCATCTACATCTTGGATGGCCTGAGGGTACGTAAATTTTCAGTAAATTTAGATTTTTGGGTTAACTGTTCCTTTAAATACTTATTATGGCTTTATTTCATTTTGTTTCATTTTAGAGAATTCCCGTTGTATAACCTAATAAAATACCGACAACCACCATAAAAACACAGTGGTAAAGAGATGAATCAAAGTTCATCACAAGCTGCTAAATGCAAAAATATAGAAGGTGCACAGAGGTTCATACAAATACAAAACACCATCGTGGCAACACATGACACTAATATAATGCAATAGACATTATTTTAACAACATAACATGTAACATTATTTAAATTTAAATCTTAAATTTGATGTTGAAATTTGCTTTTTTCACCGTATATAGTAAGCGAACTTACTGTTCGCCACTTAACCATCTTTTACAGCCACCTAACACATAGCTATCTTTAAAGTTAGGACTGCATTTTAGGCATCGATTGTCAAAAATAAACAAGGATATAAAAAAAATGTTTTCTGTAAGGCAAAGAATATGGGAATAAACAGTGGACAGGTTACCTAGACACTGAATAGCTATTTCATTCTGCAGTCTTGGCACGCAAAACCTTTTCTGAGAGCACTTATCTCACTATTCCTCAAAGGTACAGAGATCAAATCCCTGCGTCCTTCACACCTGCCTCGCTCTTTCTCAGTCAATACGAACTCGAACTCTCTCTTGAGAAAAGCTTTAAAACTTACAATTTTCAAAAAGAACAATCTTGGAGACAGACAAATATATAATTGGTAGAAATAATAGACACATGTGAAACGTACTCCTCTCCCACTTTCTCAGAGAGAAAAATCTTTAACCAAAAAGAGAAAAGAAAGGCAAGATATATTGCAATAAATTATATTTTTGTGACACTTTTGTGTTGTATATAATAATGATTTAGAAGAAATCAACGTCTTTCAGATCAGTATCAAAAATTTTTACTAAATCACACTTTTGCGAAAGATAGGAAATAAGGCTGCTGTTGCGAACATTGACATTAATACCATTCAAAATTTTAGGGCTGGTAAGATTTTTTAAATAAAAAGAAGATTCTTATTCTCACCAAGGCTGAATTTATTTGATTAAAAATAAAAACAATAATACTGTGAAATACTTGTACAATTTAGAATAACAGTTTTCTATTTTCACATATTTTCAAATGCAATTTATTCCTGTGATAGCAAAGCTCACATTTGTTTAGCAACCATTACCCCAGTCTTCAGTCATATAATCATTCAGAATGTGTCAAAAACAGTTGTGCTGCTTAATATTCTTACCTAAAGTGTGATACATTTGTTTTTTTTTTAGGATCCTTTGATGAATAGATCATTCAAAAGAACAGCATTTTTCTGAAACAGAACATTTTTGTATAAAAGTAAAAACAATATTAATTTCAAAACAAAATCTTACTGACCTTGGTATAGTGTATGTCATCAAAAACACTTTTTAATATTCTGTGTATAAAAATCAACACTTCCTTAGCTAAATATACAAGTTGATATATTTTAATTAATTAACTCTGTTAAAACAGTTACTTCTATGAAAACGGCATTATTGTAAAATGAACACTCCAGGTGTTATACTATTAGAAATAATTACTATCAGCCCCTTGTGGCGTTGCATCCCAAACACTTGCGGTATTTAAAAGTAATTTTAGTCATTATTATTATCTATTCATACTATTTAGCCTTGATATTCAAAAATATGTATTATATATATCTGACTGTTCTTACAACGCTATAAAATCCCAATTCATCCACTGCACGAGCCTTTCCCTTTCCACCCCACTGCTGCCAAGCATCTCCCTCTGCGAGCGTGACACACTCCCATGGAATGTATTCAAATATTTTGACATTTTGCCTTTCCTTACTTCCAGAGCAGAAATGATTTGTGACAGATGGAGAAGGGCTCTGTCTGATGAGCTCCCTCCAACACCACGGGCACCTCTCTCCTCCTCGGTGTGCTCTCTCCGTTCGTTCCTTCTCTGTCTCTCTCTCCTGTCATGTGTGGTGGCCTGTCTCTTTCCACAGCTGCCCCAGGTGCATCCTCCCTCAGTGATAAACACACAAAAGGGAGACTCCATCAAAAAGTTGAGACAAGAACATGTTGCCGTTACCTCGAGCCGTTCTGGTCTGATGGTCCGAGAACACTTACACAGCCAGTGCCAATGGCTTGTGACGGAGGCAGCCTGAACACAAAGCTAAAAGATGTAAAGTTCGACACCGGTTTCCACAGCAGAGTTACCTGTCTTACTAAGTGTCCCATTACTATCAGTAAAGAAAGCTGATCAAAAAGACAAACTGATGGCACGACGGCATGTCTACATGACAGCTGGTGCTGTTTTACGTCTAATTTAGCCATGTTATTTAGATGTGGGGTTTTTTTCACTAGTAAAAATGAAGCATGGAGGAATAGCTTTAATTGTCACAGTCACTGGGCTGCTTGTCTGTGCTAATGCAGCAGCAGTGAGAGACGCAGGACATGCGATGTTGACACCAGAGCAGGAGTTTGAATAATGCCTCTCATTAGCCACTGAAGCGGTTCTTCTGCCTGTGTCTGTCCCCGGTCATTTTGCGCCAGCGTGATAAAAAAACAAGCCCATCGTGTCTGAAAGCTGTCATCAATCAAAGATGGATGCAGTTTACTGCTATGAAAAGGCATGAATCTCTGTTATTTTCTTAGGCACAAACATCACAAATACTGTGTTCCAAAACCTACAGAGTTGCCTCCGAAGACAACATTTTAAGACATCGTGAACATGAAGAGTTCCTCTTAAGATGGCTTGTTTTGGGCAAATTATTAGGCAGCATTGCACACATCCTTCAGAGAGAAAGATTAGGATGAGTTAAAAGAAATGTTGATTATAAATGAGTTATTTTTTATTTTATTGTACATAAAAATATCAAACAAATACTTTTATGTAATTCAAATAAATTTACTTTAAATTTAGTATTTGTGTGTTCTATGTATTTTACGGCCTATTAGTGCATTGTGCCTTTTTATCTAGCAAAATGCTAAGGCAAAAAATTGAGTCGCGAATTTGTTTTATATTTTGTTAGATTTTTAAACGTTTTTGAAAGAACCCAGCTAACAAAAATGTTCCAAAAATGTTTTGCAAACGTTCCAGCCAAATAAAAAAAAAAAAAAAAATGTTTTTGAATGTTTTCAATGTTCTCTCAACATTCAAAACCTCGAGTTTAAAAAAAAAAAAAAAAAAAAAAAATTCTCATTTATATGAAAGTTAAGGGAACATTCCGTTTTATAATTTAGCAAACATTTTATGTTCTATGAATGTTCTGAAACTAGTAAGATTTTTTTTTAAAATGTTAGACAAACTTCCAAGTAAAACTTTTCAGAAAAAAGTTCCATAAATAGCATTTTTATGTTAATGTTTTGAGAACACTATTATCAACTATTTCAATATATTTTTAAAATGAATGAATTCCTAAATTTTCAGCAGCCATTACTCCAAACTTCAGTGTCACATGATCCTTCAAAAATCTTTCTGATATGCTGATTTGTTGCTCAAGTAATATTTCTTGTTGTTATCAATGTTGAAAACAGTGGCTTAATATTTTTGTAACATTTTTTTTCTCCCAGGATTCTTTGGTGAATAGAAAGTTCAATGGCAATTATTTGAATTAGAAATCTTTTGTAACATTCTTGCTCAATAAAAGTGTTACTGACCCCACACTTTTTAAACAATATAAGCAGCTAAAAAGGTTTTGGAACAAAGCTAAAAACTCTAAGAACTTTCACAGGATCAGCTTTCATTACAGATACTTTTTCTTCTATACTGTAAAAAGATGCTCAGCAATCAGTCACATTTGGAAAACAAGAACTGTGTATATATATATATATATAATAATTTATGAAGCAATTTCCTTCCAAAAAAAGACAGATAAGACAAGCAAAAAACAGAGAAAGGGAATCTTGTAAGGCAGCATCCATCTGTGCTTGGAGCCGTTGATTGAGTGTACGTCTGGACGTACATACTCTCAAGAGCCCACGGGGCAAATGAAACCCCAGCTACACAGCACATCAATCAATAACACACGCAGCATATAAGACTGAGAGGGAGGCGCAGTCTGAGCACATGTGATAACAGTAGATTTCCAGCAAATGAGAACCCTGCACAGAGCTCTTCATCATCACACAATCTGCAGAATCTCCCTCCTCTGCCATCCCTCAACTCTCCCGCCACATTTTCTCTGTGTTTGTGCGTGAGGGCTCAGTGGTTTGAACTGAAGCGGATAGACCGAATGTGTTCACAAAGTTCCTCTGACACGTTCTGTTTTCATTAGGGGTGGGATGTTTTACCCAGGTTGTGCCATCTTGGATGTGGAGGTTGTTTTGCTCCATTAACTGAGGTTTTGAGTCCAGAGCGAATGGGGGGGAAATGAAATAAACACTTTGGATACTTGCCAGTGATGGAGGTAGAAGGTTCAGCACTGAGGTTAATCTGCTTGTAGACTTCATCGGCTTCCTTTGACAGACGTCAAGCGAGGAGCTGAAGTCCTGGACTGTAATCATCTGGAGTCATTATCACTGTCTGGGGTGACCTAATACAGCACAGCACCACGGGATGAAAGAGCTTGTTTACTGATCCAGAATCAGAATAAAGAGCATTAATCACCTTAATGAAGAGCAAATCAAACCATCACAGATGATCCCATGTAACAGAATGTGCTGTTCAATTCAAACGGGCAATGTTTCAAAATGACAAATCAGTGAGAGCTGGTCATGTTGATTGATTTCCTCTATGAAACGCTAATAGATTTAGTCCTCACTGGGCAATTGCCACTCATTAACCTTCAAGCGGTTTCATTTGAGAATGTATTGCTGCCATTTTGCAGCACCACACAAAGGCAATTCAGCAGATGATAAATATCCTGACTCTTTAGTGGCAGGTCACATATCAAATGAGCACTTTGGCACTCCAAACTCTGGCTAATAGATAAACACACACACACACACACACAGCTCACCATACTCTAATAAAGAGATGAAAGTTCCAAAAAAAGTGTATATTTGGACCATCTGGTGTATTGAATAGCACATGTTCGTGATGTTTCACAAGGAAGTTGTTTGGGTCCACTCTTATTTTTTATTTTTAGAACCAGTTTTGTCATTGAAAATGCTAATATAGTTATATATATGCACATTATTCGGCAATGTTCCCTGCAGTATCACCAACATCAGCAAAGGTCAGAAAGAATTTAAAGTTTACACTCGGATAGACGTCACAATACGAAAGAAAAGATCTGTTGCTGCTTCAGTGTTGTGACTTTAAAGGGATGTATGAGTTTTTTCTTCTGTTGAGGACAAAAGAAGATATTTTGAAGAATGTTGGTAACCAAACAGTTTATGACAACCATGATATAACTTTGGGGTACAATAGCTTGTAGTACTGAGGCAGTACCCTCAGAAGGACTCCTTTGTACCCTCTTTATCCTTAAAGGGTGCACATTAGTACCTTAAAGTAAAATATGTACCCTTATGTAGTAATATGTCCTGGTCCAAACATATAGATTATATAGTAAGCACTATGGGAAAAGGTATAGTGGTGGCCAGGAAATGTTCTGAATTTATTCCATCTTTAGTTTTAAAAGATGTGGTACAGTCATTAGTTTTATCGCATCTTGAGAACTGCCCTATGGTATGGTCAAGTGCATCTTCAGAATAGAGAATAAATTATCCATTTCGGCCTAATGTTAGTGATATGAACCTCTTATGAACCCTTTAGAGGGAAAGAAGTCTCAAAGGTGTCCGTACTGCAAGCTATTGTACCCCTAAAGTTCCAATTTTTGCACATTTTTTTCTGAGTGTGTAAAATACTATGGAAGTAAATGGCTACCATTAACTACTTGATGGATGGAATCATAATCTGAAGTTGGAAAAAATCTGAATCCGTTATCATACATTACGTGATTTTCTATGAAATTTGACAACTTGTGCAGACTGTAAATCAGAGCAAGCTGTATAGTGTATTCCAGCCTTTAGTGTTTTGTGTCCATACAGTGAAATTCACTGGGTACAATGTTGTTCTGAACCCCACTGACTTTCATTATATGGATAAAAATTCTTCAATTATTTGCATCTGTGATCCATAAAAGAAAGTGAATTTTCTATTAGAAAGAACGTTTTATTTTATGTTGCTAAATCCCATTAACACACTTCCGCTACATTTTTGTTGTAAAGTACTATGTATGTTTATGTGGACTTTAATATGATTAACAATCATTCTGTGAAGGATTAAGGATATTACTAGCCACATTCTGGCTAAAGTTTCCACGTTTGCTTTAGTGTGATCTCTTTACAAACACTGAACCTTCACTCCTCAGGAGAGAGAGGTGTTGCCATGGAGACCCTAAAGGTGAGTTCTGAGGGTTTGATCCGGCGCGAAGGAGCGTAACCGAAGCCATGCGCACGTTCTCTCACTTAACTGACTGACTGAGCACTCACTGAGCACTCATCTCTGACTCACACCCAAGTATAGCGTCTGTGAGCCAAGAATTCAATTAGTCACTCAAAACCCAACGATAGCCCCAGGGGGAGTCATATCTCCACCATTTAAAAGTATGATTACAAATAAACCAATAACATTTTGACTCTCCGGGAATGGACCAGTAGATTAGAAAATTCAGATTAGATCTAAGTGCCTGTAGATTCTCATTAAAACAGCACAAACTACTGAGAAACAATAGGTAATTAGGAGCCTAATGAAGCACAGCACCGTTAGCGCGACTTGACTGTGTGCCTCTCTGCTGGGACCCAGTTTTATTCTACACTTATCCTACAGCAAAGCTTCCAGCCTTTCATTTGGGCAATAAGACATATTTAATTAGATTAATGAACGTTATAAGCTCTCCGAGGAATGGCTTAGTACACAGTGACAATGCAGCAGCTTATATGTGGGGAGGAACACTTGCCGCTTCAGGGCAGACCTTTTTGGTCTCTCAGGACGGAAGTGAGAGAATTGACAGCGACGGTGCAATCTGTCTCTGAGTTACGCCAAGAATAAAGGGCGATGTACAAATCGTTTATTGCAAATTTGTTTTTGGGAATTACAGGAGAGAGTTAAGAGTCTCGAGACGTGAAACAGAACAGAAGTGGACTAAGAGAGCTGAGAGGGTTGATTAAAACAAGAGTTTTTCTTGAGAGTTCATAAAATCGGAGTCTGGTGTTTAGCAAGTTTGTTTAAGAGCTTATTAGTCGTTATTAGTGCTTTAGGAGAAAAGAGAAATTGGTTTATTAAAATTATTACAAAAATTTCAGACTTGGAGTGCAGCAAGGGCAGAGAATCCGGTTCATAGGCCAAACATCACATTCATGGAATCAAAACTGATCCTATTTTCTTTCCTAAAGTGATAATTTACCCAAAAGTGAAAATTCTGTGATTCATGTACTCACCCTCAAGTTGTTGCATGAGTCTCTTTCTTCTGTTGAGCACAAGATATTTTGAAGAATGTGGGTAACCAAACAGTCAACTGTTTGGTTTCCAACATTCTTCAAAATACCTTCTTTAGCATTCAACAGAAGAAAGAAATGCATACAGGTTTGGACCCACATGAGGGTAAATGAGTAAATGATGACATCATTTTATTTTTGGGTGAACTGTGCCTTTAATATTCATGGTCTCATTGTGAATGATGTACGGTTTCGCTCAGTGATACATCATATTCTGAAAGTAAAATGGGTTGTAAATGACAATTCACATTTAAGGGCAAAACGGATATTCATAAAGGCAGAAAACATGTTAAAATGACAATTGACAGATTTTGACAATGTGTTCAACAGTGATCGCCACAATAAAAGTTTGGGTCAGTAGGATTTTCATTTTGAAAGAAATTAATATCTTTATTCAGCAGAGACACATTAAACTAATCAAAAATGTATAGTGTTACAAAAAATGTACATTTTTAATAAATGCTGGGTTTTTTTTCTTTTCTATTCATCAATGAATCCTGAGAAATAAGTATTTTACAATAATTTCTTAAACATCGTGTAACACTGAAGACCGGAATAATGGCTGCTGAAAATTGAGCTTTGCCATCATAAATATGAAGAGTTCAGATGCAAAAGCCTCTGAATGCCATCTGAAATTTTCTTCCAAAATGAGCATTTTTCGCAGGCTCCAATGTTTATGTTCAGCTATTTTCAATGAAAAGAACTTATTCATTGCCTTTAAAGTGAAATTACTGAACCTAGCCTGATTTAAAAAAGGCTCATTTTTGAAGAAAATTTTGCAAGAGGCTTTTGCATCTGAACTCTTCATAAAAGGCTTTCTTTAAAACATTTAAAAATGATTACAGACCACAAACTCTTGAATGGTAGTGTATGTATTTTTATTTACTTTTTATAAATGACCTTAACATTTACAGGAATGTCTACATGGAAACACACTGTTACTGTTTGGAATGAAAAAAAGTTGGACTTTATTATTCAAACAAAACTTCATTTGTTATAATGTTAATAGTGCCCTCTATAGGCTGTAGGGAGAATGCACTCTGGAGTATCAGCAATAGCAGCCTAGCCCTACATAGGTCAACCACTACTACAACTCTTTATTTGTCAAAAATAAGATCAATAAATCAGCAGTCAGACACAACAGTGTCATACTTCAAACCACAATAAGATATAAAACTGAGGGATAAGCAATTTTTTACTATTTAAGTGAAGCTATTGACTTGTATCCACAAACAGCTGTCCACTTAAGCTCATAAGCACAACACATATTGTGGCACGTCTGCCGTCGTTGCAGCAGGTCGCCGCTTGAGTACCTGCGAGCGCGAAATAAATCTCTTACACTGCGCCGCCTTTGGGAAAACTTTCAGTATCAGTGCCCCCCAAAAAAGGCCCACGCCCAACTGATCCAACTGTTCTGTTTGCGCTCGTGTTTGTAAACAGATGAATAATTGAGCCAAGTTCAAATCCGCCGTGGCAGTGGGGTGAGAGAAGAGGAGGAGGATAGACAGATGGCCTAGAGCAGATAGTCTAAAGCGCGCCGCTCCGAGCGCACACACCAAAGAACGCGGGCCGGCATTGTTCTGCCCGCCAGGGCCGTGCTGTCATGCGGCGTGCAAGCCATCCCCCCAGAGCCAAGGTCTTAGCGTGTCAGTGTCCCGGGCCCATTGTCTCTGCGTTTTTTAATTTCTGGGACGCAATCGAGTGTGACGCCAAAATGTTTACCTAGCGTGTCTGCCTCAGCCATGAAGTGAGGAAAATAATAAAAGACAGAGAAAGAAAAAAAAAACATGTCCAAGGGTCTCAGCACAAAATAATCCACCGTAATGCTAGAGAGTTTAAAGAGGCTTTGCCAATATCCCTCTGTTTTCAGGAGGGAAAAAAGCGGAGGGAGAGATAAAGAGCTAGGAGAAACCATCAGGAGAGAGAGAGAAAGCTGCTAAAAACCCCTCAGCCTCAATGGGATTGCTAATGATTGTTTTTAGAGAACAACAATTGTGGTATTAGGGCATAAGCAGCTGAAGATAACATCCAGGGGAAGAGGAACAGCAGCTTGGGGAAGGAGATAATGAGGGAAAAGTAGGGGATTCTGGGATGGGGCCCCGCTCTGTTGCACCGATGCCCCTCTCAGTCAGGGGGTATCAAAGTGACTCGCCCTCTCTCTTTCTCTCTTTTGAAAAAGTACCTGCTCTAATCCACCGAGACGACGGGGGTTGAAGACGTCCTTGCAGAGCAGATCTTGAAAAAGCTGGAGGTCAGAGAACACGTACTCTCAGGCAACAAACGCGAGAGCGGCTTCTCTGTCGTCATCTATTTGCGAGACAAATGGTCAGACATATGTGGGTCTTTGCGAAGAACATGATCAAGAACGTGGCACATTCGCATTCGATTCAAAACAGGAGCTTACCGAGCTTATCGTTTCTGGCTCTGTCCGAGGAGGCTTTGAGAAGCGATGTTGGTGGAAAGATCAGCCCACACACATACAAAACTCCCCCTGGCTCTTGTCCAGCAGGCGAGGGGACTCGTCCAAAACAAACTGGATGCCAATGAGCAAACAAAGGCGTAATTGGGGAAGAAAACAGCGCCACCTGTTGGCATCGTAGCCCCGTCTTTATGAGCTGCACCTGAGCCTGGCTGCCAAAGACGAGAGGAGCGAGGTCTTCAAGAGGGCCTGGGGAGTCACCTGGCACATGCAGCGCTGCACTCCGGGCCCGTGTGGGCCGCTTTATTCCCATCTCTCTGGATCCACAAAACACACACAAACAGGAAGACAGCGGGGGGCAGATGGAAGGGTCACTGTCTCTGCCAGGTGGCCAGGGGGCCTGAAGATGAAGCCAGATATGATTTTTCTCGTATAACACACACACACACACAGAGAGAGAGAGAGAGACTGAGAACCAAAAAATATACACATAACAATTCAAAGAAATGGGCAGTGATTGTATGATATTCTTCAGATTTATGGTTATGGGCTTTGTGCATTTAATTTTATAGGACAGATTGGAGAGACAGGGAAATAGAATGGGATCAAGACATAACGCGGGCTGGATTCCAGATATCCTGATTTACGGCCCTGTTTATTCCATACGGTGTGAGGGAAGTATGTTCCATATGGGGTGTGGAATATATGTGGTGACTTTCAGCTGTGTTTGTGACTTTTGCTAGAGCCAGTGTGCAAACAAGTGAACAGATGACTAAATGAATAAATGAAAGTGTATGGCAGAGAGAGTCTACATTAGTCTCTGCCATTTTCCTGGAGGCTGATTACCCATACGACTGGTTTTCTAAACCATTCTAAACCTTTTAAACACAAACTCAGTTGTAAAAGAATATGTTAAATATCTATCTTCTTTTTGTGACACAAGAGTGACACTTAAGACAAAGTAACTGTACATAATGACTAATTAGTATATTATTTTAACTATAACATATGTAGAAATCTTACTTTTAAGGATGCATTAAACTGATTAAAAGTGACAGTAAAGACATAATGCTACAAAAGATTTACCTTTCAAATAAATGCTTTTTTTTTTTTTTTAATTGAGTCACTGTTTCCACATTGATAATAATAAGAAATGTCGGTCCTCACCAAGTCTTATTTATTCAAAAATACAGTAAAACATTAATATCATAAAATATTATTACAAACGAAAATAAGTTCAGAAATCATTATAATATGTTGATCTTGCACTCATGTAACATTTCGGTCACACTTTATATTAGGTGGCCTTAAGTACTATGTATTTACATTTAAATTAATAATTTGGTACAATGAACTTACTGTGTACATACATGTGTTTACATTGTACTTATATTTTTAAAAATACCTATATGTAATTACATTTATAATTACACTGTTGACCCATCCCTTACACCTTAACCCACCCTTAAATCTACCCAGACCACCAAACCTGTCCCTAACCTTACCCGTATCCCTCCTCAATAGCAGCAACAGTGTTTTGCAATACAGTATGAACACAATAAGTACATTGTACTTTTTTTTTTTATGCAAGTACATAGTAGTTAAGGCCACCTAATATAAAGTGTGACCGAAATGTTACATGAGTGCAAGATCAGCATATTATAATGATTTCTGAACTTATTTTAGTTTGTAATAATATTTTATGATATTAATGTTTTACTGTATTTTTGAATAAATAAGACTTGGTGAGCATAAGAGACTTCTTAAAAAATCTTAAGCCCATAAAATTTTGAATAATATACATATCATATATATATATATATATATATATATATATATATATATATATACAATTTATATTTATTACATATTTTACTCTTTTTAAGCCATTAAATCTTGATCTGAATTGATAATATCTACTGTTGAGTTCCACAGTAAAAAGTGTTTGGACTGACATGAGAATAGATGATGGAAGTTTTACTATAGCATTTTATTTGTTATACTTAATTGTTAAAAATACAAATATTTTTGGGCTCAAAAATCTGAGAGGGCACATTTAAATGTGCATAGCACTTCTGTCTGTTAGCAGGAACAAACAGGAGCTTAAAAGGGATTGGCTCCAGGGTCTGAAAGTGGAATGACCTGAAGTCTCCCTTTCGCTGGATGTTTGTCTTGGTTCTGAGCGTGTGCACAGGCTGTGCCTGCCGCTGCCATCCTCAGTCCAAAGCCACAGATGCTGCAGTGTTTGTGTGTTGACTCCGTGTAATTTGTTTGCACTAATTTGTTTTGGGGTATCAGGGGAGTTCCCTTTTTAATTTGCCTCTCTCTGTTTACCCCTCTTTGTGGAGCACTGATCTGTTAAGCAGCAGTAAGAGCGAGAAAGAGAGAGGAAGAGAGAGAGAGATGGGGTGTAGAAGAGCCTAAATTAAAAGAAGGTACTATGCAGATTGTTTTAAGCTCTGGCTGCCCCGTCGGGCCCAAAGGCCTTGCTCGCAGCCTGCACCTGCTCCATCCCGCGGGAACCTGGTTCCTGATCCGTGGCCCCTCTCCCTCTCCTGTCTCTCTTCTCTTCTCTCTCTCTATCTCCCTCTCTCTCCCCTGCTGTTTCCTCTGCACGTCTCCAGTGCCTGGAAACGCCTTAATCAGCCCTCCTCTGCGCATGGATGGCTGCCACTCATTAGCCTGATTGAAAAGATGGTAGCTCATGCTAAACACACACGCACACACAGGTTGGAAAACATTCACACTGACTTTTTGAATATTAAAACCTATATTTAAGCAATATCGTGCGAGCAAGAGCATTGTTGTTCTGAATATCAGCACGAAAGAACATGAACATAAGTTTAATATTGAGTAACTTACTAACAGTTCAACAAACAAGACTGAGTACCTTAAATTTTATCACCAGGTATTTTTGCTTCAACAAAAATACGGTTGCTCCAAATTAAGGCCAAGTAACACTCAGTAATAGTTTTGTTTGTGAAAAAGCAAGGTTTCGTACAAAATCAGTACAGTGAATGAATTAATGACTCACTAATAAAAACAAGCCGTCCGTTTCCTGAATGAATCAGTGTTTTGAACAAATCAGAAGAGTGAATGATTCAGTGTGTCACTCATAAACACATCTGAAATTGTGTACTTCTGTACTGTATACCAGATGAAAAACAGTATGTGAAAAGAGTAGTATGTCTGTATTCACAGTATTCATAAAACCATAGGCAAAAATAATACCTGGATAATTTATAGTTCCGGCAAGATTCTTAAGTGCCCATCCAATGGACTATCCCATGAGACCACCGATACTGGTAGGTCACATGACATTGACAAGGTGAATGTAGTATGTCCGGATTACATTTGTACTATATATACACACACACACAAAGATTTTTTAATGGCTGCAAAGTAATAACTTATTAAAAAAAAAAAAAAACTTACTCAGAGAGCATGTGATTTTGAACGTAGTCACTCCTGAATGCATCAGTGTTTTAAACTAATCAGCACAGTGAATGATTCAATGTCTCATTCATTAAAACAGTCACTTCTTTACTTTCTTAAATTAATTTGTGTCGTGAATGAATTGGTACAGTGAATCATTCAACGACTCACTCATAAAAACAGCTGTTTGTTTCATTCTGGAATATATTAAACTAAACTAATGCACAGAATGACAGTCTGTCTGGAACCCAAAAACACAGACAAGCAGAGTGACACAAAAAGTCAAAAGCTCAAGAGAGCACCACTCTAGAAGTCAAATTTGAGGACCAGGACTGTTGCATAATACTTAATAAAAGCAGAAGAGGCAAACAAAAGCATTAGACTAAATTCACAACAAACAAAGAACATGAAAAAAAAAAACCAGATACGCCTCATGCATACGTTTAAATTGTCACAGCTATTTTAATTGATGTTTTAGAGCAATCATTGTCAAAAAAAACACTCAGTTCAGGATAACTGAGCACTCACTAGAGGGTCTCAGTTATGCACAATATTTTATAGCTGATTCAGATAAGGTAGAATCTTGTATATATATATATATATATTTATATCCATCATTTTGTTTCCAAAACCGGAAATTAACTCTCTAATATGGCTTCAAGATCTAATATCAGATCTATAGCAAAACTGACATCTTATGAGAACATAATCCAGCTATGTTCCCAACACAGACGTATCTCTAAAAGTCTATTAATAATAAACATACATCACAGGGTAAAATTTAATTGTGTGTTTTTGAATATGAATTTTGCTTCAGCTCTTATTTATACTGAATCGAAAAGACCATTTTTAGCTGAGCATCTCCCGATATTTTTTTTATTTTTATTACTTTATATCCCAAAAATAAGTCGCAAATTAATTAATATTAACATAAAATTCAAAAGAGACTGGGTTTATGTGTATTTAACTTTAACCTCGATTCTATACAGGGGATAGATATTTGATAGACGGTGAACTTTACACCAGCTCACACATATAGACGCACACACAAACATACATGCAGTTAAATGATGTATTACAGGTAACTACTGTATATCATACACACACACATATAACATATCTCACTGATTGTATGAACCCTGTTTTAAGTCCTCTAATGTATCAATCCATACTTTTACATTGTCCAAAGTCTTTCAATAATCTAAAATGTGCAAAACAACAATATGGAAAGTAAACAACAGAATTCTGCATAAAAGATCAAACATTATAAGGGATTTAAATAAATTCATTTAGTACAAGCTTGGGTTTCAAGTAAATTCAACAGAAAGAGGGTAAACTCGTCATACGGCTGTTGATCACAACAATTTTCCCTCAACTAAGGCAAATCTGCTCAATGCACTACACTTTGGTACACACATCACACACACGGATAAAAAAAAAAAAAAGTATGATCAGACTCCTACGCCACCAAAGCTGACCGTTTAGTGTTCACTAGAGGTTCACTGTTGTTATTAATATTTAAAACTTTCTTTTAAGGCAGAAGCTTGAAGTGACTCTCGCAATGGCAATGCAAGTGGCTGCATAGGGCCCACTCAACATGTGAATGGTCACAGTGCCCTCTGGTGGGGATACGCAAACCGGTCTGTATTACAGAACTGAACGGAAAGAGACACGTGGGGTTGAAGAGGAAAGACTGTCACACATGTACAAATGATCGCAGTCAGGCACACAGGCATTAAGCACCATTCAGACTGATCAAGAGTCCGACACCGATGACACACACTGGAGCCCTAACTAACAAAAATGACAGAGAGGGATTCGGTTCTATTGTATTAGCCTAAATATTTGTGAAGATTGGATTTTCATTTTGTTATTTAATGTAGAACCGGGATTAAATGCTTCATAAATCCTTTTATCCATCTCCATCAATTCTATTTTATGTACTTTAGCTGATCTGGGAGCAGGAATTATTAGGTTTGAACAGGAGGGAGGAATTCACACAGATTTAGTTTCAGCTGGCACAAAGGAAATCAGTCGGGCACAAAAAGTTAAGTTGTTAAGTTCGCACAAACATCTTAGAATCATGCAAGCTAGTGTTTTGCTACATGATTCTGTTCTGGAGCAAATGTTTGATTAAAGTTTGAGTGATCTGAAAAAGCACGAAATATTTGTTTCCTTGAAATGAATGCTAATAGAAACCATACTGAAACCGTGGACAAACAAACAGTTGTGAGAGGGACGGAGGCATAATGTTTTTACAGTGATGAGAATGAATGATTTTTAACATGCGTCCAACTTCCGTGGTTTAACTCTTGAGGTGTACATGTCCATGACCGATGTCACATTGTGAACACACATTTTGTTTTTAATTCAGGTTCATCAAAGTCTAGTTTTGGAGCCACATTGCATCCAATAAAGCTCTCTTACACCAGATAAAAAGCAACCTCTATTAGATTTTACCCTTGAGCTGCTGCTCCACATCCGAGCCATCTGCTTCGATGTCAGAGTCTGAGAGCGAGCGTGCGGAGTGGTCTGAGTCTTGTGAGTGTGTATTACTGTGTGACGGGAGGCTTAGATCACTTTCCTCTAAAGTGTCTGTCCTGGAAAAGAGACCAAGATCCAGCATGCAGGTGGGTGTCCCGCTGCTAGCGTCGTTGTCACTGTCGTAACAGAAGTCCTCTAAGTCTACAAACCACTCGGGCCAGAACTTCCTCCGTATGCGCTCACAGTACATGGCGAGGTTGATCAGTTCTCCTGTGCGCAGATAGAAATAGTTATTCATTGTGCAGCTGAACTCCTTTTCTTTTAGAATACTTTTAGAATAAGACTGACTCTATTAAATTATTTGCAGTGATTCTCTGACTGGTGGAGATTGCTTCGCAGAATAAAGGGCAGTGAAGTTTTCATTAAAAAACAATTTCCGTATGGATAAAATTAATGTAATTTCTTTTACTTCTGGAAATGGACTGATGCTCTATTCTGCTGAGGTGGTTTGACATTGCATGTGTGACTGAACTTTAATGTGCAGAAGCATAAATAAATGCCTACAATGCCATCTAGTGGACATCTAACAAACTGCCATGCCAGGGCACAAAATTGAAAGGAATAGTTCATCCAAAAAGAAAATTGAACTTTTCAATGAACTTTTCAAACCTGTTTAATTTTTTTGGAACACAGAAGATGATATTAGGAAGCTTTTTTGAATTTTGATGTGTGCTGTCAGGCTCCAAAAATGCTAAAAAGTACCCCAAGTACCATAAAAGAAATCCATATGACTTGTGCACTATATGCCAATAGTTTTTTGACCTAATTTAAATCATTATTCAGTGAAAATAACTTTGTTCTTATTTGAGTACCAGTCCACCAGTATTGTATAGAATAGAGCCTTTTGAGTTTCATGGAAGAAATAAAGTCATACAGCTTTGGAACAAAAATGATGACTTTTAATTTTTGGGGGCACTATCCCTTTAAATAAAACAACATGTATGACTCTATCTTTTGTTCTCCAAATATTTTCAATGATATTAATCGCCCTATTAGGACTACAAAACTGCAGTTGTGAGGTCTTGCTCACCTTTAATGAGCTGCTCGGGCCGTGTGCCAGGAAGCGTCCACATGGCTTGTGCAAGGTGACCAAACACTGTGGCATCCACACTGGACAGCTTGGGACCCATGATGTACTTCTTATCCCCTGGCGGTGCAGAAAATAAATATTAACCCTTGGCCAAAAATTAGGACAAATAAGAACTTCTTTAGAACACACTTTTGATTTTCAGTTTATTCAATTACCAAATGGAAAACATGAAAAAGTTGAATGCATACTTGCTGAGTAAAAGTATTTTATTCAGTATATTATCATGTTATTATTATTTTTTTAAATAACATAAAACCAAAACTTTTTAACAAGTGTGTATATGGCAGACTTCAGTTATCATGATACACACATAACATAAATATGATATAGGGTTTAATTTGGTTTTGTCTGTGTTTGTTTTTTTACTATCAAAGCCGTGGGTACCATTGACTGCCATTACATGATTGACACTCATTTGTGTTCTACTGAAGAAACAAAGTCACCTACATCTTGGATGCCCTGGGGGTAAGCAGATAACATCAAATTTTCATTTTTGGGTGAACTATCCCTTTAACAGCTACCATAGTAACAATTAATAAGCAGCAAATTAAGCGTTAAAGTTGAAGTTAATGGTTTGTTAATAGCGATAATTGGTCCTTAAAATAAAATGTGACCACAGACCACAAAACCAGTCATAAGGGTCAATTTTTTTTGTTAGGATAGGACAATATTTGGCTGAGATACAACTATTTGAAAATCTGGAATCTGAGGGTGCTAAAAAAAATCAAAATATTGAGAAAATCGCCTTTAAAGTTGTTCAAATGAAGTTCTTTGCAATGAATATTACTAATCAAAAATGAAGTTTTGATATATTTACAGTAGGAAATTTACAAAATATCTTCACGGAACATGATCTTTAATTAATGTTCTAATGATTTTTGGCATAAAAGAAAAATCAATCATTTTGACCCATACAATGTATTTTTGGCTATTGCTACAAATATACCCCAGCGACTTAAGACTGGTTTTGTGGTCCAGGGTCACAAATGTGACCAAATATTTAATAAAGGAAATCATTATATCACATTGCAAAAACATGCTCCTGACAAAGGATCGTTTTATCCCTCTATTTCTTGTCCTGCTCACCTAGCAGTGTGGCTAGTGTGCGCATGTCCTTCTCCATGAGGGTGTATACTTCCTCCTTAGTGAAGCAGCCAATGCCATGACAGTACATCTCTCGCTTTACAATGCCACCAGTCAGCTGACACAGGATCCATTTCAGCAGGTCACTGAGGGGCCCGGGAAGGTCCAGCATCCTTTGAGTCTCTTGAACATTATCCACCCACTGACAGTAAGCAATGGTCCTGTGGTGACAGAGATAAGTGAATAAATTAAAGGTAATGATTCCTTTGCTAAAGTACAAATTTATCTATATATTTTCATGTATAAAGAGCCATTTATATTGTGTGGGAAAAATACGAATGTCATATTATGAAGACAACACATTAATAATAATATTAATTATATTATATTATTAATTGGCTTTTATATTGTTATTTTTCTTAAGTAAGCAATGTTGCAAGAAGAGATGCGAGGAACAATTCACAAACTGCAGCTGCACAATATGATTGATTCCCAAACTGAGGTCTTTAGAAAGCAGATATACAAAGTGCATTACAACATGCATAAAATATATTAGAACTTTACTATACTGCATATTTAACTTGCATAATACATTTATTTTGCAGCTGCTTTTATCCAAAACAACTTACAAATGAAGAAATCTTCAACAAATAATTGATCATAAACAAGCAATTCATCATAAAATGGGCTTGTTTATATTTCAGAGTTTATTATAACTGTGTGCAGCTTTAGTATCACACAGAAAACAAACTCAGTTTGGCCTTTGAGATTAAACTTTGAATTAATTCTCTGCTCTGTGATTATCTGAATCAAATTAATTAAAGCCGTCTTCTAATTAACTTCTTTGCACAGTAGGCAAAGTATTAATAAAAACCATTCATCCAAAATGGCTTCAAGCGCTCTTTGGGTTCATGGCTTTGAACTCACCACTTGGAATTTACAATCAGACTTTCATCAGGTTTAAATCAGATTCAAAGCTGCAGTGTGTAAATTCTGCACCAAAAATAACTACTAAATTCAAACACTGCATTGACCAGCATGGCATTTTAATTTGTAAGGACATAATATATGGATTCCATGAAAGAGTGTTGTACGCCACATGCTTTGTTTACATTTCTGAGCCTTAATCTGATATTACTAGGTCTTTTTACTGAAATGGGTCAAGTATGTTACATGAGGTTCATTTCCTGATCAAAACCCACCAGTGTCATAATCCAGATTTCCTGCCTATTTCCCAACATGACATCCATCACTTATTTATAGCTCAATAAATGTTCTTGCTCAGCAAGCTCTTCAGCTGACATACACAACACTACTGTGGAGTGGACACAGATATTCAAACTCACCAATTATTCAATCAATAGCCATGTGGGATGCTATATATAGAACAGTGTAAAGCACTTCTAGGCAGTGTAAAGACAGAATGCACAAGAAAAAAAAAGAAACAAACAAAAAAATTGATTTTATTTGAAGGAATATAATAATGCAAAAGAAATGAAGAGGAGATTAGGCTATAAGAAAAGATACTGGTTATACAATTGTTTTTTCCCCCTAGTATAAAGCTTACACTGTGATACCCAATGTGTAGGATAATGTTTCAGCACAAGTCATAATTTTTTTTAATTTACTGCCTGCACTGCAAATCTTGTCAGCAGTCCACTGCAAGCTTATCACGCATATCTGAATGATTTATGGTTACGGACTTTTCATTCAGTTTTATTATGCAAATAAACTGGTTGTCTGGCTATTTGTCAAGTACAGTTGAAATCTTCACGAAAAATCTGGAATAAAACAGTTTACATATATTTAAACAAAAAGATAGATTCATTTCAGTATTATAAAAATCATTAAGATTATTAATAACTAAGGTCTAGTTAAAAGGAGTCATGTTTTTACAGCTTTTGTACTGCTGGACAGGACGTAATAAAATAAGTCTAAAATATAGATTTTTTGGTCATTATTTTTGTATATTTAGACCTTTGCTTAAAGAACTTAAAGAAACTGCTCACCCAAAAATTTTGCTGAAAATATATTTACAATAAGGCATTCCAAGCTGAGTAGATGAGTTTCTTTCTTCATTGAAACAGATTTGGTGAAATTTAACATTACATCATTTGCTCATCAATGGATTCTCTGCAGTGAATGGATGCCATTAGTACAGACAGTTGAAAAGCTGCATGCTTGTAAGAAACAAATCAATTATTAAGGAATTTTAACTTGAAACTGTCACTTCTGTCCAAAATACGAGCCCATAATCCATAATAATGCTTCCTCTCCAGTGAAAAAGTCCAAACCCTGTTGGTTCTCTCACATCAAAATTCACCGACACATTTTTTAAAACTGCTTGGTCTGTGCATTTTTCTCTCCTGATTCAAATGAGACAACTTTCCACTGGAGAAAGCAACATTAAAAAGCAATACAGAAGCAATGATTTGAAGTTAAAATGTCTTAATGGTGAATTTGTTTCTTACACACATGCAACGTTTTGCTTCATAAAACATTAATTGATAAACTATATTTGTGTGTTTATCGGTTGTTTGAATTCTTATTCTGTTGGCACCCATTCACTGCAGCTTTCACAATTATGCTCTGATAAAAAAACAAACTCATCTATATCTTGGATGGCCTGAGGGTGAGTACATTTTTAGCTAATTTTCATTTTGGGGTGAACTATTGCTTTAAGGCCTTAAAAATCAAAACCTCCCCAGCCAAATAAGCAATCTGTATAACTCTACTGAGTTTAGTCAATAATCCGTAGGTGCATATTTGATCCTCACATTTCAGCAAGGGCTCAGCAGCAGAGAAGTGACTCATTCTGACTGGCAGCGCATGACTCACCAGTACAAGTGTTCCTCCACCATGGTGGTGATGGCCCGCGCTACTGCCTGCTCCTGAGCGCTCAGACTCTTGTTTAGGCTCACACCAAGTTTCTCCTCCAGAAAGTCAATTATAAATTCACTTCCGCACACCTGCTCGTAATTATACTCAATCCAAGGCATCTTGCCCTGGGAAGAGAGGCTTCCGTCAAAGTAATTCTGCAAAAAAGGAAGCATATTGAGGGTGAAAAGATGTAAACCATAAATTTTAATATAGCAATTTATAATAATAATAATAATAATAAATAAGTATTATTATTATTATAATTAATATAATAAACACTACTCCTTATTCTGGAGCATCTGGATGTGAACTGAAAAAACATAATCCTATTTTCTAAGGGCTTTCATGAATTTCATTGACATTTCAACAGCAGATGGTGTGACTTTCAATAACTGCATGTAACCACTGATCAAAGGAAATGGACTCCAAAATCCAAACTGCTCCTTTATGCATACTTGATAGGGCAGATCAACCATGCGCAGATAGGTCTCCATTTTCAGGCAGAAAGGTGAAAGGCTTGGCACCCCGTTTTTTGGCCTGGAGAACTGGTGAAGGATGATGGCGTCTTTAGAATCCAACTGTTGTTCTTTCCTGTAAGGAGGAGATTAATCATAGATTGTAAAATCAGACAATCTACTCGGGATTTCAACATGAACAGATATATAAAAAAATCACTCAAAATACTGATGGTTAAATATCACAGTCAGACATATGGAACAAAACTTTGTATTTGTATTTAGTTGGCATGCATTTTGATCAAAAGCTGGTTTGCATTTTATCAGCATATTTGTTCTTTGGGAGAATCCATCACCCTGGCATTGAAATGCATCATGCTTTACCAGTTGGTTTTATAGGAACATTATTTAACTTTAAAAGCAGCTATTTAGCCCCCAAAATCAAGTGGAGTGCATTGGAAAAGGTCTTATACTATAATTATGAGGAAACAGCAGGATGTGTGTGGGAGGACATAGACAGGTCTTATTTCACAAGCAAAAACTACAAGTCCAAGCCTGAGCTTTCAAAACAACACGGCTTAGTCCTATTCTCATCACACACAATTTCAAAAATTCATTCTTTTAACTGAACACATACTCTAAAAATGTGATTTGTATAACCAAACTATTCCTATCATGTAGCCTGTTGAGTATTACTCTGAATCAGGGTATTTTGTGGGGGAAGGGAAAAAAATATTTAGATTTGCTGAAATCCCTTCAGTGCAGATCAGAAAGATTAGCACAGATTCTGAGGTGCAACAGGAGAAATCCATCCACATTTAGCCATCATTATTAACAAGAAATCATGATTTCTACAACAATGAATACAGATATCTAAATAATAACAGTGTTTAGTAGGAAAGTGTTTAGTAGACCCTGTCAGGGCAAGGTTAATATGATACACAACAATAGAAATTTCAGTAACACTTATAACTTTTTATGTACAGTGCATTCTAAAGGTATTCATAATGTATGTCATAATGCATTATAATATTTGAAGATTCCTTTTATATTGTTTTTTTTTTTTTTTTTTTATTGGTGGTTTTAAAGCACTATATTTTCTATTTAGAAAGTTTCTAAAATATTAGAAAATATATTGGAAAGAAAAACATGTAAAAAATGTTTAGAAAGTATAATGCATCAAAACACATGTGAAACAGCCAATTTCAGATGTAACAAGGTATCTGCAAATATATTTTAATGCATTTTAACTAAGGTTACGAAAACATATAATGCATTACAACATACATTATGAATACCTTTATAATGCATTATACAAGTGTTACAGAAATTTCCTTTGCATAATGATTACATAACACAACTTCACAATATTACACCTGTAGCTTTGTAATAAACCATGATGGTAAAGTTAAGACACTCAAGACAAAATTAAAATCACATGTAACCCATGTATTTATTTGTTTGTTTGGGTGCTATGTAATATTTAGAGTTAGCAGACTGTCACAGTTTATTATGCAGGCCAAAACAACAAACTCTGGACCTGTTTTCCCAATCAATATAAAAAGGCCATTCAGATCTATAAGGATGCCCCTCACCCTCTCAGATATGCATTTCAGATGATTTCATATGGCTCTAAAATAAACATTCTGATGCCCTAACAATGTCTATTTATGTCTGTTTTTTTAAGCCAAAATCAAAGAGTAATCTATATTCTATGGCAAACTGAATAAAGTGTAAAGAATCAGTATGATCTGAATGCTGCAGAGCTCAATACTCAAACATGACGCTGTCCACTGCCTGCGGTGCTGAAATCCTTCAGTCAAGTATTGTATGAGGATCAGAACGTCTGTTTCCACATTAAAACAGGCAACAGCTCAAAACAATTACTAAAACGGAAGTGATTTAGTACTTTCGACAGCATTACAGCCCCCCACCCCCTCCCTTGAATTTTTATTAGGTAATGGCCTGCAGATGAGCCAAGAAAGGTCGCTTGTACAACGCAACTCAAGGACATCGTGATCTAGTGAAGTAAACATTCAAGATCACGTGCCGCATAATAGGACAGAAAACGCATTTATCAAAGTACTTTTGTTCAGCTCGAATGTAAACAA
Organism: Acrossocheilus fasciatus; assembly: GCA_036784905.1. Classification (NCBI taxonomy): domain Eukaryota; kingdom Metazoa; phylum Chordata; class Actinopteri; order Cypriniformes; family Cyprinidae; genus Acrossocheilus; species Acrossocheilus fasciatus. The sequence goes on from CM071953.1 coordinate 24,248,784, forward strand.
GGGCAATTCCGGCAGGGTACTGATGACAGGGCGTTTTCATGTGCTCCCGTGCGGCCAAACACCGCATGTGCATGTCATTTTGAAAACGTGACTTGATGCAGCCCAGCGGACACGCGAGCTCAAGGAAAACACGAGAACCTCGCTGGCACTGGCATTGCCAAGCGGACCAATATTTACACCTTTCCCTAGAGAGGTTCAAACGTATAATGCACGTGTTATGAAATATTGTAAACTATAACAGTAGGTCATTTCATATATCATCTGACATCAGCACAGCAGGCCACAGCACTGACCTGATGGAGAGCAGCTCGTGCAGCAGATACGCAGCCGCAGCCAGCAGGGCACCTCCGGTGATGTAAAGCGTCTTCCTCCACCAGGAATCCGACACCAATCCCGACATGATTCCGCCGAAATCCTGCACAGGGACGGCTACTATGTACCCGTAAAATAAGTGACGCTCATCAGAGCCACACAAGCCGAGGGACGGGCTCTGATTCCGGCCAAGATCAACCACGAACGAGCGGGAGGAGGCGAAACCCGCGACCCAGTACATTCTCTCTCTCCCCCCGCTTCCTCCAACGAATCCAGCGCCACTTCATTTATCCATATAAATACGGACAAATGTTACATGGTTGTGTGTTATGTCGGTCTCGTAAAGCAAAAGAAAAGCATTTTTACGGGATTTGGCTCCCGCGCGCTGCTCCGCATCCTCCTTTGTTGCTGTGCTGGAGCCGAGTGACGTCACGACGCATCACACAGGGGAGCTAGGCAAATAAAACACATTCAGGTTTTTTAATTTTTATTAAACTACAGACGCAGACCTAAACATATTTTGAAGGACATTTTTGTTTGCAGAGATCGTTTTTCTTCAGTGGTGTATATCACGATAAAGTATACTGACAGATATGTATTAGTGCAGTGTAATATATAGGCTACACACACACACACACAGTGCGTGTATTATATATATTATATATTATATATATATATATATATATATACACACACACATATACATACATACATACATACTATGCATGCATATACATTATGAATATGTATAAAATTCGTAAATGTGAAAAATCTGTAGAAAATAATACATTGAAACAGTTGTCAATTTATAATAAATACAACTGTAAGGATGTGCTCAAAATAAAGAATTGTTCAGGCTGAATAAAACACCCTCTCAATGATGACACAATTGATTTCATTTTATTAAGTACCTATACTTTTTAAGTGCTAAGTCACAAATCATTATATAACTCTCTTTGTCTGTTTGGCCTCTGACATGAACCAACCAAAGATCACCAACACAAAACACACAACTAAATGGTTGTTAAAATATATCAGAGAATCTTTGAAATGAGATGTGGCATGTGACTGCGGCATGTTGAGTGGATAAAAAGTGCTTCAATCTCAAATTCTCATCTTAACAAGAGCTTTACAAAAGATGTTCTATGAATCATGCCTCTGATAAAAATAGTTTTATCAAGCAACACAACGCAAAGAATGATTATTACTGGTTCAGCAATTCTTCACTATGCAACATATTTTGACATCTCGAGTGTGGGTTATTTATCTATTCTCGAAGCAGGTGAAGTCTGTTTGATAGCATTTCCACATGATAATAGCTCAGCTGTAACTTGTAGCTCGACCTGGTTCATCCAAATTCTCACTCTCAGCCCAGACCCGGTCAGGTTGGGGTTCTTCTTTGCGTTTGATTGCATGCAACGCATAGTTGATGGCCGTGCTCTGCTGCCAGCTCCACGCTCCTGTGAGAGGATTGTACATCATGCCTCTGATAGCCTCCACGTAGAAACCAACTGGGATACAGTGAGACAGAAAGATGGTAAAAGCAAGTAACAAATTCTGCTGTACAATAAACACTGTAGCAGGGAAAAAATAGATCATATTGAACCATTAAGTAATATATACCAGGCTTTTCCAACAGTAGCTGTTATTTAAACAGCAAAGGAGATCCGTGACAGAAAAGAGGGGTGATACCCAGAAACTCATCAAGGGATCATAGTGAGAGAGAAATGGATGACAGAGGCGACACTCACAAGACTCCAGAAGTCGTTCCAGATCCTCTGGGCTGATGAACTTCTCCCAGTCATGAGTTCCACTCGGAACAATCCTTAACAGCTGCTCCGCTGCCACAATCCCAAAAACGTAGGACAAGTTGGTTTTGTTAAGAGTGGTGATGAAAAGAGAGCCACCAGGCTGAAAAAAAACACATAATACATTACATACATAAATATAAATATATATATATATATATATTATATATATATATATATATATATATATATATATATATATATATATATTACAAATATTAATTGTTATACATTAATACCTTAATGTAATTTTGTGTAACAATATCCTAAGTGTTCCCTCCTTGAATTAAATACATTTTAAATAAAATATCAAGATCTTAAAAGTGCATATAATAAATATCAGTATTTAATATAGTATACATTACATAGTTTTCTTATTGTGAGATACATTTTAATACAATTTTATATTTATACATTTTATTTTATATTTAAATTATTCAGTTTTTTTTTTTTTTAGCAACTTTAAATACCAAACCATCTGAAAAGAAACTGATAAGAAAAGAAAGCAAAACAGAAACTGACTGAGGAAAGTGCCTGGATGTTTCAGTATTAGGAAAGATTATGGGGATTTAGAGTAACTCTTCGTGTCCTCTGACACACTGACCCAGGAGATTAAATCAGTCTATTCAGTTCTCTTTGCTGGGAATCCCACTGTTACTTTTGTGCTATTGTCATTGTTTCAGATGTCAGTGATGTTGTGACACACCTTCAACACCTGCTGGCAACAGCTGGCAAAGGCGTCCAGGTCAGCCAGATGTTCCACCACCTCAGATGCCACTACAGCATCAAATCCCTCTACTTCCTCCTCAGCGAGTTCCTCCAGAGTGCAGGCCTGATAGTGAACTCTCTCCCGTAAATCAGGATCATAGGAGGAGTGCAGCTCTGCGGTCCGCACACTGTCCTCCACTGGGTCAATTCCCAGGATGTCTGCTCCTAACCTCCCTAATGGCTGAGAAAGGTTAGTGCTACTTTGACAGAATCCACAGCAGTGCTACTGTTAACTTTAACTAAAATTGCTACATATTATTTTTAGTAACAGAAATAAAACCGACAAAATACAATATTAATATTAGAAGAAAAACTAGATGTTGCCTAGGCAAATGTACTGAAATACATTTCATTTAAAATACTGAAATGACTAAAATAAAAAATTTATTCAAACTGAAATATTTAAATAATAATAATAATAATGACGAAAGCAGATAAATTACTTAAACCTAAACTAACATTAAAATGAAAACTGAAAATACAAAAATTAAGTCAATACGAAATTATATATGAATAATTCAGATGCAAAAGCCTCTAAATGGCATATAAAATTTTCTTCTAAAATGAGCATTTTTCTCAGGTTCCTACGTTTATGTTCAGTTATTTCACTATAATGGCAATGAAACGAACCTATTCATTGCCATTAAAGTGAAATTACAGAACCTACACATAGGAGTCTGATAAAAATGCTTATTTTAGAAGAAAATTTCATTTTTTATCTGAACTCTTCATATATATATATATATATATATATATATATATATATATACTTACTGTGTGTGTGTATATAAAATGTAAACATAACTATAATAGCATATAAAAAATATTTAAAATAACACTAACCCACAGGAGAGATATTAGCAATTTTTCATTGTTGATTTTGGATTTGTATGGTAAACATTTTAATGGAAAAGAAAATTGGATGTAAAACTTTCATGCTGTTTAAAACAACAACAAAACTGCACATCGCCCTCTGCTGGTCATTCAGGGCCGAAATTCAGAAATAGGGCTGCAGTAACCAGTCAATTGTCTGTACCACTGATGTGCCCCAAAGGGGATCTTCCGACAGAAGCTTTTGCATGACAAGACACTCAAGAGACATCATGCTCACCAAAACACAACAATGACACATCAGGCAAAGAGACAGCCTGGAGAAAGTGTGTTTATCTCAGTGGAGGAAATCACTGGGCGTGAAGCTGTCTGTTTTAATCGTGTAGTTCAGTTGGTAGGTTTTCAGTTATCATTTGTGGCCAGTTAAAAATAATCATGCATGTTATAAACCTAACAAACATGAGACTGGCTTTATATTGCTACCACACCCAGACCAGATCTCAAATAACGAAACATCATACAGTAAACTTTTCATAATTAACACTACACTAGTTACCTCGCTCAGCACACCTCCACCACAGCCGACATCCAGGATTCTGAGTCCAGCCAGAGGTTTGCCCAACTGCCACACGCCATGCACATTCAACAAATTATCCCTGAAAATGGGGTCAAAGGTCACAAAATGAGGTTAAGATGGCATTAGGCTAGAAAACATGTCACCTCTGGTCATGCAGAATTTTGAAACCATGTACATCAGACGGACGTGAAACAGAAAACCCAAAGCTAATCACAGAATGCAATTCCACAATGCGTTTCCCGAATCACAAACACGTCTTACTGCTAGTCCCTCTGGCTAGACACACGCCTCTGACATCCTGAAGCAATCGTACATCCTCACTGCTCATCTCGCTGGACCTAACATCCTCACGATCTTCCCCAAAAGCCCGGACAGACCGTGCAGACCAAAGCAGCCCGAGGTGCTCAATGCCAATCCTGTTAACTCAGCCCATCTTTGCCAGCAAACCCCAACGTCTTTGAAGGAATTCCCTGCCTGATCTCTAGAAAACACACATTCCTCAACCAGCAACAGCACAGAGGTCCCTCATTTAAACAAGCCCCTGGGGCACCACCATATACGCTGTACAATACAACTGATCCCGTGTTCATGGAAGGGGAAGAAATTGTGCACTGGATGATTCCAGGAGGCGAGGGGAAAGGCTTACACTGACAATCACAATATCCATCCTGAGCTTCATGGAAACAGCTGCCGAGAGAAGAATCACAGACATGCTGCATAAACTCTAGCTGCTGTCCTCACCCTTCCACCCTAATTGCCATTACCTGGACACGGGACAGATGCTTCTGCTTTCTATCTCTGGATATGCTAGTACTATCAATAGAACAGCAGGATAAGATCATCATCATCATCATCATCATACAGACATTTTTTTAAAAGAAATTAATACTTGTATTCAAGGAAAAATGCACTAAATTGATCAAAAGTCTGTTTCAAATAAATGCTGTTCTTTTGAACTTTCTATTTATCAAAGAATCCTGGGGAGAAATGTGGATCAAAATTCAGCTACAGGAAGAAGTTAAACTAATACGGAAATACATAAAAATAGAAAACAATTTGTTTCAATTGTAATAAGATTTTCCCAATGTATTTTAAGCAATTAAATGCAGCTTTACTGAGTATAACCTCAGGCACAAAAATCATTTTCTCTGACTTTTACATTAACTGTTCCCTCCTGGTGGAATGACCTGCACATCTCAATCCGAGCAGCCGAGTCCTTAGCCATCTTCAAGAATCGGCTAAAAACACATCTCTTCCAACTTTATTTGACCCTCTAATTCTAGCACTCTCTATTATAATTCTATTCTTATTTAAAAAAACAAAAAACAAAACCTAACACTAGCTTCTCTAATCAATTCAATTCATATTGCTTTATTGGCATGACATACTTCGATACATATTGCCAAGGCATTGTACATAGCAGAATAAAAACAAAAATATACATCCATAAATAAACAAAAAAAACATACATACATCCATATATATTTATATAAACATTAATGGTACTACTAATGCAGATGTGTTCACTCTTTACTTCTTAGTTTATGGCATTTAGAAATATGTTGTGCTACCAAAGAAGTAGTAATATTCTTAATTTGTCATTTTCATGGAGTGACTGGAACTCAGGAATAATCTGCTGTATTTGACTGTACAGTGCGTCTCTTAAGGACATGTATTTGTCGCAGTGGAGGAGGAAGTGATCCTCCATCTCAACTGATCCTGATCTACATTTGTTACAGAGTCGCTCTTCTTTAGGTAACCACGTTTTTTTATGTCGTCCTCTTTCTATGGCCAGCTGGTGGTCACTCAGTCTGTACTTCGTCAGTAAATGTCTGGGAGTTATATTCCTGACTGAGACCAGACTGTACTCTCTGTTGAGTTTCAGATAACATTGGAGACGACTTTGGTCTTTGGTTTGTTCTTTCCAACGCTGTATGCATGTCTCCTTCTCTTCATTCATAATTTCTTTGATTCTTCCAGGTTTTTCAGGGTTGGTGATATTGAGTGCTTTGTTAGTCAGATCTGACACCATTACACAAAGATGACTTTTTTGGGCACTCATGTTTTGTGTTTTTTGGTTTTTGCTTTAAAATGAAGAGAATCTTCAGAGCTAGAGTTTAAGTGGATCCAGAACTTTAAAACTCTTTTTTTTTTTAATGATTAGATATAGGGGTAGACGGCCTCACTCCGCTCTGCAGGCGTTATTAGGTGTGTTTCTGTGGACATGAAGGATGCTTCTCTACATGCAGAGCTTCTAAAGGGTGTCTTTATGGCAATAGGTAGTATGACACTATTGAAAATCTGTGTCCAGATTCTGATGGGGATGTCTATTTTGAATAATTTTGTTCGTATGGCGTGCAGTGCCCTGCTTTTACTAGTAATGTTTTTATTGCCAAATTGAAATTTCCAGTGGGAGTTAAAATCAGGCCAAGATAATTATATTGTAAAGCATGTTGAAGTGTGGTGTTGTTTAAAGTAAATATATGTTTATGTTCTAGATTTCTGGGGGTTTTCTGAAATACCATAATCTTAGTTTTTTTGGATGTTGACTTCTAAGTTCCGATCATGGCAGTATTTAGTTAAAATGTCAAGGCTGTTCTGGAGACCTTCTGGTGTAATTCTGGATAGAATTAGCAAGTCGTCCGCATACAGTAAATATTTGACTTCTGTGTCGTATATTTGTAGTCCTGGACTGTCTGATTGGTCCAGTATATCTGCCAATTCATTGATATACATGTTAAATAAAGTCGGGCTGAGGCAGCAGCCCTGTCTCACTCCTCGCTGTTGAGAAATAGTCTGCCCTTTGCTGTCCAATTTTTACTGCACATTTATTTTGGTTATACATGTTTTTAAATTACGTCATATATTTTACCCCCATGCCACTTTGAAGGATTTCTCTTTTCTGAAGGATAATCTTTCTTTTTGTAACTGTTTTCTTTATATTTATAATACAATTAACAAAAGCAAAAAAAAAGCCTCTAACTCTCGTTTGCTATATTCTTTTTCCATTCTGTTTTCTTTTTATTACGCAATTAAAAAAAAAAAAAAAATCCTTGCTACATGTACTGCGTTAAGCTAACTGAAATTTGTTATAGCACTTGCATATCGCTTTTGTTGATTTTGATTGCTTCCATTGTCCTCATTTGTAAGTAGCTTTTAGCGTCTGCTAAATGTAAATGTACTACATTTTTAGAGATTAAGCATCAGAAGACAGAAAATGCCAGCTAATTTCAAAATAAAAGGTAATGAAAATGCAGTTAAATTTGTAATATCATCCAATATCAACAAATCAAATATTGGCCGAAAACTGATATTGCACATCCCTAATTAAAACACTTTGTTCATTCATAAATTTTAAAATTAAGCTATTATGCATACAACATTTGGCATCACATTTACTAGCAGTACTTTTAAACATTAATGGGTCACATGGAAAATAAGACCATTTAAAATGATCTGGTAAAAGCAAAAAGGTGCAGAAAAACGGAGATCAGATCTTAGCGTTAAAATTTATATGAATACAAAGTATACATTCTAATAACCTAAAATTGTACTGATGTTAAAAAAAAATGCTATAGTGATACCATGGCACTTTTTTCGTTAGATGTACACACCGTATGAAAGGCACTCTCAGGTCATTCATGGAGTGCAGAGCTGCAAACTCCCCCTGTAAATCCCACCACTTGCTCGCCATGGCCTGAAACTTCCGCACCTCGGCGGGGTCAAGAGTAGTCTGGGAAACCGGGCGGACATTTAGACGGGTCAATCTGCGGGAGAGGTCGTTATGATTCTCTGCTAAACAAAAACCCAGTACCCAGGAACGAGTAAACTGGAACACTGGCCGATCAACAATAAAAACATTCATGTAACTGCATGCACTCTCGCTAGGTTGATAAAGCAGTCTCACCCGTTTGACAGCAGATTCTTCTGTCTGTGATGCAGACATACCGTCCAGCTGCACAGAGACCGCACTGCTTTCCCTTTGGACGACACGCTTCGGGTTAACGGGCATTTAAACGCAGATTCTGCCAACAGCCCAAAAGCTAATCGTGCTAACTTCTTGGAGTACATAACTGAACTTTACTGCGTCATATGTATCTTAAATCATCACTGACTTCAGTCACTAAATCCAATGTGACCGTGGCGTGTTCGCAGAACTTCTGACCGAGCAGAAACTCGGCTTGGAATCAAACGTTCCTATCCTATATAACAGTATGACAAATATATTGACTTTTTTCAACTGATTTAACTTTTAAAACGACTAATAAGCTGAAAAGGGAAATATGTTTGAAATTAACATACACAGCGTGTTCTTGACCTCAAAACCACTTAACATTCCCTGATCTCCACGCACTTCTCAAAGAAAGAGGCTCATTGTGTCTTTAAGTTGAGTTCATTTAATAAATAAAACAGTAAAAATATACTAACTCATATCATTTCAAACCTGCACAACTTTATTTCTGCTGTGAAGAATAATTCAGTTCATAAAACAAGTCTGAATAATGTGTTCAAATCAGACTGATAGCTCATACTATCAGGGAATAATTTAATGTCAAAGGCACCCCATAGTTTCAGTATAGTAATAATACAATATAGTATAGTTATATAATGCAAGATGTCTTTACAGTGCTTTTGGTCATTGTGGAGTTTGACATCCATGTCCCCATTCACTTTCATTATATTTCTCATGTTTCATGGATCATGGAGTATGTGATCAAAAGAGTTGAAAAAATTCTATTATAAACAAATGTCTTCACTCAACACATTTCAAGCAGCAAGCTTTAAAAACAAAATAAGAGGCAGGCCATGTCAGACAGAAAGAATCATTCTTGTTTTATTGGACAATTTACATGAAACGAGAATTTATTTCCTCTGGTGTTAGGTTTTTAAAATGTTACAGTTTCAAGGTTCTATTGACTACTTGAACGCTTAGTCTTGCATAATACAAGGCAAAAAAGAAACTCATTCAAAATCTCCTGTTTTGAAGACAACACTTAAAAATACCATATATTTACAAAATGAGGGGAGTGAGGGGGTTTGGAGTGGAGAGTTCACCTACAACGTTGCCTCGATAATGAGACAAGCCTGTTAACTCGTGGAATTTTAAAAGAAGTGCACAGATCAGAGGCAGAACGCCCCTCAACGCTTGCGGCGGCTGGGAGACGTTGACCTGCAAGAGAGACATTGGACAGACTATTAGTGCAATCACAAGTACAGATCACATCCAGAACTTCATACACACACCTTAAACAGCTGTTGGATCAACACTGAATGAGAAAAGGGGGAAATGACATCAATCTCAGTAGCACTTAGGAAGCACAGTCCAACCATTTGTGCACAATTCTGCTATTACATACTCAACATTATGTGACTGCAAATTTAAACTTAACACGTTCAGGATAATTTGGATTGCAACAGCTGTGATACACTAAATACTATTGATCATTCACACACAAACAATTAAAACAGTTCAACAATAAAAAAGTAGAAAGAAAATGAATACTACCTTGATCGTGACTTAGACTTGTGTTTGCGGCTTGCCTTCTTACCAGACTTGTGAGACCTTTCCGTTGACCTTGATCGACTACGTTTTGATTTCTTAGACTTTTTCTCTTTGCTAACCTCAGGGGAAGGGGACCTGCTCCTGCTGGACTCTGAATCCGAGTACTTCTTGCTAGCTTTGGCGGAGCCTTTTTTGCTAGATTTACTGTCTTGCCGGGAAAACCTCTCGCTGTGAGAGTCGCTCTCCTTTTTCCGCCTCGATTTAGCATCATCTTCCTCGTCCCTTACTGAACTGCCCTCTTTCTCCTTGCCCTTCTGTTTGTCTTTCTTTTTATCTAAATCTTTCTCTTTCTTCTTCTTATCCTTTTCATGGCTCCGGCTCCTCTCTTTCCTCCTGTCTCTCTCCCTGTCCTTGCTGGAGGCCTTCTGTTTCCTCCTGCTGCGGCTCGTACTGCGACTTCGGCTGCGCCTGTGGTCCCTGCTGCGCCGCCTCTCCCTGCTGCGGCTGCGACTGGCCTTAGACCTGCTCCTGCGGCCCCTGCTGGACCTGCGCTGCCGTGAATGGCTGCGCTTCCTGTGACGAGAAGAACGATCGGTGCTGCGTGCACGGCTGCTACGCCTTCTGTCTCTGGCCTTGTCGCGCTCTGACTGACGTCTGCGAGAGCTACGACTTCGGCTGCGCCTGCGAGTCCCACGAGAGGCAGAGCGGCTGCGTCGCCTTTTCCTTCTGGGAGACGAGGAGCGGGAGGAGCTGCGAGAGGAGGCTGAGGATGAGGAGGATGAAGAGGACCGGCTGCTGGAAGAACTGGAGGTGGAGGTGCGGCTACGTTGCTCACTTGGTGAGGGGCTGGCACTTCCTCCGTTACGCCCTGTGAGCTCTTTGCTCGCCCGCCTGACCTCACTGACCTCAGGCTCACTACGTGACCTGCGTCGCTCTAATGTGGGCTCCGCCTCCCTTTCCCTAACTTCCTGCTTGTGTTTAGACTCTGTCTGCTCCTCCTCATAACCTGCCCTCTCTCTGCTTACTCTGTCCGATGCCAAATCTTCTGAAAACACACACAAAAAAAAAACATTTTACAATAAGGTTGAATAAATGTTTGAAGATATTTCTTTTAAAACTAATAACAAAAACATAGCACTTATAAAGTAGTATAAATATTTTTTAAATCAAAATTGTTATAAAAAAATTACCATAGCCGTAGTAGCCTAAAGCCCCGTTCACACCAAGTACGATAACTATAAAGATAACGATGAAGATATAGTTCTAAAAATCACTCTCAATATTGAAGAATAGCAGAGTCCACACCACAACTATAATGATGAAGGCGCAGAGAAACAATACCGTTGGAATCACTTTCAGAATGATTTTTTCCAGCAGATGAACGATAAAAATATTGACAGCCAATAATAAACAATTCTACTGTCATGAGCTCGAGAATTTAAAGCAGCAGATGAGCGTGGGTGCGCTTAGAATAAACAGATGATATCATTCGCTGGTGTGGACGCTAATATAGCTATCTTTATAGTTATCATTCTTGGTGTGAACGGGGATTAAACGTTTGTGTAAAAATTGTTAAAATCACAAAATATTCCTTCCAAAGGTACTTTTTGTAATGTCTATGGCTTTTCTCATTTAACACAATAATGACATTTACATTTTAAATGATCTTTTGATGGTAATTTCTCAGCCAAATTTTAAGTATGATTAATTTGATTAATCACCATATTATGTAATTGAACTAAAAAGTAAGTATGTGTATACACACTATATGGGCAAAAGTATTGTGACACCCCCTTCTAACGAATAGCTGTAACTACTTAAGTAATTTCCAACAATACAAATCTTAATGTTTAAGCATGTTAATGTTTAATGATATTCTAGTGAATTGTGTGCTAATTTTATAGCGACACTTTGGACAGGACCCTTTTCTATTTTAACACGACAATGCCTCTGTGTATAAGGCAAGGTTTAAAAAGAAATGACTGATTCAGTCAGTGTGGAAGAACTTGACTGGTCTGCAGAAAGCCAGCTCAACACCTCTGGTGTGACTTAAAATGCAGAACTTGAGCCAAAAACTCATCACTAAACACCAATGACTTGTACATATGGGTACAGTCATTTTATACACTTTCAAACTGTTGCAACAAAGATGGAAATACAATTTTTAAATACATGAATTATGTTTCCATCTTTGTTGCCACAGTTTTGGAAGTGCCTTTTTGTGTTCTAAAGAAGGGGGTGTCCCAATACTTTTGTCCATATTGTGCATGTATGCATGTATACGTGTGTGCGTATGTATGTGTGTGTGTGTGCGCAGGTGGAGGTGTACTGCTGGTGGAGGCTCTGCTGTATGAGGATAACTGTGTGTGTGTGTGTGTGTGTGTGTGTGTGTGTGTGTGTGTGTGCGCGCAGGTGGAGGTGTACTGCTGGTGGAGGCTCTGCTGTATGAGGATAACTGTGTGTGTGTGTGTGTGTGTGTGTGTGTGTGTGCAGGTGGAGGTGTACTGCTGGTGGAGGCTCTGCTGTATGAGGATAACTGTGTGTGTGTGTGTGTGTGTGTGTGTGTGTGTGCGTGCGCAGGTGTACTGCTGGTGGAGGCTCTGCTGTATGAGGATAACTGTGTGTGTGTGTGTGTGTGTGTGTGTGTGTAGGTGGAGGTCTGCTGCTGGTGAAGGCTCTGCTGTAAGAGGATAACAGTGTGTGTTTGCAGGTGGAGGTGTGCTGCTGGTGGAGGCTCTGCTGTATGAGGATAACAGTATGTGTGTTTGCTTATACACACATATATACATATACAAACAATATGGACAAAAGTATTGGGACACCCCCTTCTAATGAACAGTTTTATAAAAATAAATGTATTTTCTGATAAGAACCATTTCTGCTGATAAACTGAAAAATTAAATACATGTCATTAAAATGTTCACATTTTTCTCTAGAAGCACCCACCTTTTACAGTCTGTACCTCCAGTGCCAGCCTCTCCTGCAGCTGCTGCTGCTCCCTCTCTTTGCGACGGAAGGCATCCTGTTTCTGACGAATGCGGTGCAGCAGCTCCTCATCATCTGTGTCCGATGAGTCCGACCCCTTTGCGCTTCGCTCCTCATCCTCACTCTCGTCCGAGCCGTACTCACCCAGCCCTCCTGCGGCAACAAAGCCCCTCTCTTATAACGGACAGCAGGAGCATGGCAATCATAGTCGCACGCTAACAGTCCCTCGTTCTCACCCATTCGACTACATAACATTTCACTAAAGCCCACCTCAATAAACGAAGCATGCTTTTTATAATCTGTGTTGCTGGAAGCTAACCATTGAGAAGATCTGGCGCTTGAGCTCTTGAGCTTGTAATAAAGTTCATTAGATTCCCCCAAACCCCCCCGTCGGGCCAAAATGTAAAAGACACTTACCGAGACCAGTCAGAGAAGCCAGTGCATTTGACTGTGCCAGCTGTTTTGCAGGAGCTTTGATTCACATCAACAACAGGAACAACATGTTAAAACACATACAGCCACCACTTTCGCATTGGCAAGAGTCTCTAGAGATGAGGGTACACATATGCACTATTCACAAGAGCTGCCTTCGGCAAAATAAAATAAAATAAAAATAAAAAAAGATGGAGAGAAGAAAAAGGTTATCACACAAAGTCCGTCAACACACAGGCAAACAGTGGAGGAGGAAAGAACCAGTCTGTACTAATGCAGTGTCACTTTCGTAATGAGAAGCTGTCTGGCAAACATAGACGTGAGGAAGTACTTTTGTTTTACAGGAAGTAAATCTAGGAACAGATTTGACTGGCAACCATTTGTAAGATTGCATTTAACTGCATCTATGTGACCATTTTCACCCTCCCTCTGCGGTTTTCGTCTTCTGTTGCATTAGCAGAGAATGGCCGATGAAGAATTGCACTTTTGCTTATCATAAAGTATTACCATGATGCATCAGCTTCATATTTATCAGTCAAAACATAACCAAGTCTAATTTCTGTGGAAATGTTGCTCTTCCTCAGAATTAAACTTGAAGGCACAGTTGCACGGACAGAAGGGAACAGGAGCAGACCTTTAGTGGCTTTGCGATGAGCCTCTTTAGCCACTAGGACGATTTCCTCATTTGTGACTTCAAGAAGGACTTCGGTAAGAAGAGTTTTAGTCATCACCATCTGTAGGGAGCAAATAGGACCGGTTGAGAAACACAAGTGTGTCACAAGTGTGGAAGATATATGCCCGAGACAAAACTGTCTGTGAACACACCAACTGAAACTCTCTCTCCTCTTCTGTCATTTCTGGTTCACTTTGGTCTTCTTGAACAGGAGGAGAACTTCTACCACCAAACTCCAACCTTCTCCCCAATACGCCATCCTCCCCAGCACCATCTTCTTCACCATCCTCATCATCACTGTCCTAAATTAAAGAGGAGTAGGTGATTGGACCAGAGACCATACGCTTGTGGATGACATAAGCGCCGAGAGGAATTATTAGTATTAGTGTGCAACAGCTAACAAGCAATGTAACTAAATTTAAAAGGCTCCATGAAATCAGTTGGAGTTTTGTGGCTCAGTCAACGTCAGTTAGTCAACCATGTGCTAGATTACGCCTATAAATTGTCAAAAAACCCATCTTTTAGCAGATATACACTACCGTTTAAAAGTTACTAATATATTGATTTGGTGCTCAAACATATCGTATTATCATCAATATTGAAAACAATTGTGCCGCTTAATATTTTTGTACGAACTGATACTTTTTTCCCCCCCTGAGGATTTTTTTTTATCAATTGGAAGTTCAACAGAACAGCTTTTAGTTGAAAAATTTTTTGTAACAATGTAAAAGTATTTACTGTCTCTTTTGACCAATTCAACGCAGCCCTTGAGGAGAAAAAGTATTTTCAAAAAAAGAAAAACCATACTAACCTCAAACTTTTGAACGGTAGTGTACATATTTTAAAACGTTCCAATTAAAATACATACTGTGCTCATCAAGACATTTCATGGGGTCTTTGAATTAAGATCATTTGTGCATGTCAGAGAACCCAGGGACAACAGTTGCCAAAGTAACCTCAGCAGATTCCTTTGCTGTGTAAACTGATTCTGAAAAAGATGCTTACAAATTTGCTCTTGCGTGGCAACCGAGGCCCATCACCTTCCTCCTCTACCATATCGCTATCTCTTTCATTATTTGCCATTTCAGCACGCTCTTTCTCCATCCTCTCCTTCTCCAACTTTTTCTGCTTCTCACGGTCCATCTTTTCAAGGCCTTCTCGAATCCACGCAGGCAAAGTCCTCCGTTTAACAGCATCTAGACCAGGAACCAAGGCAATATCACAATGTGATCCTTTTATAACGGCAATTTTTTACTATGCATCTATATTAATCAATATTTATATTCACCAAGAGTAGGCGTCTCTGGTTTAATTCCTATCTGATTGGGGGATCTGGGCCGTTCTGGTCTGAAGCCAGGGAGCCGGTCTCTTCTGTTCTGTGGTCCTTCGGGCCAATAAGGTGCATGAAAGCCAGTGGAGGGTGGTCCATATGCTGCCCCCGTTGGCGCTGCTCCATGCTAACAGGAAACAGGAATAAATGTGACTAAAACTGGGAAGTTAGGAGACTGGGAATAACTTTTGATAACCCAGACTCAAGTAATCGTACCTGATAATCAAACTGATTGACACCAACTGGGCCCAAAGGGTAAGGCTCGGGCTGACCCCCAAACCCATGACTGTTTTGAGGAAAGCCTCCACGGTGTGGGTCTCCAGGAAACTCCAAACTATCTTGACTGTTACTGTCTTCCGACGGGTTGACGACATCCATCGGCCCTTGTCCAGGAGGAATCCATGCTTGTTCCGGAGGGGGAGGAGGAGGAGGCTGGCCATGCATTCCCCACTCTATAAACAATCAGCAAATACAGTCCTAATTTACAAACCATGTAGAAAACTGCAAGCAAACTAAGTTCCAAAGCAAACTGACAAATGCATCAGCCCTACCTACTTTGGCATGCATCAAAATGTATCAGCAAAAAAAAAAAAAAAAAAAGCATTGCATGCAAAATGCTTGTTAATTAGTGATGCGTGAAAATGATAATTAAATGACAAAATTAAAGCTTTCATTTGGCTGAAAGCAAAAAAACTAAAAGTTTAAATTTGGGTAACTTAACTCAACTGTTCAGGATGTTTTGTTCTCAGGTGATTTATTTATGATTTAATATCATGTTAATGGCTATATTCACGACAAAAACAACTGCATCGCTCAATCAATTCGATCAATACCCTTGCAAAATAATGTTTACAATGATTTAATTTTTGTCTTAAAGTCAACATACAAAATAAAAATATAAACTAAAATAACAATCTTAAAAACTGAAAACGTGTTCTCAGGTGATGAATTAAACCAGTTGTATTAAAGTTCTTTAACAACAAACTGCCTCTCAATATTACAGCCAAACAAAAAATGTTACATATTGCAATTATAGCATGCTGAGCACACATTTACCTGTTCTACCTTATCCAAAAATGAAAATTTGCTGAATTTTTCAGGCCATCATAAATGTTTGTTTCTTCATGAGAACAGAGACATTTAGCACTACATCACTTGCTCACCGACGGCTCCTCTATAGTGAATGGGTGCCGTTAGAATGAGCGTTCAAACAGCTGATAAGAATGTAATAATCCACCAGTAATTCACATGACTCCAGACGATCAATCCATTTATTAGCTGACTGGACTTTTATTCTGACGGCACCCATTCACTGCAGAGGATCCATAGTAGAGCAAGTAATGAAATGCTACATTTCTCCAAATCTGTTCCAATGATGAAACATCTAACAGACAAACTCGTTTACATCTTGGATGCCCATAGGGTGAGTACACTTTTCAGCAAATTTTCATTTATGGGTAAACTATTCCTTTAATTCTGCTTCAGACATTTGAAATGGGCTACTTCTGCTTACTAGATTTAAAGTCACAACTTAACAGTAGCAGCAACAAATAATTTCTTCCGTTTTACGAAGCATGTCTGAATGAAATGGATAAATTGAGGAAAAACGGTGAGGACTTCGAACACTTATTGACTGGATTGGAGAAGTCTGGAATACGACACCATTCCAGCAGAACACATAGGCCTAACTTAATTATGATATGCCTTTAAAATGCTCACAGTCAAACTGAAAAATTGGCCTTACCTGGTTGCCAACCTCTGCCAAAATTATGATCGCCGGGAAAGGCACCATGGTTATTATGGGCTGGAGGTTCCATGCTCTGTATTTCTTGGCCGTTGGGCTGAATCCCCTGCTGGTCGGCAACGCCTCCGGTGGATTCTTTCTGTGCAATCCATGCTTGTGCTAGAGCAGCCCAGTCCACTTGACCTGCAAAAAACAACATGAAACTCAAACACTGCACCAAACCGAGAAGGTCAAACAACTGAACTGTGTGATTAGTATGTGCAAGCTCAATTAGATAAGAACAGCCTAACCTGGATCTTGCTGATGTTGAAATGACTGCATCCACTGCTGCTGTGAGCCCAGAGGCCACTGAGGCCAGGGCTGTCCTCCCTGGTCCCACATCTCTCACTCTCACCGTGTGATTCCTGTGCCAGAAGCACTGCGAAATACATAGATGTTTATGTTTTACTTGCACAGCATTAACACTTCCTGCAAATATAACATTTAAGCCTTTTGAATAACAGTTTCCTTATAAGAACATGAAAAGCAAGCTCTGTTTTTCACCGTCGATCACTACAGCTGTAACGTAACGTTAAACCGCACAGTTGCAGTTCCGGAGACACACAACAGAAATACTGGTCTCGCTCAGATTACCGCAAAACCAAATAGTCCATGCATCCTTAAAATGCACGCTGAGTGCTTTATAACGGATATCAGTGCATTTACCTTTCTGTGTTTCACTGAATATAATTATGACATGAATTAAACAGACATAAGCGTCGTCGTAGTGCTAACTTAGCTATGCAAGCGTTAGGCCGCGCGTCTACAATATCAACACTTATTAAAACTTTGCTCTCTCGATTCAAACGCACAAATTGTACTAGTTCAGCGATCACCGCAACTGATGCGAATAAGAAGCGCAGGACTCCGAAATAGTTGGTTGAAGATTTACAGACACGTTGCGATCTCTTACCTCTCCACTTCTCTGATTCTCACCAGTAAAATGGCGATGAAACGATGACCCGGAAACAATGCCAGCAACAGTGACCTCACAACGCAGGCCCTCTAGTGGAGACTTGCGACGCACGTGAAGATGATATTATAAACATTTTTTATTATCATATATATTTATTAAATAAATATAATCATCTAAAATAATCTCAAAATCAGATTTCACTGTAGGAACTTAAAAATCTTAAAGAATAACCAAAATTCGCTGAACTATTAGCTTAATAAATAGCCTTTTAAAAAATATTGTAAAATATTATGCATGTTTATTTTACATTTACAAAATCTGTATATTATTAGGTCAATTCAATGCTTCTTAACCTTTTGACAGCAGGGTCCCAATTTTCAAAGATTTATGGTACTTCTGTGTTTGTTTTCAAACTTTCACATTTCACAAGAAAATGGAAATGTATTAGGCCTAATATAAATTATAACTCCAGAAGTTTCAATGACTGAACTTATTACAAATTTAAATGACTTTTTTTGTTCATAATTATGGATTTGATTTGTTTTTTGTTTTTGAGCTAACTAGAAAAATATATATATATATATATATATGAAAACAAACAGTTATTATATACCATGACTTTTATTTAATACTTATAAAATAAAAATAAATATTTGACAGTTGTTGGGGGAACACATTAAAATAAGAAATACTCTATCAGCTTACATCTTGATTGAAATCATCTTAAAAATGTGTAAGTTTCATGAAATATGGTTGAACACAGTTTATTTTTTGTGGTAATCCAAAAACCTATGAAAAAATCCTATCCTATATAAAATCCAATTTTGTTGAGGGAACCAGTGATGCTAACAGCCGATCAGCCTACAAAGTGACAGCATAGTTCCCCCACTCTATTGTTTGTTTGTTTAAAAAAAAATAAAAATAAAATAATAATAATAATAATAATAATAATAATAATTTCCAGTCGGTCCCAGCCCCTGGCTGACAACCACTGTTCTGTTTTTTTTTTTTTTGACAATTGATAATGATTATTATCTTAAAATTCATTTTAAGTATTATTAAGTATAAAATAGGTTTATATATAAAGAGAGATTTTTTATTATTATTATTACACAAGTAGTTTTAGGCCTTGTATTAATTTAGAAAATACAGTATATGGAATTGTCTTACCAGTGAACCGTTTAAATGAACATGAACATCTTAAATTTACCAGTTCTCATGAAAATGAACATACCAGACATATTGTTATAAGAATATAATTTAACAAACTTTTCTTTTAGGTTCTCCGCTTGCTTTTTTTTTTCTTTTTAATTCTGAATTTAGTCTCAAAGACAAGAGTGCTGTGGTATTTACTGACACACCACATTGTCTTTATGTTTCAGTGAGCAATTCAATACCACACCGCGACTGAAGCTTGTGTGGAATGAAGGAATTTTAAAGACAAACCTTCAACAAACCAAGAATTGTAAAGCACAAAAGATTTGAATACACCAGACATTCTCTAGCATTTTCAACACATAATAGCAGATAAATGCATACAGTAGGGCTGGTTCAAACCCAAGAAATGAAATGGCCATTACAAGTAGACCTTTGATATAACCTATCCATCATACTGATTCATACACTTTTAGTGGTGTCCAGTGACGGGGAATATAATTCACCCAGCCTCAGACGCGTGTAAAACTGCGCTGCCTCCCCAAACAGACAGAATTGCATTTGAAAGAGTGACAGAAGAGGTTACATGCTGTAGAGTAATCCAGAAACACAGCTGGGTCAAAAAAGATAACAAGCATCATCTCTAACCACTTGTTATGTCTGCCCTGAAGGTATGAAGAAAAGCAAAAACCCTTTTCCACCCGGATATGTCTGAATGTCTCCCTTCACATTCAACGGGTTCTTCTGAAAGCAAAATCAGCTCCACCCGTCCCTCATATCAGGTTTCTCTGTCACTTCAGACTGAGGGAAACGCATCCAATCATTAACTCACATTAAATCACTCGCACAGCATCCCTGAAAGAGTGCCCTGCTTTAAAAATAGACATGCTTTGCAAAGATTGCACACTCTTGTTGGTGTTTTTACACTCTGTTGTAACTGATAACCGTCTTGATTTGAATGTCACGGAACGAGGAGAGGAGGAAGGCAGGAGGACACGATCGTTTCGGACGTTGCCCTTTTCTGATTGCACACCCACCTCCTCTTCACCAGTCAGCGACATGGTCTAAAACAGCACGCCTTTGCACCCGTCACGCTGAATCTCAGCTGAGGACAGAGTGAAAATGGCATCCTGGGATTTGTGGCGACAGGGGATACTAATGGCCGACAACATCTCCAGAAAGAGAAAGAGAGACAAGGCACCCAGAGACCCCAAATGTAACAAAATGAAATCATTTCAAACCCACTCAAAGGTTTTCTTCAACTAAATGTATTTAAATGATCATTTTAAATGACTTATACTGGATTATGTTCACAAAATTCAAGCAAAAGAACTGCTTGAGGAACCCTGAAGCCTTATACACCACACAAATCTATGGTGTTACAATATCTGCCCAGTAAACAGAATAAATAGTATTGAACAAGATTCATATTTTACATACAATTATGTATATTTCTAATCAGTATATACACAAACCGTTCACTTTATACTCCTGTATGAATTGAATACTTTGCTAAAGACATGCAAAACAATCTCAGCCCTCATAAACCGTAGGCACTGATGTAGTTTCAAAAATCTTGAGGGGAAATAATAAATTGTTTTCTACTCATATTCATTTCTGAAATAGAAAAATTAGACAAAGTCCAGGAATATTGCACCAACTCCTTAACCATTAGATATTGAGAAAAGTGTCCGAGTTATAAATTCATAAAACTTTAGAGGAGGGCCCACTTTTACAATTTGAATCAAACTACATTCAAAAACATTAGTATTGATCAAGCAAACCAAAGTTAAATGTGTTAGCACAAAAATAAATGAAAATCAGCAAATTACAATTTATTATATTGTTGTCAAGCAACCTTGTGAATATTAAATTGTCTCCAAGTAAATGATGACATGTTGTTTGCGTGTGTCTGTGTGTGTGTGTGTGTGTGTGTGTGTGAGAGAGAGACTAGTTTGTGTGAGCCAGTGCAGGATATGACAGGTTTAAACGGCTCTGCAAGCAACAGCTGCATATTGTGCTGAGTTTCCCTTTCACAACAGAGGTTATAGACTCTTTTGGCACAATCCTCCCTCTCATATCATATATTCTATAGATATTTATCCTAAATTACTCTTTGGCAATTTCTCCTGCAAAATGAACACCCCCCAAAAAATAAATGTTAAGCTCAAATATTAGCTGTAAAATATAAATAACTTAAACTCATAATATTATTTTACATCAATAATAATGGCTCCCATTTTTAATTCAGATCACCTTGAGTAATGAATGAGCCATAAGACAAAGCTTTTAGTATATGGAATCTTTCCTATGTTAAAATACAGGGATATAGTCATGCAGTAAGTGCTCGCTGTTGTCTGAGCTGATATTGCCTTTTGCATTCGTCTGGATCATCTTGCATTCACGCGCCTGTCGGGATCTATAGGAGTTCTTCATAGAAAAGTAAATAAGCTTGAGAGTTCAGCACCCTGGACTCCGGTACAGTCTGTACGTTGGTGTCGCTAACATACACCCACTGACCTTGTGGGGCTGAGCTGGCCTCTCTGGAACCTAAAAAACAAAGAGATGTTGGTATTCAGAGGAACATCCACAAAAACATCCAGATTGTGTTTATAGTCATCAGTTTCAGCATTTTTACAGTCAATTACAACTAAGTGGAAATTTATTTAAAAAACAATGGCTTTTGTATATGTGAAAAAATGCATGCAACAAACAATACATTACTGTATGCAAAAAAAATTCATAAAGTAAGGCTGGTTTAAATGTATGGCTGTGTATTTAACTAAACACTAACAAACACACTGAAATTAAATGTGCATCAAGTAATGTGTACTTAAATTAATTCTAATATTTGATTTTTTCTTTGATTTTTAGGATACACATGAAATGCCTCCTATAAATTATATATATACACATATACATATACATATACATACACACACACACACAGAGTCATGGCCAAAAATATCGGCACCCTTGGTAAATATGATTAAAGAATGCTGTGAATATTAATCTGCATTGTTAATCCTTTTGATCTTTTATTTTTTTAAAAATTCTACAAAAATCTAACCTTTTATTGGATAATAAGAATTTAAAATGGGGGGAAATATCATTATGAAATAAATGCTTTTCTCAAATACACGTTGGAAACAATTATTGACACCCTTAGAAATTCTTATGAATAAAATATCTCTGAAGTATATTCCCATTCATATTCACAATTTTGAGCTCTCCAGGGTGATTATGAACATGAAATTATCCAGCCATGGCTTCGTTTCACAGAAACAGCGCATCCAAAAACAAACTCCAGCATATTCAGTTATCAGACACGACTGGAACTTCAAATGGGACTGGCTGAGCTTAAAAATGAGCTTTTTAGCAGCAAACATTCAAGATGGGTTTTGGTGCACACAGGGATAAAAAAATAAATAAAAAAAGTACCCCATGTGTACAATGAAATATACTGCTGTATTTTTGACGTTGTGGGCCTATATTTCTGCTGGAGGTCCTGGACATCTTGTTTAGACGCATGGCATCATGGATTCTATCAAATACCAACTGATAAAAAAAAATAAGTGACTGACTCTGTTAGAAATCTTATAATGGGCCATGTTTGGATCTTCCAACCGTACAATAATCTAAACACAATCCTTGAAAACAACACAAAAATGGGTCACTGAACACAAAACCAAGCTTCTGCTGGCCATTCCAGTCCTCTGACCTGAACCCTGTAGAAAATGAGTGAGGTGAACTGAAGAGAAGAAGCACCAACATGGAGCTGTGAATCTAAAGGGTCTGGAGTGATTCTGGATGAAGGAATGGTCTCTGATCTCTAGTCAGGTGTTCTCTAACCTCATCAGACATTATAGGAGAAAATTTAGAGCTGTTAAACTTGCAAATTGAGGTTTCAAAAAGTATTGAATAAAAGGGTGCTGTTAATTGTGGCCAATGTGTATTAGATAAAAACATTTATGTTATAATGATATTTCCCCCCATTTTAAATTCTTATCCAATGAAAGGTTAGGTTTTTGTGATTTAAAAAAAATAAAAGATCAAAAGGATTAACAATGCAGATTAATTTTCACAGCCTTCTTTGATCATATTTACCAAGGGTGCCGATATTTTTGGCCATGACTGTATTAATTACTAATTTATAGGAGTTCTGGTGGCGCATATATATATATATATATATATATATATATATATATATATATATATATATATATATATATATATATATATATATATATATATATATATATATATATATATATATATATATATATATGAATCCTGCACACTGAAATTGCCTTCAAATCATATTTTAACGCAATGTTTTAGTTCTGCAACCTTATTTTATTCAGTCTTCATCAGGCATTGTTTTCCTAAAATAATCTATTTTTGTTTGATTATTTGATTTTGAGTAATTTATAATCATGTAACATTTGAAATCAATAATTTAGTCATTAACTGCAAAACATCCAATTACTGTATTTATCAATTATTAAAAATTACAGAACACAATCAATACTAAAACAACCTTTTATTACGACAAACTTAAACATCATCACAATCAATAACCTATTCTAATAAAATGCCACCTTTAGCTTTGCCTTCATTAAAGATGAAATGACACCACATGATGTTTCTCTGTCTCCTGTAGAGCGGTCTACTTTTTTCTCCATTTCAAAGCTTTTTGTGATAGATCTATAAATAAAAATGACTTGTTCAAAACACCTAAGATCAATATTTTTTATGTGAGAATCAATCCTCCTCATACTACAGGAACTATTTACACATCCCAACTAATTTGACGTACCATTTGCACTTTTGCTTTTTAAACAGTCCAAAAAATAAAAGCACAAGAAAGTCGACTGAAAAAAAGCATGGTGACAGACAGGAAATGGATTTTCAGCCCATGCTTCCATTCAGTCACTCTTTCAGAGATTGTGTAGCCTTAATTATAACCAACAATTCAGCTTCAATTTGTGCACTGCAACTGTTAACTACCACAGCTCTCCATGGGCTTTTCACTCTGTTCCAAACACTGCTGAAAGGTATGCTCTCTCCTTGAGTAGAGTGGAGAAGAACGCATCTATAGATCATCAACAACAAACAAATCCCACTTGGCCTTTACTAAACAGGCTGCATCCTCAAGGTTGTGGTCCAATGCTGAGATACAGACAACCCTTTGTTTACCCAAAGGTTTTTCAGGCCTTTCAGAACCAGCTGCAAAGAAATGCATTGACGAGCACAAGGAAACTATAAGCTGCCTGGGCGGCTTTGTACCTGACTGGTTCCGGCGCTGCTCAGGTTTACGCTGGGGGGTGCGGACCTTCACGTAGGCTGCGTAGTGCCCACCTCGCATTGATCCGCTGTGTTCCACAATGCCGTACAAGCTGTACAGCACACGCTCTCCTGACCCGAGGTTCTGCCACACACATATACTGAATCAATACTGTATACAGATTCATAAATCATTGGTCTTTACTGATATGTATAACTAATTAGTACCTTACAAGTGGCAGAGCAGAAAGGCGCCAGGTCTAGCAAAAGAGGAAAATCCACATGTCTATTAACTTTCCTCAGATTCATCCCAGCCTGCAAAGATAAAGAAAGCTCAATCAGTGTAATATACAGTGGGGAAAAAAATTATTTGATCCCCTGCTGATTTTGTACGTTTGCCCACTGACAAAGAAATGATCAGTCTATAATTTTAATGGTAGGTTTATTTGAACAGTGAAAGACAGAATAACAAAAAAAAAAAATCAGAAAAACGCATTTCAAAAAAAGTTATAAATTGATTTGCATTTTAATGAGTCAAATAAGTATTTGACCCCTTCGCAAAACATGACTTAGTACTTGGTGGCAAAACCCTTGTTGGCAATCACAGAGGTCAGACGTTTCTTGTAGCTGGTCACCAGGTTTGCACACATCTCAGGAGGGATTTTGTCCCACTCCTCTTTACAGATCCTATCCAAGTCATTAAGGTTTCGAGGATGGCCCCGTCCATCGTTCCTTTGATGCGGTGCAGTTGTCCTGTCCACTTAACAGAAAAACACACCAAAGCATAATGCTTCCACCTCCATGTTTGACACTTTCACCCAGTTCTCCTCTGAATCATTGGCAAACTTCAGACAGGCCTGTATATGTGCTTTCTTGAGCAGGGGGACCTTGCGGGCGCTGCAGGATTTCAGTCCTTCATGGTTTAGTGCGTTACCAATTGTTTTCTTGGTGACTATGGTCCCAGCTGCCTTGAGATCATTGACAAGATCCTCCTGTGTAGTTCTGGGCTGATTCCTCACCGTTCTCATGATCATTGAAACTCCACGAGGTGAGATCTTGCATGGAGCCCCACTTTTCCTTTGCCGAGATAATCCATCCACCTCACAGGTGTGGCATATCAAGATGCTGATTAGACAGCATGATTATTGCACAGGTGTGCCTTAGGCTGGCCACAATAAAAGGCCACAATTCCTGGAAGCTGAAAACATCCCAGTTCTTGCATGGCCAGCATACTCACTGGACATGTCACCCATTGAGCATGTTTGGGATGCTCTGGATCGGCATATACGACAGCGTGTTCCAGTTCCTGCCAATATCCAGCAACTTCGCACAGCCATTGAAGAGGAGTGGACCAACATTCTACAGGCCACAATCAACAACCTGATCAACTGTATGCGAAGGAGATGTGTTGCACTGCGTGAGGCAAACGGTGGTCACACCAGCTACTGACTGGTTTTCGAACCCCCCCCGGACCCACCCAAAACAGTAAAACTGCACATTTTAGAGTGACCTTTTATTGTGGCCAGCCTAAGGCACACCTGTGCAATAATCATGCTGTCTAATCAGCATCCTGATATGCCACACCTGTGAGGTAGATGGAGTATCTCGGCAAAGGAGAAGTGCTCACTAACACAGAAATGACACAAAAAGTACTTTTGCGACCCAAATGACGAAAGCAGGTTATAAATGTATCCCCAAATTCATTACTTCAGACTTATGTGCCTCTAGAAACTTGTGTTCTGCAAGTGAACGTCACTTTATTGTGCCATCCCAAGGAGGCACAAAATCACTTTCACAGACTTTTAAATTAAATGTTCCCTCTTGGTGGAATGAACTACCCAACTCAATACGAGCTGCTGAGTCCTTAGCCATCTTCAAGAATCGGCTAAAAACACATCTCTTCCATCTTTATTTGACCCTCTAACTCTAGCTCTCTCTATTCTAACTATTCTCAAAAAAAAAAAAAAAAAAACTAACACTAGCTTTTCTAGTCTTTTTGTATCCTATCTATTTGATTTCTTTTTATTTATTATACAATTAACAAAAGCAAAAAATGCCTCTAACACTAGCTTGCTCTATTCTTTTTCTATTCTCTGTTTTCTTTTTATTTATTATAAAATTAAAAAAAAAAAAAACCTTGCTACATGTATTGCATTAAGCGAACTGAGACTTGTTATAGCACTTGCATATCATTGCTCTTTTGTTGATTTTAATTGCTTCATTTGTAAGTCGCTTTGGATAAAAGCGTCTGCTAAATGACTAAATGTAATGTAATGTAAATAATGTAAGGAATGCTGAGGATTCAGACCTGGTGAAATCGTTTAAGGTGAAGCGTGACCACTGGAGGAAGTGCCGAGATGAGCATCTGTTTACGGGCACTGGTGTACACCTTCTCAGCCTTCTTATCTGAAACATACATAAAAATATGATCTACACTCTGATCTACACTTTTGCCAGTATTTCTGATCAGCCATAAAAATAGCATTTTATGCTTTTGATTTAATTTATTCCCAAGTAAAGATTTACACCCGTGTTCTGTAATAGCTCCTAAAAAAAAAAACTCTGGACAGCATGAAGTCATTTTTTATGAAGTCAGTACAAAGTTTTTTAATGAATAAATAGGCAGAAATTGACAAAGAAATTGCAATGCTTAACATGGTGCAATGCTTAAGGAAGGATGGCATACACACAGCTAGGTTAAAAGAAAGAAGTGTTAATTTTTTTATTTAAAGCATATTAAATGTTTTATATTTAACTTCCTAAAATAACATTACAAATGTAAAATGCTTACTGCATGATTTCAGACAAAACAATTAAATTTGACACATTCGGCCTTAATTCAATTTCTTTGTAAAGTGTGTGTAAAATCCTTTGTCCATAAATTGCCAGATCAAAATGGATTTATGAGCAATTTCCAGAGATATTTTTGATTAAAAAAATAAAATAAACTAAAAATAAACACATAAATAATTTAAATTAAAATAAATGTAGCTTTGGTTAGCCTAAATATGTATGTAGCTTTTTTATTGAAAAATATATATAAAAAAAAAAAAAAAAAAAAAACAACCCCAAACTTTTGAATGTTAGTGTATTCATTAAAGGTAATATATCTTTCAGCGACTCTTTACTATGCAGTGGTCAGTATATGCAACTAATTATATATATATAGAGAAAGAGATAGAGATAGAGATATATATATAGATATCATATGTCAGTATACATACCACTCCTCTTCATCTGTCTTTGCCTTCTCTCAGTGCAGTTCTCACAGAGCAGTTTGTTGTTGCCCATCAGCAACTCAACAGAGGTGAATTGATGCAGGCAGGACTGTACGGAGCACTCTTTAGAGCTGGGGGTGTAGCTGTGACAGAGGGCTTGGAAGGCCCCTTGATGGTGCTGACGGTCTCTCTCCCGGATCTCGGATGGTTCCTCTGGGCTGTGACTGACAGGTAGAGTGTCAGTGGAAGTGTGCACCAGGCCTAGCTTGGACACAGCGCTGACAAGCTGCTCAACAGCACCGCCCTGCTGAGGTCTAATGGAGGCTAAGGGAGTGGGGCTCGGGCTCAGGTTTGGTTTTAGACTTGGATTGTGTGCTGTTGAGGCTGAAGTCGTGGTGGTTGAGACTTTATCTGATGTGCTACTGTGAGTGGACACAGATGGGATTCGTGGTGACCATTCGCTCTCTGAGGCCTCGCTGTCCGCATCGTTACTGCTGTCCTGCAGGTTGGAATCCTTCTCGCTGCAGTCCGATTGGCTGCCCAGCGTATCCGCCCGGCAACTGGCCAGGCCACGCCCAGCCACACAGAGCTCCTCCTCTTGTCGGCTAGAAACCGAATCTGCACCTCTTTCATCATGAGAAGTGGACGAATGGCGACCCTGCAGCTTCTAAGTACATCATCACACAAACATAAATGTAAGCAAGGAAACATACACTATAACTCCAAATTTTGGGGTCAGTAATTTTTTATTTTTTTTTTAAGTAATTAATTCTTTTATTCAGCAAGGATGCATTAAATTGATCAAAAGTGAGAGCCTTTTATAAATGTTATAAAAATTGTAAAATGATTTCCACAAAAATATTAAGCAGCACAACTGTTTTCAACATTGATAATAACAAGAAATGTTTCTTTAACACCAAATCAGCATATTAGAATGTTTTCCGAAAGACCATGTGACACTGAAAACTGGAGTAATGGCTGCTCAAAAATTCAGATTTCCATCAGAGGAATAAAACAAGTTTCATTTTAAAACACATTCCAATGGAAAACAGTTATTTTAAAATGCAATATATTAGCGTTCGCACTGTATTTTTGATCAAATAAATGCAGCCTTGGTGAGCATAAAGAGCTTCTTTCAAAAACATTAAGAAATCTTAATATTTCAGACCACAAATTTTGAACGTTAGTGTATAAGAACTATCAATGCTTCTCTTCTAATGTTGGCTCCACCTACCTGTCCACTCAACCTCCTGTTGTTTCTGATGGCTTGTGAATGGCCAGCTGATGAGTCATCATGGGAGGCGGGACCATCTTGCTCCCGCCCACTCTTCCCTAGTCTACCAGGGTTTGTAGGCTTAGAGATCTGAGCAAGAAAACACAGACAGTTTAGCGCATTTAGTGAATGGACAGAATATTAAAATGCAAATAAAATAAAGGAACAGATGTTTTACAATTGTGAGCCTTACCCTTTCCTCAATGATGGGAAGGGAAATGTCAATGAAGGCTTCCTTCACTGTGGAAATCTAGGAGTGAAGCATATAAACGTTACACATATTACAATTAGTAGTCACTGTATTATTAAAATAAATATTATAAAACAATTTTTGCACTACATATTATATATTGTATACATATTACACTGTATTATAGTAAATTAAAAGGCATATATTATAAATTAAATTCATATGTATACACTTACAATATTGTAACATTTAAAGTGCATAATTTTTATTTATAAAGTTAAAATTATATATATATATATATATATATATATATATATATATATATATATATATATATATATATATATATATATATATATATATATATATATATATATATATAAAATTTTATTTATTTATTTATTTTTTAATGTGAACAATTCATATAATTTGACTTTGTATGTGGACATTGTACATTTTAAAAATAAATAAATAAAATAAAAAAAGAGAATTTCTTACATGTTCACACTCTTCACACATTATGGTGCTGATTAGCTCTCCGACAAAAATCCGATCGACAAAATTCATTTTCACTCCTTCCTTTCCATAAGCTGTAGAACATATTAAAATTGATATGGGTTATATAAAAACACATTCAAACAATTCAGAACACAAATAATAGAGCCTTTTTAAAATTATGTTTTCATGTGAATAGTGTCATTATTTTTTGAATCTTGTGAACACAAGCCGTCACTAGATGGCAATATTGTTCTGAATGATGTGAAAGGCAGGTGACTGAAACATAGACTGATCACCCTTCACTTGTCGTTTGGTCTCCTCGTCAGCTGTCTTCTCAGTGGGGTTGTTAAAGGCTTTGAGGATGCCTGCTTTAATGCGCTGTCAATGTAAACACAATGTGATGCCACTTTGTTAGATAATGAAGCTGTCACAAAAAGCTCCTTTTATCATGCTCATAATAACAGAGGCACAGGAAAAGTCTCACAACTTGTATCTTTTAATAATGAAAAGTTAACCTTTCAATGAAATAATAAAAAAAGAAAAAAACAAACAATGTCAACCTTTTCGTTATATATATATATATATATATATGAAAAATTACTTGAATTTGACATCTATAAACAAATCAAATAAGCCATGGCCGTTTCCCCCCTCAGACTTTAAACTCTTCACCCTTGGATGTGTTCTTTTTTCTCAGGTTTTTGTTGTGGTAAATAAGCTGAAGCAAATGCAAGGCCATGAACACGTGTACGTGATGAAAAGTAAGTGTGTGCTTCACATATTATACACAGGAGCACATATGCATTGTATATCCCATGTATGTGTGGGCAGAAAGACTTGTGAAGGCGAGTGTCCATGTGGTCTTAATGAGAGGTGACATGGTCAGTGACTGTGTTGGTGAGAGAGCTGTTAGAAGACACAGTCACAGTATAGCACCAATCAATAGATAATTGGCCGTGGTGGCGATGTCTGTGGGGCTCGACCAGTCTCCCCCATTGTCCCGTCCCCACGCTCGGGACGGGCTATTTAGGTCAAAAGCCTGGTTAATCCCACTCCTTCAGCCACTCAACCCCCCAAACCCCCATCTGTGTCGGACCCTGCTGCAACACACACTAATTAATCACACAAACACACACCCTGAAATAACTAGGCCACCACACTCTCTTGAGAAGTTGAGCTCACTTGAGCACCTCATTCTTAGCAGTTTTATTCAACAGCTAATTGGTGATAATTCAGTTCATG
Organism: Acrossocheilus fasciatus; assembly: GCA_036784905.1. Taxonomy (NCBI): domain Eukaryota; kingdom Metazoa; phylum Chordata; class Actinopteri; order Cypriniformes; family Cyprinidae; genus Acrossocheilus; species Acrossocheilus fasciatus. Next base: position 24,279,564 of record CM071953.1, read on the forward strand.
TTAATTAGCATATTGTGACCAGGGATCCTATTGGCTAATCAACATAAATATTGTGATGTCCATGTTTGGTGACTGGCTCAAGGGGTCTCAGCTCCGTTACACACTGTAGGTAAGAGATAAAACAATCAAAATCATAATGGTGACTGTAACCTCAACTATTTTTAAAGTTGCAAAATCTTGTATGTTTGTATATACTTGTGTATTTCACTTTTGCATGTTTAAATCTCTAAATCAGTATACAAATTCAAATATAAATAGTTATTTTAGTTAGTCTCTTATGCCCACTAAAGCTGCTTTTCTTATAAAGTATTACAATGGTATTACAACTCAAAATAGCTATTTTCTAAAGCTGAATTTTAAGCAGTCATTACTCTAGTGTCACATGATCCTTCAGAAATCATTCTAATATGCTGATTTGGTGTTTTAGAAACATTTAATATTATCATCATTGTTGAAAACGGAGCTGAAAACGGTTAATATTTTTGTTGAAAGTGGATTTTTAAAAAAAAAAAAAAGTGTGTGTGTGTGAGAAAGTACATGCCGTCTGTAAATTTACTGAAGTACATGATGTTGAGGAACATTTAAAACAGATTGTTTCCTGTTTTCTCCCCGTCAGCCTCCCCTAAGTGTGGAGGGAGGGAGGGAGGTCCTCCATCACAAAGCCTCAACAAGCAGCTGACTGTTTCCCAGGATGCACAATGAGGCCAGTCGCGCCACTTGCAAGGTTCCTAAGTGGCACAACTGTCCACATTCACAAGTCTGAATGGGCCTGGCTGGCCCTGGGGCTCATCGCCTGATGCTGCACCCGCTTTCTTAGGGCAGTTAGAGCCACTGGTGGGGTTGCGTGGGTCTTGGCCCCTAGCACGTCCGCATTAAGAGGCCCACAAGAAGACAAGAACCACTCTATCAAACTACTATGCATCTGCCCCAAAAGAGGTCATCGTCCCACCGTCAGCTTGCAAATGCAGCCCTTTGCAGTGACTGGTATAGTTTATATATGCAGTGAGGAGGACTGAGGGCATAACGCTGATAACAAGACCCCCTGTAGACCTGATATTAACATCCGTTTTAGGCCTCTCCAGTGGAAACAGGACAATGCAAACACATAAGCAGGGTGTAAAACTCTACCACCCTATTCTTGAAGTTTAAACGCTCATTCTTTAAAAAAATAATAAAAGCTAGTGACCACACACTCATCCATTTAGATCAACTTTAAAAAACCTAAACTGAGCAAGAATCGTTTTTAAATATATATATTTTTTACAGTTTTTAAATTATTTATTAATTCAATTCTTATTATATTAATTATAACTATATTACTATTTATTTTATTATTTATAATCTCAATATGGTCTTAAAAGCAATGATGTTTGACCTTGCCCTTAAAATTAAATCACAAGTGGTTAAAGATGATAAGATGCACATTACTGCCAGGTCTACATGATGATCTTGACTGACCATTTGTGATTGTATTACATGAGACGGATATCAATCCCAGATGAAAACAGGGCCAAAAGTTACTCTTTAAATAAAAAAAATAAAATAAGATTTAAAAAAGTGAATCATGCACTCACCTTTGTCTCCTCCACTCTCATGGAGTCCAGGAGGTAGTGCAGCAATTCCTGACTGTCCTGTTGCTGGTAACCCTTAAAACGAGGGGCCCTGAACACACACACACACACACACACACACACACACACACACACACACACACACACAGTGAGAGAAAGAATGAGAATTCCTGTCACACAAACACATTGGCACAAGTGTAAATACATCCAAAGGGACAAAAGGAGCCAAAGCCACGCGAACACCAATTAGTCACACACAAAAAGCAATCAAAAGCATATAGACGAGTAAAGATGAGAGAAGAATGGACATAATCTTCTCTCAAGGCCTTTTCTCTGATGCTGCATGAGGTGACTCTCGCTGTCTCTCGGGAGGTTTCAGGATCTTAGAGGCAGCTATTATTTTTCCCTGACAACTTTCATTCACTTTTCATTTCATCATTAAACCAGCTGAGGTTGGTCACACACACGCAGTCACACATACGCTTTCACACACAAACAGATATATAAAAGATAGTCTGACCTTTCACCAATTTTCTCATTCTACTGAATTATAAACCCAAGACTGGAATTTATTCCTCAAAGATTTCAAAGAACTGAAAAATTAAATTAAAAATCTAAAAATGGAGCCTTTAAGTATTCAATTTCAGCATTTTAAGATGTGAAGAACCACCTTATACACCAAAGTCATTTTAGAGTGATTATATACCAGCTTTGCTCACTGTTGATCTGTAATTTTGTTTGATTCTCGCAGGCTGATGAGTTTACGTTATTAAGATGTAATTGTGCTGTAATGGAGACTTTAAAAGAGACAAAATGTTCTCAGTAAAATTAAGCCAATAAAAGCTAAGGGTTATGCAAAAGTTCATGCAAAATTCAAATATTCAATAATGAAACCATCAAAAGTAATCCCAGAAAATTATGTAGCCCCTGTGTGTGTATGCACTTTCACAAAAAAAAAAATAAAAAAAAAATAAATCTGTATTTACAGTACGTTCAATTCAATGTAATGTTCAGGCAAGATTTTCTACTTGTTTTTTAAATCCAACAACAGCAATTTATGGCCTTTATGATTATGACCAACATTTACAGTGACCTAAATTTCAGTACATCCCTAAACACTTGTCATATCTTGATGTTCTTCAAACACATTTAATGCCACATGCTCAAAATAACTGAAATTACAGACATGTACAGAACAGAACCATACAAGACCACCCTAAATACTCCAGATTGGAGGACAGTGGCACTGTGGAGATATGTTTGTCCTTCCTCCCAGCTAACCCTGTGGCAAATCTAGTGGAAAAACATGTTGGGCGTTTAGGAAACAACTCCTTAGACTCTCTGCTGGGCAGCCCAGGCCAGATGTGGGCCAGCTGTGGGCAACATATGGGCATTTAAAGCCGGCCCTGCATCAACCTGTTGTGCATTGAGGCTGGATAGCTGGTCAAGATGATGGGAAGGCCATTTGGTCTGGTGATGAACACAAGGGTAAAGGGGCAAGTCAAGGTGTTGAGTCGGGTTGGGACGCCTGAGGCTGTCCAGATGCTCAATGATTTTGCTATTACCTGCTAAGCTAGCAAGCACTGTATTTGTGAGGGCAGGCTGGGTGAAGGAATGTACTGGCAGGACGGATGGTCAGGCAGTCTGGAACGCGTCTACCGTGGGCTGATGAGTTTTGACGTTCTGCACGACTCTGTGTGACGGGAGTGCGTTTAAGAAAGTCCAGCCACCTGCTTCTAAGACAGGTCACGAGCAGGAGGTCTGGAGAGAGGGCTTCCCTCCCCTTTCTCCATTTCTCACTGCTTCTTTTCTTATCAGCACTACCGTTGTGTAGCAGCATGCATGGAGAACTTCCAGCATAAAAATGCCACAGCAACCTACAGTGGAGTCTAAAAGTCTGAGACAATTTAAAATCTATAAAACCTGAAAATAAAGTTTTAGAATTAATTTTTTTTTCTAAAGTAAAATAATAATATATTAATTTGATAAATAATAATACACTTCAGTTCAAAAGTCTGGGGTCAGTAGGATTGATTGATTATTTTATTTATTTATTTATTTATTTTTATTTTTAAAGATTTTTTTTTTTCCAGCAAGTATGCATTACAAATTACAGTAAAGACTTACATTTAATAAATAAATGCAGTCTTCTGAACTTTCTATTCATCAAATAAACCTGAAAATAATATTATGGAGAAAAATATTAAGCAGCACAACAAATCAGCATACTAGAATGATTTCTGAAGGATCATGTAATACTTAAGCCTGGAGTACTGGCTGCTGACAATTCTGCTTTGCCAACAGGGCATAAGTAAAATTTTTAAATACATTAAAATAGAAAATCATTATTTTTAACTGCAATAAAACTTTTAACTGTTTTCTTTTTAAATAAAGTTTTTAAATAAAATAGTGCTGTCAAAAGATTAATTGTGCTTAATTGCATCCAAAATAAAAGTTTGTTTGCATAATGTGTGTATACTGTGTATATTTATTAAGTATATATAAATACACACACATGCACGTATATTTTTTAGAATGTTACGTTTATATTTCAAATAAATTTATACGAATATAAAAATACACGTAAATATTTTCAAAAAATATATTGTATGCGTGTGTATAGTATAGTAGATATTGACTAATATTATTTTTTTATGAGTGATAATTTTTATGTTTCAGTGTCTCTCTAGGTATCCACATCTGCCAAAGTCAAACCCAAACTAGCTCTTTGGTAAGAGGTTTAAACAGTAAACGGATCAGGCTGGTACAAGCACAGCACGAGCTGCAGAAAGACAGGAACAGAGTGAATGTGTTCTGGAGGGAAGCTGACGGGTGAGACGGGCTCCAGTGGGAGAGGTGGGAGAGACTGAGAATGTTCTGGAAGCTCATTCCACTGGAAGAGAAGGCTGAAGGAGCCTGTAGCGGTGCACCCAATATGGCCCTGCCACAGACGGACAGCTGTAACCACTAACACAATTAACAGCGGATGAGTTAGTACCAGACGCCAGGCAGCCCCGGCACAATGCTGCAATGGACACATGCACACACAAGCATACTACATCAGTCGAATATAAAACACTCCCATACATGCATCTTACACTGACTTGAGCACAAAACATACAGATCTATGAGACAAAAACATACACACAGATTCATCCCATAGCTAAGCACTCCCAAAATCTGGCAAGTAAACATTTCATCGATCACGTCAAATATCAGCAGAATCATGGCTCAATAAATGAAACAAATTAATCATTTAATTTACAAATGTATCTATTAAATGCATTTAGTACATGGCTCTTCTAAAAACCTGATTCTAAATGGTCAATTCCGATAATCTACAGACAAATTTTTTTTTGTTACACCAGGTAACAAACAGCTGTGCTGGTCTGCCGTGATAAATAAAATCATTTCCATTTATTCAATTATTATAGTGGTTCTCAATCTTTTTGACTTCAAACCTAAACTGTCCACAACAATGTTTGAAGGTCCCCTCATATAGGCTTATTTCCACTGGTTCATCTGCTGTAATGACAAAGTTTTGTTTTTAAAACAGCTTTTAAATTACAGAAACTAGTAGTGTGCTTATACATTATATAAATTATATAAATTCCAGAATTTTTAAGAGCTGAATGTCATTTAAGGGGGCCACTGTTTTTAACCAAAATGACTTTTCCAGATGTTTTTAAAGGGGAAAAATACTTTTACATGTTAAAATATTGGCATGGCATAACTAGACAAATTTATATTCTTTATTAAAATGTGTATGACGTTTTAAGATTTCATTTAATTGAATTTACATTACATTTAGAAATCACACTTTTAAAACTAGTCTACTTCAAAAATTTTAGATGTTTATGTTTGCTTTTTTTAATGCTTGTTTTGCATTATTTTAAGTCATCTTGAGGCCCCCTTAAAAGTTTGCAGAGGCCCTCTAGTGGGGCCCAGCCTGCTGGTTGAGAATCACAGAATTATTTGATATGCAGCCAACAAACTAATCACTAATCACTTTCAGTTTACTACCTTTTACATCGGTCATCAACATTTCTGGGTTTATTTTGTAAAAAACAAAACTAAAAAATTGTTTTTTTAAAAACACTGCTGAACCATACATAATCCTTCACATATAGACAGAAGAACTAAACTGAAAGAATTCTGTCTCAGAAACCTAACAAACATCAGGTAACAAATAAAAATACCTGATACTTGCTGTCCTTGCTCTTTTGAAATAAAGAGCAAAACTAAAACTAAACCGCAAAAACAGGTCAAATATTATTTATTCCAAAAAGAAGCAACCTTCTGAGAAAGTATAACCTGTAATCGGCTGAGTTTTGAATCCCATAAAATGATTAGTAAAGAGGGAGAAAACTGATGAGATATGAGATCCAAAATAGCAGCCAGTGTAACAAGAGATTATTATTTTACATTGCCAACTCGCACAACCAGAACATCCTTGAAAGTGCTGTAATTGGAACCTGTGAATAATACGTGCTTGAATCTCTGTACTAACAAATGTGAAATAAGTTCCATTTCACCTCAATGTGAAGTATGCAAAAGGTCCGAGACACAATTATAATTCAAATTCAAATGTAGTTAAAGAAAGCGGAAGGTGAGGACATCTGTGCTCATGGTCAGTGTGCGTTTACAGGCTGGGACCCTCACTAGCACCAGGAGCAGGGAATGCTGCTGACTGCTCCCTGGACCGCTGCTGGCGCTGGTGCTGCTCAGATCTGTCCAGCTGGCAGCGTGACCTGGCCCTCGATCAACCATGCCAATAGCACTCAGCTGTGTAACACACACAAACACACACAGGCTACTTGTTCTTCACCCATTTTATGGTTGGTGTTCATCCCACCTTCAAAAACACTGTCCTTTAAAGCGTGATGTCTCAAAAGATGCCATTCTGCCACATTGTCCAACATAGCAAATGTACAAGATGGTGTTCAAGATGGCGCAGTAGTTCAAGTACCCCATCAGACCAACAGCTGTGACCCGTAGTTTGCCAGTCAACAAACGCATTAAACAAACAGGATCTTTCCTGTCAAGGACATGCTGGATTGCACAAGCACGCACACATAAACTGTGCAGCACAGAAGGCCTTCACTTGACCCTATGAGCTGCCGCTCTGGAGTGCACAAAGTGTGCGCATGTGGGTCCACCGTACAGAGAGGGAATTACATTAAAGGTATCTGAGGCAGAGAAATTCTGTGTTTTAAAGGGGTCATGACATGTTCTTTTATTATTTTAAAATGTTCCTTGAGGTTTACTTAATAAAGTTAAAAAAAATGAAAAATAAATAAATATTTGGAACCCTCATTCTGAAAGTCTCTTTAAAATGACCTGTTTTTAAGTGGTGGGTCCTTTAAGGCTTGCCAGTTATGACTGGCTTATGTCATTGCATAGGAAACATTATCAATGCTAGGGTGACCATACGTCCCCTTTTTTTGGACCTAAAAATGTATCCAGCCAGGATTTCTAAATCACCCAAAATGTCCGGGATTTGGCTTTTGCTTTCTACAATCGCCATTCATTGTGTACGTTTTTGTATTAAAGCCCTGTGCGGGACGGTTTTCTTAATCCCGCTCACGCTGAATTTCTGGTCTGCTCATGCAAACATTCTAGTATTGAATATAAATTTTGCGCATCAGGGAGCAGTTATCAATATTTATTTATTTATTTATTTAAATCCGTATCAAGGCTATTTTCATGGCGATCTCTAAATAAATTATTCAAGGTATACAATTAACAAAAGGTTATAAAAGCTATTTCAGAAGTACACTAGACAAAAACTCTAAAATACATTCAGGTGATACATTTTTAAATAAATCAGTTAAACACACCTCTGAATAAAACAGTTGTCTATTTACATTAAAAACAGTACAATCTAATACAATATGTTTCACGGTCATTTTAGATCGGCAAGTAAGGCATGATGCCGCTATCAATATATGCAGTACTTAAATCACTTTGGATGCAGGGTTGCCAAATCTGTATTTTGTTTGTGTGAAATTGGGGCGATTTTAAACTGTTGCAGTGGGTTTATTTTCTCCCGTGGGTTAAAGGTTTGAAATATTACATAAATTACATTTGACTGAAATGCTTGTATAGAAACATTTTGCATTCTACCTATGATAAACTGTGGTAGATTTTAAGTTTTGTGAAGGATGACCACTGGTAGGAAGCTGTTTAGCTGTGTTTAAGACCAATCTGCATAACAGTGACTGTAAAATATGTATTTTTAGGAATGGAAATTACATTTTGAGTTTTGATATTTGGGATATGGTCATTGCGCTACTTTGGGGACTACTTTAACCCCCCTCCCATCTGCATTCCTGCCCTAACTGTTCTCTTTTTTGAAAACTAAAATATGGTCACCCTAATAAACTCCCCCTTCGCTATTGCATGCGAGTGTGTTAACAACGTAACCAAAACAAAAAAGTCATTTCCAGACAAAGCATTATGAAACCATTAGTTACAGTTAGTGATGCTGCTCGTATTCAGCGTAATCAAGTCAGCCATTAAGAGACTGGATGCCAGTGGGCGGGGCCTACGGTGAGAAGATTACGTCTTGCTCTGGAAGCGGTGTTAATGCAAATGTTTGTGCCCAGGTGACATCACCTTGCCCTTCGGATCCAAAACGAGCCGTTTTTGGAGCTTGATTAAATAAATGCTTTATTTATAATGAGGAGGACGTTTTAAGCTGTGAAACTGAAACAGGATGTTTTAATGGTATAAAGACCCCATGTATGCCAAAAGATCAAGGCAAATTTGATTTCTCATGTCATGACCCCTTGAATGTTTTCACATGATAACACCAGACTTTGTGTAACTAGAGAGGGTAACTATTGGCCGTGGCTTATAAACAGAAGCAAGATTATTACAATCAGCCTTACAAAAAGAGTGTATTAGTGACAGGTAAAATCAATGCACCTTCAGTGACTTTAACATTAAACATTTTTAAACACTAAAAAAAAAAAAAAAAACCTTACAGGTCCCAAATTTTGAACGTTAGTGTATGTGTAAGTACATATAAAAGACATCAGGCAGATGTCTCAAAAAGCACTGTAAACATTTTATGCATTCATAATGGCTGATGTGTTTGTGTGCATGCATATACTCAAATGAATTGGTGCGCTTAAGGCTGAGATGATGCCAGGTGAGCAGAACGCACATGTACACATATGCAAACCCACAGGTCTGATAAAGGCACAGTACCTGAGTTAAATATCACAGAAGCACCAGAGAGACACCCAACTGCCTGGCAGGCTCCTGTCTGAGCCACCCAACCATTCAGCACGATCAAACAACGTTTAAACAACAGCCAGTGAACCGTTCAGCCTGTACGCAGCATAAAAATCAACTCCCGAGAGCAGAGATCCAACCAGCCATTTGGGTTTAAAACAGAGGCTTGAAACCGCTTGGCGTACGGCAGCGATCAATTAGCTACGTTTAGATTTGCTGACCCTTTCAGAGACTTTCATAGTGTATATTTACAAATAGTGACAGTGTGAACATACTTCTGACATAGCTGGTTGAAAAGGATCTTGGGGGAGACAGGCCCTTTTCCAGGCTCCTTCATGCTTTGGAGGAACAGGAACATGGCTGAGGTGAGGGGTTCTGGGCTGGGCAACGTCACTGTTAGTGGCCCCTGTAAAAAAGCATAGCACCAATATCATATCTAACACAGAGCAGTGAGGCGTTCTGCATATTTAAAAGATAATATGAGTGAGATTATGACAGAGACTGGACTAGTCCAGTCCATGACAGCTGGAACCTACCAAGTTACACTCAGCAGAGGGGCAGATCTTCATCTTATGTCCCTTCTCCTTGACATCTTGAATTAGGTCATTAAGCATGTGGGTCTGGGAGAGATTCTAAACCAAAACACACAAACAGCTATTACAATTTCTCTTTTATATTTTCTCAAAGATGAGTTTCCACAAAAATATTAAGCAGCACAAGTGTTTTCATCATTGATAAGAACATTTTCTTGAGCACCAAATTCAAATATTAGAATGATTTCTGAATGATCATGTGACACTGAAGACTGCTATGCTGTGGCAGATCAAGTGTCGAGACTTGTTACTGCCAATACACCCACAACATGCTGCTGTGAGCATGCGAGAAATACTGCTGCTGCAAATATAACATACATGAAACACCTCGTAGCAGATCTATACAGGTGGAGCTGGGGAAGGTGGAGGGTTTCTGAAGCACGCTGCTAACTGCTACAGCAAGAACTAGTCATATATTTGAACTGTTGAGCAGAGAGCTCATTGGCTACCAATACAGGAGAGAACCAATCAGCTGTGCCATATGATAATGATGTCATTAGGTCAGATTGAGTTAGATCTATCGGACCGCGTCATCTAGAGCTTCATGCCAGAACTCTGTGTCTATACAGTTTGTTCATTTCATTTAATTTCATTTGTATTCCTGTAATTATTGGAAATTTTCCTTTGCTTACGTTTTCTTTTGTGAGCTGTTTTAATTCAAGATTAAACTGAAGTGTCCTTCTTGAAATAAGCTTGTCCCTCGGAAACAAGCAAGAATAAGATGTTTTCTCAAGGCCACAAGGGTGAAGGGGCATTTTTAACGACTCTTCCACATAATATACATGAATTAATTTGTGGAAATAGCCCACATCATAAACCAGCTGGCTTCCACCAAAACACACAGACCTGACACAAACCAAAAGTCAGGGGAGTAATGTGTGCTCTTGAACATGACTTTACCTGCATCACAGCATTGAAGAAGCAGGTGTTACCCAGATTGTTGATGCCCTTGACTGGGATAAGTGTGCTATTCACTGGAGTCTTCCCTCTCTGAGTGTCCACATACTCAGCGGGTTCCTCCCTGAGCCTGATAATTTTTGAGCTTGTTCCTAAAAGACAGAACAGAATATAAGTTAACAAATCTCTAATTAGGACACCATTTAGTAAAGCAGGTTATCTACATTCAAAAATATTTCAGTGCAATTAAAAAAAGCTGAAAGCTTGACAATCTTTAATTTAGTGAAATGAAAACAGTTCTTCTGTTATGTGAAGATCTGGACTGGGCCTGGTCCCAGTGTGCGCCTGATTTTCTGCAGCAGAAATGGGTTAACATGCTGGGTAGCAGCTGGGAGAGGCTGCAGATGACAGCTGGATAAAACTACGCTGGTTAGGGAGCAGGGAACAAGCCCAGCTGCTCCCCGCTACTGCCATGACTCTGCGGGAGATTCTTGGCCCAGGCGGCTAAACACAAGGCCCGCAGAGAGAGAAAGAGAGAGTTTTTCTGCACAAAAAAGCAAAACTCCAGAGAAATGACGGGTGCACTGCTTTCAACACTCAGGAGACATGAAAGCAACCTGCATGATAATTCAGAGCGAGCAGTCGGTCCTGTAAATAGCTCTCAGCCCCTCAGAAGAGAGGCGGATAACGCCTGTGGTTTTCAACAATACAGATACAATAATGCAATTTATTATAACTATCATTTATAACAGCGACTACTTCGTTGTGAAATCATTTATTCAACAATGATTAAAACACTTGAAATTTCTGGGGGAAAAAAAGACTTAAATGACACTGACTCAATGAATGTCACAAATTGTAATAAATTACTTGAATATCAACTTTAGCATTTATTCAGTATTTTTATTCTGTATTGTGTACTGTCTTTCATCATCCAATAAATATACATTTTATATTGTACAATGTGTATTTAAATTCTAAATGAACAATAATATGATAACTGGATGATGGTCATTTAAAGGAAGTCTCAATTTTGTTATGCAAATCTGACGAAAAATGGTGCATAAAGAGTAGATATCCTGTACACAATGACATACAGAATACAAGGCCAAAAAAGCCATAAAACAATAAACTTTCAGAATATAATAGTATTTATTAGAAAAACTACATCCCATTGAATTTTTTTTTTTTTGCTAGCTTAAAGAGAGAAAACGCCTTTGCCAAGGCCAGAAATCTCCAAAATGAATGGAAAAGGGTGAAATAGGGATTGCATTACAAAACCTCTTTCTATTAAAACTATTTGGAATAGGGAATTATCTAACCTTAATTTATCTGTCGACTGGGAGAGAGTGTGGTCTAATCTCAGTTTAACATCTAAAAATCTGGCTCATCGTCTTATTCACTTCAAAGTCATTCATAGAGCATACATAACTCCTTACAAAAGATTTAAAATGAAACTACAACCGAATCTCAACTGCCATATATGTAATATTACATCATCGGGTACTTTTCTGCATATGCTTTGGGATTGTCCTGTCGTCATCAGTCTATGGACACATGTAAACCTGGTTTTATCATCCTTACTGCAAAGTGATTGGTCTGTTAATCCAAGTTTGTGTCTTCTTAATGATGATTCTGGTCTCTGTATAACTTCGATGCAAAAGAGAATGTTGTTTGCTGGTTTTACAGCTGCGAAGAAGACAATAATACAAAACTGGTTTACACCGCACATGTGTGGAAAAACATATTGGATCCGTAGCCTCCTGCACATAGTGACTTGTGAATGTACAACAGCACGAATCAATGGGGCCAAGCCTTCTACCATTGATGCTCGGCAGTGCTTTCTCTTTGATATACGTGACTGTATAAAGGAGTGACTTTTGTGTTTTTCGTGTCCTTCCCTCTCTCCCTCCCTTTGACTGGACTGTGAGATATTGAGTATGTGTCTGTTGTTGTTTTTTTTTGCTTTTTTTTTTATTATTTTGGATGTTATGTATGAAAAATAAAAATGTTGATAAAAGAAAAAAAAAAGAAAATAAAAAAGAAAAGGGTGAAATAGGGAGGATGAATATTCACAAATATTATGAAGCACAGCCCTTAACTTAGCCTTCACAACATTATCTTTTATATGCATAAACCAACTATCTGCATGTTTCACTGGAAAAAGAAATAAAATACAGCTGCAACTCAATGAATAGCATGGACTACATATACACAACAGAAACGTACCTGCAATTTTTGTATGTGAGATATTTTTAAAAGTTTTAATTGGTGGACCAGTTGTCAAACTGGGTGGTGGCCTTTAGCAACAAAGCACTGGACAAGCCTTAACAAAACACTGAATCCATGAATGGCTTTGGACCCTTCTTTTTTATTTTTATACTCACTGGCACCATTTGTGAAGGAGAGCACAAGTGTTCTGTCAAATTAAGCATTAATGAACAGCTACAAGCACCCAAGGCACTGAGAATGAGAAAGAAAGTCAGCATGGTGCTGCTTGCTGCTACTAAATATTGCTATTTACACTCTTTTGTAGTAATGCATAAGTAAGAACAGGAAAACAAATGCACCTTTTAATGAGTATTAAGTAAATAACCAGCCATATGCTCCGATTAGCTCTTAATAAACTAATTATAATTGTTTTTTTGTTTTTTTTAAATGCACTAATAAACAAAATGCCAAAATAGGTATCAGCACTGCAACTAACAGGATTGAAAACTCAGACAAAAGTAAACTGACGCTCAATAAGTTCCAGCTAATTTGGGTTCAGATGTTGTTGTAATTATTGATAAAATTATATTTGCTAGAGACACTAGTGTACCGTATACATGTAACATGCTCTTAAATCGCTTCAAAATGACCTGAAGTAATTCATATCATATAGATGAGCGCAGGTTTTGTACATATCTACAGCTTGTTTTGCCCTCAAGTGGAATAATATGCCTTATTCTTGTGTCCCAATTGGTTTATTCTTGCATGAATGATTTCTGTTTAGAAAGTGGATAAAATGAGTTATTACATGCCTTAGTGTGCATTGATTTCTCCCGAACGCTACCTCCTATTGGAAAGATCTGCAAAGACGACAACATACATTGACGAGCTGTAAACATCATGGAATATTATGCCTTGGACGTCATCTTTTAGACAAAATACACAAAACCAAAGCACTTATATGAACGACCCTTCACATTCTTGTGTATCCAACAGAATCGAAACCATTTTGAAAAAAGGCACTTTAATGTACAATAACAGACATGTCAGGCTGTTGAATGCCTGTGCAGATGGGGGATGTTTCTGCAGGTCAGCCTTTGACGAATCTCTGCTGGATAATACCAGGGATCTTCATAAACGCACCTAAGCTGACACATAGATTCTCTTAAAGACTTCAAGGCTGCAATATAATTTCTTAAATTCAGAAAATTAGCACCAAGGCATATGGTGGGGTGGAAAAAGTAATTTCTTAAATCAGGAAAGCAACTAAAAGGTCTTGAGTTATCTTTTAGGTTGAACTGACATTGCCGCCCCAGGATCGCCTTATTTAGCCCCCCCCCCCCCCCCCCCCCCCCCTTCTGAATCCATACTGTCACACCGCCACATCTGAGGGAAAGCCCAAGGTTCAACCCATGTTCTCCAATTCAGGAAGTAATTGGATTTCCTTTGTGCAACAATGCTCTCCTGAGCTGCCACGAATGTTATGCAGATCCAAACTCACTTATTGCACAAACTGGCCCAGAATTAAGCCATGTTTAGAAAAAAAATTAAATTAAAATCTAAAGTGGGCAGCTTCTGTGCCCTCATGATTTTCTCACAGAGGTTAATCAGGCATCAAAACAATAGACTGGAGTGCTGCTATTCCTAAGTGGGGCCAAAAGCATCTGGAGCACTACATGGAAACATCTGGAAGTTTGTCTGTGTCCATACAGTCATTTGGGAGGGAGCCCATATGTCCAGGAACACTGTGGTGCAAACAAGTGTGGACAACAGGGACGCACAGCTCATACAATGAGCAAACAGGAGAATGAGTGAGTGTGATGCCAATAAGGTACTTTTGCATCTTGTCGGTCCCATTTTTTGAATGGACCAGGAGAATAAATGTGCGATGTGGGAATGCCTATGGAGTTACATCGCATCTGGGCCCACTGATCAAGGTAAACAATGTTCAGAGAGCCATCTGCCAGGATGGCAGCGAAGGAGATACGTAGAGGGGACTTGGGGGTGGGGGGGTGGGGCAGTGCCCTGAACAAGCATATGGAAAAACAGATTTTTCTTCTCCCTGCAGCAGTTAGCAAAGGCAAATGTCAGCATGCACCACGGCCACGCTTGACTGTCCTGCACTCGGCACCACCACCTGGCTCTCCTTGCTCAGCCACCGAATATGGGCAGGAGTGACACTGTGGAGCATGTCCCCGGGGCAGCCTAAACGATCAGCGATCCACTCCTCCCCACCCAGCTCTCTACAAAACGCACAAGTGCCAAAGTGAATGGGATGTGGTTTCCTGTTAACTGTGTTAAAAAAAAAATATTTCATAAGCACTGTAAAAACTTTTTTACCCACCCTCACCCTAAACCAGCAAGAATGTATTGTGTGAAACACAAAAAAAGATATTTAGCAGAATGTCTAAGCTGCTCTTCTCTAAACAATAAAAGCAAACTGTGACCGCAGTTTGGCCACGTCACCATTCACATGCATTGTATAAATTTTAAAAAAGTAAAGGAGGCCACAATAGGAACAATTCCGTGGTGTTATTAATACACTATTTATATTTCAAATGAGTTTTTATTATGGTTTTCATTTTAATTTCAGTTTTAGTAATTGCTATATGCTTTTTAGCTATTTCTATTTAGCTTTATTTCAGTTTTAGCTTTATTCATTTTATTACTTAAATGTAAATAAGAAAATATTTCAATTGTTTGTTTATGTTTAAATTCGTATCTAATATTTGTATTTCATTTCAGTTTTATTTCAATTACAACAAACATTTTTAATAGTTGTAGATTTAGTTAACAATAACAACAGTGCATTCTTGCCTATCTAATATTCTGTACTATTCTGTCTAAATAAATTAAAACAAAACTACGGTGGCCGAGAGCTCAACGCACTGCAACTTAGAATACAAGCAAATAGAAAAAGAACCAGCAAATCAACATGTATAGACGAAATACTTCCAAGGCACTCTCAGGGTGAAGTAAAAAGCCTTTAATATATTGGGCTTAAAGTACTTTTAATTATTTGTAATGCTTTAAGCCCAATATATTAAAGGCTTTTTACTTCACCCTGAGAGTGCCTTGGAAGTATTTCGTCTATACAATTTGATTTCAACCTCCATTATATCCAATGAGCACCAGGGGTTTTATAAAAGACACCCGTGTAGCACTCTCTGCTTCTGTTTCCTCAGCAAATCAACATCTTCATCAATTTCACAGCAGGTGCTGCAAATGCTCACAACTCACAAAGAACTTTATTTTGCAGTGTGTTTCTTTATTTGTTTGTGTTGTGAGCATTTGCAGCGTGTGTGTTGTAAAACTGCCGAAGTTGTTTTCTTAATTTGCAGGTGTTTTTTCTATTTGCAGTGTTGAGCTCTCTTTTTTGTAAAGAATGATAAATAGACATTCATTCAGAAATTTGCTGAAGATTATATTGAATATTATTAGTGGTTTAAAGATTAACTTTATTTGTGTGTTAGATGACAGAAAATAGGTAATAACGTAAAAATAAGGAAAGTAAACGACCAGTTTTAAACATCCAATAAGTCAAAACAGATAAATTAAAAAAAAAAAAAACAAGCCTCTTTATATCATCCAAGCAGCTTGGAAATTGTGCTAAAAATCTTAAATATATTTTTATGTTTAGTGCAAGAAAGAAAGTCATACAAGCTTGAAACGACATGAGGATGGGTAAATAACCACAAAGACAACCTACCAGAAGTAATTATTTATAACCTGTTTTGTACACGTAACTCCAAAAGGTCATAAAAGTAGCACTACTATTCATTGGTGCTTGAGGAAAAGCATTGAAACAAGTGTCACAACACTAACAAATGTTTGAAGCGTTGCAGTGGAGAACTTGCCAAGAAGAGTCAAGCATAGACTTATAGAAGTGAATGCACTGAACATGTACACCATTCAAAACCTTCCCTTTTTTCTCATAAAGTGAAGGACAGCTCTCCTCAGGCTGAAGACAGCAAGCAGTCATGAGGAAGGCCGAGCAACACCAAATGTCTTATTAATTTGTTAATTTGTTGTGGCCATGGGGCATGAAAACCGTGCTTCATTGCCATCTGAGGCCAAGGGTATCCAACGTCTTGATTCTTTCATGCACACACATGCATACACACATATAAATGTGCTGTTCACGTTGGCCCGGGATTGACCTAAATAGAAGAGCGTTCTTCCACCCGAGGCTAACCATCCTTAGCAATCAACAAGATTTAGCTACATTGGCAGATTAAATGTAAAACAAGGTTTAAAAACCATAAAAGTGCATATCAAAAAAAGGTTCCAATGAATACAAATCAACATTAAATTTTTTTTTTTTAAAAAGCGAGCCAGTAAAGAAAAATAATTTAGGAGGCATTTAGTAGACTTGAAAGTAGGGATGCACTGGTATTAAAATTCTGGGGATAATTTGTTTTCTTAATGTTATATATTAAAATTCTACACTATTTCATGAAAAATAATTTGAAAATAAAATTACAAATTAACATTTTTAAATGTGAAAACGTTTAAATGCTACAGGTGAAGTTACTTTACGTAAGCATTAAATCAAAGAAAAAGGAATCTAAATGGAAAAATACAGACACCAAACATGCACAATTACAGATGACAGATAAAAAAAAATTAAATAAATATAGGTGCATCCCTACTTCGAAATGTTACTTTGTTAAGTGCTTAGCTGTTTTAGACTGGGTTAGGAACCATAATGGATTACAAAAGGGTCCCTGAGTACATGGTACAATTCAATGCTAATTTTAATATTATCCACTAACTCTGGATTATCATGCAAATTGTTTACAACTGTGTTTAGAAAAAGAATAAATGAATAAAAACAGGAAAATGTAAAGCAAACTAACTTTGAACCCTCACCTCATGAAATATGAAATGAGACTGAAAATCAGTAAGAGAAAATGAAGATTCAACTGCTGCATGTGCCAGCCTCTGATGGCTATTGAAGCAAAAACATTTTAATTTCCTCAAACAAAGCCTTCCCAGCTGTGTTTCAAGCACAAGCCTGGCTCTCTGAGGTCAAGTCTCTTTCTACCAAGACTCTGGTACTTGAGCTGAAGGCCTTTTTGGTGAGAGAGCGCAGTTAATAGATTTTCTTTCTTCTCCCTGCTGTTGTTGTGGAAAACTATTATGGATTCTGGAAAATTCTTGCTGGGGCTCTTTTGTGCCACAGGTCTATGAGAAAAAGCGAACACAACAACAGGCTGTGTCTAAAAAAACCCTGGCCTTCAAATATTGCAGAAATGCAATTTCACCAGCTCCTCTATGCCAGCGCCAGTCCATTTCGCAGCCACAATGGCCGCCCGTTTCTCCCTCATTTAGTTGGCTCGCCAGGAACAATGAGCATGGAAGAATGGCAACAGGTAATTTAAAGAGCTAGGTAAGAAGGATGCGGGCAGGAGGTGGCCCAACTCTGGCCAAATACCACAGATCACCACCAGCTACCTTCTAGTCCTCACCAGAAGAAAATCACAACGGTTTTTCCCTTTTCTGTCTTCGGGTTTATTGGCTCGGAGAGTCTATCAGGGCTTGATCGGACAGATTATATACAACCAAACACCAAGATGTTTGAATATGTTCAGGGCCATCCTGCAAAGATGATAGAGTCTGTTTGACTCTGTCTGGAGTGGACTGGTTTTCCACTAAAAGAAAGAATAAAAAGTTTGTACCCAAGCGTAGTTGCAAAGTAATCAAAACTGAGTTTTGTGTTCATATGTTTGAAGTAAATGTGACAACAGCTATTTCACAAGCAAACAGCCCTTCTCACAACATCCACCACCTTTAACAGCTGAAGATGCAAGCTGGAAACAAGCTGCTCCTCCTGAAGAAAACGAGACCCTCTCCCTGAAGCTCAGAGTGAGAGACAAGGAATCATGGGAGATGAGGCAGAGCAGGGGGAGGAGCAGAGCTCAGGATCCGATCGCCACACAGCTGCAGTTGTTCTTCAGGGAATCCGACCGGGGAGCACCACTCAAGCGCCTAATGCCATTAATGAGCGCAGCCGTGCGGCAGTAACGGAATTGGAGCACAGCTTCTCCAGCAAGAGCCTAGCTGCCCCTGGAGTGGCGGTCGACCAGTTAGGCTGGGTTTAAATGAGCTAAACTTTGCTACACCAGAGCATCAGGACACAGACAGGGACAGAAACCGATTCAATGACTATTAAATATCATGCAAGGACAAGGTGGTAGCATATTTCACAGCTATGTGACATTCTATACACTAGCCTTTGCTGATCACTGAAAAGGGAAATGAGAATTGTAACAGACACTGTGCTTCTGCATTTACTGTCAAAGTCAGATGGACAAGGTTACTAAGTTTGCATACCAGAGAATACAAGCTAATTTTTTATGCTTGTAGGTGAAACTCCAATGACAGAGAGCTGTAACTGAAAGTAATTAAGATGGTTTCCTCACAACAATCACTTCACAACTACAGCACATGATCATACTCTTCTGTTGATTCTTATCATTTCAGCCAGGCTTTACAGGATTCATGATTTAACATTTGCAAGAACATGTCCAGGTCATAACTCACTCCAATTTCACAAAACAAAATGAAAAATGTAACAACAACAAGACAAAAAAAAAGTCTAAACCGTTCAAAATATGTGAAATATTATTACATTTTAAAATAACTATTTTAATATATGGAATTTATTTCGGTGATGGCAAATTTGAATTTTCAGCAGCTGATACTCCAGTCTTCAGTGTCACGTGATTAATCAAAAATGCTGATTTGGTGCTCAAGAAACATCACCTATTATTAATGTTGT
This sequence comes from Acrossocheilus fasciatus, assembly GCA_036784905.1. NCBI lineage: Eukaryota > Metazoa > Chordata > Actinopteri > Cypriniformes > Cyprinidae > Acrossocheilus > Acrossocheilus fasciatus. The sequence continues at coordinate 24,298,862 of CM071953.1, forward strand.
GGCTGCTTATATATTTTTGTGGAAACCAAGATTTTTTCCAGGATTCTTTGATGAACAAAAAGCTCAAGAACAGCATTTATTTGAAGCAGAAATCTTCTGTAACATTACAAATGTCTTTCCCGCCACTTTTGATCAATTTAATGTGTCCTTGTTGAATAAAAGTATTGATTCCTTCCTTCCTTCCTTCAAAAAAAAAAAAATCTTCCTGACTACAAACGTCTGAACTGCAGTGTGCATTGTGACATTATTTTTATGATACTTAAGCACATTATCATGAAAACAATGTTGCAATGTTTAAAAGCTTCGCTTTCTTAAAGATGAATATAATTTCCTCCTTTCGAATTATTTTTTTCAACTGATTTTGGAGTGAAATATGACCCATAAGACAGATTCTTCAATTTAAAAAATAAATAAATAAATCATACAAAGGAGCAGTTGTTAACGGATCTGATGATCTTGGAAACAATTTTTCCAAGACATGACAAGACTAGCAAGTGGAGAAATAACTGAGAAAATACTTCTCATTCTAAATGTGTAACAGAGTAAATTCATCCTGTATCCAAGGCAGCACTGGTGCTAGAGCTCTAGGTGGAGCCAGGGAGCTGCTCTTATGACAGAAAACAGTCAGCCAGTTACACCTGAGTAACACACTCAGCAGGAGCTAAAGACCGAGCCAACACCTTGTGATTCCAGTATCACAAATTTTAATACATCACTTATAAGGCACAAATCAATGCTAAAATAAGAGGGTCATTGAACTGTGTCTTTCTTACAATAATTACCATTACATTTACGAGCTTCAAACAGTAACTGAAGCACAGCATGCTGTAAGCCAATGAGGATTTACGGCATCAAGATATGAAAGCATGAGACAAGACGTTATTTAAATCGGTTGCAAACAGAATGTATTCAATCATGGTTCCTAATGTTGTATTAGAAACCTATTGTGTGAAATGTCTGATTTCAAATAAAGTATGAGTGGTGTGAAAAGTCAAACGTGAGACAAAATAACAGGATTTTATTTACCAAGGAGTTAGAATGATCCAAGGTTAACTATTTCAAGTGTAAAATACCTCATATATTGTGAAAAGAGCTACAAATTAAACTTAATTTAAGTGAATGCAGAAGAGGATATTGAAGAAAACAGCTGATTTTTTGCCTGTGAAATATCCCAGTGCTTTCAGAATGCCTAAAGACTGTGTGATGAAACGTATGTCCCTCATTGTATCTGGCAAACTAAAAACCAGTGATCCCAGGACAAAGGTGAATGACTGACAGATGTGCCAACATGGCATTGCTGTGTACAGAGAAACAATGAGGAGCCTCTAAAAGAGCCATTTAAGAGAAATCAGCTCTTTTGAGCTCCCTATACAGCACTGGAAAACAAGGTGATTTTCTTGTTTTAATGTTTAAAGAAGAGTCAGCCTCTATCGAAGATAAATCTCCACAAAAGCGTGATTGACTGTTACTACTATATGCAGATGAAAAAAGAGGCGTTTTTATATGATTAAAGATAAAGTCACACTTCTGCTTGTTTTCCTGTGGAATAAGTACCTGAGGTGGCCTTTGCTGAGTGCTTCTGCAGGAAATCCAGAGTCTGAGCCAGAGCTTTCTTATTGCAGTGAGTGGAGAGCTCTTCCTTACATTCAAAACACCTGTTAAAGGAGAACAAAACAAACATCAATATATTTATATATATATTTTTTTTTTATTTATTTATTTTATATCTATTAGGCCTTTCATGTCTTTTACATACACTAAAAGAGCATACACTAGTACCTTTCAAAAGATTGGGGTCCGTAAAAATGTATGCTTTTGAAAAATATAAATCTATTTTAAATCTATTTTTAAACCTAAAAATTATTTCTGTGAATGTGCCATTCCATACTCGTCTTTATAATATGCTGATTTGTGCTTAAGAAACTTTTTTTATTAATAATATCAATAATGAAAACAGTTGTGCTGCTTAATATTTTTGTTGAAACCGTGATCTTTGATGAATAGAAAGTTCAGCATTTATTTATATCTTTACTGTCATTTTTGATCAATTTAATGCAACCTTGCTCTGACCCCAAACTTTTGCATATATGGTGATCTTTCTAAAAATGCATAAGGATAAATAATCATGAATAATACAGTATTATCAGTTAATGTTTCCTACCAGGCTTTCCATGTACTGAGGCTGATGGTGATACAGTGAGAGTCAGAGTGATGAGCTTGCTGGTGTTTTGTGGAATGCTGAGTTTCTGCCTGGTTACAACCCTGAAAGAGAGAAAGACAATAGCAAGGTTATCATATATTACTCTCGACGGGAAAAATGTTTTAGTACAATTCATCCTGTTCAGCACGGTCAATCAAAATCGAGTGATTGCCAACATAACTTTTTTTACACTGTCAAATCAAGGCCAAACAAACAACCGTCATATTCCCAAATGTGCCGTCAAGGCTTAAATGCGCCATACAAAAACAGTGGGTAAAAGGCAAAGGAAACAATAGGGACAGAAAATAATATGATCTTTTAAGCATAGGCCTAATAAAACTTCATTATTTTTTTTTAAACTTGCAGTACCCAACCATCACAGCTGTGTGTTAAGCCAGCCTACATTTTTTACGATGTTCAAATGTTTGGGGTTAGTAAAAAAACATTTTTTCTTCATAAATTCATACTTTTTTTCAGCCAGGACACATTAAATCAGGGGTCACCAAGTTTGGTCCTGGAGGGCCGGTGTCCTGCAGGGTTTAGCTCCAACCCTAACCAAACACACCTGAAGCAGCTAATCAAGGTCTTACTAGGTATACTTGAAACTTCCAGGCAGGTGTGTTGAGGCAAGTTGGAGCTAAACTCTGCAGGACACCAGCCCTCCAGGATCAAGTTTGATGACCCCTGCATTAAATTGATCCAAGAGTGAAAGTAAAAGATTTTTTACATTGTAAAAAAAAAAAGAAAAGAAAACTATTTCAAATAAATGCTGTTATTTTGAACTTTCCATTCACCAATCCTGAAAAATCTGCATCACAATTTCTATTAAACCGCTAAACTGTTTTCAACATTGATAATAACAATAAATGTTTCTTGAGCACCAAATAAGCATATTCGAATGATTTCTGAAGGATCATGTGACTGGAGACTGGACTAATGGTTGCTGAAAATTAAGCTTTGCCATCACAGGTATGAATTACATTTTAAAATATATTAAAATAGAAAAAATAAATTGTAATAATATTTTACAATTTCACTGATTTTACTGTATTTTTCCATTAAATGAATGCTGCCTTGGTGAACATAAAGAGATTTATATTAAAAACTTTTTTTTTCTTCAAATCTTACCAACCTCCAAACATTTGAGCAATATCTTTGACACAGTGTGACTTAGAGCCTATAAAAATGCCTTAAAAATGACTTGTCAGTTATCCTTGCTTTGTGTGTAAATATTTTACAATAAAATTGTCTATTATGGCAGTCAAGTTTCTAACATTTGTGAAATAGTGGCAAATATGCCACTAACAACCTGTGACACTGCACACTGACAAAACTGCCTACAATTTAACACCATATAGCCTATTGCGGGTTGCAGAATGTGAAGATCTCACCTGGAACCCACACTTGAGGCACACAAGGATGTCATGTGCTCCTGCTGATTCTCCCTCATGTATGTTCCTCTCTTTAAGGCAATCGGAGCACACCGACCACAGGCTGCCTGTCACTGCCTTCTTCACTGAGCTGAGGTCCACAGCCCTGCTCACATGCTGGCATGTCAACCCTGGATGACACCAAAATATGCATCTTTACTGTAGTTTACAACTCTATGCAAGCATCGGTAAACCCACAATCTAAAGCAGCATGCATGATCCTTAATGTCTGATAAATGCCTTGGATGCTTCACTATGATTTTTTAAATGAGTACCTAGCATCCCATGAAAAATGTGCTGGCATGAGAAACGACATTGAAACCTTTCCTTACCGCCAACCTCATCGGACGAGTCTTCATCACGAGGCTTCTTTGGCTTGTTAGACCGCTTGGTCATGTCTGCGGCTTTTAAAGAGAAGGGGTCTTTCAGCCGCATTTGTATCTAGGAAAAAAGTCACTCACTAAGTATGAGAGCCCACAGCACAGTTAAAATTGTGTTTCTGAAGCCTAAAACTCTAAACATTATCATTCAACACATGCCTGGGAGCCAGGGCTCACTAGAGGGCCTTGGCAAGCTTCCAAGGTGGGCACAAAATGACTTTTAATTTAAAATAATTATATTAAAACAAGCCATTGTCATTAAAAGGCTAAAACTGCCTTTAAAAAAAACAACAACAAAGGCTAAAAATTACAAATATATGAAAAAATATATATTAATTAACATTATGTAATATATATATATATATATATATATATATATATGTAATTACAAGGCTAAAAAAATATTCAAATAATACAATGTAACTAAAAGGCTAAAAACTGCTCAAATAAAATTATGAAAAATCTTGTGCAACTACAAGGTTAAAAAAAATTAAAACAATACAATTTAAAGGCTATAAACCACTAAAAATCAAGACTCGCAACATATAAACTGACATTATATTTCGTATTCTGATTTTCCTCTCAGCAACTTTTGTTTTTATTGAAGAACATACCGTTTTAAAACTCTGTAATTAATATAATCTATTGACACTCCTGAGTATTGTTCCTCTTCATCTCAACTATCTCAGTGGGCAAACATTGCAGTCAGTACCAGTCCTATTTAAAGCACATTATACTGTACCAAAGAGGACAGCATATGAATACAATTTTGATAAGGAAGTCTCCATTACAACCATTAATTAGAACTGACGAATCAGTAAGTGAGGGTAATAAAGACATACAGGAGAATTAGTTATTAGCACAGCCACTGTAGCAAAGCAAACAAGAGCACGACATCTGAGACTTGCCCAGGTAACTGATACAAGCATTGACAGCAGGTACCGGCTGGTTAAAGGCCTGTGCTTCTTTAGCAACGTTAAGTCAGATCTGTTTATAGCACAATGTTGCTCCAAAGGAGTGGCTATAAACATCGAATGGTCTTTGGCTTACAGTAATAAACCCAGCTCACCCTGTTTATGGTCCCCTCCTCTCCAGGCTCACTACCAAGTGAACGTCGGTTGTCAAGTGGCCAGGTGGAAGAGCGAAGCTGACAACTTACATATGCTTCCAAGTTTATAAATACGGAAGAATTTCTGCCTGTAGTTTCGGTGTTCGGATCTAACACTTGGACAGTCAGGAATCGAGTAATTCCGAGACGCAGTTTATATTCTGATTAACAGAGTTTGTCCGCGTATTTGGTTGGCATTTAGAAAAGAACAGAAAACACAAGTATCACATGTGTCACGTGGTCGGATCCTCAACGACGCACTACGGATACTTGTATGGCCAAACTCGTTTGTATATCTACTGTAGTTACAAAAGAACTGTTTTAAAAGTGCTGTGGTGTTTTGTATAAATGTAAGCGCAAAAGGGCAATATTTTTGTTAAATATAATATAGAAAACCTAACTTTTACCTCTTGCTTGTTTTATGATACTCTATTTTTATTTTACTGGTTGCATAATTTAATCAGTTACACTTTGCAATATATTGTATTTGCACATTTCACTTGTCTTCGTATTTTTATGTTAATATGAATATTTGAGATCTGCATACCGACTTGCATTTTTAATTAAAGTAATATTGTAACAATGTATTATTCATATAGAAATTAAAATTAAGGTACGTTCTATATTTTTAAATGCTTTCCTTAGCAAGCATCACTAATTAAAAAAGTCCAGTTTCACCACTAGTTTAACATTGGAACCACATAGCAAGTGTGGGTCGACATTTTTTTTTTTTTTTTTTTTTTCAATTCCAGTCAAATTATAACATGGCAATAATTTCTTATATATCAAAACACAGTATAGCACTTTGTTAAACAGATACAAAAAAAATAGGCAAAGAGGAAGTAATAAATAAAGAAAAAATAAAATTAAAATGAAAAAGAGTTTTTTTATTATTATGAGTTTTTATGCTTGTAAACTGTATAGAGATGACATTGTATAAAATATACAAATTGTGTCAACATGTATCAATGTGTTCAGAACACATGAAATAAAATTAAAAACGTTAATGTTTAGAAATAAGAAAAGCTTGAGAGAAGAAAAGAAAAAAAAAAATTTGCATACGATTTTGGGAGTCAAAAGACGAGCCAGCCAGCGTCACCGGTAATACGTAGTTGTGCGCATGCGTGCAAGAGTAGAGGGTAGCTGCAATCCGGCTACGTACCTGACGATCAGTTGTACCGTGTTTTCGTCGATATTTAAATACAAAACAAGAAATAAGGAGCACCGTCATCGTGTAGCTTTCATTACCATAAATCCTAGCATGGCGTTAAATGTCTATTCCCAGCTGACGAGAAGTATCGTCCGCGTTTTAGCGAGCAGAAGTGTCATTCCTGTTACAAGACAACTGGCAACTACTCCGTGCTGGACACATTTACGTTGCTTACAGCGTGAGTCTTGAAATACTGCACTGATATTTAACAGTTAGGCCTAAATGTAATGCACCGTGCTTGACATCGATAACGGTAGTTCTAAAAGTCACGGTGAATCTTGTATTTATCTCTACCGTTTTAACATAGGCTATGTCATTTCTGGCTCTGCGTATCTGGAAAGGTCTGGGCTGAAATAAGTACTTGTATAAATTATTCTAAAGGTGGCATGTTTCTTTTTAAAGGTAAATATCACATGATAACTATACGTGTAGCAGAAGAACGGTCTCTGTTGGTCAAACGTGTCCTATCTGTCTTCCAGACATCCGTGTCATTCGTTATGATGGTAGTTCATTACGAAATTTCAGTTCTTCAAGCCAGCCTTCAATAGATGTGTCCTACGAGCAGCTGAAGAAACTGCTGCTGTCCGACTCCTGTGTGGTTATAGACGTCCGTGAGCCGTGGGAACTCAGGGAATACGGGAACATGCCTGGGTCAATTAACGTGCCATGTAAGTCAGTGCATGGCCTAATCCTACTGTTTATTTAAAGACACATTATATAAATTATAATACTGTACCCTCTCTTCTGCAGTGGGACAGGTGAATGGAGCTCTCCAGCTCACGTCTGATGAATTCAAGGAGAAATACGGAGGAGTCATGCCATCACAATCACAAACTATCGTGTTCACCTGTCTAGCTGGTGTAAGAAGCAAAAAAGCCCTGGAAACTGCAGTGTCTTTAGGATATACCAAGTGAGCAGTTACTCTTATTATACAAAAAGGGATGAATGTAATATTTTAATGCAGGGCTGTCCAAACTTTTTATTATGATTGGCCAAATATTAAACCTGATTGCAGGCCATAGGCCAAAATTAAATGTTTAATAAAACTATATTTTATTAAAATATTAATTTTTGAAATGCAATTCACTTATATTTCAATGCAAAAAAATAAATAAATACATGCTTCAATGGCACGTAAGCCGCCCCCCCCCCCCCCCCCCCCCTTGGGATATGGCATTGGTGGGCCAAATCAAAGGTCATCACTGGCCAACTTTTTCCCTGGTTTGGGGGTCTCTGTTTTAATGGTTATTCTCATTATAAGTATGTAGATGCATTAGTATCATTCATGCATTAGACTATGCTCAATTTTATATAGTATACTAAGGTTGAAAACAAACAATAAAACCATGCTAATATGTGAAATAAAAGGATAATTCTTGGATAAGTGCTCTTATGAAATGTATAACAGAAAATGTAATTTTTTTCTGAATAAATAAAAGATATTGCACATTTAAACCAGTTTAAGATCAATATGCTGTAGTGCTGTATACTGAAGTTCTGTTTGCTTTAGTTGCCTAAGTTGTCTCTCTCTTCTTGTAGGGTTCAGTATTATCCAGGCGGATGGCAAGAATGGGCAGAACATCAATTAATAAAAACCAAAGACTGATTGTCACGCTGTAGTCATGTTAACACTGTAATAAGAAGTTTGATTGACTTGTACTGCGGTCTGAATTATACCATTGACAGTCAAAATGTGCCAGTAAGACTGAATCATTTAATGGTATTGACTTGAAATAAAGGAATGGTGTGATTATATTTTAAGCCTGAAAGATGTACTGTTATATGATGTGAGCTGTGTACACTCCACACTATTTTATTTGATGTAGTCAGTTTGAATGGGAAGTGCAGTGGCCTACAGTGTGTGTTACAATTTCTGTTCAAAGGGCTCTTGGCTAGTAGTTAAACCTAAATATTTTGAGCAGACAATGCAAATATGAGCTATATATATATATATATATTATTCAGTGATTTATGAGTTCAACATAGCACTGTTTAAAGTAACTGGAGAGTTATGTTTTTGTATACTTGAAAATAAAACCTTGATGCTACATTGTGTGTATTGTGATTTATTTGAATCTCACATTCGTCTTGTTGGATAAAAATATCTGGTAAATACTTAAATTTAAATTTGAAATAAATATTAAAAGATAGGGTGTAACTCATCCTTCATCATTTGTGCTACAAATATGAATATCGACATTAAATGGAGGGGCTTTAGTTTTGCACAGAAAAAAAAAATACTCAGGTTTTCTTCACAAAATGTAAAAATCAGATGTAAATATCCTTATATATTTCAAATACCTTCTGTTCTGTTAAACTTTCTGTTCATCAAAGAACCCTGAATGAATTACTGTTTTAACAAAAATATTAAGCAGGACAACTTTCTCATCGCAGGAATAAATTACATTTTAATCTTTAATGGTATTCTTAATTTTTATTTGCTTACGCATGTTTCAGTGTAATCTGTGACTAATGAGAACAAGAGCTGTATATGGCACTGCCATTATATAATCATAGAAGAATGTCTTACACTCTCACAAAAAGAGGTACAAAATCTGTCACTGGTACAGTATATTTCCAAAGGTAAATCTTTGTACCTAATTAAAAGATAGTACCTTAAGTCTACATATTAATACCTCACTATTTTTTTCTGAGAGTGCACTGTTAGTTATATTAGTCATGTTAATCTTTTGAGCTATACGCATGTTTACGATTCTAAGAATTATGTGTACCATTGTCATTAATGTGGATGTGACAAAGCTGTCTCTTACTGATGAATCTGAAATTTTGAAAATTATTTTAATTACAAGTGAGCAAAGCAGTTATGAGCAGACAAAGATAACAGTGCCTTATTATTGCCAATAAAGAAGCTAGTCTTTTGTCTTTACCAATGCTGTCATAGTTTTTTTTCTGTATGAGCACTGCTATAGGGATGAGTGACTAATGTACTGTAATTGAATGAGATAGCAGGAGTAAAATAACGCCTGAGTGTTTGAGCTCATTTAGCCACTGTTCACATCTCAGAGAGATTCAGACCCAGCCTTCCTCCCACATGCCTGGCAAATCTTAGATAGTTGGAAAGAATCTCATAAACCACATTCGGTCAGCATTAAAACAAAACAAACAAAAAAAAAGAGTTCTGTAATGAATATAGATTAGACAATATTTCAACTGAAACTGACTTTTTAAGAAAAAAAATTCTTTAGATCCTGATTAAAGAGACTCCAAGGACTTTGTAATTCCCACTTACATCCTTTAGTCATCTCAAGCATGAATCTCAGACAGGCCATAGAAAAACACTCTAGTTAATTCCTCTTGCATTTCTCATTTTTACACATTCTGCCATGTAAATAGTGGCCACATTAGTGTCATCTCCCTCTGCTCAGACTGACCTTGTGACATTACTCCTTGCCCTGTCTAGAAGCATGTGTAATTAAAATCCCTACATATCAAACCACATCACATCACGACTGCACCTCCAGACTAATGGAGCCTTGTCTCATAATTTACCCCTTCATTCAACACCTCTCAAGACCCTGACAGATGTTTGAGTGACGAGCCCAGTTCTTGATGGTGCAGAGGCTCAACATTCCCATAGCATTGACTCATGTTTATAGTGGAGTATAAAATGCCTGGATCTCTGGGAGTGTGGATTTGCGAGCACAACTTGTGAGAGGAAGATCAACACAGCAAGGCCTTAAAGTTTAGCCATTGACCCATGATGAGTCGCAGCCCAGAAAGGATCTCATCCTATCGCCGCCATTTCGAGGACACCAGCACCTCCTCTTACCAGGTGAGGGTCAGCAGCCCTTCTCCCGTCAGACGGGATGTCGATAGGTGCCGTTCAGCCAGCTACACCCGTAAAGCCAGCGCTGTCAGCAGCAGCATGGCAGTGGGCCGGAGGACCATCTCATCCTCACGCAGGCAGCCCTTCATGACTGGGTAAGCATTGCCCATCTGCCGGCACAGACAAATGAAGGAACAATGCAGAGCATCATCACATGCATTCAACTAAATGCAATTTACCAACAGAAAATGTTTCAATTGTTAAAAAGTTAATTGTTTCTGGCATTTATAGGAGATGCTCAAAATAAGCTTTTAATAAAATAAAAAAAATGAGAACATTACAACTTACAAATACACACACACACACACACACACACTAAGGATGTATTTAAAGATATTTAAATATATTTATCCATATACTTAATCATAAAAAATAAATATTTATTTTAATACAAATATGTATGTTATGTAAAATAAAAATATACATTTTTATTTTGTTGTGTGTATTATTTAAAAAAAAACAATCAAAATCATCTAATATAATTAATTAAATTAATGATATACAGTGAAAAATCTAAATATATAATCCAAAATTTATATATAAAAATAAAAATTCTAAATTAAATGTAAATAAATTATCTCTATCGGTCTATCTATCCATCCATCTATCTACAAGATTTTATTCATTTTACATTTTATATACATATTATTAAATATATAGATACACATAGTATAACAATTTAATATACAATTATGCAATAAAATATAAATTTCATGAAATTAATTATAGCCTACAAAAACTTTAAATATTTGCCTAATTAGAGAGATTTTTGACTCCCGAATATAATGAGGCCTATTCTGTTGTTTGATGGCAAATCATTTCTTTGTTAGAACACAGTTTCTTTTTAATTGTATTTATTGATCCGATAAAAATCACACGCAGCCTCTAGGAAACTCAAGCGCTCAACTGTGACCTAATAAAAACCAAAGTGATAAACAAATGCATCTTTCCCATGTCAGCCACACGTTCCTTTGCATTCACTTCACATCTCGTTTTACCTTTTGGAATACACGTTGTGATAAATCTGAATTAATTGCAGTGTCGGAATGGGAGCCATCTGTCTTAGCGGAGGGGGACCAGGGGTCGATCTCGACCAGGCTTCTGCAGAAAACCGTGAATTCCTGAACACACGAACCAGTGAGAAACAAGAGATGATTCTGCTCAACGATCGACTGGCAGCATACATCGAGAAGGCAAGTGCACTCACAAAAAATATTATTCCTATGCCCTAAAACACTGAATGCATCACAATGTTATGGTGCCATATATTATGAATTTCACAGCCTACTTTAATTAATGTAACTGATTACAAAATAACAAAAATGCAATATAATTTAACAGTGCTCTTAATACTCTTGGAAACGAGCCTCATTTTAGAGCCATCTTTGACAGGATTTGTCTGATTTGGCCACGCTTGATTGCTTCGCGGGCACTGGCAGTGTGGAAATGCCACTGCTGGCTCGCGAGATAAAGCGCATTATTCGCACTTCTGTGGGCACACAGACAGAACACATCACACGCGTACTGTGTTGTCTTATTCTCCTGTCGCAACAAAGGTCCGTTCGCTGGAGCAGCAAAACAAATTGCTGGAGACGGAAATCGAGGCCCTAAAGAATCGATACTTGAAGCCCACCGGCCTCCGCCTGCTGTATGAGGAGCAACTCCAGGAGCTGAAGAGGCTGGCGGACCAGATGAGAGTACAGCGGGTAGCTATAGTCATTCGAATGGATCTTTCGACAAATCTTAAGCATTAAATAATATTTTAAAGCTCTACAATAAATGTACACCTGGTAAATTAATATGCAGCCATGTAAATGAATTCAATTAAATAAATCATTTATAAGTATTTACACTAGGCTATTTTTAGAGTAGAATAATGTTGTCTTAGATAAGGAACAGGTAATGATTCATATTGAGGGGGAAATAAACATAGGCCTGGTCTATGTATTATGTGTATGATAATACCTATAATTACTTTTAAAGGACCTTGCTGTCGCTGCAAAGGATGCTATGGCGGGTCAGCTGGAGATGATGAAGGTGAAATATGAGGAGGCCTTGGAGATGAGGAAGAAAGCCGAGCTTGATATTGAAGCCTTCCGTCCGGTATGATTACCATAAAATTGTCTTTTAACATTTAGTTATATAAGAAAAAAGAAAAAAAAAACCGAGGTGAATGAGGTGAACACATTTTATCTCCTCAGGATGTGGACGCCGCCACCGCCGCGCGCATTGCTTTGGAGAAGCAGCTAGAAAACCTGGAGGTGGAAATAGAATTCCTTCGAAGAGTACACAAACAGGTATTTAAAACGCAAAATGGCTATATTGCCCTTGATAAATAAAAAGCTAAATGGTAATTTTTCAAAACCGCACATTTTCAGGAAATCGAGGAGCTTATGAAACAGATATATGCGGCCCACGCCTCAGCTGCAGACGCTTACAGCCTCCCAGACCTCTCGAGCGCCATCAAGCAGATCCAGCACCAGTATGACGACATTGCCGCCAAGAATTTAGAGGTGAAGATTTTTGTGTAACAAGTAGTGTTTAAAATGTTTGCCACTTGGGGAGCATTATACATATGATCGGCGAGTAGTTGTTCTATTGTTAGGCTATTATTATTATTATTATTATTATTATTATTATTATTATTACAGTTTTGTTTGGAGCTTTGAGTTTAAATGTTTCTGTATAAAAAAGTTAGAAAAATGTTAAAAGTTCAGTTAAAAAATGTTGCTATATGTTGACCATTTTAAACGTTTAAAATGAAAGGGGGTGGTAGTAGGCTATGGGTTTATTTTATTATTTACATTTTTGGGGGAATTAAGTTTGTTTGAAAAAAAACCAACAATACACTTTCCATGGACTTCATATTAACAAAACCATTTTTCTGCAGGAAATGGACTCTTGGTACAAAAGCAAATTTGATGATCTCAACAATAAAACGTCAAAACACGTAGACAAGATGCGAAACGTGCGAGAGGAAATTGTAACTGCGAAGAAGGACGTAAGTATTAACCCATTTAATCCCACCGGTCACAAAAAGATGTTTTTCATTTATAAAGCTCTAAAAACCTTACAGACTGATGTTTTAGTGCACTTCCTGCAAATATGGAAAAAATAAAGTGTCTCAATTAAATATGTGCAGTTTCACATGATTAGTGTAAATTGTCACATGACCAGAGCAGTTTATTTCCTGTTTGCACCTTGAGAAGATGATGGATGCATCAAAGCTCCAAAACGAAAGGCTAGTAAAGTATGTTAACATGAAGATATGGTACACATTATCTTTAGGGTGTCTAGTATTAATATATGCATTTGTAAACATGTTGACGGTCACAGTGGGATAACAGTGAACTTAGGTATACAATACAAATCCAATGGCAGTTGCTAGTGAAAATGACAATAAAATGTTGCAATGACAAAATATTGGAGTATTACAATAATGATGTTGTAATACTCCTAGCATTGATATGAAAATTTGATGTTATATTTGACAAAAAAAAAAAACAATTTTGAAATGCGGTGATGGTTGCTTTTTATTTATTTATTTATTTATTTATTTATTTATTTATTTATTTATTTATTTATCTCAGTGTTCCTATCAGTGTTGCATAAGGTTTTTTATGCATAATAGTAACCCTGTGATCAAACAGTTTAAAATAGCTGAGCTGAGATATATAACAATTTTTATGACTGTAGAAATATGTGATTTCAGTTCTCACCTTATCCCACCGGTCACAATTGTGACTGAGCATAAAACACAATTTTTCACACACAATTTCAAAAAATAATTATTGATTATTTCAAAGGGTTACTAATGACACATCATTTGGATATTTTCATGTCTGGGAAAAAATTGGGATTTAATGGGTTAATGATCATTCTTGACACATGCTTAAATTGGGGAACATAACAATAGTAAAATAACAATATTCAAAATGATTACAGTATAAGATTCATTCATTGTTTCCCTCTTGTTTTAAATATTATGCTTATTTTTAGATTCAAAATAAGGAGCGTGATCTGGACTCTTTGAAAACCAAAAATGAGGCTTTGGAAGCACAGATCCGTGAGACTCAAGAAAAGTACAGAAAAGAACTGGAGGAACTCCAGGTGAGAAACAGAGTCACATATAGTCATGCCTTGGCCTACATACAAAGTAAAATCAAAGAAATCTGATACGCATGAATATAAATATGACTTTAGCACTTCTCGAGACTTCTGATATATATATATATACATATATATATATTTTGTCAGGCAAGAATTGAAGCCTTGCAGCTTGAGCTGAGATCCTCAAAACAAAGGACGGCACTGCTCCTGCGGGAATACCAAGATCTGCTCAATGTAAAGATGTCCCTGGAAATTGAAATTACCACATACAGGTAGATTTTAGATACTTGAAAAACTCTTTAAATCCAAACACATACCACCTACTCCAAAACCACTTGTAGCTTTCAGGTTAAAACATACCAGAATTTAATGGTAAGTCACATCTATTTCAGAAACCTATGGAAACCTTTGCAACTTTCATTGTTATTTATTTATTTTTGTGCTATTTTTCTGATGTAATCATTGTGATCTTTTGACTTGACTCACTCTTTAATATTGCATGTATCAGAGATATTTATCTCTGACAATGAATGTTTTTTCTGTTTTCTTCTGTTTTTTAATATGTGTCTGTACCATTCTATTGTTGTTCTTTTTGGACCATGTTTGCTGATCAGGTTTATGCGAAATTTCTGCAGTTTTCTTCAATCCTTCCTTCTAAAATTTTGTTCACAGGAAGCTCATTGAGGGTGAAGACTCTCGTATTGCTTCTGTGATGCAGAGCATGCAGACCATGTCCCTCATGAGCGGCAGCATGAGTGTTCACAGTGCTGGAGCTGCAGGTGTTGCAGGAGTTGCTGATAGAGTAGCCGGAGGTCCTGGTGTTGGTCCAGCCACAGGTCTTGGAGGAGGTCTAGACAGTGGGCTTGCCAGAGGTCTTGGAGGAGGGATTGGCAGTGGTTCTTCCAGAGGTCTTGGAGGAGGGATTGGCAGTGGTTCTTCCAGAGGTCTTGGGGGTGGTAATGGCGGAGGCATTGGAGGAGGTCTTGTTAATGGCATCACCGGTGGAGTTGGCGGCCCAGGCACCACGGTAGACTACACTCAAGAGCAGGCTGTGGAGATGACAGAGAGAAAGACTGTGCTCATCAGGTAGCATAAAATCCAAGCTTTCTGTCAGAGCAGTGACTTAGTGTTTTGCACATGTTCTTTCTGTGGTGTTTATGCAGGAACTTCAGTTCTGACCTTAAGTCAAATTCCAATCCCATTCCCATATCTCAGTTTTAGAGTTTCATTCCACTTAAATTCTTCATTGCTGTTTTCCCACAGAACCGTTAAAACTGAGGATGACACGCTGGAGAGCAACACACAGGAGAAATCGTATTCCATCTCTGGAGCTGCTGATGAAGAAGAGTAGTGGTGTTTTCTGCTCACCAATCATGCCTTCAGATGTGCGTGCCTTACAAACCAAAGATCTGCTTGCATCTTGCATTGCTTGTCCACAATAAAGCTCTGAGCATCACATCGTTTTGCGGGTTTTGTTTCTCCATTGTTTGTGCACACAATCCACAACATCAACAGGTGTAGACGCAGGGCACATTATGACTGTGTTGGAGACAGATGATGAGGAAGGAACAGACAGGAAAACAACTTGGGATAAAGGCAGGGAGTGTTACGTGTCACTCCAGGCTCAGTGTATCACCTCGATTCTTTGGCCAAAGGGGAATCCCATGCAAGCCATCATAAGAACGGTACTGCCACAACATGAAGTCACACTCACTGTATGGCCCCATTCTATCCAAATCTGCCCTCCTCCTCTGCATCTGATCCATCCTGATCGGTCCACACTGGAACATGCCAAACACTCAAAGTGTCTGGAAGTGTGAGGGAGATGTGCACTGGAGTACTTAACCATAAAACTACAGAAGCCAGCCACTGTGGGTAAAACGAGCATGTAGCTGACACAAAACAGATATATAAAGCGTGGCATGTGGCAGACTAACAATTTAATACGTTTTCTTTGCATTTCTATGCAACTCGCTGTTAATTTATCCAATTTCAAATATGAAAGGATCTATACGCATCCATCACAGACTTTAAATGACAGAGCATGAGTCTGACCTTGAGCACTGACAAACTACACTTCATACCTGTGAGTCGACAGTCGGCAGCAAATAACAAGAACAAGCACTAAAACATGCAGAGCTAATCAATCAAGACAAGGAAGTCTAAATATTGAAGGAAGCCTACAGTATGTGACAAAAGAAAGAATGACTCAAAGGCCTCCTCGTCACATTGTCAGATGATATGTGTGAATTTTAGAGCAAGTATGATTAGTAACAAAGTTAAGTGTAAGACATTTGCTTTCTCCATATTTAGGATTTTATTTATATAATTTTATGCCTATAAAATACACTACACTATGATTTATTTAGACATTATGCATTATATTGTTTAGCAGAAATAATTAATTAGCCTCACTGATTTTCTGATTAAGAAACGTGGTTATTTTATTTTATTTTATTTTATGACATTATTTGGCAGAACTGGGAGAATCATTGGCCTCCTGGGATTACAATAATATTTTAATCTAAAGCAAAAGAGATTACTCCAGGGTAAAATAAGTCAAAACAGCTATTCAGTCATTTAGTCGTAATTAGGATATTTCGTCATGACAGCAATTCATTTCATTTTCAAAACTGAAAAACAAAAAACAAAAATGTTTTAATAACAATAGCAATAAATATATTAATTACGACTTTATTATTATTATTATTATTATTATCTCAGGTCAATTCGCTGGATCTTTTTTTAATTGACAGCACTGGGACGATTCAGGGTCTTGAACATATCGGGTTAATCAATAGCCCCTCATTACTATTTTGTCCACGGTCATCATTTCCACAAGCTCATCCCACCCGAAACGGAGGCGCAATTAACGGCCAGTACTTGCCTTGCATTGTTTCTCTGCAGAAATGCACTGGACATTATGAAAAACCCAGAAATGTCAATCCTGGCCATTAATGAGGGGCTACAGACAGTCTCCAGTGACAGTCGCTGATTCATATCATTAGCATGCCTTAAGTCAGTCATGTAATGCGCATCCGAGCGGCGTTGTAAAGTTGGTGATATGCATTACGGCATGATAAAAATGAACTGCCTCATGCATTGCCTGCATACGTGCATTATCAATATAATTAGCTGGCGTTTACGTGAGTGGCCATATGACCTTTGAAAGACGGGAGCTATCCAGGGTCCTGCCAGGCTCACATACACATTTAAGCTGCTAAAAAAGGATTTAAATGTTGCCATTAGAAATGATTAGAATCAACGGCAAATGCAATGTTTTTTTTTTTTGTTTAGTTTTTTTATATATTTATTTTTTATTAGCCCTATTTAAAATATTTCTATATTAAATTAAAAAGCAAAAAAACTCAAGTGTGCAAAAAAAGTGTAATGTCTCATTCAAAATTAATACAAATTGATTTTCTATGTTAAATAAATCCCTAGGCCTCATTTACAGGTCTCAAGGTGACATTTTTCAACTCATAAAGACTAAATTTTCATAAAGTAAAAATTTTCCTTGCAAATTACATTCAAAACCACATATTTAGCTTACCTGATGAATATTGTGTCTGAACAGTTACTTTTCGGTTTCATAATAAAATATTATGCAGACACCCAAATTATTCAAAATGTTTTCAATCCATGACTGAATTGAAAGAATGCCGTCAATGGAATAACTAATGACCCGTCTGTACATACCATCACACGAAACTCCCTCAGCTTTTTTTTTTTTTTTTCCCAGCGTCCACTTAAAGGATCAAAAGAGGGCAAAAGTTGGTGCTCTCCAAAACCTGAGAAATTCTGTCAGTTTTTGCATATGGTTTTAGTGCCTTAATCCCAATTAGGCCCGGCTGACACACAGAGCTATTCATAGCAAACCTCCTCTGAATACATTTGCCTAAAAATGAACTTCACAAATAGAGCTCGCGGTAAAGGCGTTCGACAGCAGAGAGAATCGGATAGACTGAAGGTTCATTCTTACGCGCTCGAGTGAAAAAGGGTATGAATTTATAAGGTACACCGAAACATTTCAATTCAGACAAGTTTACACCCCATTATGCGAGGCCTTTCAACTGGGACAAGAGAGTTAAAGTTGGGGAAATTCGGTTCAAAAGGCAGAGCTAACTTTGTTCAGGCTTTGAATACTGAAACGAAGCAGCCCCCTTCCTTTTGAGAGCATTTAGAAATGGGAGCACGCATGAACAGAGTCGAATCAGTAGCCACTTATCTCGCCACTTTCTAATGCGACTTTGAATATTAGTCTGGGTTAAAATCCCAATCATGTCATCTGGTGGGACTCCCATACAAGCATAATTACTATTCAATCGCGTCACTAATGTCCCACCCGCATCCCCTATCTGCGACGCAGCTGGTCCGGCCTTTGTGAGGCTTGCACTTTCCCGCAACGGGAGCGAGAGGGTTAAGCGCATTAAAGTAGGCAAGATTCACATTTGTAGCCAAACATATTTATGTACATTTAAAATACATTAATTTATTTATTAATAAATAATCATAATTTTTTCCGAACTTTAATTTTTGAAGCACAACACATGCCATGCGACTTGTTGAAATTGATGCACAGCTCAAGTAAAAATAAGTGATTTGTATACAAAACGAGTTGTTTTCCTTAGGCCTATTTGTAATGGGAGTGCATAAAAGGAAAACAACGAAAAAAGAAAGCAAGAGCCCATAAAGGGAATTTGTATGGATGAGCGTTTATGGTTGGCATAAAAAAAAAAATGTTTTATAGAGAGCTCGGGCATTGTGCATCGTTGAGATAGAGTGGTGAACCCTTGGCACTCAAGCCCAGTTTGGTCGCATGAATGAAACCCCTGTTGGGACACTGCAGTTCTTCACACAGTCTCTGTTACCCTACATTCATGCTTCATTATTTGGCAACCTGTTAAATCAAATCCAACATTTAGCTCGAATTGTAACGCTGAGACCCTGAGAAAATGCTTTCAAGCACCTGACCGACACTTTCTCCGAATCTCACAATCCGACGCGTAAAAAATGTCCTGGAATGCTCCGTTCGGGTTCACAATGTTGTTCCGAAATAAAGCTGCTGCCGTGTAATTAATGTGCCGTTTAAAAGACAGCGGACAATGCGAGCGTTCAAGCTATTTGATTTCATTTAATTTTCCATCCCATTTGCTCCGAACACTGCTTTAGCTCCCAAAAACCGTGCTCCAATGAGCGCTTTGGGATGACTTTCACCATTTGCTTCTCCTGGTGAGGAGGACAGAAAAGAAAAACGTCCCCGTTTCCGCCTTTGTGCACAATTTATTACTAGGAAAACTTTAAAGACACAAGACGAGAATGAGAATGGGCCCGGCTGGTGTGAGAGCTGTAGAGGCCGGACCCGCTGTTGCAGAGCGGATGGGAACCAGTCACAAATGGCAACATTAATAAATAACCCACCACACAGCCGGCCTTTGCATGCGCCTATTCAAAAATTGTTCGCGTGTCGTTCACGCTCTTTGACTCATTAAGGAGCCCAAAGAGAAAGCTCCCAGAAAGGAGCAGTGGGGTACCTTTTCCCGAAGAAAGAAATCCCACCTCTGCTTCTCCAATTACAGCGGAGTGTCATCGTAGAGTCGCCAGGCCAGAGGTTAGCAGGACATGTTCATGGCTTGAATTTATCGCCCACAAATTCTTGTTTCTTTCCATGGGCCTCTGTTCAGTCATTGAGGGCCACGATCAAAGAGGTCAAAAGAAGTTTTAAAACCACTGGTAACAATACCACTGAAGTCACTTCAAATGACACCCAAGGGTCCTGAGTGAATGTAGTGGACTCCTCTTGCCATATCTGAATGAAAAAACAAGAACAACAACCACACGTATTTAAAAGAAAATTCGAAATGCTCAAGTGTATTAATTCGTGCAGGCTAAATGATTACTTTACCTGAACGCTTAACATACTTGAATAAAAAGGAATGAAAGTATTATTGCTTTCTCCTTGAGAATATTCAACACAAGTAAAGACACCGAAAGCGGCTACAGGAGATGAAATATTGGCAAGCAGCAACTCTTGTCTTGTACAAGATCCTGCTTTGTCCTGCATCCTTTGATAAGAATGTCTTTTTTCACACTTTCCATTAATTCTGGAGCCCTGCGGGGCGCTTCGTCAAAACTGAATGCGAACATCCTGATACGTGACCTGTTGTCAAAAAGTGTGAAATGATAAGGTGGTGGTTATTTTGAAAGCGGCTCTTATTTTTTTGGCTGGTTCTCCCGTTGAGTACCTGCCCGGTCCCAGCACGGCACACGCCGGGAGTCAATAGAAGTTAACAAGTCTCCCAAACATTCCTGCTCCTTTTGTTGAAACGGCAACAGACAATGCAGCCAGGGAGAGAATAAAGAGCTTTGAAGTACATAAAACCTAAAAGGATGCAGCCAAGTAGATTTAAAGTAGTCACTGATTTCCAAAAACTGGTTTGTATAGGAACAATAAAAGGGGAGAGAATTTATGGAGAAATTATACAGTGGATTTGTCACTTAAAATATCGGAACTGTCTGGCGGACAAAGCCACATGCTGAGGATTAATGGTTGCGCCAGACCTTTGATTCTGCACTCTCTTTTCTCTGCCCTTGACAAATTGGATTTTGGGGATGGGAAGGTCGCTGGGGCCTATTGTCTCTTGACCGTTTGGAGCGGTTCATTATGCGTGAGGGTGAGGGAAAGTCTCCATGTGACCATTTCGGAGGGTTCTACAGCTGCTAAAAGAGCGCAACTCTCTCATAGCGAGCTGCTCGCCCTTGCGCATTAATGTGCCGAGGGGTACCTGACTGCGCCATAAGAAAAGCCGGATCACACACGCCACCGCGTCACTTGGCGGGCGGATATTAGTCTGTCCTCATCTCAGACTCTCTGCTCATCTCAATCAGTGCCTGTTTGGTCTTCCTGGTTCGGATAGCGCAGCCCCACACAGAGCCAGCCATGCAAGCGACTCGGACACCCTCTATCAGTGTGTTCGCCGACTGCAGCATCCCAGCCGGGCTTCGGATAGGACCGGTCCCGGGCATCTTCAAACTAGGGAAGTATGTGTCGGACCGTAAGGAACTTGGAGTGAAAAAAAAGGTTAGTTGGTTTGATTTATTTTCTTGACCAAAGTGATTAACTTTTTATTATCAATTTTGAAAGTTTTAATTTTTTTAATACAAAATGTACCTTGAGAGAAATGTGAAATATTTTCCTTTTCCATTGCAAATGGATATAGCATTCGTGACGTTTTAAACAAGACGTGCAAAATATATATATATAAAATAGGCTAGATCATGAATGCAAATGTTACGTTTGTAATTTTTCTGCAGCTTTTTTTATTTAAACTATTGAATAACAACTACATACACGTAGCCTACACATAAAATTAAAACTATACAATAATAATCGTTAATAATAACTATTATTATTTATTTTTAGATTAAAGAATATTATTATTAACACATTATTATTAGTATTAATAATAATAATGCCATTGCTTTTATTTAAAAAACAAACAAACAAACAAACAAACAAACAAACAAACATGCAGCTAAAAAAAGTTAGAACATCTTACGTTCCTCAGTGCTGACCTTTCACTCTTCATAAAGCATCCTCGTATTAATTGGTTTGTGCTGTCGGTTTGGAAATAATTGAGTTATATTAGCAGGACAACATGTCATTCTATGCCTTTCACTTAACCGCGTTAATAGGGTGACCTGAGTTTCTGCGCGAGATTTCATGCCCTCTCCCCCTTTAAATTTCAAAGGCTTGAGGGGTGCTTATTCCCATGTACCATTTCATTTTTTTTTTTTTTTAAAGATAACAGTAAACTAGACAACAACCAATCGGTAAATATAATACTGCTTACATTTAACTGGAAACATTGCTAAATATTAGCCAAAAATCGTAATTCTATTACATACAGGCAAAGTCAAATGTAGGCTATCAAATATATATTAGGCTACATTATTTAAAATTATAGAAAGTATTTTAATTATTTTATTCCACAAGTCTATCAATATGTGGAATATTCGTAAATCAAAGGGGCGTAGAAGGCGTCACATATAAATGGCATTTACTTAAATAAGTTGTAAATAGACTGGAGCTCTTTACGCTGTCTGCTTCTGTGATTGATGCGCGTAAATGCAACGCCGCGGGCCATGGGCGATCATCAGGTGCAATCTCTGTGTCAAATGTCACGCTTTAATCTTTAATTTGTTTGAACAGAATAGAAATGCTTTGACACTCTTCAAATTCGTTTCTCATATCAACTCAATTATGTGGCCTGTTCCTTGAAAATTATCGCCATTGTCTAATAGACCGAATAAAACGATATTAACGCTCTTTTGTTTGAAAAACCTTGGGGTGATATAATTAATAATGTCTGAGACAAAAAAAAAAAAAGACAACAAAAGAAAATCGGAAATGAGTAGCATTTCAAATATATATAAAATACTTTTTAAACATCTTATTTCCAACAGATTTAAAGCAGGCAAACATCGTAATAATTTTATATTTCAATTTCACTGAAGCAACATTAAAACACGTTATTTATGTTAAAACTGTTTATTTGTAGATTCGTTTGGTGAGGGGAGAATTCGTGGATGAGTCTGGCAGTGCGGTTCCAGATTGGATCGGTTTAATACGCGCGGCCAGGAACAGCCAAGAACAGAACCTCGAGGCAGTCTCGGATTTACCTGGAGGACAGGTGAGTTAAGCAAAAAAGAATGAATCTGATCCTATAAAAAAAAAAAACAGACAATTTCTAATAATTTTACTTCTTTTCAAAAGATATTCTACCGTGTGCTGAGAGAAATACAGGCTGGAGAAGAGTTGAGCGTTTGGTATTCCAACGCACTGGCGCAATGGTTTGACATTCCTACGACTGCAACTCCAACACATGACGAAAAAGGTGAGACTTGCATCATAATTTCGTTTATTTAAAAATGTACATTTTTATAGGGAGTAAAAAAATACACTTCAGACTTTTTAATATAGCTCAGAAATACAAGATGTAGTAATTTACATTATGAAATTGCTTTGAAATGAAAATGCGTGTTTTTATTTTATTTTTTTCCAATGTAATTCTGGCAATTTTGGTGTCGTTAAATAAACGATAGTAAAATAATAGTAAACACGTTCTGATGAGCAACAAACGGATTTGAAGTAACGCCGCCACCAGCAGAATCAAGGCAAATCCTATTCAAATCCGATTTAATAGGCTTATCTGAGAATGCTGTCAGATTATCCGTGTTTAGTTAGTAAATCGAAAGGTCTGTAGTCTGGGGCAGTAATTCTTATTGATTGGCTGAGAATTATTGAGCTGAGTGCACACATACTGCAGGCTACTGTTTTTGCTATAATAATATATGATTGATCATGCTCATCGCTACGGCTGTATTATCTCTCAATTCGTTTCATTCACTAATAAAATCCTGGATATCCTCTCATGGGCTGATGCGCGGTGTAGTTTAGCGAGGGGAAGAGGTTAACAAATGTCATCTAGTCATTAATATTCATGTATTCAAAAGCAAATAAATTCAAAAAGGTGCTCTACGGTAAATTAGCTGGCTGCGTAAGGTATTGTTGGCTAGTGAATGCAAACTTTTATGTGGGATGTATATTGCCCTGATTTGCGACGCTGTACTGTGCGCGCTGCTCTCCGGCCAATACGCGGTGCGCTCCTTGACATACGCTTCCTATTCTCCAGCGTCAACAGATGGGCCAGCCTCATTGTCTTATGCGACTAGCGATTTCAAGCAACAGCTGCCGTCAATTCCACGGGAAAGCACACAGAGAAAGTCGCTATTCAATGTATTGGTTTGTAAGCGCCAGATTGGGCCGGCGCTTGCTCTTTTGATGATGACAATAAACAACGGGGTTTTGCAGATTACAAAATCATTACATCTATATCATTGACCCCAGACTGCCCAACCGGTGTCATGCCAACGTGACCAAGGCGAGATGATAAAAAGTCACGACTGGAGGCTTTAAAATGAAAGGTTATGAGATTCCGCAAAGAACCATTTTCTGATCAATAATTATACACGTTCTTGAGTTGCCTATGTGCATAATAAACCATCTTTATTACGCATTACTAGTAGATTTTCATTTTTGTTGAACTCAAAAAGGCTCTTCTATTTAATCTAATTGTAAAACGCTTAGAAACGCCATTTAATTGCTTTTCAATTTTTGTTTCAGGCGAGGAGCGCTACATTTGCTGGTACTGCTGGAGAATATTCAAATACCCGAACACCCTGAAAGCTCACGTGCATTTCCACTGTGCGTTAAGCAACGGCAGAAGTTTGGTGAACAACGAGCAAGCAAGAGGCACGGACAACTTTAACAGATCTCCAAAATCAGGGGACATCCCAAATACGTCCTCCTCTCCACGGAACGGCCACAGCACCTTTATGCCAGACGCGGTGAAACGGGTCATGTCCACCTCACCATTCGCCAATAAAGCGGGACTAACGAAAAAACCGAGCGCAGAGGAGCAGGACAGAGCCCTTGACATGAGCGTGACCTCCGCCAGAAACCCTGGACACATCCTGGGCCTCGGCGGGGCATCTTCTGTGCTCAACAGCATGGGTTTCCATCCAGGCGTGCGCTCTGCTTTCAAACCAATGGGACTTTCGAAGATCTCCGCGGCTGAGGTCGCGAGAGACGAGCCTAATGGGAAACCAAACAGTATCGGGTTTAGCAAACTACTAGGGAACATCAAGTCACCTCTACCTAACGTTCATCCCTCAAAATGCGCGCACCCCATGGACAGCACACCTCCCGTGATTCCCTGCGCAAACAGCATCCGTGGCTTTCCTCTGCTGCCACATTTTGAGGAGACCTCTGCTTTCAAACACGTTGACAGCCGCATGCACCCAACCCTGTCCCCCTCGCGTTACACCCAGCTACCGGCCGGGTTTCACTTCGAGAGGTTCTCCTTGCCACAGTTTGATGGGGGGAAATCCTACAATGGAGACTGCAATATACCCCTCATGCCGTTCACGGTTTACAATGGAGAGCTCCTTTATAGCTCCCCATACTACCCTCTTAAATTTCACTTCGGCAACCTGCTTAAATACCCAGACTACTTTGGCGCACCATCTCTGAATCCAGATCTTAACGCGATTACGAACATCGACAGGGAGATAGCGATGCACACGCAACAGCTGTCTGAAATCGCCGTAGAGAAGAACCGTTCACGGCTGGAGTCTCTGCCCGCATCTAACCCCAACTCGGGCAAGCCAAAAAAGGGACATTTGTGTCTATACTGTGGCAAATTGTACTCTCGAAAATACGGGCTGAAGATTCACATGAGGACTCATACAGGCTACAAACCACTCAAATGTAAAGTGTGTTTTAGGCCCTTTGGCGATCCCAGCAATCTCAACAAACACATCAGACTGCACGCGGAGGGAAATACGCCCTACAGGTGCGAGTTCTGCGGGAAGGTGCTCGTGCGCAGGCGAGATTTGGAGAGGCACGTCAAATCGAGGCATCCAGGTCAAAGCATCAAAAAATCCGAAGACAAAATCGAAGGCATCTTCGAGGATGGCGAACAAAAAAGCGACAACGACAGCGACGTCGACGTTTGCTTCACAGATGACCAGAGCGACCAGGAATCGAGTAAACACAATGATTAATGGACCAATTTCTGGACATGTTGAAATGGACTTTGCTCTTAAGTAGCTAAATTATGCATGTACATAAATTAGTTATGAATTGTTTGTTTATTTTATAAAATTATTGTGAAAAGAAAAGCTTGCGGAAGCAAATGTTCCCCTAGTAAATTAAATAATTTTGTGAAGGAGGCACTCATCAAGTTAATCTCCTAACATGCTTATTGGTATTGAGGACATCTCGGCACCCCCCAATGTGGAGCTGCACTTTATAAAGACGGGTTAATGCCATAAAACATGAGTTTGCGTTATTTTGTTTTTAAAATTGTCTGACCGTTTAAATTACCTGTCAGATCCGCACTTTTATTACCAAAAGCATTTAACACATTCTGTAAAAAAATGATCTTTGCAGAACAACGGGCACCTACCAATAAAAATAAAGTGGTGTTTAAAAGAAATACTGGTATGTCTATTTCGTAAAGCATTTGTTGAGTGACAGCTGTTGTATGGTTTATTTTTATTAGCCTATATTAAAATAATAATAATTAATATTGTATAGGCCTATGCCATTTTTCCCAAACAAACTAATTTTTTCCCACTGTCCGTTTTGAATAAAATGGGGAAAATAATGAAAAAGGTTTGATCATTAATATACATTTAATATATTACTTTTCTTCTTTTCTTTTTTTTTTAATTGGAGGATATCTACGGCTGACCATTTGTCTGGCTTCAAAATAAGCTCCCTGAAAGTAGGCTATTTAGGTATGGCAGGAATTAATAATTGCTGACCTACACACCTCACTATTACTTCCAAGATGTGCTTCATTGTAGTTCAAGATTACACTGTAAAAACAATTCCGTAAAATGTACAGTAAAAAAACCGGCAGCTTTAAAAAAAAAAAAAAAAAAAAATACGGTAACAACATTTTAGGTTTTACGGTTTTAACTTAAATTTACAGTTAAATACCGTAATTTCATTAACTGATATAATGTTAATATACCAACCTATTAAAGTACTGAAATCTGTTTTGTACCTTTGAAATACACTGATAACCACCAAATGCAGGTGGTGATGAGAAAGTCACATGATGAACCAAAGCCCATCACAAGCAGCTTTTAAACAATAACATATAAAAGGTGCACAGTGTCAATCCCATTTAACAGGTTTTTACTGAAGTATTTTCGCAGTTTTTTACCGTTAAAATCACAGTAATTTTTTTACAGTGTAAATATAAATGAAAACGTGGAAGGCATATTCGTAAAATGGTCAAGGTTAGACTGATGCGCACTTGTCTTTATGACCCGAAACATAGCCGTCTGGCTTTAATATTTTTTACTAATTGAGAAGACATGCAGAAAAGATGTGAAAATCGAATTTTCCTGGATTTACTTGCAGTACATTGTTCACTTTCTCAGACACCAGATTAGATTATTACAATCACATATCTATAGCCTATAGCGGTTAATGCTTTTCAGCGACTCAATTTCATCTACGTTTCTTACGAGGTAAAAATCGATTACAGTCATCTGTTATCTTATAGAGCTCTATTTCTTCCTGGTCTAACTATTAAAAATGACTTTTAATTATATTACCTAATGTAGTCAGTGATTCAGTCGTAAACATTTCTTTGGTATGAATAAAACCTGTTAACTTTGAAGCACATTTTTCCACTAACAGCTTCCTTAGGCCTACTATTTACATATCTGTATCTCTCTTCAACACATTAAACATATATATATACATATATATATATATATATATATATATATATATATATATATATATATATATATATATACTGCAAATCAACAATTACATCTAGACTGAATAAAGTGAGGCCTTCCAAGTTAGGAATGAATCCAAACAGTCACACTTATAAGAAATTTACCATTAAGGTTGGGGGATGTGGATTTTGTGCTCAGCTGAAATAGCAGTCTCTCTCCACACAGAATTCTTTGCTTTATTTCTTTCTCTGTCCTTCTCCACATTGCTGTGTCCTTGATATGGTGCATTCTTCTTCTCCTCTGTGCAACGCTTTGGTATTCTTCATACAGTGGCACAAACATGTATGATTTTCTCTTTCATAGCCTGGGCTGTTACCAGTCATTGCCCCTGCGTCTTCAAGGAACTGACAACACAAGAAAAGCCTGTAAGTTATGGCATCAGCACCTTACCATGATTGTTTTAATTTGTTATTGTGGATGAAATAAAAGAGGATAGGCTTATGTAATTATTACTTCTGGATAAATGAACATCTGTTTAATTACAGATTTATGAATTTATACAATTGTGTTTTTTCCCCTTAGGGAGTACTTTATTTCTTCACTTGTTCACTGTTCATTCACTGCTAATATGAAAGATCTTGGATCTGGGCCAGAGATAACCCGCTCATCCCCTCCCCTGGTGCCCCCCACCCCCCACCAGCGCTCAAATCAATTAGTGCCGTTGATTAGTACAGACACCAGAAAGAGGGATTGATAAAGAGTCTGTTGGCTTTTTACACAGTCTGAGAGCTAGAGAACTTTGGGAATGCTTTACCACGTCTATAAGACACTTATTAATACCATTGTTACATCTGGGAATAAAAATAGAAGTAATGACATATATTCATTTAATTTGTTATTATTTGTGTGTGTGTTTATGTGTATGTATGTATATATATGTATGTATATATATATACACACACACACACACACACACGTATGTATGTATGTATATATTAAATTTGGTTAAAAAAGTTTTTTTTAAAAAGCTCTCTGATGCATGCATGTTCATGAGAGATTCTCAACGTGAAAATGGACACTATTGTGAAAACCAGAAGCTCTTCTCTGTACTGTATCAGTTTATAGAGTCCCTTTTCTTTTGTTGTAACCAGGGGGTTCACCTATTAAAATCACATGACAGTTTAATTTACAAACAGTAAAAATGGACACTGACTTGCCTTGTTGCTTCAGTGGCATCATTTTAAAAGTATAGCTTGTACAGAAAAGTACTGGGTTCTGTTTTGAACACTGCAATAGTAAATATACAACACTACAAATGCATACAAACAGGAAACAAGATTTATTGCAGTCCTTGACAGCTGGGTCAAGGAACAGGACCGCAAAATGATTCCATTTCTTTCATCTGCACCTCGCCACCCATCCACCACACATCTATTGGACTTGTAGGTGTTTGTTAAAGACATGGTTAGCCGTGAAACACATAGAAGGATAGAAAATGTGTTGACAGGTAAAGGGGAGAGACACAAGCGTTAAAGCACAGAAAGCCAACGAGGCATCTCATCCTTCACCCTCTTTGACCCACCATAAGATTGAAATCTCTGTGCAGCGTTGCAGCACTAGACAGATACGTGCGACTGCTAAGATGGGTAATCAGTTAGAAACCAGCACTACCATTACTGAAGAATTCCGAACATCATTCTTTATCATGCATACATATACACACAGGTAAAAAGGCTTGTAGGCTCTCTGTGTTTTAATGCTCACGTCTCTCCCCTCACTGCAAAAGCAAAGTAAAATAAAATAAATTAGATAACAGAATAATGCTAAATAAAATGGTAGATTCCTAACGATAGCAATCACAACACTTCCTGCTCTTTGAGCTGATGTCGAGCTGTGAATCAGGTTAACGTCTCAACTGTAACCACTTTTGAAACAGTCTGCATTCTCCAGTTTCTATTCAACTCTCTCTCATTCCACATGTTCGCTTCATCAGTGCACTTAAGTGCAATGTAAAAAACATAATTCTTGAGCATATCAAGAGCAGCAAATAAATACAGTTCATGGCTATAATAACAGTTAATCTATGTCATTGAAACACTGACAAGTCAATGTGCAGTGTGTGCTTAAGGAGAAGTAAGAGGCAAAGGAGGAATACAAGCAGGTTCACTGCATTTGCCACAAATTTACTGTACATACACTTGTTTCTACAAGCACCAAACAAGCTGATTGTACTCACTCAATTAATGGCATTTAACATGGCCACAGAAGGCTCTATGAAAACAAATCTCCAACAGCGCTGATTTGAAAAATAAAGGTCGTGCTCAAGAGGCATCCTTAAGCCTACACCAAAAAGAGAAACAAGTTATATATTTTGTGCAAAAAGACTTAATACCGAAACATTTATTTCCTCTGTGTGGAGTAAACACATGGCCCTTTTTAAACCTGACTGAATCTAGAAAAAATCACAACGAGACATTGAGGAGCTTAAGAGCACAGAGCCTTGGCCAGGTTTCTGAGGCTTTTGTCTGGTTGCGTGGCTTTGTGTGCAAAAGAGTCTGTGTGCTGGTGAAACATCTGTGGGGTTCCGGGCATGCCGCAATTTCTGTGTGTGATGTGCAGGGATGCTGAAGACACTTCTTGTTTGGGATCAGACGTCCACTTGTTTCTAAGGCAACAGGGATGTCAGTGCCAATCAGGATAAGAATGAGCTCCCTTAAAGGAGTAATGCGGAAAGCCATTCAGTGCCAGTTGGGAAAGAGATGGCTGGGGAGTTGCAAAGAGGTTTTGTACTGTGGCTAAACTGATGGCATGTTAGGTTGGCATGAGAGCAGAATCTTTACTTCAAATATGTCTTGTTTAGCTCTTTTTGTGTATCTATACACCTCCATATACACACATAATATATGTTGGGGAAAAAAAAGCAGCTGCCAAAGTGTTTTTGTATCCCGATAACCGACCGGTTTCCAACAAACCATAATGTCTTGTGCAATTTTCTAGAACAAATTCAATTGAGATTCAGAGATAACCAGGCAAATATTTAATTATCATTCAATATTATTTTATTTATTATATAAAGAGACAGTTCACCCAAACATGAAAGTTGTGCCACCATTTACTTACCCTTATATTGTTCCAAACCTGCATGACTTGCTGTCTTCTGCAGAACACAATTTGTTAATTTTTTTTTTGGTCCATAGAGTTAAAGTCTTTGGGTTCTATTGTTGGTTGGACCTGAAATTTCTTGAAAATATCTACTTCACTGGTTCGAGTGAGTAAATTTACAATTTTGGGTAAACTACCACTATCAAATATTTTGTTTAGCTTTTATTTTCATTTATTTTTGTATTCTGTATTTCAGTTTTAAGTCAGGTAGCCTATATTTAACTGAGAATGTTCCTTCAGTTTCAGCAAAATTTAAAATGTTATTCCTTAGAACATTATAAAAGTACTGTGTTGTCATTGAATCAGATTTACCCACCAAACACATTATGCACATAAAATAAACTGTTATTAGTTGACCAGATGCTGTTTTCCTGTCTAACCAGTAAATATCTCAATGCTAAAAGGCAGAATGAAATAAGAAACCATTTTTCCAGGTTTTGGATTTTACCCAACAACCCATCTCTCTGTCACACTCAGTCTCTGTGGTGCTCATCCTCCACCTCTTCATGCCTCCAGCTGCGATCTTGCCTATATCTTTGTCTAGCCATCAGAGCCGTGTCTCCTGCAGCTGATTAAAATCACGGCACAGAGACACAAGGACATTCATCTGACAGACACGCATCCAACGTCACCCGGACGCCCTGTCACCTGCAAAGCAGCTCAACATCCTACTATAAATGTTGCCGTTCAATTGTCACTTCACTCGCGTCTCATCATACCCTTACGTTTTTGACAATAAAGCCTGAAGTATGTTAAAACTGGCATGGGTCATTTTTGAGATGATACTTCCAAAAAGTGTTTTTGTGTAGTGCTTTAAAAACATTGCTTTCTTTAAGCAGGCTGAAAAAGAAACAATGGCTCAAAGAATAACAATTCTCAGTTTCTCACTGAATAGCCTGTCTTTGCTCAGAAACTTTCAAATGTTCAGAATTGCAACTCAAAGATCACAGGTAATGAATTCTGGAAAACGAAGTTCCACTTTGGGCCACAAAGTAATTTTATTACATATGATGAAATACATCAAAAAATTTGTTTTTTAATAATTAACATGTTAATTATTAAATTATTAATTAATAATTTACATGTTAAAACATAAGGATACAAGAAAAATTCAGAATGTGATTCCTTAAAAAACTCAAAGTCAAGTCACCTCTCGCAAAATACCACACTCAGGCTTTCAGTCTGTACAATAATACCTTTAAGAGACACTGAACCTAATGAAATTGGGGTTTTCCTCTTCCTCTTGATCCCACACTCTTCTCAAAAACATTCTAACCTGTCCTGCCACTAAAATACCAAAAAAGACTGAATAAAGACGCTTTTATTTAATAGCACTGAATGGTTTTGGAAAAATGAGCCATGTCAGAATAGCAGGCCAAATGTTCCTCTCTCCTGACATCTCCTTTGAGCTGAGGGGATAGTTTGTTGTGTGTGTATGTGTTACTGAAAGTGGATGTGACAGCTCTCTGAGGTTGAAGTTGATAGTCTGTGTTCCTGGAGCAGGTAAAACCAGAGGGCCAACACAGGTAGAGCACACGCACAGCTGGTCACAACATCCACGTGAAGGACACGGACATGAAGGATTTAACATGGCCTGGCTACGCACACACACACAATGGATCTACAACACCTCTTCTTTTCTGGATGTCTTGTACTACTCCATTAACCACGGCTCATTGTGTTTCAGTGGTAGTGGTCAATAACCCACAGCTCTTGTCCTTCAAGGTCACTGACCTCTTCCTCCCTATTCACACCAATAGAGATGTCCATCAAACCCAGTTCAGAGCTCACACAACAGTGTTTACTATGATCCAGGTAATCATTTTAGCATCACATATTTGATAATTGATAATAAAACCCACCTGTTTAGTTTGACTTATAAGAATGCAACAGAAATATGTGAGATGAACAGTGTTATCATCAACCACTGTCCATTTTTAAGAGGATGGCCTTCAATAGAGGTCCCGGCTCAAATGCAAAAAATGTACAAATGGCTTAGTTAGTGAAAGAAATACTTATGTTATTACAGGTATTACAATATCAGGGTTTCATGTCGATCGTGACTTGCCTATTGAGAACAATACTGCATAGTAAACCATGCATGGCACAGCTCCATGCAGAACCTCTCCTTTTAAACATTACAATAATCCCATTGCAGCATTCCAACACGACACTGTATTGCTGCATGATTTGCAAATACATGTTCTTTTGAATCAGGTCTTCTCAGTTGAACCGATTCTCGACTGGCTGGCTGAACCGATAACAGTTTTTTTTCTTGGACAAACAGGTTATCAACTACAAAAAAAGCAGTAATGTTAAAGTAAATTTACTGGGAATATTTTTTTCTTTGGCTTGATTGTATGACAGTTCTATAATGTCACAGATGATGTCCAATTAGCTTTCTATTCAATGAATCCTGAAGAAATGCATCACTGCTTTCACAAAATTTTAAGAAACACAAGAGTGTTCAACATTGATAAGAAATCTAAATCAGCATATTAGAAGGTTATATTTAAAATAGTATTTCACAATGTTATTAATTTGACTGTACTTTTGATCAAATAAATGCAGTTTTGGTGTAAATAAGAATAAAAAAATCTGACCGAACAGTAGTTTACATATTGTTTTAAATAAAATAAATTTACTACAGTAAATCTTTTCCAATCTTTTTAATTCAGATGCTGAATATATTTTTAGGAATATAGTTTTGATGACCTGAATTGAGTGCAACAACCTAAACCAGGAAACATGAAATTACACTCAACACCCTTAACAATTAATTGGGGGGGGGGGGGGGGGACAGCAGTTTGTACCAATATGGCTTCATTAAAATTGGAGCACATAAAGGGGCACGTAGAAGAACATCTGAAACATTTTTTTTTTTTTTAAATGTACGAAGGAAGTGATTCGTGAAGCTCTGACTTCTCCCACCATTACCACCCCACCAAACTGTTCTTCTGATGGTCTCTCCATCACATGAGACCCACAGTACCTGCAGGTGAGGGCGCAGTTCACACCAGCTGTGTTCTGTTGGTATCCTCTCCTCTGCTTTCGGGCCTCCACAAACAAACACATGCTAATCACAACTCCCTCTCACAGACCCAGCTCTCACATTCAGCTGCAAATGAGGTCAGGCTTTGGCCTCTTCCCCCTGAACCCCTGTTTGATGTGGGCCACAATGAGAGGGTCTTCTCCACCACAAACATGGAACCCTAGCAGGTATTGTGTGGCACACACTGCATATAGATATCACCATGAAGAGAAACTATTACAAAAGATGGGATTTCTGAGGCTTAGGTTAATGATGGTTCCACCAGCAGCTACAACATGACACCAGAACAGGTAGAAAACACAGTTCATCAATAAATGAAAATTCTGTCATTATTTATTCATGTTATTCCAGATCTGTATGACTTACTTTCTTCTGTGGAACACAGATGATGATATTTCAAAAAATAAATAATATTTTTGTCTGAACAGTGAAAGTCAAAGGGGTCTAATGTTTTTTGGACTGCAACATTCTTCAAAATATTTTATTTTGTGTTCCACAGAACAAAGTTATGCAGATTTGAGATGACATAAATGTGAGTAAAGAAAAATAGAATTTTTATTTTTGAAAAAAAAAAAAAAAACACAGTAAAAAGAAATAGTGTAATACCAGAAAGTCTGATTTTCACAGGTATTCCAAAGAACTGAAACATTTACTTCTAACAAAAGTACCAGGTTTCATTGACAAATGTTGACCTTAATTTAATCAGCTAATTGCAATTGACAGTGTGGTTCACACACACACACACACGCACGCACGCACGCACGCACGCACGCACGCACGCACGCACGCACGCACGCACACACACACACACACACACACACACACACACACACACACACAGTACACAACACAACACTACAGAACCCTTTCTGATTGTAAATTTCCTAAGACCTGCACCAATTTAAAAAAAAAAAACTATTCCTGATCACCTGCTTCTAAAAGAGCACATTTAAAGTCCACCCATGTTCCTCACATTCAGGGACCGAGCCAGAGGCACAGGGACCAGAGTGATTAATGGAAATTTGTTTACTTGTGGCCATGCTTTCTGTCCAAGTACTGCTAAAGCTGGGCTTAATGTGTCCCATTGATTTCCTCATTATCTTCAGCCTAGTAAACAAGCAGTCAAACCAGGCTGCTAATGTACCAGCAATTACAACACCCCCTTTTCAATTTAACTACAGTTAGCTTAGGAAACTGAATGCTGACAAACGTTCAGCACGAAATGCACCTATAATTGCAGACTCAAATTTTGACAGTATGATATAAATGACACAAGAACTTTTTTCATTGAAAGTTAATTCCTGTACACTATTTGCACCAGTAGTCCCCATGGAGTAACCTAGTGTGGAGGGTCTTGCTTAAGGACACTATGTTAATAAAACAGCACTAGAAGGACTTACAATAACCAAGTGAAAATTGAGGTAAAAAAGAAAATAGTAAAAAGCCTGTGAGGAAAGGTTTAATCCAACAGTTTCGGTTACCCTCAATTTTCCATTAAAAAAAGGTTTTTAACTTACCACTTCTATTCTAGAAATTTGTCAATATTCTTCAAAAGTCAAGTTTCTCCCAAATGAGTCAATGTCATTTCCTTCCCATGATTTTATGAATGGTCAGCCCTTAATATTTGTAATGTCAATCAATTTAGGTTTAAATGCTCTAAAAATGCTTGGCCTCTTGAACATTCTTGGCGACATTATGAACATTTAACATTTTGAAGGTTCTCAGACAGAAAAGCATTAGAAACAGAGAGAATCGAAAAATGAGAAGCCGAAAAAAGAAAAACGGAAAACAGAGAAATAAAGAGAGGTAGACAGTGAGAGACAGAGAGGTCTATTGGAGTGCAGTGGGCTATGAGACAGGTCCATTCACACAGATCTAAGCTGACCGTCAGGCTGTGCTTGAGCGCACTCACCCGGGCAGCAGCACACAGGCCACAAACACAAAGTTAACCAGTCAACTCCATTACAGTGCAGGGGGGCGTGCCTGGACCTGCCACTCCAAAGAAAGCGGCCAGGCTGACAGAGAATATTAATTACCTTTAAATGAAGTGGAAGTCTCTTTATTGGACGTCTGGTGCTGGGTTTGTTATTGCTGGTTTGAAAAGGCCAATGGCCCTTTGGTCTCGCCGCCTTTGAAATCCCGTGGACACTGGTCAGCGGGTCGAATTAGCAGACAGAATAGTTTCACACTTTTCTGAAGGATTCAAGAAAATTCCTGAAGCCTCATTTCCTTGAATTTAGTTTTTAAGTTATCGAGAAATCTTTGACTTCACTGACAACACTGTGAAAGAGCTTTTCAAACCAATTATACAATAAATGCATCTCAATGTAACCTTCCTTTACTGGACACAAGAAGCTCATATGTCCTTGCGTCTATAGCCGTCCATGGCCTGAAGAACATATTCTCAAAGATCGGAATGATGTCGGTAGACGCCTCCCTGCCCATCATTACAAACACACACATTTAATTCCTCCCAGCCTCCTCATGTGAGGAGAGCAAACAAAGCCCCAGAGTCTGATCTTGAGATGAAGACGACGCCTGGGCTTCAGTGTCTGTGAATGAGATTACATATTAATCCTAGCAAGGGGGAAAAGAACATGCTACAGGTAGCCTTTTAAGCTCCTTTTGTAAGAGGGCTTTTTTACACCTCTTTTCTGAACACTGAATAGACTCTTTTCCTCTCCCTTTCTCTCTGTCTCATTCTATTGAAGAAATTGTTCCCTAAATACATGCTATTAGAATATCTGTATAGGTGAGTAATAAGTTATTAGTTGCAATTACTGGTCATCTATTAGTGGAGAATAATAGGCTGATTAGCCGCGAAGCCTTTTAACTTCAGAGGAAGTAATTTAAAGATGGCTGTCCTTTCACAAAAAGAAGAAAAGAGCTGCTCTATGAATGATACACCCGTCTATTGCACAATAGTGAAGAAAAAACCCATCATAATAGCATAACCACGATACCACAGAAAACTAATACAATCAATAGGAAGAATATCTCCATAATTTTCAGGGAACATGTTCCGGTGTGTGAGCCAAAAGCTGTGTAGAGCCCTTCACATGGCCAGGAATCAAGTCAACAGAATATGCAACCAGCTGTATACAAAATGTACAGAACTAAACCATGATGTTGTTGTTAATGTTTTTTTCTTTTATTTCCAGCTTTGGTACTATTATTATATTATATTACATTATGTTACATTACATTGCCAAAAAAACCTGATATTTTTAGATGCAATAACTAATTAACAAAAGCACAAAGTTGAAGCCAGGCATCTTTCCGAGGAAAAAAAAAAACCTTCCTCACATTGTTTCAAGACCTTTCTTTGTGCTTCAAGGACATCTATTCACCTAGACTACAATTATTTCATGCAGTGAGACCAAACATTTCAGCTTACTTTCATTTTTTCTAACTGTAAACAAAAGGACAGACTTTAATTTAGATGCTTTTCTTCATGCTTTTGCCATTACATTAAAAAAGAAAACGGTGCAACAATGTGCCAAAAATGTTTTCCAAACAAATATGAACGTGCTTCATCGTTCTTGCATACTTTACAACTGAAAACACTTGTGAGTAGGAGTTGTGACTTTATATGATGACGCTTATTGGCAGGCTTACAAGGATGAAAGTGGTGGAAAACGGGTTTAAAACTTGTTCTTGGCTGCATTCATTTAAAGGTTTTTTTTTTTTTTTTTGTTATATATGGTTACTATTATCATTTGAATGTCGATTGTGAAGAGGGTAGAAAAAGACAAGACATTTAGATTTTGGCAGACTAAGCCAGGCAGCAAACATCTGTTTTCAAATCTTTTTATGTAGATTAAAAATAAATAAATAAAAACCCACACAGGATGTTTGAATGGGATTAAAATCAGATTTTCTCCAAGGTATCTCAGCCTGAACGATCAAAGCTAATACCATTATGTTTTCATTATATATTGTGCATAGGGGTTATGTTAGGTGTTGCGACAAGAACACTGCATTAAAACATACTGAATGTGCTTATGTTTGGACAATGCCCTAATTAAAAAACAATCAATTGTGAAATAGCGATTGCTGAAGTCTCACGGATAGCAAACCTACACAGATTTATACAACTATATTGATAAGTGGACATGCATATATAAATCTGGAAATAATAACAGTGTGAACAGTCGGTCTAAAAATGTAAAAATGCATAAAAATTAATAATGCAAAATCTAATAAAAAATATTTAAAAATCATATCAGCCCTGCAGTGTAAACCAGAGTTACTTTATTATCATTGAAATACTAGTTCTACAGAGTAAAAAGTGATAAGTTGACTTAACTTTAAAAAATTGAGGAAACCCGTTGCCTTAAAATTATTAAGTAAATAATAATTAAAAAAAAAAAAAAGTTAAGTAAACTTGACAATTCACTTAACTTATTTTTTTAATTATCATTTACTTCAAAATTTTAAGGCAACGGGCTTCCTCAATTTTTTTTTAAGTTAAGCCAATTTATCACTTTTTACAGTGTAAAAAAAAAAATATTTTGCATTTTCATTACAATTTTAAAGTGTTAGTAATATTGTTGTATTGTATTTTATTTATTATAGTTAAACTAAATAAATGAGAAATGTTGATAGCTATAAATATAAGTAGCTTTTTATATTTTATTTAAGTTAACTTTTTTTAATGAACCATTTTTTTATGATTTTAGTGTTTTAGTTAACTACAATAACCCTGGCTTTAAAATAAAATACTTTATAATTTCTATCAACAGAACATATGTACCACTGAAAATTTACAGATATGGAGCCTCATGAATAAAGGTCTCTTTGGACACACAAAGAAAAGTCTGGATGTTCTCCAATCTCACTTTATCTTCTAAATCCCATTCACTTACTATTTTTCCTATTGTTTATCTTAATTGTAGCAGAGGAAACAGCTGGATGTGACACAAGGCTAATGATTACACGTGTCTTGGAGTAATATGACAGCGAGCACTGCAGGCCTTTATTGTGAGATGGTCTGCAGATGACAGGGCCGCCTGCTGCACCAGCTCCGAAGCGGACCACCACAAACAGGCACACTGTGTCTACTAAATACAGTATACTAGCCAGCATACAGAATGTAATAAAGGTAAATTTGCCAATAATAGTACAGAATTATTCGGGTACTATAAAATTTCAATGACCTTCAAGCCTACAGATGTTCGTAACAGTCGGCCACAGTTTTATCACGTGCTGTCAGTCGGTCAGTTTACCAATTTCCTCTGCGAGTCACTCTGCCAATGCACTCAACGCCCAAGTACCATTGGCCAGTCCATTCACACGCACACAACCGTCTGCCGGAGGACTCGCAATTCCCCCTGATGGTCCAGTTTTGATCTCACGGCCGGTAATTGCTGTGGAAAGTGAGCCACTCCAGATGAATGGAAGAAGAACATCGTTGTCCGTGATGTCGGATGCACCACGCTCAGGTAATAGCCTCTCTTCTCCAGACCCTGTTGGCCTCTTGTACAGAAGGGGGGATGAAAGTGCTGAGGGAAGGAAGGAAGAGGGGTGGGGGGGGTCAATAGGCTCTGCTCCGAGACTGGCAAACCATAATTACCTGTAATGAGACTTTTGTTTTGAAGTATCATGGAGATATTCTTGAAGTCACCCTGGCTGATTGGACGAAGTGGCACCACACGGGCCTCTAGGACTCTTTTCGATTACGATTTGCGTTCGGCGTAATTACTATTGAAGTCTCAGTTTCCGCTTTTTCTTTGGCTCCTTCTATAAAGTGCTCCTCCTGAGCTCCCCCACGAAATTCTCCATGCTTGAGAAAACAGCTGCAACACTTTGATATTTCTTAAACCGTCATTTGGCTTAATGCGTTACCCTGACAACTGTCCTGAATTGAGGGTGAGATGAGTGAAAGATCATGATCCAACTATTTTGTTTTTGAGATCCGCTTCATAGGAACTTGCCATAACCAGTTGAACTGCCCTCTAGGTGGGCAACGTCAGGAGGTATCTTACAAAAGGACTGTAGCAAAACAGCATCCCATGGAATTCCATTATTAAGGATTAAGAGAAGCAGTCCATTCATGGTGGTCACATCACAAATATCTCAGATGAAGTTCTTCATGCAGATTCACATACGTAAATCGAAAGAATAGTGATAGTTAATGTTGACTGCATTCATTTAATTAATGTTAACTTAAAACCCTTCAGCGCTCTGCCATTTACAGCTCTACAGTATAACTGGAGAGCCCGATTAAAAGAAAATCAATTTATGGTTTGCCACGATTAAGTGAATCTCAATGATGTGAGTTTTTGCAGTGTCATTCACTATAAAGCAGACTTTTATATGCAAGTAATTGGTTGTGTTATCTTTTATATTTTAACAAAACTACATAAAATCCAGCAACAAAAAGATATTTATTCAGAATAAGGTCTGTTTTGTAGAATTAGAGATCTGGTCCTTCATAGCAGCCTTGCTACAATCAACAGCCTTGGACACATTCAACATTTTTCCATGCATGTTTTAAAGGTCAATGCAAATTTTACAACCTTTCCAACAAAAATATGTTTAGTTCCTGGATAGGAAGTAAACAAAAATCATAATACAGACAAACATTACCCATCAAACAGAGACCCAAAGCATGAGGCATTCAACTAACACTAACCACCCAACAAAAATTATATTTATTGGTACAGAGTACGTAATCCATGACTATACAGTGACTTATTTTGGCCACTGAAACAGCTTACAGTCAAGCTCATTTTAATTGTAGGCTATATAATGAATTATATAATATAATGAATGAACGAACAATATTCCTTCCTGTACAAATTGTTTATTGTGGTTATATATCATTATTAAAAATAGGGTTAGGTATTATTAGCAATGAACAATACTTTTACAAAATTTACTAATTTGGACTAATGTTAAAGCTGCAGTCCGTAACTTTTTTTGGTTAAAAATGATCAGAAATCAATATTTGAGCAAGTACATAACCAGCTAGTGTTCAAAACTATTGCCTTACTTTAGCCCCATTCACAACTGTTATCTTATAATAATGTTTTCTAATCTGAGGGGTAGGGGTAGGTTTTCGCGGGAAATTCGAGCATGGCACTTCTGTAAACATGAAGAAGTTGTCCCGGCTAGTAGGCTATGCATGTGAGGATCCTGCAGGTGGCGCATCGTTTATAGCCTTTTCTCACAGCAGCTGGAATTATTAAATGTATCATTTTGATGGCGGATTGTAATCCAGAAAGTTTTATGTGTTTATGAAAAATATGTGATTCATAATGTGAATGAAATTAAATTATATTCCAGTTTTAAATGTGCTTCTGATTACAGATAGCCTGAGTTTACACAAGATTTGTATTTTAAAAGAAAAACAGTTCGAAGGGAGCATAGTTTGCTTTTTGGGTTAAAATAATTTCTTAATATGAAATTCGAATGGTATGACAATTGGATTAAACTGTACAGAAATCGAAATCTACACTTTAATACACACTGTACTCATAGTGAGGCAATGCTGATGTTGTTAATTTGAGAAAAAAGTATAACAATAATAATAATTTGCACGGTTTGATGTGATATGAGCTAACCAAACTTTAGATTAAATCACCATTTGGTAGCGAGATTTATGGTAATGCTTTTTTCCTCAGTTGGTCAGAACAAACGTGACTGACTTGTAACTTACTTGTTCACATGACAATATCCGGTGAAAATTCTTATTTGGGTCATATATTCCAAGACTAATATGTGATTGCTAAGAACAGTAAATATCCACACCGGCACGGTGTCTGACAGCTACATATATACTCCTCAAAACATTAGATTCATCCGCGCTGGAGCTGTGCCACAGTACAACCCCACTCAAGCAAAATAATTCCGCAAGTAACTGCAATTCCAGGTTTTCAAACATAGATGGCGACAAAGAGGCAAAACTTACGACTGCAGCTTTAATTTACACTGTATATACACTATATATTCAATGTGGTCTGTCAGATTTTTAAGGTTTTTGAATAAAGTCTTTAATGCTCACCAAGGCTGCATTTATTTGATCAAAAATAAAGTAGAAACAGTATACTGAGAAATATTTTTACTTAAAATATTTTTTAAAATAACTGATTTCTATTCTAATATATTTTCAAATGTAATTTATTCCTGTGATGACAAAGATGAATTTTCAGCAGCCATTACTCCAGTCTTCAGTATCACATAATCCTTCAGAAATCATTCTAATCTGCTGATTTCGGTGCTTGAACATTTGTGGAAACCGTGATACATTTTTTTTTTCAGGATTCTTTGTAAATTCAGAAAATTAAAAAAAAAAAAAAAAAAACTGGGTAAAAAAAAGGTAAAAAAACAAACAAACAAACAAACAAAAACAAAAAACGCTCTTTTGATCAATTTCTTTACAAAAACAAATTCTCACTGAACCGAAACATTTTGTGCAATATGCAGTGTTCATTCATTATTCATGTTAAAGGATTAGTTCACTTCCAGAATAAAAATTCCTGATAATTTACTTTAATTCCTGATAATGAACATGCAAAGAAAGTCAAATGCCCTTTACAAAAAAAAAAAAAAGGTAAAACAACAATCTCGGACAATTACAAAGTTGGAGAAGATAATGAGATTGTTTTTTGCCCTACCCTAGCTTTTTGAACTGGAGTACAAAGAAGAACAAACCACATGTGACCTTTTCCAACGTGATTACGTAATACGTGACGTCACGGATGCGCATCGCAGAGCTAGTGCAAGATGAGCATTTGTGGTTAAAAAGTATACAAATTTTTGTTATTTTTTGTTTTAGAAAAAGACAGATTTTTTCACTAGATAAGACCCTTAACCCTCGGCTGGGATTGTGCAGAGTCCTTTGAAGCCGCACTGAAAATGCAATTGGGACTTTCAGCCTGTTGGGTCCCACTGAAGTCCACTATATGGAGAGAAATCCTCAAAAGCCTTATATCTTTTTGACTGAAGAAAGACAGACATGAACATTTTGGATGACATGGGGGTGAGTAAATTATTAGGAATTTTTTATTCTTTAAGTGAACTAATCCTTTTATTATTTAATACTGACGACAAATTGAGTAAAAGGATTGCTGATTCATGATACTTATTAATACACTGCATAAAGTTAAATTATTAAAAACTGCTGCTTATTGTAAAGTATTTTTATTTTTGGATATTATCGTCTTATTTTATAGCAGTTGCCAGTGTTTTAAAGAATAATCCACTTGAGGCTGCAAAAATATATTTAAAAAATTGTCATTAATTCTTCTCTCTTTAGACCAAATCAACTAAGCTTATGAGAAATTTGAATCAAAATTTGAATTTGGAAAAACTGGAATAGGTAGTGATACAAATTAAACTCATTTTTCAGATAGGCTATAGTAGGTTTACTTAACAAGTATGCATTTAACATTGTTTGTTGGTTAACATTGATGACACGGATAGGTATTTAATTAGGAATGCTGTCCCTTTAAGACGGTAGGTATGCATGTAATACTGACACACAGTTTTCACCCACCTGTTTACGTTCACTTAAGCCATAACCAACTGTATTTACGTGA
Source organism: Acrossocheilus fasciatus (assembly GCA_036784905.1). Lineage (NCBI taxonomy): Eukaryota > Metazoa > Chordata > Actinopteri > Cypriniformes > Cyprinidae > Acrossocheilus > Acrossocheilus fasciatus. The sequence continues at coordinate 24,342,235 of CM071953.1, forward strand.
GATACTCGACACAATAGACATGATCGCGCTGATATAGACGCTCCACTTCTTCAGTACCATACAGCACGCGATCAGTTCTCAGTGCTCAAACACACACATAGCAGTCCAAATATCTATTGAGTCGAGTATCTCTGAACAGATGATGTAGGATGTATTTTGAATGTCTGGTAATCCTCAAATAACATTCTCGTCCCATCTCGTCTTGTTAATGAAGGCGTGGCATAAATTTCGTCATCGTTTTTATCACCAGATATTAGTTTTAGCTCTTCAACATCTTCACTCTAAAAAAAAAATGGTGCTATATAGCACTAAAAGTGGTTCCTGGCTCGTCATCATAGGGGAACCACTTTTGGTGCTATATAGCATCATATCTTTAAAGGTGCTATACAGCACCTTTGTTAAATGGTGCTATGTAGAACCATAAGAGGTGCCATATTGCACTGTATTTCTTCAACAAAAATGGTGCTAAACAGCACCAACAGTGGTTCTTTGGCTCGTAAAGAACCTTTAAAGGGGCTTAACAGGTTCTTTGTACAGCTGTGGTGCTATATAGCACCTTAATCACCCCAAAGAACCACTGAAGAACCATACAGGAGCTTAACAGTTTCTGTACATGCACTGTAAAAAAAGAAAAAAAAAAGAAAAGTTGAACGAACTTAAAAAACATTTTTTTACCAGCTTCAGCAGATTTTTGAGTTTGCTCAACTTATTTTTGTGGGAGATTCTCAAATTTTTGTTGTATAAACTTAAAACGACAAGTTGAGAAAACTGGTTGCCTTAAAATTTTACGTTGGCCCAACTTATTTTTATTTACAGTGTGGTAGCGGTGCTATATAGTCAAGTCAAGTCAAGTCAAGTTGAGCTTTATTGTCATTCCGCTACATGCGGGGCATACAGTGGAACGAAATGTCGTGCCTCACAGGACCACGGTGCTACATAAATACAATAATACAGCAGTGCAGTAAAACAATATAAACCTATACACAACTATCCTACTGATAGATTTGACTATAAAATATGCTATATATAAAAGAATTTTTTACCTGTACATAAACTAAAAAAATACAAACAATACAAACTATACGAGTGCTTCAGATAAATACTGTACATGTGCGAAGAGAAACATTGTGAGTCAGCAGCTGGCTGGGGAATAGTGCAGGATGATTTGTAGTGCATGAGCATGTAAACATATGTATATTACTGAGTCTTTTGTGGGATTTGTATACACACATCAGTGTGTGTATATAGCCCCTCAGTCATGCCAAAGAACCGGTGAAGAACCGCTGAAGAACCACCAAAAGTGGTTCCCCTATGATTACGAGCCAAAGAACCACTTTTAGTGCTATATAGCACCTTTTTTTTTTTGAGTGTTGTCTTAGTCACAGGAAAAAGATTCGTTAACGAATATTTTTCACCGTTGTCTTCGTTGACGAAATTAACACTGATGTATTTATCTGTAGGCCTATATATTTATATTCATATAATTTATATCATATATAAATATATTTAATATATAAACGTTACATATTTTTCTTAAATATATACATTCATGTGTGCGTATTTATATATACATAATAAATAAAATCAATCGCGATTAATCGTTTGACAGCACTAATTGCTTTAAAAAAAATAAGAGATCTTGATAGGCTAATTTCAATGGCTATATACTGTATCAAAACAGAACTGAATTTAAAGTTCATGGCTACACTACCAAAGCAACACAAAGTTTCAAACATGCATTCACATGGACATGCACAAACACATGGTTATAGGCACAAGCACATACTCTCCCTCACATGAGACCTTGGATTCCATAAAGGGACTCGAATGCGAAATTAAGATATTTTCTGTTGATACATGAGCAGCATCATGCATACACCTGATAAAAGACAGGAAAAAAAATAGGGAGAGATACAGAGAATGCAATTGCCTCATGATGGTTGAAGCCCACTGAAGAACACTTGAACAACTGCAAAGGATGAAAAGCTGGCCTAATTTTTGTCAGAATGCAGCATTCTGAAGGGCATTACAGTGGTTAATGAAAAGATGAATAATTTGTAAATGAAGCCTGATTGCCGAGGCAAGAGAGCAGCGTCTGTTTGGTCAGGTCTCAGGTGGGCTCCAGAATGAAGGGCTTTATGTCTCTACAGGAGAGGGGTCCTCAAACTCCAGCCACTCCTCCTGCAATATAACATTATTTAGACCAGACCAGTCATGAGAATTAATATATGACCACAGAGAGGCAGGTAGGCAGCAATGCACCATTTTTTTTAAAACCCAAACACACACCCATTCTCAAAGGCAAGCTGCAACAAGACTCGTCCCCCTTGTGTTTTGTAGATGTTGGTGGAAAAGTTACGGTGAAAAGGCCTTCAAGTAAGAGTGTATATGCGTGTGTGTGTGTGCGACATGTGGGCTGGTTCCCAGTCCCCACTCAGCAGCGGGGTTCATTAGCATTCCTTTGTGTGTGCATAAAGGGGCACGGAGAGCCACCTATTCTACGGCTGGACTTTACCAGCTGCCATCCAGGGCTAGTCCTCATTAAGGCCCCGCTGTTCCTCTGAGAACACCGCCACATGTTCCACACGCGCCCGCTCTCACCCACACTCACACACACGACTGAACCAAAGGAGAATTTCACACACCAAACGCTCAATCGTGCTCATACACAGGCTCGCACACTCCACCAGAAAAGGCTCTATTGTGACGACCTATCGTCGCCTACATCTCCATATAAACACAAGGTGATCCTGCCTCACAGGAGCTTCGCGTTTACCAATAAACACCATGAGAAAGTCTACACACCGTGGCTAGGGTTCAAAACCCCGCTTCAGATGGCTCTATTCAGCACGCAGCCATCGGAGTAATTGCTGTTAGCGGATAATTGTGGAGCGGATAAAGCTGGAGCTCATGCATGGTGAATTTGATTGCATGAGGTATGCAGACAAGATTTTTAAAGGATAAATGTATTCTCAACTCGGGGACACCAGCAAACAGAACCTTTCATCTCTTCAATCCAATGCACTTCTAGTTACCTCCTTATCACTCGTGCTTTTTGAAATACATTTGCTTGGACACATGAATGCTTTAATGATTGAAAAATAAGTTGCATTCATGTGACCTTTGCTCATTCTCAAAAAACGTACTGAGAAGTAGGAGGCAAAACATTCTTTCTCTTCCTGTATGCATGACCGCTTGCACAAATCGTTCAGTATTGTAAATACTAAAGGAATACTATGGTTAAAGCAGTTGGAAAAAATTTCCTAGAGTGTTGTCTAAGCGAATTGAAATACACCAAATCATATAAAGCAACAAAAACAACAGATCTATGGGAAACCAATGCATTTTAGCTCCTTTGAATCAAATCAATGACCTTCTGCACAAATTACTTTCTAAAAGTTCTAAAAGAGCCCCAATCATGGCCTTGTTAAAAATGGACTCTCTTTTCTCTCCTGCCTCTATATGTTGAAACTTGTTCTAAATACCTTGGAGAGTCAACAGGAGATGTATTTACCTGTACTGGCATAAAAGAGGTATGAAAGAAAGACAAGATCATCTCCTACAGCTCTTCTACAGATTGTGTATTTGTACTTCCTGGAGGCAGATCAGAGACGGTAAGCATTGCACCCTTTCCCCTTTACAGCTCTGAAACTTTTTGAACCTTTTTTTAGAACACAACAATGGAACAGTTCAACAATAAGATCAAATTGTAAGTATTTTTTTTTCCTAGACCTAAACTAGAGAATAACATGATCTACTGTATCTGTGCCATAACATTTATTAGACTTTTTTAATAATTGGATATTTAATTGTGCTCATTTCTAATCATATCTGCTCATATGTTTAAAATAATAAAAGTTTTAACAATTACAATAAAACAATAAATTAAAAATTGACAAAAACATATCAAATCCACTTATTTACTTTGGAAATAATTATTTTTGTTGTTTTTACAATATCACACTCACACTTTTTTTACTTCATACTTTTATTCAGCAAGGCTGTTTTAAAATTATCAAAAGTGACAGTAAAGACATTTACAATTACAAAATATTTCTATTTCAAATAAATGCTTCTGAACTTCCTAATCAAAGAATTAATCAAGCTCATTTCCTATATTTTTATACATGCCATCATCTAAAACTCAATTAAAATTAATCTTTTAATTAATTATCAATCTTTATAATGTCCAGCATGAAAAATACATAATAATATTTGATAATGTTGTGATACCTGTTGTGGCACTTAAATGATTGGTTTTATTTTTACATTTATTTAGACAATTAGTACAGTATTAATATCATCTATTTGATATCACAAGGAAAGAATTATCAGCTTTTTGCCACTATCCTTACCCTACTTCTTAAACTTAAATTAACCTGTCTAAATTATAAATGAAAGGCGCCAAGAGCGCGATCGCACCACCCACCCGCGGTGGGATATAAGCACTGACTGGCAGACAAAAAGTGATCCACTGAGTGCCAACTCAAACCGCTTCACTCTCAAGGGTCATTGATTGACAGCACATGTTAGCGGCACCCATTTAGAGAATGTTAGTGTGGCCACGAGAGACGGCGAATTAGAATGAGCGAGGACGAACCAGTGGAACAAGAGGAAAATTAGGGATGATTATAGCTGAACCACACCCATTGATAAAAGATGGGCTGGCCCCCATAATCCCCTGCAAGTAGACAATGATTAGAACATGAGGAGATTGAGGCCTGTGTTTTAACCTGGCCAGGGAGGAAAAAGCCCTCTCATTCTCTGTATTCTCAACATGTGAATGACCAGCCTATTAGCTGGATGCTTTTAGGTTGGGCTCACATAGCGAGGGGCTGGCTTTGTCAGCCGTGGTCTCCTTTGTGCGACAGGCCCTTGCAACCATGCAATGGGATTCACACAGTTGAAAATGACACTTTCCTGTGCACCCCTTTCAATAGTTCCTCATTCATTTGTCTGTTTTTTCAATAATTAGGTGTTGATTATTTGTTACTATGTATGTGGGGTGTCCTATATCAACTGCAGGGGCCAGGTTAAGATGTCGTTTTGTCTTTGGGATAATATAGCACGTCTCTCTAATCATTACCCAATGTTTCTATTTACACATGCACTGTGTGTGTAATTCCGGTCCTCTAGGGCAGGGATTTTCGAACTGGGCTCAAGGGACCCCAAGGGGGGCCACAAGGGGCCATGCAAACAATTAGAGAGGAGGGGGGGGGGGCATTTTAGGGCTGTAAAAGTGAACGTGTTAGCCCTAAAAATACAATAAATATTAAGCAAATATATTTAAAATAATACATTAATTATAAACAATCAATTAATAATTATCAAGAACAAAATCCAATTATTTAATTTTGAAAATTCTTTTGTTGCTTTTACAATATCACACTTAATTTTCTTTCCTCACAGAGCATGAAATAGTTTTTAATCAGAGTTTTAATACATAATTATAAGTATTTTAAGTATTGCTTTTATTCAGCAAGGATGCATCAAAAACTATAGTAAAGACATATACAATATTACAAAAGAATTCTATTTCAAATAAATGCTTTTCTTTTGCACCTTGTATTCATCAAAGAATCTTGAAACAAAATTCATTGCAGTTTCCACAAACATATTAAGCAGCAAAACAGTTTTCAGTTTTATTGTTAATAACATAAAATGTTACCTATGCACCAAATCAGCATATTAGAATGATTTTTGAAGAATTGTGTGACATTGAAGACTGGAATAATGGCTGCTGAAAAGTCAGCTTGCCAACAGGGAAAAAAGAATTTCAAATAGGAAAGAGTTATTTTAACTTGTAACAATATCTTACAATATCACTGTTTTTACTGTATGTTAATCAAATGAATGCAGCTTTGGTGAGCACTAGAGCCTTCTATCAAAACATTAAAAACAGTCCCAACACCAACATTTTGAATGGCAAGTCCTTGGCACTAAAAAATATGAAAATCCCTGCTTGAGAGACATTTTTAACAATGTTTTGTCAATTTCTGAATGGAAAAGATAGAAAGGAGTCACAGGAAGTAGCTAGTTGCCACAACAGAAACAGGCATAAATGAATCAGTCTCACATCCGAGAAATAGTTACCGAATCAATAAAGAATTTTTGATGAGAATATTGACAGTTCTGAAACATTGACAGTTCAAGGGGGAAAAATACTTGCAATAGCAAATGAAGAGTGTGGAAAAACATTGCTTTCTTTTCCCTTTTCATAAGAATGTTAGCATATTTTGAGTAGCCCTTCTTGCATGCTAGCACCACTTCTCTGGTGAACAAACACTTGACAGAACATTATGTAGAGGTTTAATAAGATCATCTATTTAAAATCAAACAAAAGTTCAGTTCAATGTCAAGTAATCTTAGAGACCGCAAGTCATTAATTAATTAGCAATATTTTTCTTTATCTTCAATTAATGAATGCAAACCCTCCTTTGCTGAATTCGCTCCTTTATGGTCATAGTACTCTTTAAAACTGACTAAACAGTGAAATTTTAAATATTTCCCGAGGACAAGCTGTCACATGCAAAAGTGGTTACAGTGAGAGAAGTATTCTTGATTCATAATAGCAGACTTCTTTAAAATGCCCAGTTATTACAAACTCTTATTTGAGTGTTACTCAGTTTCAAGGACATTATAAATGAGCCACCGAAAAGGGCTGGTGAAACAAGGCAGGGAGTGACCTGTGCTGCTAGTCTGCATCAAGGCCAAAACCTTGAGAGAGAAGAAATGAGAAAAGAAGCATTCAGATTGTTTAGATTTTCTCTTGCACACTGGTTCTTGCTCTCTTTATATTACACACAATGAATACACAAACAAACAAACACCTTTTGCTGTAAACCTAAACAGTATTAATATGATAGCAGCTATGACTGAAAATTGATGTCATATATATATATATATATATATATATATATATATATATATATATTCCCTTTTTAGATGAAGTTAAGGTTACTGACGGTTTCAAAGAATCATAAACAATCAATAAGAAATTGCAAAGCACATCGTAGGTCCAAAAGCTTTATGTAGAAACATATAAACATATAAACATTCTCTAAAGAGAACAGAAAATGAATGAGATTTTTATTTTTACCAGACTACTAATAACATAAATATGACCATTACCATAACTTTCATACCATCTGAAAATCTTCTCACAACTGACACAACGTTATATTACAAATTAATGCAATAAAGGCACAAACTAATCCATCAAAACATATATAATTTGAGCATTCTCACAGCATTAAAACAAAAGAACACTTATTGATAATCCCAACTCAGGATGGAGATTGTCAATTTTGGGGCAAGTAACCAAGATTAATAGTCAAATAGATGCACAGCATGACTATCACATGTAAATCCATGATAGAAATCATGAGCTAAAGACTTCCTCAGATTGACCTCCCCCACCTAGAAGACAAGAACCAGACTGAGATTCCTTATGAGACTTTTTAACCACTTTGGTTTTCACAAGACATGTCCTTACGTTTACAGAATGGCACCGAGTCTTTTACATGTACATATGCACCTAGATGATTCTAAAAGGACTTATGAGCAACTAATCATTTCTATTTATAACTCCATATTATGTATGTAACCCACACATTTGACTATCATGTCCTAATCACTGATCAGTGGCGGCTCCAGGATTTTTTTGTTGAGGGTGCTATAAGGGGGGCTTAAAAGTTCAGAGGGGGTGCTAAAGAACTAATTAAATTGAGAGAAAGTAATGAACTCCTAACTTTAGCTATCAGTTTTTTTATATACAGCAGCTTCGAAAAAGGCATATTTAACTTCTTTTTCCTGTGGTATTAAACTTGCCACTGTTCTTAGTAATAACTTCTAATGCCAACTGCCAAATATGGCACTTACAAAGTAATATAATTTATGAGTTAACATAGAAAAGAAAGAAAGAAGGGTTTTTTTTTTTCATTGTTTTGTTCTATTTTATTTATTTATTTATTTAAGTTATCTTTATTTAAATTTTTTATTTTACACATATCTAGTAATTTCCACACGGGCACACATTGCGGGGGATAACCTCCCCGTGCTGATTTGCATCGTATCATGCGTGTGTAGATAGCCAGAGATATTGTCAAAAGCATAAAAAATTGGCAATATTAAGAGGATTTAGCATTTCCAATTAATGTAGGCCTGTTACATTCTTCTTATTATTAGGCCTATTATTATTATTATTATTATTATTATTATTAGATTACTTTTATTATTAAATTACATGAAATTATTGCCCCGCGATAATTTCATAGCGCATCACTGCATCCTCATTGATTTTTATTATTTTTTTAAATAGGTCTATTAATTTATACAATTAATTATAGGCCTATAATTATTATTATTAACACTGTAGGCATCAATGAAAATTCAGAGCAGCTTTATTTCATGCACCGATTTTCAAAAACAACCTGTTTAACGCGAAATAGGTTTCGTCTCATGTTTTTCACTTTACGAGCCACAAGAGAAATATTAAGGGAATAATTTAAGACAGTTATATACCGTTATCAGCATATGTTAAATTAGATGCTTCTAAAGATAACATAAGACCCTGAGCTAAGACAACGTCTAATTGGTCAGGACACCATTTGGGATGTGTCCAATAGCCGAGTTTAAAAACTCAGGACACCATCAAATTTATTTATTTATTTTTATTTTTTTTGCTTTTTGTCACCACTTTTGCCAGCACTCTTTGAGCATACTCTGGCTTACATGTGTTGCGGTCCTACTCCCCCCAAGCGGGATTCCAGCCGCGATCTCTGGCGTGGGAGGCGGGCGCTCTAACAAGGAGGCTAAAGGCCATGGCCTAGTATCAGTCGCTAGATAAAAATCTATTCATATATGAATTGCGATTCTGTCTTCAAACGATTCTAATGGATTCACAAGTTTCAAAATCAATGTTCTAAAGCAACGGTTCTTAATCATGTTCCTCTCATCCCCCTTCTCTGCACACGCTCTGCATCTCTCTCTCCTCTCTGTCATTCAGATCACATTCAGGTAAGCTCCAACAATGAACTGCTCCTATTATACACTTATTTTCACATAGCTATGAGAAGTGTTATACACGGATGCGTGTGCTGTTGCCATGCTGTATTAAAGCTTTAATCAGGATAAAACCTTATATTAAAAACTAACAGAAGCAGTAGCATTTACAAATAACAGCGTATCTAAAAGAATGAGACAACAACAAACAAATACCATTAAGAGCCGTGCTTGCACAGGTTCTGCGCGATCCTCTTCACTAATATTCTCTTCATCTCAATCGGGCTCAAATTGACAAGCAATATAGGCACCATTGTTTACAATACAACCGGAGCACATGCCGCTGAGCTGAGGGGCGGGATTTTCAGATGCGCACTGTGATTGCGCCAATCACAACACACTGGACCTTCTTACCAATCTGAGCCCATCTTCTGACTGAGGGGCTTCATAAAACCAGGAAATAATCAGAGCATTTATCAGAGAAGGGAGAGAGCGGAGTAGAATAAAGGTTAATTATGTGAAAAATAATGTGTTTTTTAAAAAAACGAGGCATGAACACATGTTAGACTGCACCCCATAAACACAATCAAGCCTAGAAAAAAAACAGTCAACCACCCCTATAATTTTTTGCATAGGTCACACTTAAAAGATTCAGATCATCAAACAAATTTAAATATTACACAATGGTAATGCAAGTAAATACAAAATACAGTTTTTAAATGATAATTTCATTTATTAAGGGAAAAAATCTGTTCAAATGTGCCTAGCCCCACATGAAAAATGAATTGCCCCCTCCAGTTAAATCATGAAAGAACTGTGATTAACCACATTATTTTAGAAAGCTGAGTTAAATTTCACTAGCTACACCCAGGCCTAATTACTGTCCAACCTGTTTAATCAAGAAATCACTTAAATAGTACCTGTCTGACAAAGTGAAGCATGTTTAAAGAGCAACACATCATGCGGCGATTTAAAGAAATTCAAGAACAGATGAGAAACAAAATAGTTTACACGTATCAGTCTGGAAAGGGTTATAAAGCCATTTCTAAGGCTTTGGGACTCCAGCGAACCACGGTCAGAAACAATATTCACAAATGGAGAAAACTTGGAACAGTGGTGAACCTTCCCAGGAGTGGCCGGCCTACCAAATTTACTCCAAGAGCGCAATAACGACCCATCCAGGAGGTCATAAAAGAACCCAGAACAACATCTAATGAACTGCAGGCCTCGCTTGCCTCAATTAAGTTCAGTATTCATGATTCAACAATAAGAAAGAGACTGGGCAAAAACAGCATCCATGAAAGAGTTCCAAGGCAAAAGCCATTGCTGACCAAAAAGAACACAAAATCTCGTCTCACATTTCCCAAAAAATATCTTGATTATCCCCAAGACTTTTGGGCAAATATTCTGATGAAAGAAAAGTTGAACCTTTTGGAAGGTGTGTGTCCCGTTACATCTGGCGTAAAACCAACACAGAATTTCATAAAAAGAACATCATACCAACAGTCTAACATGGTGGTGGTAGTGTGATGGTCTGGGGCTACTTTGCAGCTTCAGAACCTGGATGATTGGCCATAATTGATGGAACCATGAATTCTGCACACTATCAGAAAATAAGTCTGCAAATCACATGCCGAACGGTGGGATCTGGACCTGGTCCGTATATCATGGATCAACTGCGATCTGTTTAAGCCCTATGATCAGAGCAATCTTTTATTTACCAATTTAACCATCATCAAATTGCTACTCGATATCAATCTCATACAACGAAAATAAAGAGTAATTAGAAAAATCATTTACGCACAATAAATAACAGAGCATCATATCTATACACATTTTCTCCAGAACTTTCTCACAACCCGATAGGAATTCTTCCACGGCCCGGTAGTGGGTCGCGACCTGGTGGTTGGGGACATCTGCACTAGGCTACACAATCATGGAGAAGACTGCTGATCTGACAGTTGTCCAGAATACAATCATTGACACCCTTCACAAGGAGGGTAAGCCACAAACATCCATTGTCAAAGTAGCTGGCTGTTCACAGAGTGCTGTTTCCAAGCATGTTAACAGAAAGTTGAGTGGAAGGAAAAAGTGTGGAAGAAAAAGATGCACAACCAACCAAGAGAACCGCAGCCTTATGAAGACTGTCAAGCAAAATCGATTCAAGAATTTGGGTGAACTTCACAAGGAATGGACTGAGGCTGGGGTCAAGGCATCAAGAGCCACCACACACAGACGTGTCAAGGAATTTGGCTACAGTTGTCGTATTCCTCTTGTTAAGCCACTCCTGAACCACAGACAACGTCAGAGGCGTCTTAACTGGGCTAAGGAGGAGAAGAACTGGACTGTTGCCCAGTGGTCCAAAGTCCTCTTTTCAGATGAGAGCAAGTTTTTATTTCATTTGGAAACCAAGGTCCTAGAGTCTGGAGGAAGGGTGGAGAAGCTCATAGCCCAAGTTGCTTGAAGTCCAGTGTTAAGTTTCCACAGTCTGTGATGATTTGGGGTGCAATGTCATCTGCTGGTGTCCATTGTGTTTTTTGAAAACCAAAGTCACTGCACCCGTTTACCAAGAAATTTTGGAGCACTTCATGCTTCCTTCTGCTGAGCCACTTTTTGAAGATGCTGATTTCATTTTCCAGCAGGATCTGGCACCTGCCCACACTGCCAAAAGCACCAAAAGTTGGTTAAATGACCATGGTGTTGGTGTGCTTGACTGGCCAGCAAACTCACCAGACCTGAACACCATAGAGAATCTATGGGGTATTGTCAAGAGGAAAATGAGAAACAAGAGACCAAAAAATGCAGATGAGCTGAAGGCCACTGTCAAAGAAACCTGGACTTCCATACCACCACAGCAGTGCCACAAACTGATCACCTCCATGCCACACCGAATTGAGGCAGTAATTACAGCAAAAGGAGCCCCTACCAATTATTGAGTACATATACAGTAAATGAACATACTTTCCAGAAGGCCAACAATTCACTAAAAGTGTTTTTTTTTATTGGTCTTATGAAGTATTCTAATTTGTTGAGATAGTGAATTGGTGGGTTTTTGTTAAAAATTTTGTTAAAAAGCCAAAATCATCACAATTAAAAGAACCAAAGACTTAAACTACTTCAGTCTGTGTGCACTGAAGTTTCACAATTTGAGTTGAATTACTGAAATAAATGAACTTTTCCATGACATTCTAATTTATTGAGATGCACCTGTAAGTGACTACTGTGAAACTGAGACCATTTTACCAATCACACAGAGACCTTTAAAATGATGCCAAACATGAAGGTGAAAAACAACGGATTCACAAGATATATGATACTTATATAGCTATTCTCAATGAACTTTGAGTGAAGCTTTTTTGGGGGAAAAGAGAGAGAGGTAGAGAGGGCAGGGGGAGAATGGGGTCGTAAATGAACAACGAGATAAGTTTGGTCAGGGTGGTGTTTGTTCTCTTTGAAGATCTTTTGTTCTCTTTGGAGATCTTTCGTTGTCTTTGGAGATATCTTCTCCAGGTTAGTTTCATGGCTTTATTGCATGGCATCTGTCTTTGGGAGAGTTCCTGAGTTTTGGCCTCAGAATTAATTTTATAAGGAAATAAATTCTCTTCCTACAAACGTAACCAAACTTGGTACTCTAAAACAGGACTGCCAACTGTATGACTGAATAGAAGGCATACCATCACCAGGACCTTCCATCTCTTTCCCCATTTCCTTAACAGGTCCAAGAAATGCAATGGGTTCTGTCTGTTCTAACAATCATGGTAGTGCCGAATGCTTGGTGGGAAAAAAAAGCATTTTCTGTCTGTGGAAAAAAGACAACCCCCACCATATTATTTTCCTGCAACTACTAGAGCTTGTAGTAATTACTTTAATGATGTCCCTGCATCTCAGCCGCCGCACCACGAGCAATAGAAGGCCGACCACAAAATAAAAGTTCAATGAAGGCACATGGGAGACACAATCATCTCATTAAATGACGCAGAGACAGAAAGTACAGAAGGAAAGAAATGGTGTTTTTTTCCCTCCCACATATAATGCAGAAAAAAAACCTATTAACAGAGGTAACATTTTCTAGGACTATATGTGTGCCAGGAAAAAGAAGATGTCGAATACTTGCAAAGCAGTAAATTACTTGCAGACATTTTAAAATGTGCCAGTAGTAGGTTTACTTAAGTGATAATGATCTAATTCTGTGTTCTCAATGCCAGATGTATGAGGATGTATCCTATTATGGCTGTCCATAGCAATGAATGAGACAGCTCCAAAAATCGCAGCAGACACGGTCAGTGGAGAATTGCGTGGGGGCATTGATATCCACAGCTGTTCTGTTTCATGTCAGCTAGCAGGGACAGAGATCCAGGGCTCACTCTCGCTGGCTAACCCTTACCTCCACAAAAAATATGTAATTTGATTTCAATTGGTCCTGAAAGGTAGATGGCAGGCCTTGTTGTAACAACAATGACATCCACACGCTTCACCAGGTTTTCACGTCAAGGGGCACTGCTGCGCTTTTATTATTTATATGTAAATTGTATTTTTTCAGAGCAACAGAACTGCATTTTTTTTTGTTTTGGGCCTGGTTGGATGCCTTGAAAGGTTCCGGGGTGGAGGGGGCGCAGGGTGTGTACAGGCACGGAAGGTTTTTCGGCCAATCTGGGAATCATTTACTTGCATTTTCCATCTGCATAATGAGCTGGGCAGCCAATGACAGTGCTGGCCAGCTGAAGACAGGGTGGCATGCCTTCAGATTTAATGGGCGTGCGGAGGAAACTTCCAATGCTTTCTGACATCTCTCATAGCAAACTAAATGTGCTCTGGGTCAGGGAGTGTCTATTATGAAAATAAGAGACGAACAAGTCAATTATACTTCGCTGACTGCATTGCCAGGGGTCCTCATTAGAATGATCAGGAAGGTCCGTGCCGCTGTGCTCCTCTCCTCTGTGTAGCTCCTGATTAAGCTGTGGAGGAATGACAAGACCCTGTGTTACTCTTTATCTTATGGAGTGCATCTGCACAAACGTGTTCATGGAGAGGAATCAAACAGACATGCAAACAAACCTCATGAGGCCGTACAGGCGCAAGACCACACACTGTGGGGGCAACGTCTCGCAAGCCGGTAAGAAACAGTTGACATGCTCGGATTAAAAAAGAAAAAAAAAAGTGCGAGACGCAGAACTCAGAGGTCAGGAAGCTGATAGTGTCATGGATCACGATGCATCCAGGAAACACTTTTGGCAGGGGATGTTGGGAACTGTCATGCACAGACTGGACGCATGGCTTAGGGTGAGAGGGCGGGGCTATATAATGGATCCAGATGAAAAGCCTGGGGTTTGGTGGGCGGATCGGTGCACACTCCTGTGTCTCATGGTGTGGAGACTGGGATTCACTGACAATGACAGGATCTGTGGAGACAGGGTACAGGGAATCTGGCTTGTTCTTTCTAGTGCTTGTATCTTGTGCAGAAGAGTGAAATTCAGGCTCTAATTAATTCATCTGAGCATGTACTGTAAAATATAAAGAATGTTTATGAAAGACGTCTCTCATGCTCTGCAAGGCAGAATTTGCTTGGTCAAAAATACAGTAAAACAGTAATATTGTGATTTTGCATATTTTAAAATGTAATTTATTGCTGTAATGGAAAATCTGAATTTTCAGCAGCCATTATTCCAGTCTTCAGTTTCACATGATCCTTTAGAAACTATTCTAATATGCTGATGTGGTGCTCAAATAGTAATTTTTAATTTTTATTGCAGATGAAAATGGTTATTTTTGTGAAAACGTTTTTCAGGGTTGTTAAAAGAATAATAGGTTAGAAAAAACTGCATTTATCTTAAATGGATTATGTAAAAATTTTAATTGTATCTACCTTTGCTGAAACAAAGTATAATTTCTTTTAAAAACCCAAACATTTTGAATGGTAGTGTATATTATAACATATCTATGGATATTAAGTATTAATATTAAATAAAACATATTGAATATCAATTAGTGTATTTAACAGAAACATGAAAACATCTAGAACTTTTAAAACAATTATTTCTATTATTATTGAATATAGCTTTGTTGAAAAAAACTTAAGCATTCTTTGCATTCCACAATTGGAAAAACCAATGCCTGCTTTATTTTACTGCATTTCAGCAGAAAGTACAAAAGGTTCTCGTCCAGCATATTATTCGCTTCCCTCTTTAGGTGCTCCTTAAAACATGTATGATTTAATGACATCTTATTTCCTAAATTTGTTCTGGCACCAAAAGCACTAATAAACCCTCTGTAAATCGACATTCCCTGAGGTATTTAAAAGGCCATGCGCTTGTGTTACCTGAAGGGAGATTGGGAGACATAGTGAGCACACCAGAGAACATGCAACCACATCCAGCACGCATGTTAAAAGACAAAGCCCTCAACCCCCTTTCTGTTGTTGTGCAGACTTAATATAGCTCAAGGCTACGCAAATTTACGTCTTGACCTCCTTAAGTTGCCAAATCATGCAGAATAAAAAAGCATTTTTTCTGCTGCTGTCTGCCCTTATATGAGAATATTCTTGTTATGATAATTGGAAATTCAGTTCTTTCCCTCCAGTGTGCTTTTTAAAATATGAGCCAGCGCGTGCAACCAAACCAACTTTAACCAGCATTACAACCTGTGTCTCATCATGATAATTGGGTTTTTGAGTTGATTTGACTGGATGACAGCGATGTCTTGAAGATTCATCATGGCAGTCTTTTTACCCAATGGTGCAACTCAGGAGAAGGCATTTAATTAGGGAACTTAAAACAAGGTCAGTTTTGCCAAATGTTTGCTTATCCACATATCCCTCCAAAGCTTTTGCTTTTAACATCATGCTAGTTTCTACTGTTGCTTTCACTGCTCAAATCCAGGTTGAAATATAATAGATAAAAACGCAAAGTTTAACATATTAATGTTTAAGATCTATAATAACCACAGGTTTTCACAAATCTTAAAAAACTGGCAGTAATCAAGTCAAAAATTACTTTCACGTCTTGGCCGATAACTAATTAAAAAAAACTTTTCTAAAATTCAAAATGAAGCACTAAAAATGTCAAACAATTCATTTTAAATGCTACAAATTGTACAAATTAATTTAAGCACTACAATACTGCAATGTACAGTTTTACAAAAGTGATTTTCTCAGGTCTACATTTAAAAGTGTTATTAAATTCAGCATTAAAACATGACATTTAAGTGAGCATTAGTTGATGGCATAGTCTAAACGTAAAAATAGGTGAAAAGAGCATGTACAATATCTACAATAATGATGAAAAACAAATGTCTGCCAATAACATATGAACAATATGATACTGATGCAACATGCATCACTATTATATACTATGGATTACAGTATTAAACAGAAAAAAGGCCATGCTGCTTGAAAGGAACTACTATGAAATAACTACTACTACTAGTTTCTTGTTGTTACAAATAGTCTGATAGGAAGTAATAAGACACAAAATAATGCTCATTGCATCTGTTTGAGCCTGAGGGGTCAAATGTGCCTCCCTAGGTCATGGTTCATCTAATGATGTTCTTCAAAGACCATCTTTTATCCTCCACCTACGCTCAAGTTCACACCTCACAAACCAGAGAAGCAACCTGGAGGGGAACCGTGCAGCGTTCATAATTTCACAAGAGTGGAGATGTCACTACGAGAGGAGAGGGATAAACAATAATCTTTCTAATGCCAAGGATCCACAGCAGCCTAACTATTCTTGGAGTCACTCCAGGCCAATGCGTTGTCCCTGTCTGCATAGTCATCTCAAGCTGGGCACACAATGTTATGGATAGAGACCAATCACCAATGCAGCAGAGTTTACAACACCCGAAGCAGCAAGAAATGCACAGAGGAGACCAAACGACAGAAGAGGGAGCGTGGTTCTTGGTGCATCAAAGAAGATAATTAGAAAGCAGCAAAGGTCCTTCAAAAGAGAGAAATCGCATCTGCTGTTTTCCCCTGCAGTTATTTTACAAACAAAATATCCATGATTAAGGTAAAAATGTCTGAACATTGACATTCATAAGAATTTAATCCCTTGATATATCAGTTTGTCCTCTATAAGACAAAATGAAGATGATTGAGACACTTTCTAACCTCAAGTAATTTTAATGAACTTCATAAAAGTTCTCAACAGTCTTATAAATGGTAGTCAGATTTGACCAAAGTCTGTTATCAAAAGTCAAATGAAGTCAAAATTTCAGGTCAAATTTCCCAATGTTTCAATGTTTTTTTGTTCTATACTTTTACAGCATGTTCACAACTGGCTCCTTATATATGACAGAGCAAAATGAATCAATAATGTTCTTGTAAGCATGGCATTAGTTTGTCCTAGAGTGCTGGATCTAGTGCTGAGACAATTAACCCTACTTCAATCCCTGGTCTCCTTCCTCTGTCCTTGACAAGAAGCAAACACTTTAAACTTTTCACTTTTGGTCATTTGATTTGTTCAGTTCTATGCTGTTCATTTTTGTTCAAATAAATGCAATTTGTAACTCTAATGCCTGCCACAAGGTGGATAAACAAAAACACAGCCTAGCCAGCCAGAAAGAATTAGAAAGATGAAACACAACAGAGTGTACGTGAAAAAGAGGCAAAGCTTAAACTAGTGGCTCTCCTGAACTAAACTCTTGAACATCTCATAAAATATAATAGCATTGGCTTTGCTTTTGGCAGTGTTGGGGAGAAAAAAAAAGAAATTATGAATTGTACATTTTATATTTTGAACATAATTTATACCAAGGCTGATAATGCAGCCAAAGCCAATATATTAAAATGTATATTTAAATAAATATATAAAGATACATTTTTTTTATACATTTATTTATTTTAGTTCATTACACATTATGCTGACATTTGGTGTACATGACCTGTTCTTTACACCACCCAAATCCATTTACCTGCCTAAAGGTGTTGAAAAGGTGTTTCCTCATTAACAAACTAATTTACAAACCCAGTCTTTGTTCACGACTGTATTTACTGCATGACGGAAGTATTTATGCAGTTATGTGGTTGCGGTCGAGTGATCCTGTGTGGAAAGCTGTCTCGTCCAGATTCTTTCTAGCCATTTAACCCTGCTAATGGCCTCTCTGCTGCACCAAATGGCCCTTCTCTACGCTCCGCCACACAGTCGTCAAACTGATATGCCCTAATGTAAATATTTGGACCTGTACCCCCACCCCAACCAAAGGGCAGAAAAGGAGCTTTTTAATTGATATACTGCACACTGAAACGGTTTTAGCTTCAAGGAGAAGAGGTGAGTGTTACGAGCAGAACAAAAGATCACACTAGACTAGTCCTCTAAGGTGCTGGTGTTATGTATTGTGACATTGTGTGAGAATATCAATCTTTCTTCTACTCCAGATCACAAGATAATATGACCCGTTTCATCTCTGAATGGTTCAACTCACGGACAGGACAAAACAAAACAAACAAGTGACAGTAAAATAATGACAGTGGGAAGGGGAAAAAACCTGCTTTAGAAGATCTAGACCATCCACTTCAGAAGGCACTGCTGTGTAATTTCTGCTAATGAAGCTTTAGAAAATTAAACTTCTCTTTAAAATGCTTTGAGAGTTGTCAACAATCCTTTGCTGTTTCCTGTGATCTTATATTATTCAGCAGCTCCAAAAATTTAGCAAACATATAAATTAGATTTCAAAATGTGAAGCATGGAAATTGTTCAAAACAAAGACTGAAATATTAAGAATATTTTTATTTGTGCAGCTTAATATTAAAAAAATAAGCAGCATATTAGAATGATTTCTGAAGGATCATGTGACACTGAAGACTGAAGTAATGACTGCTGAAAACTCAGCTTTGCCAACAAAGCAATGAATTACATTTTTAAAAATATATTAAAATAAAAATTGTAACAATATTTCACAATATTATTATTTTACTGTATTCTTGATCAAATAAACTTTACAGAAACACACACACACACACACACACACACACACACACACACACACACACACACACACACACACACACACACACACACACACACACACACACACACATTATAGTTCACTGATGCATGCATTGTGGTCATTTTAAAATCAAAAAGTGCCATGAATACAGTATAGAGTACACAAAGATATAGTCTGCATATTAAACACATCCTCTGGGTAGTCTAGGTCAAAGTGTCAGGAGTCTCATTGAGGCATGTGGCTCTGGAGTGTCTTCACACCTCTCTGTGCTTGGGATAATGGACTATAATTAGCAAATTTACTGGTCAGTAATTCAATTTTGATTGTTTTTCCCCTCTCTTTGCTCCAGTGACTTCTGGAGCCCTCGCCCTGCACTAAGTGTCACGTCCAATCAACCTGGTGAGAGACTAGACCCAATTAGCACTGTGAGGCGATCCCTCAAAAAAGGGGGCCTAAAGGGGACATGTCCTGGGGACATAATTGAATGAGACACCAGCTTCCATTTGGGTCTATACATCGGCCAAGCTGGATTTGAGACTCCAAAAATGTTGTTTTCGACTTTTATTTTAAATGGCAAAAAATAGATAAACATATTTTATCATTTATTGCTTAACAGACACAACGCAACATACAGTACACTAGTCATAAGTGATTGGGTGACTTCTTGGGCTGAATTACCATGTCTATAGCTGGAGTGTTGCCTTCATGCTCTTGCGGTCATGAGTCAGAACATACTAATGCAAAACTTACATATAACTTAAAGAGTACCACCATCCTAGCATTTATATTCACTTTATAGTAAAGTGTTACAGGCACTGAGGCAATAATGTCCTCTCCACAGTCTATTATTCTAACAATCTACAAGGCAGTGTTGAATCACTACTGGGAAGACCTTCAGATCAAATTACTTCAGAACAGTCTACAGTAAAAGCCCGAACTTCTAACCAGATATGATTCTCCCGGCTAGGTTTAATGGGACACCAGAGTTCCAACCCGCATCCAACCAGCCCAGCGTATTAGCACCATTCAGACCCAATAACTTGCAGTCTCTGGAGCTGGGTCTATCACATGGACTTTACTTAAATGTGAGGTGGCACTGCTGGGCCAAAGACCTGCCTCAGTTTACCAGTGCCTGAGGTCATGGCCTGGGATATCTCGGTCCACTCCAGTTGCCCCGGGTCATCTTTAGCTGGACGACCCAGAAACCAGCAACCCAGCCATTCTATCACACAACCCCCTCGAGAACAGCTGGTGGGTGTCAACAAGGGTGTTTTGCTCAGAGGAGCAAGAAAGACCGTAGTGGTCAGGCACAAAAGAAAAGACTACATAGTGCACTTATACTCTTATCCAGTGGTCGGCAACCTATGGCGCATGTGCCAACTGTTGCAAGCAGAGGGATAATCAATGGCATGCGAACAATAGGGAAAACTGCATACCTACATAAATTTTAAGGTAATCATTCCTCATAGTCACACAGCTTGTTAGGAGTTATACATACTATTAAAGTGTGAAAATTAACTTGTGCTAGTCTACAGATGAGCACGCAACCACTGAGCATATGAGGCGCTTCAGATTAATTCCCTGAACCTCAGTTAGTGGTCTAACAGAACCCTTCAGTGTCAAAATAATTGAGATGGCCAATCAAATCAAAGTAGGCAGGGTTTGTTCACATAAATGAAGTGCAAATTCCAGCGGGAAGTGCCAGTTTATCGTTTTAACATTGAACGAGAGCGTGGCAAGGTGGAAGTTGCACATCATTTAATATTAGTCAACTGTTTTATGATAGAAATGTCAAATGACCGACAGCTGTATGCAGTGATGCAATCTACTCAACTTTTTTTCTCAAATATGGCCATTTGAGAGAGAGAGAGAGACATTAAAGTTGTGTGTATGAATTACCTGCATCTGAGTCTCGCTCTAAAAATAATGAAGCTGAGTTTAGTTACTGCAAAAAACAGCGATTTTACCTCCTCGTTGCTGAGAAATATGTAGCAATTCAGAATCGATTAACAGAAGTCGCAGGGCAGCATTGACAACCAGTTCTGAGCTCCTGAATGTTTCTTTGTTTGCGTAGTGCACTCTGAGATCTATATGTGCAAGTGATGTGTATGTGTGTGTGTGTGTGTACTGGTATATATGGTTTACGAGGACACAAATGTGTATAATGACATGGGTACTACAATGTAAACATGGTTTATGAGGACACTTGTGTTCCCGTAAAACAAAAGGCTTAAAAAAAACATTCTAAATGGTGTTTTATGAAATTCAAAAATTGCTAGTAGTTTCCTGTAAGGGGTAGGTTTAGGTGTAGGGTTGGTGTAGGGCAATAGAAAATACGGTTTGTACAGTATAAAAACCATTACGGTAGACTGAGTACAGTAGAGACACTTTCTGCTTTTTTCATCACTACACAAAAACTAGATGTTGAAATGAAGTGATTTTTCACATGATATTTCTTTTGCTTGTGTATTAAAATATCATAAATTGATAATAGCCATAAGTAGTTAATATTTTCCACAATTACCTCATAACTGTACACATCTCTCAAATGTACTATGCCTATGGAGAGTCCCCGTAAACCACAAATTCACGTGTGTGTGTGTGTGTGTGTGTGTGTGTGTGTGTGTGTGTGTGTGTGTGTGTGTGTGTGTGTGTGTGTGTCAATTAAAGCAGTGCATTAATATAGAACAGTCATTAAACTGAACATAATGTTCAGTAGGGTCACATTGTAAATCTGTAATTCAAAGGGCCTGTTTACACCTGGTCACTTCATGCGTTTTCTCTGATCGGATATCCATCTGATTTGTTATAACGTTTTCATCTAAACTTGGCCACATATATGTGTCTTCGCAAAATGGATATAAATCCGTTCTTAAATTCCCGCGCTATATGCAAATTTAACGGAGTTCACATCAATGAAAGCAATAGGCCCTGCATTTTATTAATTATCAGCTAATTTTAATATCAGAGACCGCAACAAGAGAGAGTGCGACATCAGCACTGGAAAGATAGGCTAGTACTCTCAGTACTTTTAATGAAGATGTTGTGTGTTGAGCGTCTGCGATTACTTTCAGTTTCATTCGCGGCAGTTTGCGTGTGGGCTTGCTGAAGAGATCCTCAGTTACTCATCCGCAGTGACGCTTGTTGCATTAGCGCTATCATATCTGACTATAACATACCATATAGCCTATAAAACGCTCTCACACGTTTATTATTTTAAGGAGTAAAATTAGCATATGTTGTTTCAACAACCAGATGCATTTACACTTGTCCAGTTTCGTCTGGAAGTGGTTTGAGCGATCGGATTTATATCCGTTTCGGAAGGCATTTATGGCATATGGTGAACCAGAAAAATGACACTTCATGCCCAAAAGTTTGCCCTTGCTCTTATCTATTGGTAAGCCCCCCTGAAGTGGTTTTTATTTCTGGCTTACTCTATTAAAGTAGTGCTCATGCTAAACTTTAAGAAGGCTAAAATACTATAGAGAATTTTTCCAACAAGAATTATAATTCTTATAAGAATAACTGCAGCCAACAAGAGATGTTCTTCCCACACAGCATTAAAAGAGGCTGCATCTTTGAGTCTATATATAAAAAAGATGTATGAGCACAAGAAAGTGCAGTTGCCCCTCACTGCAGAACAAAGATCCAGGGGGCGGGGTTGGATCCACATCCAGGGGGTGGAGACCGGTAGGTTTAGGGGTGGGGATGGGTAGGTTTAGGGATCAGGGGGTGGAGACAGGTAGGTTTAGGTAAATGTAAGGTGGGAGGAGTTGGATCTAGATCCAACCACACCCCCTGGATCTTGTGTTCTGCAGTGAGGACCATCTCAGAAAGTGTACGCTGATTGGTTAAACACGTACGAAAACGCCCTCACCTGCCATGATTTAAAAACGCTGTGTAAACACATACTGTGTAAACATCGCATCAACTTATATTTCGCAAGAATGGAGAACAGCGATAGATGGACGGACGGACGCTGAAGTGCAGGCACTTTTGAACATTTTGAACTCCTTTCCGATCTTTCAATCGCTTGACGTATAATTTACGTCGACATTCCATGTCCATTATTGTGAACCCCGCAAGACACAACAAAAACACAGCTCCGATCACAGCGTCCTCCATCCTCCTGTTGTTAACGTTGTTCTTCTTTGTTTACGTTGTTGAACGCCGCGCACAAATGACGTCGCTGTCGACCGGCTTACGTCACTTCTTAGTACCCACTGTCGGTGCGAATGCAACCCTTTAAATGGTACTGGGAAATAGTTCGCTCAAAATCGTCCTAGTACTTTAGTACTGTACTTTTAGTTCTGGAACTAAAGCGGTGCGAAAAGGGCTAATAAAGTCCTTTGTTCCGAAGTTCCACGTCTCCTCGTTTCCCTGGCTCCTACGACACGCATTAGGTCAACATATTCTAGATTCTTTGTATTTTACTGAGACCAAACTAAATGTACAATTACAAAACACTGAATCCAGTCACGATATCACGTTCTGATATGTTGGTGAGCGTGATTTCACCAAGTACAACATGTTCCTGGATCAACATCCTTGTTGATCCTGGAACAACATTACAATCAACCAATCAGAATTGAGATATAACTTTTCAGGAAATATCTATTTTAGGCTTATGATCAGGGTTAGGTGCTTCTACACCCTTGTTAATCAGCTATCATTTCCCACTGATTTTAGGAATACATTATGGGTAGGGTTAGGTTTAGGGGTAGGGATTGGGTTAAGTTTATATCTTTGGACAGTAATGTTGATCCAGGATCAACAAAAGATGTTGATCCAGGAACATGTCTTACTTGGCAAAATCACGGCGACCCTGATATGTTGTAGCCCCCCCCCCCCCCCCAATTTTTTTTAAACATTTATTAATTTATAATTCAATACTAATATTATTAATATGATTATTTTTACTTGCTCTTTTCATTGTCCTCCACCCTTTCCCAGTTTTGATGAAATCATCATTATTATTATTATTATTATTAAATTTATTTAAATTTGGTTGTTTTTTATTTATTTATTTATTTTACACTACACTATATCTGTTATCAATCTATTAAGATATTTCAGTTGTATGCTTCCTCCCCCAACCCTAGACACAATGACACACACACACACACACACACACACACACACACACACACACACACACACACACACACACACACACACACACACACACACACACACACACACACACACACACACGTATGCACGTATGCACGTATGCATGCTCACAGACATATTAATGCAAATACAGGAGCTGATCAGAACGGACTTGTAATATTAGCTATCAGTATATATGTTTGTTTGTCCAAGTGATTCTATATTTTGGCACATGTAAATATTTTTACCTTCTTCACTCAGTTTTTTTTTCTTATATGTTTGGTCCATGGGGTTCTGTATTTGGTACATGTAAACATTGTCATATTCTTTACTTGCATAATAATAATTTTAAAAAAATACACACTTTCAAAAAAAATACAAAAATTGTCACTTGCAGAACCCTTTCAAAAGATACCAATATACACACCTTTGGGGTAAATTACCAAAACCAAAATTGAAAGGGTACTACCCCAGTGACAGCATTTGTTGCTTTTTCTTCTGTCAGTACACCAAATAAAAAGGAACACAAAATTATCACATCATGAGATATCAATATAATATTGTACCGAAGTCCCTGCTGACTCCCAACCTTTGGACTAGTCTTTTATCTAATTGAATTACTTTTATTACCACACACTGTTGTCCATTCATTCTCTTCCTTTGGATCTTTCAGTCTTTTCTTGTCTCAGGTAATGATTGAAGGTGTGTGGTAGTGGAGCTTGTGTCTGTTCAGTGACCTGGAACAGGAGCAAACAGATTAGAACATGTTAAACAAAAAACTCAGCTATGCGTCTCTTAAAACAGCTGGGAAACATCGCAACATCATTAAACCAGCGTTTTGCTGAGAAACCACAATAACACCCATGTACTCTCCACCAATAGGTCTCTGCAATTTTGATATTATGCACCTATACAAGTCTATTATTGTTATGACAGCCTGGTGATCCCAGGGGCCATTTTCAATTAAGCCGCTGGCTGTTTACAGGTATTGTGCTGGACTTGTTGTACCCATGCAGCCGGCGCTCTTGGCTATTGTGCCAGGCCACAATGGTTAATGAGCTATCTACCCACGAGGACCAAGCAGAACAAATAGACAATGTGCTCTTCCCTCCTACAAAACTCTCTTGTCTAACACATACACACAGACAATGCACTGCACCTCTGCCACCGAACACACCAATCCAAGACCGACTACTGTAAATATAGGCCACTGCGAGTTCTCTCCTTTGATCTCTGTTTGCATTTCAACATCAAATGAGCTGACCTAACCTTCTCCTTGGGCCATTTAAATGGTAATGTGTAGTAGGGACTGGTTTGGGCAGCCATTCATCTCAAGGTCAAGAGGGCGATCAGACGTGCTCTCTCTGGGTTAGCGCAAGACAACAAATGTGTTTTTAACCAACCACATGCACAATGAAGTGCAGTTTTGACACTGTATTGAATAAGAGATGCTTTGACCAGAACTGGTCAATGAACAAAATCATAGAAAATGATTGACAGCCAATGAACTGGAGCTTAACTGTTATGTTTCAAACACAATAGATTAGAAACAAACAAACAAACAAACAAACAGTGTAATTGCAAACATTATAGCACACAGTTTTTATAACATTACAATTGATCCTTTATTTGATTAGACAAGCATATGGAAACCTGCTGACACCTCAGCATAAAAATATATATAAAAATATAGTCACAGTGACACAAAGACAATATTGTGAGACACACTGTAACAAATTATGACAAAAAAAAAAAAAGATGTATAAAAAATAGTCACCATTGCAAGAAAAAAAGAGCAACTAAGTTAACAATAAGAGAAATAAAGTATAAATTGAGAAATATTGTGCTTTCGCAAAAAAATATGTCACATTGGCAGATATAAAGTCAAAGTTATAAGAAAGATACAGTTTTAGAAATTATGAGAAAGTTGAAATTGAGAATTATCACAGTCTGACATATGCAAATATAAAGTCATAATACGAGACAAAATCACAAAAAACAACATCAAAATTATAAGAAACAAAGTTCTAAATATGAGAAACAGTTGAAATTGAGAGAAAAAAAAATTGAAAACGAAATTACAAGAAAGTCAAAATTCCAAAATATCACAATGTATTGAATAATAAATACACAATCTGTCATATATATATATATATATATATATATATATATATATATATATATATATATAAAAGTCACACTGGGAGATATGAAGTCACAATTATGACAAATAAAGTGCAATTGTGTGATATATAACGTTGTTTTTTCACTCTGTGGAAGAAGCAGGCTTTCATAAAAACAAGTCAAACCAGCACAAACCAGTTACAAGTACTACAAGCACTTCAGAAATGGAGAATTATCTATGTTCATATTTAGGACTGCACGATTATGACAAAAATCATAATTGTCGATTATTCCCTTGAAATTGTAATTGCGATTATTAATAATGATTATTTTGAACATATTTATGCCATTGTTTGAAGCTGCATGCCATATTTTTATAGAATATATATATATATATATGTATATATAAAGGCTGAAAACACGCTTCCTGAAATTTTATTGCTGTTCTATAGCACTGAGCCTCAAATGTCCACTATACATTGGTTTGGTTTCTTCTTTAAACAAAAAAAGGTCAAATTGTGCATGGTATAATAATGTTATACTAAAACTAAAATGAAAAAAAAAAAAAGGTTTACTAAAGCTATATATTTCATTTACAATTAAACAGACGAAATGTCAAATTACAGTAACATTTTACAGTACAATTTATATTATCAGGACTCCAGACTAACATTTGAGAGCAGTGGCACCAGCACCTGATTTGGTAGCACTGAACATGTAATAATAATATTACAAGTTTTGTCTCTTAGAAATGCAACAAAAATAGAACAGGAGCTTGAGTTCAGAGTAGCAGGAGCTTGAGTTGGGATGCAGATGTACATTTATTTTTATTAAAAAAAAACAGTACCATTGTGAAAACTGTAACAGCCTAATATTTTATACATTTGTATATCAAAACCAAAAGTACAGCACTTCATTACCATGGTAAAAAAGTAGCCTAACTATATGGTTTCCATGGTGTTTGCGTTGGAAAAAAGTAACCTAAAGACATTCAGTCAATTACACATCCACATCAACTGACAGAATAATTAACAAAATAATGGAATTATATTCCATTACTCCTTTAACATATTACTAATATAATAATACTCAATATGAATATCCTACTTTTCTGCCACCGTATTGTTACCATTAGTGTTACTACAGTAAATCTATGGTAAATGTGGGTGATTTGTGGATTGAAAATCTTCTAACTGGATCGTTGTTGCACTGTTTCTGCATCAGTAGTGTTGATGATTTGTCTTTAAACTAGTTTAAATTAAACAGACGTAATTTGTACTGGAGAACTCTGCGCTGAACTCGAGTGCTTCTTACTGGATTTCACCGCGTTGTTTAACGCGTGATCGCGACTGGTCACTGTAATAAACCCATGCGCTCTAAGCTCGCGCTGCGCTGTTTTCTTTTGAGGCGAGCTGATAAAAGGTCAGTGTGTCGCGCAGTTCAAACAAGTACCGCTATTTTGTTCCGCTTTTGACACGTTTGGCATTTAACATATCTATCATGCGCAACAGAGTGACAACGACAGTGACGACGATCAGTTAGAAAAAAATGTATTTTATCGTGGCATCCATAATCGTAATCGCGATTAGAAATTCGATTAATTGTGCAGCCCTATGAATCATTTTCATGTTTAGTGTTACATTAAGGGAATTTCATACAAAGACAAACAGTAACATCTAATGAACAGAAAAGCAAATACACTGAGAAGTGCAGTCTTCCCAAAGGCGTTTGTGAGTGGCCTGTCGGTTAGATGACATCTCATGACTCACGCTAGAACAGAGTTCATATACAGGCAGCCAGAGCAAATTCAGTGGCCCCTTGAGCAGGTAAAGAGATAAAATGCTGGCCGGATTTACATGCCACAAGTGATGCAGAGAAAGAGCCACCTCGCTCCACACTGCCACATCAAAGCAGGCCAGGTTATTAACGGGGCATGAAGAGCACTGGAGACCTCACTCGTATCACATCTCACTATTCCGATTCGAAATGGACAACACATACACACACACACACACACACACACACACACACACACACACACACACACACACACACACACACACACACACACACACACACAATATTTTAAATGTCTAATTCTGACATTAATGTGAGGCCTTGTTCACTGTCAATGCCCCTCACAATTCATTAAGCAACTTATTGGGCAAAAGATTCAAAATGCATGTTAATTTAATGGGGTTTCTGGTTGGGGGGAAATTATATTTTAAAAAAAGCTTTGATGTTCACAAAACTTGGCAGTCAATCATTTTGCACTGAATTACAGCATTAATGAAGAATGGAGAAACAATGAGGGATGCTATTGTTTCAAACACATGCATGTTAATGTTCTCCATTAGAATGCATGTAATCGTTTCAAAAACCATTAAAGCGGCCCGGCTCGTGTTCGGTACAGGTGATTTCTGCGCCCTTTGTCTTCTAACCTGCTTCTAAGGTTAATCTGATCATGTACATCTTAAACTGCCTGATACAAAGGTAGATCAGTTCAACCAACCCACTCAGTTTATACTGATTTCAAAATAAAACCGAGGCCTTTATCTAAAAAAGGGCAGCTCCTTACTCCACCTGTAAAAAAGCAATTATATAAGACTTATGGGTAATAAACTCTACCAAGCAAGCATGCCCATGGCAGAAGCGTTTCAACAAGATACACAACAACAGGTTAAAGCCAAGCCCAGCCACACTGAGTCAATTAACATGCAAACAAACTTTGATGAGGCTGTTAAAACGACTTATAATATGACAACAAGATTACGTTTTACTCCCTGAGTCTGAGAGTGGAAGCACGCTGACATTTATACAGGCAAACAGAAGTGATAGATTGAGGTCAGATGGAAAACTGTGTCTTGGTTTGTCGCATTTTCAGCATGTGTTGATCCATCTGGAGTTGTGGAGGCTGGATAATCAGCACAAGCCACACGAGCATGTGCCGCGGTTGCAGGAGCGGGAAATGTGCAATGTGCACCATGCTTTTGCATAGTCAAATAACAACTCGGTTGAATCAACAATTTTGGTCCACTAAACATCAGTTACCTCACACAAACTGAGAGTAGCTTTTATGTGAAAGAAACAGCCTTAGAGGCCTATATATATATATATATTTTATAATACTTTCACTTAATTACTCTGAAAATAACAGCATGCAAATAATGCTTATAATCATCTTAAAAAATATATTCTTTAAAAGATAGTTCTAAAAATGATTTATCCTAAGGGATAGTTCACCCAAAAATGAAAATTCTGTCATTGTTTGTTTACCCTTATCTCATTTCAAACCTGTATGACTTTCTTTCTTCTGTGGAACATACAATAGGATATTTTTTTTCCCTCTATTCAATAGCAGTAAACGGTAACCAAAACTGTTTACACATTCTTCAAAATAACATCATTTGATTTCCACATTAGAAAGTAAGTCATACAGGTTTGGAACCACACAAAGGTCAGTAAATGATGATAGAATTTTCATTTTTGGGTGAACTACTGAATTTAAAGGAATAATTCACCCAAAAGTGAAAATTTAGTCAAAATATGCCACTAAAAGAGAAAAAATATACAAAATATACAAAAATATCTAACACATATACTGCATATTAAACATCTGATACATTATTACACACTATTCTAGGCCTGTATAGTTTTTTGATTTAATGCCTCCGCTAAAAACTCATGTGACCTGTATTCAGTGTCTGTGGGACAATATGAAGTTTTTATCAAATTTTAAAAAATGTCCTTAATGTGGATGGAACATTTTTAAAACCAATAAACTACTCACTCACCACTATGGGTGTCCAGTGTTTCAGTTGAGCTCATGGGCAGGTGCAGTGACACTTCCACACATCTATTAGGCCTACAGTCTTCACAGCAATGTAACAATTTAATCCTTAGGTCAACTCGACTATATTTATGGTTTTCACTCTATTCTTGTGAGGCAGGCAGCCACACAGTGATTCAACAAACACAAAGGCGCTTCCAAGTCGATGGAATACGGCAATTGCCTGTTATTTCGTCGACTACAGCTCAAAATGTATCACAAACGAGAACAGCTAGGCTCCCAAGGGAGAAAGGAAAATTAATTAAACGCGACTCTACTTCGTGCTCACACTTGTCATCTTATATCTCGGGCTTTTCACCACCCTCGCTGCACACATAGCGAGAAGCCTGTTCCAATTAACAAAGATGTTGTCAGGCCCTTCATTCTCGCTTGGTTTCTGCGCGTGGTACCCGCGCGCGAAACAACAGGCTGTCGGGAAACCTGCGCGCACCATTGCCTCACAGGCGAAAACCTGTGCTTATCCCTTCACACAGGTTTCACCATGTACAGAGACGTCCGGGAATATTAATTTTACGATTAAATAACCGAGGTAATTTGTCAGAGTGCGAAACTGGCAGCGCCAAATTGTTTTAAAGACTGGTGTTTGCTTAAAGTTGGTCGTGGAAATGTATAGTTGATGATCAAGAAAGAAGATGTCAGTAGAATGAAGTTCACATAAGATATTTTTTTTTAATAAATATTAATCTTATAGGTGATTTGCATATGCACAGCTCGTGATACTAGAAAGGGCTCATGTAAATAATGACCGGTTTACTGTAGCCTAGGTATAGTATCTCGTTTACGGCTACGTACGAAATAACTAAATAAATTTACATGAAATTTGAAGATTGGCTTTTATTAATCCGCTAAGAAAAATAGTCCTTATAACATCCGGTCTATCCGCTTCTAGTCTTTTATCCTAAGTTTTATTCTCAGTAAAACTTAATCAATTTAATATTAAACTGAATTCTTCCAAGAACATTTTTTTTTTTTTTTTTTTTTACAAAGGTTTTAACCGTTTTTACGAAATTTGTGAAAAAGTATTCCAGGGAACTGTGTTATTTAATATAAAATGTATTAGAAAGCCAAAAAATAATACAAGGAAATAAGCATCATACATATTCACAGAGATAAAAATTATTTGATATTGCATACAAGCTGCAATACAGTAAAAGACATGATCATTTAACTGATTGATTCGATTGACTATGCGTCGCTTATGTATTTTGCCTCATTTTCAAAAGCATGTCAACTCTGTATGCTGGGAAAATTATCAGCACCTGCCCTCTACTGGTGAAAAGATAAATCAATTTTGTGATAACTGTAGCCTACGTCCAGCAGATGTTTCAGATATCTCTAAAGTGAGATGCGCATGATCACAAATTTTTCATTTTAGTGATATACACGGGAAAATGGCAAGACATAAACGGGAAAATAGTTCCACTAGTAGAAATCAATTTTTTTCTACTAATCTTCTATCAATCCTACAACTAACAGAATTTTGAGGGGAAAATGGTAGTGCAGTAAACATATTCACAAATTCACAAAAAAAGAAAATACTCTTAATATACATTTAATAATATTTACAATGCAGTAAACCTTTATAAATAAACATAAGCTGGTGTGTGAAAAACGTGACACAAACAGGCAGCCAAACTGCTGAGGTGGAAGTAACAAGGTCAACGCCATATGAAGCAAGTCACAAACAAGGTCAAACAATGTCAGATTAGTAGCAGCAGCATTAGTCAGTCACCTCGCACACAGACCAGAATGATGATTCAAAGTTTGAGAAAGAGAAAACTGATGGAATGGGGAATATACACAGTATGAGTTACTGTAGAAACAAGAGAATGTAAAAGCACCTTGCTGCCCAGGCAGAATCTTTATTGCTCCACTGGAATCATTGACAAAGCCAATAGCACAACAGTTTGTATGTTATTGTATTGAATAGTATTATTGAAATGCATGGTTTCAACATGCTATGGTGACACTGAGACACTAATATTGACAAGTATTTGAACACACCAGTTGGTATTTTGCCTCTGGCTGGTTTACTAGGCCATAAAAGGCATAATTGAGAAACAGAGAGAGAGAGACGGAGCATTGGGGTGAGTTTCCAGCCATTGCCGCCAGGCATGCTTTAGGTCAGACGTGGTCCCTGTCTGTCTCTGGTCTGGTCAGAGAATTGATTCCACTCTGAGAGCTGGGCTGCAAACAGATCCCACATCTCTGCCCGTCTGGTCAGTGACCTCACTCTTTAGAGCTGCCAGCCACTTCATCATGACGTCCAGTACACACCAGACAATCCCAAAATGCCCTTAAAGGATTTCTGCATGACGGCAACTTTTTATCCCGAGCAATATTGATTTCTCTTGTGTGTAACAATGGTGTTGCACTAACACAAGATGAGTGAAAACATGCTCACGTGTCCCAATAGATTCTGTACAGTACAAAGTGAGTTTTAGGAAGTAAATACATTTGCTGGTATGAATAATTTTCCTTTAAAACCTGTTGATCATACAATATAACATTCACAAGATAATAACATATCACATTTTCAAATGTCACATACAATCAAGCTTAAACCCATAAAACAAGAGACATATTATAATACAAAGCCACAATGAGATCTACTTCTGTGCCCTGCACACAGTTGTTATTGTTATTATTATCTTTTATTTTCTCCAGTGATGAATACTAAATAACTAAATAAATGAATACTCCAAATGGCCCTTCAAAACATTATTTCAATTTCAATTAAAGGCAGGGTTGTGCACCATTCAGAACTGAATTTAATTATGCTTTTTCAAATGAGAATGCCATAATTGCAATTCAAATTTGAAATGTAAGGAAATAGAATTTTAAATAATCATCATTGAAAAGTTGAGAGTAAAAACATTTTAATGTAATTTTTAGGTAGAAAGTGAACTTTGTTAAGACAAACTTTGAATGTTGGCTTGATAAAGCCTTGTTCAAAATTAAAAAAAAAAAAAATGTTTGAAGATGTACAGGCCTTATGAACAGGATAGATAGATAGATAGATAGATAGACAGACAGACAGACAGACAGACAGACAGACAGACAGACAGACAGACAGATAGACAGATAGATAGATAGATAGATAGATAGATAGATAGATAGATAGATAGATAGATAGATAGATAGATAGATAGATAGATAGATAGATAGATAGATAGATAGATTTTGCACAACCCTTATCAAATGAAGTAATGCACAGTACTTATGCTGGAGAGTGAATTACTAAAACTATACAGTAGAGGGAGCCAAAACGCCACATTAAACAATAAATAACAGCACAACATTTACAACATAGGCATAGAGTAGAAGGTGCAAAACATGCATACATGCACATATAAAACAACACATGCCTCCTTTATGAAATCCCTCCCAGAAACTAGAAATCAAAACAAGAAGCAGGACTCTTTCTCCAAAACAATTATGCTTTGCCTAAGACCAACAAAGGCTTGTGCATTGATTCTTCCATTTACAGTGTTACGTGTGTTTCAGTGTGAATTCAGCTTAAAAACTGGAGCGGGGGGCCTGGATTTCTCGTTCCACACTTGGCATGCTGGGTGTATCCCGACAGACCAGCCTGTGGCGGAAGTGTCCGCTCAGTAGAATGTAGATGAAGGGGTTTATGCTGCTGGCGGCATAGCTAAGGCATACAGACAGGTAGTAGCAGGTGTGGTATGCTAATGAGGGGCGAGGTATGCTCAGGTTAACCAGCTGCAGGATGTGGTACGGCCCAACACTGACCAGGAAAACTGCTACCAGGACCAGGACCATTTTAGTGAGGCGGACCACACGCTCCCGAGGCAGGCTGGTGTTATACCTGAGAGAAAGTGGGGAATGTAGGATTTTGTCAAACAGTATGTAGCCTAAACATTAAATCTAAATTTAGGGTAGTTACACCCAGTGTTCTAATATATCATTCTAAGTAGGCTAATTACAGTTAAAGGTACAGTCCATCAAAAATAAAAAAAATAAAAATTCTTATAATTTACTCACCCTCATGCAGAGCTGGGTAGTAACTGATTACATGTAATCTGGATTACATAATCAGATTCCAAAAATTAAGTACTTGTAATCAGAGTAAATTACATTTTAAAAAACTCGTAATCTGACTATAGTTATTTTTTTATGGATTACATGATTACATATTATTCACACAATAGAAATAAATTATTCATAAATTTTTGATTCTCCCTAATTTCTCTTTTTCGTCTTTTAAATTCGCTTTAAGTACCCCATTTGCATGCTCACGGTTTCTTTGATGTTGATTAATGATCACATTGCATGCAGGTAAATAAAAATATTTCACCTTTTTTAGTAAGTGTTTTCTTTAAAACAAAGACTATATAAATGCAAAGACGGTTCTCTCCTATACTTATGAATGGCAGAAACTGCATCGTAAAGGAACTGCAACAACCCCCCTGCAGTTCCTTTACGAACCCTAGTTTGGGAAACCTCGATGTAATATAATGTTTAATGCACTTCATGTTGTAAATAACAATGAATGGAACAAATTGTCTTACTCTTTATATTTTTTACATCATTATGGTACAAGATATTGCTATCAATGTGATAAACGAGTTAAATCAAAAGTAATCTAAAAGTAATTTGATTATATTACCTGAAATGCGTAATGTAACGGATTACGTTACTGACTACAATTTTGTCATGTAATCTGGAATCAGTAAAGGATTACAATTTTTAAGTGATCTACCCAGCTCTGCCCTCATGTCTTTCCAAACCAGTATTACATTTTGATGAATGCTGGTAACTATACAGTTCTGGTTCCCACTGACTTGTCCTATTGACAGGAAATCCAATGGAAGTCAATGGGAGCTAAAACTGTTTGGCTATTATCTATATTTTTCAAAATACATATTTTTCTGTGTTCAGCAGAAGAAAGAAATTAATGTAGGTTTGAAACCACATGAGGGTGAGTAAACAACCACAGAATTTTAGGCAAACTATATCATTAACGTAAATTACCAACGTGGAGGAAAACTTACAGTTTCACTACAAGTTATAAGCTCAGCCGACAGAATTTGTGACATTGTTTATCACATTAAAATTAATGTCCACTCATCTCTTTACAAAAAGCAAAAACTTGGGTTACAGTGAGGCATGGCAATATAATGCCATAAAACCTAAAGCCATGAAAACTGCGTACAATGATTATTTAAACATCTTTACAGCTCAAATAATACACAAATTTTGTATTTGATTTGTTACCTGTATGTTTGTTTGCATAATTAAAAAAAAACACAGCTTTTAACAGAAATAATTCTGTAGGTGCTTTTATATAAAAGCTTTCCTGTAGCTCAAATAGTAGAGCATGGCGCTAGCAACGCCAAGATCATGGGTTCGATACCCAGGGAAAGCAAGAGCTGATAAAATGTAAAAACTGTAACTTGAATGCAATGTAAGTCGCTTTGGATAAAAGCGTCTGCTAAATGCATAAATGTAAATGTAAAAAAAAATGTATATAATTCTCAGCTTCACATTTCTGCATTCAAATGCCCCCAAAATCAGTCACATTTATATCCACTGCATATGCATTTTTGTTTGTTAAGAAAACATTGTATTGAACCTGAGATATTTTTAATAGAGAATACTTATAATTCATGGTTTAGCCCATAAAATCTATATCAGTGTGCGCTGTCAGTCTAAAACTAAAACATTTCTACTGTATTAAGCAGGATAACTTTCAAAAGGGATATCACATCTGACAGCTTCATACAAGAAATTCACTTATTCACTTTGCAGTACATATTTCTTTTTATGG
Organism: Acrossocheilus fasciatus; assembly: GCA_036784905.1. Lineage (NCBI taxonomy): Eukaryota > Metazoa > Chordata > Actinopteri > Cypriniformes > Cyprinidae > Acrossocheilus > Acrossocheilus fasciatus. Next base: position 24,378,060 of record CM071953.1, read on the forward strand.
ATGGCAAATTAAATATTAATGAAAGAAACCAATGTAGACCTGGCTAGAACAGTCAAGCCAATGACTTCACAAGCCATTAAATTGGCAGATTTGCCAGTTTTACATCACATACTTGCTGTAATGAAGGTAAAGTCACCTGTGAGCCTTTTTGTTCTTGCGATACATTCTCCAGGAGTAGCAGAGAATCAGTATATAGCAGATGAGAATGAGAGGTAATGGCAGGAAGAAGGAGGTCACAGTCTGGTAGAGTGTATACCTACAGATATATGAGGACACATGCTGTCAATCATGAGGAAGAGATTCTGACAGAATGGTATTATTGTGTTGCTTTTAAGTGACTATAAGTATATGTGCCACTATGCTGAAAGGCAGCTTTCACAGCAGATAACAGAAAATGACTTTTTTTTCTTTTCTTTTTTTTAGTGTACTTTGCAGGCTTGTAGGAGATCTCAAAGAAAATACTGAAGATGGTATGTTAAAAAACAGCCATTTGTTTGTGAGCCATTTTCTTTTTCTTTCAATAGAAGATTGTGTAACAACAGAGTAACAGAAGGACAGAATTCAGACAGAATTCAGTCAAAGCAAGACTATGTCAATTAAAAATAAACAGTGGGTGAGAGGATCTTCAGACTTGTGCAGTAGGTTATAGTACACAAGTAAAGCAGAACCAATTACCAGAGCACTTCTTTGGGAGAGACCAGGTTAAGGGAACAGCTCTCTAGCCCGTCCCTGAAGCGGATCACTTTGGCATGAACCCAGGCAGGCAGAACCATGACGAAAGATGCCGCCCACACAAACAGGTTAATACGGATCGTCCTGGATCTGGTCCTGAGACTCAATAGGCGAAATGGATGAACAAGGGCCAGGTATCTAGAACACAACAATATAAAACAATATGGATTTTACTCTCCATATATGTATTTTCACACAAATATGTGTCTTTTTAACATTTAATTAGTTGTCCGACATCTTTGAGAAGCAAAATGCTTGAAGACACAATCTGACATTTACTGTAAAGGACAGACAATCTTGCTGCTTAAAGGAAAATCAGTTGGGAGTGAGCTCTGTGATTTGGCATCAGATAATTAAGATTATCTTCTCAACCCCAACAAATAACCCCCTTTAAAACAGGAGAGGAGGAAACAGAGGCTACTGCAGATGCTGCATTGTGGGAAATGAGGGTTTGCATGGACATGGACAAATTCCTTGGTTTTATATATATATATATATATATATATATATATATATAATTATTATTTTTTTCCTTCAATTTATTATTTTGCTTTTTGAGTTTCACAGCACTTTAGGTCACACTCTTGTTCTTAATTACTCTACATAAATGAATAATAAGTTTACATTCTTATCTATAATTGTGGTAAGAGTGGCCTCTAGTGGTGAGATTACAGACTCGCAGCTCTAAATGAGACACTGGTGCACTTGGTTTGAACTTTGTGCTGCATAAAAACAACATTGTTGCACTGACAGCCACAATACGAAAACTATATACAATTCCCAGTGGAGAAGCTTCATTAAAACCTATATCATTCATTTCATTGAGAATCATAGGTAATTCATAAAGATTAATTTATTTATTTATTTAAAGGGGTCATATGATGCTTTTTTTTAATTATTATTATTTTGTGTGTTTGGTGTATCATAATATGTTGACATGCTTTAATATAAAAAAAACACATTATTTTTCAAATACTGTACATTATTGTAGGTCCTCTATGCCCCGCCTCTCTGAAACGCTTTGATTTCTACAAAGTTGCCTAGAAGCGTCTCGCTGCAGCCTGCGGTGGACATCCAACCCCGCCCACATCCAAGCGTGAGGTCACAAGCCACGCCCATGTTATTACTTAGATATCAGTAACATATAAATATGTGTGTGTGTGTGTTAGTGTGTGTGTGTGTGTGTGTTATCCAGCAAGAGAGTGAAATGATGCGGTTCCTCAACCAAGATACTGTGCAAGGGTTCTGTGATCAGTGTCATTAAAAGTATCGTCTGTGTGGGGAGAGGTAAATACATATGTGTGAGAGGAATGAAGTGTGTATATGCGTAGGTAAAGTGTTATGTATTATTTTAAAAAAAGGGGTCATTAAAAAAATTGCACATTCAGTCAGTTCATTTTATGTCATAAAAATCAGTGCTCTATATATTTATTAGTGCACTGATTCTTACAACATAAAATGAATGCTGACTGAATGTGCAATTTTTTTTATATAACACTCATCTCATTGACTCATATACACACACTTCATCCCTCTCACGCATATGTACTTACATACACACACACACACACACACACACACACACACACACACACACACACACACACACACACACACACACACACATACACACACAAAACACTCACTCACATACATTTTATTGATAAACACTGATCACAGTCCCTTGCACAGTAACTTGGTTGAGCAACCACATAATTTCACTATGAATTGCTGCATAACTCTGTGTTTGGGACAAATTATCTTTATATCATTCTATATCAATGGAAAGATCACATAATGATTGTCAATGTTTGTTTGTCATGTTTTACAGCATTCTACGCATTTTTGGTCCTAGCCTGATGCAGAGCAGTTCTGCCGGGATGAGGGGTCCCTGCTGCAGTTTTAACAGTAAAGAAAATTACTCATTACAGTTCACTTGGAGGACCATATAAGCCATGCAGTGGAATGTGGAGGTATGGTGGAAGTATTTATCTAGATAATGTATCGATTGATTTTTGTGGTTTAAAATCCTAAATATTCTTGTATGTAGAATGATGAGGTAAATATTGAGGTAAATACTATTTAGTGGACACATATGCCTCTCAACACACACATATTCTCTATTTTTAACAGGAGCGCCAAGAGGACATAAAGTGGAAGTTTGTAAGAGACATTGGCCCAGTGTTGTGCTAGATACAGAGTCACCGTGAGTTATTCTTTGGGGAGGTGAAAGGGCCTGTCTTTCTCCAGATGGACAGTAAAAATCAACAGAATGCCATCAAAGACTACCTGGGGGAGAATCAGATGAAGCAAGAGAAGTCTTTTTATTCATCTCTCAGGACCTGAAGTGGGACATTCACATAGACTCCATTGTTAAAAAGGCCCAACAGAGGTTGTACTTCCTTCGCCAGCTGAGGAAGTTCAACCTGCCACAGGAGCTGCTGAAACAGTTCTACTCCGCCATCATTGAATCCGTCCTCTGCACTTCAATAACTGTCTGGTTCAGCTCAACTTTGATAAAGAACATCTCTTTGGTTTTGAGACTTTAGTCTTTGCAACTTCAGGGATCTTATCTATACACAATCAGCTTGTAACACTCCAAAGAGAAAGAAAAACTTGGAATCACATCATACGACCCCTTTAATCAGATTAAATGCATACATATACCTTGAAGTCTTCAATACAAAATAATGTTCGATACAATGGGCAGGTCTTTAAAAGCTCTTTTAATATTTCTCTACTACCTTTGCCTATAATTCTGATGAAATAGTGAAGCATCAAGTACCAGTGAAATACAGTATTTACTACTATTTTCTATTGCAATACATGTCCCACTCTCAAATTTGGGAAAATATATTCTGTATGTATTTATTTATATATTTTAATAAACATTAAGCTATGTTCCAATAACATCAAAATAGATCATTTTGGGGAGAGAAAAGCTTAATTATTAATTTATTCAATCATATTTATTTATTCAGTTATACATATTTAGTGTATTTTAAACAATCACATTTTCAATTCCCTTTCCTTCCTGATGTAATAATAAATGTATCAGAGGGTTAAGGACAAAATGTACACAAATTATCCAAATTTATGATTAAAGCGACATACAACGCACTATAAAAGAAAAAAACAAAAACAAAGTATGAAATCAGACTCCTGTCTCACAGAGATAAATCACTTTATAACAACTTCTCCTTGTGACAGTTTGCCTCAGATTTATCTGTCTCTTTTTCTTCTTCTGAGAATTCATAGTATGAGCTATTATTTTCAAAAGAGATTAAATTTAAATTTAACGTCAATGATTCAGAGGCCACTTTTCACTGAATATTTTTAATATCATGCATCAGGACACTGAGTCACAACCATTTCTCATCACATGAGGTTTACACAAATAAACTTTTGTTTTGAGTGCATCAAGTGCAATAGAGACTATTAAAGCATTTTGGTTAGGACAAACATTTTGATTTGATTTAAAATTATCCGCTTGTGCCAAATAAAAATGATTTTTGAAATGAAAAATGAATCACTTGTAAAATGATTATTGTTATATTTGCTGAAAAAAAACACTTAATGTTTATCTTAATAAAGATCTGGAAATCTGATTTTTTTCTGAGCAAAATTTGAACCACACAGCATCAATATTTCTCAGATCACACACCTGTCCAGACTCATAGCGGTCATGACTGCAGCGCACGCCACCTGGTTGCAGTTATCAAGAGAGGTGATGATGGTGCAGAGGGTGCTACCGAACACCCAATGCCCTCCACGCGCCCACTGGTGAATCAGGAATGGCATGACTGTCACGTGGACCAGGTCGGCCACAGCCAAATTCCCCACATACACATCTGGCACTGTCTTTTTGGCGGACCTGCAAGAAAGACAAGAAAGAACTTGTTGTGATCTGTGATCCCTTGATGAGATACTGCTAAAGAAACAACAATTGTGTGAATAAAATAATGGCAAGTTGCAAACAGCAATAAACAGGGTTACGTAACCTCCAGTGAGTGGCAGCGCAGTGAGTGGGTCATGGCTAATTCCTGAATGAATCCATCCACTGGAGCTGTGAAAATCCTCAGAGGAATTCCTCCACAGCTAATTAAAGAGGCTACTCATATCGGCCATTTCCAGTGTTACGTCCACAGCTCACATCAGCCTTGTTACTGGTTTGGTGTGGCCCTTATGTGTCATATTTCAGAATATGGTATTCTGTATGTATTATGTATGCATGTAGACTATGTCTGTATATGTGTATATATCTATGTATTTATGAATGTATACCTGTATGTAGACTATGTATGTATGTCTAAGCAAAATTAAGTGATACTGTATCAGTTTTAATTTTGCATTTTAATTTTGATGCTCAGTGATTATGTTGTGATTATGTTCATAATGGAAAGCAAATGAACAAATGTTCAAAACAAGAGTTCAATTGCAAAAACAGATAACTCAGTTTTTAACAATTTTCAGAAATCATGTTTTTTCATTGTGCATTCCAATTAATCTCAATCAAAATGCAGTTGGGTTATCTTGACTAGGTTAAAAAAAAACTAAAAAAAAAACAGCTAACTAACACAATAAAAACATGATAACATAATAAAAAACAGTTTTTTTAACATTTAAAAAAACAGTTATCTGTTTTTGCAAATAAACTCTTCATATATATATGTGTGTGTGTGTGTGTGTGTGTGTGTATGTATATGTATGTATATTCCTTGTGATTTAAATAATTAAAATCTAGCAAAAAAAGTAACATTTATTTAATGATTTGGCTAGTTAAACATATGATTAAGAAAAAATATATAGATTTTTTTATTTAATCATCCAATTAAATGATCTATTCTGTCCATATAATATTAATCTTCGCATGAAAAATGAATCAGCTGTTAAATGTACACATAATTCTTATTTTAATAAAGCTATTTAAAATTCAATTATTAAAGTTACCAAATCCAATAACAACCTGTCAATCCTGATTTCAAAAAACATTCTTAAATTTTCATTAACATGGTTTATCATTTACTATGATTACATTTTTCTTTGAAATTCGAGATATTTCTTTCTAACTACCTTTACACAGGTAGCCTATTCGTCTATGTAGAAAGAGAAAATCTTAAACCACATACATCCCACCATTCCAGGTAGAGATATGGATGGATAGTGGCTATTTTTCACAAGCAATAACAAATTTAACACGCCACTAAGTAAATGTGTTGTTTTACTTTTATACAGACAAATGCAAAGTAAATTAATTAAAACGATTTACGTTTTTCCCCATCAGCCTGTAAACTCACCTTAAAATAGTCACCAAAACAAGAATATTTCCAACAAGCCCGGTGGAGCATAAAAATCCAATAAATGCAGGGAGAATTTTGGTTTCCGTGACGTGAACAATATTATAATACCCATCTTCTGGATTTCCCGCTACTGTCTCATTAGCGCGCGTGCTGTTGTCTAATTTGAGCGTAAAGTTCCAAACAACAGGTTCCAACTCCACCATGGCGTTCATCATTTGATTTTCATTCTAATCGACGAGAATTGGCTAAAATGCAGTAACTGCACACGTACTTGTCTGTCCATGGAAAGTCCTCGTGGGTTTCAGCATCCTCATCATACCACATAGTGCGCACTGGCGTCTCCACTCTCACCAGCGCGCGCACGTACGCAGCTCCTTGTTACCAGTCCGTGACTCACTTCAACTCGATATCATTGACTGTTATTATTGGCAAGGATTTTACGAGATTTTATCGCACATTCGGCCCTTCCTTCTTCAATAGCCAATCAAACTGTACTAAAGCAATTGCGCCACTTTTAACTTTGATTATTTGCACTGAAGAGTGTGATGCATAATTTATCATAATTTAGGTATGCATAAAAAAACTAACTGAAATCAAAAGACACCAAATATACAGTAACTGCTATTTCGGCTATATATACATATTTTGGTATTTTGAAAACCAGTGATATTTTCAGCAGCCATTCAGACTTCTGTCACATGACCCTTCAGAAATCATTCTAAAATGCTGATTTGCTGCTCAAGAAACATTTCTTATTATTATCCATGTTGAAAACAGTTGTGCCACTTCATATTGTGTGTGTGTACTGTATATGTATATATGTATGTGTGTGTGTGTGTGTGTGTGTGTGTGTGTATGTATATATATATATATATATATATATACACATACACACACACATATATGTACATACATACACATATATATAAATGTGTGTGTGTGTGTGTGTGTGTGTGTGTGTGTATGGCTCATGTGATTTGAAAGTTAGTTTTCATTTTATTCAAATTTAAAAAACGTCCCAAAATTTCCGGAATTCGGGTTGTATATATATGTATATGTATATACAGTATCTCACAGAAGTGAGTACACCCCTCACTTTTTTGTAAATATTTTATTATATCTTTTCATGGGACAACACTTAAGAAATTACACTTTGCTACAATGTAAAGTAGTGAGTGTACAGCTTGTATAACAGTGTAAATTTGCTGTCCCCTCAAAATAACTCAACACACAGCCATCAATGTCTAAACCACTGGCCACAAAAGTGAGTGCACCCCTAAGTGAAAATGTCCAAATTGGGCCCAATTAGCCATTTTCTCTCCCCAGTGTCATGTGACTTGTTAGTGTTACAAGGTCTCAGGTGTGAATGGGGAGCAGGTGTGTTAAATTTGGTGTTATCGCTCTCACTCTCTCATACTGGTCACTGGAAGTTCAACATGGCACCTCATGGCAAAGAATTCTCTAAGGATCTGAAAAAAAAAAAAGAATTGTTGCTCTACATAAAGATGGCGTAGGCTATAAGAAGATTGCCAAGACCCTGAAACTAAGCTGCAGCACGGTGGCCAAAACCATACAGCGGTTTAACAGGACAGGTTCCACTCAGAACAGGCCTCGCCATGGTTGACCAAAGAAGTTGAGTGCACATGCTCAGCGTCATATCCAGAGGTTGTGTTTGGGAAATAGACGTATGAGTGCTGCCAGCATTGCTGCAGAGGTTGAAGGGGTGGGGGGTCAGCCTGTCAGTGCTCAGACCATACGCCGCACACTGTATCAAATTGGTCTGCATGGCTGTCGTCCCAGAAGGAAGCCTCTTCTAAAGATGATGCACAAGAAAGCCCGCAAACAGTTTGCTGAAGACAAGCAGACTAAGGACATTGATTACTGGAACCATGTCCTGTGGTCTGATGAGACCAAGATAAACTTATTTGGTTCAGATGGTGTCAAGCGTGTGTGGCAGCAACCAGGTGAGGAGTACAAAGACAAGTGTGTCTTGCCTACAGTCAAGCATGGTGGTGGGAGTGTCATGGTCTGGGGCTGCATGAGTGCTGCCGGCACTGGGGAGCTACAGTTCATATACTGTGACATACTGAAGCAGAGCATGATCCCCTCCCTTCGGAGACTGGGCCGCAGGGCAGTATTCCAACATGATAACGACCCCAAACACACCTCCAAGACAACCACTGCCTTGCTAAAGAAGCTAAGGGTAAAGGTGATGGACCTAAACCCTATTGAGCATCTGTGGGGCATCCTCAAACGGAAGGTGGAGGAGCGAAAGTTCTCTAACATCCACCAGCTCCGTGATGTCGTCACGGAGGAGTAGAAGAGGACTCCAGTGGCAACCTGTGAAGCTCTGGTGAACTCCATGCCAAAGAGGGTTAAGGTAGTGCTGGAAAATAATGGTGGCCACACAAAATATTGACACTTTGGGCCCAATTTGGACATTTTCACTTAGGGGTGTAGCCTACTCACTTTTGTGGCCAGCGGTTTAAACATTAATGGCTGTGTGTTGAGTTATTTTGAGGGGAAAGCAAATTTCTACCTGGTCACATGGCATTTACGTACCTGAGTGCACTTTTTAGCGTGACATGAAATACGTACCAATAAGTACATATCACTGCAGTTTCCAAAATAAATGAACACTTTCACACAAATTTACAGAGTTTCGATTAATAAAGCGTAATTTTCGCACAATTACTTGAAGAATATCATGCTATGACTTCAAAACAATATTAATATGCGGGGAGATTTGAAAACTGATGCTTTTGAACGTTAGCATTGCACACATCCAGCTTTAGCCCGATTTTAGCCCGATTTTCCCCTCGCCTACAGGTTTTGATAAATCGCCGACAAATGCCCGAAATCGGAGGCAAATCAGGGCTGGTTCACGCAAGTGACAATCGCTCAGTGTGAATTATCAAAGACGCGATCTGGGAATCGCCGACGCCTGTGAAATATTTGACATGCTAAATATCTGGAGCTGTTGGCAATTCACAATCCTGCTGTGTGAATGAGTTCTGACTGAAAACTACATCGGTGATGACCTTCAGCCAACAAGAGACAAAGATACAGGGCAGAGGGAAGTTCAGTGAGGAGTTATAGACCATATCAGTATTTTAATACATCATACAGAAACAAAAACAAACATGCATGTGCTTGACCAGCCGCAACATCAACATAACAGTTACTGCAAAATTATTATTTACCACTCTTTGCAGAACACGGTCCCTGTTCCCTGCATCTCCCTGCTGCACAATCTGTTTTTCTTTTTGTAGCTGGAAATCAGGGCACAGACAATTTGCGGGCTATATTAATAGGCCTACTTCCAGTCTTGCTCAAGAACTCCGGTCTGACACGCGGGTTCTCGCGTTATTTCCTTATCACTTCTCGCGTGTGTTTTGTTGTGAAACGTAGTTTGCGGATCAGACAGAGTTGTCGGCGATTCTTCCTATTGTGAAATCGTGCAATGTGAAAGCCCCTGTCGCCGATCCGTCGTGCAATGTGAACACAGCAGCGACTGAATTCTACCCCAGATAGTCACGCAGTGTGAAAACAACAGCGATCCGACGAGATTGAAAATCGTGCAGTGTGAACTCGGCATTAGGAGACGAGAAGCACCGGTTCGAATCCCGTGTAACTACAGTTCGACAAAACAGTTAAAATCCGCGTAACATGAAGTTCAAATGGCACAGTTGCATCAGCTAATACGTTTTTATATCAATTTTGCATTTGTTAACACTATGGGGTAGGTTTAGGGTTGGATTTAGTGTAGGGCATATTTCCAACACGATAGAGTATTAACCTTTAGCGACAGTTCCCGGATATTTGAATTCTGAACCGCCGCAATCTGAAGCAACGTAATAAAAAAAAAACAGTAATACGTACCAATATCTACGTAATAAAAACGTGCCAGGGTTCACATATTGAACCTGTGTTTTAGCACCACTCAGTGGACTTTTCTGTTGGAAACTGCGGCGATACGTGCAGCAAGGTATGTAAAACGGTGTCGCATAAAAAGTGCGCAGAGGTACGTATTTTTATGAGACCAGGTTGGCAAATTTACACTGTTATACAAGCTGTACACTCACTACTTTACATTGTAGCAAAGTGTCGTTTCTTCAGTGTTGTCACATGAAAAGATATAATAAAATATTTACAAAAATGTGAGGGGTGTACTCACTTCTGTGAGATACTGTATATGTATGTATGTATGTATGTATGTATGTATATATATATATATATATATATATGTGTGTGTGTGTGTGTGTGTGTGTGTGTGTATTACTGCATAAACAGTAAACTTGTTTTGAGTACATTAAAAAGGAATCAAAGCCTTTATCTTAGAATCCATTGAGGGCAGTGAATCATTTTACATTTATGCATTACTCAGACAGTTTATTCAAAATTGCTTATTCAAGGTTTATTTAATAAGTCCATGCATTTCATTGCAATTGAACCATGACCTTGGTATTGCTAGCGCAACAGTTTGAGCTACAGAAGAAAAAAAAACAGCCTACCATCTGATCATTTTCATAGGGAAAATTTGCTCTTACCAAAGTTAAATCAAACTTTTGGATGAGAAAAAGTATTAATGATTTTCATTGGCATAGCTGTACCACCAAACTCCCTGATTCCTTAGAGGCTTAATGAAAAGCAAACAGTGCTATCATGGTTCCACTTGTAGGATGTGTTATCAAAGGCCATAATGTATACATACAGTGAAGATCATAAATAGCCAACTCCCATTTAACAATTTTCTTTGAAAAAGAACACTTTTTTTATATTAATGTACTGAAGCAATAACTGTCCATATAGTTCAAATGAAATGACAGGCAGAAACCGAAAACTTGTTTTGAGTACATTAAAAATGAATCAAAGCCTTTATCTTAAAATCCATCGAGGGCAGTAGATCTCTTTACCAGTGTGAGTTCCTTATCTTCATATAGATTTTTTAAAACATTTATCTGCAATATATCACCTGAGATATCTGCTGTAAGTAAGGAAACTTCTCATTAAACATGATTAACATGCAAATTGCATAATTTCCCTCTGTGGGAATGATGTAAATGCGCAGCTAAAGAATGCAGTGTTAGATTATAATTGCAGTGTCTTAAATCCACAAATTTTGAGGGTATTCCTGAAGGAACAGCACAGATATCAGCACTCGGTTAATGTGCAACAAATTGCAGTAATTGAGATATCTCAGTGAGGTAAATAGAGTGAGATAAGCTTGAATCAGTTAAATGAATCCTTTATTAAACACTGTGCACGGCGCAGACCTTTTCAAATGAACAAATGATACATCATATCTCCTTAATGGAATTTTGCAATGTTTTTTCAAAAATTGTGTTTACCTGGCCATACCCGGAGTGATGTAAAAAGTGGAATATTTGCATTGATGACAGGGAATGAATAATTACAGTGTACTTTGTTTGAAGAGGAAAGCATGCTTTACTGCAGTCATGTAGGTAAGGTCTTACATGTTAAGTAAGAGCTTCATTGCACACTAGCTGAGCCAGCTTGAAAAACAATGATTTGAGCTTAAAGAGACAAATTTATTTTACAGTTGTTGCCAGATTGTATTGCCAATTTGAAAAATGTGATCAAAGCGTAATGTTGACAAACATTTTATTCATTTATTTATTTTTTTACAAAATTTCTCACCTAAAATAGACAGAAAATGTTCTTGTATGACTATTAACTACACAGAAAAAAGCTGGCAACCATGTGAACTGACTTGCCTCAACGGGACTTCGATGTTTTTCAAATAGATAATTTTGTCGAGATTTAAATCTAAATCTGTCATTTAAAAATATGATTCAGACAATGCTGATTTTAAGTACATCACCTGCAGTAAAACATACTAAGAACAATGGCATCACAAAAGCCTTTATATAGCACTCACCTGGCTGCCATGGCAGCTCATTAAGTTCTGCCAATGTTTTCAACACAAGCACTTCAGTTTAACTGCTACAGGTGTACCAACTAATGAGTAATTTCCCATGGAAATATCTACAGTAATTAGTTACAGTGTTAAAATAATGTGCATGAGAATTCTGTATAGCCTATATCTGGTGCCAGAATTCCACTTTTATTGAAGAGATTGACTCATTAGGCAAGATTTAGATATGACAAGTATTTTAAAGGTTAAAGGGACTTGATAATAAATGGTATTATAACCCAGTTCTTTATATGGTCTGATGAAAGTAAAACCAAAATATATATAATGAGCTTTCTTGGTGCTGCATGTTTCCTTATGAATCCCGATAAACACACATCACTTATGGATGATGGAAATTGTAAAGAATTCCATAAAATGTATAGAATAACACACTATCACAAAATTACAATAAATGGCATTTTATTGAGGATATTTTATGGTTTAGTCATGTTTAATTTTATAATCTTGTTAAGAAATCACATTTAAAAGAGAATTGCCATATAAATCTCATTTTGGGAGCTCACAGTTTACATGTTTGAACAGTCATGGCGTTCTCTGGCCAACTGTATGAATCCACCTCAAACTCTTCGTAGTCTGTGCTGTAGATGAGCGAATGAACAAAAGCCTTTTTATCGTGTGGCTCCGGATGCAGCGTTGCCATTTTGTTTTTGTAGGCATACTCCACAATCTGTCATGATGCACATAAAACGATTATGTTAAAAAACACAAACACAAAGAATCTACAAATAGGAACATGCATGAATCACGGCTGTAGCTTGAGATATTATTGAGTTGAGCTCACCTTCACAGCCAGCATGATGGAAACTTCCTGGATGCTGTTGAGAGGAGGATACAGACGCCCCTCTGCAAGATCCTTCTCAGTCACCAGTTCTGCTATAGCCTATAAACACAGGTCAAAGTGGTGATTATTATGGACTTAACATATAGACAATGTGTCTAATTACATCATTTGTGCACATGCACAAGAGTTTGAACGTAATTATTCTTCTCTTCTTTGTTTTTCTGATACAACTGCTTCAAATATTCATCCTGTTTACCCACTGGTCATAGATGTGGATAGCATAGGCAGTAACAAGTGGGTTCTTCTTGCCAAAAAAAGAGAGAGACCAAAATAATTACTAAAAGATTTATTTCTCCTAGACGTAATCCAGATTTCTGTTTGGCCTCTGGGCTCTGGAACCAGTGTTGTTATTTTTAAAGGTATCGTTCACCCAAAAATGAAAATTCTTTCATCATTTACTCATCCTCATGTCGTTACAAACCTGTATGACTTTCTTTCCTTTGTGGAAGACAAAAGATGGTATCTTGAAGAATGTCGGTAGTTAAAAAATTTAGTCACACTTTATTTTAAGGTCCAATTCTCGCTATACACAAACCATTGACTACAACTTTTGCCCCAATAAACTTCTAATTTGCTGCTTATTAATAGATAGTAGTGTAGTTGTTAAGTTTAGGTATTGGGTAGGATTAGGGATGTAGAACATGGTCATGCAAAATATGTGCTTTGAGTACTAATAAACAGCCAATATGTTAATAATAGGTATACTAATAAGCAACTAGTTAACAGTGAGAATTGGTCCCTATACTAATATATTTTTGGGCGGACTATATCTTTAACTAAAACTAAAATAAATTGAAAATTGTGATTGTTTTTGGTCAGAGGAAATAAAACACAGAGATAAAAAATGTTGAAAAGAAATGTTGCCTTGGCAACAAATTTAAAACTAATAAAATGACAAAAGAGCTAAATTACTAATTACTAGTTAATTCAAAATAGGAATAAATTCTATAATAGTATATAAACAACACTTAACAACAACACGTGATATAGAATTAGAACTACAGGTCAACTGGTTAATTAACTGTCAGAAGTACTTGCAGCTATAATTAAACTAAAACCAAACCACATTTGTGGTGCTTCACTGTGCCACCCTCAAGATAATTTATTTTTGCAAATACTAATAGAGTCTAAAACCTTTGGCTCCATTACATCAACCTTGACCAGCAATAACAATAAGGCATAATAAATCACAATTAGCTTTTGCCATTTTCCAATTAGACCTAATTAAGACAGACAACAAAATTCTCCAGCCACCATCAGTTGTAGTCAATCATTATTCTTGTTGCTAAACCACATCTCTTTGCTCGTTATCAGTTTATTTACATCCATACTTCTCTCAGTTGGTTGTTTTGTGTGCCATTTCAGATCACATTTCTCAGACCCGACAGTTCAGAACCATAACTTACTGAAATACACAAAAGGGTGGTAGGACCAGCGGGGATAAAGAAATAAAGCATTCCCTCCTGTTGCCCAATGCTGTTTGAAGTTCAGACATCCACACTGCAGCTTCAGTGGAGCAGGAGAAGAGATCCAGCTCATGCTCAGCGTACATTACACCACTCTGAGCAGCTCTAAAGAGATAAATCTCCTTTAGTGGCACATGCTGATATGATGTGTGGGCCTGTATGGCCTTGGCTAACCTTTTAGACTACAATGGGCTGTTTCCAGCAGAACAGGACAGTGGTTCATTGAGATTCAAACCATCTCTCTTGTTTACCCCATCTGATGCAACCATCCACAGTACCTGACTACAACACTGTCTGGCTGATGTCAGGTGAAACATGGAGGACAGCTTGACAGATAAGTTCAGCAAAGTACAAGATGACATTGCGCAACAGTGATAATATGTTTGCATATTGTAATGGGATTTTCTGGCTTATTTTGAGCATGTAAATGTAAAATAGTATAAGGAAAAAAAAAACTGTACGATATACATCGTACACACTTTCAGAGAACTAAGCACTGATGATGTATTGTTTTTCTCCTTTAAAATGTCTTTAGGAAGCAACCTGGTCTCATTGCATAAATGTACCTGGGGCACCTTTTAGCGAGACGCGAAATACGTACCAATAAGTAGGCTACAAATCACTGCAGTTTCCAAAAGAAATTAACACAAGAGGCAGTACCTCTGTGGCTGAACCACCGCAATACGTGCCTATATCAACGCAATAAAAACGTGCCAGGGTTCACGTATTGAACCCATGTTTTAGTGCCACTCAGTGGACATTTCTCTTTGAAACTGCGGTGAAATAAACCATGCAGATGTATTGTTACAGATATCCCCATGAGAAACAATTTTACCATCTGAAAATGGGCTTTAGAGACAGACAGAAAAAAGCAAGTGGGATTTGATCACCTCTGCCGTAACGAGGAAAATATCCTCAGGGATGTGCCTCATTGCACAAGCAGAGACCCCCAGTCCCACTCCAGGGAACACATAAGCGTTGTTGCCCTGACCAGGGTAGAACTTTCGGCCATCGGGAAGGGTTACAGGATCAAAGGGACTCCCGCTTGCAAATATCCCCCGTCCCTGCAATATAAAACACAATAAAGCAAAAATTAAATGATTCATTCTCTCACATAAATGTACACATGCTACTCCTTCCAAAAGCACCTCAGTGAGTGTGTAGCACTGCTCAGCAGTGCACTCTGCCTTGCTGGTGGGGTTGCTTAGAGCGAAGATTATAGGTCTTTTATTGAAGGATGCCATAGCTTTGATTATCTCCTCTGTGAAAGCTCCAGCGATAGCTGCCACCCCTGAAGAGAAGTAGAGAGGGATTTAGGGAGTACAATAGTCTTCGCAGGGACCGCTGAAACAACAGCAGTGTATATGAAGAGTTCAGATGCAAAAGCCTCTAAGTGCCATCAGAAATTTTCATCTAAAATGAGCATTTTTATCAGGCTGCTATGTTTAGGTTCAGTATTTTTACTCTAATGGCAATGTATAGGTCCTTTTCTATGCAAGTAAAGTGAAATAACTGAACATAAATATAGGGGCTTGATAAAAATGCTCACTTCAGAACAAAATTTCTGATGGCATTTAGAGGCTGTTGCATCTGAACTTTTCATATTTATTTATTTATACATTAAATATACCAATTATAGCAGTGGGTTTCAGCTCCTTCACAACATCTTCAAGCTTCTTCATTTGAGCATGCTCATGTGCAAACCTCTCTTTCTCATGGGTGAGGTGATCCCGACCCTAAATGAGAGACAGAGAGATAACAACAGACAGAGAAAAAGACAGATGATGCAAGTGTATCGGAAACATACCACAGCACACCTCACCGCACTTCATAATGAACACAGGTTCTCTCCACAAGGAACAAAGAGCGTAAAACCCACCAGATGTCACACTTAGAAATGTATAAATGTCATTGCATTAGATAGAGCATCAAAAAACTGACACTTTTATATATCTGTCATTTATTTTCACAAAACATAGCACAAGTACTGGTTGGTTAGATAAGGCGACACTTTAAATTTCTGGTTGTCAAACACGTCCATAGCTGATGTGATGAAATACACCTTCAAGAGAGGATCTGACTTCATACAGCCACTAATATAATAACTACCTGGGTTAAAAATAATCATACAAATTATTATTATAAAATAAAAAAGTACAATTAAAAACAATAAAAAAAAACAATGTGTGCACATAATGTGTGTGTGCAGTGTTTTCTTGTATATTTAAATGCATATATTTATAAGCTCTGTTTATGGGACGTGCCCCGAATGCTTTCAGTTATTTCACGCTTTACCGCATCTAAGTAAAAAGTTGAGGACAGCTGCAGGCTGCAGAAAGGAACAGGACATTTGAAAACTGCTGAGATCACAGAGCTTCTCCATCACCGTCTTGCCCTAAAGCAAGATTCTTATTCCAAGGGGTTCCAGGGAAGTGGACAGCAACTGGTGTAACACAGATCGCCTAGATGAAAGTGTCACTATCAAAACCTCTCTGATCTCTTTGTCTTTAATAAAATGTAAAATGGCAGAATGATCTGTTAAAGTATAGTTCACCCAAAAATGAAAATTCTGTCATTAATTACTCACCCTCATGTCGTTGCAAATCCGTAAGATCTTTGTAAAGTAGTCCCCAGCTAGGCAACTAGTTATAATATAGCTGGGGACTACTTTCAGGCGCTGCGTAATATCACTGCGCCTGCTGCGGCCATGTTACGGCAGCAAAGTTCCTAGCCAAATCGGACTAGAAAATCGCAACTTTTCATTTTCCGCCGGTCTTAGTACACGATATAACTACAGAAGAGTCGAGTTTTAAATAGGAAAACTATTGAAACTCTTTGATCATTTTTGAACGCGATGCTACTGGTCTAATCGGATTCAATGATCTATGCTAAGCTATGCTAAAAGTGCTATCGCCAGACCCGGAGATCGGCTGAATGGATTCAAAAACGGTAAAACTCAACTTGTTAACTCTGGGGGAGTTGGAGAATGAGCCTATTTCCAAAAAAAGTGGAGTGTTCCTTTAAGTGCAAAGAAAACAAAAATTACGACTTTATTTAACATTTTTTTCTCTTCTGTGTCAGTCTCCGCTGCGCGTTAACAGGAGTACCACGACGTATGCGTGTGCTGATGCAGGAGACGATGGAGACTGACACGGAATAGAAGAAAATGTTGAATAATGTTGTTATTTTTGGTTTTCTTTGTGCACAAAAAGTATTATCGTAGCTTCATAAAATTACGGTTGAACCACTGATGTCACGTTTTTTGGACATTGCGTTGCATTGGTTTCTATGCAGGGTCAGAAAGCTCTCGGATTTCATCAAAACCATATTAATTTGTGTTCTGAAGATGAACAAAGGTCTTGTGGGTTTGGAAAGACTTAATGGAGAGTAATTAATGACAGAATTTTCATTTTGAAAAGTAAGTAGCCCTTTAAGCTTAAAACAAAAAAAAAACAATCTATCGAACTAAGTTGAATCAGTTTTAAAAAATTTAATGAAAACCTACAGTAATGTTTATGGACAATCAATTAACATGACTGAATAAGAAGTTTATAAACTCCAATACAAACCACATGGTGTGTTTGAATGTCCACACTAAATGTAAAAAACACAGCTTTTAATAATGACCTCACCTTAACGATAAGTCCTTTAGAGTCCACCATCCAGATTTTCTTTATACACTGCTCCCGAGGAAGCCCCTCTTTCACCATCGCCATAATGATGAGCTCAGCTATGCCCATTGCAGCCTGCAAACATAAAAATGCTGTTACAGATTTACATTTCACATACACTTGAACACATCTAAAGAGATGTGAACCATGTGAACTTCACAACATTTCAATAAAAATCTCACAGCTTAACCCAAATAATGAATCTTTAATGAACTCATTCCATACATCTTAAAAACACAAGAATCATTTAATACATTTGACAGACGAGAGGAACCATGGCATATTTGCACCCATACACTGTTGTTGTTCACTCAATATGGATTAACAACCATCAACATACTGGAAAATGTACGTTTAAAACTGTTATTTGTGGATCTGCAAAGCCAACACACTCACCTCCCCTGCACCCTGAAATACAATGGTATGGTTGCTCATTTTGGTCTTGGTAATGTGAAGGGCAGCCAGCAGTCCCGCCACAGCCACAGCAGCAGTACCTACCGGACAGAACACAAATATCTTTCACTCAGGTGTTAATCTTATCTCTGAGGTAAACAGAAAAACTGTTCATAAAAGGATGAGCTGAGACTTGAGAATAAACTCTGGAAGCTCATTAATTTTAGACATAAAAGTGGAGTCAATACGGAGGTGGATTTCTCGAGGAATTGGCAAAGGAGTGAGATAAGCAGCTGGTTATATATTCTGTTGAAGAAGAAATCCACTCTAAATGCTAGATATCTGCTGATTTGGGGGTGAGTCAATTAAATGTACAGCAGTGTGGCTGTCTTCAGAGAAGTTTAGCTTGCTTTCAATACACAGTCAATAAAATCATCATACATATTGTTACGAATGGATTCGTGTGTTGCTAGGGAAACGGCGTATCATTAGGCTTGTTTGAGATGCGCCTCGCCTGAAATGTAGGTGAGAGTAGGCGGCTGCAGTGAGGGGAGGAGTGAAATAAGTGCAGTCAAGACGGACAGTTCTGAGCTCTCGAAGTGGAACAGATCAAACGAGATCAAAGGCAGATATCGCATTATTCTCACTCATATGCTGTGCTGCTGATAAACATGATATAATTTCAGTTCTGTTGCTTTTATATGAATATAAATATGATGAACAAGACACTCAAAGTGCTTGCTATTTAATTCCATACGAAAGGCGTATTTATCATCCATTTTTATTTTAATTCAAACATGTATTTTAGATTTTTAGAGAAAATATGAAAACAATCACACATCTCACACAGAGATCGCACTGTCATAGTTTTTGGGAATATTCATGCACAATTTAAATACATAATAGCATGAAATCAGATTAAAAAATAAAACATTTTAGAAGAGAACGCAGTATCACGGTTGTCTGAACCAATGAGCATTAAGCTGTGTCGTCAGTCAGTCGTTTCCCATCATGCTTTAGATCAGCGCAGTCGGTGGAGAGCAACTGTGCGTGGCTGCTCAATCTGACACAGCCGCCTCGCCGTCACGAGAGTTTTTTGGCACACGTCAGCATGACATCAGAGCGAGGCCGACGTAACTCGGACATTTTTCTAACCGGCATGCATCTCATCTCATTTTGCTCATCTCAAACAAGCCTATTCGTTCGTGTGTGCGTGTGTAGATCTTTTCCTGTGTTTTTCTCTGTCTCTCCCTCTTTCACTCTAATTGATTACAGGTGGAGCTGATTAGGAGGACTGAGCTGGTTGGTGACAGGAAGGATCGCCGCAGTACTTAAGTCATCCAGTGGAAGGAATTAGTGGCTCCCTGCTCTCTTCGTTGTGAACATTGTTGTTTCCACTGTGTTACGTGTGTTGGCAAAAGGATCGCTAACTTAAACATTTGTTGTCAACCATTGACTTATTAACAGTTTAGTTGTAAATGTTTGTTACGTTCGGTTGCTTACGTCCTGGACCTTGTTTTAGTAATGCTTGGTAGGGAGGTGGGTGCCTGTTTATGTTAGCAGGGAGGTAAGAACTTGTATTTTAATTGTCATTTGATTTCTAGGTTATTTTGTGTAGTAGTAGTAGTAGTAGTAGTAGTAGTAGTAGTAGTAGTAGTAGTAGTAGTAGTAGTAGTAGTAGTAGTAGTAGTAGTAGTAGTAGTAGTAGTAGTAGTAGTAGTAGTAGTAGTAGTAGTAGTAGTAGTAGTAGTAGTAGTAGTAGTAGTAGTAGTAGTAGTAGTAGTAGTAGTAGTAGTAGTAGTAGTAGTAGTAGTAGTAGTAGTAGTAGTAGTAGTAGTAGTAGTAGTAGTAGTAGTAGTAGTAGTAGTAGTAGTAGTAGTAGTAGTAGTAGTAGTAGTTTTGCCCCTCCTTACGTTTATGGTGTTCCTTTGTTTATCTTTATTTAATACACCTACGTTTACTTGCACTTAAATAAGTATCTTGTGGTTGAGAAACTGAGAATGAGAGCGGGGACCCCAGGGATACCTGTTAATTGTTACGGACCAATTTATTTTCTCTTTGAGTAGAGGTTTAATTTGCAGTCGTAACCGAATGCATGAAAACAGTTGGAGAACTGTAAACTTTATTTCTGAATGGCCCATATATGTTTATGGTGTTTTTGTTAACCCAGCCACAGCCTAGACCCCTGGTTTTCAACCAGGGCACCACAGCAAACCTCCAAGGGGGCCACAGGATGACTTAAAGTATTTAAATTAATAAATCATTATCTATAAACCGTCTAACCTAAATTAAAACATTCAAAAACGCATAAAATCAAGATGAAAGCATATTTCCAAATTATAAATTGAAAACAAACACTGCCGCACAAAAGTTTGGGATCAGTAAGACTTGTAATGTTTTTTTTTTTTTTAAAGAAGTCTCTTATGCTCATCATTTGATCAAAAATACAGAAAAACAATAATACTACAATGTAATTACAATATAAAATAATGGTTTTTATTTAATATACTTTAAAATATAATTTATTCCAGTGATGCAAAGCTGAATTTTCACCAGCTGTTACTCCAGTCTTAAGTGTCACATGATCCTTCAGAAATTATTCTAATATGCTGATTTATTATTAGAATTATCACCGTTGGAAACAGTTGTGCTGCCATATATATATATATATATATATATATATATATATATATAAAATAATTTTATATATAAAATATATAATTTATATATATATAAAACAGCATTTATTCAAAATATAAATCTTTTCTAACAATGTAAATCTATGCTATCACTTTTTATTAATTTAACACATCCTTGCTGAATAAAAGTATTAATTTCTTTCAAAAAAAGAAATGATAAAAATTTACTGACCCCAAACGTTTAAACAGTAGAGTATATTGTTAGAAAAGATTTCTATTTTAAATAAATGCTGTTCTTTTTAACTTTTTATTCATTAAAGAATCCTGAAAAAAAGGATCACCGGTTCCAAAAAAATATTAAGCAACACAACTGTTTCCAGCACTGATAATAAATCAGTATATTAGAATGATTTCTGAAGGATCATGTGACACTGAATACTGGAGTAATGATGAAAAATTCAGCTTTGATCACAGAAATAAATTTGATTTTTAATGAATATTAAAATAGAAGAACGTAGTTCTACATCGTAATAATATTTCACAATATAACATTTTTTTTTCTGTATTTTTGATCAAATAAACGCAGCCTTGATGAGCATTAGAAACGTATTTACAATACATTAAAAATCTTACTGATCCCAAACATTTGACCGGCAGTGTAATTCTGAAATACAGAATATAACATCTGGAATCATAAAATAAATGAAAGTTAATGAAAATATTAAATTAACCAGGGTAATTAATTCAATAAAAAATACCAGAAATAGCTTAGCATACATGGAGGGGGGCCTGAATATTGTGACCTTGTGAAAAAGGTTAGAAACCACTGACCTAAACACATTAAAAATGAGCAAACTGTATGTGAAATATGAAACAAGCACAGAAATGAGCACAAGAAACTCCAATATCAACACCTCCCATATAGAGTAAATTGAAAACGTCATGCCGTCATGCTCCGCCTGCTCCAGTCCAGCGGACACATATGGTTAACTCTGTGAACGATGAGATTAACGCAATGTGCTCCACCCAAACATTTCATTGAAATTCAATTTCAAACAGTGCGATTGTGTTCAAGTTGTTGACTGGAATGTGTCTGCAATGATTGTGTAAAAAATCATAAAGACAGAGGGGAGGATGGTAGAAAAGAAAGTAGAAGAAAAAATGCACTCAAGATAACCACCCAGTCTTGCTATTGAACCATAAACACAAGAGGGATTTAAGTAGTAGAAAGGAAAAATCAGAGAGGGAGATATGGTCTGAATGACTACTTTACAATCATTGATTTCTGGATTACACTATAGACTGAAAACCAGACTAATATTATGACTCTTTTAATTGAGCTAAAGCCTAACTTATACTGTATGGGTTCTCTGTGCTTTAATAATTTTGTACAGGTGAAACTTAAAACTAGTGTGCTACTAAAGTCTCTTTCTGTGCCCATACCTTGGATGTCGTCATTGAATGTGAGGTACTTGTTGCGGTACTTGCTCAACAGACGAAAGGCGTTGATGTTGGCAAAATCCTCAAACTGGACAAGGCAGTTCATCCCATACCTGTGCATAACAGAAAAATCAGTGTGTATTTCTTCAGAACGTAGAAACACAACAAAATCAAATATAATCTCAAAGTCATTGGTTTTCAATACAAAGAATCCTAACAAAATATAATCCAAATCCTCACAGGCTAGCCGAAAATCTCTAAATGCTAGTTAAATGCACTCAACTTCAGCCTGCAGAGGGGGCCATCCAACTGCTCCTCAAGCCTATCACAGATGGGATGGTTGGATGTTCAATCCAGAAGGTTTTTTCCTTCTCAGTGTGGGCCTGAGACTGTTATCGTTGCTTTATAGTCATTTCCACAGCCAAACACAACTCTCAATGGTCAGAAAAGCAAATAACAACCCTTGTATGATCAGTTGGTAAATGATGTGGAGTACAGAGAAAACCTTCCCAAATGGCTATTCAAAATCAATAGCAATGATTTGCAGGCCCACAATCCTGTCTCTCTTGAGGACAGAACTTCATGAGAAAAACTGTGGACTTTTAAATGGACTACAGCAGTAATTCAGTGGTTTCTCAAGTTATTTATCCAGTCAGCAGAAGAACTGAAAGAACAGTACACAGCAACCAACTCATTCCCCAATGGAATATAAGTAGAGGGCAGATACAGGCCCATCATATTTTGATGCAATATTCGAGGTCCCAGACACCTAGACATTGGAAACAGGATAGGTAAACACTGCACTGTGCCTCCGTAGAGAGCTGGCCTGTCACTCAACCCAATGCAAGAGGAATAGAGATCTGCATTGCTGCCTAGAGCTGTCGTGTACACATACACTCAAACATAAACAGGGGAAAAATGCTCACTGTATTCACAATGACAGTTGTCTCCTGAAGCATCCAACTGTTTCTTTATTTCCATTAACAAAATCATAAAGAGAAAACACTAAATGAAAAAAAACGAACAACACCATAAATGTATCTATGAAATTGTTATTCAGTAATAGCGCTATATGACTCATTCATTCATTCAGTACTAATCTTCCCCTCTAATAGTCTGTTAAACTCATTAAGCCAAGTGATTTGAATTTGATAATTGATTCAGTTTAATTAGTTAGTCATGACTGTGCAGTGGAATTTCATTTTTGGTAAACTAATCCTTTAAGCAATATAAAACAGTCAGCACCAAAGTACTCTAGGTAAACAAGGTTAACCGAGTTCAGAATCTCATCCAAAGTTTAAGAAAACCCTGTCCTGAGACCCAGCCTTAGATTGGTCCTTCTAATCAAACTGCAGTCTAAACTCTGATATATCTGCTGGAGGAGGAGGCAGGAAAGCAGTCAAGAGAAACTGACAGAGTAATTGCTCGTGGATTTGGAGGAGAACTTTGGCAGATATAAATAGGATGTAGAGAAAGTGAGTCATAATCCCAGCATGCTTTATGATCTGTTGAAGTGCATCATCTGAGGAGGAAGATGAAAAATGAGATCATATCCTCCTGATCTTGCTCAACAGTGGTTGTAAGCATGACATGTCAATATTAGCATACGAACAAGAAAATCTGCTGTCGACTAAATACTGTTTAATATTTGAGGTGATACAGAGTGAACTATGGGGTTTATTTTGAATAAATGTGCCTGAGAGAGAGACAGAAAAAGACAGAAACAACCAACCGACAAAACAAAGCACCCATGTGGTGCATTGTGGTCTCATTCTCACCAAAGCTTGTTGTCTTTTTCTGGCGCCTCGTTCAATGAGATCCATAATGCACCTCTGCGTCTGTTGTAAAACTCAAACAAAGAGCTGGCCGGAGATCAGCTGCACTGGTCCTCTCCACCAAAATTCAGGCCAGACAATGACAGACACACCCAAGCACACTGAGAACTGCAGGGATTCTGTCTCTCCTCATTTGCCTTTACCTCCAGACAGGGCAGAGAGTGTTGAGAGTGTTAAGAGGAGCTCTTGACACAAGCTAATGTTAAATCAACTCAATGCTCTAGGACAGCTGTGCTATGCTTGTAGGAACAGAAAAGGCATGCAAAAATCCCATTTTACACGCAGGCTACTTGCTCGAGTTCTCTAAGTCAACAGATCAGCATCTGAGAATGAGGAAACTTCCTAGAATGGAATAACAACTTTTAGAAAAACTTTTCTGCAAGCCCTATAGCTGCTGCTGCACTTCCTTTGACCCTTTTGGCATTCTGTTCTTTGGAAAAAGGCACAAGTAAGTGGTGAACACACACCTGTGAGACTGTTGCAAGCAGAGCTGAGTCAAAATTGCAAAAATCCAAGAAAATTGAGCCTATTTTTATGATGCTTATTAAAACAGACATTGTTTCCATGACAGCAAAACTATATATATTTACCTATATATAATCTAATGTGAATCAAGGAAACAAACACGAAAAAAGTATTTCTGCATTTTTAGCCTGGACGTTTTGGTCCCTATAAAAGTAGGCAAAAGCTGATCCTTCCAAACCCAAACAAACACATGCGCACACTCTCACACGCAAACTGTAATATTCAGAATGACCTATCAAACAAACAGAGCAGCCTCAGAGTAGTTCTGGCATTAATACACACACAGCATGTGTAAACACCTGTATATTTAGAACATTCATTTATTATTTTCAAAACTCTACCACGCAAAACATCTCACAATTTCCAGATCTATTTGTCAGGCATATGGAAGCTGAAAGTCTGTAGCCAGCAAATTCTATACAAACCATAATACACTTCAGTCTCTGTCTAAATGATCTTAGTAAGGAAGCCCGACTCCATCACTCTTAAAGAGGAATGCAGAGCCCATGAGAGACTGCTAAACCCATCTCCACGCCATGGCTAACAAAACACAACAAGGCCCTTTGTTTTAATCTGTGATGATTTACTACTTATTTCTTTCAAACATAAATGATTTACCTGCACAGACAAAAGTCTACAACACTAAGTCTATTTTGATAAAGCACTGGGATTTGATGCTAACTGATCAAATCTCACTGCAGCACTTCAGTACTTCACTAACATGGCTGTTGGGAATTCTCAACAGAGTAGAGAAAATAGAGACTAAAAACACAGCCACTAGGTTTAGGTTTAGCGTAATCCTGCTGGGCCACACACGCTCAGGACGTTTGCTGAGATTGGGTCAAAGGATTCTGGCAGAGCAACACATTCACAAAGATAATCTTTTGCCCGCATGCCAACCGTGCAGCCCACGGGCCTCCGTGTTAAAGGTCATAGTAAGAATCCCATCCAAACAGCTGTTCAACCAAAGTCTTTAATACGTGCACACACACACACACACACACACAAAATATGAACACAATTTCTAGGATTCCAGACAGGTTTGCCCAAACAATCAGGTTTAAAGTCAAACATTATCCACATTTACAGACCATTCTTTCTCATATGCAAAGGGTGAACATCCCAAACTAAACCCTCATGTATAAAATTTTGCATAGTTTTCAACCTAAAAGTATGTGTATACACAAACTGCACAAAGGTTTTAAGGTTTATAAAACTGTATGCAAGCCAGAACCTGCACAAATTTCAATTTATAATTCCCAGTTAGAGAAAGACAGTTTTAAGACTTAAAAGAAATCTTTAAAAAAAAACGTTTGTAATGTAATAAATGTATTTACTGTCAATTTAATGCATATTTGCATAATAAAATAATTATTTTTTTATTTTAAAAATTGACTGACCCCAAACTTTTGAATGGTAGCATATTATTTCATTCTATATGTAGCGTCAGAACGAGTCAGACAAAACTAAGATTCGATCGGAGCATCGAAACATGAGGAGCTGAAATTCCAGGACAACATCGTAAAGATTCCTATCTCTGACTTCTGGAGCAAGCCTAACTAACAAGCCTCTTTCACAGAACAGCTCGCAACATTAAGACAAAAGAACACTTATTGATAAGTGTTCTACGCAGGAAGGAGATCATCAAATTTGGGGTAAATAGTCAAGATTAATGGTCAAAGAGATGGCCATCACATGGCGTTCCACAAGAGAAATCACAAGCTTCTTCAGATTGACTTCTCCCCACACATACAAGACAAAGAACCAGACTGAAATTCCTCTGGCCAAAGAACACTTCTTTTTGGTACACAGAGACTTTCTTTTTCATATGCACATAAAACCATCCTAAAAGGACAATGCTAGGCATAACACTATATTATGTATGTAATCACATATTAGACTATCATGTTTTAAGCACATATTATGTATGTCTTTCTAATAACTATTGAATGACTTTAAGGTTAGTCGTGTTTGGTATGTATGAGTTTGACATTTCTAGCTTGAAATGTTTCTTTCAATTAATTCTGTGTCAAATGTATCATATTCTGGTTATAGAAATCATATCCAAAAGTATACTTTGCAAGAGTGTGTAAAATTCAGACCATGTGACTGATAACAGGCTGATTTATGATGGAAGGAACAACCCTAGCTAAGACAATAGCCTATCTAATTGGTCAAAACACCAAATGGGATGTGTCCCAAAGCCGAGTTTAAGAACTCAGGACACCATCAAATCGCTCTCTTTTGTCTCTCTAAGCCCCCTCTTCTCTTCCCTTCTCCCCTTCTTCTTCTCGCCACAGCGTTTTGACGCTGTTTTAGCGCTCTTTGAGCGTGCTCTGGCCTACAGGCCAGTTGCTACTTAACACCACGATGAGAAGAAAAAAACACCTAGTCTCATTACTCATTTTATTCTTTTACTTTAGTTTCTTTTCTTTCCGTTGAGTCTCGTGTTCAAAAGTTAAGTTTGCCGCAAAGTCCAGCGACTGCACCCGCTTCAAACTTCAACCAGAAACGGACTCCAAGACCATCCTCAGCCAACGGCCCAACCATTGGCTTCCCAAGACCTTGTTTCAAAGACTACTGAACTTCCAGCCAATCACCAACTCGGGAAAACCCCTTTCCTGCAACGACGACGAAGACAAAAGGGAATCCCTGTAACACAAGGCAACGCAAGTACAAACTCCAGATTCTAACTGAGCTGGTGTATTTAATATAAATTTTAGCCTCATTGAGAAACTCAGTGCGAGGGTTAATTAAGTGATTGATGGTTGTTCAGGTCTGTGCAATAGCACATATTGCTGTAAACTTGGGATTTCACATTCTCATTCTCTAAACTCATCCTTTCTCTTTTCCTGCAACGTGTGAATGTGTGAATGCGTGTGTTCATGTTAGTGTTAGTTTATGTCTTAGGTTTATATAAATAAAGTCTTATTTATATTTAAAAGAGAAGTATCTTGTGTTTTGTGCTTACAAGTTAATGTCTTAATCTGCCGATTTTGTTACTGTGCTTATTAATAGTGTTTTCACTATATTTTGGATTTTAATATCCAGGGCAGAATTAATGTTATACGGCTCGTTCAGTGAATCGCTCAGTGATCAGCCGCAAAACAGTGATTCTGTTCAAATTCCCTATAAAATCATTAATGATTCCCTTTGAGCTAAATTAAATTATATTTATGTATAAAACCCTTACATATATTATTTTATTTGGTAGTTTTTTTTTTATTGTTTTAAGCATAAACTATAATAATAATAATAATAATAATAATAATAATAATAGACTTTATGTAAATTTATCACTTTAATAATGTTTAGATATTTATACTTGAAACAAAATTGATACTAATTATGTAGATAATTTTTAAACATAAAACACTGTTTGACATCAGAATATAACTGAAAGATTATTATTAAAAATTAAACCTGCACAGCTTACTGTTTTCATTACAACATTTCAACTAAACACCATATTTTTGATAATGTCAGAAATGCCCCATATCTTTACTATCAGGTCAAGGTTAAGTGGGACAGGCTTCTTTTTCTTTTTCTTTTTCTTTCACCATTGACTCATGGTGAGCATGCAGCTCTTCAGTGCTCTTCTCCAGCACACACAGGCTCCCATGGGGCCCATGGGGCTTCATAGGCTGCTCTTTCTGTTAAACACTCCTTCAAACATCATTCCGAAATATCAAGCGACATTCCCCTACATCTCCTATCCTAACATGGCTTCGTAACAGTGCCCTGAGATGGCCTGTGTTACCATAGTGATAACTGGAACACCGTCACCACTACAGCTCTGTGAAAAGAAATGAGCTCTAATGAAATAATTTGACATGGGAATTGTGCCGGTGCACACAGAGGGACTACAGAAGACAGATACTTTTCAGTCTGTCCTGGGAGAAGACGGAAAACAAACTCAACCCCCCACAAACTACTTCAGCACACAACACAAAGCCTGAGAAGTGAAAAAAAAAAAATCTATTCCTGAATTAACAACATCATAAAAGAAGGATAACAACCCCCCGCGAAAATAATCCCAGCATTTACTTCCTAAAATGTTGCTTTTCTTTTGGATGCGTGTTTTCTTTATATGGTGTTGTACACTCTTTACCCAAATTAAAGACCTCAAAGCGCGCCTGTGCCATATCTGCTCTAGCTCTTCTTGTTAAAGCCATTGTGGGGCAGAAAAGTGGCCTGACGGGGATTGGTGTCATTATTCTTCATCACTTGTCTCCGACTTTACAGAAAAAGGCTTGATGGGAAACAGAGCACCTGCGGGCTGTTAAACTTAAAAGTCTGAAAGCCTGAACCTCAATGAAAGCTAAAGAATTTTCATGATTTTCCTTTGTCTTCTTTTCACATTTTATTTCAAACTGGTATAGCTATTCTGCACAAATGCTATTTATCTCTACTCTCAATATGCAGTGAAATAAAGACAAACATTTGCCTTTCACTGACCTCAAAAAGTACAACTGGACTGCAATATACCAATAAACTGTTGGGTGCGAGGTTTTTCTAAAACTTTTCAACTAGAACTGAGAGATGTTTATAACTGTTCCTGTACCTCAAAGAGCAGAAAATAGTGCTAGCAATGTCAATTCTCTCCATGTGATTCATATTTTTGACTCTTGAGTGTGAATCACCTTTGAGGTAATTGGGTTTGAATCACCCAATGATAATTGGGTTTGACTCCCAATTAAAGTAAAAACTAATGGTCTAAAAAGGTCATATGCCTTCAATGCAATCTAAGCTGTTTTGGATAAACGCATACATGTATTTTAACCCTCATTCAATAAATGAATGTTACTTTTCAGGATTTTTCCTGAAGCATTGAGCCTCTGAAATGTAAAATTATATGGAGTTTATTAAAAATCACCAGGACTGTAATCATTTGTTCAGTCGTCAACCTATAATCATTCATTTTCCGCCAACTCTGCACTTTTGGGGAAATGTGATGCTGTTCCCTGTAGTTTCATGTCCACCCCATTATTATAGAATCATGGTGATATTCGGCCAGCTGGAGGGAAATCAGACACTGGGGTTTTTGAGTTCTGCTTTAAATACAGCCATGTGTGGCACTATGCTCTTATGACAACCACTGTCAAACCAGGCCACACCAGCGCCTAAAGCAACCGAGAGAACTTTGACCAAGACCCTGGTTCTTAATGGTGTTTACCAGTGCAGAACTTGCCACTATGATTCAGGTGGTTGCCATGCTGTTGCTAGTTGGTTGTTGTTGCTAGTTGGTTGCTGTTGCTAGATGGTTGATATTCTGGTACCTAGATACCGTTTGTGTCCCTCCTTCAATGTAAGTCTGAGATATATATTTTTCGCATATGTCCTATGGAACAGCTTCTGCGTACCACAGTTAGCATAAGTGAGAGAAAAGTGTTTATAACGTTTTAAATATTGATATTTTTCTTCCAAAAACGCATCGAATTTGCTACAGGAGGCCTTTATTTACCCTCCGGAGCTGAGTGAGGCACGTTTTATAATGGATGGATGCGTTTAT
The DNA here is from genome assembly GCA_036784905.1 of Acrossocheilus fasciatus. NCBI lineage: Eukaryota > Metazoa > Chordata > Actinopteri > Cypriniformes > Cyprinidae > Acrossocheilus > Acrossocheilus fasciatus. The sequence goes on from CM071953.1 coordinate 24,408,373, forward strand.
TTGACTACTTTTGGACTGCTGAAAAAAACACCCATCCAGTGCTATTCTAACACTTGGAAGAGCAAGGATAATTTTTAATATAACTCCGATTGGATTCGTGAAGTGCAGGGATGGGTTTGTGTCTGTATTCAGAAAGGCACGGAAAGCAAATAACGCGTTGTAATAAAATAACGCAAGCCACTAAAGGGACACAGTTAGCTCCTTGCTAGCAGTAGCCTGTTACATGGCAGTACATAAGATTTCACTTACCACATAAACAGAGTAAGGAGAGATGACTGAGGATGATGGCGAATGATTTACAGATCCTGAGCACCACTGACAAGCATCTGATCTTGTAAAATGTGTGGCAAGTACTGTGGCTCATAGTATAAATAGAGTTTGTATGATTGCGAATCTCGAAAGTGAAAGTAAAAAGCGATCGTGCATTTGAAAGCAGTTTCATTCTAGGGAGAAATCCTAGGGTTGTAAATGCACATGTAAAACCGTTTCTGGAGAATTTTTGCCCTTACCTAAGCCACATACCGTCTATGTAGATATCAGAGAACAATTTAAAATATTGTATCAATGCATTTTATGATACCTTTAAAGGCGTCATGAACTGAGAAACCAAAATTCCCTTGATCTTTTGACATATAAGAGGTCATTGTTCTATAAAAACATAAAAACAAGTTTCAGAACTCAAAACTTTCTTGTTAGTCTAAAAATAGCTTATATTGAAGCCAACCTATGAAAAATGACTCTATGATGTAAAAGTGTGGCTAAACACAGCCTCTGCAGAAGATGATCAACGCCTGCTTCTACATCACTGCTTGTTTAGCCCCACCCACCGATTCGCACATGTAGTGTAAATGACAAGAGAGGAAAAGGCAGGTCTACTTAGAAACCAAACGATAAAGATGGCTCTGAAGACAACAAGGCACTGTGCAGTGCCAAGCTGTGGAAAAACAATCTTTGCATTGCCCTCCTTCTGATCCCAATATTAGGAAAGAGTGGATGAACTTTATTTTTAATTAATATCCAGACCACGTCAGTAAGAACGTGGTCCTTTGTTCACTTCATTTTACTGCATATTTGTTTACAAACAAGGCGCAATTCGTCGCTGGATTTTCAGAAAGATTGAAACAACACACAAGTGTGAGTAACTGTTTTTATCATGTCGTCACTATTGCTTTGTCTGTTAAACAGATCGTTTGATACGAGTATTTATGCATTTTTAACCTAAATCACTGCAGCGTCCATCTTTGAAAGACATACGCTGTCAAACATACACAACTTTTAGCCAATCATAGCAGTGGGCGTTTACTTCAAAGTCCACAATCCGACACGCCTATTCAAACAGAGTGTTCTGATGAGGGGGGGTCAAAACAGGACAGAAAATAGCCTATTACTTCTAAGTTATGATGTTTTTTTATTTAAAAATCTTGATAACATTATAAGTGGACCTCAGAGAACAGTACAAAATATATATAAAAAAAACAAAGGCAGATCATGAAGCCTTTAACAAATTCCACTAATAAAGACCAAAAAGTTGTATTCTCCATGCTAACAATGCTACACTGGAGTTCATTGAACATATTCGAGTTCATAGCAAATATTAATCTCCCAACATCCAAATGAAAGATGAGCTGTCAAACAATAAAATGGCATAGAAAACTACAAGAACTCAAATAACCCAAACTGACATCTTCGAAGACTATCGAAGACAAATGGCACAAGATCGTGAACCATTCTAAGCATCAGTGAGCTGACTGAGCCGTCAGGCAGTAGGGCTGGTTATGGGCTGAATTACATCACCGCATTGCTCAGTATCGAGCAGGATATGTGGGGAGAGAACTGATGAGGCGTGCAGTCAGCGATCCGGTTCGGGTCTCTGCCACTGGAGTCGTCGCTCAGAGCCCACAAACCTAGAGGCATGCGCTTCACCCCACATTCCTGCAACGCAATGGCTCAGCTATGCTCTCCAGGCATTTCCATCAGTGGCCTGTGGAAGGAAGCGTGTGCTGTGCGGCAGGGGTACAGTGGGTTTACTATACCTGTCTGTGATAGCCTTCATAAATTCATCCAGAAGCTCATCATAGGCCTGTCCACGTATTCTTTTATGCCTCAGACCAATGTACAGAGGGTCCTTTAGGAGCTCCTGTGACAAGGAAAGAGAGAAGAAAAGGTTTCACTTCTATAATCCCAGGCATCAAGTAGAAACAATAGCATGACATGACGATTCATCATATTACTTTAACGAGGGGGGAGGGGGGGAACCTAGAAATGAAAATAGAATACCATCAAATCTCAAAAGCGAATGTTTACTATGTGCACAGCTCCTCTTTAATTAGATTACATATGGAAATCTGGTGACCCGCAGCTGTATAAACCTCTTACAGTTATTTGTGCCTGTAAGCGTATGTTTAAAGGAAAGACAGACTGAGAACAAGAAAAAGACAAATGCACAAAGACATAAAAGGAGACAGAAAGAGACCAACGTGAAGAAAAAGAACTGCACTGCATTTTCAATTTGGAAGTCTAGCAGCTGTCACTCTTGTACAGATCTGCAGACTTCACACTGAGAGTCACTAACACTATAGGAAAAACAGAAGGGAAGTAGAGAGAGAATGTGAGTGTCGTATAAAAATTCTGCACGCCCCATCACTGTCAGCGTGCCAGTCAAGCAGAAAAGAAAATGGATTAACAGAGCACCTGCATCACTCTCAGCAGTACTGATGTGTGGAGCAACAAGTCTGGAAGTTTTTCCACATGTTTTGATCATGGTGAATGAGGAAGTGCTTTAATCAGAACTCATTCCCACATGGTACACAAACTTTCAGGCATAATCTTTTCTGACGATCTGTCCTCGGTATTAAAGTTTCTTTTATCTGATAGGACTAGAAAAAGAGGAAAAAATAGAAGTTGCTGTGTGGGATTGAAAAAGCAGTAAGTGCTAAGAAGTTTTAAAATTTATTTATGTTGTCTTTAAAGTCAAAAAGTACACACAGTTTTTAAGAAATATCTGCTGCTACTTTCATCTTCAGCTTTACCCTCACTTCTTTCAAAATTTATCAATTTATCAGTCAAGTAATAAAAAAGGGATAGTTGGACACTGATTGGTCTAAGTAAATAAATAAATACATTTTAAACTCATTCATTTATTTTCTTTTGTGTAATTAACACAGTTCGTCCATTTTAAATTGATAGTTCACCCAAAAATGAAAAATAAAAATAAAATCTGTCACAATTTTCTCATGTAGTTTCTCGTACTTTCTTCAGTGTAACACAAAAGAAGATATTTTGAACCATTGACTGGTCACCAATGTATGTATAAAAACACTGAGATATTAAAAATTTGTAGTAGTAGTATATTTTTTATTTAATGCCATGTCAGCATCTTAGGCTATTTTCATGGCAAAAACAATATTAAAAAAAAAAAAAAAAAAAAAAAAAACCCAAGTATAACAAATACAATAAAAATCAGCAAACAAACACAAGTTACATTACAGAAGATTTTTTACATTAACATTTGATAAAAATTCTAAAACATTTTCTGGCAAAATTATACTAAATAACTAAGTGAGTTCAATTAATAATAATAATAATAATAATAATAATAATGTCTAATATAGATAGACAAACAGACAGACAGACATACAGACAGATAGACAGACAGTCCAAAATGTGTGGCGTAAAACAATATAAAATCATGATAAAACATACTCTGAGTAACTATGTTGGCATGCTGGCTGAAAAAAAAAAAACGCATACAGGAAGAGTGAAACTGAATAAAGGGATATTTTTCTACCAGTACTACTTTGGATTTCTATTCAAGACTTTTACACAGCAATTGAGCTCATAAATGTGCCCTTAAAAGGGAGGACTGTCTGGTTTCAGGCGGTAAGCAAATTCATCAGTGTGGGAGAGGAAACGGAGAGTGCAGTCTGAGATATGAGATGGTAACTGCAGGCAGATTTATTGTGTGTTCATAATGCACTTTTAAGTGCACACTCAGTGAGAGGGGATACACTTCCAGAGGGTCTGGTTTGTTGTGACTATGTTTTTTAATCTCAAGACAGTCACTATAAAAGGAGCTTCCCTGAACCTCCCGGGAACCCAAACAAACATCAAACTGCCACACCTCCTCAGAAGTGGATCATGACATGTCGTGCCATCTATCCCATCAATGGAGCAGAGCCAAAACAAGCCCTTCCCTCACTGCATTTATAGGATAATCATAGACTGTATCAGGAAAAAAACAAAAACTGTTTACATTATTGGTCCTGGCTGTGATTTTGAAAAAAAAAAATCCATTTATTTAGCAAGAATGCATTACATTAAATGCAGAAAAGATGTGTATAATGTTACAAAAGATTTCCATTTTAAATACCATAAATAAAAAAACAATAACAAATCAAAATTATTATTCAATGATTTCTGAAGGATCATGTGACATTGAAGACTGGAGTAATGGCTGCTGAAAATTAGTGATAATATCACAATAGTGATAATTGTGATAATATTTCACAATATTAAGTTTTTAATATTAAATATAAATATATTTGTATATAAATAATACATTTAACATCCTAAGCCCAACCTTTAAGTATTATTGGTTGATGAAAATGTAGTACTGGGACCAACAAGGATTCAGAAACACATCCTACTTCACAAACTGTTTTTCCATATTAAATTTCCTATCAGTATCTCTTGATCTCACCATTTGATGAAAACCAGAAGCTGTCATTATGAAAAACCCTGTAATAAATGTAATATCTGAAAATATAATACATCAGATCACAAGCTAATGTAATATCTAAAATAACAGATAAACCTGGACAGAAAATTTGCTGTATATGTGAAACAGATAATTACCTGAGATAATTCCTGCAAAATCAGGACAAAATCTGATCCTAGATCTGCACAACTACTAAGAAGTTCTTTTGTAAAAATGAGTCACAAAGTGATGAGAGGAAGCCTTTTTCTCTCAGGGATTAATAGTGGGTTTTGGTGAACCTTGCTTTGTGTGTGTGAACTGTACGTGTATGTAGTCTTTCAGGTGAGATTAAGGCACAGGAACAGTCAGGGTCTGTTAGCCACCGAGTCAGAGAAGAATGAGAAAATAAGTGTCAGAGAGAGAGAGAGTGAAAAAGAGAGAGCAAGAGAGAGAGGTCTTGCCTAGGCCACCCACAACCAAAACAGACAACACTTTGTTTGCGGTGACATCATTTGGTTTCCTTTCAGTATGTGAAACGTATGCGTGTGGATGAGGTCACATGAGGTGATAGCTCTAGTAAGTGTCCCTGCTATCAATCGACAGAAGCAGCCTCTGAATTATATAAAAGAGACATCATCAGAGAACATATTCCCCTTTTACAACAGAGACATACACTGATGTGGTGTCAGTGATCATAATCTGTTGTCTGGAGGTCTGTAGTGTATACAGAAGCTCAGAGATCTGTTTAGACAAGGCACAATACTTCAGCAACACTCACAGGAGGTGTTTACATAGAGAAACAACAAAAAACGAAATTCACAGATAGTGTTTACATTGGGTTTGATTGCAGTCTATAAGTCTCTGTTTTGGCTGGTTTTGTTTGTACAATCTGGTTGTACATTTCAGCTATTAAATCACTGAACTTGCCCCCCCTCCAAAAAAAAACTTCATAAGAGTCAAATGTACGGTGCCCGTGAGGTGACATGGTCGGTTCACTTAGTTTTGTCGTGGCCACGACATCATAACTCGTGGGAACGTGATAATACGTCATGGCCACGAGATCATTTTGTCGAGGTAACAACATCCTTATGTCGTGGCCTCGAGGTGTTATGTTGAGGGAACAACATCCATTTCTCGTCAATGCGTAAACAAACCTGCGTGACCATAGAAACCCGGGATTATCAGAGATGGATTCATTAATATTTTATTTAGAATTAAGAAATTATTATATTAATTATTATAGAAATTACAATATTAAATTATTACCATGGCTACCGGACTGTATTACGTGCCATAGTCAGCATTCAAATGAAGTTTATCATGAAATGTTACATAAAGTGCATAAAATAAAATAGGCCCACAAGAAAACATTTTTATTATAAACATTCATTTACATTAGTTTTTTCCCTTTGTTTGTTAGATCTCTTTACTTAATGTTCTGAATTGTAAATAATAGCCTAATGTAAATGCTCGACATGCCAGCAAAGCTTTGATTATGCTGACTGGATTTTTTACTGGAATGCAGTTTAAAAAATTTAACGTAGTCTATATTTTATTTTATTTCTGCTAAGTAATAGACCATAATTACAAATACTACAAAGTGTTTCGTTGAGGAGTTAATCATTCACGGAATTTCATTTGTAAATGAAAACATCACCCACCCAGCTTATCATCACCCACAGGCATAAATACAATCATAAAGTCAAAACTTCATTGGCATAATTGTCAAGCGTTCACAGTATTTGCAAAATATATGGTAGACTAATTACAATATAATTACACAAAACGTTAACTAGGTAAAGTGAAACTCAAATTTAAAGGGGAAATATAAGCATATATAACAAATATAAAAATATAACCCTATAAGTTAATGTAATAATAATAATAATAATAATAATAATAATAGCCTATACAAATATTAAATGAAATGAAATTAATAAAAATGTTTCATGATAATATCTGATAATCCTGGGTTTCTATGGTCACGCAGGTTTGTTTACGCATTGAACTCATGTCCATGAGAAAAATATGTCGTTCCCTCAAAATAAGAAATCGTGGCCACGAGAAATGGATGTCATTCCCTCAACATAACATTTCGAGGCCACGACATAAGGATGTTGTTACCTCGACAAAATGATCTCGTGGCGACGACATAATATCATGTTCCCACGAATTAATATCTCGAGTTAGCATGTCATGGCCACGACAAAACTAAGTGAACCGACCATGTCACCTCCTGGGCACCATATAAATGTTTTAGAATAACAACAGATAATATAATATAATATAATATAATATAATATAATATAATATAATATAATATAATATAATATAATATAATATAATATAATATAATATAATATGAAAACAGTTTGAGTTATAAATACTGCCTTCTGTAAATATATAAACAAAATTGTCAAAATCTTATATGAATCAGTATAAACACAAACATACATATAAAACACAAACATATAAAACATAAATTATTAATTTCTCAAAAGAAATAAGATTTATTGTCAAACACAATAATGTTTTCTAAATATGCAATTTTACTTATTATACTATGTTCTTATAATTTTATATACACATACACACAAACTAAAATATGAATTTCTCAAAAGGCTCATGAGTAAAATACAATAACAATAATAACATTCTAAATAAAAATATTTACTAATACTATAGTTATATTAATTTAGGATTTTATATAAAGATTTTCAATTGTTAAAATTTGTATTATTTTATAATAAAATATATAATATTAAATATCTAAAACAATATTTTCGTAGTATTTATTTCAGTATATAAAACTCTATTAAAGTAATATTCATAAATCTAAAATAATATTTAAAAAATAATAAAATATTCATTAAAAATTGTATACGAGAAGCAAGTTTGACTCAAGCAATTCACCATTATGTGTTAAATGTAAGGTGGAAGTGGAAGATTACACCCATTTATTATGGAACTGTCCAGTAATTAGAGCTTACTGGTCAAAAGTTGTTATTTGTATGAGCCGTATGTTTGGACGATCTCTTGTCTTTGATTTTAGGTCTCCCAGTTGGACACTTGCTGAACAAATTCAACAGTCGTCTATTTGACATTCTAGCCTTTGCTGCCAGAAAAAATATTTGCTAACTTGGATCAGAGACAAACCCCCATCCTTGAAAGGATGGCACAAGATTATTAGGGAAATGATTCGCTTAGAATTTTTAACTTGTGTTACTCGTATGTCTACTGAAGCTTTTTCTCAAGTTTGGACTCCATACCTGGATTTTATCGATATTTCTCCAAGTAATATTTTGAGTTTTGGTATGTCATAATGCACTTTACTTACTTATTATCATCATTATTATTTTGTTTATTTATTTATTTACTCATTTTTGTTACTAGCATTGTTTGTTAGTTGGTTTGGTTTGGTTATGTTAATGTTATGAGTGGTTGAAATGTTGATAAAAATGATGCAATAAAAAAAAAAAAAAAAAATTGCATACGTAATAGTGTATATCTTTACAAAGGGTTGCAAATAACAGCTGCAAATATTGACACTGAGACACAAATAGTATCTGACAGGAAATCCAGTTTGCTGACACGAACAATTAGCACACTTAAGCTCTTCACAAAAAGCCAGCACAAAGCCTCTCCACGTTATTTGCACATCTTGAACTTTCTCTAGCAGCCAGACCACAGACAGCGTTCTTTACGGATTAGAGTTCAAACAGAGCGTACAGGGCCTGGATCAAACACCCATAAATGATGCATGCTGATCATGGATCAGATTCCTAACTGTCTGTGTTGACTGTGTTTGGAGAGTCAAACTGATCCAGGTGCAGTCATCCAGCTCCCTCTGAGGGTCTGAAAGAGAGGAGACAGCCTGACCCCAGTCAGCAGGCGTCTTGCTCCTTTAGAAATAACAGTAGACTTAATCCTTTAATAACACTCATTTAATCATCTGACTGCACAGTCCTATAAAACACACACACACACAGCTGTGGGGGTATAAGCAGTGAATTCATCAATCATTAGATCTGTCATCTCTTCAGAATATCCTGAAAAAGAGGTCTTAATTACATCAGACTTCATCCAAAGTCAGCCAAATGGTGCAGCAGAAGTCGTCTTCCAATTTTAGACTTGTAGAGGGACGGAAGACTAAACAGCGAGCCATGTGTGCGGGTATGAAACACTGCGTATGCATTTCTGCCTGTCTACGTTGAGATCATTTTAATAACAAAAAAAGACGCTTTATTGTGAACGCATGCATGCAACATTAACCCAGACAGCGTGAAATAAACAAATAAATAAACTTTAACCAAAACAAATCATAAATCAATGAAAAAATAACTTTTTTTTCTCTTCATTCCTCCAGCTGAATACACTTGGATGCAGACGCAGACAGGGGGCCACAATCTAGAGAGTCACCTCATTAAAGTGTTTTGATGCCTGAGGATACGTTGAATAGCTGACTGGCCACTCCGAATTTAGCAGTAGACACATGTGGAGCTGGCCTGCTGGATACTGCAGCAGAACTGAATGGGAAAATTGACTCAGAGCAGTTACACAACAGCGTTAATGTGCTCTTACCCTCTTACTCATTTATGAGCTTTTGTACAGACTTATAAGAGTGTGAAGCTGTCTGATGAGTTGAGGAATTTCAAATTTCAGTCTAAAAGCAAGAATGGTTGACTTGACAAATGATCTCATATTAACAGAGAGATTATATATATATATATATATATATATATATATATATATATATATATATATTTTATTTTCAGGATTCTTTGATGAATAGAAAGTTCAAATGAAAAGTAAATGAATGTCTTTACCCCAATACTTTGAATGGTAGTGTATCACGATTTCCACAATGAATGAGTGAATGAATGAATGAATGAATGAATGAATGAATGAATCAATCAATCAATCAATCAATCAATCAATCAATCAATCAATCAATCAATCAATCAATCAATCAAATCAATCCATAAAAATAAATAAAAGGTAATAAGCACAAAAATAAAAATAATAAGCATCAAAAACTGTTTTCAACATCGATAATATAAAGAAATGTTTCTTGAGCACCATATCAGTAGATTAAATATGATTTCTGAAGGATCATGTGACACATTAAAAAAAATTACTTGAATGAAATTTACCCAGTTAAACTGAAAGCTCTAATTTTGACCTAAAATGTTGAAGTTAAAAAAGTGCATATCTATGTATTTAAGATGTAGTAAGAACTACAGTGTGAACTGTATACAAATATTTAAATATACATAGCTATAACTTAACCAGAATGAAAAGTGTTTCTAAAACACAAAAGTTTGAAAGTCACACACTGTTTCTCAGTGTTTTCCTCTCTCACTTGTCTTTTTCTCTCCCTCCATCTGAAATTTGGCATCTATGATGGCATGGCTAAGCCACTGCTCTGGCACAGAAGGAAGTGCCAGGTGTCCACTGGCACAAAGCCTTGGTAGATGAGGCAGTGGTTTTCTATTTCTGCGGTGCCACACCCTTGGCCCTGCTAAGAATGACACAGGCTTTACGCTCACTAAATTCACTTCTGAACTCACAGGGCTATTCATATCCTTCAGCTACTGCAGCAGTCACCTCTGTCCTTCTGCTACAACACTGCAAGCTGCGACCAGTGAAAACAAACAAGTTGGAGGATTAGAGTCGTGAGAGAGGATGTGGCTGCTAATAATAGTTAAGTCCCTCTTTGATTATGTCAGAGTAAGCGAGATGGCAAGCGTGTGTCAGCAGTCACGGTCTGCTTGGCTGTGGTGCCACATGTCTGCCTACCTCATTGTCTGTCCCTACGTCCAGCATAACAGGAAGGCACTGCTGAGGCGGCATTCCACCACAGGCGGTGTAGAGGGCCAGTTTACCCACAGGGATGCCCATGCCATAGCAGCCCAGATCCCCCAGGCCCAGAATCCTCTCTCCATCTGTCACCACTACAGCCTAGCAAAAAATACAACCAAAAGTACAAAAGTTATTAAGACAGCCAGCAAATTCACAAACAGACTGCATAAATATGCAATTTTTAAACAAGTAATTAAAAAAAAAAAAAAAACATACAAAGCAAAATCTGGGCTAGTCATTATTTTAAAAGATACAGTATATACTCACACCCATACATTAGAAGTCAAAAGGTTTTTTTTTTTTTTTTTTTTTTTAAAGAATTCTCTTATGCTCCCCAAGGCTGCATTTTTTTATTATAAAAAAAAATCAATAACAGCAGTATATTGTAAATTCTTAAAATCTTATTCTAATTTAAAATAAAGCTTTTCTAGCATAATATATTTCAATATTTTTTCCTGTGATGGCAAAGCTGAATTTTCCGCATCCATATCATATGATCCTTCAGAAAGCGTTCTAATGTGCTGATTTGGTGATAATTATGAATTTTACACTTTTTTTAGGATTCTTTGATGAATAGACAGCTCTAAAAAGCAAGATTCATTTGAAATATAAAATATAAAATATAATGTACCATTATAAACATTTTTACTGTCACTTTAATGCATTTTTGTTGATTAAAAGTATTACTTCCCCAGTCTTTTGAATGGTAGTGTATTGTGGTTTCCACAGAAATATTAAGCAGCAAAAACTGTTTTCAACATTGATAACAATAAGAAATGTTTCTTTATCAGTAAATCAGTATATTAGAATGATATCTGAAGGATGATGTGACACTGAAGACTAGAGGGATGATGCTGAAATTTCTGCTTTGCCATCAGATGAACAAATTACATTTAATTTTAATTTTTTTTTTTAAATAGAAAACTGTAAAAAAAAAAAAAAAAAAAAAAAAAAAAAAAAACTAAAGAAAACTACAAAGTGCACTGCCGAATTTATGCACTTCGTTATCAAATCACTTCCTTCATTATATTTTTATGTTTTTGTCTTGGATTAAACACATTTATATTTGATTGGCTGGGTTGCGTTGTGAGTCTGCCCTCCAGCAAGAATAGTTTTCTAAGAACAGTTTTTATAATCACATTTTCACATATTCACAATAAACTAACAAATTCAAAATAACAGCATGAGCTGTGTAATTCAATTCCATTACTGGACACAACTGATCCCAAAACAAGAACAACATGTTTTTTCCGTCAACACTGTGATGCAGATGCAGAAGGTGTTTAACATTTTTACTGCTTCATTTCATGCCACCCCGTACATCATTACCTTAATAACTTTTAAAAGCTTAACGAGCAGATTAATATGACTTTTTTGGCATTGTTTTCACAGTGTGATTGAATCAATGTCTTTGGAATTGGTGAAACCCTGGAGAGTGTTAATTTGTCTGCCAGTCAGAGTTCTGGTACATTGTGTAATAGTACAGGGTGGTGTAGTTGGGAGTGGGCAAAACTCACACGAATGTCCTTCTCTGGCCAGCTCTGAAGTAGTGTGGAGATGTGGGAGCGGTCATGAATTGTAATAAATAGGCCCCTAGAAGAGAGAAAAACAGAGTAAAGTGATCAAACATGATCAACTGAATTGATTCTGCTTTGTGTCCATGTCACAAGTGCTTCCATTCATTATAGATGGAATCAAATTATCAAAACAAAATGGTGGACATCTAAAATGAGGAGGCAGAATCTGTATTTTTAAGTCCTTAAGTAAAAATTAATGTTCCAGCTGCATTTAGATCAATTCAAGCTTGAAGTTCTACCTTCAGGTAAAATATTGATATTCACAAAGCTCCTGCTATCAGTGCTGGGCGAAATACAGGTTCAAACGGTTAACAGTTTTGATTTAGCCTATGAATAAAAAAAAAAGAAACAACGGCCAGGTGGCTAAGCAACGTAGACAACGTTGTGAATTAAGAGGACATCCCTGTTAACTGCATACACTTCTGACTAATGGTTAGAGAACTATTAATAATACACAATTAATTCTTTAACTGGGCAAATACATCAACTGTAAACATCCATTAACAGAAGCCAGAGAGGTTGAAGACGAACGTAAAGAAGAGAAAATACTGTAGCAGGCAAAGCAAGATCACTGTTCACAATGCAAAAAAATATTGGGGAAAAAAAAAAACCCTAAATACTGAACTGAGAGTTTAGATGAATGTATCTGTAAGGGGAACTGACTGTCTTCAGAAAAGTTTATATTTTCTTTTTATCTTACCTCCATATAATGCATAAGTAATTAAAAGTGTAGCGCTGCTTTGTTAACAGCGATAAACAATTTAACGCCACTGTTCCATAAGCGCCACCTGCTGGGAGAGAATGAATTTGCGTTCTCATCTGCGGTTTCGGTTTCGTGCAGATGTTTTATGCTGCATAATTTCCCAAAGATAAGGCCTAAGCATTCTGTTTATTTTATGTCTATGTTTTTTAAAATTATAGTTTCTCCCGTCATGTGACTCACTTTGTGTTACCCCTTTCAGTAACGAAATAAAACTGAGATAAAATAAAATATAAATATGGTGAAAATTCAAACTTAAATTTAAAGAAACTATTAAGAAATGGAGGCGAGTGCAGTGAGAACACAAGTGCAACTTTATTTACAAAAGTAATCCAAAATCCAAACAGAGACTTGACATGAACAGACTAGACTCACCGACAACAGGTTACAACATCATTCAATACAAGACAAGAGACAATAGCAACAAGAGGGCTACTTATAGCAAACAATAAGGGTCACAACCAATGGGAAACAGAACTGAGAACCACATGACAGGACAATAACCAATGAGGAACAAGATGCATGACAAGGCAGAAATACATGAGGGCAAGGGAAGCATGACACTAACAAAATAAAAGACATGAAAACCTAAACCAGAGACAAAACCCAAACACCACGTTACATAAACAAACTGAAATAAAAAATAACAATAAGTTGAAGTACTAAAATTACTCAAACTGAAATAAAAATTAATTAAACTAAAATAGTAATATATAAAAAACAAACACTAATAAAAAGTACAACATAATTACTAAAACTTAAAATGAAAAATGACCATGTAAAAATAAATGGCAATTAAAAATATTAATAAACACTATAATAGTATATAATATAATTAACACTAAAATAACACTGCTCTGTTTCAGGAGCTCAGTGAAAACGCATTGAAACTCAATGAAAATCCCTCTAAATCTTTATATTTTGCTGTTATTGTGCTGCTATAGAAAAAGTTGATTATATATTATCTCATTCAATTTCACATGACTGCTTTGCTTTATTTCTCTATTCTCAATTATTTTTACATTCAGATTTTTGAGACAGCATGGCCTCCTCAAAGAAAACAGCCTTGAATAAAATGAATGCAATAATAAACAGAATGCAATAATCGAGAACACAGAAAATTATTCTTTTGAGCATACAAAACTTTATAATCAGTATCATCGGTCTTGCAGTGAACAAGAATGAATCAATTCTAATCAACCTCCCAGTGGAGGTTTTTTTTTACGCCCACCCATAACCTTCTGACCATAAACAAATCAACAGCTTCATTCCCTGGGCTACTGGAGAACAGTTTCTCAAAAAAAGCTTCTCAAATACAGATCCCGTGACCGCTTGTGATTGAGTTAGGAGTGTAGGATCAATGATTTTGTCACTACACTTAGCACTAAAAATGCAAAAAGAAAGAAAGAAAGAACAAACCACTTTCAACCAAAAGTCTTTATTGGCTACACATGGCTACACTGGTCTACAAATCACACCAGCAGTGTTTATTAAGTCTGGAAAATCATGTTTGTTGAAGGTGGCAAGGATCATGTTTAAGTAGAGGTTATACTTCACCGATTCATGCATTTGAACAACCGCTGACACTGAGATTTTCTGATCCATACATACTTAATGCAAGATTTGCTCAGATGTGGCATGTGTTTGAAGTTTTATGTGTGGTCTATGAATGGTGTTTGATCTTGGTGTGTGGCGTCTCTTAGTTGATAATGTTTGCAGGGAAAAGAGGTGTGAACCATTGTAAATTACTGGATGAATAAATATGCAAATAACAATAGCCTATTGTTTAGTTTTATTTTACATAGACTTTAGTGTCAGAAGATGCAGTAGCTTAAAACAAATGCACTTCACAGTGGCATTTCACATGTTCTTGGACTTGCGAAGATTCTCTCTGTCGTTCAAACTCTCATTCTTGACCGCTCTTTTTCTCTACAGTTTTTATTTTCTGGTCTCATGAGATCCACTGAGCATAGCTGGATGAGCAGGACTCCTGGGACATCCTTCATCTTGAACTCAAAGGTATCTTGAGGACATACACCTACTGTAGATCTTTCTTCCTTCCACCCACGGCTTCATGGAAAACTTCCAATCTCTCTGTCAGCCTGAGTTCACAGAATCCATAAAAAACTAATCATTCTTACATCTGGAAGGATCTCGAAATTAGACTTCACCAGGTGGACTAGATAAGAGTCCAAGAATCCTGCATAAAGAAGACACAAATGGAGGCCATCTTCTGACAGGAAGAAACTCAGGCAATGACAGGAAATCTGAAGATTGGTATAAATCATATGACTCCAGGAATAAAGTTTAGACATCCTTTTAGGCATCAACAAGATGTTGCTAAATTCCAGTGCAGCGGAAAGACACATAAGAGCTCTTCCTCAGTAGCTGACCCACGGTCAAATGAAAAGCACACGCCTGGGAGCAGGGATCATGCTCGAAACACAAACATAATTCACACCGCATGCTCATCTGACACAGAATTCTTTAGAAGCCATTCATCTTCAAGCAACATCATGAAATATCTGCTAAAGTAAACAAACGTAAAAGTATAATAGATGAAACGGATAAAAGATTTTATCATTAATATGTGCTGCAGTTTTGTGAAAACCTCACTTGAATGTATCCATTGAAGGCCTCACAACTGGTGACCATTATCTTCCTCAGATCCAAAAGTTAAGTTAAAAGGACAGTTACAAGAATTTTAAATATACGCTCTTTGCTGCCTATGATATCCAATGTGGTTTAGCTGTTGGTCATAAGCATTAAAATGGCTTCTAAAGGAGTGGTTGCAAGTAATTTAATTCATATCTTCCCCCTTTTTTTCCAACGTATGATTCCAATTCTACTAGGAAATAAGAGTTTTCAACTAAATTTTGCTTAGTTGTGTCTTAAGTTCTTGCAAATTTGTTTAACATCATTGTAAATGATGTTATGATGCCTTGGAAACCCGTTTCCTCTCAAAAACACTTAAAACTAAAATCTCCCAGGTTTTGACTGCTCTATGATGCTCTCTTCCACAGTGAATCATCTTATGCATGATGAGGGGAAAACCACAACAGATCTTTTAACAGTTTTGGACCATACACAGACAGCCTGGAAAACGTCCCCCGCATTACGTCTGACATCAACTTGGTGCCCACTGACAGATGGCTCAAACTTGTGTTTTTGAAGAACTGAGCATTTCTTTTAAGTGCATGAATGCACTGTCCACTTGACAACTCTATTCAATGTGGGTTGAACCTGAAACCTGATACTGCTGAGATAAAAAACAGTAAGGATAGCAATTGACGGACCACAAAAAAGTATATGTCACAACAGATCTGTGCCTTAAGTCTTGGACTTAAAATGCAAACTAATATACCTGCCACAATGTAATGTGTAACTTGATTCTTTTATTTGATTAACTTGATTAACTTTTCGCTTAACCTCATTTAACAGTTAAATAGTTTCAACAAGGATTTGTTATGGTACTGAAGCTGGTACAGTGAATTTGACTGGTTTTGTTACAGACTAAATTAAATTAAATTTTGGACAACACTAGATTTGAACAATTAAAATTTTAGACAACCAGCTAATTATATGAGGAAGTTCTTTCTGAGCATATTGATAATAGAGACTCCCTCATTTAACATTAATATTCAGATTATTCAGTTCTCTGTAAGTGCTAGCTGTATTCTGCATCAATTAACTTGTTCTTTTAAAAGTCACTTAAAATACAGCAGTGAGAAAGACAAATGCACTCATATAAGATCTAAAAATTATTAATCAGTGGAGGGAGACAACGAAGGGCCATGAGACATTAAGGTGAAGATGACCTTTGTAGAAGCCACAAAGAAGCCAAATCAATCAGCTCTGATAAACTAATTTTCATTGTATTACAATCATTTTCCAACTTCTGGAACGTTGACAATGTTTTTTATATTTTTCTGAAGAAAAAGCGTGGTTGGGAAAGGGGTGGTAATATGTTACTCTTTTCTGAAATGTATCCACAAATACTGTACAAAATTGGAATTTCAGAATTTCAGAAATTAGCTCAGAATTTATTTTATAGATACAAAATCATGAATTTGTAGATTGTATTGTGACATTGTACTCATATGCAACTTTTAAATACAGTATTTCTCTATGCACATCCTGCAGATCTACCATTTGCCTGCAGCACCCCAAGATCTTTGATTTTCTCCAACAGTGTAAATCACATACTATTAAATGAGAAACCTTCAAATCTGGTTTTAATGCTTTGATTCATTCCTGAAACTAACCCACTGTTGAGTTTACTAAAGTTACAAATTCTTCATGTATAGGTGTATGCATCAATATGTCATATAACTTCACAGAACAAACTTCCAGGCATGCTGTGACATTTCTGCAGCATGGGATCTGGGATCAGTCTAATCAAATTAATTTATTCACACATGAATTTTAAATGCAAAATTAAAACAGACCAGCTCATAGATTTCCTATGGGAAGTTCTACTTTCAAAATCATTTAAAAGGTTCAGATGTAAAAACCTCTATATAAATGAGCATTTATATCAAGCTCCTATGGTTAGGTTCTGTCATTTTACTTTAATGGCAATGAAAATGTTATAAGTAAATTATTGAATGATTTATTTTCAAAAGTGTCCAACATTATAGGAGCCTGATTAAAAAAGCGCATTTAAAAGAAAAATCTCAGATGGACTTAGAGGTTTTTGCATCTTAAGTCTTATATATAAGTCTTATATATATATATATATATATATATATATATATATATATATATATACACACATAATAAATATACACAGTACACACTAATATATTATGTAAACAAAATATTTTATTTTTGGAAAAGGTGGCAACATGGTCATGCCTGCAGTTTAAACCGGAAAAGTCAAGGAGCCTCAGTATCTTGAAAGGGCAGCTAACAGGAAACATCTTCAACATCCAAGGCTCTAAGATCTCAACAATTCAAGATCAAAGGATCCAATGCCTCGGAAAGCAGTACGACAGCTGCCTAAAGGACAGCGGCAATCTCATTAATACCAAGGCCCAGCTGAACACCTGGCTCAAGGCAATTGAGCACAGCCAACTGCTCGGGAGGTTTAAAGTCTGGTGCTTTCAGTATGGCATCATACCCCGGCTGCAATGGCCCTTCCTACTTTACGACTTTCCCGTGTCTCAGGTGGAAGGAATGGAAAGACTGTGCAGTAAGTTCTTGCGGAAATGGCTGGGAGTCCCCCCATCATTCAGCGCAAATCAACCTGTACGGCAAGACCTCCAAGCTTTCCTTGCCAGTCTCATCGGTGGTCGAGGAGTATAAAGACGCCAAGGCAAGGGCAGTTAGTTCACTCCTCTTGTCTGAAGATGGGAAAGTGAGACACGAGCATCAAATGTGGCAGAAAGTGGAAGCCCCAGCAAGCCGTGATGGAAGCAGAATCCCACTGGAAACACCAGGAAATCGTGGGCGTGGTATGCCAGGGACGCCTGGGCCTTGGACACTATAGTGAGAAGAGGTGGAGCAGGGCTGATGCCAGAGCCAGAAGAGGCCTTGTGGTCCAAAGAGTCCGTGAGGCAGTAGAGAAGGAGCGCCAGGTGAAAGCGATTGGACTTGCCTCTCAGGGTCGATGGACGCAGTGGGACCAGGCATAGGAGCGACCGCTGTCGTGGAAGGAATTGTGGTGGATCGACCAAGGGAGGTTGAGCTTTCTCCTGCGCTCGGTGACTGACCTGTTGCCAACGCCGAGAAATATAAAGATCTGGGGCAGAGAGGAAGACCCATCATGCAACCAATGTGGAGCAGTCTCCTGTACACTGAACCACATCCTGACTGGTTGTCCAAAGGCATTGTCAGAAGGGTGGTACAGATGGAGGCATGACAAGGTCCTCATGGAAATCGTCAAATGGGTGGAACAGCAGCGAGTCAAAGCCAATAATAAGCAGACCCATCTGCCCGAAGCCATAACCTTTGTGAGGGAAGGAGAGCAGGCTCATAAGTCCGGCACAGTGGCTAAGAACCCACCCTCTTCCTTGCAACGAGCCTCTGACTGGGAGTTGAGAGTGGACCTGAAGAGGAAGCTTGTCTTCCCACAGGACGTGGCAGTGACCTCCCTCCGACCAGATATGGTCTTGCTATCCAGGAGCACGAAAACCATCAAAGTTTCTGAGCTCACGGTGCCCTGGGAAGAGAGGCTAGCCACATCCCAACAACTGAAAAAAGCCAAGTACCAGGACCTTGTTGACGAAGCTGTTGCAAAGGGGTGGCATGCAACCAGCTACCCTATTGAAGTCGGCTGCTGTGGGTTTCCAGCAAAATCGGTGTGCTACTTCCTACAGAGGGTGGGCCTGAAGCCTAAACAGCTGAAGAAAGCCACCAGGGACATAGCTGCAGCAGCCGAGTCCAGCTCAGGATGGCTGTGGGTGAAGAGAGCCCACAGTTGGAACCTTTCTGCAGGTGAAGGCTAGTCAGTCTTCGCCGCCCCACTTAGGCGAGGTGTTTAGGTTAAGGGACGAAACACCTGAGACCCTGAGATCCCTGCTGACGATGCGGAAGGGTTCCAACAATGTGGATGCTCCAAGGAATATCATCTCAGAAGAAGATCTGCATCACCATAGTTAGAGTAGTTCCTACAGTTGTAGCTTGTGCATCTCTGCATCTCTGATGCTTATTTCACCATGTAAACAAAATATTTTATTTTGGAAGCGATTAATTGCGATTTATCGTTGGACAACACCACTATATATATATACTGTAGATATATATATACACACACACACACACATACACACAAATCATATTTAAATGAAAAGATTACATTACAAAAATCCTTTAAAAAGCTATTAAAATTAATGCATAGAAATATACAAAATACATACAGTATACATAAATCTAAAATAGAAAAATCTAAATAATGTTAATATTATTAATCAGTATTAATATCTGGAAATAAACTGCTGAAAAATTATAAGTCTACTATTAAAAAGACAGAACAATCCCATGGAGATCTGGTTTAAATAAATACAGAAAAAAAAACATGTGATGATAAAGGACAGCGATGGGAATGGGACGAGTTTAAATTATGTGGCTGGATTTGACCAATTTCTGGCCCCAAATAACACTGGCAATACAATACTTTCAGCATGTGGTTACTGGTTTCTTGACACAGACTCCTTCCTAATCCTGATCTATGAGATAATTACAGGACAGAAAGTTCAGGAGGAGAGGAGAGGAGAGGAGAGGAGAGGAGAGGAGAGGAGAGGAGAGGAGAGGAGAGGAGAGGAGAGGAGAGGAGAGGAGAGGAGAGGAGAGGAGAGGAGAGGAGAGGAGAGGATATACAAAAGAACATGCAGGTATTGTGAAAGTATGAAAAATCCCACACAAATGGTCTCAGCTGATTATTGTGCACAGCACTGGGCACCTGGTCTTTGAAAGGAAGGGCAGATTTAAGTTCCAACTTTATGAACTGCCTATGATATTTACCAAGTTTGCAAATGGAAATTTGCCCAGAGCAAGCAGTTAAAAAATAAAGTTCTGTAAACATTGTGCAAACGTCATTGTGGGGACACAATCCACTAACAATAAAACAGAGAGCCTAAAATCTGTGAGAGCGCTGTGTGGGAGTGTGCAAGGGCATGCGTGTGCTCTGAGGGATGGAAAAGTGCTTGGCTGGAACGAGATGGGGGGACGCGGATGAAAAACGAAGAATCAGCTGGACAAACACACCATCCGTTCTTTCCAACTCCCTCTCCTCCGCTCTATGCGGGCCACTAGCAGCAACAATAGACTCCTCTCCACCCAGCTGCCAAAGGCAGCCAAACTTTCCTCTTTTCCAGTAAGAGAAGCGTATTGCATGAGACATTCATCTTTCTGAACCCACCACCCTTTTCCTTAAAGACTGTGCAAAGTGCAAAGCCATTTCAGCTCCTGAAATAAGAGAATTATAATCCCAGACCATCAACTTCAAACCTCGAGTGCTAGTCTGAGGTTTGCATCGCTCTCATTATGAGCAGTCCAGACACGGCTGAGGGCTTTTAGATGAAAAATGACTGCTAGAAAGGAATAAATACAATTATTAAAGTGTGTGTAGATGGTACTGGCCTTCCTCCTTCAATAAAACGTGGTACAAATCAGCTGCACTTGAATGTCTGTGGGTCAGAGGGGGCTGCCCGTCTATATTTGTGGGAGTCACAGACAGTTCCTCGACCCGGCATCCAGACAGCCAGAAGAGTCAAATTACCCAAGCTTACATAACAGTGAAACACACAAACACACACACACACACACACACACACACACACACACACACACACACACACACACGCACACACAATGCTAATGGAATAAGCCCTCTGCAGTCAAAGTAAAAAGGACAGATAAATTACAGCCATGCTCCATTTTTCCATCAATTACCACGCAGGAATTGTTGCGTTTTGGCAAAACGTTGGCTATGAAACAGCTGACATGCTTAAAAGGCAACATCAAAATAACGTAAATGGCTCATTGTGCCACAAGATGACTTCTACTCTGCAACAAAGGCCAAAACTGCACTAACATCCCATATGAAAATAGAATTAGCTGTGTCTGACCACACAGAGACTCTTTTAAGGA
Organism: Acrossocheilus fasciatus; assembly: GCA_036784905.1. NCBI lineage: Eukaryota > Metazoa > Chordata > Actinopteri > Cypriniformes > Cyprinidae > Acrossocheilus > Acrossocheilus fasciatus. The sequence goes on from CM071953.1 coordinate 24,429,860, forward strand.
AAGTTAATTCAGAGAGTCTTGGAAATTATATAAAAGGCAAAGTTACAGCATTATTAAATATTGCTTGTGTGACTATGATTTATGGATCGTACAAATTTGCTATATTTTATAGATGAATGTGGGCTGCATTTTCTACAAGCATGTAAAATATAACAGTGTCTTGTGGGACAACTGTACACAAATCACTGTTAATGCGATTCACATGTCTCATCGGACCCCATTTCAACAGAAGATTAATGTAAGGTTCATGTAAAATAGTACAATAAGCAAGATTAGATTTAGTGGAAAACTAAAAAATACATCATACTCAAAATAGCTTAAGATTCTCTAAACTCTGACTCCTACAGAAATAAAAAAACAAATAGTAATAATAATAATAAATAAATGTGTGTGTGTTTGTGTGCGTGTTTTTGTGACACAAGAACACAAATTTGTATAATGGCATGGGTATGACAAGGAGAAGGTGATTTATGAGGACATTTCCCCATGTCCCCATATTTCGAAAGGCTTATAAATCATACAGAATGATTTTTTTTGAGAAAGTAAAACTGACACATTCAAGGCCCAGAAAGGTAGTAAGGATCGTCCATTTGATATCAGTGATTCAACCATAATTTTATGAAGCTACGAGAATATTTTCTTCTCTTCCATGTCAGTGTTTGATGCATGTTCACGAGAGTACCGCAACACATGAGTGTGGTGCTGCTGACGCAGGAGCCAGCATTCTGACATAGAACGTCCATCTGTCTTAGTTAATCATCTGTATATTCTGTTTTATGTACAGCATGCATCTTCCTCTGCTTGTAAACAAGGCACAGTCAGCTGCATCAGCAGCACCACACGCATACATCATGGTGTGAACATGTACACAATGCAGACTGACACGCAAGAGAAGAAATTGTTGAATAAAAAATTACAGTTGAATTGCTGATGTCACATGGACTATTTTAACAATGTCCCTTCTGGTCCTTGAATGTGTCAATTTTCAATTTTGGGTGAACTAAACCTTTAAGAAAAATTGATCACAAGCTGTTTTATTTGATGTCTTTCTTTCATGCTGATCGAGTGATTACATGAGACATGACACATTTCCCTCATTTGACACATTCCACACCGCTACTTGAACTGAGGCGCTACAGCAATCTGTCACGCCACATTTAAGAGTGTCACAACTGCATTTATTGTTAGAATGTTGTGATAAAATGTTCCGGATTTAAGATTTCACAAAGCACAAAGCTCTTTGTGATTTTTGGATTAGTGTTTTTTATTATTATTGTAAATGTTTTAGTAATAATTAACAGATATACACACATATATGTATTTTTGCAAAATTAATTCAGAATGTCACACAATAATATTGCATCATTCCGAGCAGCCATGAAAAAACTGGCAATAAGAATTTCCCCAGATTTTCAGCTCAGTTGACAAAACATTCTTCACCGTCATCACCAATTACATTGCAATGGAATCACGCAGAGCTAGTCAAAGCTTCCATAAACTTCTAAGAAACATTTACGAAGCTGTCATTTACTGGACATTTTTATCCGAAGAAAGATACAGTAAGTGCATGGACAGTCTCCTTAAACAAGGTTCAGTGTCATTCTCAGTGACACAATGGTAATCATTCATGGTTTCCTCCTTAAGGGGTTTAAAAATTCAACAAGACGTTCCCCACCCCATTTAACATCTGATTCAATCGAGCATCTTCCCTTTTGGCATGTGGGTACAAGTGAGAAGGCTTGGGTTAGGTGCAAAGTGGACAAATCCTTTCAGAAAATTTGAAAAACAGCCTGAATTGTTCATGACATGTTTATTTAGATACAGCTTTTTTCCAAACAAATACATCAACAATAGATTCCAAAGCCTCCTCTGTTGACTGTGGGTGTGCTGCACCCACGGTGCCCATTGAATCTCTGCTTTAGTGCGATGATTACAGCCAATTTCCCCTAAGCAAAGCATCCGAATCATCTTGAACAGCTGTGTTTATGTGTCTAATGAAAATGAATATTCAAAGAAAAGGTCTATTCAAACAACATACCATGGGCAAGGTGCACTGCATATAAAAAAGATTTCATAATCACAGTAGAGCAGCACAAAAATCTTAAAAACCATTGGAAACATCAAATAACAGCTAAAGAGTTTTCCATATGCAGTCGAATTATCCATCCACTGCATGGCGGTCCATGACGTTCACATTTCTCCAAAATTTGGAAGTCATGGAGATGCGAGCTAAAAATAAGTCTGACACCAAAATTATAATGATGACAAATTCCCAGAATTATATGCACAAATGGAGAGGTAAATTGACACAGAAGAGTTCTTTTTTTTTTTTTACCTCCGGTCATGCAATTTCATTTTTGCTGAAATGCCTGTCATACTTTTTGTGTCCTCATTAAACGTGATTACCATCCTGAGATAAAATTTATTCAGAAATTTTGCACGTCACCCTTTTTGAAGTACTGGAGTGATGTGCAACCTCTCGATGCCTTCCAAGTTATAAAACTCCAAGACTAAGTGCACTTAAAGGAAACATAAATGCTTTAATAATGTCTCATAAAACTTAACAGGTTTTTAAGGCCACGAGTCCTACCTGTATGTATGGTATTCACATCTACAAACAGTTTTGGGTTCTATCCACATTAGACGGAAAGATAAAACTGAATTTAAAATTTAATTATTTATGAGTTTGCATCCGGAACCAAACGTCAACAGATTTGCTAAAAAGAAAATGAGCAACATGACAAGTTGAGATTAATGAACTGAAGAATGTCTGAGTTTTTGTCCCTAAAGGTTACTTTCCCACAGTTTCGAGGAGGACAAAATCGCCCACAGGCTTTTTTGTTTAACTAAAATCACATTTAAAGTCTGTTCAGGCTGATATTTTGCTTTCCCACAGGAGTTGTTGGACTTATTGCAGCTGATAAAATAATAAGGCACTAAAATTAAATGTAGAAGCGTCAGCACAGTGACCTATTGGAGAGGGCCTTTTTTAAATATGACACCACACAGAGTTATAAAACGCTGCAATAGTGTTCCGCACTGCAAGAGAGCCTGCAAAAGAGAGCTCTTTCCTCCCCTTGAGAAAATCATAGCACGCTGCATAGTGTTTCACAAGCTCTTATTAAACACACTCTGGCATCTTCAATTCATTCCCAAACTATTAAAAGATCTCTTTACGGTCAGGCCAAAGACTTTGTGCTGTGACTTCCCTACTTCACTTCATTTCAGAGAAACAGTACAGGCAGACCAGAGTCTGGAGCTTGACTTAGTACTAAACTTTTTTTTTTCCCTGCACACTAGGTTTAAAGAGATTAAAGTTTGTCCAAAAATGAATTCATTATTGTATGACGTTCTTCTTCCATTGTACACAAAAAGAGAAATTTGTAATAATATACTGGGGTTTTTCCATGCAGTTACAATGAAAGGACCCTAAAAGTAATCTATTCAAAAAGTGCACCTGGGACTGAAACAACTGTATTTAAGTTGTCATTCACTGATAATTCTGCTTTCTGGGAACTGGACTAGTCTAGTTTGTAAACAATTCATTCAGTCAAATTCATATGACTCGTAGGTTGAGTTAATTGCAGGATGTTCATTTTGGGGTAAAATATTCCTTGAATATCTTCCAGCCATAAATTCTGAACATTTAAGTTAACTTAGCTTTCATATTTACCAATTTCATCCAAATGAATTGCGCTTTCACAAGCTTTTCCATGGAAAAAACAATCAAAACAAAACAATAACCGCCCAATGACACTAAATCCAAGCCTCATGCATTCCTATTCAATATTAAAACAACAGACAACGAGCATTATGTGATTTGTTAAGCATAGATCATGGTATAATGTCTTATCTCTGCAAAACAGGTGAAAATGCTTTCGTAACATTATCAAAATATTCTTATCACTGGCAAATAATGGTGCACATGGTTAAGATCTTACAACCCCTAACAAATGTTATTACAGATTGCTCGTTATGCAAGATTTATGTTTTGCTACATACTGCTTAAATTTGATACACTGCTTTAAAATGTTTTCAATGTCTTTTTAGAATCCACCCAACCAATGAGCACCAGCTTCTTGCCAAGGTGACTGGAAATTAAAACAACCTCCAAAAGCAACAACAACAACAACAACAAAAAAGGCATGGACCCAGACTAACACATCTGGATCAACAGCTAACCTAAAATAAAACATCTGGACTGTGAATTTTTTGGCCTCTGGTTTAAGAGTATATAAAAATGCAAATAATTATTACAACATTGTTTGTGTGTGCAACACCTGTTTTTCCCTGTGTGATATACTTTACTGCCCCCTTTATAAGAGCTGACACTAAAACTTGGTAAATGTGCATTGTTAACCTTGAGGTCAGAACAGTGTATTTGTACAATATGTGAGAGTCACTGTGTCAGGTGCTTTGACGCTCCCTTGAGTGGGAGATTCCTCAAATCCTTTTAGGACTATAAAGGGTAAGACTATAAAAATATATTTAATAATATCTTAAACTAGAAAAACAGTTGTTTTAAATGATTCTACTGCATTTTTAATATAGTTATATATTTTTTAATGTTTGGGGCCATTGTACAAGACTTTTCATACTAAATGAACTGATCATAATCTAAATTTAGTTATGTCTTTATGTCCTGCAGCCTCAGTTTCAATTTCTGGTTCAAGAACCACAGAATTGCAAACCCTGTGACACATGGGACTGCAAACATGCAGCACATTTTAATAATTCTCTGAATCAAAAAAAACAAAACAACAACTATAAAGTCAACACAGCAAACTTGAACCATTTCAGCTGCTCGAAACAGCTGAAAAAAAAAATATTCTTATAACATAGAAGCCTCATAGAAGCTTTTCTGCCCTCTGATCAATATCTCATCATATAAAGAAACAATCCCACAGAGATGACTTTAACTCCTACTTGGGATAAAGCAAAAAAGCAGAACGTGCCGGCATGTCGCAGTGGTTGGAAAATGAGGTTTCTGAATAACTGGAGGGCATTCACGTCCATCACAGAATGGTAAACCATTCAACCTCTTACCACTAGGAAATGGGTTCTTCTTAAATGAGTCCTGTGATATTCAGTGCTTCACATACTCAACAGCAAAGAATCTACAATGAATGCAAATCCACAGGACAGGAAGATGCTGGGGGCCTCTACAACACAAATGGTTTTTTAAATTGCTCTGGCATCTGTACTAGCACTTAATAACTTAAAAATGTTCCCTAATTTTCAGTCTTATTTAATATTATTACCACAGTGTTCCATTGCTGGATACTTCCATGGGGAAATAACACCATAAAAACTCTTCATCATGAACAACTATATCAAATAAAACTGCCAACGCTACACCTTATTTCTTTCACCACCCTCACTTGCTTTAGGGCAAGGCTCCACAATTTTACAAGGAAGAAAGGAATCTCAACAACCAATTTCAACGGCCAATTTCAATGATTTGTTACTGAGAAACATTGGCCCGGAATTTGGTAACATTGAATATTGCACAGACTTTTAACAAAATCTATATAACACTGTGGCTTCAAATCACCCAAAGGTCACAATATAACACAGAGAAAGACAAAAGTACTGTCTTCCATAATTTGTGATGTCCACCACAGTGCAAATGGATCAAAAAGGCCTACAATTCATGTCTCCAAGGTGTCTAGTGACTGTAGGCAACGTTAAAAAAGGGTAGTAGTAACAAGCTAAGCACAAAGTGTGACATTACAATTTTACATTAAGAAGTATATACAGTGCCTTGCGAAAGTATTCATACCCCTTCATTTTTTTTCACGTTTTGTTATGTTCCTGCCTTATGTTCAACTGCTTTAAATTACTTTTTTCCACATCAATCTACACTCTATACGCCATAATGGTAGAGCAAAAAAACAGGTTTTAAACATCTTTGTAAATTTATTAAAAATAAAAATCTTAAAAGATTCTATTGCATAAGTATTCATACCCTTCTCTGGGACAGTTGAAATTTAGCTCATGACCATACATATTGCTTCCAGATGTCACTACACTTCAAATGAAGTTAACCTGTGGCAAATTCAATTGAATGGGTATGATTTGGAAAGGCACACATGTCTTAATAAAAGGTCTAACAGCTGATAGTGCATATCAGAGCAAAAACCAAACCCGGAGGTCAAAAGAACTGACTGTAGAGGGCAGAAACAGGTTTGTGTCAAGCCACACATCTGGGGAAGAGTTCAGAAAAAAACTCTGCTTCACTGAAGGGTCACAGAAGAATGTAGTCTCTGTTACCCTTAAAATGGAAGAAGTTTGAAACAACCAGGACTCTTCCTAGAGCTGGACATCTGTTCAAACCAAGCAACTGAAGGGAGAAGGGTTGGTGTGGTGACCAAGAACCTGATGGTCACTCTAGTTGAGCTCCATGATATGCATATGGGAGAAATCTACAGAAGGACAAACATCACTGCAACAATCCACCAATCAGGGCTTTATGGCGGTGTTGCAAGACTCAATCCTCTCTTCAGGTAAGACACATGAAAACACACTTGCAATGTGCAAAAAAGCACTTAAAGGACCCTCTGTCTCTGAAAAACAATATTCTCAATTCCAAACATCATGTTTGAAGGAAACCAGCTCTGCTCATCACCTGCAGAGTACCATCCCAAAAGTAAAGTGTGCTGGTAGCAGCCTCATGCTGTGGGGCTGTTTTTCAGCAGCAGGGACTGATGGACTCATCAGAGCAGAAGAAAAGCTTAATGCACCAAAATATTGAGATAGCCTTAATGGAAACCTAGTCCAGAGCATTCAGAACCTCAGACTGGGCAGAAGGTTCACCAATGACCCTATGCACACAGCAAGAGTCAATTATAGACAACTCTGTGAATGACCTTGAGTGGCCCAGCCAGAGCCTGAGCTTGAAGCCAATGAAATATTTCTGGAGAAAATGTTCATCTGCCCCCATCCAACCCGACAGAGCTTGAGAGGTGAAGAGGTGAGGTGAAGAATGGCAGATAATTGATATGCAGGAATCCTCCCTCCCTGCTTTACTTTTTGCAGAAAACAAACCTATCAGAACATTTAAGAAATGTAACCCTATTGTTGTAAATTCTCTTAAGATTTGGTATCAGCTCAGGAAAATCTTTAAACTCCCTCAGACCTGCTCACTTACCCCTATAGCTTGCAATCATGCATTTCCTTCCTCACAGTCGGATATAACTTTTTTATCAGGGAAAGAAAAAGGAGTTATGTCTATAGGAGATTTATATATATATATATATATATATATATATAAAGCAATGCACTGTATATACCACATGGAACTGATAGAGAAATTAAACTTTACACAACCTACAGCTGTGTGTTTACTCTGGATGTGATTTTTATACCCCACCAAGCCTATACTACATGAGCTCCAAATTGTTTCACAATGTCCTCAAAATCACAAAGAGAATTAATCCCAAAGGTTATGCTATATTATTTGTCAAATTCCAAACTTTATTTTTTCAATGCAAGAATACATCTTAAACTGATGACTTTCCAGAGCCCAGTAATCAACCGCTCAACACGATTCCTGTGAAAAAAATACAACTGCTCTCTCAAAACGGGGTAAATGTAGGAAAAGGGAGTTTCTAAAGTCCTAGATGCTCATCGATCTGATCTTAGTGTGTGTATGTGTGGGCCAAATGAAAGAGTGCAAGTTTTAAACCTCTTTATGGGGGCCACAAAGTTTAAGGAGACATGTCCACCCTATATTCTGCATAAATGACAAGTCTGTCTGTCATTACCTGAAGAATAATAACAGGAAAGATCTCTGACCACACACTTAATCCATGTTGCCTTTCTAAACAAGTCAATAAACTGCTGTAATTAGACTGTGTTTTACACCTAAGCAATTAGACAACTGCAGTTTTGACCTTTGGAGCTGAAACTGCAAACTCCTCTTACTCAGAATCTAGCCAAAATGAAAAACGTTTTTCTTTTCAATTCCAAATACATAATGATGCAGCTATATCTCTTTCAAAAGATTATCCAGTTATCCAGCCCCTTCTTAAAAAAGCTGGTTAAGACTCCTCTGATATGAATAATTTCCATCCCATTTCAAAATTGCCTTTTATATCAAAGATACTGGAGAAGATTGTCTATGCACAGCTTAATGATTTTTTGGTGAAGAACAACGTTTCGGGTAGATTTCAGTCAGAGTTTAGAGCTGGCCATAGTACAGAGTCAGCTCTTTTGAGGGTTAATGATATTCTATGTGGTGCTGATTCTGGAAGTTGTGTTGTTCTGTTACTTTTAGATCTTACCGCAGCATTTGACACAGTTGACCATAAGATACTCATTGATCGCCTTAGAGACCATGTTGGAATTCAGGGTTTAGACTTAGAATGGTTTTGCTCATATTTAAAAGATAGGACTTTTTCAGTCAGTCTAGGGAATTACTCTTTATCTGTTGCCCCTCTCATGTGTGGGGTTCCTCAGGGTTCAATCCTGGGACCAGTTTTGTTCTCACTTTATATGCTCCCTCTAGGAACTATTTTTGAAAAATATGGCATTCATTATCATTTGTATGCTGATGACTCACAAATTTATTTGCCATTGAAACGCAAGGATAATTTATCCATTCAATCTCTGTATGATTGTTTGGCTGAGGTGTTGGTTTGCTAGCAATTTTCTCCAACTGAATGAGAGCAAGTCTGAGTTTATTTTATTTGGTAAAAAGGGATGTGTGGATGATGTCACTGACTGCCTGGGGTTACTTCCTGGGAAAAATCTTTCTAGAGTGAAAAACCTTGGTGTCATTTTTGACTCTGAGCTCAAATTTAATTGTCAAATTAATGCTGTAGTTAAAAATAGTTTTTTCCATCTTAGATCTATATCTAAGTTGAAGTCTATCCTTTCCTTTGAGGATTTGGAGAAAGTTGTGCATGCTTTTGTGTCATCTCGTTTGGATTATTGTAATGCATTGTATCTGGGTTTGAGTCAGGCCTCTCTCTCTCACCTGCAGCTTGTTCAGAATTCTGCATCTAGGCTTTTAACGGGAACCAAGAAGAGAGAGCATATTACTCCTGTGCTTATCAAATTACACTGGCTTCCTGTATGATACAGGATTCATTATAAAGTGCTATTATATGTTTTTAAAGCTTTGCAAGGTTTAGCACCAGAGTATATTTCTGATTTAATCAGTTTGCATCAATCCTATAGGTCTTTGCGTTCTAATAATCAACTGCATCTGATGGTCCCTCGATCTCATTTAAAATGCAAAGGTGATCGGGCCTTTTCTGTTGCTTGTCCAAGGCTTTGGAATGATCTTCCTCTGTCTGTAAAATCTTCTCCTACACTTCCTGTATTTCAGAGTGCGCTTAGAACTCATTTGTTTGCATTAGCATTTGAAAATGTTTTGTAATTTGTTCTTTGTTGTTGTTATGGTATATGTTTATGATGTTTTATGCTTGTTTTTATTCTTATATTTTTATTTAGTCTTCCTGTACAGCACTTTGGTCTCCACATTGTGGTCATGAAAGTGCTTTATAAATAAAGTTGAAGTTGAAGTTGAATTATTTTTTAAACTTAGTAATACAGTAAAAACATTCACTAATTTGCAATTAGTTAACAACTTAGTCGAAAGTTCTGGGTCATGGAAAGGCCATTCATACCTATTTGTCAACATTCCCAGACAACACCTCTGACATTTCACCAGAAAGTTCACCCTAAGAAATTAGAGGTCTTTTCACTAGTGTTCATGAGAAGATCAATGGTGGGACAAGAGGGTAAGCAAGAATATCTCTCTAAACCATCACTGCAGAAGGTCAACTCACACTGAACCATTATGTTGGGTTCAAAAATTTGTTATGAACCATTCTGGACACACACAGGAAAGCTGGTATGGCAAATTTCAACAATCTTTTGTAAAGTCTGGTTATCATGAGTGATAAGAAACTGGACAATATATTTAGATATTTAATTCTGCTTCTGTTAAAAACAATGCAAATTAATTTACCTGTACTTTTTCCCCCCGGGCCATTAATTCTCTGAAAGACTTTCTCAATATATTCTTATTAACATTCCGATTCAGACTGTGCATTTCACATTTTTGTGATTAGCGCTTTAATTTAAGATTGTTGCTCCAACCTGGTGGTCTCTTTGATACGGAGCCCTTTAAGGGACATGGTGGTGGGAAAAATTTGGAGTGAGTGGAAAAAATTCAGGGTGGGAGGAAAAAATATTTTTCAAACGTTTTACGTTCTCTCACAAAGATATTTGCATTCTCTCGCAAAACCATTTGAGTGTGGACAAACTCTTCCTGTTTACTTTACAGCTTGCAATGGTTACAGCTCGTATGTTCACAATGGTGCGGTTCATAGTTTTATTTTGAACTTGGACTTGGATAAAGTAATACAGTCAGTGCTTATTTCAAGGCACGGTTTTGGGACATTCTAACGGCTTAATGTTTTAAAACAGTGACATTGGAGGACTAAATTCGATAATAATAAATCCTGATAAAAATTATTAGGCTAACATTAATAACCTTATTAATAATATTACTATTAATAAAGCAGAATATGAACGCAACACTTTAAGCCGTTTCTTCCCCATAGAAAACTCTAAAGGTAGGATAATGAAAGGTTCATACAGCTCGTATGTTCACAATGGAGCAGTTCATATAGTTTTTATTTTGAACTTGAACTCAAGTATAAAGAAACACAGTCGGTGGTTAGTTAGAGGCATAGATTTGGGACATTCTAAAACACTTTAATGTGGTTTCACAAGTTCGCACTAACATATAATATGATTGAGCAATTAGTAAGCACATTTGGCATGCTGTCCGGAGGGAGTGCTTCGAGCTCGGGATAGAGCCCGAACCCAGAGAACTCCCCCACCATCCCAAAAATGGGATGAAATTAGATTAAATGCAAAGAAAAGTGTGATTTCTCCAGTACAGAGGACCACTTATCTAGGCGTAGGTGGATTCGACCACGATGCAGGCACGTCTGTCTCCAGCTCTGATCGAGTCGATCCTCACGGCAGTCAAGAGTAAGAGAAGGCCAGTCACTCACTGTCATACAGTTTCAGAGGCTGCTGGGTCTGATGGCAGCTGCGTCCAGCTTGATACCTTTTGGCCTGCTGTACATGGCCCTTGCAGTGGTGGCTCAGGACCAAAGGTTTTTCCCTGAGGGGAAACTCATTTTGCATGATCAAGGTCACGTGGCTAGGCTTACGGGCTTTAGACATGTGGAAGAAACCATGGTTCCTGTCACAAAGCCCCATGTTGGGGGCTCCTTGTGGGCATATAACACTAACAACGGACGCCTCCCTCACGGGCTGGGGGGCGGTCTTGAGTGGCCGCTCCACCCAAGATCTGTGGAAGGGTCCCCATCTCATGTGACACATTAATTGCCTGGAAATGCTGGCCATGTTTCTAGCGTTGAAACATTTTCTCCCAGACCTGAGAGGTCATTATGTGCTAGTTTGCACAGACAACGATGGGTGGTCTCATATATAAACTGGCAGGGGGGGTCTGCGTTCACACCCCTTTTACAGGCTGGCACACCAGATCCTTCAGTTTACATCCCGGAATGGAGTGGAGACTCCACCCAGAAGTGATGGAGCAGATATGGAGGAAGTTTTACAGAGGACAAGTGGATCTGTTTGCAACTCAAGAGACTTCACACTGTCCCCTCTGGTTTTCCCTCACTCATCCAGCTCCACTTGGACTGAATGCTACGGTACAGACATGGCCGAGGCTGCATCTGTATGCGTTTCAACTGATTGTTCTGCTCCCGGGAGTTCTGAAGGTGTTTGTCTCCTATTAGTAGCCCCGTACTGGCTGGGTCATCCATGGTTTGCGGACCTGGTAGCCCTTCTCGAAGACTCTCCTTGGAAGATTCCCGTCCGACGGGATCTCCTCTCACAGGCGGGGGCCACCATTGTTCATCCCCGTCCAGAGTTGTGGAAGCTGAAAGTGTGGCCCCTGAGGGGGCACAACTCATAGCTTCTGGTCTCTCTACTGTGGTAGTGGAGACTATACTCCAGTCCAGAGCTCCCTCCACGAGGAAATCGTATACTGCTAAGTGGCATCTTTTCACTTCTTGGTGTAATGAACGTCTTACTCAGTGGTCCAGTACTGGAATTTCTACAAGATCGCTTTGCCACAGGGTTATCCCCCTCCACTTTGACACTTTGACCCCAAGTAACACATTTTCTCAAGGGTACCCAGAGGCTGAGGCCTCTGGTACGCCATAGAGTGATTGCTTGGGATTTGGCTGTGGTTTTTTAGGCCCTTTCTAAAGCTTCCTTTGAACCCCTGGGAGAGGTTTCATTGAGATCTCATTGAGATTGAGTTTGCTCCTGGCATGGCCAGAGCCTTTCTGTATCCCAGACCGCATTATGTCCCCAAGGTACCCTCTATTTTTCCATGGTCAATTATTCTTCAGGCGCTCTGTCCTTCTCCCTTTCGGGACTCAGACCAGGAAAAGGTTAATTGTGTGTGTCCAGTGCAGTATGTCCACAGAGCTGCCCTGTGGAGGAAGTCAGACCAGTTATTTGTTTGTTACGGTCCTTATAAGAAAGGTCTTCCTGCAGACAACCAGACCCTCAGCAGGTGGATAGTGGATGCTATCACTACTTCTTATGAGTCCTCTGATCTCCCCTCCCTTGGGGGTCAGGGCTCATTCCACTAGAGGTATGGCGGCCTCCAAGGCCTTTTCCGGTGTTTCATTGCACGAAATTTGTGATTCTGTGGGATTGTCCACCCCTCTGACCTTCGTCAGGATCTATAACCTTGACCTTCAGGCCACTCCTGGCTCCTCAGTTCTCTCAACCTAGCTGTGCTGATCCACACTGGTCAGGGATTGGTCAGTCTGGGGACGTGGGCATACTCGTTCCCAAAGCGTTTTGCGAAGCAGCTCGAGTTACTGAAGGGGAACATCACTAGGTTACGTATGTAACCCTAGTTCCCCGAGGGAACGAGACGCTGTGTCTCATAGCCATACTTCCTGCATCCCTGCGAACGCTTACTTCTCAATCCAGCAGCTGTCTCCACCGCATGTGCTTTTATAGTTCCTGGTCCCTATGTCATCCCTGTCAGTGACGTCACCTGGGATTCCCTCGGATGGATTACATACATGATTCAGAGTGTGGGAACACAGGGGCGTTCCCAAAGCATTTTGCAACGCAGCATCTCATTTCCTTGGGGAACTAGGGTTACATACATAACCTAGTATCATTCTTAAACCTAAAAATGATTTTCATAAATGCAGTTCAAATGCTGTATAACAGCATATATATGTGTGTGTAAATTAAAGGTTTGAGACAACAAGGGTGAGTAAATGATGACAGAATAACAGAATAGTCATTTTTGGAATGTTCATCTTTTTAACATGCGAAACAAACACTGGGTCAAATATTCAAGTAATATTAGTAATATTATCAAGTGAATGATGAATTTGCACCAAAAACACAGTAGTTTGATTGGACACAGTCATCAACAAAAGATACGGAAATATTTTCTCCTTCATTTTACTTCTATTCATCTCGCTATCCTAACAATGCACAATTATATGGTTAGTTGCATTTAGCATAGTTTTACCCCAGCTGTCCTTCCACCCTATCAGAACAGACCTGGGGCACATTTTTGGGTTGCAATCCACCAGTTAAGAACCACTGTCCTATATCACAAAATCAGAAGTAATGAGCCTGCTAGGCATTCTTTCCAAATACTTTGCATTCAGGGAGATTGTGTAACGTTGAGGGTGTGGAATGCTCTAAAATTTCCCCTCATTTGAGGATCCTAGGAAAGCCCTCAAAATGATTCACTGAAAACAATGAAAAGACTTGAAACGCATTCTTATTTTTGATCATGTCCAGACCTAACTCACTCCACAAAGTAGAACACTAAGGGGGAAAAAGGCAAAAAAAGAGGCATCATTTGATAGTTAAAATGGGTGATAATGGCTGCTAATCACGAGTTGAACCAGCAAAGGAAGCCGAGAATGATAACAATCTCACAACATATGCCAAGCTCGTCAATTAACTAAAGGTTACGCTTATTTATACTGGCATATACTTCAAGGATTAAAAAAAAATCTGACAGCACAGTCTCCAAATTCCACCATACAATAGATTTCTGTAATGACAGGATGTATATTCAACTCTCCAGGCAGATGTTTAAACTTTCCAGAAGCGTTCAGTTTCATTTGCCTGAAGGCGAGATATTGTAGAACAATTCAAAAAGCAGAGAAACAATGCCAGGAGCTGAAAAAAAATCTGTCAGTCGGATGGATGTGTTTGCTTAAGGAACGTGTTGAAGGAGAAAGAACTTAACTATAAAAACAAATTAAATTACGTTCAGCAGTCTCTTACCTAGGTCTCCTGAAAGTGAGGCCGTACTGCTGGCAAGCTAGGCCGACCGTTGGCGTGTACACAATGGGCATGAATCTCTCTATGTCAGAGGTCAAGACTCTGTAAAACAGCTTCTCATTACGGTCCTGAAGGCCCATCAGAAATACGTATCTGTAAGAAAGAACATAAATAAGTCAACATGCATTAAAGGACATTTTATAACAATGTTCAGCAAATGCTAAAGGAAAAAAGCAACCACAGCTAGAAAGCAGGAAAGACACAAGGTTTGGAGAGTAGCTTTTGGGTTTTCAAAATCTCCTGAGATTATATTTCTCTACATTTAAAGGGATAGATCACGCAAAAATTTAAATTACCCCATGATTTAATCACCCTCAAGCCATCCTAGGTGTATATGACTTTCTTCTTTCAGACGAAACGATTTGAGTTATATAAAAAAATATCCTGGATTTTGATATAAGCCAAAAGGAGACTGGTTTTCCTTTGGTCCACTCACAATGCATGTGTAACAGTTAGCGGAAGCCAGAGATTGTGGTTATTAAAGTTCAAAACCGACCACTATTTACAGCAATTATAAATCTTGGATGAGCCAAGATATTTTTAAACATAACTCTGATTATGTTCGTCTGAAAGAAGAAAGTAATTTACACTTAGGTTGGCTTGGGGTGAACTAGGATAGATTTCTGGGTAAACTATCCCTTTAAGGGAGGTTTAAGTAAACCTACCCAACCATTTAAAGTTGGCATCACAGACTTATGTTTGCAAAGACTGATGAGTAGGTTGGTAAATTTAACGTTAAAGGTTGCTGCCAAAATGGGGCTTTTGAATACAATATGTGACAGGGAATCGGAGGGAACACCAGATGCATTGGTTTAATCAGTCAGACCTATTTAATTCTTAATCTGTGATTATGGAAGAAAAGGGCAAATTTCCACCACCAACCACAGTCAGAAAGCATGATATCTCCTACCCGTATTTGAGCCGTCACAATTCAGCTGGTGTGACACCAGTTTAAAGGAGGAACAGACATGCCCACATCCATTAGAGTGTGACAAGGTGTATATAAGGAAACAGAAAATATGAGGACCGAGGAGAAAATGTGTGAGACAGAATGAAAGAGACTAATAATACACTAAATGATAAAGAAATCATTCTGACATACCCCTTCTTGGTGACAATGACACCAAAATAGTCATCGTCTTTTTTTTTTTTTTTTAACTATAAAGGATTTCATTTAGCATTATTGTTATTATTATTAGGGTGGCTACTGTGGCAATGTCGGACAAAAACAGACTAAACAGCTTCCTCTGTCTTTAATGAGACACCCAAGCTTGCTTGTCTTTGATTTTGTTTGGTGTACTTATTGAAGTCAACTCAACATTTCCTTCACACATTTAGCATTATATAGTATTATATAGTAGGCCCTATAATATTATATACAGTATATATTCATTCATTACAACGATAGCAACAATTGTTTGGGTTTACAGTGTAGGCAGAGGGACACATATTACGAAATAAATTACATGAAAATGCCAACAAATGTAGTACAGAAATGACCAGACTGTCACATTAAAAAGTCTTGACTGCTGCTTCTAAACAAAGCTCAAGAATAATCGGGGATTTTCCCTGCTTATGTCAAAAAGCTAGGAAAAATACACACCGTGCACAAAAATGCCTCCAGAGAGCTTAGACACAAGTTCCTTGTTATAGAAATACGTTCAAGAGAAATATGTTCAAGTTCTACATCTGACCCAAATTAACAAGACCGCGTCACATTCCCCATCAGTCCAAGCGAGCTTTCCATCAAGGCAAAAGCATAAAATCTCTCTTGTTTGGCTCAGGAAAAGCGTGCCCACCTTCCTGAGGCAGGAGGAAACAGATGTTTACCAGGACTGTTAAAGGTGGGTTGAGAAGAAATCGAACTCTGCGCAAATGTTGTCAGCACTGTCGTGACAGTCATGATAACTTAGACCCCAGCGTTCTGACAGCGTTTGTGATGGTGAAATGTGTGAGTGATATTTTGCCACCTTGTTACATAACTGTGTCTCAGGAGAGTCAACCAAACGTCATTCTTGAGACTCGGCTACACTGGCTGGATTGGCCGTCTTCTATTTTGGCAAAGCCAGCTGCTGTTGTAAAGCTGTATGTATTCCCAATAAACTGTTGGAAGTAATGGTGTTCACAGAGTTTATACTATTCCTGCTATATGTGGTGGCATTGTGAAGGGGAAGGCAGTACTTTAAAATAAGGTGCTTAGACTATGTTAACAAGCGTGATAATTCTGGACCTTAAGGAACATTATCCTTGAATATGCTTAAATCAGATAGACAGCTTCTTTCTTAATGCAGTTCTCTTTCTGTCAAACTTTTCCAACCAAACATTCAAACTTACAGTAAATGTTCTTCCTGATGTGAAAGGCTGCACAATACTGCAATAACTTAAATATCACAATATGATAATGCTTTCAGTGAGTCTACAATCTATTTAAATTATATTTAAATATATTACAAAGCTAAATGATATAACCAAGACATGTTCTTTTGGCACTAAGTCATCAGTGGCGGGTGACTTGGGCTGACTCATCCTTTCAGAGTAGTTTGCTATCAGAGTATCATGACGGCTTGTTAATCGTTCCGCATATGTTATCAGATCACACACACTCACACATGAAAACACACACACAAACACACACCTCAAGTTTTGTAGCCAGTCTAATCTCAGCGATCTGCATCAACCAAAAACTTTGACTTTTTGAAACCTTTTCAAATATTATAATCATTCAGTTGTCGCATTCCATTGCCATATGCATATCATGAATCGTACATTTGAGATATTTCAAAAATTTCAATATTTAACATTTCCACTGATGTGTCAGCCCTTTTCCTGTTCTTAAAAGTCAAAAGGTTAACAACAATCGCATATTATGGCAAAACACACATCAAAATATATAGTATTCTGTTTGCATTTCTGCAATATTTCCCCAAAATGCTTTCTCCAAAAATCACCAAAGAGTGAAATTACTTCCATTCAAAGCTCAAAACCATGCATTTACAATATTTACATACTGCACTACACACACACTCACACAAAAAAAAAAATATTATGAATGTCACACTATTCCTTACAAGTCACGACATTCCATTAACTCTGTGGCTATATATGTGCATTTAAATACCAAGTGCCATCAGTCACCACTTTTTTAATATATTGCCCATTTGTTGCAAATCACCACCCTATTTATGAGCTCATCCAATCATCATATAAAGAAGCCAGCTTCTAGGCAGGACAAAAATACAGTGACTGAAAGCCCAATGTATGATAATGAAAGCAGATCTCAAATCACACATCAATACTACACAAAGAGCTTTTTTTTAGTTTATTCAAATGCCTAGAGAGAAAGAGATTATGCATAATCAATGCTTTCTGCAGTCCCTGCTGCTTGACATTAATAAAACAAAGGATCAGAATGAGAATCTGTGTATTATACGATGAATTAGCTCTGTTGTGAAATGTCTACTCACTATTGCTCCTCAGTCCACTGACCTCTGCTTATGACAGAGACTGGTTTCAGAGGCCAATACTGTACTTGGTCAAAAAACTGTCAAAACTATTTGTCTCCCTAATCCAAGCCAAAAAATGCTTTTACTCTCTTTTTTCATCTTTCACAAAAATACCCTTCAAATATTTTTATTAAAAATGTTGCCATGTTTCTTGTCCCTTCACAAAATTCAGGCAGTAAAACATCAAAATAGCTCTGATAGTCTGGGAAAGAATCCCTCATTGCTCCAGCAGTCAGTAATATGCATGCCGAGGTCAGGTCAATCGACTGAAAGAGACCCATCCAGAAATAAATCGTGTCCACTGTCTGGCAAAGACTGTTACGCGACTAGTAGCCTTGAGATATGACGGAAACATAATTTCCAGGCCTGCAAAACATGGGAACAGATCCCCTACTGCTTTGGGAGTGGCATAACGGCAGGGGCTAATGAATTCTGGGAAATGCTAACAAGTTAGTTGAAGTCCTATTGATGTTATTTAGATGATACTTTGATGATGCCTTTTATGTCCTGTCAACCAGTAGGGGTATTCAGCTCTTGATGTCCCTTTGCTTTGCAGTTCAGAAAAACAGAGAAAGCAAAAAAAAAAAAACTCCTTGCTGTAACAAAGGATAAACTTTTATCCTCCAAATGCAACAACAGTAACTCTTATATCTAACACTATTTCGGTGATCTGATAGGTGTGAATCGATATGAGATGAAGAAATTATAGTGGAGCAGGACTGTCTGACAGAAACAGGATGGATGCCAGTACGCCATTTCCTCACCTGTCCAAGTCATCCTTTTTCAGCTCGTAGTTTCTGAGGACACGCAATACCTGCACATCCTGGCTGAGGAAGCAAGGAGGCAACAAGCCATGAATGCCAAGCTGCAAGCGCTCCTCCAGAGAGAAGGCCATCCCCTGCAGACAGGACACAGAAGAGTCAACTTTTTTAGTTTAAAATTGGAGTGAAGTGAATGTTGGAATCCATTTTATTTCCATAATGTGACATTTCAAAATGAAACAGCATATTTAACAAGGTAAAATTTATGACAAAATGTGATTAATTCATTGGGAATTGATTGTATGGTAAGAAAAGTTGGCTATACACACTTTTGGGGCACCATATCAGCATATTAGGATGATTTCTGAACAATCATGTGACACTGAAGACTGGAGTATTGGCTGCTAACCTCATAAGAATTAATACATTTATTATATTAAAATAATAATCAGGTTTTAATATTATATTAAAACATTATGATAATGAATATAGTGTATATTAAAATAGAAACAGTTATACATGTTGAGCATAAAGGACTTATTTCATAAACATTATTTTATATAAATATGTATATATAAAATATTATTTCATAGAAACTAAATAGGGCCAATGTCGATTTCCTGTTGATTTTTCCTGTTCACATTTACATTAATTACACTTGCATTCTGTGGAAATATGTAAAGTCTTTTTAAGGGCTATTAAAGTAATAATAAACATATACAGGTGCATCTCAATAAATTAGAATGTCATGGAAAAGTTCATTTATTTCAGAAATTCAACTCAAATTGCGAAACTCGTGTATTAAATAAATTCAACGCACACAGACTGAAGTAGTTTAAGTCTTTGGTTCTTTTAATTGTGATGATTTTGGCTGTTTAACAAAATTTTTAACAAAAACCCATCTCCACAAATTAGAATACTTCATAAGACCAATAAAAAAAAAAAACATTTTTAGTGAATTGTTGGCCTTCTGGAAAGTATGTTCATTTACTGTATATGTACTCAATAATTGGTAGGGGCTCCTTTTGCTTTAATTACTGCCTCAATTCGGTGTGGCATGGAGGTGATCAGTTTGTGGCACTGCTGAGATGGTATGGAAGCCCAGGTTTTTTTGACAGTGGCCTTCTGCTCATCTGTATTGTTGGGTCTGGTGTCTCTCATCTTCCTCTTGACAATACCCCATAGATTGTCTATGGGATTCAAGTCAGGCGAGTTTGCTGGCCAGTCAAGCACAATAACACCAAGGTCATTGAACCAGCTTTTGGTACCTTTGGCAGTGTGGGCAGGAGCCAAGTCCTGCTGGAAAATGAAATCTGCATCTCCATAAAGCTTGTCAGCAGAAGGAAGCATGAAGTGCTCTAAAATTTCCTGGTAGATGGCTGCGTTGACTGTGGACTTCAGAAAACACAGTGGACCAACACCAGCAGATGTCATGGCAGCCCAAATCATCACTGACTGTGGAAACTTCACACTGGACTTCAAGCAAAATGGATTCTGTGCCTCTCCACTCTTCCTCCAGACTCTGGGACCTTGATTTCCAAATGAAATGCAAAATTTACTTTTATCTGAACAGAGGACTTTGGACCACTGAGCAACAGTCCAGTTCTTTTTCTCCACAGCCCAGGTAAGACGCTTCTGACGTTGTCTCTGGTTCAGAAGTGGCTTGGTAGCCCTTTTCCTAAAGACGTCTGAGCGTGGTGACTCTTGATGCACTGACTCCAGCTTCAGTCCACTCCTTGTGAAGCTCTCACAAGTGTTTGAATCAGCTTTGCTTGACAGTATTCTCAAGCTTGCAGTCATCCCTGTTGCTTGTGCACCTTTTCCTACCCAAATTCTTCCTTCCAGTCAACTTTGCATTTAATATGCTTTGATACAGCACTCTGTAAACAGCCACACCTTTCAGTGATGACCCTCTGTGACTTACCCTCTTTGTGGAGGGCGTCAATGATCGTCTTCTGGATCATTGCCAAGTCAGCAGTCTTCTCCATTATTGTGGTTTCAAAGAACAAGAGATACCCTGAATTTATACTGTAGGGATGGTCATTAATTGAAACTCAAATGTAAATATTCTAATATTTTGAGATACTGATTTTTGACTTTCATGAGCTGTAAGCTCTAATCATCAAAATTAAAACAAAACAAAAAAACTTTTGAAATGTTTTAATTTACATGCAATAAATCTAAAATATATGAAAGTTTCACTTTTTGAAATAACTTACAAGAAAAAATTAATTTTTTCACGACATTCTAATTTATTGAGATGCACCTGTATACTTTGCATTCATTTCAATAATCTTTACTCAACTAAGCCTCAGCAGCTGTATTATTACAAGATTGTTTGGAAAACCTTAAATAAATCCCCATATTTCCCTTCCATATGTCACAGATGAATAAAAGGCCTTATGTAGCTGCTCATACAGCTCTATTCCCAATTCACTGTTTGTTATATGAGGAAGTCTGTAATGCAAGCAAAGCCAAGGAATGTCACAGAGGTCACAGTTGGATCGCACCACAGTGTGGCGCACAGCCAAAAGGGCAAGACTGCTACTTTGCTGCTGTGACCTTTGGCATTTACCCTGACCCTGAACTCTACAAAACAAATGCTACAGCCAGGGGGCCCTGAGTTCATATTACCAGACTCCACATGTGCACTGTTGAGCAAGACTGTGCTCCACAGAGATGAATGCCTATTTAGGAATATTTGTGAGGACCAAAAGCTGTGGCATTTGAACCCAGCCTGTCTTTTCCTTAATGACAGACTTGCATCATCATTGCCGCGCCTCTGGCTGCTCCTTCAGAGAAACCACTAAGGAAGGCCCAAAACCCTGAAAGGCTGTGCTAGATTTGCATTTTAAACAAGTATATGCAAGTTTGGCTTTTCAGCCCTTTTTCATCTGGTTATGTTAAGTGGTCTGTTTGTAAAAATTATTTTGGCCTTGTAAACACATGAAGACTAGTCTGCAC
The DNA here is from genome assembly GCA_036784905.1 of Acrossocheilus fasciatus. Taxonomy (NCBI): domain Eukaryota; kingdom Metazoa; phylum Chordata; class Actinopteri; order Cypriniformes; family Cyprinidae; genus Acrossocheilus; species Acrossocheilus fasciatus. The sequence goes on from CM071953.1 coordinate 24,451,485, forward strand.
ACGTGCAATAAGATGTGATGTTATTGACACAAGTGAGACCAAAAGAAACTTGCCGTATAAACATTCTGAGGATTCTGCTGCTGCATCATGAGATAAAAATTAAATGCTATATTTCTGTAATATCTGCAAGCCAATTTAACTTACATCAAAACAATGCAAATTTAGCAAATTAGATCAAAACCAGAAAAGCAGGCAAAATAGGAAAAAATATATTAATATTTAAGCATAATCTAAATATTTATAAAAAATACATCCACATACTATTTACAATATATATTGATATACTACTTATTGAAACTTCAAACACTTAACTGTCCTCAGAAAATGTCTCTTTGTGATAGCTGCAGTACAATTACAAAAAACAGCCCTCAACAAACATCATGTAACAGTACTTTTTGGCTTCTAGAAAGATGCTGTGGCAAAAATACAGACTTATTACTCAGTAGCCATTGGATGTTATTTGTAGTTTCTATCGTGTCTGTCATCTTCTGAAGCTAACTGTGCAGTGCGCTACTGATGGTCTGTATTTAAGAGCTCTGCCATGTCTGAATTGCAACCTTTGTGATTAAAAACGGACATTCTATTTTGCTCAAAAAGCTGGTGGTTTATGCAAGACTATCCCTAGACACTTATGATTACATCAGATTTCCTTTCTGTTGGTTTGTAGGGTTGTTAAAACACTAACTATACCGTATATTAGAGACTGGAGAGCTGTTGAAAACATATCCAAGACAACTTTGACTTAAATAAGCATTTCATTGACCTTTACTGACACATGCAAATGGCTAAATGTGCTTTGGTAGGGTGTCTACAAGCCAACATATTCCTGTAACTAGTGATTTGAGAAGATTAATGATGAGTCGAAAGCAACAGCAACAGACATTCTCAATGAGAATAGCTCTACCTAATCAAATATAATTACTCAGACAGCTCTACGAACACTGAATGGTTCCTTGTGTCATATGTGTAATGGAGACATCAGTGGAACCGGGCCCAAGCGGCAAATTAATGTCTCTGACAATGGAGCTGCGGGCGGAACTCTGGAGGGCACGTCCACAGGCCCCAGGACTGGCATTCTGATTGTGGCCACGGATGGCTGGACTGGGGAAAGTGGTCTGTTTGATGGCACGCATGGATGGCAAGATTAGAGCAATGAGTCCCAGAGCTCCTGGTAGGGCTGGCGTGGGAAATGGTGAGGAACTTGGCACTGGTTAAGAGCGACGTTGCGTTGCCAAGATGCCAAGATGAGTGCAAGACTTGCGAATCTTGCTCTATATATAGAAAACACAACAGTAACACGGCTATCTAGATAAAAAAAGACTGTAAACAATAATACATGAAAAGAATGGCAAACAGAGTAAAAAGTCTATGGATGCATCATTTAAAAGCACTTAAAGGGATAGTTTACACATTGGTGAAAAACCACAGGAAGCCTTTAAAGCCACAATGAAACAGAAGCAGAGAGAGAACTCTTCTCTTTATTGTGGCATATACGAGTGAAACAGATTATCGAAAAAGAAAAAAAGTGGGTACATCTGTTTATCAGTACTTCTCATTACAAGTTTGGAAAGATGGTTGCATGCACATTATAAGTGACCAAAGATTAGAGCAAATGGAGAGATAAGTTGCAGTGCATATATTTAAATAAATCTCAGCCTTTGCAATTTCATGATAACACTAAGTTATATCACAATTTCAGGTTTATTGTGCAGTATTGTATTGTTCAGCCCTACAAACCTGAATAACTGTCTTTCTTCTTTCTGTGGAACACATAATAAATATTCTGGATTCAATGGTATTCAAATAACACTGAAACATCAAAACATCATCTTTTGTACTCCACAGAATAAAGAAAATCACAGGTTTGCAATAACATAATGATAAGTAAATAATGAACTCTCTCTTTAAGAGTCAAAATGCAAAGAAATGCTTATATCATAGGGTCTGCCATGTTTTGTTTGCTCAGATTATTACAGCTTTGCTTTTTGTAGCAGTAAAGGGACAGGAAGAGCAGGAATGTGTGAACGCTTCCACATGCGTAACAACCACAATAAAGAGTGTGTGTCTTGTGCCAGCGTGTGTTATGCCCACACAAGCTCAAGCAAGGAGAGCTGATGTGCATGCCAACCTGTAATCACAAGATCAATGCCACCACCCTTCTACTTTGGCCATGACCAGCACCACCCCAAACACACAGCACTAAGTACTCTGTGGCAAACATAAAAGCCTTGTATTTGACCTGACAAAAGCCAGTCAAAATCTCTTCTAGACTTCAAGCAAGAGGTCACGTTGAAGAACATAGGAATTCCAGTTCAAACAACTCAATACGAATCCTGAAATTCCCGGTACTTCTACACGGAAAATGTTGCAGCTGGTCCATAGAGGTGCCAAAAAAGCACCAAGGTAGAAGAAAAGCAAAGCAAGGCTGTTCTTCAGTGGAACTTTACAATGGGAGTGGTGTTTTCTGATCCTGTAATGGAGAATACATGAGAGTCCGTGAAACTCATCAGTGTCAACAGCATTATAATGAGCTGCTTTAGAAGAAACATTGCATTTTCATGTTCTCAATGGTGAGAAAAATTGAGCTGAGCCATCTGCATAACCTCTGCTATCCAAAATCGTTCCTTATAATTTGAAATTGGACTTTTCTTATCACATAGTCTGGACTAACTTAATGTTCTTGGCGTGAGACCAAAGCAGTGCTCAAGGGAGTTTCTTCAACTTTGGGAAATTTTATGTTCCAGTGGTTGGTTTTTATTTTATGAAAACAGATTTTTATTTATTTTATTTTATTTATTTATTTATTTTTTTGTTATATGAAGATCATTAAAAATTATTTTTTAGAACAGTTTTACCCAGACTTTAAATCTTAAACAATGAAAAACCATCATCGTAAAAATTAATTACATATGATAGTCTAAACAACAAGAGCAATAAACAATTTCAAATATTTTAAATAATTTCCACCCTGATTAACATTTCCACATAATTTCCACCCTGATGAAAATTTTGCTCCTAATATTTTTTCCCCAAAAGTTAGTGTGTTTTATAAAGTGTTAAAAAAAAATACAAGACATGGTACAAGTAAAGGCAACAAAGAAAAAAACAAGGTTTCACAGGGAAAAATTTCACAGGGCCAGAAGTGCCTACAGTTAAAAAACACCAACAATTACACATCACACATAACCCTCATCTTGATCCAAACACAAACCATGGTTTGAAATTTGATCCATTTCAGGATGTGAGAAAGGAAATCTTTCATGTCAGTCAAATACAAAAACTGGCTCTCTTTCTCAGAGATCAGAGGCTGAGTTTTTGTTCTGATGTGCTTCTCACATTCTCACATTTCTCCTATGACCAAGTGAAGACCTTCATCCGAGCGAAAACACTGAAAAGTTTTTTGTTAAGAGAATGCTTTGACCTAATGCAACAGCCATGCGAGTGATCAGACACAGAGGCAAAAAGTCCCAGGCTAATTGTACCAATCACATGATCCACCTCCAGGTCCAGTGGGAGCTGTATGGGAGATTGCTCTGGCATTGGTGATGACAGAGGATGTTTTTCCCAGCTGTCTGAGACTCAGTTGAGACTGCCGAATCCAAATAAAATGAGAGTGGGTTTGTGCAGGAGATGTTTACTGATCTGAGAAGATCATTAAATCATGGGTTTGGGTTAAAGGGTCATTTTAAAGGGTTATAAATGTCTTAACAGGTATAAGTAGACACAAACTATGAATGCTGGAGGGAAAAAAACAAAAACACAAGACTGCCCAGTCTGCTTCGGCTGCCTGATGGTGAAACCAAAAAAGAGTTTTTCACATAGTTCCAATAGAAGCTGTCACGGGGTACAACTCAGACTAGACCTTTCCAGCTGACCAAATAGGGAATGTATGAAACACATGCTATTCTCATAAACACCCTCGTCACTTAAATTGCTGTATTAATGCCATATGCATCTTCCCACGCTCTTAATTCAGGCCACAAGCAGCCATTTCAGAGCTGCTAAAAGAGCCAAGACAAAAACAAAGGATAACCAAAGAAAGGAACTTATGACTTTTAGGACACAAGCAGAAAGTCAAGGGTGGAGAGAGTGTGGTGAATGTCATATTGAGTGGCATAGCGGTTAAACCTGATTACTGGATGTTTGTTGTTCAATTCCCTCCAGAAGCAAGCCATGAGACATCAGCAGTGCTTGTGCTAAGTTAAAGGGATAGTTCACACAAAAATGAAAATTCTGTCATCATTTACTCTCCCTCATGTCATTCCAAGCCTGTTTGACTTTCTTTTGCAGAACACAAAATAAGACATTACGAAAAAACCTTTCAACTGTTTTCACCCATACAATTGTATGGACTAAAAAAAGTCACACACGAGTTTGGGATGATGTGAGGGTGAGTAAATAATGATAGCATTTTCATATTTGGGTAAAGAATTCCTTTAATTCTTCTGACCTACAGTGTGATGACTTTGCATGAAACTCTCGCATGCAACAAATTTGCATCGCCTCTATAAAACTTGAATCCCTCAAATGGCAAGCAACCAACTAGGCAAGAAGACAAAACAAGAAGCAAATAATCTCAAATGCAGAAAGACAAACACGTGTGAAACTTGAGGAAAATGCAATAAGCAAGATCCACATGTGCACCATTAATTCATAAGATGACTCTAAATGCCAAAAATATGTACTTGAACAGTGAGCAATAATAAAGTAATGAAATTAGAGTCCTTTAGCAGCTGGAGGAGGAGGGCATGACTCACATGCACAAACAAAAAGAGAAGGCTGCATCAACAAAAATCAATGTGAGACAACTTCTCCAAAACATCAGCAAAAGTACAGAAATCCCCCTCCATCAATATTAGACTGTCTGGCTTTGAACCAACCCTGTGTTTTATGAATTGTGGTATCACTTTTTAGTGGTAAGCAAACTATGGTACCAGAAGCATGACTCAGATTCTTGACTTCCCTGCTTGACACTTTCCACAGAGATCGCTCTGTTTACACACAACACTCTACTGAAAGTTGACAAAACCATCAATAAGTGAACACACACTCAATCACTTCACCACTTATCTCTCAACACCAACAAAGAGGAAAGGACAAAGGATCAGCAGAAAAATTGGAGAAATAAGCAGTGATGAAAAGCTGATCTTTTAAGAGTAATACTTCAAGTTCAGGTAATTCTCTTGGACTGCTTTTTTATAACAAGTACCTATAATGCAATCAGAGCCACACATATACAAAATGAATATTCCCATGGAAAGGTATCATTTTAGATCTCGTTATCACCTTATTGCTTCCCTGTGGGTTTTCAAACTTTTTAATGGCACAAATCTCCGGTAACACTTTAGAATACTGTTCCATCATTAATGAATAACTACACAAGAACACATGAGTAATGCAATATTAGCACTCTAGTAACTACTAGTATCTAACAAGCAACTCTGATTAATGAATTAGTAAGTAATAGTGCTTAGTTGAATGTGGTAGTTCACTATTAGCTAATCAGTAACTATTATTTTTTTCATACCTCCCCAAGAACTACTGTATACAGGTTCATAAATAATATGAATAATACATAATGTAGAATTCATTCTAAAGTAAAGGTCATGGTAACCCACTAGTAATGACTCAAGTATTACCAAATTCTTCAGAAGGAATTACTAATTAATTGGATCAGTATTCTAAAGTGAAGATCATGATAACTCCCTAGTAATTACTTTAGTCATTGTAAGCTTTTGAGGTTTTTGTAAAGTATTGAATAGTAATTATTCAGGTGTTACTACATCCTTCTAAAGGAATTAGTCATTATTTGGATCAATATTCTAAAGTGACGATCATGATAACTCCCAGGTAATTACTGATGTTATTGTAAACTTTTGAGGTTTATGTAAGGTCCTGGTTAGTAATTCATTTTGCTAGATTTGGTAACTCTTAAATCATTACTAGTGGGTTACCGTGATCTTCACTTTAAAATACTGATCCAAATAATTAGTAGTTTCTTCAGAAGGATGTAGTAACACTTGAGTAATTACTATAAAAAACCATAAATATATCTCAAAAGCTCACAATGACATCAGTCAATATTAGGGAGTTATGATGATTTTCACTTTAGAATACTGATCCAAGTAATTAGTAGTTCATTTAGAAAGATTTGGTAATACTTGAGTCATTCATAGTGGGTTACCATGATCTTCGTTTTAGAATTAATTATTCATTATGCATAATTCACATTAATTATGAACCTGTATAAAGTAGTTCTTAGGAGTTCTCAGGATATATGAAAAAAATAGTAGTTATTGGTTAGCTAACCCTCTACTGAACGCATTATGATAGACCTATAAAAAAAATTTTTTTGACTCTTTTTCTTTTCTTGGAATGGCTTAACTTGAAGTGCTGTAAAAAAAAAAAAAAAAGTACTTTATGATTTGTTGCCATACGGCAACAACGTGCAACAGTGGATCTAACTTAGAATAAGTGTAAGTTTACTTATAGTTAATATTTTTCCTCAGAAATGTTTGTGATGATTCAACTGGTGTTCTAATAAGCTTTAACATGGTACTTATAACCTTCCGCTTTTATTTATTCCATTCTTTTTAACTGAATGCTTTATATTCTTTGAATTTCAATACATTTTTCATGAATATTATTTAAATTTCAAATTTATACAGTTAAAACAAATCTAATACTGTATATCATGTATCATAAAACACTGACATAAAACCAAAAACACTGCAGTTCATGAAAATTCAACATTACGCAATCTTATGAGAGGAAGACCATGAACTTGAGGCTGAGCACCCCCCCCCCCCAATAATCCTTGAAACTTTATGTATGAAACTTCTGTGAGACACAGGTATACCTCACATTTGGTGCATTTCATCCTAACAACATCCTTACAGCCAGGATACATGCGTCTACCTTTTTGAGACACCATGGTAGGCCAGTGACTCACTTATGTAATGTTACCTGTATTCATATCTAATCAAAAGTAAAATTGCCATTTAAATTTGATTTTATCCATTATACACATGCCATTACCATACAACTAATCAACATTATATCACTAGCATTAGTTATGTTATTGTTACAGCTTCACAGATTGCAGCTGACCTTGCTAGCTAGCTAAACTATTGCAATAACATCATTCCACTATTGCACAGTGTTGCCGCTTGGCAACACATACATTTGATTGATTTACCAAAAACTAATTTCATAAAAACTTTTTTGAGTAGTGAATATGTCATTATAACTTATCTGAGGTGATCTTTGTGATTTTTTTGTGCATGTGACACGGGCTGGTCCTTGTTTTTTACTGACGTTTTAGTTTGCTTTCAGTAACTACTGACAAGAGACGGCAGTCTATCAAAAATCGCTACACAGAAAAAAACTGCATGTCACGTGACTTAACCAAAGCACATCATTGGCTAAACAAAGGTCTTCTCTTTCCAACAACAAAAAACGAGAATGTTCTCTTAAAGACACTGTGGCAAGGAAATGAACACAAAGTGTATGTTGCCATATGGCAACACCATGCGGTAGAGGGCTAATACTGAACTACCAGTTTCAACTATTTTAAGCTATTACTTAATAAATCGTTAATCAGAGTTTCTTGTTAGTTAATAGTAGTTACTACAATGTTAATAGTGCATTAACCATTTGTACCCAGTTATTCATTAACGACGGAACAGTATTCTAAATTGTTACCAAATCTCTAAATATGACAATCCCCTTCTAAGAAATCCCCTCAAAAATATAAAAACAACTATATTTTTTTCACGTACACAGATCTATTTATATTGTGAAAAAAAACATATGAATGTTATAAATGTGTAAAGTATTATTTGGAAAATATTTACTTTTTAATCTCACACTGTCTTTTTTTCCTATCCATTAATTAGAAATCAAAGTGAAACATAAAATAATCCTTCCCTATTGCATTTTAAAGCTCTAACTCAAAGGCAGAAACCCGCATTAAGTAAAAATGCAAGTATTCAGACGGCTCCACAAGGAATCCTATGAAAAGAATTTTATGTAAAATATCTCTAAATATTTAGTTCAGCCGTGAAATATGTATATTCTAAAAGTCTTCTGCTACAGCTGTATGAGAAAACAGTCAAATATTGAAAGCCAACATTAGATTAAGTATGCTGATAGCTCCACAAGGAATCCGATGATTAAACTAATTTTTACCATTTTTACATCACTATCAGGAATGGTTTGTGAAGTGTTTGTTCATATGTGAAGGAGAAAACAAAACAAAACAAAAAATAGAGAGAGATGAAATGAAAACTGAATGGTTTCTGTTCCCTATTATGTGATCTGCTCTAAATCAAAGGGGTTCTGAGCTCAGGGTCTTTCTCCAAAACAAACTATGACATGAACAAATACTTTGACCCTGAACATCAGAAGACAAATTTCTTCCTGCACAAATATCTTTCTTAGGACTGCTGCAATCTCTCCTTAAAGTTAAGGATATAGCAAGTTTTGTTATCTGTTTAGCCGGAGAAAATCTCAGTATCTATCTACACTCAGCTGAAGAGGTGAGTCTGCAGACTTTTTCCAAAATAGCAGCCAAAAAAGAAGAAAAAAAGATCCTCCTCCCACTCCAATACATTTTTTTTTTCAGGAGAAAAACCAAGACACTGACAAGTTGGCACTACCTGACATTGCTAATTAATTGTGACCACCATAGACACTGCTGTGGTGTTTGCTGGTCTTTTCAGCAAAGTCAAACCATTGTGGTGAGACTGAAAAGATGCTGCCAACAGCATTGTTTTCTTTTTTGCCCTAATTTTTATCTACTTGTTTTTATTCTAAATGTCAAAATACTTGAGAATTAACTTTTCATGGAAAAAAAACAAACGTTTTTCAAGACTAAAACACAAAAACAAAAAGCCAGACACACACCTGTACATTATTTATCTTTCTGAATCATTTTTGTGGCTGGCTGAACGTGGGTATGCTAATCTTAAAGTACACATCTGCACAATGCAGCATTGTTAAAAGCTCTGTCAATATGCTTCTAATCTAAATAACTATTCATATCTGAGAAGCCACAATCCAGACGAGCAACAGAGCAGCAAATTTACTAAAAACAACAATCCAAAGCCATCTGTTTCCAGCGAGGCTAGTGAGGATTTAACTAATAGACACAAAGCTCAAAATGCACTTTCTTTAGTGCTGCTTTTTAATTGTTAAAAGTCACACTCTGACTTTTGACCCTGCTATGTTAAGTAAGATGACTGTTAAGGAGGGTTGCCATAGCTGTGGGACACAAACAGATCACGAACAGTGAAATTCCCCTTCCTCTGCATTCAATTCTACTTTCAAAACAGTCACCACATTGTCCACAAAGATACCAAAGGGTTGTAAAAGGGGGGTAGATTTCTATGCTTTCTGTTAAAGTTGTAAAATGTTCTTTCAGTCCAAGATGGCTGGTGGACTTTAAAACAGCAAGTGAAATCTTTACAGGCCTGGATTGCGGGTGTTAGAGCTTGCAGTGAAAAAAGCTGTGTTGAATATTCAGTCATGACCAGAGCTGTCTAATCTAACACCTTAAAGTTAAAATCTTGTTAAATAAAAATAAAGTCTCTATTTGTGTTAAGGTGACATTTACAAGGAGATTATTTATAATGAAGATAGCTTTTATCCCTTGCTGCTTTTATTGCTTCTCATTGTGCCTGTTATCATATGAAAGGGGTCATACCCTTTTTTCAAAGATCAGTTATGTCACAGTGACTAACCATTTACTACTTGCTAATCACATTAGTTGCTATTAGAGATAGTCCTATTCAATAAAGAGTTTGATTAGACAAAAAAACCTGTGCAGAATGACTCATTAATATTTGAGTTTTCCCCAAAAAAAAGACATTTAAATGTATCTGCTAAAAGCCCATCAGTACTGGAGTTCAAACAGCAGATAAAATTATCACAATAATCCACATGACTCATGAAAAATGCTTCAAATCATTGCTTCTGTCTAAAATATGAATCCTCTATCCATAATGTTCCTTTCTTCCTTGGAAAAACTCGTCTTGCCTAAATCAGGAGATAAATATGAGCACATTAAAGCACAGTTTACAGATGAAAACATTACTAAACGAATATGGTTTCTGATGTGACAACAGGGGATGGATGTTTTCACTGGAGGAAGCATTATTATGGATTATTGAATGGTGTTTTGGCCAAAAACAACAGTTAAATTCATTAATGAATGATTTGTGTCTTACAAACACACAGCTTTTCACTTCACAAGACATTAAGTGATGAGCAAACTCCTCTTGGATGGCCTGAAGTTGAGTTAATTTTCAGCAAATTTTCATTTTTAGGTGTACTATTCATTTAAAGCAAAGACATATAAAATTAAACACCACACAGCTTTCATTTCAATGGGTTTTGAAATAGAAGTAAAAGAGTGGATATAAAGGTCAGGACATGCCACAGGCCAGAATCGAACTTCAGTTCCCATGAGTAATAACCCCCCGACTGGGGTTATTTTATTTAAATTAGGAGACATCCTTTCTTTTATTAACTTAATAGACTCTGAAGATCCAATTGCATAATGGATGTTAAATAAAACTCCAAGCCCTCATGGCCAAGAGCGAGTCAAGGCCGGGTAAATATGTAGTCCACCAGACACTTTTTTTTTAATTCTTCATTTCTTTTAAATGTGCTTCACTTTCCTTTATCATTCTCAAAATGGTCTGTCATCATCTCTCTTTGAACAAAAAACAAGCATCTCTAGCTATATCTTTTCATCAGAGCACTGGGGAACAGGATCAGAACAACTACAGAAAAGATTAAATAGGAAACCAAAGAGGAGAGTTTGCAAGTAACAGAGAGAATGACCTATAGGTGACAAGGCAACCTGAAACAAAGCATTCTGTGTAATCTAGAAAATAGCTGGACTTTGTAATAGACTTTGTGGTTACTATTCAGAAACTCAGAATATGGATGGATATGAGAACTCAAGCGACAGCAATGATCGATCGAAACACAATTCTTGAAAACCCTAAACTTAAATTTACACAGTTTACACAGAGAACAACTGCAGAAAACAGAGTGTTAGGCTCTTTAGACATGCTACTTTTCATCTTACTACTTGTCACTTTTCAGACTGTGTCAGTGTGCCGAAGTGCAAACGATACAATGTAATTTCTGGTTTGGTTTAAATGGGTTAAAGGTAAATATCAATTTAATCTGGCTTTCTTTTTGTTTTCTGTTTTGGTAACTGCCATGTTTTGCCGGATGAGAAACAGCTCCAAACAGCATTCGTCCGAATTATTTTATTTTAGACTTCGCAAACTGATTCAAAGCTAGCTAGCTAGTTTGACCAACTCAAAGAACTGATTCAAAAGAGCGATTTATTCGTGAATCTGGTATTGCTAGTTCTGATTCTAAACAGCCAACAGAAAATACAGACACATGACTTTATTGGTGAAATATTGTCACGGAAAATGTTGTTTGGGTCAATATGGCTTTCATAACCTAGTTACTGACATCTTTAGAATGCCTCATGTCCTCAATACAAAGGGTAAATTACTATCTGCCTGTCAGATGAGTTGCTCTATAAACTGTCCATTCAAATAGGTCCATTAGTCTGAATTATGGGCGACCAATGTATTTGTCTCTTGATGTTGTGTGGATGGAAGATGACTGACATCTGATTTGATCTCAAATGGTGTTGCTATCCTAACAAACATCAGATAATTATGAGTCAAAAGAGTGTCTGTTGTTGTTTTCCACTTGCTACACAAGCTGTGCCACTGACAAGGACACTTCACCTCACATCCAATCATAAAATCTCAAAGTCACAGACACCAATGACAGTGTTAAATAAAAACAACCAGACATTCTGCACTAGCTGATCCAAGCAAATTGACAGAGCAGAGCAGTGAAAGCAGGCTTTGGCTACATTCTGCAAGAGCTCTTTCCCAACAGGAAACGTAAACATGATGCTTCATTAAATGGTCTTATGATGCTGTCCAACCAATTACGTTTCAGATCAGAGCAAAATACTGGAATGCTATCACTAAAGGTTTCTATCCATTCTCTCATTCTGACTCAGTAAGAAACTGAAGAATTTGACACATTTCATTAAAAACAAATGCCTCCTGATGGATGACTAAATGGATTGTTAGTTAAATAGCCCTGAAAAAGCTAAAGGCTGACACAATGATTCCAAGGAAACTGACAGATGTAAAAATTGCACTCGTTTGTTTGTGTTCCTCTCCTTTTGTTGAGTTTTTTTTATGCTTTTATATTGTAATCTATTCTCTTCTATTCTAAAGTGTGTTTCATATCTTGTTAATTTTTCATGCCTTTCTTTTGTTCTCCCATGTTCATTTGTCAATCTTCTTTCCAACAAATATAATATTTGATTTAATGAATATAATTTTTATTTAATAAAAAGAATATATTTAAGTTAATCTTGCCAGAGCCATTTTGTTGTTTGCATCTGTAGTCTTGATCTAAGAATCAAAGATAATTTAAAATGTGACATACATTCCAAATACACAGACGCAGCAGGAGGCATAACCATCAGAAGCCTTTCTCAGTGGACACATACTGAGCTCAAGGAAGATAATTCAACAAAAATTGCATATGATAAATATCAAAACATTTTCTGAGAGCTTTGAAATATTTTGGCCTTCATGTATTAATAAATTAAAAGGACAAACAGAAATGTCAAGCAACGCCCAATCAGGTGCTTTCAAAACAACCTTGATGTTTAAGTTGATGCAGATGAGTGGTACCTAATGAGGCTAACGAAGTTATTTTGCTTAAAGATTCAAATGAGTAGGAATGGAGCAACAGTTCCTGTGATCATTATAAGAATTCTGGGTATGTTCTTTAAAAGCATCTGTTAAAGGAATAGATTCAATTTAATGCTCTCTGCCAACAATCAAAAATATGTTAAATGAACTTGAGTAAATTGATGAACATTGTTCCACACAATTAAGTAAAACATTTTGAACAGACTTTGGGACATGTACTTACTGACACCTGTTTCCACCACAGAATTAAAATAAAAAAGTAAGTGAGTAATTTTTATTACAAAATTCTGAATTGTGAGATATATGTTCTTGTCTTCTTGTATGAACCCGAATTTATTTTGCACTGGATTGTTGACAAAGTGACTGTTCTACACAGTAACAGCATCGCTCGCCCTTTGGGGCTATATTGTGCCTGGAATTTAATTTGACACCATTCATTCACATCCTCTTTACATCTAGTTAAGTCATTCACATGCCCACCCACAGGGTGGCCATCCATGTGAAAAACTGCACATCTTTAAGAAAACAAAAGACAAAAGGCAGTGGGCTTAAAAATCCTTCTCTTTTTCTGTGAGCAAAGACTGTGACCACTCTTCCCATTCCCCATGGGAAGTCTGAGTAAAAAAGGCAAGCAAGCACAAAATCAGAGCAGATTAAAAATCCCATGAGCCCCTCAAAATGAGATTACTCTCACTCATTCCCCACAAAACACTCTGTATATGTAATCCATGTAGAGTTCTCAAATCTGATAAGCGCTGTACTCAAGTTGCTGTTAACATAACTGATTTTTTTTTTCCATCTTTGCTCATTCCCATCATATTTCTCATCATATTTTAACTGCTTCAGTGCATTAATAATAATAGATATTGATATGACTGTGTTGTAACTCCCAGCTATGTTGGTTAACCTTCTGTTGTCAAGACCTTCCAGAGCATATGTATCAGATTAGAGCTCACTATACTGCTTTAGGTCTGGCATCATGTATTAAGTCGTTTTATTTAATTCATGAGAGATAGAAGCAAAGCCAAACAATTTGGATTTTAAATCAAATCTGACAACCAAAGGAAAAATCTTGTTAAAAATCAATAAATGAGATTTGACAGCTGCAAATTCTTGTACTGAATACAAAAGTATACGTAACATTGGTTTTATAACAACATTATTTTGTAATGTTTGCTGCACATCCACTTTGATTAAGGTTTGTCAAATCAAACTACTCATTATTCAGCATGATTCAGGGAGTGGGAAATAGAAAAAAAACAGAGTGGGTCTACAGCAGAATGACTGAAAGTGTGATAACAAGATGTAAATGTTGAATAATTTTAGATAATGAAAATAATTCCAAAAGCCACAGCCAAACGAATCGTTTTGGGACTCCAAGCAACATACGGAGGTGTCTCAGTGCCGGAGGAATCAGTGTGTTTGAAAAAAATTATTTAAGTTAATAATTCACTGAATCATAAAGACAGTTCTTTAATTCATTTCTGAATAAGTCAGCATTTTTAAATGAATCAGTTGGAATGAATTCATTGTTTGATTCACATACAGGTAATGGTGTATCTAAAGAATCTGACTGTAAATTAGTTCAAATGTCCTCAAAGGATTCACACAGAATGAATACATTTACATAAACTGCATGTAGGCTACTGAAAAAAAAATTATAATAATTATTAACAGAGGTCATTAAATTCTAGAACTGTGCTTAACTGCAAAGCATATGATGGGTTGATTATGTGGCCTTGTGCACCTTATAAATAAAATACATTTTCTAGGCACTATTTTAACTACATCAAATCAAATTAAATATGTTTCATCAGTTCTCTCCCTATTAAGAAACTTGGTATACATTTTACCTCAATATTTGCACATGAAAAAGCCCAGCCATGCTGAATGGTCGCCAAAGCAAACAGTGTATTCAGATTTTTATTTTTTATTGTTCAAACACATATCATGAACATATGATTAAAAATGCCTCCTGTACATATTATGATGTTAAAAATGCACTCTAATATCTGAGACTAACCATTTCCAAGCTAAATGACACTAATGAATTGCATCATGTCTCAGTTACAAATACTGTTCTGCTGAAACACTGTCTGGAGACTAACAATTTGTCAAAGAGAAAAATGTGAAGGCCAAATAAGCCTGGAGATTGTGATCAGAAGGCAGTCTGAGCGATCTGTGCATGCATGCATGTGTGTGTCTGTGTAGATTTGGATAAGGGTGACTGGCACTTAATCTCTCTGTGAACAGTAGAGCACTTTCCTCATTTAACCACTTCACTCACGTGACGTCTAGTGCTGGAATGCTTTACCGCTGCCCTGTGGGTGGTCAGTATCTCCCATATGCACCTGGGCACACCTGGATTGCCATACATACATATACACTGTTGGAGCCCACCTAGAAAGAGGTGACCGACATCAGCACCTGGCCCTCCCTGAGAACTTACATGCTCTAAAGTCCAGACAAAACGAGTCCTGTTTCATCAACTTGACATTAGCATACAGACACACATTTATAAGCATCTCAGTTGAATGTATATAGGCACTGTCCTAATAATACCCATACATGAAGTATTCTGTGATATTGTTAGGAGTTGGGACTTCAGTTTGGTCTTTTTCTGTTTAATCTATCTGTTCTTGTTTTCCCTTAATTACACTGTAAAAAAAAAAAAAATCCAAAAAACCGGCAGTGGTTGCCAGAATTCTACCGTAAAATATACGGTAACAACGTTTTAGGTTTTACGGTTTTAACTTAAATTTACAGTTAAATACCGTAATTTCATTAACTGATATTATGTTAATATACCAACCTATTGAAGTACTAAAATCTGTTTTGTACCTTTGAAACACACTGATAACCACCAAATGCAGGTGGTGATGAGAGTCACATGATGAACCAAAGCCCATCACAAGGAAGGTGCACAGTGTCATTCACACAAACATTAAACACCAACATGGTGAGACTCATTAAACTGAAATATGCAATAAACATTAATTTAACAACATTAGATGTAACATACAACCCTAATAAACATAACTGATAAAAAAAAAAAAAAAACTAAGAAGAAACCTAGTTATTTCAAAGAAAAAACATCAAATTCAAATAAAATTTGAAATGCAACGCAGGGAATTCTTGGAACGTCAATTTACGATTTTTCCCTGTAAATTTTACATTCTTTTTCACTTCCAAAAGCGGATTGTCTAAAATTTTCTGAAATGTATATTACAGTTTTTCACTGTATATATTAGGGGAACTTACCATTAACCATTTAACAGGTTTTTACCGTAGCTTTTTCACAGTTTTTTACCGTTAAAATTACGGTCATTTTTTACAGTGTGGTTTTGATCCGGTTTTCCTCATTAGTTCTTTATTAGTTAATTAAGGTTAAGTCGGTTCATCTGTGTTTTGTCATTATCTCGTTTACTCCCTAGTTTAAGTTTCCTTTATAAGCATTCAGTTCGATGTCCACGTTTGTCGAGTCTTAAAGTTATACTTATGTTGTTTACTTTGTTACTGAACTCATTGTTACTATTAAAGAACCTGATTGCACTGAATCCTTTGTTACCCTGTACTCCTTGGATAACTTGTAACAGATATAAGGCTTGATCGCACCAAGAAAGATAACTATAAAGACAACTATGTCGCAGTGTACACACCAATGCACGACACGATAACGTTCTGTTTATTATTATATTATAGTAGAGTCTTTGTTTTAAATTTAAAATGATTTTTTAAAATTATATCTGTCATTATAGTTATTATCTTTGTTGTGAACGGGTCTCATCAGCACAATCCATCAAAAGAAAAAGGAACTTTAATATAACAACATGACATTATTATGAACATTTCTACAGCTTATAGGCTAGAAGTGAAACTAATTAAAATGTTTGAGATGCCAACAGAACATCTGTTAGTTTTAATGATAGGAACAATCTCATTAGTTTCTGGCATGGGAAATTTTAAAATCAGGTCCCATTGTGGTTTAGCGTAAGGTTGGCTTTTTCTTCCATTAAGATTTACTTTGTGCACTCTTCTGCAACTAAAGATGAAAACATTAGCCTTGAAATAAAAGCACTTACATTCATTCAGTTTTCTGAGCAAAACACCTGCATTTCTTTTTTAAAAAGCATTTGGCAAGGAAAGAGATGAAAATGTAATGATATCTGCCAACACTCAAATATATATATATATATATATAAAAAGATTCAAGGAACATAATTAAATTCAGGAATGTTCTTTCTGTGGAATTACATTGAACACAATGAAAATATAAAGGACTGAGCAGAATTCAAAAACACATCACAGCGCAACATATCAGACCATGTGCACTGCCTTTCATTGATGAAATCGTTCCACTTAACACAATGTTTTAATTTTTGTTATTTATTTATTGTTTTTTGTAAACTGGCTAGTAGGTTTTTCTGGTATAGAACAAGAAATAATGTAATTTTTCATTTAGCATAGTACTAAATTAAACATGAATGGATGAAAATATAATGCATGCATCTCCAACATGTTTATCTGATTGTGCATTTCTATACATTCTGCCAATGACTAAGTAAAGTTAAATTTTATGAATTTAAATTGATTCATGCACACAATGAAACAAATTGTGCAACCAGCAGGTATTACTGACCTGCTTTACTTTATAGTGGAGAAATGAAAAGCTATGTGCTTGGTTACACTTGACAGCCTTTGACGTTTTGCTTATTTTATGTACCTCACCCATATTTACCTTCATTTAAATGCAAAACTAACCTCAACCCCCTTCAAGAAAAAACACTCCACATTTGAAACAGAACAGGACAAGCATGTGTGCTGGGAAAACAGCAGTAAGCATGCTAACTAGTTGTGTCAATGCTCTAGTTAGCCTAATCCACTTAGCCCCTGCTGGTAGATGCTGGAAATACACAACATAGCAGCAAAAGGAAGCATTTTCTCCATTCAATTTATCAGTGAATTATGACTAAATAAATCAATACAATACTATATTATATACAGTACAGGTTATAAATAGATAGCCAGATTTGAGTTTTCTTTTTTTAATGAACCAGATCAAGTAGAACACGTTTGTCAGTTTAAGTTTGCTTAACATTTGCCATCAGCTTTCCTAAAGATTGTAAATCACGTAGCTACCTCCACTGAAATGAATGGGAATGCTAACAGACTAATTTCCCTAGATATTTCAAACCTCTTTGTCTCTAACAATAGCTCAGTGACACTTGATGGCAACTGGCACACATAACAACCACAAGGGGGCCTTAAAGTCTCCAGTGTTCAGCCCAAAAGGTGCCACATTTCCAACTGAGCTCTTGTTTTCCACCGCAAGTTGAATGGGCATCTGTTAGTCACCTGTACTCCTAAAAGCACATTTCCCCATGTGAAACAGGATCTCGGCTTGGATGCTAGGAGAGTTTTGTGCTGCGTTGTTTGCGTTTTTGGTCTCTGGCATGGCATGGAGCCAGAGGCCAGCACTGTTGGCCTCGATTCACAGAGGCGGTCATTAATGAGAGATAAAGCAGAGACACAGAGGAGGTCTGTGGAGAGCAGGGCAGCTCCCTTTTTCTCTCCTTTGCTCTACAGAGACCTCTTTCTCTCCGCTCTCGTCTCTTACTGCGCAAAGCTTCCCTCAAACACAAGGATAATATCCTGCCTGCACTTCAGGCAGAGACAGGGAAGGGCTGTTGAGAAGGGAGGAGGTCAGAGGGGATACCGGGGAGGGGCGCTGAGAGTAAACTCCAGCCTGCGGACGTGAGGCCTCTACGTTTGCAGTCCCACAGCATCAATTAGCATGTTGTCCTCTGCTTCTCTGCAGCTGAGAGCGAGAAAACAGGAGAACACTCAAGCACTGTGATTGCTGCACCCATGGGAAGGCAACAATGCGCCACTGGAGAACCACAGTGTACCAAGTGTACGGTCTCGCACAGCTCCTCTCAGGGGTCATTTCCTACCTTCTCTCTTAATTTCCTTGTTTTGGATCATGAGTTCTGGAGGCTGGCTTTTCAGAGAGCTGTATGAAAGAGCAAATGTTTCACTCGATGTGGTACTGTATTTACAAGCGAGCAGCACTATCTGAGTGTTAAATAAGACCTATCAGATGAATGATTGATATGTTATTGATTACACAAACCTCAAGCTTAGCAATGTCCAACTGACACATCACAGTCCAGAAAATAAAAGTGTGTAAACAAAGATGTAAGCTTTTGACCAAAGTACTGTGTGGTAAACAGTTGCATTGGCCTGGCGGTTACAAACCTCAGTGTGTTTTTATTCAGGTTAGCTTTATATAAACATTGACCTTATCTATCTGTCTATCTATCTATCTATCTATCTATCTATCTATCTATCTATCATGGGAGTAGAATTGTTGCGTAATTCCAAATAAATAGATTATGATCCACAAATAAATCTTTTTATGTCACAAACACAGGTTTGCCTGGCATTCATTTGTGAATCATGTCCTGTGCATTTGTAGATCACTGCTTGCATTTATTTGCGGATCTCATTCTATTTATTTTCCAATATGTTTAATTTTTGTTTATCTCTTTACATTTATTTGTGGATCATAATCTATTTATTTGGATTTACGCAACAGTTCTGTCTGTCTATCAATCTAATCAAGGCAAGATTCAAAGATTTTCCTAACTTCTCTAAATGTTAAAAATATGTTCATGTTATTTCCTTACATTCTAATTCAGCATAATGTAATTCTTCATACTGCATCCATTCTTAATTCATCCCTGAATGGCCTTCAACCTCGAGTCTGACGTAATTACACAGGCTCTTTAGCTGTTTGATAATCGCTTTGCTAATTGTAATATCAACTGCGCACAGTCTTTTGTGCTGAAGGTTCATTCTTTTGCTTATGTAATCCTCTTTCCTTTATAATTTCAGAGATTTCTCATTTCACTCAATTTTCCTGACACCTTCAGCAAAGGCTGATTCTCAATCGTACAAAGAAACGGAGAAAAACCCGAGCCTCTCTTTTAATTAATCTCATTAAATCACGTCTCTGTCTATAAAACAAGACAATAACACTGAATTTAGCTCATTAGAGGCAAGGACGTGGGTGGAACTGGAAAGCCACATCATAAAAACATGAAAGCGTTAGAGCTGCTCTCACACCCCGAAGCACCACATTAGCTTTAAGTTTGGCACCAGACTGGCAACTTCCAGCACCACAGACACGGGAGCTGCATTAATGAGAGCCATTATTTTAAGATTTTGTTTGATTACAGGAAAGGGGACCATGGAGGGTAATAAAGTGTCACCTCTAAATGCAAAAACACAGGCACTTTGTTTCAAAATCATATGCCATCATATTAAGTTATTTCGTTCAAATTTTATATAGCAGGTTAAGCAAAATAGCACATCAACTGAAAATACATTGAAATCGACACTGTGCCCGCAACATGCCCTCAAGCCACGTCAACCCTTAGTTTATTTTTGCAGTAAGAAGCATTTGAACTCAATATCCAAGGTCGATTATAAATATTTAACATCTTGCCATTACAGAAAGACTTTTTCAGATTAAAGTGATCTAAAAACACAGCCTATATTCTTAAAAAACAGCATCATGACCTCTATAATGAGTGGGTCACTGAAAATGTTTTACTTCAATAGTCAGTCTTGATTAAAGAGTGGCTTTGCATCATTTATAGGCCTACGAAAATGTTATTTTTTAACCGGGGTCAACATAGCTGAAATGACTGGAGTGTGCACTAAAAAAAGACAACACACAGACCCGTGATCTTCATACCTCAACCAACCCTATGCATTCATGTATACATAAAGACACCTTTCAGAGCTTTCTGGTAGTGTGCACCTGGATTGAAAATATGACCTCATTCTGTGGCATCTCTTGTGCAGATTAGAAGTCATTAACCTTAACGACAGGCGGTGTGCTGTGTTGTCATCAGTATCTGACCTGTGGCTGAATGCCAAGAGACGTGAAGTTTGATCAGACTATGGTCCTTCATTTCAGCATGGGAAACTGACGCAAATGGTTCAAGTAGACGTAAAGTCCACCTTAATGAAGCTAAAGTGCAGAGTGCAGGCCCACGCAGCAAATGACTAGAAGAGTCCAAAGAGAAATTGACCAAAGATCAGCAACAGCAAGTTACAAATGAGGGTCAAACGGTGACATGACAAACTCTAAATATAACTGCTAATAAGATAAAGAGTAAAGACATTGGTAGTATTTTAAATATATACAGTGCTGGCTCAAAAGCTAACCAGGAATTGGCACTGAAAGTGAAAAAAGTCTATTGCAAACTTGCATACTTCATAATATTCAAATGTGTGCTTGCAACTGCAAATTATAGTAGTGATCTGTTGCTGTCAGATAGTGTGTAGTGAATATAAAGTGGGGTTTTTTTAATAGAAAAATGTCTGAAAGCCATGAAATTGAAGGAAACACTCAAATTAATTAAAACAGAAATGTAAATCTAGCATAGCAAACAGTAGACAGCTAATAAATATGCTAATATGCCAATGTTATAATATTGTGTGCATTATTTAAAAAAAAACATATTGCAAAAAAAAGGCAAACAATGCTCTACCCCTTTAATTGTTTTCTCAAACCACTGATAGTTTGGTAGCAGATTAAAAAAAAAAACATAGTGAATCATAGTCATGTTTGGGAGGTTTGGACTTCACACTGAATAAAGAGCAAAAGCTAAACACTGTCAGTGTTAAATAAACAATAAATACACCAGTCAATTGGCTAAGGTCAGTAATGTTTTCATTCAAGGCCAGAATGAAACAAAGAGCAAGAATCTGTTATTTCACTCTCTAAAATAAGCATCAAAAGATTTTCTCTTAAGCATTTATTTTAGTTACCAGAAACTGTTAATTTTAAGAGACAATGGCCAGTACTGTAACATTATAAGTTGGCACTGAACTAGCAGGTCTTGCAATTTTATTTTACTAACAAATTAGATATAATTTTTGGAACACTTGAGAGTTATAAAATATAAGAACTTGCTTTAGTAAATGGAATTCTAACCCCAATAAAAACAAACATTTTTAGTTTTTAATTCTGTACATATATGAGACATACAAGCAAACAAAGCAAATATTTGGACTCTGCAGCATCACTGTCACATCCAGAGCAAGTTCTTAAGGTGATGCCATAGCAACGACTGGTCAGCACCTTGGACAGAGGCTGCTGTTGATCTTACCAAACGATTATAAACATAAGGATTATAGGTCTTGCATTATTCTTTATTTTGAAGTATAGCGTGATTTGAGCCCAATAACAAAATTTGCGGAGATCAAAACTGGTGAATATAGCCTATATTAAAATAAAACTTCGTACGCTGATGCTACAGGTGGCAGGTCATGACCAACCTAAGTTCACGAGCACCTGTAAACTACAAGCTTTTGACACAGGCAGCAACTGCGGACAACGAAAGTGTGTGGCCCTTTAAGTCTAAATATAGTTCCTCTCGAAACTGATATCCACTGCCTTGCTGTCGTATTAGCAAACAGTCAACACAAAATGTTATTTTTTAAAAAACGTTGTAAAGTTACTAAAACATTGTCCCTTTTTACCTTATTCAAGTGGGGGTTGCGTGTAACATCATACCCCCTCTTCTTCGTGTAAACAAAGGTCTTGCTTTGGTCTGCTGACTTCTGCATCTCCCACTCGACAGATTCCTGTTTGGCTAAAGCGTGTGCCATGTTGCTTCCCCTTTAAATAGCGCTGAACTCAACAAGTGCACGCGCTGCATCAGACAGGAAGAGGTTACACAGGGAGAGTGTCAACAGCGGTTGCGTGTGTGCTGTTATCTATTAAACTATTAGCTGTAAAAGTCGATAATAGACTGGCCAATCTTATCTGAAGGAGAACATAAAGGTTTTATGTAAGATTTTCACGTGTGGTTTCAAAGAAACTTTCCCATGGTAGGAACAGGGAAAAAGAGACCGGGGCTAGTTGTCACAAAAGCTGTCGAAATATTTTGAGTTAGATTTAGTCCATACACGAAAGTGTTTTCTATAGCAGTGGTTTTATATGTTAGTTTTAAATACTTGGTTAAATAATTTATTAAATTAGAATATCTTTTTCTATTATTTTACCTGAGCCAACATATTAAGCAATAAAAGTATTAATGTAATGTAATATGTAAACACATACATAATTATTATTAGTAGTATTTGACCTACACAAATCTGTTTATCAGCAGGTTCAGGAGTGACAACATTTTTAACCTAACCTAGAAATTAACTTATAAAACCAATCCTGAAAAATCTACCCTACATTTATTTGTGATATTTCATAATTTAATCATAACAATTTGCAATAGGTAATAATTTACACACAAAATCCATAAAAATAGGGCACACTGTATTAATATGAAGGAATTTTCAGTATTTTTTACAGGTGTTTTACCTGTACTTTGAATTTTGCGCTGAATTGCATTGTGTTTTAAAGTTAATGGAAATATCCAGAAAATGAATGGATAATGTCCTGGCAGAAAATTACTAGTACTTTTCTTTTTTCTTTTTATTTCTTTTTTTTACAATGTACACTGTTTGAACAATTTTATATAAAAAAAAAAAAAAAAATAGAACCAAACTGGTGTGTGGTGGTGTGGTATCAGGTGATGACTAGCAAAGCAAGGTCACAAGTTTGCAACAGAAATCCACAAATAGCTCCGGATGAGGTTATATGGCTTTGAATAATCCAAAATTGCTGAGTAAGACATGTACTGCAATATGTCTAGGTAAAAGGTAGTCTTAACCTCAGACATACTGCACACAAATCTTTATTGCATGTGTGGCTCAGTTTGCCTCTTCATCAGATTTTTGAATAGACAAAACTTATTGTTCCCAGTATATACTTTTAGATAGCTTGTGTGTCTTTGTGTCACTGTGAGCATTACCTCACTCACCTTACAGTGCACAAGGCCATTGAATTAGCTGAACTGTCTCGTAATGATAAGAAGGATCATGTTTCACAAATGAGCATGTCTGAGAGAAGTGATCCAGCTGAACCTGGCCTACAGTATGTGTGTGCAAGATATCTGGTATGTACATTCTTACAGATTTAGAAGTGGTTAGGGTCCTCTTACAGAGACGCTTAGTCACTGTGACTGCTTTGAAAGCATTTGGCCCTGATCCAACACTGCATGCCAGGGGCAAAAATGTTGAAATTGCTTGCGCATACCAATTACTGTTCCCATATGAACAAATATGTAGATAGGAAACCTGTCTAGAATGTTAATTTACAATGGAATTTTCTCGATAGATACCTACAGAGCACATACTTATAAGCATACATGAAGAAAGATCATGTAGCATTAAGAAACTGCCTCATAGGCGAAGCTAATGGATATTCGGTGACCTTCAGACACTTCCCTGAATGTATGAAGTGCATTCCTTCTAGCCCCAGACCCATGTTACTTAATCTTGGCCTTGCACAGGCTAATGTGGATGATAATGAAGTTAAGTGCATTCAAGAAAAAAAAAAAACTGACAACAGAGACACACTGCATTACAGAATTACAGTACCTATTTTAACCCCAAAAAGCTAACCCCTTTAACCGCTACACATTTATACAAAAATAATAAAAATATTATTTTATTTATTTTTTATTTACTCATATGAAATGCTTTTTATTACATAATACAAATATTTAAAAAAATAGATATAGAAAATATTACAGAATATTATCTAGAACTTTCTCTGTTTAAATAGGATAAATAGGGTATCATTTGCTTCTTCCATGTATGAGGTGACTAAACATGTCAGAAATAGACTGGAAATGATTTACAAGAACAAGACTCTGACAGCGCCAGGTTTGAGATGATCCTAGCTTGCTAAATCTATCAAATATTTATTCTACTAAAAATATGGTAAAAGGATGGTTTTTCAGAGAGGCGTAGGCTTAGCAAATTATATGACAAAAAGACAAACACTAGCTGTCCAAACACTGTCACACGGCGTTACATACAGATAAATGAAGTGATAAATTGGGCAAGAGTTTGATAGAGGCTCAGATAAAAGCACAGTGAGGCTCAGATAGGAGCACATTCGGACCATTTTTTTTATTTTTTTATTACACTCTACACACCAACAGGGCAAGATGATAAAGCTGTTGATAGTAACAGATATTAACACCACAGTTTTAGGGGGGAAACAAACATGTAATTCAGTAAATAAAAAAATTTAGTAATTTAGCAAGACACTTTTTATCAAAAGTGATTTACAAATGAGAACCAGCATATGCACTTTATTATGAGAGCGAAACATATTTCCCATAAAATAATTCTCATAAATTCTGGCCAAAATATATTACAAATATATACAAAATGTGCTTTGTAAACAGTGCAGCTTAAGGAAATATATTTTTAATAATTTTTTTTATTTATATTAAAAATGCACTTCAAGTACATTTACAAACTTTTTAAAGATATTTTAGAGAATATTTATTATATTAAAAATGGCCAAAATATGCAGAGAAATATAAGTGAAATATATTTAGGTAAATATATTTTAACATTTTGGCAATTCTGTATATTTTAAATTTTAAAATCTCAAAAATATTTTTACCAAATGGAGTAAATAATGCCAATGTTTATAAACTATTGTATAAAAACAAGGTAATAAAAGGAATGCTGTATATTGTTAAATGCTAATGAAACAAAGACAGTGTGTAAGATATATACAGTATTAAAGCAGTAAGGAATACTTTTACTAGAATGCACAAAAGCTTTACTGTTTTCTGAATTGTTTCATTTAAAACCATGAATTCTACCTAGCAACAAGCTATGGAAATAGTCTTACTGGACAGCCTTACACAAACTACAAGCCTACAACCTTGCGACACAAGACGAACTATAATAGCCTCACACAAGCAGTTCAACAGCGAAAAGAAAAAGCCTCAGTTTCTTCTTTTCTTTATCTATGCTTCTTCTTCTCACATGAGGAATGGTAGTTCCCAAAAGTCCAACAGTCAAGCTAGTACTGCTATTATTTGCGCTTAGAAAAAAATTAGATAGGATCTAACATCGAGTGTAAACATGCAATTTTCTGTGCACACTCTGCGTTATCTGGTTCATAATAACAGGGCTTGCTTTCCGCTGTATAATTATATTTGCAGAGGTGTTCACTTTAGCGATAAGGTTTTGTGATTCCATACAGGAATTCAATTGGTCCCAGACCTAGGCTGTTTGAGCCTATTGGGTCTTTTATACAAGACTGGACTCTCACTGAATCAAGGAAGCCACAACATTGGTCAGATAACAGCAGGGTGGGGAAAATGTCTAAAGAGGACCAGAAAAGACAGTGAAGGATGTTTTTGATTACAGAGGACTGCTGAACTTCCTCCCTAACCTCTGAAATCCAGCACCTGGTGTTGCTGAAGCTGTGGTGTATGGCATTAACACACACACACACACACACACACACACACACACTCTCATAGTGTGCACCAAAACACCTAGACTTCCAAGAATTAAGAAATTATGCCTGTGCCGTGATATATACCTGCCAATACAAACTCCATCCGTGGAGAGTTTTCTCAATGAGAACCTGCTGTGGGAGTAAGGGGATCCCTCTGCTGCACTTATAACAGAAATTGCATGGATAATTTGAATAGGATAGAACTGTGAATTTGACACGGCATATGTGCTAGTAAGTAATACTGTATTTAGGAACAAAGTGAAAAGATTTAGCAGTTGGTGGTTTAGGAAGCAGCAAGAGAGTAACTGAATCAGAAGAGGTAGGAAATGGAAAGAACAAGGCTTTAAAATGTCAATAAATGTGTCTTGCATTTTCTCCATGCTGTTCACTTAGGAACAAAACAATGCACAAATGTTTAGTTCCACTTTAGACAAATGCATAAACACATTGTCTTAATGAAACACATTGTAGGGTCCTGCCCTGTGGTGATTCTAATAGAAAATCCCACTGCGCTGCATCTCAAGAGGGAAACATTCAAACACAACAGTTCCCGGTGAGGGTTTCTGCTGATTTTAACAAGCACAATCATTATATCCCAATAAAAACCTCAGCAGGGGTGAGACAAAGGGAACACACACACACCTCAGATCCTGGTGAGTTTCCAGAGAACTGAAGGAACACACACAGACTTCTGAGTTCACCTGGTGTCAGTGTCAGACAGAAATTATCATCAATTTTATATTCGGTTTTTCTGAAATGCAGACTCTTAACTGATGAAAGGTCACTTGAAGAGCGGGTGAGTGAAGTTGGAGCTATATATGTGTGTCTGAGGAGTGCAAAAGAAAGGTCTGAATATGAATTGAAAAGCTAAAGTGTCATGATACTTGACCAAAAACTGTCCAAGTTACAGAATAAGTTGCAGAAAGATAGAGAGAGATGTAAAGTGACCATGCTTTCACATGCAGTTTAGGGATAAAATAAAATAAAATGAATTGAAATAAAATGTTGCCATCGACATTTATTTATTTATATGTTACTTGAAGGAGAAGTGTGTCATTTCTGGCATTGAAATTTGACGTAATCAAAAAGCGGGTCAAAATGTATTCACTTCCAGAGTAAGTCGCAGTTATGTTTAAAAACAAGGTATTTGTTTACAGTTTATTAAAAAAAAAAAAAACTTTAAATATTAAATGTAGAAACTTTTGTCTTTAAGCATGCTTAAATTAAATGTATTACATATAAATAAATGATTAAAAAATAACAAAAATAAAATTAATTCATTAATTCCAAAATTTTGATAAAGAAAAGATTATTTCACAGTCAGAAAACATAGCAGTAAATATATTGCTTGTAAATATTGCAAACGAGTACCTAGAAAAACTCTTTTATAAATTTCAATGCCACTAATCTGGCAAATCCTGGCAAAACCACTGACTTGTTCTTTATAGTGCTCAGAATGTCAGCATGAAAATTTTCCATCACTGACTATGATGCTGCTATAATTAATCATCTCAAGTGATCAAGCAAAGTGTTTGCACGTGTTTGGCAGGGGCCGACTGGGTAAGCAAGCATGTTATCACACGAATAGGTGACTCAAAAAAAATACAAAATACAAAATGAGACATACTGAGAGATAAGGAGAAGCACAATGAAACCAGCCATACAGTGTAATGAGACTCGCCTGAAAAATGCAAGGCAGGTCAAAGGTCACACAAGGGAATAAGAGCTGCTTTTGAACTTGGTTCTTTGAAGTGATCTAGCACAAATACTGAGGCCAGTGTGATTTAGCAATTTACCGCTATATGTAAAAACTTGACTTTCTGCCAGACAAGAAGCTCATTGGCAGTTATGCAGATGTCATTATGTAATTCAAGTACTTTAACTTCTGATTTCTGGTCTGAGTATACTGAATTCTGTAATCTCTAGGTCTGACTGTGAGTGCTTTGTACAAAAATCTTGTATGTATCACACTTAAGATTTAGCAGAACTAAATAACCTGTGAGCTCACTCAACAGGACCCTGACTGTGAAACACTAGATAACAAACTCTTGACACTGAAATGCTGAAGGCAACAGTCCCAAACCAAAACTCTCAACCAAAAATGGAAGTAAACATCTATTTATCCTTTCACTGTAAATTGTTGAACTTGTTTCAAGCTACTGACTTGAGAACACTTACATGTTGAATTGCAGACCAAGTCTGGGCCAATATCAGAGCAGAATGACTCCCTGTGCCAAATCGGTGTGTTTGCTTAGGAACCATTTCTGTTTAGTTTGTATTAGCTGTTTGCATGCTTGAAGTGCTCTGCTCCTCTCTTGTGTATGTTGGCAGCTTCGCCTCGAGCACAGGAGGTCATGTCTCTTAGAGAAGTCTCTCCATGTGTCTCACTTTAGCAGGAGTCTTGGTGGGCTACTTTTATCAAGACATTGGACATCCTTATAACTTCCTGTATGTATGAACATCTTAAAAAAATAAAAAATAAAAAATACATTCCTCCTGAGGGGAAAATGTGGTTTGAACCACAGTGCTGGATGTGTAACTTGAGCATGGGCAAAAAAAATAAAATAAAATTTTAACCAGATCTTTGATACAGATCTTGTAAAGTTCAAAGTGCCCAAAATTATTTTAAATAAATGCTATTATATATTTATTACAATAAAAAATACATTCATAATTAAAAATTGCTACACATTCTGTCTACAAAAGAAATATCTTTAGTTTTTATTTATTTTTTATTTTTTTAATTAATACATAGGCTACAAGAAGAAATTAATACATTTATTCAGCAAGGATTCAGTAAATTAATCAAAATGGCAGTGAAGACTTCTTCATTATTACAAAAAAATCTAATAATTAGTCCTTTTGAACTTTCTATTTCTTTAAAGAATCCTGAAAAAAAGCTTTGCCTTGCATCAGCTTTGCCATCACAGGAATAAATTACAGTTCAAAGTATATTAAAATAGAAAACAGTTATTTTAAATTACAATAATATTTCACAATATGTTACTGTAATATGTTGAACAGTAGTGCATACAGTACAATACATATGTTTGCTGCACTGCTTTTATAATGACACTGCAGCCTGACCTTTCACACTTTTGAACATGTCTAAATATTTGCTGTCAACAAAATCAGTAGGGCTAAGCTAAAGTTATCTTCCAGCTAGTTTACAGGGCAGATGGGGGCTGGTTAGGAAATGCTCCCTGTAAATGGCTCTCTCTGTCTGGCAGGAAGCAGTAATAAGCCATGGAAAAGTGAAGGCCTCCTGAGATGTTTTATGACCATGACCTGCATAAATAAACACCTGACTCTTTAATCTACAGTGCATAGCCTTCATCGACTCTCTAAGGATGTGCCTGAGCAGCCACTCAACACAACACTCACGTTCCCTTAAACGCAAGCAAATTGTCTTCTTTAGCATATAAATGGAATCACGGACGGACTGTTAGCAGCGTGAGTGAAATCTGACCACATGCTGTTAAGTAAACTGGAATCCAGTCATGACCAATGCAAACCTACTTTAGAGGAGAATAATCTGTTGTTTTGCCTACTGAAGATTATCAAGATGCAAAGGCACAATGCTGGTTTGAATCTCAAACTATTTTTTTGAGAAACGAATTCTCAAAGTGAACACTATAGTTGCAATATTCAGTGACACAATTTTCAAACAGCATATGCTTTCACAAAACCTAGCGGTTCACCCCGGTTCATCACAAAGAGCTGATCCTCCTGATAAAGAACCTTCTATGGAACCAGTGTTTCGCACAGCCATGAGCAGAAATATCACGCAAGGCCATTCCTTTCAAAGCGACACTGCCAAACACTCATGTAACAATTTATGGGTTCTTCTAGATATGATATGTATTATACATTTTAGCCATATCAATATAAGATTCTACAGACAAAGAGAAGTGGATCTTATTTAGGAGACAAGTCTGATTCCTCTTACTCTGCCTCCATCATTTAGTGTCATGTGTTCTGATAAAATAAAATAATGCCAATGTGCAAAAAATCAAAAAAATAATACACCTTCTATTGAGAGAGAGCTCATGATGATTATAGGGGCACATTCTCTAAGTTGGAGGGTGGAGGCTGCAGTCTAAAGCAATGAGATCACATTTCTCTGTTCAGACTTGACAGAGAACTTCACAGGGTGCTGATGTGAGCCTACATTGTGGAACCTGAAAGACTGACCATTTCCCTGAGTCTCTGGGAAAATAAGCAAGGCTGAAAGGTGATTTTAAGACGTGGTATTGAACGAGAATTAGAAAACAGAAACAAGTATATGTATGACATATCACATGTGAAGTCAGTTCTTGCATCTAAATGCATCTTTCTTGTTCCAGCAGTCACTTCAATAGGAAAGGAATTTGTGCATTTCAGTCTGAAGTGTCTACACACAATAGTATTGTTTGGTGGCCTCTTTAATTTCTTGGAAAAAATAAAACCCAGTCATTCAGATTCTCAGAGCTCCCGCAGCTCATTAAGTGGAAAAATGAACACCTTTGATAGTGTTAATCTCACCGAATGAAGCAATGAATAAATGGCAATGAACAAACTAACTATTCTAAAAAGACACTGCGCACATTATGAAGTGAAGGGTGAATGAACACAAAACCTTTTCATTTGCATGAGTCAATGAAGAAAAGAAATGTAAAGATAAATCATGAATAACGGAGCATTTTCATTGGGTTACATTTGACCTGAACAAAAATGCTTTTCAATAAAAACATCAAAAAGATATATTTATAACAAAACGTTACTAACCTTGACACAGCTGTGACTATTGAAAGTGAAAGTGACATGACATGTGGCCAAGTATGGTGACCCAATTTGTGCTCTGCATTTAACCCATCCAAAGTGCACACACACAGCAATGAACACACACACCGTGAACACACACCCGGAGCAGTGGGCAACCGTTTTATGCTGCGGCGCCCGGGGAGCAGTTGGGGGTTCGGTGCCTTGCTGAAGGGCACCTCAGTCATGGTATTAAAGGTGGAAGAGAGCGCTGTACATTCACTCCCCCACCTACAATTCCTGCCGGACCTGAGACTCTAACCATTAGGGCATGACTGCCCCTATAAGGTGCATGCACACATCAATTTTTATCACACTCTACAATAATGACTTTTTTTGCATTATTGTAAGGGGTAGGTTTAGCATTGGGGTAGGTGCAGTCAAGAGAGTGCACAATTTCCTGTTCTCTTGTCACATGACGCTTCCTACACGTTAATTTGGCAATACTTGTTTTTAAAATATTGATTATTACTTTTTTAAAATAGTAGTTATATTAGCTACATTTATACTACGTTTATGTCTATATATATAAATAATTTCAAAAATTGAAAGTCAAAAATCGAAAACACATTCGCTACAGAAAGTCGGTTTTTGAATGATATGTAGGACTATTTTATGAAATTTGTGAATGATCGAACCTGCAGACAAAAAAGGAGCGTGACGTCATCGACCCAAACAAGAATCTGCATACATGTGCAACTTTGAAGGCGTTCTTTTAGCTGGCAGACCCCCTGCTCGCGTGTTTGCACCATCATGTACACGGACACAAGTGTCAGTGATGTGGGAACGGAACCGAACCACAATAAAGCCGCTGCTGCGCTATTGTGCTCTCAGTGGAACGAATCTGTGGAAAGCCCCTTTGAATTCTGGATATAAGTGACTCTTTGAAATGTCAAATAAAGATTTATTCAAACCCCACGATTCATTCAGATTAAGTGGAGAACGCTCTCTCAACTTCACTTTCTCCGCTCCATCGTTGCAGAGCATGATGGTCCCTCCCCTATACGAAACTCTTTGTGAAAATCTTGTTGGGACTTTTTTCCTCCCTTTCCCTTAAACGTCAAGTGTAATTCATACCAAGGGCTTCGTCTCTGAGCTCTCCCTGTCTTGAAGGTGGAGCAGATATGAGAAGAAACGGACTATCAGCTCATCCAGCAGAAAACCCTCTGAGATGAAGTAACTTTTAGACGGTTCTTGCTTAAATAACAATCATCTGTTTGCGGATTGAACACCTCCATCAATCGAATGATAGCAGGTATGGCGCATTTCACCTTCAGTGAGAATTATCACAGCTGCTATTTATTTACTTTATTGTAAAAAAAAATGAAGATTAAACACTTTTTGCACCACTCTAGCCTTTGGAAAAACAAAGTGTCATGATCTTTGTCATTATCACTTTGAAGCTTCGCAGGTATAGTTATTTACTGTAAAGTTTCTATAAAAAGATGGGCTATAATTAACCTTTTTTTCATGAAAATTTTTATTGAGTTCGTCAAGCTAAAAATGCACTTAATATTATATATATATATATATATATATATATATATATATATATATATATATATATATATATATATATATATATATATTTATCTGTACATCAGTGATGATAAAGTTAGGATATGTTAAAGACCTCTCATCTAACAAAATGTATTTTAACATCAGGCCTTGCAAAAAAATAAAAATTAAAAATAAATTAAAAATACAGCCAAGGTCTTTTTTTGATGGAAGGTCTGGTTGTCATAGTAATTTTTGTGCAAAGGAGACAATTACCATGCAGATTACTTATAATTGTCAATGTAAATATTCATGAAGCCTATCCATAAATGATTGACGGTGAGGGAAAGACGTGCACTGAAAGATCTGGCAACTTTGAATGAATTAGTTTTAAACTTAATTGTAAATGGGACCATTAGCGCCACCGTTTGGTTGATGAAGCTGGTTGAAAAGTTTGCAAGACTGAAATTGCTGTGCCTTGTAATGGAAAAATGGGGTGATGCTGACATGGAGGGGAATTTTCTACATCTAGTAGGCTACTACAGCCGGTTTTTCGCCAGTAATCTAAGCATCTCAAGATTTTTTGGAGCAAGGCAGATGTGTCTATTACAGAAAAGCCATCGGAAATGTTATTGGAAATGTCATTGCGATATTTCAGCAGTGATAGAGGAATGTCAGATTGCAGATGCTCATTTTAGCAAGAGAACTGTTGATAGAGAGATCAGACCTCATGTCAGACCGAGTTTGCCTGAGTCTGTCTGTTTTGCAGACTTTTAAAGGCTCAAGCTGTCTGCACATTTTACATCATTGTCTTACTGGAATTTGTTTGGACTTTTGTAAGTGCTTCGCTTCTCATGGCCCTCTCCAGTAGGGATGCATAAGATTTGTCATTGCCTGGATCCATAACTTCCCCGCACAGATTCATGCACATATTTTCCCCTCACACTTCCACTGAGGCCACACAGCGCTGTCTTTAAAGATTGATTCTCACAGACAGAGCGGCTGATGTAGATAATCCACATTGACGGCATGCCATAGTGAAGTGTGAGGTGAGAGGAGAGGGATTTCAGCTCCTCAGGGAAAGTACTAAAGCAAAAATGCAGCAGCAATCTATATTTCCAACCCACACTCTCCACTCCTAAACTGACTACTGATTAGAAAATGTTGATGCAGTCAACGTTTTTCTTGGGTGCTCAGCAATCTGAGTGGTAGCTGTGAAACACTTGGCATTGTGGTTTGCCTTTTTTTTTTTCTTCTTCTTTGTGTGACTGGATGTGGATAATCATTTCTATAGTGTTGCACTTATACAAAGACTACCCTATAGAAATACTTTTGGACTTGGGGGCTTATAACTCTGTTTTAGCTTATGAATGCTTTTTTTGACATTTCATACTTTTTTCTTGCAATTCTGGATCAGTGGAATATAAATCGGGGGAAAAGTCAGAATTGTGAGGAAAAAAGTAGCAATTACTTTGCTGCAGTGGAGCAAAAAAAAAACTGAATTGTGAGACAAAAAAATCGCAATTACTTTTTTCTTTTTTAAACATTTATTTTTACCACATGGTGCAAACAGGCTTCAGTTTTGGGTTTAGTAATGCTGGTCTGATTCTGAAACATAGTAATTGTAACAGTGCTAATATATTGCTTTTCCTTTAAGATTTAATTGGTTGCATGTTTGCATTTTTGTCTTCACTTGCTTTGAATAAGTATCTACTTAACAAATAAACAAGACTCTTATCCTGACTGCTAAATCAGGGCCTTCAGTGTTCTCATATTGCTGAATAGTCACTGTTGTCCATGGCAATTCTATATCAGTCCACACATCCAGGTAACTGAAACTAGCACTATTTTCGTGTATCATATCACACAGGTCTTGTGTCATGATCCCTTCAAATAAACGCAAATGGCACCATGTTGTCTCTTAGTTAATGATTATAGTGTAACTCCAGGGGACTTTATTATCTTTTAATATAATATTGTTACAGTTTTCACTTTGTTGCAAGGCGATGTTTTGTATGATGTAATGGAATTCAATATTCTACCTTTACTGGTTAGTAGCCGTGTATTAAAGCTGGATAATGTAAAGTCAACTGGTCATTATTGCAAAATAAACCTGTCACTCTAATCAGGGCCCTGAAAGATCTCTTAAATCTGCAAACAGGGTTTCTCACTGACATGGAAAACCTGAAAATAATAAGGATACTTGCATAAAATTGTGATTTCCAGGTCTGGAAACATCATGGAAATGTATAAAATATTTATAAATTATAGTCAGTGCAGTCTCTATTATTTGCATTTTAAAATGCTTGTTCTGCAATCACGAATGCCTGCATAAGTTGTAGAAATGCATTGGGAACCTTGGTATTCATTTAAAAATCACTACTTTGTTCCCATCATTTTTGTGCATTATTTATGTGGTGCATGATTCCATGTGTGACCTGCGTGGAAGAGTCAAGAATCTTTTCATCACACTGCAAACTGATGGTCTGGTGGAAAAATAAAATGCACCCATATCTAAAACTTTTTCCAGTTAGAGCTGTACCTGACACATAAATGAATGCAGAAGTAGGCTGCTGACCACTTTGTGCATTTACTGTATGTGTGTGTGGGTGCATGTGTGTTTAGATTATCATATAATTTTCTACTCTGATTTACTGGTAACCGTACCAATTGCATTACCATCCGCAGAACCCCAGCATATACTTAATACTAACATTTAGCAAGACAGTAGGAAACGTTTCCAAACCACTGACTCAAAATACTCAAGTCAGTGCCGACAGGGTCAATATTCATACAGTCCCCGCCACAAACCTCCCGTCTCCACAGGCAGCATCATTTTCCTCTAATGGCAGATATTTTCTCTCAGCCGGTGTCGTTTAGGGACTAGATTTTAAATGCAAGCATTTTTGTATGCTATTTAACTCATTTGTTTAGTCTCTAAAGCTAATGCAGCAAATCTGGCTTTCAGTAATTATTTGAACTATTTCTTTAGTAATACAATTTTATTGTGTGTATCTTAAAAGCAGATTCTAAGTTTTGTTTTGGAATCTGTGGGAATACTGTTGTTGACTTAACAGGTACATTAGGATTTGATTTAAATATCTTTGGAATGTGATAATGGGGAATGAGGTGAACTGTACAGTATATACACTCACAGAGTCTCAGGGGTCTTGAAATAGTGCTACAAAGTCTTATTATTTGTCTCCCCCTAGTGGTCATGACTGTATTAATGTAATCCTCTGTTCTTGATTTTGATATTTTGAGCCTGCTACTCCTGAGTCCCCCTGCATACTAAAGGGCTGATGATATAAATCAGGTTTGCTAAATGATCAAGACATCCAAAATGCGCAGTGCTGGGACCTGGAATGAGATCCACTAATTTGTATGAATGCCTGTAAGAAATATACTGCATGCATTACTGACTGCATGCATGGTATACTGCATGCAGTGATTTTACTGATACAACTAATTAGTGCAAAAAAAAAAAAAAAATCCAAGCACATGCTGTACACAAGGTTAGAAAAATCACATACTGCAGAGACACCGTTATGGTTTCTGGGCCCTCTTGACAGCATATTCACTCGTTCCCCCACTTTCCGGGGGTGGGGAGGGGGTCCCCCTCTGAACAAATCGCATTCCGCGTTCCTCTCGGTAAATTGCGTCCCGGGGGGGATTCCCCTCGGTAAAAATCGCAATTGCGTTCCCCTTCGTAGAAATTTTCCCCTCAGGGCCCCCGTCCATCGTCAGGCCCTTAGAATCGTCCTAACCTGAAAAGTTCATCTAAATGTAAAAAAATAGGGGAAATACCAATAAATTATAATGTCAGCAAAATGTGTTCTCATATTTTTGGCTCTGACTGTTCTGGGCTTTTCTAAGCAAAGCTGAATATGTTTTATCAAAACACTTATTTATTTTAGATATTTTCTTGAAATGCTTCAATATGAAGTGTTACATACCTATATATAAAGTGATAATGATTCTCTGTTTTTCTTTCTGTCTGGTCCAGGGGTCTCTCTGCAATGGGCCCGGTACCCTTAACGCTCCTGCTTTGCGTCTCAGCACTGGCTGTGCTGGTGTCTGCAGTGGTGGACGATCCCACAGGTGACGATGACTACACCTGGCCGCAGAGGAAAGTACCACTGGTACAAGAAAAGCAAACGGTGCACCTGGGAAGTTCTGAGTTTTTGGCCAAGCCGCAGACTGAGCTCCATGGAATATGTGGCATTGAGTGCCAGCGGGGTCTCCCGGAGCCCAGCCTGGACGATCTGGAGCAGCTACTGTCCTACGAGACCATGTACGAAAACGGAACCCGCACGCTCACCACCGTCACAATACAGGAGCTAAATGTGAGCAACGACTGGATGGGAGGTTCTGGGTTACATACTCGGCGCAGACGAGAAGTCTACGGCACGGACACGAGGTTTACCATCGCCGACAAGCAGTACTCTTTGAAGTATCCATTCTCCACATCTGTGAAGATCTCCACGGGTTGTTCTGGAGTGCTGGTGTCCCCCAAACACGTCCTGACTGCGGCTCATTGCATCCACAATGGTACAGACTACCTGGATGGGGTACAGAAACTTAGCGTTGGTGTGCTGAAAGAACGTTCCCGCCGGAAAGGAAAGGGACGGAAAGGGAAAGGACGGAAAGGGAAAGGTCAGAGGAACCGTAAGGAAGAAGAGGAGGATGAGGAAATCAATGAAAATATAGATATTGGAGAAAAGCAGGAGCGTAAGGGAAAAGGCAAAGGCAGGAGAAACCGTAGTCGCCGCAGCACCACCTCCGAACAGCCTTCGTTCCGATGGACCCGGGTGAAACAGATGCAGGTGCCAAAGGGTTGGTTTAAAGGGATCTCGGAGAACGTTGTGGCCGATTATGACTACGCCATCCTGGAGCTTAAACGGGCACAGAAGACCAAGTATATGGATCTAGGTGTTATTCCCTCTGTCAAGAAGCTTCCCACAGGACGTATCCATTTCTCTGGATTCGACGACGACCGGCCAGGCAACCTGGTGTACCGCTTCTGCTCTGTGTCCGAGGAGTCCAACGACCTGCTGTACCAGTATTGTGACGCCAAGCCTGGCTCCAGTGGCTCAGGTGTCTACATTCGGCTCAAAGATCCTGGCAAGAAGAAGTGGAGGCGGAAGATCATTGGAGTGTTTTCGGGTCACCAGTGGGTGGATGTTAATGGGATGCAGCAGGATTACAACGTGGCCGTGCGAATCACACCCCCCAAGTATGCACAAATCTGCCTCTGGGTCCATGGGGACTCCAGCCAGTGTCGGGGCACCTGAGAGACTCCATCAGCGGCCCATCTGACTGCCTCTGTCCCGGCTCTCAGCAACCCTTGTGCCTCCCATTTGTGCACCACACAAACTGCTGCATTCATCAACACTAAAGACTAAAACACACCTGCCATTGAACTTTTCCAAGCTATTTTGCTACCTTAATTTATTTTATTAGACAACTTTTGTTATGAATCAGTTAGAGCGAATGTATTTCTAGATTCAGTTGTCCTAACGAGAACTAATTCTGTCCTAAACTGTCGTTTTGAATTAGAAAATGTACTTCAGTCAGTGTTGTTTGATATGGGAGGCATTTGTTTTGTCTGGTAATCTGTCTGGATACCTTGAAGTAGAAAGCTAGATGACTAGTTGACACAAGAAAAAAAAAAAACTTTTTTTTTTCTGAGAGAAAAAGCTTTGAAGTTTATTTGTGGATTTTATTTCCCTTTTTCTTCTTGAAGAACACATTTGAGTATCAATGTGCTGGTGTTCTTTGAAACCCTTTGTTCTTGTTATCATCATTAAATGTTATGATTGTGTGCCTTTGATAATATAAACTGTAACCTGTCTTCATGGGCTTCCATTTACAAAAGTTCTGCTTTTTGTATCACAGTGCAGGCAATTAGTTGGAGGTTTACCCTTCAGATTCAGATGCCCTTGTTGACTTTTGGTGCTATTTTTAATTTTAAAATACAAAACATAAGAGGACCTGTCGGAGTAACAGTCTACTGTAGAACTGTAAGTATGTATTTAATGTAAGACTCGTGTTACGAGTTTCATATGATCATGTCGTTCTTTAAAAAATACACAGGGTTATTTAAATTTAGATACGGTTAATGATACATATCACTGTAATTATGATAAAGAGAAAAGCAATATAGCTTGATAGGAAATAAAAACTGAAAATTTTAATATAAAATTGATGTTTTGAAAAAACAGATCACATACGTTTTCAATTTGTACAACTTTTTATAAATGTTTGTTATTAAGGACCAAATAAACTGAGATTTATATGTGTTTACTTTTTCATCAAACTTTGTTTAAAAGTTTTTAAATGTGCTTTTAATTTTGAATTTCCACTCTTGATTCTTTATCTCTCTATTATATAGATAATTATTATTATATTGAAAATATAGGCTATAAGAATACATGTTGTTTTTTTTTTGTTTTTTTTTACCAGAAACATGTACCTTAAACTTTGCAGCTTAAAAATGACTGAATAATGTTACGGTCTCTTTTTTATCGTGTGTTGATACAGAGCTATCCTTCTGAAAACAGACACAGGGGGACGCAGGTGGGCAATTCTTCCCATCAGTGTTTATTGCATCTTAGAGGGCTTACATGCACTATGTAGGGGTGTCAAATATGAAACAATAAATCAATTTTTTTTTCTTTCAAGAAAATTGCAAAAGAGAGATCCAAAGATCTGCCTTTGTCATTTCCACGAGCTCTAACAGGGAGAGTAAGTTACAGAGCCTAGGCAACATAGGGCTGTCAATCAGACGTTTCTGTAACACTGTTTAACAGTGACCTCCTGAAAAATTGTTCAGATCTAAGAGTCTCTCTGCTAATGAACCTACACTCTGTTTTCTATGAACTCAGGTATTTTCATCCAATATATCTCCTCCACACTCTATTTTGCTGTGCAAACTACAGTACCACCACTTACCAACAGAGGGAGCATGAATCAACCGTTACGTGTAACAAACAAGGGTCAGGGGGTTTATAATGTAGTATGAGTGGGAAAGACTGAGAACCAAACATGTGGATGGGTTCTTCTACAATTATACAAAATAACACTACATGTACCAGCTTCAATTTGGATTTTATACAAGCACAAATAACTATGAGACTCAAACACAGCATTCCACTGACTACAACTGTGAAATCTTGGGGGGGGGGTTTGGGAAACATAACCAGTTTA
Organism: Acrossocheilus fasciatus; assembly: GCA_036784905.1. Taxonomy (NCBI): domain Eukaryota; kingdom Metazoa; phylum Chordata; class Actinopteri; order Cypriniformes; family Cyprinidae; genus Acrossocheilus; species Acrossocheilus fasciatus. The sequence continues at coordinate 24,491,178 of CM071953.1, forward strand.
AGAAGTCGCTGTACATTTGTTATGTCAAGATACTGCAAAAGGCCTTTCTTAGAGATCATCTGAGATTTGTAGCACTGAGATTTTGCTGAATTAAAGTACAAATTTGTTATTTTCTTGGGGAAGTATGTAAACCGTGAACTGACAATTAAATTAAAACAAAGTTTCAACTGAAGAATCAAAAAATATATGTATATATCAGAAAAATAAATACCAGTTAAAATACAAAAATGACATGTAATCACCAAGAGGGTTATCTAGGATAGAGGAGCCTGGATATGTTATTAATTTATACATAATTCATATATATTTAGAATTCATATATTTATTATTTGTAAACAAACAAATGTCAATCAATGATGGGAGATGACAACAGCATGTCTTATAATCCGAGTACCAGGTTCACATCAATAGGTTGTACACAGATAAAAATTTGAACAGAGGAGAGACCTTTTTTGGTCAATGAGGATAATATACACAGAGTACCTTCTGCGAATCATGATACATTGCACACTGCTCCAAAACTAACATACAACAGAAAGCACTTCAACAACCTGTTTAGGACCTCTGACCCCAAAAGGGAAGTCCTAGAGAAATGAGAAGTTGAGGGGATCCACATACACACATCATTCATTTCAGACTTAAACACTGGAAAAGACATACATACACATCTTTTTTTAATCGTTCATTTTCATTCGTGTGTTTTTCTTAATAATTTTATTCTGTTTCGTTCAAAACATAGGATAACATCGAAATAAGCACATCTTCATTTTTCGCCTTGTTTTCTCTATGATTCACTTCACAGTTTGTGCTACAACATGACACAGGAAGGCTGGGCGGGGCAGAGTGGGTGGGGTTTGGGTTGGGGGCGGGGTCAGTGGACATCTAGCTGCAGGCTCCTCAGGCGTCTGGGGGTGTAAACAGACAGCAGACTTCTCTCACTGGAGCTCAGTCTTTGAGAAAACAAATACTGCAAACAGAGCACAGAGAAAGTGTCACGGTGCTTTGTTATTTAGTGCTTCATCTGAGCAGCCACTAGAAATATAACGATACCTGGAAAATTATAAGAAGTCTTTGATGTTCAGATCTGCAAGGGGATCCTTGGTGGGAGGCTTTTTGGGGCTCTGAGCAGCTGGCCCTGGAGACAACTGAGAAAGTAAAGGGTGCATGAGGAAATGATGATGCAAACTGATTAAAATAATATATACTCTACTGTTGGGTCAGTATAATTTTTTAAATAAAGAAATACTTTGTATTTCTACATTGTATTTGTAATGTGTGTATATATATATATATATATATATATATATACATATTTTTTTTTATTAATTTTTTTGTTAATTACTGGTGCTCCAGGTGTTCCTGTTGCTGCTGGCCCTGTAAATGGTGGTCTCATCATGGGCTGACCCATGGGCTGACCCATCATCACGGGCTGGGGCATCATGGGAGCTCCTGCTGCTGGAGCCTGAGTAAACAATAAAAAATAAAGCAAGTGAATAGTGTAAGTGCAAAATACAGAGACTCTTTTAACATTTTAAAAATGATTTCTCACCATGCCAAAGCCAGGCTGTGCTCCCATGGGTGGTGCCATGGCTCCAGGTGGGGCGGCAGCTCCAGGGGCGGAGCCAGACTAAACACAATTAGAACAGGACCACAATTAAATATATACTAAAAATATTTGGTGGCTAGTAAATTTCACAAATACTAAGAAAACGGCAATTACACTGGAAAAAAATTGGAGCAATTTTCACTCAAAAAGTTACGGAAGAGGATTCCGCAGTGCTTTAAACCAGTTGAAAGGCAGATGAAACAGCGCTGCCATTCTCAACAACAGTGACGTGGAAAACAGGAGAAACACTGTCAACAATCAGAATACTTTTTAAATCCACAAATTAATATTTACAATGGATTTACTGTAGTAACACTAAACCTACCCAATTAATACATTATTATTAAACACTCGTTAGGCAGCTGATTTCCACTTTTCCGATGAGAAAAGGAAGAAAAGCGAGTTTGGCAAAAGATGGATTCAAACCCTTGTCAAGCGCATCATATGCTACATCCATGTGCATTACTCTACGTCTGTGACCTACGCCACAGCAGACGCTGTTTGGCACTCTCCAACGAGATGAAATGAACCTGACATGAGTCTGTTTATTCTCCGCATTTTAATTAAACCTTTTTTCTCAAAATTTAACGACTTTTTGCTTGAAATGTAACTACTTTTTTCCTTGTAATTTATAGAGTTTATTCTCAACATTTTATTTAGACCTTTTCTCGAAATTTAACAGGGTTTTTTCTTGAAATTTAACTACTTTTTTCTCGTAATTTAACGAGTTTATTCTCAACATTTTATTTAAACTTTTTTAATCTCGAGATGGTTTTATTTTTTTTATTATTGCTTGGCCCTAATCCTTTTCCGTAGAAATTTACATATTGAAGTATGTTGGCACCAATAGCCTCATGGGCTTGGGCCAGCATATAACGCCATTGCACTTCGGGTGTCCAAAGTTCGGATCCTGGCTCGCGGACCTTTCCCGATCCCATCCCTCCTCTCTCTCCCAGTTCACTTCCAATCAATACTTAACTATCCTATCATAATAAAAAGGCAAAAAAGCCAAAAATAAATCTTAAAAAATGTTTTAAGTTGAAAGACTGAAACATTTTTTAATTGTGTAAGAAAAAAGCAAGTGCTACCATCTGAGCACCAGGTGTGCCCCAGCTAGTAGGGGCGACCTGAGGGGTCCAGTTAGCGCCTCCTGTCAGCTTCTTCTCATTCCACTGGTTGTCCCTGTACAAAACAAATAGCTGTCAGCCAACATAATATGTGTAAATCATTCCTCTCGGTTCATAAATACAGCTCTAGGGCCACACAAAGTGAACGTGATTAAATTGTGCTCCAAGGGAGACCGAATCAATCAAGCTGCCATAACAGTCTAAATGAATTGTCAATACGGGTCAGATTGAGTAATTCATGTCCGTGAATAGATGTTATGAATAAGTGACAAGATTTATAGGTGTCTGGAAACAACAGCGATATGGAGATGCACTGCAACAGACACTGAACTTACTTCTTTTGGCTTCCCATCCCCAAGTCTACAAGGGAGGAAGAAACAAGATAAGTCAGAGTCGGCAATGATGGTGTGTAAAATGACTCAGTCCTTCATTACTCCATACGTACTTCCGACTAAATTGGCGAGTGATGAGTCCAAGTCTCCTCCGATAGGTTTGATTGGTTGGGCAACTGCTGCGGGTACCATTGTTGGGGTCATTGCTGGTGCCATGGCCGGAGCCATTGTCAGTCCAGCGGTGGGCACAATTCCAGGTGTCAACGGCGTGCTTGCTGCAGCCATGGGGGTCCCGCCTGTGCTCTGAGGCGTTATGGCTGGCATCAGAAGGTCTCCTAATCCGTCAAACACTGGGGTTGGCACAAAGAAGAGTGGGTTAATATAGCCAGGATGGATTGAGACCATTTTAGCCTAGACTTGATTTGGATTTACTGTACAAACTGTCAGCAATCTCATAATACACTAAGTCAGATTTAACAAGAGTAAAACATAAGACAGAAACAATAAAATAAAACACATATACACTACCTTTCAAATGTTTGCGGTCGGTAAGATTTTTTTAATGTTTTTGAAAGAAGTCTTTTACACTCACCAAGGTTGCATTTATTTATCAAAAACAGAGTAAAACCAGTAATATTGTGAAATATTTTCACAATTTAAAATAACTGTTTTGTATTTGGTTTTTAGGCAGAATTTTAAGCATCATTACTCCAGTTTTCATTGTCACATGACCCTTCACAAATCATTCTAATATGTTATTTGATACTCAAGAAACATTTATTATTATCAACGTTGAAACCCAGATACAATTTTTTCAGGATTATTTGATCAACAGAAATTTCACAAGAACAGTTTTCATACGAAATTTATCTCGCAATAAAGTCTTTACTTTTGCTTTTCATTAATTTAATGCATACTTTCTAAATAAATGTATTCCTTAAAAAAAAAAAACGTACTGACCCTAAACTTTTGAAAGGCACTGTAATAATATAAAAAAAATTCAAACCCATACATTTATCAAAACATTCATGAGGTATTCAAAACTACATCCAGGAGTGTTTACTACATGCATTGGAAAGTCGCAAACTGTCAACACACATCAGCACATCTTTATACACAGGATTTTCATTGCATTACAACATGGTTAGACACATTCTGTCAGGCACCAAAAAAAATATCCTCACTGAAGAACCATTTGTACTGGATGTGGAGATGGGCTGAGATCCAACATCTCCCAGTCAATGACCCAAAAATTTAACCCTAAATGCAAAGGGTTAGGGTCCTCAAAAATTTTAAAAGTGCACCAAGTTTTTTTCAGCTTACAATGACTTAAATGCAAATATAAATGCAAAGAAAAATAAATATTTACAAATGTTTAAAAATGCACACCCTAGAAAAAACATGAAAACTTCACATAAAGTATCTAAATATTGGAAAAGTTTAACATTATTGTCATTTTGCGTAGGAGTGTTACTCACATTAACATAAATTTCATTAATTAAACAAATGGACTAAATTAATGAATATAACATGATTAAACATTAACAAAAATACAGGTGTTTTCTTCAAAATACAAAAACATAACTAGGACAAAAAGTGTGTAAAAAAAATAAATAAATCACACTGATTGTCAAATAGACCTATATTATGGCACTACTATCCAAAATCCTTCCAGGCCAACAGGTGTTAGTATTAAGTCCAAAACCACTGTCAAAGTACCTAGTGCACCTTTTATGAAAAACTATTCTGGTACCAACAACATTAAAGCAGGCAATTCATTCTAATGCAGTAATGCACAAGATCTGTAACATGGGCAAGCAGGGAAAATCCTCACACAGAGGTTAAAAGCTAAAGATGTGCACTGAAATAACAAACAGTGCTACAACATTCACACCTCCTAAACCCTTTGGCGCAACTGGGTAAAATGATACATGCTGCAAAGCCCTGAGTTCTCTTGCCAACTCACCAATGGCACAGCAGGAGCAAGCAATGAGCCAGATCAGTGCGCAGGGAGAGATTTATCAGAAACAAAGCGCAGAGAGAGATGACAGATGAAAAAGTCGAAAAAAGCAGTATTACAGTAAGAGAGCAAGAAAGGACAGAACACAAAATGAAATGAAAAAGGAGAAAAAGCAGAGGGAGAATGCATTTTATAAGCGCTGCACCATCCTCTCTGTATTATTTAAGAAGGTCAGCAGATACAGAAGTGCTCATGCAAGGCAAAGGTGTGCTGAGAAGCAAGCAATCCTGAAAGATTCCTCACTGTGTTCAAGAGAAACTAAAAATAGTTTTATCAAATTGATAAGTATTCATGTTTATTAAGAGTATAATTATCTGTTTAAAACACCTAGTTTGATTTCTCACCTGATGTATCAAAGCCACCAGAGGGCGCTGCGGTGGCAGGGGTGCTGTCTGCCGCCACTGGTGTGGCAGATACCGGCACAGAGCCAAAGGCATCAAAAGCTGACTCCAGCAGGTCAGCTGGGGCCGAGGATGGCACTGGTGCTGGAGTTGGTGTAACCGTGGGGGCCACCGGTGAAATCAACCCTGCAGACATCAACAGATAAGACGCTACATCCACCACAAATACATTGCACACTTTCAGATTCTTAACAGTTCTCAAGTATCTAAACAGTTTATTACGGTCCAGCATAAGAGCCATTTCAAAACATGGGGTTTCTGAACTAAACTACTGTTTAAATGTACATAAAGGGTTTTTTTTTTTTTTTTTTTTTACATATTCAAGCTAAGGCTATCAATATATTAAATGTAACTTATTTAATAAACATTGGGGTCCAAACTACTTTTTTTTTTTTTGGTGCTATTTATATACTATTATAGTTTTATTATAGGTTTATCATTTTTAAAAGTATTTCTATATAGCTTTAATTTATTTCAATTTCATTTTTAGTAGTGCTTCAACTTCAAACATTTTTTTAAAGTTTTTCATTTAATACTTTTTGTTCTCTAATATTTATTTTATATTTGAAATTACTGAAATTATTTTTTAATTATGAATGATTATTAATTATATTTAGTTAACAATATTTTTTTTTTTCTAATTTAATAGAAATTTCCATTATAAAGCAGCACATCAATTTGAGTTAAAAGTTCAACTGAAAAATGAGTATTAATTTAAATACATTTCTTATTATTGGTACGTATTGGTATATCTCCTAGTTTTAGCTTCTAGAATGATATATTTATCTAAATTTTATTATTGTTATTGCTATTAATATTATGTGTGTAAAATTATTCAAACAACAACAACAACAATAATAATAATTGTTATAATAATTACTATTCTGTACTAATATTTCTCAACAAAAATAACAGCAATAATTATAAGTAATTAATAATTAGTACTTTTTTATTATTGATATATCGTGATATATCATTGATTATTATTATTATTTATTTGTTTATTAGGCCTTAAATGTATTGCATAACAGCTCTTCGGCAGTGCCATATCCAACTTCTCATTTTATCATAAACAAAAAAAGAGCAATTTCCTAATCAGGATGTGTGACCCATACCTCCAAGCAGGTCACCTGATGGTGCTCCGGGAGCAGCGGACTGGGTCTCCCCAGTAGTGTCACCAAATGTGTCTGTTCCAGAGACAGACGTCCCACAGCGCAGCATGAAGGAGGAGAAGCATTAGTCAGCCTTAAAGCTGCATACACACTGAGAGAGGGGCAGATGAAGAGAGTGAGCTGAGATCATACAACAGGCAACGCACTCATGGCCACATGGATATGCGATATGTGTGTCTTCCCACACTTATAATGTACACATGACAGCACAACATGCATATACACTAAACTCAAACACGCACCAAACAAATCTCCCTCTTTCCAAATTCATCATCATCTGCTCACTTAACAGACAAAACAAACTCCAGAAACTAGCCACAATAATGAAAAACTGGGCTTTGAAACAGCTGGTGTATACTTACCACTTCATAAATTTAAATGTCTGTGCTAAGAAAGTGAACAAGCTCATCAAGCTCAAATATTGTGCAGTCAGATGCAAAAACCTGAGTTGCACCACAGTGGAAAGCCTGTAATATGACATAATATCTCTATATTAGTCTTCAGGATCGGTGTTTTGTATGAGCGAGTTTAGACACACCAAGGAGGTCCAGCACTGGTCCAGGTTCGGCTTTAGGAGGACAGACAGGAGCAGCTGGAGCAGCAGGTGTAGGAGCCACTGGAGCAACAGCTGGAGCAACAAATGAGTCTAAATGGAAAAGAATATGGGGTGAATTTGACATCTCTAAATAAATGTAGCTAATACTAGTAGTTGACGTAACTGTAATGTATAGTGGAAGTAAGAGTGCATTTGAGGAACGTAAACAAATATACAATACTAAATAATTAAAGCAATCGTTCACTCAAACACGCGTGACTATCTGACTTCTGCATGAATGGCAAATGGAAGAGAAAACACCATAAAACTATCATAAAAGTGACTCATATACTGTAAGTCATTAACTATATTTCAAGTCTTTTGAAGTCATTTAATAGCTTTGTGTGAAAAACCAATTGAAATTTAAGTTTTTAATCTTCCTTTACCCGCTGTGATAAAATCATTGACTCAGCAAGCTGGATTTGATCAAATGACTTGAAAAGACTCAAAAGAAATGACTCATTCACTAAGTGAACAAAGTTTCAGAAAATCAATGCTTAAAAAACGCTGTAAAAATCATAAAAAAAAGAAAAAAAATCAAAATTTTTCCTTTTGTGTTATGCAGAAGTAAGTAATACAGTTTTAAACAGCATGAGGGTATAAATGCCAAAATATTCATATTTTTTACAACTATTCCTTAAAGTATCATAATAATAGTAATAATTCATAGTACATACTGAGCCATAAATAAATAGATTTAATGGTATTATTCAATACTTAAATTTCAAATTTTGTAATTTAATACAACTATTCATTACAAATTAAATTATTAGCATAACAATCTGGGTTAAAAGTTGACCAGAAAAATTAAAAATAAATATTAAGAGAAAAATCATTATTATTATTATTGGATATTATTGTTGGATAATATGATATATTTAACAATAATAATTCGATGAATTATTAATTAACATGATTTATTTACTCATTATTAATGATAATAATAATAATTCATGGTAAAAGACAAAACATGCTCCGTTTAAAGAGGCAAGCAGACTCACCAGACAAGAGGTCACCAGTCACACTGGCCTCAGGCAAAGGTGAGGGCCCGCGTGAGACAGCGGGAAGATCTTTCACACCAAAGCAAATCAGGAAGAGGAAGTGGAGGAGGAAACGTAAGAGAAGAGAAATCAATAAGGAGCACAAGCATAGAAAGGACACAGAGTCGTGCTTTGGAGGGCGCAAACATGCACAAGTCCACGTTCCACTATGAGGACAAACCAAGACGGAGTGGGCCAAAAAACAGATGAGAAAGAAGGAAGATGAGACTAGAAAAGACAAGACGTTCAACAGAACTACGGGAATCAACTCCTGTACCTGCACCAAAAAGGTCTACACTAGGAGTGGTTGCTTTGGGCTCTGTGGAGGAGCTTTGCTCAGGCATAGAATCAAACATATCTATAAACAAGGACACACAGTCAGTGCAGATCAAGACAGCTTTAAGTGAGAGAGAGAGAGAGAGAGAGAGAGAGAGAGGAAACACCACTTAGATGTTAAAACATTTTGTTTTGCTTGCTTTTTTCCATAATCACTCTGAACAAGTAGCACAAGAGACTCAGTCTACAAGTGTCAATGCAAACCACAGCATTCAGATTTGGTCAAAAACACCAAAAAAATGATTGCAGGACAATGTGGTCACTGCAAATCCTGGATTTTGACAGATTGCAGTGCAATTTTAGAGGCCAAATGTGAATCAGTGAAATTGACCACCCCTCCTTTTTTACATTGTTATACAATAGCAATATTGACAATTATAACTATTATTTAACAAATATTTTAAATATGTACAATACCATTCAAAATGTTAGGTTGTAGTCTTTTGTGCTCACCAAGGCTGCATTTATTTGATCAAAACACAGTAAAAACAGTACATTTGTGAAATATTATTACAATTTAAAATTACGGTTTTCTAATATATTTTAAAATGTAATTTATTCGTGCGATGTGGAATCTGAATTTTTAGCAGCCATTACTTCATTCTTCAGTGTCACACTTTTTGCAACTTTACTGTCACTTTTGATCAATTTAATGCTTTCTTACTGAATATTAATTTCTTTAAAACATTTTTAAACGGCAGTGTACAATTCTATTCATATTTACAATTACAGTAATTTTACATATAAATATAACGATAACATCAAGAATATTCTTCAGCACTGAAAAGGTGGTTAAGGCCATGATTCACAATCCAGAATGACCAAAACAAAAAATATAAATCTAAATGAGAGGAATCAAACAAAAGAGAATCTTAATAATGTTGGGGAACTAGCTTAGCAAGTTAATATTGTCATAATGCAGAGTAAAGCAAGACAGAGGCAGAATTCCAGCAGAGACATTACCACTAAAGAGGTCTAGTGTTGGCGGAGCCACGGACTCAGTTGTAGCGGATGTGGTTGTGGTAGTGGTTGCGGTGGTGGTGGCAGTAGCGGTGGGAGGAGAAGGGGTAGCTGGGGCCGCTGTTGGCGAGATGCTCGGCTCGGCACTGGTAGGAGACGCTGTGGTAGCGACACTCTCTACCGGCTTCATGGCAAAGAGGTCCAGCTCTGGGGCAATGCTTGCACTCCCCTCGGATGGAGCCCAGGGGTCTTTATTGGGAAGGGTTGGGGGGTGAAAATGGAATGGGTAAGGTTTGTTAAATAACAAAAACTGCAAACAAAAAAGAAACACACTGAAAGCTCATAACTTCAGGAACACTGAAGTCACGGAGAGAGAGGAGATGGATTTTACCTTCAAAAGCACACTTTAAGACACCATTAACCTAGTACTGCAACCACCATTAAAAACACTATAAATAAACATCCTAGGAAAAAAAACTCAATGTAGTTTTCATCTGTTTAATCATAAAACAAAGACATACAGTCTGGATGCCATAGGTTGCCGATTTTTAAGTCCTAGCAGTAATGTGGAAGCAAAGCTAAGTTACTGTTACAATAAAAGCATATATAAAGGTAAAAGTAACTTTTTACCATGTCCTGTGACGTAGTAGCTGCATTATTTAAATACAACCACTAAGCTTCTGCTCTTCAGACTTTAAGAAATAAAAGTTAAGGTTGTTAGAATGAATCACTGATACTAAAAATAAACACTGGAAGGGAAATTAGAAGATTAATGTGTGCAGAGTTATTAGTAGGGTTAACATAGCAGAAAGTAAAGGCAAAAATCATTTTCTTGAAAATATTTTGTCCTGTTTTCAAGTAAAGCATCTAAACATCCTTAAAACAAAATAAATTGAGAAGCAACTCCGCATACACCTTCAGAAAATATATCTTGATTTTCTTCTTTTTTTTCTTCTAAAAATCTAATCAAATTTGAGTTTTATGCTTAAAGGTAAGAAAAATAAACAAGATAGATTATCTGAAAGTCCTATAATCAACAGCGTTGCTTTTAATGTTTTAAGGATGTATATATCTTTTGTATACATGTAAAACAAGACAAAAACAGCGAATAAAAAGGATTTTTGCATTGTAAGGAGAGAAATTATCAATTGTGCCTGCAGAGAACAGTGTATGTGTTCAGGCAGCTCATGAACAAAACGATTTTGCTGTAACGTGTGGGCAAAAAGCAGGGTTTAATAACTCAAGCAATGAGAACAAAATTGCATGCACTCTCGCTCACACACACACACACACACACAGATCGCTGACCATAGCGCTTGTTGGATTTCATGTTTCCATTCAAGCACACACCCATACACACAAACCTTTCATATCTATCCATAAATACACAGGCACACACACAAATAAAAAGCAGGGTGGATCTTGTGTATGGATGAGCACCCACCAGATCCGGCACATGCATCGGCAGCAGCTGCAGGGGCCACACCCTCGCTCGGACCATCGCCTGGGGAGGGCGCAAATGCATCTGGCCAGAACCAGACCAACAAAACCCAACAGAGAAAAAGAAACGGGTATGAAGAGGCGATAGAGAGAGAAAGATTTCAATGTCAGTGATTACAAGTGAATAAAAACACTCTATACGACCCAAATGGCGGTAAAATATACCAGTGTGGGCTGTATACAGTTGAATTCAGTGTGTCCACACACACACCAAAGGAAATGAGTCAGGCTGCGTGAAACATCCTGTCAATGCCGTCAGGACCAACAAGTGAGTAAAAGAAAGTGTTTGGCTTTGACAGCATGGTTTCTGTTAGCTAAAGCAGAGGCAGTGATGAACATAGTGACTTATAATATTTCAAACCCCATGGAGACCTGCACAACCAGGTATGAATTAATTCATTTATTAGCGGAGAGAAAAAAAAACAGCTTGGGGGTTGTTTAACTGCTGGTTGATTTAATTAGAGGAATATTAAATCAACAGACTGCACAGCTTTGTACGAAATGAGCCAACATCCTATATAACATAGAATTATTCTGCATTTGAAAGAAATGCATTAATTCTGCATAATACTTCTGCATGTACTTAAGTGTCTTATTCCCAAGCATTTTCACATTCAAGCGTCAAGGTTAAAAATGATAGATTTGAATGGAAAACAAATTGTGGATGATTTATTCAGTGATCTGTGTCTGTAATGTTGTGTGAAATTATTATTGTATAGACATTACCAGCAGAGAAATTATACAACCCAAATTCCGGAAATGTTGGGACGTTTTTTTAAATTTGAATTAAAATAAAACTAAAAGACTTAAAAATCACATGAGCCAATATTTTATTCACAATAGAACACAGAGAACATAAAAGTGTAAAATTTCTCCATTTAAACATTTGTTATCCACTAAATTCATTTCAAATTTGATGCCTGCTACATGTTTCTCAATGTCAGATTGCAAAGGCTTTGCAAATCTCATCATCTACAGAGAGAAACTGGAGAAATCTCTGTGCATAAGGGACAAGGTCGAAGACCTTTGTTGGATGCCCGTGGTCTTTGGGCCCTCAGATGACACTGCATCACTCATCGGCATGATTCTGTCATTGACATTACTAAATGGGCCCAGGAATACTTCCAGAAACCACTGTCAGTAAACATAATCTGCTGTGCCATCTGCAGATGCCAACTAAAGCTCTATCATGCAAAAAGGAAGCCATATGTGAACATGGTCCAGACGCACCGTTGTGTCCTGTGGGCCAAGGCTCATTTAAAATGGACTGTTTCAAAGTGGAAAAGTGTTCAATGGTCAGACGAGTCCAAATTTGACATTCTTGTTGGAAATCATGGAAGCCGTGTCCTCCGGGCTAAAGAGGAGGGAGACCTTCAAGCGTATCATCAGCATTCAGTTCAAAAGCCAGCATCTCTTATGGTATGGGGGTGCCTACGGTATGGGCAACTTGCATGTTTTGGAAGGCACTATGAATGCTGAAAGGTATATAAAGGTTTTAGAGCAACATATGCTCCCCTCCAGACGACGTGTATTTCAGCAGGACAATGCAAAAAACCACATACTGCAGCTATTAAAACAGCACGGCTTCGTAGTAGAAAAGTCAGGGTGCTGAATTGGCCTGCCAGTAGTCCAGATCTTTCACCTATAGAGAACATTTGGTGCATCATTAAACGAAAAATACATCAAAGACGACCACAAACTCTTCAGCAGCTGGAAACCTATATCAGGCAAGAATGGGACCAAATTCCAACACCAAAACTCCAGAAACTCGTAACCTCGATGCCCAGACGTGTTCAAACTGTTCTGAAAAGAAGAGGAGATGCTGCATGGTAAACATGCCCCTATCCCAACTATTTTGAGACCTGTAGCAGGCATCAAATTTGAAATGAGCTCATTTTGAGCATCAAATTGTACAATTTCTCAGTTTAAACATTTGCTATGTTATCTATGTTCTATTGTGAATAAAATATTGGCTCATGTGATTTGAAATTCTTTCAGTTTTCATTTTATTCAAATTTAAAAACGTCCCAACATTTCCGGAATTCGGGTTGTAGTTATTATAGTTAACTAAAACTAAAAAGAAAAAAATATCTATATATGTAAAATAAAATATATAAAAAATGTTTAACTTATTTTATATTAAGTATTTCTCAATTTCATGTATATTTTCTCATTTCTCATTTTCATGTATATTTTATTTTAAGTAACACATATATATGTTTCTTAAAATAAAATATATTAAAAAGGTTTAACTTATTTTATTTTCAGCATTTCTCATTTTCATGTAGTTTAACTTCATGTACTAAAAAAACCTAAAACTAAAATTGCCATTAAAATTAGTAAAAACTATATAGACATATAAATAAAAAAATAAAAAAAATAAAAAAAATTGTAATGGAAAATGTAAATAGACTGAAACTTGAACTGGCCTGGGTTTACACATTTACAAGGCATCAAATTTGAGACACTTGCCTGCCATTGATCGTGTATAATCAAAGTTGTAATGTCTGCTGTAGGTGGCAGAATTACTGAAAAACATCCATGCTAGCAAGCTAATCTCAAGTGAGCTAATCCTTAGCTTTATTAGTAGTTTGCTTCATAAAAAAATTAATCAACTCAGCTGTATGGAAGGATTAATAATATGTCTGTTCTTTTCTCTTTTGGCTTAAACCTTTCTGCTTATACTGTTGCCAAAAGCTTCTGGTAAATGAATAAATATATAATGGTCTACTGAACTAATTAGCTTTTACCTACATGATAGTAACTTCAGGCCACATTTTGGAGAAGCTATGAAAGAAAGGGTAATTTAAGCTTGTCAATATGGCAAAGGGTGTTTACTTATATATCAAATTAACAAGTTACTACCTGATGAAGTACCACAATGTACTTGAATTATCAATCCATGTACACAAACCGACCAAACTGACTGCTAAACAACCCATGAACTCCCATTCTTCCCTGATAGTTAAGCCTGGAGATGACCTGACTGACCTCCGAACAGATCCATGTCTGAGATGGTGGCAGCGGGGGCAGGCACTGGCAGCGAGGCAGCGGCCGGGGCAGCGATGGCGCCAGCTGCAGGTTCGGTAGCAGAGGCTGCGACGGCAGAATCAGCCTCAGAGAGGGGTGCTTCAGAGCTAGCGGCAGCAGCGGCAGGAGCAGCCAGAGAGTCTGGAACCCCGCCACAGCCAAGCCACAACCAAACCACAGCATTCACAAAGACAGAGGAGGAGGAGGAGAGAGAGACAAGGAAGAGGTGTAGACAGGATGAAAGAAAGCTCAGAGTTTTTTGTGGAGAGATTTTAGCAAAATTACTTCATAAAGCTACAGCTGGAACAGAAGTGTGAAGATTTGGACACTTTGTTCAGAAAGCTCCTTGTAGACGAGATGCAAGAGTGTCAGGCCCATTTAAATTTTGAAATGATTTTCAAAAAAAAGTTTTTATGCCAAATTAAATTAAATTATGTTGATTTTTTGCAGGTTAAAAATGTTTTGGACAGAACCTGGATGTATTTGCAACATGATAATCATTTTTACTCACCCTCACCAAGCAGATCTGAACCAAAGCCAAAAAAGAGGATTAAGAAAGAAAGGAAGAAGAGCATGTTAGAAGAAAACAGATGTTTGATCTGTTCCTGGATCAGCTGATACTACAGTACTTGCTGAATTTTTCTTTCTAAAGAAGCTGCAGCTTATAACTGGGACTTGACAAGCTTGGGCAGAAAAGCAGAGAGGAGGAACATTTCCCATTAGTCTGTCATTATAACTCATTAGAGTGCCCACTCAATATATATTCTCCTAATTGGCCTAAGTTGGGTAAAAAATGTTATTTGCATTTTAGCTCAATGGATTAACTAGTATATAATGGTGATATGAATCATAAACACATGAATAACAACCTAAACCTCCAGCTTTTTACTCTCTATAACAATAAATGCTGTGATTTTTTACACACTTTTAACCTGAAATGTGATCACTTGACCTGACCAGATAAAACAAAAGCATGTAATAAAAACAACCCAACAACACTCTACAAAACATACTAAATGACACCAGCTCACCTCCCCATGATGCTGTGGGAGCTGCTGAAGCCCCTGCAGTTGGAGCCAACAGATCAAAATCCACTAGATCATTAAAGCCGCTGCTGTAGAGAGAAAAAGACAAGAGAGAGTGATGCATCTACAGCAAGGACATTTCAAGGATGCTTGTGTTTTATATATGATGAGACATTTTTATACATTTTTTGATCTTACTTGATGGTGATTGTAGCTGGTGCTGCTTTTGCAGGCTCTGCTGCGGCAGTCTCAGTAACAGCTGCTGCAGCGGTGGGCTCTGCACTTTTAGCAGGGGTACCAGCTGGTGTTCCATTATTTGTTGGAGATCCCGTCTATATGTGTCATGTTGGGTTTACAGCATCATATATTAAATTTAATACACAATAACATGAATAATGTCTTATATTGCTGTATAATGTTATGCAGAATAATATAAGCTACTGTTCAAAAGTTGGAGGTCAGTAAGATGTTTATGTGAAATAAATTTATATTTTTATTCAGCAGGGATGCATTAAAGTGATGAAAAGTGACAGTAAAGATATTTATATTATAAGATATTTCAGTTTCAAATAAATGTGAAATGTGAATGTTTTGTTTTCTACATGGATAATAATAGGAAATGTTTCTTGAGCAATAAATCAGCATATTTCTGATGTGACACTGAAGACTGCAGTAATGGCTGCTGAAAATTTAGCTTTGTCACACAGGAACTGTGTGTTAAAATAGAAAGCATTTATATTATTTGTAATAATATTTCACAATATTACTCTTTTTACTGTAGTTTCTTGGTGAGCATACAAGACTCTAAAGACCTGAAAAATCCATGTTATACTGCATAATTACATTTCAAAAAATTTAGTTTTATTCATTGCTCACCTTAGTTGGTGACCTAGTGATAGAAAATGTAGAAAAAATATAAGTAAATAACTTTCACAAAACATCATACTCAAAAGGTTAAATTATAGAATTATAATAATTCATGACATGAAGAAACAATTTCAAACAGCAGGCAGGTCAACAAGGCATTATTAATGAAAATAAAATATTTTATTTCTCTGCTACTTTTTATTTTATTTTATTTTGTAGAAAATATAAACAATTCCAAAATATCCCCCTACCCCAAGCATGCATTGGGGAATATGGAGTATTCAGTTACAATACAAATAATGCACATGACACTGAAATTCATACTGAGAAATCAATCAATTCTGGGCTGGCACAGTTAGTATGTTAAGTTCAGTCTGGTTCAGTTTGTACAGAGTGAACTTAATTATAAAGCTAGACCAAAACTAATTCATTCTATAGAGAGAGGTACCTTCAGCATTTTAAAATGCTGAAACTTAAAATTAAAGTTCAACCATCAGTCTATAGAACTTTGAACACCACAATGACGACAACATCACCATTACAGTACGAAAATATAATCATGTCTACATACAAGTTAATTCTGTAGAAATACTTACTCATCACTGTTAACACAAGGAAAGGAGGAACAGTTTTACTTTTTGTAATAAAAGTAGTTATTTTATTAGCAGTAAAAAGGCTTTGTTTGTTGAGATAAAGCAGAAACTCATTTATTTTAGTACTTCATATTATTCAAAGGAATTAAAGCACTTACACTTTCCTCCCCTCAAGCGTGTTGAGATGTGTCTCCAGAGATTCCAGAAGACTCTCAGGGGCCTACAAAGCCACAAAACAATGCATTGTTAATAGTGACCTACCACTAAGGACACAATGTTTGAGACTCCAAAACAAAAAAAGACAAAGTCAAGCTGCTAACACTAAATGAAGACAAGTAGAGGACAAAATGTACTAGAAAATTACTATTAACACTTTTTAAGTAAGACAATAATTGTATACAAGCAATAGACATATAGACTTTTTTTAAAGCAAGGTTTACACTGGTTCGGATGCAGAGCACAATGCTTTAGTTCACAGCCCCAGTGGGGCCCACAATGCACTGCAGCATGCTCACTCATGCATTCAGGCACAACAGAAAGATTCAGAGCACATTATTTGTCAGACATGCCACATAACCGCAGGTGGGTGTATCTCATGGGTAAAAATGTCATGCAGTTACAGCTAAATAGGCCAAACAAATCACATAACTTAAAATAATATTAAAAAAAACTGGACCATTTTTGTGGTTAATTCATGAATAACAGCTAAATAAAAGCCTTTGGCCTAGGGCAATATGATATGATGAGCCGTAATATGTAATCCACAGAGCGTTTATTGATTGTTTAGGTCTAGTCAAAATACACACATCTAACATATATGATATGACATCTGATGCCACAAAACCTTTACAATTCTGAAATTCTTCTTGAAAATGAAATACATTTGATCAGGTCTGTAATCAAATCATTATTAATATCATAAAATCGACTACCTATCATGTACAGATAGAGTGGAGTGCCTTGTCGGATTTGATGACCCTGCTATATGTCTATAGCAATTTACATAAAAACAAAATGCATTCTAGAATATGAAGTCATTTTGACAACAACAGAATAAGCAATTCTGTGTAAAATAGAGCAAGTGGCGTGTTTGACCAATCAAAATAGAGTATTCCAAAGTATGATTAATATATGACCTATTACTGTTCATCAATATGATGATATTTCATGCAGTACTACCAGCAGTGGCAGCTAAACCAATCCTTCAGGGCAACACTCTCAGACAATTATACTGGTGCTCCAGCAGACAGATTAGCAATTTGAGAAGCGCCTCTGAGGACTGAGGATTGAGCTGAAGTGTTGGTCAAATACACCAGTCCTCTAACCTCAGGCATACATTATTCTCAGTCTCTCATACACACACAGTTACACACTGTCATACACATTTACAAAGGTATAATGAAGATTAATTTGCATTCAATTAATCCATTAATTACCCAGTGCTCTGATAATAGTGATCTTTAATTAGTGGGTTAAACACAAATGCGTGCATTTAAGAACCTAATGACCTAAGAACCTTAAGACTAATGCTGTGTCTCTTTAGCTCTTGTAAGAGTTTTTTGTTGTGACACAAATGCTTAACTGAATAATGCATGAGTGTTAAAAACATTTCTTTTATTACTAATTGCAGTGTGAGTGGGAGACTTTTCTCAAACTCATATATCTTCACACTCATAGTGTTAAAAACAAATTAACAGTCTGCAAATTGAAATTCTGTTTGGTTATGTAGATTGTGATTGCATGCACAACTGATCATGTAAGAAGCTATGATCCATCAAACTTTGCAAAACGCAGCTATCAAAGAATTCCCTTTAAACAGGGGCTAAGGGGATATCTAAATTGTGTGTGAACATTAATACACCTTGTAAAAATTCATCAACTTTCTTGAGCTACACAGCTGTGCATCCCAGGCAAAAACCCAATTACAACCACTGCCAAATCCAGAACCCAGGCAGTCATGCACGTCTCCCTCCAGCATGTCCTGAACTCCGCCGTTGATCCAGAATATCTGAAGGCAACAATCCTGCCCTAACATCACGCACAGCATGCTTTCAGAGCAAGCCTCCCCCATTTCTGCCAGCATGAAAACTCTCCTAATCTCATAACAGAGCTTCCACAATCATAAAACCATTAGAATGTTCTGTTTTATAGAGCCTGATTAGTTTCACAGTGTTATTATTTTCCATGAATAGGGTGCAAAACAGGAAACTATTCCAAAAATTATTTTTAAAAAAAAAAGTATTTTTCAATAAATGGTAAGGTGGTTATGTTTTAGGTCCAAAACTTTATGGATATATTTAATTTATAATAATTTTCTAATTTAAATGTGTATTTCCTATTAATTAAAAAATAATATTTGCTTGATTTTTTTTAGGTTATAGTGTTGAAAGCTTGACAGAGGCAGTCAACAAAACCGCATTTGCAAAAATAAATAAAAAATCCGTAAAAATAAAAAGTTTTTTCATTCTGCTATAAGAAACGGTTCAAAATATTGCTTCTTGGGAGTCAAATTTGAACAATATTTGAAAAAAAAAAAATTTTTAAAAAAGGAAAAAAATTACTATAAAAATAAAAAGAAATGCTGGTTTATATTACTTCATGGGCGTCAAATTTTCAAAATGACATTATTTGTAATATGGTGAAAATAACAAAAAACATTTGTGCACAAAAAGCCAAAATTACTAAAATCATAATAGCTCTTATAAAGGAAAAACATGCAATTTGTGCCTGTAATGCTTTAAAAAAAAGTCAGAGAACACCACAGTGTTCCATATTCATGGAAAGTGCGTTATTTTCATATTTTGCCAGAGCCACCACTCTTAAATGTCAGTTAAATACTCCATTAGAGAGAAATTTACTTAAATTCCCAAAATTGCCAGACGTCTTTAAATAGTTTCTATGCAAATTGCTTTATTCGACATGTAACAGGGGTCTTAATGATTGTGGAAACTCTATTCTTGGCGATTCTTCAGCATTACTGAGATGCAAATGTGACTGCAGCTTGAGTTCTCGTCTCAGACAGCAAGCATCGCTGCTACTCCGATCATGATTCTTCAGTCGCATCCAAGTTCACTCTAAAATGAGATTTTGTGTGCAGTTTATTTGATGAGCGCTAATGAGGATTGACTTTTGCTCTCTCCTGAGCTGCAGGAATCTCCAAAGTGGAAAGCTCCACTGGCTACTCACACTCTCAGCCTGTGTGATCAATCTGCACCGCTGAAATAAGAAGACAGGTACAGAATCTGTCAATCAGCCTGAGGGGACGGGACAGAAAGGATCCATGGAACACGTCCCATCTGAAAAATGCCCCATCATGAGAGACAAATGACCTCGTATATGCAGCACATGAATGTCTGTGACTGCCCCAATGGCCAGGGAAAGGTAACAACCTCTCAATTTTGCTAAAACAGCTGGGATTAGAGGGCTACGACACATGCAACACATATTAAAAGAACACCACAACACAGACATGCACTGTTAGTACTGACGTGGAGAGTGACGGCATCATGATGAATGGAAAAAAGGCGGAATATGCTGTTTAAAAAGAGCCTTACCTGCGTAAGTTCAGGAATATCGTTTTTGTCAATTCCCACTTGCTGTTGAAAGACAATGTAAGAATATATTACATAACCTTAAACCACAAAAGCAATTTTCAGTGAACATTTTATAATTAAAGCAAACATATAAAACACATTGTTTACTTCAGCAATTTTGAGGAACTCTGAGACTCTGGTCATTCGTGTCAAGAACCTTTTATAGATTTCCAACGCGTCTTTGCATTGTCCTTTCTTCATGTGGAAAAATTTCTCTAAAAATGAACAAGGAAATCACAGTAAATCATATAGTTGTGCCAAATCTCGCAGATGTCAATCCACCGTCTTTGAAATCTCAAAACTTCTCGAGACTTGCCTAAGAGATTAATGATGCCATCATTGTAGCAGGCGTACAACTTGATCAGATCCTTGAAAAGCAACAGGAAGGCAGCATTGATCACCCCGTTGACAAGATCTTTCGGATGAACCTGAAACAACAAAGCAAGAGAACGAGAGGCAAGATAAAGAAGCTAATGTTTCTGAGCTGTAAATATATTTATTCACCAGCTGTCAAAATGAACTAGCTACCTTACAGCACAAAAGCTTTACTGAACTTAAAGTGCAGATTCTGTTGGTTTTCAAATTCTGAAAACATCCATTTAAATGTCAGTATGTGACAGATTCATATCTTGCAAGAGTGTATCCTAACTAGTCCTGATGCTTGTCAATTTTGATGCCTGTAAACGCATCAGGTGTTAATACAGCCTATGATAGTGACAGGAAACACACTCACATCAAACTCCAGCAGAGCATCGATCTGACTCTGCAGAGTGGGCATGCCTTTCAAGAGCTTGTCTGTAGACATTGTTCTCATCACACCATCGGCACTGAGTAAGACACACATTCACATGACATTCATTTCAAATAATATATGTAAGAGAACATAATCCAAAGAACAATAACAATTCTTGGGTTTTTATCTAACATAAATGTTACAATCGTGTGTTCAGCATATTAACGCATAAAGAAAGCTGAAATAAAATGCTTCTGGGAATTTTACATCTCGTGATAAATACCTTTAAACCTTAATTTGTTGCACTGTAGGACCATTTAAAATAAGCTAGTGAAACTTAAAAATAAATAAATAAATAAAAAATAAAAAGTTTAAGAAACAGTGATGAAAGCATCTAGAATTTCACATCTGTTTGCATTTCAATTTGAAATCTTAATAAAATTCTTCAGCAGGTTTAATATTAACTACCTATATACTGTCTAATAATATAGCAGAAATAAATGATTCTGCCAAACATGTTGGAGCCATTTTGGAGAGTATTGTTGAATAAAGCCGTTATTTTTGTTTTCTTTGCGCACAAAAATTATTCTCATAGCTTAAAATTACGGTTGAAGCACTGATGTCACATGGATTATTTTAACGATGTCCTTGCTATGTTTCTGGACCTTGATCTGTCTATGGGAGGGTCAGAGAGCTCTCTGAATTCATCAATTTGTGTTCCGAAGATGAACGAAGGTCTTACAAGTTTGGAATGACATGAGGGTGAGCAACTAATGACAGAATATTCTTTTTGGATGAACTATCCCTTTAAGGCCCATTAACACCAAGATTGATAACTATAAAGATATCGAGAATTAATGAGAACTATAACGACAACTATTTTAGCGTCCATACCAATGCGTGATCACGTTCTGTTGCAGTTGTTGCAGTTCTGTCATATGCCACTTTAAATGCCTAGGCTCTGGATTCTGATATATTTTTATAAAAATAATATTTTTATCCTTATCACATTCTGAAAGTAATTTCAATGAATCGACATCTTTCCACTGTGCCGTTATCATTACACTTGCGGTGTGAACTCTGTCACTCTACTATTCTGTTTGAGTTGTTAGCCGTGAACTGTCAGGGTGTCTAAGCAAGCTAAATCAGCCAATTTATGTGTTATAGCTCCTTCATTGTGCCTGCAATGAGACCTTGGTCGCAAACATACAGTAGGCGGCCTGTGAGTAATGCCCAATTTTACTTAACAAAGGTCTTGCACACAGTATTATCAAGAGAGCAGGAAACTTGGTGAATATAACTTCTTTTCTACAGCAGCAACACAAGGCTCTTTTCAGGGACTAGAGGTTGTCCTTGATTTCCCAGCATCCCATTCAAATCTGTTATTGCTCAGTAGCGTTCCAATGCACTAGGCACACTTGTTAACTCAGGGTACAGCCGTGTAACAGAGGACTCATTTACCCTTTTTTCACTCGGCCAAAGTCGAAAGCCATCTGTCTATAGGCAAATGCCTTCTCGTTCAGATACCTGCTGTAGCGTCTGATAAACGTTGACATGTCGTAACCTGAAAGTACAAGCATTTATAAATAAACAGACTGATAATATTTTACTTCATAGACAAATTCAAATGACAACAAAGTTGACAAAATAAGAATTATCAGCAGCTAATTTAAGAACTGTGCATTTAATTATAGCTCGCATAACTTTTCATAGTGATTTTATATCAAACAAGAAGATTTTGATCAGCAACTAAATTCACTGCATGCAATAATACTTACCATGAGAGCCAGTTTTGTCCAAAAAATTACTAAGATTGAATAGCGTGTTCCTGGAGGCCAGGTACTGGATGAACCTCTGAAGAAAAGAAAAAAAAAGATCATTTTTCATGTGCATTAATTATTATAATTTGGAATATGGAATAATTCAGATGTTGTTTTTCACAACACAAAAGACTACAATTTCAGTACTGTCCTTAATAAATAAATAAAAAATTTCCAACAGCAACTGACAGAGATAGAGTGATAATAAGAAGAAAGGCATAAGAAATGCAGAACTGTACATGAAAAACACACTTCAGTGAAGAAAAAAAAAAAAACGATATCATTTCTACAAACCCGATATCACCATCTAATGACTAATCACTCAGAACTCACATTAAAGCTCTGAGTGGGAGTGAATGCAAATATGGAAATAATAGCAGAGGTTTTATCAAGAAAAAACAGAACACTCATTGCATATAAGCAGTGAATACAGCCTGAATTTGCAAACAAATTTATGCAGCTTAACACATTAAATAAAAAACTGAAGGTAAATAAGACAAAGAAAAACAGAAATGAGTAACGAAAAGGAAATGTACTGAAAATATTAACTATTAATAATAATAATAATAATAAAATATTAATAATAAAAATTATTGGACAGAACATGCTGTATGATTCTATGTATAATATTAAGTCATAAATTGAAGTATAAATTTATCTTGTCTTGTTTTCCAATAAAACATGATAAATTTACTTGAGAAACAAAACTGTATAAGATTAAATATTTTTCAGAGAATATATGTTGATTTTATTTCTTAGCCCATTGTCAGTTTTATTCCTGTTTTATTTTTATATATTTAAGTGGTGGAACGGTACACAGATGTCACGGTTCGGTGTCTGTGTGTGTGTGTGTGTGTGTGTGTGTGTGTGTGTGTGTGTGTGTGTGTGTGTGTGTGTGTGTGTGTGTGTGTGTGTGTTCTTGTAAGACCCACAGAGCGAGGACCAGATGTCCCCACAAGGATAGTAAAACCTAACATTTTTGACTTTGTGAGGACATTTGGCATGTCCTCACAAGGCAAATAAATTATTAAAAATACTGAATGAAGCTCATCTCAAAATGTAAAAATGCAAAAAGGTTTCTGTAAGGGGTAGGTTTAGGGGTAGGGTTGGTGTAGGGCAATAGCACATACAGTTTGTACTGTATAAAATCCATTATGCCTATGAAAGTCCTCACAAGTATAGAAATACAAACGTGTGTGTGTGTGTGTGTGTGTGTGTGTGTGTGTGTGTGTGTGTGTGTGCGCGTGCTCCAGCACGTTTCCTTATACCAGCAGAATCAACTTTAAACACATGTTGTCTTATTAATAATGCATCACTGTATAAAGGTCTGCTTTTATTTGTGTACACTCAACATTGTGGTTTTGTAAAATAAAGAAAACAAATAGGAAGTCGCTTTCTGCCATTTGAGTTTCCTTTCTGTGAACAAATTAAGCGTGTCACAAAAATGAACTGAAACTCAGCATATATAGGCTACCTTACGCGTCGCACTGTTTTGTTTATCTGTAAACTAAATCATATATATTTCAAGAATGTATTCCTTGTATGTGTATACATGTACTGCAGATTTTATATATGTATATAACATAATATAATAACATTTAGTATTTTCACATCCAGGTGGAAAAAATTGTAATTTGTACTACGGTCTGTTCAAAATAAATTAGAAGAAACCGAGCATAGTAGATTTTTTTTTTTTTTTTTTCCTGTTGTACCGAAATCGTATCGAACCGTGACCCCTGAAACAAGGTACGTACCGAACCATGACATCTGTGTACCATTCCACCCCTAGTTATATATATATATATATATATATATATTTATATAAATGCTGTTAGATTTATGCTCAAGTAAGAAAAAATAATATCACCAAAGAGGTAAACTTATATAGCTATAGGAAGCCTTATTAATAAGCAATTATAAGCAATTTTTTTTTTTTCTCACTAATTTGTTTCATGATTAGATGTTTTACTTGAAAATGAGAAAAATACTGATGAAAGAAACTGATTTTTTACATTTTTGGTTCGTGAATTCAAGAAAAAAATATTAAGTTATATTATATTTTATTTACTTGTGAATGATCTTTTCAAAGTGTTTTTTGCAAACCTATCCCAGCATTACATCATCTCTGCTGTGCCTTTTCAGTTCTGCCTTTCAGAGTTTAACCAATGTGTCAGCTGATCAATACAGAGGCTTGTGGGGAGATGAAGCTATGCATAATGTACCCAACACTTTTAATCATTTAGGTCAGACTACTAAGCATTTCAAATATCCATATGTCAGGGTAAAAAATTCCCTTCTGTATGTGACCTGTAGAAACACATATCCTGATGTTATAGAACACATATCCTTCAGACTTTTTCCTCCAGAGTGAGAGTATGATGGTCTAATCACTTCCTGTCTGACTATCAAGCTACACCTATGTCTCTCCTCGCTTCATATCCAAGATAACGAATTAAACATTAGGGGGAGGATTATCAAGCAGCACTTCTGTCCCCTCAGACAAAGCAGTCTGGCAGGTCACATTCATAATTGAATAGCTCTCTTTAATTAGAATATTGGAAAGTGAGCTCATCTACTATATATTATTGTTTTGACATTTTCCCTCATTGCACATTCAGCAGAAAGGAAGGCAATGCTTTTAGGAGTAATCGACACTGTATTTTACATAATAACATATGCATATGGGGGACCATCACTTTTAGCCATGGATGATTTTATGGACCCCTCATACTCAAAACCAAACATCACAAGATGAACAAATCAGTCTCTTCCTGTTTAAATGCTAACCTATTGATTAATTGGTAACACTTTACAATAAGGTGTCATTTGTTAACATTAGTTAATGTATTAACTAACATGAACAAACAATAAACAATGCATTTATTACACTATTTATTCATCTTTTTTAATGAAAATACAGTTGTTCATTGTTTATTCATGTTAGTTCACAGTGCATTAACTAATGTTAACAAACACAACTTGTGATTTTAATAATGCATTAGTAAATGCTGAAATTAACATTAAGATTAATAAATGCTGTAGAAGTACTGTTCATTCTTAGTTCATGTTTACTAATGCTGTTAACTAATGAACCTTACAGTAAAGTGTTACCGATTCATTTGTAAGTAAATTAATCACTAGATCGTGATCTAAAATCCCAGAACAATTTAATCATCTTGAAAGAAATTTATATTTTTACTCCGCAAATATGTATTAAATTGATCCAAAGTGACAGTAAAGACTTCTACATTGTTAAAAAGATTTCCATTTCAAATAAATGTGATTGCTTTGAACTCAAATAATCCTTTTATTTAATAATAATTTAATAATAATAATTTTCTTGAGCACCAAATCAGCATATCAGAAAGAATTCTGAAGTATCATGTGACACCGATGGCTGGAGTAATGCTTCATATAATTTGTCATCATATAAATAAATTATCATTAAAAAATATATATATATAATTATATATATATATATATATATATATATATATATATATATATATAATTATATAAAGACAACTTTTTAAAAATTGTAATAATATATCACAATATTACTGAATTTTTGATCAAATAAATGCAGCCTTGATGAGCATAAGAGACTTCATCAAAAACATTTAAAAAATCTTACTGCCCCATAACCTTTTGTATGTAGCATATATAAAATATGAGGTTGTTCAATTAGTTGGGCAAGAATTCTTATTCATGAACAACACCTTTGCCATTCCATGATGTCACAACTAGCAAGTCCTTGTGCACACCTCTATAACTGTCCCTGACACTATTTATAACATGTGACGTCTATTCACGTAGCATACATGTAGCTTCATATTTATTCAATTATCCTTTGAAGTTGCACCTCTCCATCTCTGAATTCTATCAGTTCCTCTCAAGCTCTCAGTTCCTTCACCCTCCCTCATTTTATCATCCATTCTTCTCGCTCTTTATCTCATTCTGCCTTCCGCTGCCATCTGCCTTTTCACTCTCCGATGTCTCTGTCACTGCACAGCGCCAGCGTTGATTGAAAGAGTAAACTGCACATTCAAAAAGAGAGAGAGAGAGAGAGGGAGAGAGGGCTGGAACATCTGCCTGCCTGTCTCTGCTCCTATTGTGAGTCTGATGGATGTGATAACGGTGATAAGAGGAAGCGAGAGGGCTTTTGAGTGCAATAGGTGGTCAGCTGTAGGGATCAGCTCCTCAGAAAATGGTTAAAATCCAAGGCAAGACTTCATAAATGTTTGTTGCACTGTTAGGATTAAACAACACTGTTGATGTAGGTTAAATTTTATGCAGACCCTGCATTAACGTCTTTCAGTAATGCAGACATCTGCGACCCAAGCCAGAATCAATTAGAAAAAAACACTTTTCCAAAGCACTTTTTAAATTGCGTTATTGAGCCATTTAATAATTCTGAGCTGAAATGGGAATTATGTGCCAGTAATACACAGTAATTTTCACAAACAACAACAGTGACTGCTTTCAGCTTTTAAGTGTTTGCCCCCTGTCCAAAGAACATTCACTACCATTTAAAAGGTTTGAAAGAAATTTGGGTAATAAATAGTTAACATAAACTAATAATGAAAATACTTCTAAAGCATTTCATCAATCTTAGTTAATGTTGATTCATGTTGTTAATTTACCAAAAGTTGTATTTATTAATGTTATTTAATGGACCTAAGCTGACATGGACTAACAATGAACAGCTGTATTTTTATTAACTAACATTAACAAAGATTAATAAATACTGTGACAAATGCATTGCTCATTGTTAGTTAATGTTATTTAAGCATTAAATATAGTTAACAAATGGAACCTTATTATAAAGTGTTACCGAAATTTCTTATGCTTACCGAGGTTGCATTTAGTTGATAAAAATACCATAAAAACAGTAATATGCTAATTTGTTGTGCAAGTAATTTTTTATATTATTATCAATTAAAATAGTTGTGTTGTTTAATATTTTTTGTGGAATTGGTAAAAAATTACCATTAGTCTGAATGATAAAACTACTGCTAGAGAGGTCACATATTTTGGACTTACGAGTCCACAGACAGACTTCATCTCAGCATATACACCACAAACATCTATTCATAACCATACCTGACATTTTGGCTTTGTAATAATTATTGCTTTCATTCAAAATATCAGGACATGTCTTAAGTCTTGTTTACCTCACAAGTATCATATTAATAATATTTAGGGGTGTCCCCGACTAAGGATTTTCATAGTCGAATCGTAATTTTCGAATCTTGCTGATAGTCGACTGATAGTCGAATCATATGTTTGGGGGCGGGGCAAAATACATTACCAAGAATCAAGTCAGACAATCGACAGCTATAAATACTGACGTTAACACACAGGGAAAATGTGTAACGGACGCCTCGCAGATACAAACAGAGTGAATAATGTTTTATGTTTTGATTAAAAGATAGTTAACATTAAACGTCAGCAAAACATTTTTTACAATAGTGCTCTCATTATAACGTTATGTATATGACAGTTATTAATGTTCTGCATTTCTGTTTTGAGCTGCGCGCGCTGAAGATGACCAGTAGAATGAATCATTTGATAGCAGGTTTTTAATCAGTGGGATTTAACTCATTTATCTCATATAAAATACACTTCCTTATTTATACAACATAACGTTAATATAACAACTTATAGGCTATCTGCACAAAACGCCCCGATGCATGAACGTGTCTGCGTGGCTATGAATGAACTCCTTTTGTGGACGCGTTCTTCACGCAACAACGTGCAGAAACAAGGGAACTAAACTCTAAAAATCCACAGCGTTTTATTATGATAGTGTTCTCATTATAATGTTATTTGTATATGACAGTCCCAGTCATAGTTATTAATATTCTGCATAATAGTTTGTCCTGCGGGCTGAAGAATCACCGTACAATGAAGCACTTTACTGCAGCGACTCAACCAAATGCATCTTTTACAAGATAAATAATATAAACACGATATATATAAACCGGCTGAAATGTTTTGAAATCACTTGCATCCTACCTGATCGAAAAAAATCCAGTCTTTTACTCTGCCTGTATCAATTTGAGTCTTGTTAAA
This sequence comes from Acrossocheilus fasciatus, assembly GCA_036784905.1. NCBI lineage: Eukaryota > Metazoa > Chordata > Actinopteri > Cypriniformes > Cyprinidae > Acrossocheilus > Acrossocheilus fasciatus. The sequence continues at coordinate 24,520,003 of CM071953.1, forward strand.
GTTTTAAATCCTTGCCACCAAAATGCTCCTCTGCCGGACACGGAGTATGGAAAGTGAAATTTAAATCTATAGGGGTGGTTGGATTTATTCACGCACGTTAAAATATTTATTTAAAGCTTTTTTTCTTTTCAGATTCTCATTTACAGCATTATCATAATAGGCTTTATATTAACTTATTGGGAGAAAACCGGTAGTTCGATGTGAAATCAGACACTGAGCACCCCCATATAGCCAAAATGGTATGATCATAACACCCCGCGAATATTCCACTGTGAGATTGTGAGTCGAATCAGGCTCCTCGAATGGAAGCATCGAATCGTCGACTATTAGGGGTCACCCCTAATAATATTACAGAAATAAATTGCTTGCCTCTCACCTCATTGCCATGAACCATCAGGTGGTGAGTGGTGACCAAAGCCTTGAAGACCACAATCCAGCTGGCATTTCCTGCTCTCTCAAACAGGGTATCAGCCATCTGGGGAATATTGACATTGGACTCCTGGGTTGCCTGGATCAAGTCTGTGAGGGAATATGAAATAGAAAGATCAGAGCTCATGTAGATCTTTAAAGCTTTAACACATTTAACAGTTCCTCCTGTGTTATGGCATTCTGGGTAAAAACAGCAGGTACAACACATACCAGAACATCAGGGTAAGAGTAACCCGCAGGAACCAGTGCTAGTCAGTGTTGTCCTGCATTCCGTTTCAGTCTTACTCTGTTTCTGAACTGTGCTTAGCATGCTATTATATCAAACATACTATTAAAAGACATCTAGGGTCAGAAGGCCAAATCATGAGAGTGCTCACACCTTTAAGTCATTATCATTTAAATTCTTAATGTAGTTATGGCATATAGCATCCACAAAGAGCAGCCTAGGCTCAATAATGCAGACATGAAAGGAACAGAACAGGTTATTAATATTTCTGTGCTGTCATAACATTGAATAATGCAGTGTGATGGGAACTCTGTGGTGCACCAGTGCATAACAAAATGGTTCATTTTGACATTCAATGTGACATCTGACAATGCAGCAAAATATGTTAAAGGGGAGAAATAAAGAGACAAGGAGGATAGGTAGAAAGTGAAGTAGAATAAATAGATAAACAAAGACAGCTAGATACACAGACACTAGGCAGACAGCTGGAGAGATGGATGGATAGACAAATAATCTGATAGTTAGATAAGTTATATCAACACAGGTATAGTAGAAGGTCAAATAGTTAGACAGGCAGACCAATAGATAGTTAGACTGTCAGGCAGAAAGATAATTGGTTAGATATTTAACAAACATATAGAGCAGTCAGAGAGAATGTTAGACATGCAGATAGTTAGATACTAATAGTTAGAAAGACATAGAGTTAGACATAGACAGGTATAGCCAGTTAAACAGACAGGCGGTCAGGTAGACAGACAGACAGATACATTTTCAAACAGAAAGAGATTTTCAGACAGATAGACAGACAGATGCAGTAGACAGATCGACCAGCAAACATAGAAAGACCAACGAGGAGAACAACAAGACAGACAGAAGGAGAATGTTGAAAAGTTAGACAGATGGATAGACAGACCTATAGCTAGATAAACTGTTAAAAAGATAGTTAGACACAGATAAGCAGATTTTTCATTTCTCAGTCCTTCTCTTTTTCTTTCTATCACATCTTCACTACAGGAGGACGAGCACACACTTACACACACACACACAGATTTCTATCAGTATCTGTCTCTAAGGAGATAATGACAAAGCAGCCTGCTCTCCTCCTACAGACCACACATCCGCCATCCATCCTTCATCATGAACTACACATCACAACACATATCCTGAAACCACAGCAGTGTCTGGATTCAAACATTATTTTCCACATACTGACAAGCACTGTATAACAGAGTCTCAATAATTATGAGATAATTTAATATTATTATGATCCAATTAAGAGACTATGATGTATATTTCACAACAGAACAACTTGCAGGCTCTCCGAATCACATAGGAAGTAATATAGCTATTATTTAATGGCGAAATAGGGTAGAAAAACACCAGGGGGCTTTGGGACGCAGTCACCTTGACTGAAAGAGCAAGGGTACGCACACATTCATGTACAAGATGACATTACATAATCACAGAGACCAAAATAATAGCCCATTCTCTAAAAGGCTTAAAATGTAACATCACCCTGATTTGACACCTTAAAACACATCAACACAGCCTGAAGGGACAAAATGAGAGGTCAGAACCACCTTCATATGTCGTCACCTGAACTAAAAAAAAATAAATAATAATAATAATACCTAGTGGTACCCTAGTTCTTTTTCTCATAATATTACATAGATACCTGAGGCCATTGTATTCACATTTAGATTTTTTTACACTGCCATTCAAAAGTTTGGAGATTGCTTTTTGGTGATACCTTTATCAAATAATACTCTTTTCAACATTAATAATAATAATAAGAAAAATTCTTAAGCACCACATGAAGCAAGTTAGTATAATTTTTGAAGGATCATGTGACACTGAAGACCGGAGTAATGGCTGCTGAAAATTCAGCTTTGCCACACAGGAATAAATTGCATTTTAAAATATATTAAATTAGAAAAGATTTTAAATGGTGTGACAATATTTACTGTATCAGCATTAACAATATTACAGTTTTATAGTATTTTTGATCAGTTAAATGCAGCCTTAGTGAGCAAAAGAGCTTTCTTTCAAAAACATTAAATAATATCTTACCAGTCCCTAAATTTTGAACAGTAGTGTATATGTGTTCCTTCATATCATTTTCAGGACCCAGTGCCTACTGCTACAATAAACCCAATGACTTCTTAAAGAGTTTGGAAATGTTTGTTCAGCCTTATAAACTTTGTCTGAATAATTGAATTCGCTCGATGCAGAGAAGCAGAACATCAAATGTACTGTAGGCCAACAGGAGCATTTTTTGTATTTGAAGCCTGCACTAGGGAATTATAAAGCCTGTGCATAAAACAAATTACAATCTCGTATGAGTCATACTGTAATAAAAGTTTGAGTTTTGTGCAGTAGTATTTCAAAGAACACAGTATCTCTGACTTAGTTTGCTTCCTAAATTATTTACGAAGACAGATAAAAAGTTGGGTGTGGATAATCAGTAGTACAATCAGATATGAAACATCTCACAGTTTTCACGTTACACATGGCAGGGATGCATACATGTGCAAAATCCTAAATAAAATATTAAAAAAAACAGGCATACAGATAAACACCTTGCTAAGCTGAAGCGCTGCACAAAAGTCACACTGTAAATGCAGTGAAAAGCAGCTGCACAGCCAGCTCATATAGCAGACTGAAAAACTACCCTGCAGCCTCATGGCCTCTGAGCTCGCCAACTATTATCGACCATCAGCTTGGCCCACAGGCCACTTTCCCTGTTCAATAAGAGGGGCAAATTACAGTATCGTTGGCAGATCCATTGGCCACACACACACACACTTTTGTTTTTTCTATCATGGTGGGATTTTTTAGTGACTTCTATTGCTTTATATTGAGCTTAAGATATTTTCAAAACATTTTGACCTTTGTAACTGATGTCAAAGTCAATATTCGAAGCCTGCCCTACCTCTGCTAAAATGTGTGTGTATGGGCATATATTTTATATTTAAAGAATATGACATATATTTTTTGCCATAAAAAATATTTTCTTAATACCATAAATGATTCTTTGCAATTACTACATCTCAATTATCAGGAGAAATAAAATCAATAAAAAAAGCACTCACAAATAAAAACATGTATGTTTCTGAAGTTCTCTTCAATGTATAATAAATACAGCGCATATAGTTTTAGCTGACAGTCCATTTTAATTGTTTAATTATAACTGATTGTAATTTATTTCAAATAGTTAAGACATTTTATTTGTACCATCTTGAAAATTTGATTCCCATTTGATTCCCAATTTAGGCCAAACCTGACCCCCACATGCATATTATATATTTATATATCCACTCGTATGAGACAAGAACAAAAAGATACATATTAGGGAAAACCTGCTGGAAACATAGTCATTATCTTCATAAACTAATCAGGAAAGATATACACACCAACACACCATTTTTTATTTATAAAAATCACAGACTTTTTGTCACTGTTTTGTAAATGATAGATGACTCCCTGGTGGTTTACATTTCAACCTTCCAACTCAGAACTTTGAGCAAATAAAATCACAAATTCATAACAGCCTGGTCTATGCGTTCATAGTTCACATCTTATTTTTAACATAAGAGTGGACATGGTAACAGTATAAGCAGTCCATTATTCCCCTTTATATTGAGAAATGGTATTTGTTATCATATTTTTTCATTCATTAACATATTCATAAATTCACTGGTTCGTAGTGTAAATAGACGTTTTACAGCACTTTGTTATTCTTCTAGTTATTTAGCTATAGTGGCTAATGAATTGAAAGTCTCGCACATTCAAAGACAATAGCTTACTTCTGTGTTGCAAAATAAGGTGAATAGATGCACTGGACACCTTGAGTACCAGATGAAGTGACCATTAGTAGCAGAGAAAGCTAGAACATGCACTTCAGACATTCAATTAATCTTCAGAGGTGTCATTACACAAGCATTTTCACCCAGATTGTAAAGGTCAATGTGGAGTTGCATTTATGCATATAGCTTTTACAAATTAGACACCAACATTACATAGGTATCATGCCATGTGTTAAAATGCACAGAGCGGTCCGTCGCCAAGCCAGTAATTTTCACTCTTCTAAAGACATGAGTAGGAGGGGAGACAGACATGCCTAAACCGCCTGTTTCCCTGGCAACCGCAGCACTTAGTCTGGTGTCGGGAAGCCAAGTCTCCTTTGTTGAATATTAAGACAAGGCAACATTTAATTAAGCAATGTACACAGCCATGGAGCGAGACAAGAGGCCAGTTAAAGGCCAGTTAACAGTGAGTGTTCTCCTAATAGAATATCTAAAGAAAAGAAAAAAAGAAAACCCACTGCCACTTCCACTTGATCTAACAGCATGTGTACAGACCACTCTGATCGGGGTTGTGACTCAACATACAACATTATGCACAAATGCTCTTGAACTTTAGTTTGAAGGGCAAACCAATCAATGGGTGGTTGACATTTAATCATTAAAAGATCATAAAGAAGATATTAATATCATATACATTATTTTGCACTAGTATTTTAAGAACTGCTCAGCCATTTCAGTGAATTACAAATCTTAATGTGATATTGTGATAATGGGATAGCATTCTAAGTATTGCTCAATCGTTTTAGTGAATTACCAACACTACATAACAAATCTGTTATCTGTAACATGATCAATTTAGGGCTATTTTTACCTAATTATAGCAAGCAGAAATACAAGACTAAACCTAAACTAAATAATCAATACACTGATAATAACTTACATAAATTAGCTATTTAAATAAGTAAATACTATATAAAAAGTGTGCATACACACACACACACACACACACATACACATATATATATATATATATGTGTGTGTGTGTGTGTGTGTGTGTGTGTGTGTGTGTGTATATATACATACATACATATATATATATATACAGTGCCTTGGGAAAGTATTCATAACCCTTCATTTTTTTTTTTTTTCACATTTTGTTGTTTCTGCCTTATGTAACTGTTATGTGGATCTGTAAAGAGGAGTGGACCAAACTGCTTTAAATTACTTTTTTCCCCCACATCAATCTACACAGAATTGTCACAACTTCATAAATTTATTAATAAATTAAAAAAATATTTAGCTGAAGCACCTTTACAGTCTCAAGTCTTTTTTTTTTCTTTGATGCGACAAGCTTTGATCATTATCATTTGGAAATTATCTGCCATTCTTCTTCTTGCCTCTTTACCTCTCAAGCTCTGTCAGGTTGGATGGGGGCAGATGAACATTTTCAGGTTTCTCCAGAAATATTTGATTGGGTTCAATCCCGGGCTGTGGCTGGGCCACTCAAGGACATTCACAGAGTTGTCTATAAGCCACTCTTGCTGTGTTTAGGGTCATTGTCCTGCTGGAAGGTGCCTTCTGCCCAGTCTGAGGTTCTGAATGCTCTAAACTAGGTTTTCATTAAGGCTATCTCAATATTTTGGTGCATTGAGCTTTTCTTCTACTCTACCCTCAGTCCCTGCCGCTGAAAAACAGCCCCACAGCATGAGGCTGCTACCAGCACAGAACAGGTTATTTACTTTTGGGATGGTACTCTGCAGGTGATGAGCAGAGCTGGTTTCCTTCAAACATGATGCTTGGAATTGAGGTTCTTCAGACCAGAGAATATTGTTTCTCAGAGACCGAGGGTCCTTTAGGTGCTTTTTTGACAATTCCAAGTGTGTTTTCATGTGTCTTCACTGAAGAGAGGATTGAGTTTGGCCACACCAACAGAAAGCCCAGATCGGTGGAGTGTTGCAGTGATGTTTGTCCTTCTGTGGATTTCTCCTATCTCCACATATGAACATGGAGCTCAACTTGAGTGAGCATCAGGTTCTTGGTCACCATAATGTGGGGGGGGAAAAATGAAGGGGTATGAATACTTTCGCAAGGCACTGTATACATATATATATATATATACACACACTGTACATATACAGTGGGGAAAATAATTATTTGATCCCCTGCTGATTTTGTAAGTTTGCTCACTTAAACAAATAGAAGGGTTAATAATTTTCTATGGTAGGTTTATTTTAACTGAAAGAGACAGAATATCAAACAAAAAATCCAGGAAAAAGCAGCATACAAATGTTAAAAAAAAGATTTCCATTTTAGGAAGTCAAATAAGTATTTGATCCCCTACCAACCAGCAAGAATTTTGGCTCCCACAGATTGGTTATGTGCACATGTGGAACACAGATTAGTCCTGTCACTTTAAGAAGATACTCCTAATTTCAGCTAGCTGTGTGTATAAAAGACTCCTGTCCATAGAATCTGTATCTTCCATTCCAATCTCTCCACTACCATGGACAAGACCAAAGAGCTGTCAAAGGACATCAGGGACAAGATTGTAGACTTGCACAAGGCTGGAATGGGCTACAAGACCATCAGCAAGAAGCTTGGTGAGGAGGAGACAACTGTTGGTGCGATTATTCGGAAATGGAAGAAATACAAAACAACCATCAATCGGCCTTGGTCTGGAGCTCTGTGCAAGATCTTGCCTCATGGGGTAAGGATGATCATGAGAAAGGTGAGGGATCAGCCCCGAACCAGGCCCGGAGTGGCCATAGGGAGAACCGGGAGAATTCCCGGTGGGCCGCTCTGCCCCGCTCATAAATTGGGCCGGCAGACTCACCTGCTTTTTTTTTTTAATTTATTTTAAAAAAATTATATACACAGAATAACGTCTATGTGTTTAAGTTACAGTGTGGCTGATAACTAAGCTAATATCACTATATTTGAATTTAACATTAAAATGTGACGTTTTCTGTTGTCAGAGCGCGCGCGCTCTCTCTCTTCCTCTACACAAGCGCGTGTCCCAGGTCGTTGCCATGGAGACAAACCGAAACTGCTGTGGTGTGAGATAGCGAGAGTGCGCTAATCGCGGGAAGAATAAAATGGATAGTAAAAAAAAAAATAAAACAATAAAAAAGGCAGGTTAAAAAAAAGAAAGGCATTGGAGGATGACGCCAAATGTGCCAAACTGACAAATATTTTTTCAAGAAGACAAACGAGCACACGTGAACTGGCGACTCAAGGTACAGTGACTAGCAACATTTACAGGTATGCATTTGGCAAAGGCTTTTATCCAAAGTGACTTACATTGAAGGAATTTTTTTATTCAGTTTAATTTTTTTTTCTATTGATTGTCTGTTTCAATTAAATGTAAGTGATTTTAGCCTGTTCTTTCTTTCTTTCTCTCTTTCGTTTTCTTTCTTTCTTTCTTTCGAGATGCTTACTGATTTTCCATTTAGTTACTAATGGCAGCTTTCAATTTTGAATTGAACTTTTTTTTATGTTACAGTTGTATGTTTTGTAGCAGAAATGTTTCATATAATTTATTTCATTATTTTATTTATTACATTGAGGTGGATATAAAAACAGTGCAAAAAGTATATTTCTTACTGCACTACTTTATTTTCGTTTGAATGCAAACCATTGTTTCATAATGTAACAGTTGGACTACTTGTTGCAGAAAACTCAGTATGTGATTTGTTATTGATATTTATGGCCAAAAATACATTATTCATATTTTTTTATTGAAACATGTCAAAAATAAATATAACAGGATAGTAAGAACAGATCTGTCACCACGGTGGGAGGGGGTTGGATGGGGATCGGTGGTGGGCTGGTCTTGAGCATTACACTCCCGGGCTGAAAATGGATCCCACTCCGGCCCTGCCCCGAACTACACGGGAGGAGCTTGTTAATGATCTCATGGCAGTTGGGACCACAATCACCAAGCAACACATTGGTAACACACTACGCCACAATGGTTTGAAATCCTGCAGCAAAGTCCTTCTGCTTAAGAAGTCACATGTACAGGCCCACCTGAAGTTTGCCAATGAGCATCTAAATGATTCAGAGAAGGCATGGGAGAATGTGCTGTGGTCAGATGAGACCAAAATTGAGCTCTTTGGCATCAACTCGACTCGTCGTGTTTGGAGGAAGAGAAATGCTGACTATCACCCCAAGAACACCATCCCTACAGTCAAGCACGGAGGTGGAAACATTATGCTTTGGGGCTGTTTTTCTACTAAGGGTACAGGACGACTTTACCAGAATGAGGGGCAAATGGACGGGGCCATGTACTGTAAAATCTTGGACGAGACCCGCAGCCAGAACACTGAAGATGGATCATGGATGGGTCTTCCAGCATGAATGTGACCCGAAACATACTGCCAAGGCAACAAAGGAATGGCTAAAGAAGAAGCACATTAAGGTCCTGGAGTGGCCTAGCCAGTCTCCAGACCTTAATCCCATAGAAAATCTGGGGAAGGAGCTGAAACTTTGAGTTTCCAAAAGACAGCTAAGAAACCTTAATGATTTAGAGAGGATCTGTAAAGAGGAGTGGACCAAAATCCCTCCTGAGATGTGTGCAAACCTGGTGACCAGCTACACGAAACGTCTGACCCCTGTGATTGCCAACAAGGGTTTCTGCACCAAGTACTAAGTCGTGTTTTGCTTGGGGATCAAATACTTATTTGACTTACTAAAATATAATTTTTTTTTAACATTTGTACTCTGCTTTTTTCTGGATGTTTTGTTTGATATTCTGTCTCTTTCAGTTAAAATAAACCTACCATAAAAATGATAAACCCTTTAAGTGGGCAAACTTACAAAATCAGCAGGGGATCAAATAATTATTTTCCCCACTGTGTGTGTGTGTGTGTGTGTGTGTGTGTGTGTTATATATATATATATATATATATATATATATATATATATATTTCCATGTAGTACATTGACATTACATTTCAAATGAAATATTTTTTATTTAATAAAACATTATTACCCATAAATCATTTGACTCACTACAGCTAAAGCAACCTGACCACAAGACTGAACTAACGTTTAAAGGTAACAACTGCCGTCTTACTTGGTTGAACAAAAAAGTTTGTCCAACCTTTACAAACAATATAGTGTCTCTTTCCACTTTCTGCCCCGGGTGTGTTTTCACAGTGTGTGTGTGTGTTTGTTCACTACTCACTGCTGTGTGTGTGCACTTGGATAGGTTAAATACAGAGCACACATTCCAAGTAGGGGTCACCATATTTGGCCACACGTCACGTCCTACAGTACATTCTAGGCCTCATTATCTACCTGTTTCCTGTGTTCATTGTCATCATGTTCATGGATTTACTAACCTAGATTGTTCCCATGTGTTTCTTTACTCTTTAGAGTTAATTATAAAACAACAACACATCAATCAATACCTGGTTACACTAATTTGACTAATGCTAGACACAGGACCAGGGAAATTTCTAAATAAAAGACATGACATGAGAACACAATAAAGACACAAATAACTGTATACTAATACTCTGAAGAGAGAAAGATTAATATTCTAATAATTCAGATAATGCTGCAACAGTGATATTTCAAACTAGCACACTTGCTCTGCGTCTGGGTGTGTTTCTAACTAGCTTTGAGTCCAATTACTCACAAGGATTGTACATTTATGTGAAATGGCTGTGTAGGTGCATTCTTTGTTAGTGAAAGTGTGACTGAATTGTGTGTAATATTGCATGTCGTGGATGTGAGTAACCATTGTTGAGCTGTCTACTCCCAGAAGTGTCATTTTCTATTGTTATGAAATATTGTAAAAGCCTGTTCTGAGCTGTTTCATATCACAGAATGCTTTTGTAGTATATGCCATCAATGAAATCTCAAACCTGCACCCAAATATAAGTTTCATACTAATCAGCATGCCAAGTTGCGTTATGCTTTCCAATCAGCCTTGTATTACAGTGGTTATATCAGACCATAAATAACCGGGCTGTGGTGTACTTATCATATTGCTGTACACAAGTTTTGATATCTTTGTTTATCTTTACCGAAATTCCTCATAATGCTAAATGCTTGTTTTTATTGAAATGACAGTTTCACCATGTCCATTCTGTAGAGCTATGCAAACTGATGACCATACTGGAATGAATATTGGTTTTAAAGTAGAGCGTTTAAGTAAAATGAGAGCTGAATATGTGTGTTTCGAGAACAAAAACAGCCACATTCCGCTGCACATGAATGAAGCCTGAAAAGCTCTATTTATTTATAGGCCTCTCCCTGGAGCAAAGCAACTAAGAGATTGCCCATGTGTGCCCTCACTGGCAAGCAGCGTGGCGACGTAGCATCCAAGAAGAAACCAGTGTAAACCAGTCTGTACAGGAGAATATCTTCCTTTCTGTAGTGCAGATGTAAGTATATATCATAGTTCAATCATATATGTGACCCAGGACGACAAAACCAGTCTTAAGTGTCAATTTTTTCGAAATTGAGATTTATACATGATCTGAAAGCTGAATAAATAATCTTTCCATTGATGTATGGTTTGTTAAGATAGGACTATATTTGGCTGAGATACAACTATTTGAAAATCTGGAATCTGAGGGTGCAAAAAAATCTAAATATTGAGAAAAACCTATAAATTTGTCCAAATGAAGTTCTTAGCAATGCATATTATTAATCGAAAATGATGTTTTGATACATTTACATTAAGAAATTTCCAAAATATCTTCATGGAACATTATCTTTACTTAATATCCTAAGAATTTTTGGCATAAAAGAAAAATTGATCATTCTGACCCATACAATGTATTTTTGGCTATTGCTACAAATATACCCCAGCGACTTAAGACTGGTTTTGTGGTCCAGGGACACATATTAGCATGATTAAAGTAATAGTAAGAAAACCTGGCAATTTGACATTTTTATTCCTGCTCAAGGAAATATTTTAATACTTTACAAATATTTAAGTAAATCACCCTTCACTTCCAACATGATTACAAAACAATTTGCTAATAATATTGAACACTTTACACTTAGAGTACATATCCCAATAGTTTACTATAAGACTTTAACTTTGCTTAATGTGTTTAAGTGCGATTCAATTAAAAGATATTTGCTGTAAAATCAATATGAAATCCAAATGAAACCCATTTATTATTCTTAATGGATAAATTCAAGTCTCACCCTACATTTTTTTCTATAGAAGAATAAAATGAAAATATAATGTCACTTTTGCTATGAAATCTTCTCTCCAAAAAGATGTTATCAGACTGATCTGTGACTCAAAACATCTTTTTGGTGAAAATATTAAAGGCCATTTCTATGGAGCAAATGTGTTTCAAAATCAGGTTTTAATTTTGTTTATATACGTTTTGTGCACCTAAATTTAGGGATGCACCAATATTATTAGAAGCTGCCCAATACAGATTAGGCGATAGTTAATTTCATGTTATGGCTAACAACCGATATATGGACAATATATAAAACTACATTATTTTGTCTACATAAATAAATAAAAATCAATCATTTAAATACTACAAGTCACAGCATTATAATGTGCAGAATGAAAATGCATTTTCAATTTGAGATGTGCTTAATATTATGTTTAACAGTGTTACTGGATTTTGGTTTTAAAGATACTTTTTAAAGTGAGTATTAGATGATAACAGAGGTAATCGAAATTTAAATATAGAGGGAATAAAATCCAATCAATTAAAGTCTTTAATACCAGCCGATAACTGATATGGTATTATATGGTATTTCATAGATTTTGAATGTGCGTAACACTAAAATGAGTGTTACTCTGCAATGAGTCACTTTATGCAAGCAAAATGGGTTGCAAACACATTTCATGTTGACTGAGCATCTGACATCAGATAAACATAAATGCACTATTATAATCATCACAGTGCCCTATTTTACCTCTCCAGACTAATCTGTAGTCCCTTGACCCATTCTAACCCCCTTCCCTATTGGAAAACCTAATCTCACTCTCCAGCATGACATAAAATCTCAGTCAGTTTGATTTCTCCTCCAATGTGAAAATCAGTACCATTCTATGTGGCCTAATCTCTAATGGCCTAATCTCCCGGTCAAGATCCTCGCACCCTGCTCTGTCTCTTAAAGGCTCCTGGGGGCCCGGCAGTCAGATTACACAGGAAACACATCTCGTTTTGTATTATTCATGGCACAGCGGTGTACTAACAGCACCCATTGATGCCATGTACATGACTGCCAGTGTGATTTTAGCCTGATTAACCGGGCGACAAATTTAGCACTTTCACCACTAAGCAAGCAGCACTGCAAACATCTGCGCGATGAATGGACAGAAGAGCATCTTTCTCTCTACACCCAAGTGCAACTATGTGCACGTGCTTGTACAAAATCATTAATGACTCATTTTAGAGTTTTAAATTAGCATGCACAATGACTAATGCACAAAGAATAAGGCACCAAGGACACAATGACCTCTAAGTCAGCTGTGTGGGGGGAAGTGTGCTGGAAAAATGGGACTTGGCAGAATATAAGAATAGAAGGAGGTGTTAGTTTGGTTGCGGTGGGGGTGTCCCTGTCCAAGGTGCTGAAAGCACTCTACTATGCTTCGTTGTGATTGGCTGAAAGCCGCATTTTAATACTGTGACATCACAGCACTGCTGATTTCTCTTGCTGAGTGACATCAGTGCAGCACCAGCTTTCGCTCTTTTACTTTCACACACTGCAGAGAGAGTATCGCCAACGTTGCACAATTTGATTTGTAGTTGCTGAAAGACATGGACAGAAAGAGCAAGCTAGAGCGACACAGACAGGAAGAGCTAAAGAGAACGACAAAGAGTAGTACAGAGCGAGACTGATTCACAGAGACACACTGAAAAATTCATCTTAGCCAGGATGCATTATTCTCTCTTGAATAATGTGGTGAGTTTAATGTATTTCGTAAGCTAACGTAAATTTTACACTGATTAAGCTTTAAGAGAAGCTCTTTAAATCAGCACTTTGGTTGAAATGACACCTTGGTGGCCTCAATAGCCTCTTAATTTTTCTTGTGAATCTCAGATTAATGATTTCCTTCTCCTTTAGTCCCGCTTGTCTAGCAGAAAGTCAGTCATATATCTCCTTATGGTTATTAGACGAAATGAATCTTTATCATTATACTGTTGATGTTTGAAACTCAAGTGTAAGTTTGAGCTTGATACCCTGCCCAGTTTGTCTGGACACATATGGCCATTCTACCTTCAGTCTCCACAAATAGTATCAACATGAATGAACCAGATGCCTATGAATATTTTTAATTCCTTGATTGGCTGACTCATCTATAAATATACATAGTACCGCAAACATGCATCCTATTAGAATGAGATTATGCTAAACAAAGCAGGACAAGCAAAATATCTAGTCAGCATCCAATGCAAGCATCATGTTTTCATATAATTCAGATAATTAAGCATCCTAAAATTGCAAATATTTTGGCTATAAAAAAAAGTTTGGCTATAAAATCCTTATATAATAATCCAACAGCACTGGTTTCACGGTTTGTAGTACTTTTTTTGTGAATCTTTCTGCATGTTACATCGGTAAACCAGTAGGTCCTGACATGTGACAGTCTTTATGAGTGAATCATTGGAATCATTAATTCAACTGATTTGTTCAAAATGCTAAATCATATAGAAAGGAAACAAGTGGCCGTTTTTTTTTTGTTTTTTTTTTGAGTCTTTGAATCATTCACTGAATTGTCATTCACAAACATTGATTCAAGAACAAAACACAGCTACTGTGTTACTAGACGATGCACAATCGTTCTGCTGGGCTTCCTTTGAAATCATTTCCGTTGGTGGAGCAAAAACATAAACAAACTGCCAGTACTGGCACCAAGTTATTCAATATTAACTCCTTGTTTTAACTTTATACAAAATGGTGCTTATTTATCCAGCAATTTTCCAAAACAGTTTGTACACATTCACAAATATTATGACATTTTCTGTTTGACTAAAATTGTTCTTAGGTTCTATCACATTAGATACATTTTGTGGGCAAAAATTCAATTGTTTGTTGTCAAAAGTGTAGCAATATAAGCACAGCTCACACAAGTCACTTTCTACCAGCTTTCTGTTAGTGAACATGCCTATTGAAATGACTGCATTTCGTTTGTGAAAATTCACCGAACAGCGGTATTCAGTAAAACATGTCAGTTAATGTAATGATCTACACCTTTGGTTACTGCCATAGGACACCTGTGTGAATGTTTACTTCATATATCTACTAAAATCACTTAGCACCAGTTGGTAAGACATAATTGCAAAAATAGTTGACAAAAGTGAAGTTAGTTCTGAGAATAGCTCTAGCATCATTTGTTTGCATATGCTAGTTGGTTTGATATTACATTATCTAACACAATAATACTAAGACATTTTAGTGTCAGTCATATACGGTTTCATTTCTACTGCTGCTTCTGGTGTCCCTTAATAAGGCAGACAGTTCCAAGCACATACTTGATATAATGAAGCGTTTAGTATGCCCAAGATATGTTGAAATAAACATTTGTGCAGTTTCCCCTTTCACTCGACATAAAACTGAGACAATAAACTGCTTAAACAGCCCAGGGAGAGTTTGGAAACCTCAGAAATGAGGTGAAACAAAAGTCTCTATGTGCACCAATTCAGCAGCACAATCCACCCAGCAGGTCTGGCCCTCCATGCCTGATTCCATTCAGGCAAAATGCAAGTTAAATTCTTCATTTTTTTATATAAATATTTTTATATATCGAAGTACTAAAGAATTGCATGCAGTACACACAAAATCTAAAAAATCAAGACAAGCCATATTATGGTACTGAAATGAGTGTACATTACAAAATGGGAGGTGAACTAATGAGTCAGCACATTAAAGAGATTGCTGGTGCACTCACTGAATGCTGAATGGTGCATACAAAATAATACGGAACGGTTTAAAACTATAAATAAACTGAATAAATATTCAGCACAGGATGATCACATGGATGGAAACCAAAGAAAAAAAGCTTTCAACCATGTGATTTTGTCCTGGTCCACTCCACGCAGTTTAATTGCTTATCTCTGGTTTAATTGACGTGTTCTGATTACCCATGCTCCTCTGAGACAGATGTGGGTGTGTCACAGTGCTTAGGAGTTTGGGACAGCTGCCACAAACGGAGACCTTTTGTGATGCTGATCAGGACTGTTTGAAAGCCATTGATTTAACACAATGCACCATATTTCAAAGAGAAAGTGCTCAAATTTCAACATGAGCCCATTTTAAAAGCTTTGTACTGTTTACTTTAAATATATCACACACGTTAACACGCAATTATTTTATCTGTTTTTTACCGCCTAATTTCTACCACCTCCTTTTACTACCAAAGGTCTGGTAAATTAACGCGCATATTTGTCAATATTTTAGATTTTTTTACATGACACACAATAAGACTGAGTTTTACACTTTAATAGAATTTCAAAGGGGTCGAACGTCAGTATCAAATTCTCCACTTAATGTTCACCTTTGACCTGAATGGGGAATGTATAATTCAGCAGGGGTGAATCTGAGAGGCAATGAAAGTGCACAGGGGCTGCCGAAACCATTCAAGGCCACCTGCTGCTGGAGGTTGATTACTTCAGCCTTTGACTGCACTTCCTATCATGCCACCAACAATGAGTACACTTACAGTAAACTTACAGTTAGGAGACAAAAGGTTCTAGAGTATATTGTTAGATACCTTGGCATTCAAAGTACACATTCCTCCAATATTGTACATGATGATAGATAGATAGATAGATAGATAGATAGATAGAATATGTATATATCACTTACAGAATGTCAGAAAGAAAGATAGCTATAGATAGTCAGATAGTCAGATAGATAGATAGATAGATAGATAGATAGGCGTAATTTGCAATATGCATATGAAAACACACTCATAGCAAATAAATGACTTGCCAAACAAATTACTTGGAAGAGTGAGATAAATAGTCTGTTTTCTTTCCAGGCCATACAGTGGACGGAAGCCATGTTCTCTGTTCATTCTGGTGTCTCTCTGCTTAGTGACAGACACACTGTGAAATGAGGGCCCATTAGTCACAGAGCAATTGCTTATCCCCATTCCACAATACTGACACCAAAACAGCACCATATGCCTTTCAAACCAATTCAGTGGTATCTGATGACCTTTGAGGAGCCATTGCATGAACATGATGGGCAGATAAACCAATAATATGTGTATAGGTGACCAGACCCATAGTGTAGGTATATTTGATAGGCATCAACAAGGCAAATAAAGGTTTAGTACTTACATTCGAGATGTTTCTTTTTAGGTCCCATCACCTCATGCGTGGTCGCTTTACACACCGCACGAGCCACTTCGGATCCTGTGAGGCTGTACTGCGCCGCGGCGATGCGGTCCGTCAAAGTCTGACCCGACATCTTCCTTCGCTCGCGGATTCAAACGCCCTTATTCCCGTGTAAAGAGACGCGTCGAGTTGTTCCAAAGCGTCCACAAGGATGAGGCCCTTTAAAATGGATTCTCGAGCACAATTTGCGATATTAATATGGTGTAATTGTTATCAAGACCAATCTGAGATTAAGTCTTTCTCATGGATAATGAGCAACGGGCATATTTAAGGCAATACTAGAGCATACAGAGAGACACTCTGTGTTTACTACAATATAATAAATTTCAGGTCAACGCCTGCGCCGTGTATTCGCCTCGTGGGGATGCGGGAGCATATAAGAGATGCGTAACGAGTATTTCAACCGCAAATAGTCATTTATAAAGAGTAAACGGTGAGCAGTAAGGTTATAAAAGACAATTTCGTCAAGTCTTAAAAGATATTCCTCGTTATTTGCGCGTCGTATTGGAAGAGGATGTCACGATGATGCTCGGCTCGGCCAGTCGTCCTTCTCTCCTCCTCCAGATCAAGGATTAATCTTCCTGACAAACCCCGCTGGATGTGCAGTCATCCAAACCTTCAAACGGCTTGCGTTGTTCTCCTCATCTCTAAAAAACGCTCTCCTTCCTTTTCCTTCACCCCGTGGCTATGTCCAGTTTCGGACAATTGCTGAACAAGGAGGATGCAACGCAGCGATAACGGGAAGCCGCGGTCCCTGCTGTACTCAATATTTATTTATTTGTGCTATCACTCCGCCCCCACGCATGAGTCAGGTCACACGTCATTAAAAACCCAGATTGCGTTTTACTATCTGCGCCCAATGTAAATGTGCTTTTTATTGCTATGGTGGGAATTTTGATTCATTTTAAGAGTCTCGAATCTTTTCAGTCAGTTCACCCAAAAGATCCATTCACGGATTAGTCCAGTGGCTGCTATCAGAGATTATGCATTTCCTTATCAAGTTTGTCATCTTCTGGGAGTGATTTCTATTAGGCTATATAAAACTACTACAAAATGTCATGAATAAATAAAATAAATTAAATATATATATATATATATATATATATTTATTTATATTATTTTATTTATTTTTAAATAAAGTACTTACATCATTTTAATGGTGCATTGTTGTACTGTATCAATTTACACATTTATAATCCACCACCCCTTGCGAATTTGAGCAAATTATCGTTTTCGTTTGTTTAGTTCACACACAAACATTTCAGTTTATTCTGGTGTTGTGCCCAATTTTGACCCCTGCCGGATTATTACCCCCCTAGTAGGTTTAGGGTTAGGTGTGGGGGAGGGGTTAGCATTAGGCAATCAGGTAGTGATTTCAACTAGAGGGGTAATAATTTGGCAGGGGGGTCGAAAATGGGCACAACACAGGCCCTTCACAAACGAAATGTCCCATTCAGACTTAAACACTGACTCGATTAGCCAAATTCGTTCGAGTCTAATCACTGAAAGTCTATAATCGTTCTAGGCGAGTAGTTCCCAAACTGACCTGGCACATTACAGAGTGGTTTGCTTAACGTAAGTATTCTGTAATGTTTATTTCACTACATTTGTTCAATTAGATCACAGTTTAAAGAAGAACAAACAGATGTGGCGCACGTGAAACGTTTCTGTTTTATTTCCTCTCTCCCACTATTCTGATAAGCAACAATATTTTCATTATGGCTTTGATCATTTCAAAGCAACATGACTTTTAATTGTCCACATATATGTATTTTTTTTTCTTACACAAAAGGTTTTTGCTGACACCATTGAAAACTAATCCAAAAGGAAATAAACATTAGTGCAAGTTTGATTAGTTATGGACATGAAGTCTGCTACAAGCCTTTCTGTGGATGAGGGAGTTCAAAAATGTTTTAAATTCACATGATATGTCTCTTTATTAGGCAAGTCACCACAATATGGAATGGCACAGTATCATCATACTATCCTATAATCACAACGGGCCATATTTACAAGTAAAAGACTTTAAATTAAATAGTATAGCTTTTTGGGGAAAAATACATTAATTAGAAAAGCAAAAAAAAAAAAAAATGTACAAACTTCTTTTTTTGTTGGTTTGTTCTCTTCCATTTTTAAAAGGTGAGGTGTTAGTGTTTTTGCCATAGCTCAATAGTTTTCACTTTTTTGTTCATGTCAGGTCACGTTTTGATGAGTCCCTCAAGAAAGTCCTTCTCAACCATTTCCTCAATGTTCTGTCTGGCCCGGCTCCAGAAGACTTTCTGGCTCTCCAGCTTGCCATCCTTGCCAGGGAACGGGCCATCTCTGAGAGTAGGGCTGTGATATGGTCCTGAGCGGCTGTTACCTTTACTGCTGAAGACCTGACTGAGAAGGTTGAAGAAAGGGAGGAGCTGCTCCATGCTGCGGATGACGTAAAGGGTGAGCAGGAGCTGTCCGGGTTCCCAGGACAGAGTGCGTGTGGAGCAGTCTTCCTCTGGATTTTTCTAGAGTTAATGGAGGTATTCCCATGAGACTAATGAATGTCCTAGGCTTAAAAGCATTAGCAAATCTACTGAATAATCTATAGGACCTATGCTAATGATGTGGAATGAATCTTTATTAAAATAATAAGGCTCCAATAGGACAGAATTGAATAGATTTCCTTTGTTAAATGTAGGTCAAATGTTATATGGTAGTATTACCTTGGCCCTTTTTCTCAGCAGCTTGGCCAGTCTGACAACATAGGGCTTGAACTCTCTCTGATGGGTCCCCTGTCTGCGGACCTCCAGACCAGAGTCATCCGAGGCTTCAGGGACGAAAGCCCAGCGATACCTGTGGTATAGAGTATTATTATGTCTTTCACATGAAATATGCTCAATATTTGTAATAAATGTTATCCATGAAGAAAAACAGAGTGCTGGAACAGTCTAAACTGAGGTTTTTAAAGCTAGGACACCCACATCTGGAACTGAGGCAGACTCTCAGAGGGCAGAGCGAGGGCCAGGTCCAGCAGCTTGCAGGCAGACAGGTAGAGGTTAAGCCAGCGCTGGCTGTTGTAGGAGGTAGAGAAGCCATTGCCCCCTGAGTATGTTGTCTCAAGCCCTGCAACCGAGGGACCTGAGGTCCTGGAGAGATGCCAGAAACCACATCAGAATTCAACACACAGAATCACCCATAATGTCTTAAACTGAACAAGATTCTACTTCTCAAATAAAAACGAAAAGATAAAACAGCTAAAATGTTGAGGATTGCTACAGATTTAAATAATGAGTACCTGGTAATGTCTTCATCTGCAGTCAGTTCCTGTTCCATGAGTAAGAAAACCTGAACCTGAAGGAAGAAACAAACAAGCCTACTGAACTGTGCTAAAAGAATGAGACAAAAAAGTCCACCAAATAACTATTTCTCTTTAGACTGTCCCCAGGAACTTCTGTTATTTCAGAATCAGAGCTTACAGCTTGCTTGTGATTATATGTAATATGTAAATGTGCAAGGTGTGTCATATCCTCACCAGTTCAGTGATCATAGTGGGCCAGAGTGAGGTCAGGTGCTGGGGGGACATGCGCAGTAGCAGCACTCTGAAGAAGAGGAAGACCTGAGCATGGAGGATGGGCACTTGAGGGAGTCGTAAGCTCTCCACAAGACGCTCTGAAAATCACATCAACATATTATTTACAGCTTATTTTTATGCTTTTACAGGGTACTAGTGCAACTGTAGGGTCTTCACACATCAAAACCTGGACAGGTAGAAATTAATGAGATCCATTTTGAACAATCCTGCTCCTGGAGGTCCACTACCCTGCAGAGTTTAGGTCCAATTCAAAATAAACACACCTGAACCAAGTTCTTCAGGATTACTAGGCCTGTGTCCAAAACTGCTGTCTATACACTTATAGTGCAGTGATTATGGGGGCAGCCAATTGTAGTAGTGTCCAAAACCATAGTGGACATTAATAAATGCACTTATTCAATCCCATAATGCACTGCAATAATAAGTGTACAACCAATGTGCACTCAACCTCCGCTTGAGAACAGCAATACACTATGAGCGTCATGCTAAATTAATTCCCATATCTCATCAGAGGATGCCGCAGCACTTTTAGTGAACAAAGTGCTCAAAGTGTCTAGAGATACAGCCCTAGAATTTTACAGGCAAGTCCGTATGATATCGGCCTTTGATTTTGATGGTGTGGAAAGAGCCAAGTTAGTTTGAAGTCAAGTGAAAAAATAGCATATTAGTTTTCCCGAAAGCACATTGAAATCAATGGATGTGTGTACCTTGGATGTCTGGCAAGTATTTCTGGTACTGGTCCACCTCGCTGCTGTAGATAGTGAAGGCAAGTCGTTTGAGTAGCATGGCTCTCTGCTCAAGCTCTGCATCTCGATTGGTGAAAAGACTCAGAGAGCTGCTCTGAGCCACGGCAACTCGGGCTGCACATGTACAAAATGTTAGCAAGTTCCTCTCTACAACACTCAAAAAAACATCAACTCGATGATGGAGATAAAGCAATAAGATGGGCGCAGCTGGATAGCCCATTTAGTAGAAAGGGAAGACTCACTCATCAGGTCTCTGAAAGTGGTTTTGTCATGAGTCATCAGGTGGTCTATGATTGCTCTCCAGCTGAAAGAGGGAGATGTGGTCAACTAGAGGTCACATTGTCCTGTGGGTAGCAGTAAAACCACAGCAACAAGAAGAAAGGACATGTTGTGCAGTACAGTACTCACTGGCTGACGCAAGAAGAGTCCATCTGGAAAAAGGTATGATCCATAAACAGGTCGAAGGCTTCTTTCTTCCAAGCTCTCCGGGTGTACTGATAACCACTGAGGCTGCTCAACAGCTGGATACATGCACGATAACTGGGGGCATTGTGAGCACTGGTGGAAAAGAGGACAGAGCAACAAGATCTTGATCCCTATAATATATTTGAATTACAAAATCCAAGACACTGAAGCAGCTTCAGCAACTTTGTGACCAATTAACTGTCAATTCCTCATCCTGTGTCTACAAGTTTTGGATTTTGAAGACTAAATACCTATGGTTGCGCAGATAGGGCACAACATAATGCATAAGGTTGACCAGCAGAGGAATCACTCTCTCCTTCTCATCACTGTAGAAGACCATATCTAATAGATGAGCCAAGACCTGCAAAGACATCCATGCATACATGAGCATATTAATGCAATCCCCAGAAAGCCAAATTAACACAACAAAGCAAGAATACAAGACAAGTAGTGCAGGGCAGGGCAGAGAACGTCCTCTGGTGACCTGTGAATGTTCCTGGTGTGCTTGAAACCAATGCAACATTCCAGTTTCCCTGCAAATGTTATCTGCTGCTCCGACTGTGGTAGATTTGGCTTTGCTGTGTGCTTAAAAAAGGAAATGAGCGTGGATTTAACATTCTGTGTTTACCTCAGCCAGCAATGTGAGGGCGTGAACGCTGTACACAGATGGAGTGAAGCTGGAGGCCTCCATCACTGTGAGCATTAGATCTGAAATGCACATAGTGTTAGTGAGAGACTCGCCATACCCTCATGCCGATGTGCATGCTAACATGACTCGACGTACATGGGATATGCCTTACATAAACACTGATACACAGTCACTGACCTTCTACGTCGGCCTCCAGACTGGCCCCGTCCACCATGATCTGAGGGGAGGGTTTCACCTCCAGGTTTCGCCTCAACCATGTGGTCTGTTCTAAGGATGAGCCTGCAATCGTGCCAATAGCCTCTACGATCTTATGGGTCACATCCTGTGGAATCATGGTTTTATAATTTAATGTGAAAATTAAAAAAAAAAAAAAAACGTGCAAGAGAAACAGCTGACACCAAGTCAAATCATGCAAAAAAAAATAAATAATAATAATACATTGTACTTTTAATGGAAGTAAGGGTGGAGAGTGTGTGAAATGTCACCTGTAGCTCTCGCTGGTCCTTCTTGCTCTCCAGGGTGGGGTTCTTTAGAATAAACTCATTCAATACACTAAAGAAAACATTCAAATTAAATTCTAATACTTACTGTAATTGTATATGTGTCTATTTACTGTTTCTTTTTTAACATCAGCAGCAAATGCTATTTTTATGGCAAACTTAGTGTAAAAGTTACTTGCAAGTAATAAAACAATAACTACAATAAATCTTCAATAAATAAATGAAATAATATAGAATAATTTCACAATATTTTCTAAAAACAATGTAACAGATAAAGATGTCCATTAATGAGGTTTCTGAATAAAATGTCGCTTAATATTATTTAAAAAGGACATTCCAATAAAATGTGGTTTACAGTTAATGAAATCTTTAAAAAAATAAAATAAAATAAAAAATTACATACTGGTAATTTGTGATCTTCCAATAAATATATATGTAAACCCAAAGTGACCAAATCAACATCTTGTAAACGTGTCTATTTTCAAAATGAAACCACTGGGTAAATTTTACATTTATAACAGGGTTTACTTCAAATAATTTGTTATTAGACACATTCATTCTCTTTCATTTGCCACCATTTATAAGTAAAACTTTCAAAATTAAAGTATGGCTGTGCTACTTACCCTAGTATAAGGAACTGTCCTGGAGCAGGCAGACTGAGCTGGACAGAGTCCTTTAGCAATGCCAAGAGTGATGGCCAGCTATCAACCAGACTAGACACTGGAATCCTAAAGGACATGAGGCAAGAGCAGTGAGACCGACAGAGTAATTTAAACAATACATTTGGCATACACTGATATTAGTAGAGTTCACTTGCCTCTGCACATAGGCATAGAAAAACTGAAGCATGCAGACCTCCAGGGAAAGATGCTTCTGTAAAATGAAGAAAGGTGAAGGTGAGTCTTAAAGCCACCTTTAAAACCCATATCAGTAACAGACAGTGACTGGAGAGGAATTACAAGAGTAGTCAGGTGTATTTGTTACTATACCTTCTCTTTGGCAATGGCTGGGGGCTGTTTTAGAACTTCCTTCACTGTCTGTATCACTGTCTCAGTTCGCATGGCACTTACTGAGCGAACAAGTTCCACAAGGAGAAGCTGTTCCTCACTAGCTATGGGAATTACCTAAAACACAGGCACACAGATGAAATGTTTTGTTTTGTAGTGTCAAAGTACAAAACTTACCACTGACTTAGCTCATACCTTGTTCCTGGATGAAGTTTTAGCCTGCTTCCTTTCATTCCACACATAGGCAATAGCGGCCATGAAGTGAGCCCCGTGATTCATTGAGATTGGCCCCAGCAGCTCTAGAATTTGCTGCCTGAGATTCTGTGAACAACCCATGGAAACAATTCTAGTTAGCATAGCACACAGACTACAAGAATCATTAAAGCACAGTCATCACATGTCTCAAGACACAAGTCCAGTCTCCTCATGGTACCTTTGTGGATCCTAGGTTGATATTGGAGGTGGAGCAGGCAGAAGCTGCAGCTGGCCTGTCAGAACTGTCAGCCAGAAAGAGAACACCCCACAGCAGGGTTACAGAGGACATAATTGTGTGCAAGATGGAGAGAATCCCCGCACGGGCCTCCGCAAGGTGCTTCTGATCTACATTTGCCTGCAGCTGAGGAATACATGCACATAAAGATTAAGAAAAACACTAATTCAAAACCTACACCTAAGCAGTAAGCACAAATTAATACTGAAAAAAAAAATCATGCACTTATTATATATAGACACACACACACACACACACACACACACACACCGTATATAAAAGTATCATTCACTTATTTTTGTCCACTACATTCAGCATTTAGGAGCCATGAAACACAAACATGGCTAGCTAGCTCCCTCACCTGGTGATATTGTGATGTTGGGTCCAGCAAACAATAATGAATTATGGCTGTCATTCCTTCTAGTACAGTCAAAATCAGGTCGGGAGGGATACACAGTGCCATCCATTGGGGCCTAAAAATATACACAGTGTACACAAAAACACACACTGGATTTCTCTTCATAAACAAAGTATTACTTCAAAAGTGCATATTATTTAATTTATAATCCTTAAAGTGCCTTTTAAAGCCTGCCATGACATTGTTAGGGCAATAACTAAGAAACTGATGGTGAACAGTGCCCTCTTGTGGATGTAAATATACTACCACATGAAGCCAAAATAACCAATTAGTTTGTGATTATACTCTTTATTGACAGTTTAAAGGTTTAAATAATAACATGCTTTGCAATATGACTCTGTTTCTCTGCTACATAACTGAAGTGGACGAGTACCTGATGTCCGTGAGGCCCGTCTCGTAACGGTATTGCTGGATAAGGTTGTCGAGGTTTTTGCACAGCTGAAGCGTAACAGATGCAACTACTCGCCGAAGGACTTTTCCCATGTATGGCAGAGAAGCTGTAATAAGGCCAATCCACTGTGGGTGCATCTTGCAAGCATGATGCTGATGCAGGGCTCGGATCACAGCGCATAGAAACATGCCCTGTGCTGTGATGGGTTGCCCATGCAGGTACTGCAGGGAAGTCATGGGTTGTTGCGGGTTGACATGCTCTACCTCGCCTCCAATCAGCTCAAACCCAGCCCCGGGGCCATTAGGTCCTCCACTAGACACAGTCGACCCCGGAGCTCCCTCACCACCCTCTTCCACTGGGATCATCACACGGTGCTCCAACACCACCAGGCTCTGCAGCAGACGCAGGAGTTGTGACTGTATGGCGCTGCAGTTGTCCAACTGGTCCTCTGACAAATTGATGACACTGTCTTCTGAAAGGCCCTCCTCAACCGTAGCCACATTGGTGCCGCGGGCATGGTGTTCATGCCACTTCTGTACACTAAAGATGGTGGAAAGCAAACAATGTAGCACTACCTTCTGCACCTTGCATTTGGACAGTACGTCGCAAATAAAGCTTGCAAAGCCCTTGGCTGAGCCCCCAGTGACTTTGACGAGCTCACTGAAGAGCAAAGTTAACACCTCCACGCTGGTCAGTTGCATGGCGTGGTTGCCTGCCAGGTCTGTTGATGTGGCGGCCACATGGGCCGAGTAATAGCTGCGCAGAAAATAGAGGCAAAGGGAGATGATGATCTCCAGGAACATGGCACTTCGGAAGGAGTGGGAGTGCGAGTCCTGCGGGATGGGGCAGTAGAAGTCTTTGCCCATGACAGAGACGCGATGGCGTGCTAGCAGGTTCTGCAGAAGAGAGAGCTGCGGCGTGTATGTGTTGTTTATGCTGGTGGTGGAGATGGCGCTCACAAATCCTGCTGGTGAAGCACGTAGCATAGCTGCAATGGCAGAGAGCGCATGCAGAGTTCGAGAGGAGTCATAAAGCTGAAGGTACAGCAGCACATGCTGGTATAGGGGATGGATGTTAAAACGAGGAGGTGACCCAGAGGTGCGAGATCCTCCCACCCCACCAGCAGACCCACCAGTGGGTGAGCCTACGTCACTCTCAATCTCTGACACCTCCCCTTCCCCACAGCTGTACCAGTTTTCCAGGTCAAGACTGTCACCGAAGAAGATGTTGGGTGGGCGGCTCTTCTCGGCCTGGTTGGTCTTGCGTCTCTCATCATCTTTCCTCTTGACCTTTTTGATTTTGGGCTTCGCTCCTGGGGATTTGTCAACCAGACGCTCCATAATCTTGCCCTTTAGGCTGAGCTGGGTGCTGCTGTGGCTGCGCTTGCGGTGGGGGTCATCAACCTGGAGACTCTGCTCAGTGGCAGCACTGCCAACACCATCGGGCAGTGTAATGATTGAAGGGGAGGAGCTATGGCGAGCTATGCCTTCTCGATGTTCCTCTTCCACTGAAGCATCGATTGAAGCCACAGCCAGGAACTCCAAGGTTCCCCCTGCAACCAGTTCTGGGAGCGTTCTAGGTTGGGTGTTGGAGAAGGGGGCAAGGGTGATGCATGGGCCATTGTCCATATCGGTGGATGAGTTGGAACTGTCAGAGTCTGTCTGAGGCCAGCCATCAGGAGATGGTGTCTCAAAGGACTCTTTCTCCACCATTTGCACCACCCTGTCCACTATATCAAAAAGCACAGCAGACACTGCTTTGTGCAAAGACTCTTCCTCTAATGAAACAGACTGACAAAGTACAGGATCAGATATATTAATAGTGCTACCACCTCCCTCCAGTTCATCAAAGCTGCCATTGTCTACAGTGGATGACTGAGAGCCACTCGAATCTGAGCTCTGGGGCTCCCCCTGCTGATCAGGAGGTTGATATTCGCCACAGAGCTGAAGGTTCTCACTGCTGAGGCTCAAAAGAGAAAGACTGTCACTCAAAGGGTTAACTGTGAGACTAAAGGGTTCCATATCATCCAATGGGAGGCATCTGCTACACGCTTGGACACCCCTGTGGCCATCCCCTGATATCTGGTTATAATCTGCGGAGGAGACAAATGCATGGTAAAAAAAAAAAAAAAAAAAAAAATGGAGATGCTAAATCTATTTAAATTGCTAGAAAAACCCTCTTACGTTCAGTACAGCCCATATCCCTCATGTAAATAGGTTCAGAGGACTCTTGTTCTAGGGGGTTGGGAAAGACCTGGGTCCAGTGACGCTGTGCTTGAACCCGTTGTATGGATACACGGTGGGTTTTAGGGTGCAGCAGCAAAAGCAGTAGAGGTTCTAGAACACGAGCTATGTCATGTCTCTGCAAAACCTGGTTCAGCCAGGCCCTGCCAACAGCACTTGCAGAGCCATCCCAATAACTGAGGCTGTCTAACATGATAAACAGAGACCTACAAGAGGAAGAGAACGGTGAGGTGACTGAAAAATTGTTTTTGTATATTTGGACTTCATCTACCATAAAAGTGCTGTTACCTGTCAAAGGTCCGATTGAAAGGGGAGGACTTGGTGATATTCAGGTCTCTGGTTAGGTGCCAAAGAACTGAGAATTTTACATGAGCCTCCAGACGTATTCTCTAAAATTAAATTTGGTAATAGATGTGAAAACAAATCTGTGCATGTACAGTTGTGCAACTCTATGCCAATTTTAGTGGGGTGTCTATGAGGTGCATGTATGACTGACCCTGTCTCGATGCATAAGCTGCTGGCTAATGACATCTTCACAAATGCTGGGTGAGGGAGCCAAATTGTGAAGCTGGTAAAAGAGTTCCACACTGCGCTTGTGATGCTGCGGGGTCTCCTCTCCCAACTGATCCCATAAAATAAGAGCTACACTCTACAAGACAGAAGTGAAAACGTGATCAAGATAGAAGAAGAGACTACAAAAGAATGCACATGAGTAAGGAAATAATGCACACCTTAAAGAAATTGGTTTTCTCTGCAATGTACTTCAAGATACCCGGTGTGAGTGGCGGTCGAATCACCACTGCAACACGCCCCTGGCTCGGACTCATTGGCTGGTCCGAGTCTGGACTTGCCACACGCTCAGCTGTCACCATAGCTACAGACTGTGTGAGTCCGACAAGGTCCATTACAAGTGAGATAGCCACTGCTTGAATACTGAAATCAGCTGCTGAACAGCACGCATCCATCAGGGTCTGAAGCCACAATGCTGGCTGAACACTTTCACCTGTTGGGCAAGCATTGGAACAACACAAATATGCTACATAAAAGGATTTTGAGTGTAAAACAAACCCTGTATTTATATAAATTATACTCATTAACTACCCCAGAATCCCTTTGCATTTAATAAAGGTATAAAAGGTTAAAATTATGTATGTAAGAAATGTATACTGAAGTGATAACCAACACTTTATTCCTGAGTTATGCTTCAGGGAGGCAGTCAACCAAAATAATGTCCTGGTCACACCTTGGTAAAGAGTTAAATTTACAAAATGGCAATAGAAGGTCATTTTTACCTGCCTGCTCCTCTCTAGTGGGTGATGACTTTAGGTTTCCCTCAGCAATATAGACTGGAAAACTAGAGCACTCCAGGAAGAGCTGGCAGGCGGCAGTGAATGCAGCCAGACACTCCATCTGCTCAGAAGACATCTGCTCCTCAACCCCACTTGTGCGTCTTTTATCAGCCACCACAGGTAGAGTGTCTATTTCTGCACTGCAGCTCTTTCCTGCCTCTGTCTGGCCATCTGGGGTAATGTAAAGCCTCACTAAGCAAGAAAGAAACTGCTGGAAATGCTCAAGGCAGCACTGCATCACTGGCTTGTCCTGGGGTTTGATGTGGGCTGAACTACTGAGCCCAGATTTAGGTTTGGGTTGGACAGGTACTTCTTCAGGGCTGGATGCATCATCTTCGGGATGTTGCATGTTATCAGGTTGCTCCCCACGTTCTGCCTGGTACTGAATGAAGTCAGTAAATCCACTTTCTGACAACCGGCTGCTAGAAGCATTCTCGCCATCATCAAATACATCAGTGCTCCCAGAGACTTCAAGGGTGACTGGAAGAGTCTGAGAAAGATGGGGAATTAAAAAGTTTATATTCATTACTCTCCAGCAAGACACCACAGTGCAAAACTTCAACAGTTTCACAGTCAAGGTAGTTTCATTAAGTCAAATGAAATATATTGGACTCATTTATGTATTTAGGTGTGCTACTTTTAGTTAGCTTGCAGACAACTTTATC
This sequence comes from Acrossocheilus fasciatus, assembly GCA_036784905.1. Lineage (NCBI taxonomy): Eukaryota > Metazoa > Chordata > Actinopteri > Cypriniformes > Cyprinidae > Acrossocheilus > Acrossocheilus fasciatus. Next base: position 24,549,296 of record CM071953.1, read on the forward strand.
CTTCACTGTTTGCACAGTAAAAGTAAAAACTATTTGCGAAACTAAAAACTTTTTTGGCCTTTTTCAGGCTTTTAGCGGACAGTACAGTAGAGAATGACTGGAGAGCATGGAGTGGAGAGTTGGAAACGGGATTGGCAAAGGACCACGAGTCGGGACTCGAACCCGGGTAACCAGAGGTGCATTTGCACTATATGTCAGTGCGCTAACCACTAGGCTATCAATGCAGAACAAAACTAACATTTTTAAATTTAACCCTTTAAAATATTGTGTTATATCTCAGACTGTGTTTTTTTTATTATGGTGAGCTCCGTGCAGTGTTTTTTGTTTTGTTTTTTTAAATACAAGTATCCGTCTAGAGTACAAATTTGGTCAAGTAAAACTCAAAGCAGTTTTTCAAATTCCTATTTGCATCATGTCGAAAATATTATATTATATATTTAGAGAACGCATATGGCTACAACAATTTCTATGCTTGTCAAATCAGAGGCCATTTTTTCCCTCAGAACACATCTCTTGCAGTCCTACACTTTTACATGACGGCCCTTCCCATCACACTGTGGGCTGGCTATAAAACATTCAAACATCCACAACTAAGTGGTTCCAATCACAGAACAGTGTAGCAGCACAGAGCCAGACTCAGGTGGCAAACAGTGTGCTGCATGAGCCCCAGAGGAGGAAAAGGCAGGAGCTTGAGAGGTTGAAGGCCATTTTCACCTGAGTGGAAATGACAGACTCTTGGGCCTCAGAGGCTAGACTTGGCTCCCACTAGAGAGGGGAACTCAGCTGTGCATGAACGTCTCATCCCTATTCCCTTGCTTTCTCTCCCTGCATGCTGGCACCATCGAGGGAGTCTGGCATAATTTCGATGAAGCTTCACTTAAGATGGAGACACATAGTCCTAGTAAGGTAGCAAACAGGTCATGGCGCACACACACCCTAACAAACTTATGTCATGAGGGAGCACCATCCTGGCTATTGGCGCCATAGCAGGGAGTCAGTGGAAGACACACACCATCAGGCAAAAGGATGGTTGTTTCCAGGCCAGTGCTTGTATAGTAAACAGGCCACATTGGCTTGTCTTTAACAGACTAATGCTGTAGAGACCGTTTTCAAAGACTTTAAAACAATTAGAGACATTCTAAGTTGACAGAGTACTGTTTATATTGGCAGTTAGATAAAGTACTGAGTGATGTACAAAGTCAGAGAAGAAAAGAATACATTTCAGCACTGAACTCTGAACATTTAAGTCAAGCTACTGTTTAATCTACACTACATATTCCCTGTGAGGAAAGTCTAAACAAATTGTACATGAATCACAGGGCAGAGATGAGAGTGAAAGTTTTATGTTTCAGTCTAGCATCACACTCTGTCTGTGCACTGCTGCCAATGTATTTCCCTAGTTGGGTTTGAATAAAAGCTTCTCAAAGCGACTAAAATTCAAATAGGATTCTATTACTTTCTTTTGATTTATTTCTTTAGTTACGAAGGGAAGCGTAAATAGCTGACATTTACATGTTAAAAATGCTAATAAATAACTCTGAATATTCATTACTAATTAAACGTTCACTGAAATCTCACAATTCTCACAATAAAAGTTTATAGAAATGACAGAAATAAAGGAGGTCCATCGTCCTGTTACCTGCAGGTTTGATTACTGGACAGAGATATTTTTTCAAATATACATCACAGCAACTGCATTTACAAAGCAACTTTGTTTTTCATTACTTTTAAAGATAGTTTTATTTTATTATTTTAGTTTAGTTTACTTTAGTTTGTATTTTTCAGGCCTGGGAAGCAAAATTTTCCCATATATATTTCTAGGTTTTCCATGACCGTAGGAACCCTGATAAATACTGGATACAGACCTATGAAAATTATTCTCAAGATAACACTGAAAAAATTCTAGATGATCATGAAATATTTTAGAGCTGCTAGAAACTAGGGAAAAAAATGACATTCTATTGAACCTTTTATGTCTTTTCCAGGTTTCTCACAAGCTTTTCCATGACTAAACCCTGCATATATTATGATTTTATAATGTACATATGTGGCTTGGGGTATGTATTCACTGAACATGTTTTAATAATTTGATTGTCTGCTCTCACCCTTTTCTCATCTTTGTCTCTAGCGGTTGCGGCAGATGATGGACCAGAGGGCAGCGCAAGGGGTGACACCAGAGGGGGCTGGACTTTGCTGAGGATCTTCGAGCAGAGGCGCAGACAGTGGGTGAGCTCTCTGAGGCCCAGGGCCTGCAGGTGTGTGGTAAGAGCAGAAACCATCCGAAGCAGCAACTGAGGTAGGTGCTCTGTCTGGATCTCAATGTACGTCTCCTAGACAGACGAAAAGACAGCGGTGTGGTTCAGTTCTTCGTTAATATTAAGGCAGCTGGAGGCCCATTCCTGCATTACAGTCAGTACTATACATTACGAGTGATAGTTAACAAAACTGCAAAAGCAAGTAAGAACAATTCAAGCTTAATGTGTGGAGTAAACAAGGAGTAAGAAGCACTTTAATTGGTGAGCACATGCAAGTTTATGGTTCTACCTTCCGCAACATCCATAGATAATCATGAGCAATGTTTTTGAGGTAATCATATATCATAACATTTTATATATAATTTAAAATAACAGCACAGAGACATCTTAATTTTTGTATCACTCCGTTTTCATGGCATTTCAGATCAGAGTATGTGAGTGGTGTGAAGCTGAAGTGGCATTTATTTTTGTCAAGAGTGAGATGCAGGATTTTGTTTTAAGTAAGCAGGGAGAAGGAAATGGAAAGCCTGAAGTGATTACAGGCACTTTAATATGGATGTTTCTGGGAAGGTAGCCAAACAATTAGAGTGAATTGAAGGTGAGGTAAGGAGGCAAGTAAGAGCAGTACCGTACCTGGCAGATAACCCTCATGCTTCTAGTAGGCTTCGAGGGAAGAAAAAGAGAGCAGAGATTTTCAGACAGACAGAAGCGAGCAGAGCAGAGGCCAGAAAACACACTTCAGAAACCCTGATTGGTTCATTCGCAATCAGTGTTAGAGAAACTAAGACCAAGATGATCTCTGAAACTTTCACAAGGACATATACACACATAAACATTTGTACACATGTAGAAAATGTCTAAGCTATGAGGCTAAGACAATCCAAGTGTCACTAAAATGTAGTTTAGTTGCCTATATCTAACATAAAGAAACATGAATGAATTTTTTAAAGTAGAAAATGGATAACGGGAATAATAAAGCAGTAATCTTAACATTTTAATTGCTAAATTATTATTTCTAAGTGCAAAGTTAACCAACCAAAGATACAATGTCCAACAAAAAGTCCACCAGCTCACAGAACTCAACCAATGAGCGTGCTGACGTCTCAGAGCTCATAGTCTTTCCAGGGTTATGACTGCTCTGAGTCCACCTACAAAAAGAGAAAGAGGTTAAGTAAGAATGGAACAAAAATACATTATATTTTTCTCCCATTATCCCACACACACCTGCAGCACTCCTCAAACCAGCATGCAATATAGTCCCACATGTAGTAGGGCTCAAAGGAGTTAAACAAAAGGTTGGCGGTTTTAATGAGCTCTGCCGTTTTCTTGTTCTCTCTGAGTTTGCTGAAAAACAACATAAATTTACAATTTTAAATATTGCAATACAACTGTATAATTGTAAAAACTACTAGTGAGCTAAAAGCAGTGCAGACCTGCTAAGCTGAGTTTGGTCTTTGTTGAAAGGGTTTTGGTTCTGAAGGTCCAATTCAGCACGGCACTGAGTGTGCAGGGTGCGAAACACTTCGATCAGAACATCCTCTAAGATTGCTGGGCCTAAATAAAATGGACAAAAAGGCATCAAGGCAATTGCAAGCACTCTTTCTGTGAGTCTAAGCATTTGTCTACTATAGTATAGACATCATGTAGTAATGGCTGTACCCAGCTCAGGCTTGTCGAGAAGGCTGATGAGAATGCGAAACGGCTTTAAGTCGTGCATCAGGATGCTCTCCTCCTCCCCTCCTCTAGCCTTCCCTTGCAAGATCCCCACCATGGCCTACAAACACACAGATAGACAAATTTAGGCATGCACTGACAAATGAAATCCTAGCCAGCAACAAAAATAAACAATAATAATTATGTACAGTGTGAAAAACAAATCTTTGCTAAAGATTAATTTTAACAGTGTTAGTAAGTAAATTATTATAGTTCTTAAATTTGAAATGAAACAGAAGTAGCTATATATAAATGAAATATATACATGGGTGAATCACTCACAATCTACAGTGGTGGCCAAAATGATTAGAACACTAGTATTTTCACCAGCTAATGACATGAATGGAATGACATGAAGAAACAGAACTGAGACAGACTAAATCCAGAAGAACTGTGGCAACATCTACAAGATGCTAAAAGAAACCTACCTGCAAAGCTACCTGAAAAACTATGCGCAAGTGCACCTAAGCTGCTTTAAACGCAAACAATGGTCACACCAAAAGTTGATTTAATTTGGTTAACAGAAGTTAATTGAGACCAAGCTGAAGAGGTGGTCTCGGTCCGATTCCAAACGAACTCTGGTACAGTTGAATGGATGAACCAATGAATTGATGACCTTAGCACACGTGTTGTTTTGTTTACAATTCCTGGTTCACTTTCAAAAAGAGCAGTGTGAAAGCATTCTATTTGGTAAAATCAACATTGTATTTGGTCCGGACCAAAGCAAGTGAACTAGCGGACTTTCCTGGTGTGAATACACCCTAAAACTTTTAACAGTACTGTAGCTTTGCAGGTAGGTTTCTTGAAGCATCTTGGAGACGTTGCCACAGTTCTTCTGGATTTAGTCTGTCTCAGTTTGTTCTGTTTCTTCATGTCATTCCAGACGGACTGGATGATGATCAGATCAGATCTCTGTGTGGAGCGCTGGCTGTTGTCAGACGCCTTACGCAAACAAAAATCTCACTTGATTACTACAATTAATGGCAAAATGAATGTTTGGAAATGTAAACTGATATTTCCTACTGACACACTACAGAAAAAGATAGAAATAACTTCTAATCATTTTTGCTACCACTGTATAACAAGATCTATAACATGCATTTAAAAATTTTTTTATTTCATTTCATTTCATGCCACCTTTAAAAATTAACTTCAAGTGAGCGTTAGATGACAGCAAATGTAATCTAAATGTAACAAAAGTACCCAAGATAGATTCCTCTGCAGTACCCCTGAGAAAAAAGTTCTCTCCATTATACTGTGAATGCTTGTGCAAGTGTGTGCATTTCAGCTCTTTAGGGATTCCACACTTGGTCTAACGCATGGCTGCACAGACAGAGGAACAGACGGTCCCTGCAATAACCTACTTCCCAAACAAGCGAGATCCAACAAGTGGCCCAAACCAGATGGCAGGCAATCAAACAATTCCCCCTCCAATAAAACAAGAGAGGAAAATGCCAGAAACAAAACTCCCCCTGCTGAAGCCCCAAACTCAACCCCAGGGGTAGCAGGACGGTTTAAACGCATGGCACTGAACAGCTCTGTCTGTGCCTGCACTGGGACCAGTGTCTCACTGCAAGCTAAACCATGCATGTAGACCACATGGAGAGAAGTGAAGACTCACAGAGTGGCTTATTGACCAAATGTGTGCATGCACCTGTGTGCCGCTGCAGACATAACAAAAACGGTTTGATCTTACAACAAAAGGAAACTCAAAAAAAAAAAATAACTTTTGAAGTTTCTTCACTGCTTTTGATTTCTCTGTGTCTGGAAATATTTGTTTAGAGTACTTTGAACACCAGGGATTTCTGATGTCCCATTGATGCTCAGAGCCCAAAACAACAAATTGAGCCACATCAATCCTTCTCAGTTTGAGACATAAAATTTGGATCGCACCCCTAATGCTACGTTCAAAAAATGGGTGAAACTTTATACTGTTTCACTGTTTGTACTTTATACTCTGCTTTGAATTCCTAGGTTTTACCTTACCTGAACAAGCATGTCCTTGGAGTAAGTGTTAAAGTAGTGTGTGACGTGCTCTTCTGGATTACTGAGTCGGGTGCTGCGAGGGCCTGCTTTCACACCATTGTTATCAAAGCCTGAAAACACCACCAAGCACACAATTTGCACATTGACATGAGTTCAATTTTTGTAATCATTTTTGTTGACTTACAGACATACAAGGAAATAAATGAGGATGTGTTTATGAAAATTTGATTACAGGCTACTTGTAAACATGTAAACTTACCGCAATATTCATCCACAGCATATTGATAGCAAGTAAGAGACAAAATAAGGTCAACCAAAAAAAAAACTTCAGCAAATTTGTTTCTATTAAGTTGACAAATTAAGTATGGCATGCACTGCAATTAGTTAGTTGTAATTGTTCATTATCTGTGTCTTTAATAAGCAAATCTTTTCATAATTGCTACTGTGCGAATTTTCCAAAGAAATTTGTTTATTTTTAGTGCTAATGGCTACATTCCCATTCAAAAGTTTGAGGTCAGTAAGATCATTTTTAAAGAAATGAATATTTTTATTCAGCAAGGATGCATTAAATTGATAAAACGTTAAAAACATTTACAACATAACAAAAGATTTCTATTTCAAATAAATGCATTTCTTTTGAACATTCGATTCATCAAAAAGTCCCCAAAAAAAATAAAATAAATAAAGAATAAAAAAAAAAAAAATAAAAAATAAAAAAAAAAAAAATCAAGCAGCCCAACTGTTTTTAACATTGATAATAATAAGAAATGTGACTTGAGCACAAAATAAGCATATTAGAATGATTTCTTAAGCCTCGTGTGGCACTGAAGACTGAAGTAATGACTGCTTAAAAATTATTCATGATCACAGGAATCATCTAAATTTTTAAATACATTAAAATATTATATAAAAGTTATTTGTTATAATAATTCAAATATTATTCTTTCATTGAAATTTTGATCAAATAAAAGCATACTTGATGAGCATAAGAGACTTCTTTCAAAAGCAGAAAAAAATATCTTATGGACCAAAACTTTTGAATGGTAGTGTATCTGCTTGGATATATGCAAACACAAGCAAAACACGGCTAAGGAATGCCATATCATTGAAAGCTGGGACAAAAATAAAAAGGATGGATGGCATGCAGTTTGTGTGTGAAGCATCAATATCTCACCCAGCAGCCAAGCATACAGTCTACGGTTCAGAGACATGTCTCTTCTTAGAACAACATGAAGTGCTGCAGACAGAATTCTGATCATGTCTGGACGAGTAGCCTAAAATGAACCACACAGTTACAGTGTAATGTTAGTGTTTCATTTCTATGTCAAACACTTTAAACTAACGTTTCTATTTTGTGACTAGCAGTGAATAACTAATAATTAAAACCAAATCTACAAATATCTGTTTTAAAGGTGGACAGGTAGCCCTGAGAAGCATCAAAGATGGATCTCGGCAAGAACTTTAGGAAATGTTCCTAGCATTGGGACAAATAATGGTGAAAGAAGTCTTAAATAAATCAGTATTGTTACCTGACTCATGTGGAAGGGAAAGCAGAACAGGATAAGATCCAGGGTGCTCCTCTGCACTAGCACACTAGAATCCTGTACAGATGTGCTGACTGCTTCCACCTGATAAAAACAATGATATGAACATGAAAAAAACTCAGTGGCGGCTAATTGAACAATTACTATATTTTAAATCATTCATTATTAAAGGCTGTTTTTCTTGCATTATGTCTATTGATCAGTATACCATCAGTTCGATGTCACTGCCAATGATGTACAGCTGGTCCTCCATGGATAGTTTTCTGTTAAGGTGCAGTAAGACGAAGGTCACTCCAGGCAAGCGCACAGCAGGGCTGGTTAGGATGCTGCCCCACAGGGCACTGTAGAAGGCCGGCTGCTCCACAGCTGCTGCTACCTTTTCTAGCAGGGTATTGGTCCTTTAGACAACAGATGAAATAAGATTTAAGATTAGAGATGCACGATACATCAAGAAACATATCAGCTGTCAGTTGATATTGGAAATTGTTTTTGTTTATGTGTATTAGTCGATTCAGGATATATTTTGGCCGGTATTAGATATTTCATTGCTCATTTGCCCTATTAATACCTTAAGATTTCAATCATTTAACATTTATTTTATTATTATTTTTTGAAGAATATTTGAAATGATTAGAATATACACTACTGTTCAAAGGTGTGGGGTCGGTAAGAATTAAGTTTTTTTTTTATTAAATTGTTTTATTCAGCAATGATGCATTAAATTTATCCAATTATAACTGTAAATATTTTACTATATTACTGTTTTTACTGTATTTTTGTTCAAATAAATGCAGCCTTGAAGAGAACAGAAGATTTAAAAGAAGCTTAATAAATAATAAATTTTAAACTAGTACATTGTAGTTTAAAAATCTTTTATTTTACCTGTCATAATACTCTGAGCCCTCCTCCAGACCAGGCAATACACCGGTCAGGAGTCCCTGCAGGCCTGGTTTAAGAGTCTTTCCCAAGGGCAGGTAGTAGGTCTCATATAACCCAAGTAATACTGGCTTCACAGACATAGCAGCATTGGATAGTAAAGGGAAGAGGCCAGAACTGAGGAGGGAGGGTGAAAAGGAACATATTAGGCACTAAAAGTCACTGTAGCAGAAAAAGTCAATCTGGGAAAATCTCTACCTATAAAGGAAAAGATCCTTTGCCAGGCGCTTTGGTCCAATGATCTTGAAGATGATTTCATAGGTCTCCAGGGCCTTGCGGTGAACCCCGCTGGGCAGCGCCGGGTGAAGGCATTGAGCCAAACGCTTTCCAATTGTCAATTTTTTAGGCACAACCTGATACTTGCCATTGTTTTGCAAGACCTGCCCACACAATACAGAAAAATAAGATTAATAAAGCAACTGACACATTTGGAGGAGCTTCTAAATGTGGTCAAGGGGGTGAAGAAAAAGACCTTGTTGAGCTTCCCAAGTGCTGAGATCAGATCGGCCCATTCGCTTGAGTACTCAAAGTTTTTAAGGGCCTTATCTACTGCTGCCACATAGTTTCTGTATTTCGAGTCACCAAGGAGTTCCAACTCCTCTGCATTCATCGTCCTACACAATGGGACTAAAAGCCAATTCCAAGGTCACGTACGAACATCACACCTTCAGTGTAAAGAAACAGAGAAAAAAAAATGCACAAAGGTTAAACTCAATCAAAAGGAGTGTACTCAGTGAGTAATACTGCAGTGTAGATCACATGCTTGATAATGTAAAACAAGAGCTCACACCCAGATACCAGCATAGTCAAGATTAAAAGAATAGTTCACCTAAAAATTAACATTGTCATCATTTACTCATGTTGTTTGAAACCTATATGAGTTTCAAAAGCAGTTATTTTGAATAATGATGGAAACCAATTGACGATCATCATTGACTTCAATAGTATTTTGGAAGTCAGTGGTTACCATCTTTCTTTATCTTCCTTTTTTGCTCAACAGAAGAAACTCATGCAGGTTTGGAACAACTTGAGGGTGAGTAACTGATGTCAGAATTTTCATTTTTGGGTGAACTATCCTTTTAAGCTTCACGCGGCCCTTTAGTGTCCAGAAGAGCTCATTGTCACTGGTGGAGACGCTGTTGAATTATTAACAGGTGTGACTCAGTTGCAGGTGAGCTACTTTAAAGCTACAAAGGGCAAAGAATAACAACAACAATAAAGCACTGACTAGGGAAAAAAAGAAATACTTCCGTATTTTACTGCACTGTAATCTGCCGCTGTTATTTCCCATGTTACTCTTTCAAAAAACTACAATATAAATGAAAACAATGCATTAAATTGACAGTTCATCCCAAAACCATCACGTCCTCACCCTCGTATTGTTCAAAACAATAGGAATAGCAATCTCAGTCATCATTCAGTCATTTTCTACACTATAGCAATCAAGGCTGTTGTTCTGCTTAAAACCTCCTTTTGTGTTCTACTGAAGAAAATGTCATACCGGTTTAGAAAACATGAGGGTGTGTGAATGATAACAGAATTTCTATTTGAGGACGAACTGTCCCTTTAAGATGCACCATAACAGCCCACAGGTTTTACTATAGCCAAAACCAATCAAGATTGTAAACACATTAATCTGAAGCCTTTTTAAATCTTCCACATTTTTTCAACTGAATTGAACTAAATTCAAAAATCCAACAAATTGTACATGGTATCGACGCATTTGCAAGGATGGTTGTCATTTCCCATGATCAGCTGATAGTGAACAAGGGACCATTATGTGATGAGAAGGCCCCTATGAGGTCCTACAAAACGATTTGCCAGTGTGACAATGACGAATGAGTGGTTCATGGTAAACATATCTCCAAATCTTTCCACTCGGCACGACATCTCCCACACACGGACAGAATAACCAACCAAACACGATCAAATGTCATGAACACACGCTAACTGCTAAGCTACTGTAGGCTCGCTACAGAGTAACGTTAGCGGATCCTCTCCCGTGAGCTGCTGCTGCTTACCGTTGTCAGTCGGACGGCGATTTTTTTTGAGAAGGTCTGAGCTGTGAGGGGCTGGATGTTTTTGTTTATATTTTGGGCAGATGAATGTATGGATGGATAGATGGGTGAATGGTTGAATGGATAGGTTGTGAACGATGTACGGTCAGATGCGACGTCGGTGGTGGGTATACTGACAGCAAGAAACGCTTTCCCGGATGCCGCTGGCGAGATCACATATCTGCTTTTAGTAAAGCCATTTGTTATACAGCAGCGTTAATGTTGACATCAGTCCAGGTAGCGCTGACACTCTGCGGATGAAACCATTTTTGATGAAAGTCTTTGACAGGTGAAACGCTTCGTTCTACGCATGCGCCAGCAGTTCCTGGTTAAACAAAAAAATACGTCACTCTTTCATAATAAAAGTTCCCGTGTTGCGCTGGAGTCACTTTGTACGCAAACCCCGGAAATCTATTGTTTTTAACTGTCGATTTTCGATTCATGAGTAAAATAAGATCTGTAGTTAACATTACTGAAAGAGTTTCACGTTTTCTTCTACAATGTAAATTATACACATTCATACGGCAAACGTGCATTCTGAATACAGTGTTTTTAAATGTGGACTACAAACTGAAGAGTTTGTAATATCTACTACTAACGTTACTTTTAGCTCAAAAGAATCTCACTATTCAGGCTGTATTAAGTGGTTTGAATTCAATTTAAATTATTGAAAGGTTGTTACGTCTGCGTCATGGAAACCAGCTAATGTAGCTATGCTACCAGATGATGGTGCTGTAGAAAACCAAACAGAAACCACTGCATTCGACGTTGCGCACTTTAATTTCCAAAGCGATGTTAAGCGAATTTTATTAAAATACGTTATTTACAAGACATTTGCTTGAATAACCACAGGCTAAGAGTCAGGGATGAATTGAACTTGTTGTAGGGTTTACTTAATATTGCCCGCGGATTATTTATAATTTTGTATTCTTTACAGTAGTTATAATAACTTTATTATTTAACCTTTTGTCCTGTTGCTATCAGGGTAAATCAAATACGGCAGGCTAACCGAAGAATGTAAACAACAGAGAAATTATAATCACTGGCATTTGTAATTTACAATAGTTTGTTGACGTTGTTTGCCATTGCAAACTAGCACAAAACGTTCATCACAAACCAGTTTCCTGCAGCCTGAATTTTGTTTGTAATAAGCTTTGCTTCAAACGAGTAAGGTTTTTTAATCATGCTCTCTAAAGCAAACATCTCTTCTTAAAGTCTCCGGCCAAACACCAACCATTCATTTCCTGCATTTCATTTACATGTTGTCATTTTTTCCGTCTCTTCTTTTTTGGTCTGACTTTAGTCTGTATTGACATATCTCATAAGTCATCTGCCTGTTTTGTTATATTGTAATAATAATGAAATATAAATGTTTAAAAAGTACCTAAGCATATTCAAATCTTTCCAAGTACTTAAACATTTTCTACAATTGTTAAAAAATGTTGTTAATGACGTGTCATAACGATAAACCACCGTTATAAAACATATCCAATGGGTGCTGCTGTCTACGTGAGCAGACAGAGTTCTTGTCCAAATAGATAATCAGTTTCATGGTCGACCCAGTAAATGGTTTCAAAACTCTGGGACGAAGTCCAATACACAAGTGTCAAGTTGTTCTACGTGCCCTGCTGCTCGAACTGGCAGTAGTGTTTAAGATTATTGGCAAAAATAAATGTGTGTACATCATTAAAGTAACTTATGTGTTTGTAACCCTTCAAACAGCAATAAAGACCAACATCCATCCGTTTTTTAAATGTTAAATAGATTAAAAACAGCACACACAAAGACAGCACTGGGGGGGAGGGAAGGGATTTTATTCTTTTTTTTAGACAACCAAATTGAACAATCTTTTAGTACATACCAATTCTTACAAAAGGGCTTTCAGTTTTCATTTCAAGTGACATTTTCAAGGTTGGGATAAATTTGCAGCCAATTGTTCAAGATAACCTAATTTAGGAAAAGGACTTTTACACATTCCATTAAAATAAATTTACTTTGTACTTTAAAAGGTTAAAATATTTTCTGGTATTCTGGAGGTAAAATGCAGAATCGCTGGCTTCAAACATTGGCCCGCGGAGGAAAGGCCAATGACTTGGGGCAAATGCAACATTGCTTTACGGACTCTGGATAAAGGGCAAAATAATGAGGGTTATATCAATGCAAAAAATAAAAAAATAAATAAAAATTCTATTTGCATAGGCAACTCAAATCCAAAATGTATAAAAGTCCCTTTCAATTTCAAAACGTATTTTTCCTTATCTTTTAGTTTGTTTTTTTTACTTGCACTTAAAGCTCGCTCTGCCCCTACACAGTGCATTATATAAAATAAAAATATGATGTGCAAGATCACTGGCAACAAGTCACACAGTGCAGGGGTTTTGACGCACTATATGCAAAATTTTCTCTTTTTTTTTTAACAAAATAGTCTTCAGCATTTTTAAAACAAGCCACGTCCTTTGCGTGACTTTTACATTCAGTGTTATTACTAAAAATACTTTATCTGCAGGTTTCAAACATTCCTGCACAAATGTACAATATGCTACAACATTTTATACATTTCATTATTTACATGGCTCTATTACACATATCAAAACTCATCAGCTTTGTTTCGTTATCTTTAAGATAGCTATTAACATCACGTTCTGCGAGAGAGGTAGTTTCCACCACACTCATTACTAAGTGGGAAGGGGTGCTTCGTCACATATCCACAGTTGTAAGAGCAACATTGTCTGAAACAATGAACATAAATGAACAGCAGTGCAAGAATAACAACAAGTGAGAAAGGGCAGTGTGTGTGTGTGTGTGTATATAATGTCGGCCGCCTGCCTTCTTATAAAACAAACAATGTAAACATGTCCTCACTGGACTTGCGCCCTATTTCTCACTTTCCCCGTGCCACATTACACACATTTCATAACATAATGCTTGTATCAAAACAATCACAGAGCAAACAAGGCCATGAAACGAGACCACAGAAAACATTCGTCCTATGTTCTCGCATCATAACCCTCCTCCGCATATTTGCTCTGTGATCGTTCCAAAAGTACAGCAGAGTTAAAAGGAAAAAAAAAAAAAAATGAATTCCAAAAATGATTTGTCAACCAAAACCTTGATATACGCTAATGCCTTACCCGATGATTTACGGCACTTGTAACCAGATCTGGTCAAGCAAGGGGGGGTTCCAACAGAAAATTGCTGATTTCTTAGCTTTGGTAAACATTAAAAAAAACAAAATCACACTTAGTTTTCTAAGTTATAACACAAGGGATGCAAAAAGAAAGTTTAACGCGGCAATAGAGCTTGTGAACCTTAGAGAATTTCAACACCTATAGTGCAATGCGCACAGCGCCATTAAAAAAAGTACAGGTGTTGAAAGCACAAGGTCCGTTGTGCCACCTCATGAGGCTTGAGGTTAGTCAAATGACCCATGTTCACTTAAGCTTGTTCCCCTTCATATTCTTTTCGCTTAGGTCTCCCTGCAGAACGAAGTCGAGTGGCTTTTACTTCCCAAAAAGCAAAATAAAAATAGATAACTGGAAATGCAGTATGCACTATAACGCTACAAATGCTGCTGTGCTTAGCACCTAGAGGTTTCTGACACTCCCTGCATGATTAAAACTCAAGCCGAGAGTATGCATCAAACCTCAGCAAGCAAAAAGGAAATGCAAGGAAATGGTGCAAATTTTGTCTACTCCTAGGCCTGGTTGAGAAGAAAAAACACACTGACTGTCACAAACAGCCATCAAAAAAAGAACAAAACAAAACAGGAGCATAACAGAGCAATGAGTTATTCAGGAGGACATCCAGTTCATCATTTATCATGGCATACGGCTCCGCTAAAAGTTCTCGACCGCCCCCTTAAGGCTACAGCGACGTAATAATCATTGGAGCGGTTTGCTTTTTTTTTTCTTTTAAAAAAGGTAGGTGATGAACATCAGGAGAAGGATCTGCTTGCCAAATGGTCATCACCTTATTAAGACGCAAATCTAAATATAACTCTAAAATATATTACGCAGCTGGAGCATTCAAGAGGAGGGCGAGATGCCCAAGTGAAGCCTTCGTTCATATATTGGCTTAAGAGAGCAGCAGTGAGTGACCTTCTTAGGCCTGAACCTTCAGGAGGCTCTTTAACTGAAAGGTCATCATCTCACGATGATCGCAAGTGCCTATGGGAAGAGACACCCAGTGGCTCGGGGGCTTGGGTAGCACGCTTGGGGATGGGGGCTCACTAAACTTGGCTCCAGCATAGTTCTGACCACACTGAGCTGACAAAAGTTTGTTCAGATGGGATACGGTACCCTCCCAATTCTGATCATAAGGTGTGGCAAAACGAACTGAGGCATTTTTCTTGTCTACAGACGCGGCCTGCCGCGCCTCAGGAGACCAAGAATAGCTGGTGCCCTTCTCACCCCTGCGATGGCTGTGGTGATGGGGCACCCCTAAGGCTCCTGAGGAGGCGGAATGCACCACTCCATTCTGGTCTCGACTTCTCTGCTTGCCCCTGCCAATCTGGTGGCTCTTCTTGGGCGCCGGGCGATCTGGAATGTTGTATCTCTCACCACCTCCCATACTGCTTTGATTGGATGTCACCTATCAGAACACAAAGAACTTGTTTAATGAAAGAGAAATAAGTATATATTAGAATTAGAAAAGCTAAAGCTTGCAAACTGGTTTAAAAACAGGCTTAAAATAATTATTAAGCAGCCTGTGTTGCAGGCTTACAATAACAAAGGGCTACGTGCAGCGCGAGACAGCCAGCGCGTCCCGCCCATCCCCCACTCGCTTCCTCTGCTTACCTCTCTGTTGTAGAAAAGTTAAGTGCGTGGTTCTCTTCACTTTTTAATTTCTCTTCACCAATAGGGCTCCAGGTCCTCGAAGTAGTTGATCTACTTCTCGCTGCACATCTATGTCCAGCAAGATCTGAAGTTTTCATGTGCCAATGAGCGTTGTTTTGTCGTGTAACCGAGCTGAACATGAATTCACCTCGGCGCACGGTGCTCCAGAAGCCGTGAATCTAACAAAAGAAACAATAATACAATTCAGTTTCTTTCCTAAATGCATTTGTTTTAAATAATACTTAGTAACACTTATTTTCTTCACGAATATTGCGTCATTAACTAAACTAGTTGCTAATGTGAAACAATGAGTGAAAATAGCGAAAGCGAAAAATAAGTTAGGGTCAAACAATAAAACAATGTTGCATATATTTTGTAATTTAAGCAGCTATATATTAAAACCTCGAGTAGTACAAAATATTTTGTGAATATGGTATTACATAAACAACATCTAACGTCCATCTTCCTCCACTGTGCTCAATGTCTTCACGGTTGTTATCCATTAAAAAGTACATTTTCAGTCAGTTCGGAATTGCAGGTCATTTCTATAATGTTTAACTAAAACAACTCGGGTTTTAAATGATAAAAACAAGGGTATTAGGTCATGTTTTCTGGCCCCGTACCAAAACAAAGACTCTTACTCAACATGGCGTCAATACCATCGACGACTCCCTGTCTTTAACTCAGTAGAAAACAACTTACCGACTTCCTCAGGCTTAGATGGAATAAGCCCTTCGTCTTCCTTGGTCTATTCTGTCAGCTGTAGCTGTTTATGGAGAAAATATTTCCCGATATGCGAATCGTTGTTCAAATCCGAGGCTACAACGGAATGGTATTATTCTCCTTCTCCAGTTTGTCTCCGTCTAACAACAAAATGGATCCTCAACAAAGCCTAAGTAGTTCGGGCTTGTGGTGTGCTGACCAATCAGGGAGCAGTACTGCCGACGTTTGACCAATAGGAGCGCTGAACACGCCTGTTGCCATCCTTCCTGCGTCACTGAGCGTTACGTGTTGTGGGGAATTTTGGTTTTTCCGCGTTACTGTAATAGCTCGAAGGTATAAAAAATATGATCACATGGTTTCTTCCGGTTGGTTTAAGCTCAAAACGCAAACACTTAAACATTAACCTTCTAAAAAAATGTCCATGGCATAAAATCGAAGGGCATGACACTGTGTATGTGCCTTGTGTAAAATTCTGTTAGCAATGGAAAATGCTAGTCCAAATGGCTTATAAAAGTAAGACTTTTAGGGATATTACTTTTAAGAAACACAAGTAACAAGGACACATCTGATCTACTTGAGTAAACTTTCAGACACTTTGCGGAAATGATTAAAGAACAGATCGAAGATAAAAGAGACACAAAGAATAGAATTATGAGTATGTCGAGATGCTGTTAAATCCATCTTATATTAATAACCCAATAAAACATTATCACAGTCAAAGGAAAGGTGTGAGTGGTATACAGGAAATAGGTCTAGCTTGTCTTGAAAACCAAGAAGAAATCTGACACATCCTTTAAGAATGATCACACACCACCCGCTGGCATGTGACAACATGTAGATAAAAACCTGTGAAGTGGTATCTACTGCCAATGACAATGGGAGGAAAAGTGTTTGAAAAGCTACAGATAAAGGTGTTATTTTGGGGGTGTAGTATCATCATAAATCAATGAATGGGCTTGGAGGAGGCATATGGGCCATTTGGTGTTCTTGAAGCAAAATGTCTGCTTAGATCGTTTAAGGTACTCTAACCCTGAGCATGTTTTAAGTTGAACAGCTGTTAAAAGACAGATAAACATTCTATTTATCAGGCCAGATTTAAACCTTCTCTACCTGTTAACCTGTTTCCAACCTTGTTCTATGGGAACAGTTCCAAATTAATTAAACTGAAACGATTTAAACTAGACTCACAACAGAAAAATATGTAGGCTTATTTAACTTGTGTTAGACATTTGTTGTTTGACAAACTTTAAGATAACATTTTATTTGTGTTTTATTGTGACACAAAACTAGGTTTTGAAGCATGAATTAAATGTTTTGGGTGAGTTATTATTAAGACTTGAATTGTGATGTCCCATAAAACAGTTGTGACAATTACATTGTTTTGACAATTTTTTTAACTTTTCAATGTTTTTAATTACTGTTTATGATTGCTTTCTCATTTAAAATTCCCTCATCTGTAGATTAAATAGGCCTACTTCTGCTTATCCTTTAAGCAAACCTGTTGCATAATGTAGTGCTTGTTTGCCTGTTTAATCAAAATCCGTATTTGGGGACGGAAGTGCACACCCTCTGGATGCAGCGTTGGTTTAGAGCTTTCCAGGGGGCTTGGCCTAAGTTTGTATCCTATGTTTGGAAACTAGGTTAGATGGGAGGCTCTTGTCGGTCACACACAATTTGAGAAGAGGTCAAATGACCAAATTTGACAATGTTCTGCATCTACATGTACACAAAAAGCAAAAACATGCTTTTTAAGATTTTGTTACACCCAGAAGACAAATCTTGTGAAATATATATTATGCATATCTATGTTAAAGAGCTATATTATGCTATATGTCAGTGTATTTACAGATGAATAAATATACTATATAATAGATAGATAGATAGATAGATAGATAGATAGATAGATAGATAGATAGATAGATAGATAGATAGATCAGACTTGAGCCAATTTGAAGTACTTCACAAGCGCCACCTGTTGCTTAAAAATAGCAGTACACTCAATATAGTTACAGAGTTTGAGAAAATATCATAGTACATATGGATATTATTGGGTTACACTCGCCCAAGAATAAGGAATCAACATATTTATTTATTTATTCATTAGTACTAATGAATGTATGTTACTGGGAGATCAAAATGACAAAAACTCAAAAGAAAAAAAAAAAAAACTTTTTTTTTTTTTAACAGTTCCTCACAAAAATCACTTCTCAGCCAAACCCTTTCAGAGAATAAGCAATTACAGGGATGAAAATGCATTAGAAATTGGGGACAGCTGCAGTGAGAGGTAACCGATATTTCCCTCCACCATCTGCTCTCCATAACAAGAGCAAATTTGTGAAATAGGTCAGCAACGAGATGAGGAAGATGTGGTAAAGAGAATTGTTTCACCATTTCTTTCTTTTACACTATGTCATCTTGTGGTGATGAGACATTTACAGAAATTTTAAGAACATTGAGACACAAAGAGGTGGCATGGAGCTAATATGCTTTGGGATGAATATGTGGGAGAATAAAAACTTCTAAAGTATTAATAAAATGATTGTGGACGGAGGGAAGAACATCATGAGGAAGCTGTGGTAAAAAGAAATATTTCTGCATTTATTACACATATGTTATCTTGTGGAGATGAAACACAGAAAGGTTCCTCTTTGAGCGTGAGTTTTCATCTCAGAGAAAAACAGCTTTGGTACTTTCCATCCGTTGCTTTTCTATTCCCAATAATGTGTCCTCGTTACTTCAGTCTCTTTAATCACCTGCATCTCTGCTCATTAAAAAAACACATTTTGTGCTATAACAGTGTAATACTGAAATTTGGTTCTCTCTTTCTCTCACGGGGGGTGTGGTGTATGCTCTCGTGTTGAAATCATAGGCTTGAGATTTGTGAAAGTCATATCTGCCAACAGCAGACAGTTTTACCAACAGCAAAAAACGAAGGTAAGAACCAGTTCATTTGATCAATGTGTATACTATACTAAAATCCTGTGTGAACTGAAACAACTAATGGGTAGAATACCAGGTTTTTCTTGCCTTATTTGTAAGATATATATTATAGTGTGTTATTAACTGTCAAGTATGTTATTATGAACTTCTTATATTTCACTTGCAAGTGTGAAAGATCCTTAACCTGAGGACGTTTTTGTGAATTTTACCCTTTATTGCATAAAGTATGCTTAAGTTTACTGATAACAGCTTCTGAAAGCAAAACTGTCTTTTGTACAGTCCTTTGTCTTATTATGTTCATTTCAAATCAACTGGCACTTTTTTTTTTTTTTTTTTTTTTACAAAACACATTGTTCTGACCCTCTTTGACCCTCAGTGAGCCACCAAAGGTAAAAATGGTTAGGAAAAATACACAAGGGAGGAATATTGGGAGGAACTAAGACTCTGAGGGGAAAGCCGTATTAGAGAAGTGGCTTTAACCAAAACATTTCCGGTATTTACTGAAATTTTAACAACATGGAGATACACAGAGATAGCATGGAGCTAATAAGCCTTGGATATGCAGGAGGATATAAAGATTGATATTAGTGCTTCTTGTAAGGCAAGGATTGTGAAAGGAGGGACCAATGAAAAATAACCTCTGTGTAGTGAGCTGGATGTTTAATCGAACTACTTACCAAACTAAACTGAGCAGTCTTTCTTCTATACTAGATAAAAGCGTCTGTTTTCTGGACTTTGCTTGTAACGCAATAACACATATAGAAAAAAAAGCTTAATCTTGCTTAATATTTTCTATGCGTAAATGTATTAAATGTTTTTTTTTATTTTACTTTTTTGGTTTATTTTTACTTTTTATTGTATTTTTTTTCTCTCTAGTGGATATACTAGTGAAAATACAAACTATGTGTCAATCCTTGTGCAATAATCTTGTGTCGTCTTTTGCCCAGCAGGGGGCATTATCTAACTTTATCTAATCTATTGAACAGCTTTAGGTCAGTGTCCAGTAGTTTATATTCAAGAACGACTAGAATAGACCTGTGGGACAAACTGATTATTTCATAGTAAGGATAACATCACTTCTCTTCCAAATCTAAGCCATGCAGTCTCAATAATGCAGCTTTATTTATAGAATGCATTAGCCTAATAAAAGGTTGCTTGGAGACATGTTTGACTTTAAATGAGTTTTGTGAGTGTGGTTTATCCCTCTTAATCATGTCATATTCAGAACTTCAAATTCAAACATTTTTTTTTCTTCTTCATGTTTCTACTGGCAGTAGTCACATGAGGCGCATGGATAATTGTGTCTGCTGTTTGTCATTTATTTTTAACAGACCATTTCTGTCCTGGGGAAAATGGAGACAAAATTGGAACAAAATCAAGAAGCTACCACTGTGCTTTATTTAAATGAAAGTACACCAAACATTACAACCACAGGTATTATTTCTCATAAAGATTTTCTATGATCTGTCTGTGACCATGACATGTCTTTTCAAGTTTTGTTGTGATGATTTTACTAGTTTTCACATTTAAACATTAAAAATAAAACAAATAAAATAAAAATAATGCTATACCTTGCAAACGCTTAGTAAGATTTATTTAAAACTAAACCAGTTCTTTTATTCCGCAAGAAAGCATTGATCAAAAGTGAAAGTAAAGACTATTACATTTTTATTAAAAATAAAATAAATAATATATTTAAAATAAATGCTGTTTCATCAAAGAATTCTGAAACAAATGTATAACAGTTTCCACAAAAAAGCAGTTAAGCAGTTTTCATTGATAATTGGTAACTGTTTTCATTGGTAAAAGTAAGAAAGATTTCTCACTGGAGGAATGCCTGCTGAAAATTTAGCTCCATCACAAGAATAAATTACATTTTGAAATATATTAGAATAGTTATTTTAAATTTGAATAATATTTCACAATATTACTGCTGTTTACTGTATTTTTGATCAAATAAATGCAGCCTTTTTGAGCATTTCTTTTAAAAACATTAAAAAACATATACTGACTCCAAACTTTTGAATAGTATTTTAAAAAATAATTTTAGATAATTTAAAAAAAATATATATATATATTATTAGAAGTTATATTAAAATGTTCATCCTAAAATATGATTAAAAATATGATATGATTATTTTGAATAATTTTGATCCTGTACTGTTACAGATACAAACTTGTGCAACAACCCACAGTGTTACATGGTCCTGACCCCACCAGAAAAGAAAGCTATTGGCACAATCTGCTTGCTAGCCGGCCCTGTGACGTTCCTGGAGAACATTTTGGTCCTGTTGGTCATTGCAAGCTCCACCACTCTGCGCAGACGGCCATCGTACCTGTTCATCAGCAGCTTGGCACTGGCCGACACCTTTGCCAGCTGTTTCTTCACCATCAGTTTTCTAGATTTCCATCTTTATAGTCAGAGCGACGGCCCTAATATCTATCTGTTCAAGCTCGGTGGAGTCACAATGGCGTTTACAGGGTCTGTGGGAAGCCTGTTGCTGACAGCGCTGGACCGTTATCTCTGCATCTACCAGGCTTCCAATTACAAGGTGCTTCTGACACGCACTAGAGCCAAGCTGGCTATTGTATTATTATGGTGTGTAACGATTGTAATTTCATTTCTTCCTCTGATGGGTTGGAGGTGCACAACCAAGTTTGATCCTCCTTGCTCCCATCTCTTCCCTTATGTG
The DNA here is from genome assembly GCA_036784905.1 of Acrossocheilus fasciatus. Classification (NCBI taxonomy): domain Eukaryota; kingdom Metazoa; phylum Chordata; class Actinopteri; order Cypriniformes; family Cyprinidae; genus Acrossocheilus; species Acrossocheilus fasciatus. Next base: position 24,570,978 of record CM071953.1, read on the forward strand.
GATCATCACTACCTGGCCTTCTGGACGGGCCTACAACTTGTGGTGCTCTTTCTTATCATAGTGGCTTATGTTCTCATCCTGTGGAAAGCAAATCGGCATGAAACAGCTATGGGTGGACCAAAGTCAGGGAGGCAGAGCGTGAAAGGACAGGCCCGAATGCGAATGGACATTCAGCTCGCACGTACCTTCAGTCTGATCCTCCTAATCCTTGCTGTTTGTTGGCTGCCTGTCCTGTCTTTTATGATGGTGGATGTCACAGTGACCCTTACGAACAAACAACAGCGAATGTTCGCTTTCTGTAGCACGCTCTGCCTGGTCAATTCGTGTGTAAACCCGCTTCTATACGCCCTACGCTGCAAAGAGCTGAGAGGAGAAGGGTGTGCATTGTTAGCATGTTGCAAAGCATGCAGGGAACGTACTTTGGGAAATGCTCAGGGCCAAAGAAATGAAAATGGTTCTGGCATTAGCAAAAAGAGCAAAGATCAGGCTGTTAGTGATAGTAACCCAGATACTATTTCTGAAAGCGTAGACAAGCAGTAAAACAGCATATAACTGTTATTTAAAGGTGCGGTGATTGTCTTCAGAAACATTTTTTGTTATTCTGGTTGAAAGTCTCTTCATATCCTGATAGCAGTTATTAGGTTAAGTGGTCTAAATGTATTTATCTGTACTTCTGTGGAAGGTGTAGGACCAAGAAATGGTCATCCAATCAAAACGCTCGGTCCGATAATTTATGCTGTTTCTGGTATTCTGCTCTTTGAGCGTCTGTGCGTTCAGGGGGCGTGGCTTTGGACGGCAGGGAGGGCGGGACATTCGCTTTCAGTGCTATCAGGCTAAAGTTAGCATTTTCCGAGATCTCCAACTGCACCCTTAAAGTCCTATTCATATTATTGACTTTGCCAATTTATAAACCATTTGAAATATTTAGCAAAATGTAGTTCTTCAGGATTATATTTTAGGTTTGCGTTCATTGCATGAATACTATAGGTGTAGGTTATATATATTTTTTGTAGGTTTCCACATTGCAGAAAATGTTGTTTTGTAGAATACAGTATATCAAATAAACAGCAGTAAAAATGTGGGAAATATATAAATATCAAATGAAGGTTTGCATACTAACAAGAACTTAAGAACTTTAACACACACACACACACACACACACACATGTTTGTTTTTGTGAAAAGTGGGGACATCCCATAATGGTTTTTATACTGTACCAACTGTATGTGCTATTGCCCTACACCAACCTGACCCCTTACAGGAAACTTTGTGCTATTTCAGTTTTCAGTGATAAGTGTTTTGAAAAGTGGGGACATGGGGTAATGTCCTAAAAAGTCACCTTCTCCTTGTAATACCTATGTCATACCCTTTTCATTATACAAATTTATGTTATACACAATACATTACACACACACACACACACACACACACGTTGAATTTTACTGCTTGAATTTTACTCATTATAAATTGTATTTGGTATATATTTAGGAGTAGAATGAGAAGACTTAATTTTACACTTTAAGAAAGACATTAGCTATTAGCGATTATTTTGTAAACAGTCTAAAAATGATTTGAAAGTGTATTTTAAAAGTGTCTAAAAATGTTTTGTTTTAACGAACATACAATAAGTCTATTGTGAATAGGTAGATATTGTGACCATCTATCCATGTATAATGCTGTTTCTCTAGGCACCTTTTTACAGTAGTGAAATAAGACCTATAAACACACTCAGAACAGCTAACTCACCTACATTTTGACCCAAGCGTAAAAGACGCCAAAATAGATTACACTGTGAAACAAAATACCCTCACCTTTATCGATGACTGCTAGAAAATTTTTTGCTTCACCGTTTAGATAGATTGTACATTATGCTGTATGTTGTACTATATTACGAAGAATAACTGTTGATACACTAAGTATATTCTTATATGTTGGATAGAGTACTATAAATGAAAAATGCTATGTAATTGTTGTTATATTAACTTCTTATCTTGTATTAACTTCAGTTTGAAGAGAAGTTCTCCTGCATTATTGCATGCATTATATGTTAAGTATTAAAATGCTGTATGTCATAACTATAAAAATGTACTGCTACGTTGTTTAAGAAATGCATGCTTACATTTTATTTCATTGTCATCAATAAAAACACATTTTCTGGATATCAATCTTCAGTTTTTATTTAAACAGCATTTGTTTGAGGAGCTCTATATTGTTTTAGATACATTTATGAAAATCGTATTAATATCTGTTTATCAATTAGGCCTACATCATTAGCTTATTTTCATTGGATTGGGTCAAAATTGTGATATTAATACAGACTAATATGGAGTGTGAAATGGCCTCACACTGTGTATGTCTACAGGGCATGTAAGTGGTTTTAACGTGAAGAGACAGTAAAGAAATGATTCTTTGTGAGTTGAAAGACTGCTTTGAAAGCAAAGACAAACAGACACCAACATGCAAATCCTTCAGAGAAATGGCCATTGGCCAAATACACTATTGCACTCAATAAATGTTGATCAGAGTCATATGACTGTAAAACACCAATCAGGATTTAGCTGTTGGAGGAGTGGGCATCTGAGATCAAAGCTTCTCAAATTAAAGGTTTTGTTTAAGAGTTATGAAATACTGATCTAAGAGGAGTTTAGGTAAATTGAAAGAGTTCAGTATGCCTGTAAAGATAGTGTTTAAATTAGAATTAAAAAAGAAAAGAAAAGCTAATATTATATCATGTTTATTAAATTAATACAAAATGTCACGTTTATTATATATAATGAATTCATAGATACACATAAGATGGAATAATGATCGTATATGGTACTTAATATTAATATTATGTTAATTTATTGTAAAAGTATTTAATATTTTATATTCAAATAGCCTGCACATAAACGTCGGTGCAAGAGGACCGTTTATACAGGAAAAGTGAAACAATGGCAAGCATAAACCTGAGTAAGTATGACTATCACTTTCATTATTTATAATCGTTGTGATTTGGACCAACACATCACTGGAAACTTATGTTTAAAAAAGAGGGCATCAGTATAGACCTGTAATCACAGGTTGGGACGATTATTACTGTAGTAGATTTACTAATAAAGTAAACATTTTTTTAACATATGTCTTATATTTATGTACTCTGCTTTGCACCGCGTGTATGTTTTTGTTGCTTAATAACAAATTAAATACGATTTAATGTTATTGGGTGAAAAAACAAACAAACCTGTTTATAACATACACCCCCCTCTCTGCGAATGGTACAGTCCTCGGCTGTGTCGTTTTAGCATTTTTGCTACAAATCTGGCACTTGGTGTTTAAACCGGTGTGCGATCAGAGGGGGAGCTACCGAGATACTGCGAAGCTCTATAAAAACCCCGAGGAAGTCGATTTAGAAAGAGAATTCGACGTGTTTTAATATCGAAAAGGTGTTGTTTTACCGTTGCTGTTGTTTATTGTCTTATTAAATCAGCGATCATGGCTTGTGGCGCGACGTTGAAGCGATCTATGGAGTTTGAGGCCCTTCTCAGCCCGCAGTCCCCCAAGCGGAGGAGGTGCAATCCTCTACCGGGGACTCCGACTACTCCTTCCCCGCAGAGGTGCAGTCTTCGCCCGTCAACAGAGAGCTCGGCACACTCGATGTCACCCCAGTCTATGGGTGGAGAACACAGGCTAACTCCAGGTGAGAAGAACGCTTGATTTTCGCCACTTAACGTCGGTTTGTTTGACATGGGGAATGGGGGGGGGGTTGTTTAATCTCAGCTAACAAGCTAACGTTAGTGGGTATTTGAAGTTCGACAGTCCGTTAATTTCATTCCCCCTTAAGCTGTTAAGCGTAATGATTTGAATGTGTAAGGGTGTTTCTTGATGGATGGTATAGTAGTGGGCTTGGGCTGTTGTTAATTATGCAGTTTGGATGAATAGCTGTTTTGAGCTCGGCTAGCTAGGCTGAAAGCGGCCGCTAATACAGACTAGCTGACACAGAGCTTCATTTAACTCCCGTGGCTTAGTATGAACACACGCACACACAGTCATCGACCATTACTACCGAAAACAATACACATGACAAAGTCTTTCTACAAACGCCTAGCTCTGGCCTGGATGGTTAACGTTTATCTCTGCGCTCAGCCAGTTAGTTTATCAGCAGGATTGAACCAGTATGTCCAAACAAAGAGGAAAGGTGTGTATGTGCGCGAGAGTGCAATAGCATTATTTCACTTTGATTAAACAGTATTTTTAAAAACTGCGTAAAATAATGATGATTTTGTGGGTAAAGAACCTAGGCAAATATACACACACTAATAATTAGATTTATAACGTTGTTAATTTCTTGAACATCGTGTTTTTTCATAATATAGCCTGTAATACTTTTACTGCTTTATGCGAAATTTTTGGACCCTTGGTGAACCCGCCCAAATCCTGGTGTTTAGCGCTTGTAAAACAGTCTCAGTTTTTATCAGCCACAATGAATAGATTAGTGAAGTGTGGGTGAAATTAATAACACTGGTAAAGTTAGAGGCAAACACTTGCGCTTTGCTCTTGCACTCTACCATAATCGAGCCTTTCTTAAATGTAGGTGCTAAGGTTCGGCTCCTACATCAGTAGGATTTGGGATTGGTAATATAGAAAATTGATGGTTTAGGTTCAGATTTTTCAGATTCCCAATCCATTAGCAATTGTTCTAGTATGTTGGAGGAGATATTTGCTAAAAGAATTGAAATGCTTTGAGCCGAAAATAAGTAATCGTTTGTGATTCAGTGAGTGATTCAGATTTAAGGCCTGTTCACACCAAAACAAATTTGGTGCTATCAAATGTTTTGAACTAACACAAACATTTACATGTCATAAAAGATGACATTATCAACAGAGAGGACTTCTGAATTCTTTTCCATCACAATGCAAAGAAAACTGGCCAACTAATAAGTTCTTTGCTTTTTGTTACATGACCAGAGCAGAAATATATGTGCATTCACACCATGTTGTAATGAGATTCTAACTTCTCAAAAAAAAAATCGTTTGGGCACTTGTAGAGCTCATAGTTATGAGACTTACTATTTTCTGGGAGCTCTGACTTGTGCCACTTGATCACCATACCACCTGACCTCAGCAGATTCATTTGTGACCTGATTGTGGCATTGGTAGGGTTTCCATAGAAATGCATAATTCTGAGTCCAAGGATGTAAACAGCTCTGATTTAAATGTCAGAATGTTGATTGATAAATACCATAGCAGAAACTGAAAATACAAAATGAATGTTTTACTTTCTTCTCTGTGACAAGTGAATTAGAAACAACGTTGTGCTGCTTTGTGTACCAGGGTAACCACTGTATTTAAGTTTCTGTAAGCTGAAGCTAATTTTCTTATTGCTCGTGAACCGGCAAATCAAATGTGAAAATGGGGCCAAATTTTTGTGCGAAACATTTGTGTTGGTGTGAACAGACCTTAATTCATTAATCACTCTGATTCATAAGTTTTTACTGCTTCTTTCCCCTTGCACTCCAAGCATGAAGAAAAAAAAAAAGATGATCAAAATGGTAATGTAGTAACTTGTGTGAATTCATTAAGCAGGCTAACATAGCCTTGATTAACATTTAAGCAGGCTAATGGGATGTTCATATGTTAAGTTAGCTGGCAAATCTGTTATTGGTATTCTGAGATGGCAAAATATTTGGTTATTGAATGTTCATTCAGTTTTGTTTTCATGATGTGATTTGTGACGCATAATTGTTAAAAATTAGTACTTATTTTTACAAAGTTAAGTGGCATGCATCATAGTGTGAGTTTTGAAGGATTTCTATTCCGGTGCCAAATAGAGAACCAGTTTTATGTTCCTTCAGCCAGTGCAGTTGCTTTGTCGTGCTAGCGGGGATAGTATCTTGTATGATACTGGCTAGACAAAAATTGTGAAACATTTTTAGAGAGCTTATTCTGTTCCCAAGCCTGCCCATCAGTGCCTGATTGAAATGTCTAGGAATGTAACTGCCCTTAGAGCCCACTTTGGTTTTTGATAGTCTTGCCTTTGTGAAACCAAATGCCTCGTATTGTTTTCATAGAACAGTCTTCATTGACATTCTCATTTAGGTTTGTCTAGACATGCAAATTTGAATAGCATCCATTTATGTCCTCGATCAGCAGCTCGCAGGTTCTCTCTTGATATTTCAAGCCATGTCTGAGGTTGCTTCATCCTGTTTGTGCTGTTCTAACATTCAAACACGAAAGCCTTTTGCTTACAAATAACTAACGTGATCGTCTACAATACATCGAATCTCAAACCAAGCGAATCAAGCTCCCTGCAGGAACACACCCTGGGCTTGAGCCCCTTAGCTTGAGGGCTCTTCCTGCCAGTTTGGGGTTTTTAAATTCCCTCCTCAAAGCCTCGGCAGTGTCGTGAATAAGACGCCTCAACTCTACACACACACACACTTGCGCTCCCCTCCCCCCAGTCCAGTTCATCCCTCACCTCCATTGTGGTCGTATTATCCCTGTTCTGTGCTTTTGGGCCTTGAATCGCTCCCTATCCTTTCTCAGGAAGCCACTGTGATTGATTGCTTGGTTTGATCATATAAGGTTACAGTTGCTAAGTAACCTGTTGGACCTGGTCTCAGCATTTGGCAGCATTTGATATAGGCAGAGGGGCTCACCTGTCATTCAAGGGTCTGGTGTTGCCCATTGACTGTCACTCGCAAGTTTTTGCATCTTACTGTGACCGTATCTAAAATTAGATTTTTGCATAATCTAAAAACTTGAATTAGTTTACACAAGTGAGCCTTTTTTTTTTTTTTTTCTTTCTCCCCATTCTCATGGCATCCAAAACCTGTTAGACTTTGGAATGGAATAGGGTTGCAACTAATGATTTTTTATTTTTTTTTTGGATTTGATTAATCTCCTACTATATTGCACTCTGTCTGTTTGACGCATATGCACGCCTGGTGCTCATTTACTAAAGTGTGAAGTTTAACAGAGACTTAAAGGGATAGTTCACCCAAAAATCAAAATTGTCGTTAATTACTCGCCCTCATTTTGTTCCAAACCTGTAAGACCTTCATTCACCTTCGGAACACAAATTAAGATATTTTGATGAAATCCAAGAGCTTTACTGAAATTTTACGAAGCTGCAAGAAATGCACATACATGCATGCATCATGGTACTTTCGATAATGGCAGAAAACAAGACTTGGAGGAGGAGAATTGTTGAATAAAGCTGTTGTTTTTGTTTTCTTTGCACACAAAGTATTCTCATAGCTTCGTAAAATTAGTTGAACCACTGATAATAATAATAATTCCTTACATTTATATAGCGCTTTTCAAGGCACTCAAAGCGCTTTACATTGTGGGGGGGAGTCTCCTCATCCACCACCAGTGTGCAGCATCCACCTGATGTCACATGGACTATTTTTCCGATGTCCTTAATACGTTTCTGGGCCTGGGAACATTTCAGTTACGTTGCTGTCTATGGAGGGTCAGAATGCTCTGATTTCATCTGAAATATCTTGTTCCATTTGTGTTCCAAAAATGATTGAAGGTCTTACGGGTTTGGAACGACATGAGTGCGTTATTAATGACAGAATTTTCATTTTTGGATGAACTCTCACTTTAAGTGATTTTTCTAATATTTACAGATTAGGATACAATCGTAAAATTTAAGTAATGCACTGAGGACAGCAGATAGACACAACTAAATCAGATTTGTTGACCACTTTTTTTTTTTTTTTTTTTTTTTGTTTAGTAGTCGTGGCCCTATTCTGCAAGACACACAACTTCTTTTCACCATGCAAAACAAAACTGGATGCCACTAACCCCCAAAAAGCTGATGTTTTTCTAAATATCTCTTGTGATTTACAGAAGGGAGTCATACAGGTTTGTAATGACAAAATGGCTTTTTATTTTTTATGTTTTGTACTGAAACCATTCCATCTATATTAGCAATGCTGTTGTCAACAAGTAGCACCTCTATTGTGAGGAAGAACCCTCATTATATGATTATCTACACTTCATTAGCGAGTGTTTTGCTTCTAAAATACTCTTTTTCTAGAGTGAAAGCTGGTGTAAAGTTGCGCTTAGCTCCCATAAAACCCCTGTATTGGGAACGCAAAGCCTTCCTGTGTTTAAACAAATAAAAACCTATCAGATGAGAGCTACATTGTAAACACAGGAAGTCTCTTCTGCAGTGTGGTGCTTTGTTAGGTTGTAGCCACACTGCTTGCTTTGCTGGAATGCATTATCATCAAGCTAGAGAAGCTGGCACCCCTTGAGTTTCCCCTTTTTTAGACCTCTAGTTGAAGGCCGATGCTAATAGAAGGGGAAACTCTGAGCTCCCCACCCAAGATAAGTGATGCAAGTGTCCTCAGATAGATGTCCACCCTTGAAGCTTTAAATGACCTACATTCAGAATATTGTTATACTCGCCCTCCAAATACTCTCCTTTGTGATAAATTAAGACGACCAGAGAAGAAAATCTTAAAGCTCATGGAAGTCATACTGGTTTCTAATTCTCAATTTTGAGTCATCTCCTGGTTTTGAAGGTTAAGACAGGGGACTAAATTCAACCCAGTTTTTCTAGGAAGAGACTCGGGATGTTCCCGGCTGCATTGCTCCCCTCCGCATTGCAGTCCTGTCACCCAGATTCAGTTTCCAGAAATAAGCCTGACCCACCACAAAGCCGAACGAAACCTTATTTTTTTCCCTGATATTTAATTGTTTGTTAGTGATGACGTCAGTGTACCACTGTGGCTGGTTTTAAAACTGAAGTGAAACTTATTTCTTCATATCTTATTTTCGTCATGGGACCTGTTCTGAAAGCAGGATATCCTCTCTACATTGTATATGCTTGAAGTAATGCCAGTGATTACTGTTGTTCTTCACCACTTTATTGAAGATGATTAAACCCAAGGAAGTTTATTCCTTGCAAAAGATGGTATTCCAAAAATACTTAGAGGAAATCACTTCTTTTTCTCTTTTTTTCTTTTTGTTTCCCCCCTTCATCTTTAATTTAAGCCCAGTTAGCATTGTTGCTAACTCTCGTTTGTCTGTCTTTGACCCCCACAGAGCAGATCTTCCAGAACATTCGTCAGGAGTACAGCCGCTATCAGAGGCGACGGCAGTTGGAAGGGGCCTTCAACCAGACTGAGCCCTGCAGCTCCACTGATATCCAGAGCTCCAGTCCCGCCCTCACCTCCCCCAGCTCTCCCACAGGTCAGTCCACTCAAAACATAATGTCCAGTTGTTTCAACTTTGTTCCTGAAGCCCTTCCACCCCCAACACTGCACATTTTGAATTTCTCTTTTGTCTGACACACCCATGAAACAAAGGAGCTGATGACTGGATCAGGTGTGTTTGATTAAAGAGACAGGCAAAATGTGCATTGTTAGGGGGTGCCATTGCATTAGGGTGCTTAAACTATTTATCAGCCATTTTCTTTATACCAGGGTGCCCAGTTTTGTTCCTTTAAGTCTGTAGTTCAGTTCCAGCCCTACACCTGTCTATAGTAATTAGGGATGCACTGATCCGATACTCGGTATCGGTATCCGATCCGATACTGGCATTTTCTGCTGCATCAGGTTTCGGTCAGACGAGACTGATCCAAATCCGATATTCTACGTATAATATTAAGCCCCACAAAAGGTGAGGTACAGATGAATATTTAAGTAATAAAATTCAAGTTCACGTAAACATCCTCCATTCAGCATTCAAACTGCGTGTCACGTTTGGTTACGACTATGCGCATAGTAACTGAAGTTTAAAACTGTTAAAAGAAAAGGCTTGATAAAGTATCGCACAGATATAATACACTACACATCAGTATCTCTTTTCTTTGTGCTTTGAACGCTTACATGCGCAGCGTGCTGTGACTTCGTGTTGCTTCAAGAGCATCGTTATGCGCACGAGTTGTGCAGAAGCGCTTTGGGCCACTCTGTATTGTGCCTTTCGTATTATTATGATACTTCTGTGCAATGAAAGATTATTAATAGCCTTTCTTGTTCTGTCCAATCTATTATATGTTGCTGCCTCCATTACTGTGCTATACATTTAAAATGTCTTTTTAATTTATAGTATATTTTATTTATAAATATTTTACTTGTTTTATGAATGCATTAATATATATTTTTTCCTTTCCTCCATTTGTTTTTCTTTAAAATGAAGTCTGTATTTAGTAGATTGTGTTTAAGTCCCAAAACCGTGATGATCGGGTCACCACACTGAGCGGTATAGAAATTCTACATTGATTTAAAACACATAATACAGTGCTGGTATTGGATTGATATCTGCCGATACTTTTAGCTGGTTCAGATGCATTTGTTTAGGGTTGTAGCTGCACTTTGCAGGAAGGTGTGAAGATAAAGTGTGTAAAGTTGTTGTTAAAGTCAAATGCTGTTGATTCTTGCATGTTCGTGATTTTAGAAGGTTTGACTATGCAGAAATGCAAGAGAGATGAGTTATGGGATAATCCGGTTGTTATAGATTGTAAAGCATGAACTGATCTTCAAACAGTTTCACCATTAAAAAGGTGGTTTCTTAGTTGCAAACATTGTAATTTGTCATGAGGGTGAGAAACAACCCATGATGACTTGCAGTAAATGGTGCGTGGTATAAAACAATGAGAGGAAACCACTCAAAACATGCTGTTTAGTACTTACTACAGCTGTGACCACTTTAAAATCTACCCTTTTTTTTTCCAGTAGTTCACACTACTCATTATTGCCATTCAAATGGAAATTGTCAGGTGTAAAATGTGGATGCATGTGCATTTGTAGAACTTGGATCAAGTACGTTTCTGTACGTACACTACTGTTAATTTTTTTTTCCAGATGTATACTTTTTTTATACAGCAAGGATGCATTAAATTTGTCTTTGCTGTCACACTTGATCAGTTATAATGCTACACAATTTTTATTTAAAATAAATGCGGTTCTTTTGAACTTTTCTTGAAACAATGTATCACTAAATTACATCAGTTATTTTCAATTGTAGTTTTTTTATAATATTACTGATTTTACAGTATTTTTGATCAAATACTGCCTTGGTGAGCATAAAGAGACTTCTTACAAAGATGTAAATCTGTTGAACGGTAGTGTAGATGTTTTGCACACTTGAAAATATAGTGATATGGTCATGGATGGATATTCAGATTTGTTTTTTTTTGTTTAGGTGCCTCATCATTGAAGAAGGATCAGCCACTGTTCACACTGAGGCAGGTTGGCTATTTGTGCGAGCGCCTTATCAAAGATCACGAGGAAAAGATGCGCGAAGAGTACGAACAGATACTGAACACAAAGCTTGCAGGTACAACATTGCAGATTCCACACAGTTGTGCATTAGTTTTGAGTTCCTTTCTCAATAGCGAGGAAAAATAAGTGCGTTTGTCTTATTTATTAATTCGCTGGTTTTATGTTTATGACTGAATTGTGTTCTTAATGTGCTGTTTTTCTTCCCTTTTACCTCAAGAACAATATGAGTCCTTTGTGAAATTCACACAGGATCAGATTATGCGAAGATATGGCGCCAGGCCTGCAAGCTGTAAGTATATTAGGTTCCCCTATTAGCAGTCCATTAACATTTTGTCTTGTTAGGGTTCAGTATAACAACTGTTTCACTGATTTCAGTTGTAACGTTTGTCCAAATTCTGATTGTCTTCTCTTTATTTTCAGATGTGTCTTGAAGAACATTATAGATGGTACTAGCCACCCCTCAGCAGCTGGTTGCTGTAGAACCAGCTCCCTTCGTTTCACTTGAAATTTCCTCATACTTTTGATTCTCTTTTTTACCCTTCCCTCCCCCCTTTAAAATGCTTGGGTGCCATGGTCTATCCACATTTAACTTCTTTTTTTTTTTTTTTTTTTTTTTGCTGAACTGTTACTGATGGCCCAACACCAAACATGCATATCTAGATGCATTCTAAGGAAGTTTAATCTCTTTAAGAATTTGTGGGAAAAGGTGTCAAACTACCGCTGTAAAAAGCTTGGCTGATAATCTCTGTATAATGTAATGTGACTGACCTGCAGCAGATATACCAGACTCTTCCTCTATCCTTCAGTCTGTTTTTTAACTCCAACTTTTTTTTTTCTTTTTTGACAAATAAAAGATCTGTGATAAGTCAGGATTTGTATTGATTGTTTTTTGCAAATATTTTCTGTAATAAATTGTATAGGTTTGTGTTTATTTGAATGAATGTCAATTTAAATTTGGTTCAAAACAAAAATGGAATATTTTGTCGTCATGTTGTTCCAAACTTTTTTTTTTTTTTTTTCCTTCCTCTCTCTTCTGTGGAACACAAAGGAAATTTCAAAGAATATCTTGTTTGGCATTTTCGGTGCATTTAATAATGATTGAAGCACTGAAGTTGTTAAACTTCAACAAATCTCCACAAGTTATTTTTAACTGAAAATGAATTCTCTTGTGCATATAGGAGAGATTATTAGTTAACCCCTTAACTGCCACTCACAGTTTTGAACATAGACATTATAGTGCACTATCAAAACACAAATTTTTATAATTCATGAATGAAAACATTTTGTAACATGATTTTGATGTACCATGTCTGATTTTAAAATGGGTTTCAAAGGATGAATTTTGAGATTAAGTTTTCAACTGATATATGATTTCCAATACGTGATCAAGAAAAAGGCAACTAAGAAGACTTTCTGTGACAAAGGTCCTGTTATGATGTAGATTTTTCAGGTCCACTCTTGTCATAAATTAATCTATTACTTTTCCTACATAATTTTTTTTTTTTTTAACAAAAAGTGGTAAAATACTTGTTTAGGAGTCTTAGATCTTTCCAACGAGATATAGTTTGTCATGATTAGATTAGGATTTAATTGTAAAATAGTGAAGTAAACGTAGGCGTCCCACAGAGGGGACGGTGACCGTTAAGAGTTAATAAATTAAGAGTAACTTTATACAATATTTTTGTCTGAATTATCTAAGAAAATTGAATATTAATTGTACTGGTAATGGCGACCTCTACTGGTCATAAAGAGTTCCACCATTCTCTTTAAATGGGTTTAAGCTGCATTTTGTCTTTTTTAAACTCTGTACTTGGTACAGTCTTTTATTGATGGTTTGTTGTGGTTGGAATGTATCGGTTTTATCGTGAAGTTTCGTTTGGAAGAAGTGCTTAAAATAGATGAATACTAATGGAGTCACGTGACTTCAGGTGTGGCGGTTTGAGGAAATACAGGTAGAGACTCCACCAAACTTTGGCGGGTCATATTGCTTTTTTCGTTCAACGATTCTGCAGACCCTCCAGTTTGAAACAACAGGAAGGAAGACTGGAACCGGAAAAGCTGGATGAAGCCTGTAATTAACGTTAAGGGAGAGCGTCTTTTAAGTCCGTAGTGGTTACACAACTCTTTCAATCTTTTATTTCATGGATGTTTTTAATATTTTTTATTTCATCAATCTTATTTTTGAAACCTACAACATTAATGAGCACTGATCTGCGCGCGCTCTCAGAGAAATCTCCTGTAAGTTACTCGCGTGAGAGGTGGTGGATCAGAAGAAAGGGGTAAGTTATATTCAGGTTATATATTCAAAACAGTTTCGGTAATAAAAACACTAAATTTAGATCCGTTTAATAACTTTTAAACATTTACAGAAAGCACGTGCTCTGTGGACTACAACATTTTAAAAACCTCGTTCATTTCGATTTACACAAATCAAACTATAGGTAGCCTATATTAATCATTCTTCCGTGAGGATTGTTTTTCATAAAATTGTTTCTAAAATGAAACCCGTATAGCATGTAGCTCGTAAATTATTCCGTACAGGATGAGTTTATTTATGCAGGAAGAGCCAACAGCTCCGGAAGAGAGAGAAACAAAAACATGAAGCTGAAATCCAACTATATTTTAGTTTTCTTTTAAGTTTCTTTTCGTTTTGCTAATTGCCAAGAATATCAATAACTTTTATATCAATGAAAAAAACTGTCATTTCTCCATCGATTCTCCATGAACGTAGAACAACCTTTTTGATTTGCGTTTTTAAGAAATGGGCGATAATGACATCGAAGAGCAAGACACTTTTGGCGTGCAGGGCGATGAAGAAGGTGGTAATCGAGGAAATCCCAAGAGAAGAGGTCGGAGGGTCGAGAAGTTTCAGAAGAATGTTTCTAGATGGATGCTTCCCGAGGAGTTGCGGGAGACGTATTTGGAGCGAGCTAACTGCTGTCCGCCGCCAATCTTCATCATCCTCATCAGTTTAGCGGAGGTACGATCAAATGTTTGCTGCAAAACATCAACCTTTGCACCTGTGGAATTTGATCTCTCTGGGTATCTGATCAATTGAGCTGTTTCTACTGTCACCACCATTACTGTTTTTAAGTCTCAACAGCTTAAACCAGTCAAAGTTTGCTGGTCTTAGCTAATTGAAGATGGTCTCCAATCTTATCTTCAGCTGGTTTATCTAATTTCTTAGTCGAACAAGCTGAAAACCCCTTTAAAACCAGCCAAGAGATCAGACTTTCAAGCAAGATATTGTAAGGCTGGCAAACAGTTTTTGACTGGTTTAAGCTTTTCTTTTCTTTTTCAAAAGAAATGTTGTAATATACACTATGTAATAATATAAATGTTTGTTCATTGTAAAAACTGTCTGCAGCAGCCAGTACATTTCCATAATTTGTGAATGTTTTCGTTGGGATGCCCCGCTATGAAAGAACTGAGATTCTTTTGAGCTTAGCTTTCCACTTTTCCGTTCCTGTTTGGCAAGTCTTAGCCACAGTGTTTAAAAAGCCGGAGTCATCCTTGTTTCCATGGACATTCCTCAAAATAGACCTCTACTGATGACCAGTGTCTTGAAAATGAAGAAACTTATGAGACCTTCCTTTTTTTTCTTTTCTTTAACAGAAATCATATTTGTTACAGATCATTCATTTTACTTATATTCAAGTGCACCATGTTAGTAGATAATAAGTTAAACACTGCTGAGCCAGCTGCTACAGTAGAAACGAATGACTTTTCAGATGCTGACACACAGGTTTTGGACAGTGCTTTGTGGCAACTGGAATAATGAAGTCACAATCTTGTCCTATGTCTTTTTTCAATCGACAGTTGGCAGCATTTATCTACTATGCAGTATGGAAGCCTCAAAAGCAGTGGGTAACTCTGGGAGCAGGGATCTGGGAGAGTCCTCTTACCTATAAGCCTGAGCAGCGTGAGGAGGCTTGGCGGTTTCTATCCTATATGTTTGTACATGCCGGGTAATTTTGCTGCCTTTCTTCAGTTCTATTTTAAAATGACACTCTATTTTGAGACAATTATGGTTGTACATAAAAGTGCTCAATAAAAAACAACAACTATTTATTTAGCCCCTTGCAATTCTGAAAGAATGAATGAAATCATAAAACTTCCTTTCAGTGACATAATTAAACTCATATTACACTGTAGAATGACAAATCAACTGATTACCGGATCTGACATCCAAGTCAGTTCCTTATTGGTAACTTTTTAATATATCTGTCTGACCATCTTTCTTGGTTTAGTGTGGAGCATATCTTGGGAAACCTGATAATGCAGCTTTTTCTGGGCATTCCTCTGGAGCTGGTGCATAAGGGCTTTGAAGTTGGCATGGTCTATATGGCTGGGGTCCTTGCAGGTGGGTTTGTGCATTTTAGTAGTTTACATTGGGAATAAGATACAGTATACAACCAGAGTTCACTATATAGGATATGGTATATAATATAACATTAAAAAGTGTGTGTATATATATATATATATACACCAGCACCCAATGCTGCATTTATTTGTTCAAAAATACAATTGTAACACTGTAAAATATTATTACATTTTTCAATTTAAAATTTATTTAAATAAAGTTTATTCCATTGGTTTTCAGTGTCACATGGTCCTTCAGAAATCATTCTAATATTTGATGCTCATCAATGTTGCAAACAGTATTTCAATAATTCAGGATTCTTTCATGTATAGGTATTTATTTTAAAAAATAGAAACTTTTGATGTCTTAACTGTCACGTCTGATTTATATATCATATATTTGGCTTCATTCATTTCATTCTTTAGCTCGGGCTTCTCTTCATATTCTCATGGAATGAATCCTCATGTATGAATCCTTTTTTAGGTTCTCTCGCCAGCTCCATCTTTGATCCTTACAGTGCTCTTGTGGGCGCTTCGGGTGGTGTTTATGCCCTCATGGGAGGTTACTTCATGAATGCTGTGGTGGTGAGTAGACTTCTAGTAATATTTGATGGGATATCATTTAAAAAAAATGCAATTCATATAATATACTCAAGTACCAAATAAAACGTTTTCTTTTTCTTCTAGAATTTCAGGGAGATGATGCCACTTCTGGGAGTGTTTCGCATCTTAATAATTGTTCTGATTGGTGCGCCCATTTCCAGTTTCCACTTTCCATTCATGACATCTGACATATTTTTTTTGTTATCCACTGTTAATATTTGGAAAAACTAAACACTGTGTCCAGACCTATTTACTGGCAAATAAAATTATCTTTTTTTTTTCTTTTTCTTCAGTTGGAACAGATGTTGGATTTGCTATTTATAGAAGGTTCATTACCCACGAGGTTGGCATGAAGGTGAGACGACTTTGAGACCATATATTGAACAGGCATTTATACCTGTATACCTAGCTACCATACTCAACAAGAATTCTGTAGACCAAGATATCTTGTATCTTGTTAATATACTAGAAATTTCCTTCATACTTACTTTTTTGTTAGGTTTCTTTCGTGGCCCATATTGCCGGTGGGGTTGCAGGCATGACCATTGGTTATGTGTTTTTCACCAACTACAATAAGGAGCTCCTGAAGGACCCACGCTTCTGGTTGTGCATTGTGGGATACATCGCCTTCTTCTTTTTTGCTGTCATTTTCAACATCTTCTTGTCCCCAGCACCTGCATGAGGAGGATGTGTATGTTGAAGTCATGCATCTGTTTACAACGGACAATCATAGCTTTTTAAAAGGAGCAGGTCTCAGGTCAAGAAAATCCTTTTGGTTTTTACTAATACACTACATGCATATCTAAAGTAAATATATGCAATTTTCAGACAGACTAATAAAATTTTGTAAATCATATGCAAATATTTTTTTGGTTTTGCTTAAACACTTTCTCAGATAATGTTGTTTCTCAGGAACAAAGTTTAAATATATATATATATATATATATATATATATATATATATATATATATATATAGGCTATATATATTTGGTGGTATCATTTATTTTATATTCACAAAATTGAGCCTTTTTCAGGCTTGTCTACAAATTGCCATCATGACTAAACAGCTACATTTATTTGAACTTAATTGATTTGTAGGGAGCTAAAATGAGCTTTTAGGTTTAAAAGAAAATACTTTCCATGTAGTTTTTATTATTATTGTTTTATAAAACTCAATTTGCTTTATTTTTTTATTGAAATTTCAAATGTATTTCTATTATTTTTTTGTAGACTTCATGTCACAGTAATACCAGTAGAGGGCAACACTGATCAGCATGTCGTCAGACCTCAAACTGATGTGGCACCAACGTGGTTTAATTGTAGTATTGCATAAGTTATAGACGAGTAATCAATGGGAAGTTGTGTCAAATCAACACAAATGATATGCATTTGCAGTTACCTTGGATGTTTTTTCTCGATTATCAATTCATTGAGATTCAGAAATGTTTTAGGTTGGAAATTTGGTAGCAACTTGGAGAATCTTGTCATTTTTAAAATGATTGTACAAACATTTTAAAACCAATGTGTCCATATGGGTCGATTTCATTCATCAATAGTATTTATGTGTTTTACAAGTAGTTGAACATATATGAACTTGTTAATAAATTTAGGTGTGAAGTAAATGCTGTGCAATGTTAAACAAAGTTGAAGTGAGTTTACATTGGAAAGCATCCCACAACAATTGCTGTCCTCTGTTCCTCTGTTCTAATTAGCTGATGGTAGTTCTCCAAAACAGATCATTGACTGCTGGCCAATATGGATACAGTGTTCTTGCCGGTCTAAACAGAACGTTCCAGGTATTTTCAGTTCACGAAAAATCAATTTGAACTGTTTTTATTACAAATATGTGAGCTACTATGATATTTATGGCACTTCAGTGTTAACTGATGTCCTTCGTAATTATACAGTGTGTCTGCTGCGGGGAAAGCTTGTTAAAATGACTTACAAACCCCTATTTAGTTTGTTCTTCTTAATTTAACAAACAAACTCCAGCCATATTTCACAAAATAGTTAACTGATCGTTAAATCATAAAGTGATCTTATTATATACTAATGCTAGTCCTGACCCTTGCTGCACAATAATCTAAATATCTGTGTGATATTAAGTATTCAGTGCATGTCTCTGAAAATTACAGAAATAGCCTACACTTGCTGTGATCTGCAAGTCCTCAAAGGTCATTTAAGGATGAGAAGAGGGGCTTTTGCTATGAGGCTGATTTTCCACTTTACTGACCAATCACATCAAATATATGACTGTAGCAGAACTTTCCAGTACAAACCAGAATTTGGGTTGTGAATCAAATCAATGTGTGAGGCTCCCACCCCTGGAATAATATGTATTAATCTAATTCTGGGGTATTTTTAGAGCTTAATTGACTATGTCTGGGACTGTGTTTTCAACTAAATGTTCATCAAAAGTTCAGTTCTTGACCCTGAGTAACAGAAATGTGATCAGTCACCACCATCACCACATTCCCCTGCTGCCTGTGCCTCCCACAACCAGATACTTTGTTCCAATCTATCCTTAGATGAAGAAATACATATACATAATCTACACTACATGCATTCAATTAATCAAACACGATAGGAAAGACTTTTACAGTTTTACAAACAAATAAATGCTCTTCTTTTAAACTTTCTATTTATCAAAAAAAAAAAAATATATATATATATAGCAGCACAGCTGTTTTCATCACTGATAAGTTTTGCCATCACAGCAAAAAATTACATTTAATTTGTTTTAAACAGAATAATTTAATGTAAAATAATTTAATTATATACATTAATCACTATAAAATATTAATTTAATATTTTAATAACTATAATTATGTAATTATTTAATAAAAAAATAATTTAACAACATAAAATATATAATATAAATTTTTTTTTTTTTTTAAATTTTAATACTTTCCCAGTATTACTGTTTTTACAGTATTTCTAATCAAATGCAGCCTTGGTGAGCATAAGAGACTTCTTTCAAAATCATAAAAAAAATTTAACATTTTTTTTACAAACCTCAAACCTTTGAAAGGTATTGTATATTTAGCTTTTGTGCAAAATGGTCATTAAAAAGTTCATTTTTTGTAACTTATTTCAAAAAGGGAAACTTATATTCTAGATTCATTACATGTAAAGTAAAACATTTCAAAAGTTTTTTTGTTTGTTTTCATTTGAATGATTCAGTCAAAAATCCAGTATCTCAAAATATTAGAATATTTCCTAAGATCAATCAAAAAAAGGATTTGCAGAACAGATAAGTTCAAGTTCTTTAAAGTATGTTCATTTATGCGCTCAATAATTGGTCAGGGCACACACAGTATTATCATGGTCAACAAAACACTTGGAAGTGGTTTTGGCACTGTGGAAATCAGCATCTCCATAAAGCTTGTCAGCAGATGGAAGCATATAGTGCTCCACAAACTCCTGGTAGACGGCTGCATTGACTTTGGACTTGATAAAACACAATGGACCAACACCAGCAGACGTCACGGCACCCCAAATCATCTCTGACTTCAGAAACTTCACACTTCAGACTGGACTTCAAGCAGCTTGGATTCTGTGCCTCTCCACTCTTCCTCCAGACCTTGATTTCCAAATGAAATGCATAAAATTACTTTTATCTGAAAAGAGGATTTTGGACAAATGAGCAACAATCCAGTTCTTTTTCTCCACAGCCCAGGTAAGACGCTTCTGACGTTGTCTCTGGTTCAGAAGTGGCTTGGTAGCCCTTTTCCTGAAGACGTCTGAGCGTGGTGACTCTTGATACACTGACTCCAGCTTCAGTCCACTCCTTGTGAAGCTCTCTCAATTGTCTGAATCAGCTTTGCTTCACAGTATTCTCAAGCTTGCGGTCATCCCTGTTGGTTGTGCACCTTTTCCTACTCATTTTCTTCCTTCCAGTCAACTTTGCATTTAATATGCTTTGATACAGCACTCTGTAAACAGCCACCCTTTTCAGTGATGACCCTCTGTGACTTACCCTCTTTGTGGAGGGCGTCAATGATCGTCTTCTGGATCATTGCCAAGTCAGCAGTCTTCTCCATTATTGTGGTTTCAAAGAACAAGAGATACCCTGAATTTATACTGTAGGGATGGTCATTTAATAAAAACTCAAATGTAAATATTATATTTTGAGATACTGATTTTTGACTTTCATGAGCTGTAAACTCTAATCATCAAAGTTAAAACAAAAAAACTTTTGAAATGTTTTACTTTACATTTAATGAATCGAAAATATATGAAAGTTTCACTTTTTGAAATAATAAAAAAAATGTTTTCACGATATTCTAATTTTTTGAGATGCACCTGTAAATATTAAATTGAGCTCAGATTTAGGTTATTAGAAAAAAACTGCTCGAAACAAAATTGACTTCCAAAAAAATCTTAATTTAGGTTGAGGAGCAGACTAGGATGGTGTTTAAATATATATAAATGTTCTTTTTTTATTATTAATATTTCCATGGAATAGTTAAATTCTCATCAGGGAGCCAACCTGAAATATGCTTCTTCTTTTCTTTTTATAAAAAATCTACCGGTAACACTTTACAATAAGGTGTCATTTGTTAACATTAGTTAATGTATTAACTAATATGAACAAACAATGAACAATACATTTATTAGAATATTTATTAATCTTTGTTAATGTTAGTTAATAAAAATAGAGTTGTTCATTGTTTGTTCATGTTAGTTCACAGTGCGTTAATTAATGTTAACAAACACAACTCATGATTTTAATAATGCATTACTAACATTAATAAATGCTGTAGAAGTATTGTTCATTCTTAGTTCATGTTAACTAATGTAGTTGACTAATGTGAACTAATGAACCTTATTGTAAAGTGTTACCAAAATACCAAAGGTTAAATTTAGTTACTCATTAAAGTAATGTCTAGTCTGAATCATGTTGTGTAATGAAGAGGCTCACTCACTACATTAATTAGGGCTTACCTGATATGCCCCTAAATAGATGTCGCAGGCCTCGGATGAAACCAACCAACAGCATAGTTAGTGAGTGTAATGGGGTTGCACCATTGATTTCTGTTAAATGGAATAAAATATCTCCACAACTAGCAGACAACTTAATTACATTGGTCTGGACTCAGCAGAGTATGAAATCGGACATGACCGATTGATTGCTTCCCAAAGTATTGACTACTAAAAGTAGTGCCAACATGTGGCTAAATGCCATTAGAAAGCGTTGCGCTTAGCTGTGAACACTTTCATGAAAAAGAATAAACAGTCACTCTTGGCCTTTTGCTGTTTTATTCGATATTACACATATAAAACAAGTCATTGTTTTGGTTATATGTGCTTAAAAGAACCAACAGACCTTCAGTTCTATGTACAAAACGTGCACTCTCACACTTGGGCTATTTTTTGCAATTCAGCAGAAAAATCATTCCGTAACGGGTGTTAACTAGCAATCAAACATGCAAGACCGATTAAGAGGGGTTGCATAAGAGCATGAAGTGGCCACCAAGTGTATCCGAGCCTTAAATTCATAGAGAAGGGGGCTTAATAATTCCACAATGTTTTATTTACGCATGGCGAGCTGGCAAGCTGAATCAATTCAGTGTTCCCTTCATCATATTTATAGTGGAGTACTGGTTATTGACGCACTGACATACAGAAGCAGTGTGCTTGCCAACACACCACTCGGAAACCCTCTTTTGGTGCCAAGAGAGAGGAAAGAAGGGGTCACAAAAGTTCAGGTGATGTGCTGCGTCAGATGTGCAGGTCACCAACGATTTTTTTATATTTTGGCGGCCTCGTCGCGCTTGTATGACTCGCGGGGATTTAAAGCACCGGCAGTCTGTCCATACTGCTGTAAGGTAAAAGGCATTGGCTGTGCATTGATTTCTCCTGCATGACTATAAGTTGGCAGCAAGAAGACCTGCTTGTTTTGTGTTTAGTCGAGACCTTTAACGATGATCAGGATGGCATGAGTCTTATTGTACTTAACAATGTGTAGGCGCTGGAGTAGGTTTTGAGTTACCATGAAGATTTACTTCTTTTTCTCCTTATTTGTTTAAGGTATGTTGGTGTTTTACAGTTTATTCATCTATGTTTATTTTTAACAATAGGATGCTTAAAGACCATTAACACAGCATTACACTGACAGATTGCATTTTGTAGCACTGCATGTTTTGTAAATTATTTAATAAGTTTTAGTTATTAAGCAGTTAAGCCTGCTTTATTTATACCCGGTTTTACCCAATATATATTTCTCCTTGGATCAACTTTTTTTTGTTTACAATATTAAAAAAAAAAAAGTAAATATTTAAAAAAAAAATTAATTCTAATTTGATCTGAATGGGCTATTCCGTACATTTGGGATTAATTGTAAACGTAAAAGAAAAACATTAAAAAACCCATATTAATCTATATGGCATACCATTATTCTGAATTTTGTTGGAGTGATTTAGTGTTTATGAATGAATTTTACCATATACCTGACTCTGCAATGCTTTGAAGCTTCCAACTGAGACTTTGTGATCTTGCATCAGTAGTTTTAGTCCAGCAATCAATTTTTATTTTATAAATCTTTATTTTATTCCTTACTAATTTTGAAAAAAGTTTATAATAATTTATATATTGATATTAGTGCTGTCAAACGATTAATCGTGATTAATTGCATCCAAAATAAAAGTTTTGGTTTACATAGTATATGTATGTGTACTGTGTATATTTATTATGTATATATAAACACACACACATGCATGGATATATTTCAGAATTGTTTTTTTCTATATTAAATATATTTATTTATAATGTAAATTATATGAATATAAATATAGACGTAAATATTTTCAAAATACATACTGTATGTGTGTGTATTTATATATACATAATAAATATACAGAGAACACACACATATATTATGCAAACAGAAACTTTTATTTTGTATGCGATAAATCGTGATTTATATATATGCATTTGTCTAAAATGTTCTTAGTGTCTCTGGGAAAATGTTGATTTAAAATAAAAGTGACTGTAAAGATAAGTGATATATTCTCTACAATCAATTAATTGTAAATCGATCAATCAATCAATTTTATTTTATTTTAATGCATTTTAATATTCAAATGCAACCACTAGTTGTATTCTTTTCAGATATAATTGAAAGACAAATTCAAAATTGAGAAGAAGAAACAGGGGCAAAAACAAACATATTTCTATTTCAAAGTTTAATATAATCTGTAGCAGTGTAATGAGGAATCAGGTCTTTAAGTATAATGAGAATGGGGACCAAAATTTGGTTGAAGGTTTCAGTTTTGGATCTTACAGATTGTATTTTTGCATATTGCAGTGTGTTATTAGCAGATTAGGTTTATTGAAAGCTTTGATTTGTCTTTCTAGTTGAGTAAAATTATTCTATTTTGTTTTAGTCAGTGCAATGAGTTTCTTGCTGTTTGGATATAGCAAGTGTAGTAAAGTCTCTAAGTAACGGTACGTTTAGTATATACTGGGATGTTGAGGCCAAGGATCCTCTGATAGCCTACTCAAAAATGATCATGCTGAACATACTGACTGAGCCCCACAGTGCATTTTCATGATTCTTGCTCCCCGTTTCCTCTCTTTGCTGACACAAAAATGCCAGAGTAAAGATGGGAGACTGGAACTTTCTTGGTGGGATTCTAGAGGAGGTGCATATCCACTCCACCATGGTGGGGAAGATCTGGCTGACCATCCTCTTCATCTTCCGCATGCTGGTGCTTGGGGTGGCGGCGGAGGATGTGTGGAATGACGAACAGGCTGACTTCATCTGCAACACCGAGCAGCCTGGTTGCCGCAACGTGTGCTATGACAAAGCCTTCCCCATCTCCCTCATCCGTTACTGGGTGCTGCAGGTCATTTTTGTTTCTTCACCCTCGCTGGTGTACATGGGCCATGCTCTCTACCGCCTGCGAGCCCTCGAAAAAGAACGCCAGCGCAAAAAATTGGCACTGAGACGTGAACACGAGGCCGTGGATGTAGAGATGGCGGAAGTGCGGCGCAAAATCGAACGTGAGCTTCGGCAGATCGACCAGGGGAAGCTAAACAAAGCTCCCTTGAGGGGGTCTCTTCTGCGCACCTACGTGGCTCACATAGTCACCCGCTCGGCCGTAGAGGTGGGTTTCATGACCGGACAATATGTTCTGTATGGGTTTCAACTAAATCCGCTCTACAAATGTGAGCGGGAGCCCTGTCCGAACGCGGTGGATTGCTTTGTATCTCGACCCACTGAGAAAAGCGTCTTCATGGTGTTCATGCAATGCATAGCTGCCATCTCATTGTTTCTCAACATCCTGGAGATCATGCACTTGGGCTACAAGAAGCTCAAAAAGGTCATCTTGAACTACTACCCACAGCTGAGAGACGATCTCGATGACAGCTACTATCCAAACAAGCTGAAGAAAGATTCTGTGGTGCATCAGACATGCACTGGCACCTCCACTGGCCGCAAGGCCACCATTGCTTCAGCACCCAGTGGATATAACCTTCTTCTCGATAGACCACCTGATGGAACCACCTACCCTCCTTTGATCAACCCATCCTCTGCTTTCTTGCCCGTTCAGAGTGATATGCAAACCAAAAACTGTTCTGATGCACCAAAATACTCGCAGAACAGTCCCACAGAGCACAACAGCAATTCCAACAACACCAGCAGTGATACACGTTCACCACCTTGCAACTCAGTCACACCGCCAAAGCAAGATGAAGGGGAAGATTCTATCCACCCTCCACCTCTGTTCAAGAAAGGCCAGGAGTCTAAGACTTCAGACTCATCAAGCCACCCCAGGGAATCTTCTCACACATCATCTGGCGTGGGAAAGAAGCCATGGAAGGTCAGCGCACCCTGGAACTGTTCAACTGTCGTAGAAGGTAATGGCTCAGACACGGATTCCTTGGAAGGCGCTAAGGCCCGCTCTCCCTACGCCCCGGGACGAGCTCGTACTTCATCCAGGTCTGATTCCAAAATGAGCAGGCCCACCTCTCCTGATTCAATAGAAGAATCCAGCTCTGAGTCACGGCATAGTCCACGAGCATCACCGAGCCATCGTGCCTCACTGGCCAGCAGTTCCAGTAGCAGACGAGCAGCTCCTACAGACCTACAGATATGAGAAAAACTCAATATGGGCATTCACTATTGATGGTAGCTAAGTCATTCTTATAGTTACAGTGTATTGATGGAAAATTACAGTAAAATGAACATCTACAGCAATCTCAGACTAAAGTTTTATATTCAACTCTATAAAGTTGTGGCACTCCTTAATGGATTGTTTACGCTGTCTTTTTACATACATATCAATTTAGCAATACAACCTGACAGTATATTTCATTTACAATAGTAGGATGACTACACTAGAGAGATTGTACGTGTGATTATGCATGCCTTGTTCTCACCTGGACATTTCTCTTTTTGAGTGCTTCCTGCATCAGAATTCAAAATGATGTAATTTTAAAAAATAATTTCAAAACACATTGTGCTGTAATAGAGCAGCTGTAAAAATCTTCAAAAATATGATGTTGTGGAAAAAAATTGTTTCATGTGCATAATGTCATATTAACAGATAATAAACTGGTCTGATTTACAACGCAATTAAACCAGATATTGAATCTTTATTTAAGTCTGTCTTTTCTAAACATATGGACAACCAGCATTTCTAAATTAGGAATCTAAGAAAGATCGAATAAATACATTTTTCAAGCTGACTCATATTAATATTAGTATTATGATGAGAATTTAGATATGCTTTGATCAGCAAAATGAAGCTGCTTTAATGGTAAAGTAGTTGCTACTGCTAGTACCAAAGTTGTAAGTACCAAAATATGCAACAGTTTCTTCCCACAGGCTTGAAATTAACTTATTACACCACAAAATTCAAATGTTATTACTTTTTGTATTATGGTTTTGTACTTTTTTTGTATGTTGCCTGTTGCTGTTATTGTCATTACTTCATGTCTTACTATGGCACTAAAGAAAGTATCTTTAGGAAACTATTCTTGCTCTTGTCTTACACTTGATTGTAAAAAGAAGAATCACAGAGAAGAAGGAAGCTGTTACCTCACATTAAAAGAGAACATATAGAGTCATTTGAAAATTGTTCTTATTTTAACAACACAGTCTAGTGTATTAATAAAACAGCTCAAAACCGGGAATAATTTAAGTGCTCACAGCACCATCTACTGGACTAAAGCCTATAGATATATATTTTGAGTCCTCACACAAAAAATATACTTTATATTCTGACTTGAAATATTAGCAATTAAATGCTGCTCTAATTTGAATGTTAGGAACTGGTTATACTTCCTGGCTGTTTTAGAAAAGGAAAGCATGAATGAATAACAAAACAAACAAAACACAATCTATGTGTCATCCATACTACAAAACAGTTATTCAGATGAACCTGTTTTGTAAGACAGTTGTAGAAATCATTTCAAGAAATCTGAATTAAGATCTAATCCTTTATACTTTCTTTGGTTTTGAGTCCAAACCACAAAAAATATCATCTTCCCAACATAATTAAATATATCTTTTAAATTCATATATATAATTTAATTGACCTGTGCTGCTAAAAACTAATCTAAAGTGCAACAGTTTTGTAATCTGATTATTCAATACAGTTGTGCATACTGTAGTAAAACTGAACAATAACAACACTGGCTTTATTCTGCAATGTGACACATTGGTCAGTCAATGTTGTTATTGTCTGAAGGCCTGACCTTTAATCAGCCTGTCGTTTAACTGGTACACATATGAGTTATGTAGCCTATGGCATAATTTTCAAACAACAGACTATTTAAAGATTTTGAAGTCTAAAAATAGTCCAAATTAAATTACTGTCTCGATGTCATATGAATATATCTACATGGTAAATAGATATAACCAGAACAAACAAATGTCCAGATATGTTAATTACAGTCTTATGTCATAAAATATATCAAACGAGGCTACACATACAACTACCATATTTGGCATCCATAATGTTAAAATGGTATATGAACCAATGTATTAAATATAAAGTTAATAATAAGTAATACATATAATTAAATCAATCAATCAATGTTATTGTTTGCAACTTTCTATTTGGTATTTGATATTAACAATTTTAACATCGTAGTTTTCGCACTAGTTACTTTAACTTATTTATTTATTTGTTTTTTTCTTTTTTTTTTTTTTTAAAGAAAGGACATACAGTTTGTTTCATATCCAAAAACAAAATGTATGTGCCCACTTAGCTTGGAAAATGGGATTCCACTGATCTAAATAAATGACATCTCCATTATAGATCAGTGGATTAAACGTAGATTTAAAAACGAACATTCATAAACAACATTTAACATTTACCAACAAATTTTTACCAGCATTTCAAGATAAGAAATACCGTTTCAGGTGAAAGGTCGGAAAAATCACCCATTCACACAAATCCGTTTGTCAGGTGACCATCAGGCACATGACTTGGAACGATCCACCCGCATTTCAATAGCTTAGTAGAGTGACACTTGAGTTATCCAATCAGCGTACGAGTTACCCGGCAGCCATCCAATTACACTCGAGTGTCGTTCTTAAGTGGGCGTTTCATCGAGAAGCGAAACACAAGAGATTGAAGATTTAAAGGAGAATCCATAATAAGTTTGCTCTCATCTATTTATACGGTAACAAGGTTTTATGTTTGTTCACTGAGCATTAATTTTGTGCTGGTTGGATTACTAATAACCGGCCGGGTTATATTTTAAAGGGGTTGGGGAGGGGGTTAACATGTCGATCCAGTACGAGGCACCGCTGGCGGACAGCTACGGGGTGGCGGACTCGTTTCCCAAAGACTTCGGATATGGAGAAGAAGAAGGGGACATTGAGGACAGTCCAACTCCTTCCGACAGCAAACCGAGAATCCTGCTGATGGGACTGAGGAGGAGCGGAAAGTCCTCTATCCAAAAGGTAGGAGGAAGAGATGATATTTAGACCGTCTAGGTTCTCCTCCCCTGCTGACTTCTTCTTAGCCCAGTGAGTTAGAACCGGGTCAGAGCCGCTCTGGGCTGCCTAGCTGTCACTGGGCACCGGCAAGATCACCACTCAGAGCCGTTACAGCCAACCTATTTCTTAAGCAGAGGTGGATTTGTGGAGTTTGATACATACAGGCCTAAGTGCATCATACTCATTAAGTTGGCTAAGAAGGATATATGTAGCATAATGCGTGCCATGTTAATGTTGTGATAACTCACCCGGCACGTGATTTCTTATTCATATATTCATCCTTCACCACACCCTCTCAACACATATTATGTAAATTGACTAAAAGACACTTTTCTGACTTTTAGGAGTAACGTTAGTTCGTTCTTGAGGACCATCTACTGTCTTTGTGCATCTTATAAACAAAAGGTATTCATTTCGTATAAATTGTGCACACATCTTACACAGTTTATACGAAATGAATGCCCTTTGTTTAAGTGCACCTCTCATGTAGGCTATTGCTCGTGTTGGTTTACGAAATAAAGCCATTATAGATGCGCTCAGTAATTTTCGCTAATTTAAAAACGCACACAAAGTCGTGAACAGCGCTTTTGACATGTATAGAAATCCTGAACTAACACATGGAATGAAACTTTACACCGTCTACTAGAAAAAGCTGTTTTATTGTACATGGAGCGGGTCGCCCCCTCTTGGGAGCTGCCATGGTTATGTCACATGACATACAGTATCATGTAATTGATTGAGATACTGCTACTGATAATAACAGTTTGTCTTATATAGCATTTTAATAAAAATATGCATATAAAAGTACCAAATATTGTAACAATAAACACCAAACAATTATGGTGTCGGTAGTCACAACTCTCCACAGTTTCCACGCCACCAGTTCATAAATGCTGCATCATCAAGCACTGGACGTGAACACATGACAGTCATAACTACCGTACTGTGAAACACACAAATGCCACAAGGAGAGAACTCATAAGCATGTATGGGGATAATAATAAAAATTAATTAATGCACCACTTGATCACAAGGAAAAGTGTGTTTGCGGTTACTTACTGAGTGCAAGTTTAAAATGCCTGTGATTACCATGACTGTATGATTTAAGAATGTA
Source organism: Acrossocheilus fasciatus (assembly GCA_036784905.1). Lineage (NCBI taxonomy): Eukaryota > Metazoa > Chordata > Actinopteri > Cypriniformes > Cyprinidae > Acrossocheilus > Acrossocheilus fasciatus. Next base: position 24,600,239 of record CM071953.1, read on the forward strand.
AAATTTGAAGCCCCTGAGAATTAAGTCTTGCCACCAGTAAGCTCCTCAAAGTCCATGAAGCATGTGACGGGGCTTTTAGTTTGATTTCACAACTGTCTGATTTTATTACTCTCCCATTGGAGGAATGCTTTAATGTACAAAATATCTTTGACTTATTAGGTGGTGTTTCATAAGATGTCCCCCAACGAGACCCTGTTTCTCGAGAGCACCAACAAGATCTATAAAGATGACATCTCCAGCAGCTCCTTTGTCAACTTCCAGATCTGGGACTTCCCTGGACAAGTGGACTTTTTTGATCCAACCTTTGATTACGAGATGATTTTCAGAGGAACTGGGGCCTTGATATTTGTCATCGATGCACAGGTGAAACAAGAAATTCAAAGCCTTGACACTAATTACTGTGCACACCCAAACGACATTGTGATATAGTTCTGTCAGTAATTCAAGATGGCTGGATTATTTTGTGAAATGTTATAATTACAAATCGTGGCTGGCTATGTTTTATTCATTGGTGGAATATGTAAAGTTTTAAGCAGATAAATCTGGGTTTCTCAGTATTTATGTTTGTTTGTTTGTTTATATGATATTTCAAAAAGAATGTAACTGCCAATCGATAAATTTGTCGTTGCAAAAGGAAGGTTTTTTTTTTTTTTTTTTTTACTTCCATGGTATGGAAAAAACTCTTAGGAACACAATGGGCATGATAAACTGTTTGTTTACCTACGTTTGTTTACCTCCTCCTATTTTTTTTGGTGAACTATACCTTTAATGGTTCTAAATAGTTGGCTTATTTAAATCTTGGCATTGAGTCCAGACATTCTGGTTTCATTTAATTGAATGTTGTTTGTCATTGAGGCTTAGCTCATTGGATCACATTGGCTTAAGGTAAAAATAGGTACAAGATTGACTTTGTGTTTCTGCTGATTTAGGAAAGTCCGTGCTGTTTTCTCTCAGCCCTTCAGTCTTCTAGCCGAAAGTTATTTTAAAGGATATGGTCGATTAGATCGCTGATTTGTAAACCCTTTTACTAGTGGAAGTCTCAACTACAGCAGTTTGAGATATCACATAAAAATATGTGTTATTCTATCAAAAAGAGCTGTTAAAGTTCTTCTGCTATTTGAAGAAACATTCTCATACCATCTTGCATTCTTCCTCTGTATCACAGGATGACTATGTGGAGGCCCTTGGTCGACTCCACCTAACAGTATCACGTGCCTACAGGGTCAACCCAGAAATCAACTTTGAAGTGTTTATCCATAAAGTAGACGGCCTGTCTGATGACCATAAGATTGAGACCCAGCGGGATATACACCAGAGGGCTAACGATGACCTGGCAGATGCCAGTTTAGAGAAACTACATCTCAGGTAAATATTTGCAGTTTTATTTCTAATGCTGTTTATTGATTTGAAATACTTCTTGAACCATAATATTTGTGCGGTCTGAGAAGATGGAGCATATGTCCTACACTATTCTTAATGTTTTTTTATTTATGTAATTTGTGAATATGAGTGGACTCATTTCTGAAATCTGTTGATTTTAGTTTTTTTTGGTTTGTCTATTTTACGTCACTAAAAGCGGAGTAACTGTTAAGCCAGAGATCTGGTGTTGACATAATAATCGATGTAATGTACTGATGTCGAAAAAAAGCAGTTCTCGAAGGAAATGGTGATGTTAGCTTTTTTTTCATGAGCTGTTAAATCTCAGCGATTATAGGCATTTACAAAATTAATTTGTTTATGAGATTTTAAGCAGAGTGCCACTTATGGCTGAATCCGATTACATGGTTTTTCTGTTGTCTTCACTAATGCTTTAGAATCTCCTCGTACTTTTTACCGAATGTGAAGATGAATCTGCATCTTTCAACTCTCTGATCGACTTAAGAGTGTCTGCTTAATGGTGCATTATCTGAAAATATTTGCATTTACGTTAGGATTATTTGTCTGTATAATTCCAAATATGACATCTTCAATCACCTCAGCGTAAAAATAAATAAATAAATATATTATATAATAATAATATTATTTATTTTTTTAATAGATATTAATTTTTTTTAAAACATGTATATAAACATTTTTGCTGTCAGAAATGTTGAAAAAGTGAAAAGCATAATTTTGCTTGCTGTTTAGGTTCTATAGTTTTTAGGAACCAATATTGGATTTACAGTCAGACATACAGTCATATTAGGAAAGCAAGAAGCTCTGTTCGGTACAGCAATATGAGTGTACAGTTCAAGGAGGCTTGAGTGGTCAGTGCCTCGTGAACAACAGACAAGGGTGAATTTCAAGAATACTTAGCATGTTCTGTATGCTGTGCTCAACAGTGTCAGATTTCTCTGTGGTCTTAGTAGCTAACACAACCCTGGTAAAATGAATTGGTTTTTAAGTAGGACAGAATAAAGCATGCTGCTGCCTCATTTAACCGTAGTATTATAATCCTCAAATGAATGTGAATATTAGAATTACTCACAATGCAGTTTCTCAGTTTTGTCACCTTTCATAATTGGCACCTCGTGTCATTTCTTACAAGTTGCTTATTAAATTTGCACATCAGACCACTGTAATTTTAGTGGATATTTTATTATGTTAAAGGTTGCTGTCCTACACTGCAGAGCCTTTATGCCACTTCTTTTCTGCCAGATTCTGGTGTCTTTTGTTTTGGTAACATTTCTGTTCATTTGGCAACAGATGCAATGTTTGTCTCCCAAATGTATAGTTCATAACACTATTTTCACATGAATGCCTTACTAAGAGGGATATTTTGATCAAGAAGTGCATTTAACCGTTTGCCAATCGCACATGTCCATGTGATATTGCAGTTGTCAGAAGTGAATGTTCAGTCCTGAGAAATGTTTCTTTAGCTACCCTGCAAATGTTTAAACGTGTGCAACAAGGTCTGATCTGTGTCAGATAATGGAGGAAAAAAAATGTAATTCATTTGCTGTGTAAATGTGGCCATAATGGCACCAAAGGAACAAAAATAAGAAAAGCATTATGTGATGTTTGGACCACCGTGCTAATAACTGGTAAAATAAGAATTAGATATATGAGCTGTATTAAATTCCTTAGATATTTTGCACGACATTCTGTCTAATCGAATGCCTTTTTTCTGTCCTCTACAGTTTCTATTTGACTAGTATATATGATCACTCCATCTTTGAGGCCTTCAGTAAAGTTGTCCAGAAGCTCATCCCTCAGCTTCCAACGCTGGAGAACCTTCTCAACATCTTTATATCTGTATGTGTCTCTACCTCAAGACTCCAGTGCTTCCAAATGGTTCATGCTGTCTTAATGATGGTTGCACCATAATAAAGTTCCATTCCCTCTTTGGTCACTCCATTATTGTCATTATGAAGAATATATATAGTGTTGTTGTTGCTGCTGCGGTAGAAATGGCTTATTCACTTTCCATTTCCAATGCAGTCATGCTCATGCATGTTTTATTATCCTCTCAATGCTGTAAGATCCCATATCAGACCCTGCAGGGCATTATGCAACGTGTGCGTGTATGTGTGTTTCTCTGCTAATAGAATTCAGGGATTGAGAAGGCCTTCCTGTTTGACGTTGTCAGTAAGATTTACATCGCCACCGACAGTTCACCGGTGGACATGCAGTCCTATGAGCTTTGCTGCGACATGATCGATGTGGTCATCGACGTCTCCTGTATTTACGGGTGAGCCTTGTATATTATTTCTACTTGCATACTGGAGTACATGCACAATCTATCTATATCCATCTATCCAATGACTCCAATTTCACTCACATCTTTTGCATGAGAGCGCTTTAAAACTTTTTATATTCCCCAAACTTGTAAAACCTACTAATATCCTTTATTTGCGGACATGTTTTTAAACTAAGGAAATGCGACACGCCATATATACCTTAGTTTTATCTGTCACAATGATCGAAAGCATTTTGATATGCTACATATATCTGGATATGACAAAAGTTAGATCTTGAATGGCGTTAAAATTCCATTTTAATAATGGCCATAGGAGTGGGCGATTAGTTACATGTTTCTCAGAAGACATAAATTAAATTTACCCTGATCTTCAAATGCAAAACGTTTTTATGTAAACATGTAACTATCTTCTGTAGCCTCTGAAGGGCAGTATACTACATTAAAAATATGATGTTTAGGCAAAATAAGAAAAATGTACAAATCTTCATTCTGTTCAAAAGTTTTCACCCCCGGCTCTTAATGCATGGTTTTTCCTGGAGCATCGGTGAGTGTTTGAAACTTCTGTAATAGTTGCATATGAGTCCCTCAGTTGTCCTCATGGATCTCAAAATCATACAGTCATTGTTGGAAAGGGTTCAAATACACAAATACTGGAAAACCAAGAATTTGTGGGACCTGAAGAATATTTCTGAAGAACAGCAGGCAGTTTAACTGTTCAGGACAAACAAGGGACTCATGAACAGCTATCACTAAACAAAAAAACAAACAACCCCCCCCCCCCCCCCCAGCTGTGGATCATTCAGGTAACAACACGGTATTAAGAATCAAGTGGATGTAAAAAAATTTTAAGGGGTCATTTTTATAAATTAAACTATTATTTTCTCTTGTGGACTATATGTAAACATCTTTTATGTGAAATATCTTACTCAGGTCAGTACTAAACAATAACATTGCATTTTGTTTGATCCCTCTTATTTTGGTCAAATAATTAACGTTTTGCAGATTCTGAAAGGGGGATGTAAACTGTCTTCCTAACGTCATTTTTAGTATGCTTTTTGTCAGTTCTTCATTCTGAGTATGTTTTGATCGCACAGATTAAAGGAGGATGGCAGTGGCAGTGCATATGATAAGGAGTCTATGGCCATCATCAAACTCAACAACACCACAGTGCTCTACCTAAAAGAAGTCACCAAGTTCCTCGCCCTGGTCTGTATCCTGAGAGAAGAGAGCTTTGAGCGCAAAGGTATACCACAGCAATAGTTAGGATATATCGGTGCCTTTCATACTAGCGGTTTTCAGTTATCTTTAATTCTCCTTTTTTTGCCACAGGATTAATAGACTACAATTTCCACTGTTTCCGGAAAGCCATTCATGAGGTGTTCGAGGTGGGCGTTTCTACCTCAAGGACAAGCAACCAGCCAGCTGGCACCCCTCTCATGAAGACTGTTGCCTTAAACGGAACCCCCAGGAGCACTGTGTAGAAAGATAGCGATAAAGACAATGAGGAAAAGTGTGGAGATGATGGAAAAGGTAACAAGAGAGAGACTACAGGATGGGCCGCATTCTGAGTATGCCGACCATCATTACTGCTCCCAAACGCTTTATAAGCAAAAGAGTTTGAAAGTCACTAAAATAAACTTGCTGCAGTGGGCGGGGCAGAAATGTAATGTGGGTAAGCTGGCAAAGCTACAGATGGATGGAAGGGAAGAGGCACAAAAGAAGGTGGAACACTTTTTTTGTGACTAAAAGGCATTAACAAACTGTTCCTCCAGAAAAGACCGCAAACAAGTAACAGTGCAAGTCACTTAGGAAAAAAACAAAAGCACAGCAAGAAACCTCTCACCCTGTCAGGCCGTACCGCCTGACAATGAATGCTGTATGATATGCTGCTGGTCACTTAACACAGTAGCCAAGTTTAAACGCATACCCGGTTTACTCCTCAACACGTGAATGTGGCAGACTTCTGTGAAAATTTGTGGTGCACAAAATTTGAGTGTACACTTCTGAAGCCTTATGTTAGAGGAGGCCTGTCTGATGCAAGCCCCTAGTGCACACATGCACACTTGGTCACCTAAACAGCCCATGTATTGTGAATGAAAGGTTAGTAAAGGGATTGAAATGTCATTTTTAATTTGTCTCGAGAGTGTGTGTGTGTGTGTGTGTGTGTGTGTGTACACATGTATGTGGAGAGGGTGGGTGGGTGTTGCATATGCATAGTCCAAGGCCCAAGGCCCAAGGCCTAGAGATGTTGTGAAATCACACATGGGAGAGTGTTTGCAACTCCGAAGACTGAGAAAGAGCTGTACCGTTCCATTTGACCTCTGGGACACTGTGATTGCACTTACCTCAGAGGATGTCAGGGATCCTAACTAACAAAGTTCAAACTGCTATGCTGTACTGTTACCCTCCAGTTACATTACGGCGTCCTTGGCATGTAGCTCATGCAATCCGAGGACATTGTAGGATGAACTTTAATTACTTACATTCCGGTTCTGAGGTGCCAATGCAGTTTTGCTCAGATTTAAAACTCACTAATCTTTGCTTTCACTCTTCCAATCACCAATCAGCATGTTGTTTTTGATTCTGAAAAAATCCGCTGTAAACAGAAATTAATGATAACTTAAGTGACAGGACATTTGAATCAGCTAAAATCCATTCCAAGCATGTCTGTAGAGATGCTTCATATTGTCTTGCAATCAGCTCAGTCTTTTCTAATTTCATTTAATGAAAACTAAATGAAATATGAAAAACACAAACCAACTGATCTTCAAGCTTGCTTGTGATTCTTGTTTCTCAGACTACATATACAGTAGAACACAAATTATGCTTGTCTTGCGTTTTGCCAAAGGTGTTATCATTCACAAGAAATAAAACATGTACACACACCTTAAAGAGTATTCATGTGCTGTCATTGATTGGTCCCACATTCAAGGCGGAAAAACCCTGCCTAATAATACTTACATATTGGGACCTGTCATTTAAGAGATTTAGGACACTTGCTGAAAGGAAAAAAATCTTGTGTGCACAAATCTTCAGAAAACAGTTCGTTCAAAAATGAACACTGAAAAATAGGTTTCCTGTTGCTTCAAAAAAGGTAAGTATCGAGCTCCATAAAGAGGAAAACACTATAGACGCATCATAAAAATAGTCCATATGACACTTGTTATATACTGATTTCATGAAGGGGCGATGTTCGATTCATAATCGTTCTTTTGAACCAAATCTTTTCTAGTTCACACATTTGATTTGAATGATTCTTTCACGAATTGGAATGATCCGGTTCTAGAGTTCAATCCACTGCCTCATGATCCAGTCACAGCCGTTGTGTGGAAGATTAATAATAAATAACAGCTTAAATATCTGACGATTTGACACACAAAGCGGTCATAGAAATTGGAATATATAGCACGCTACTTCAACACTACTACTGCGCTACTTTTTTTCTGTTAGGAGTATTGCGCAACATGAGGGTGAGTAGCCTATACGATGACTAGATTTTTGCTTAAACTATCCCTTTAGTACCGTGCGCATGACTAAAACACTCCATCAATTACAGAGACTGATAACTCATGATATATATTATATCATTTAGTTTTAAGTGAATTATTATAGAACATGTTCTAAAGAGTTTTTTTAAAAAAATGTTAACATTCCCACTTTTTGACAATTGGGGGCGCCAGAGTACTGCAATTAAATTGTTCCAACAAAAAAACACATGGGCTGAATTGTAAATATCATACTACCATATCACTAACATAACTTTATATGGTAGAAATTGCAATAGGCTACTATGCTGTGCTGCTGCTGAGGTACTTTCCATTAATTTGAATCAGTTATACCTCAAATGAAATATCCTTTGTTTTGTTTCCTTCATTTTTGGTCCTTATTAGAAAGTACTAAAAAGCCTCATTAAACAATATAGGCCAACAATGTAAATAGCAGTCTAATAATAATTTAGGTGATTTTTCTCTTTCTTTTCTGAATGTTGAAGCTTAATTCAGTTTTATGAGAAGCCTAACACTATTGGCTAAGGCACCATTACTCGAGCAGTCTTGTTAAATACAAGCTTGAATAACGCAGTAATATCACAAGAAGCCAATAAAAGCAGATACGCCTCGCAGCTACTGTCACGACTCATTACGAGACCCCCACATCTACGCAATTTACTGGCAATAAAACACTGACAGCATTTCTGTCCACTTCATTAAGCTTCTAATTTCTTGTAAAAATTTTGCATTAATCCTTTAAATGGCTATTGGCCTGGTGCACTGTACAATTTTTGATCAAAACAAGAAACTCATGCAACTTGTGAGTGAATAATTAAACAATTCTGGTTAATTAAGAGTCAGGTTTAGGTGTAAGGATTTTTTGTGCATCCAAAAAAGTAGAAAGAAAGAAATGTATCCACCATTTATAGGGAGCAAGCATTAAGACTAAGGCATGACTTGTTAATTTACAACGGTAGCCGCAATTTCCCCCAAATGCCAATTAGGCCTAATCACTTTACAGTTTATGGTTTTATTAAAGCAATATCACACTTGCAATTGTTCTGAAGTACTGCATATAAGCATAATAGCCTATGTATTATATAATTATGTTTATTTTACTTTTAATCTTAATATCTGGATTGGCTAATTAGGTCAGAAATTGTTACTTGTCTCTCTGTATATCTAATAATTTTGAATTATATTATAATGTATTAACTTTATACAGCTATGTTGTATGAAGTTACCAAAATTTTTATTAATAGGGTACTGTAATACCATAACACATGAATATGGGTTGTTATCAAACATAAGAGGCTTTCAGAATCGATCAGATCTGTTTTTAAAATTATTTTTTATTCCAAGTTAACAGTTGTTGCCGCAATGACAACTGTAGTAAGATGAAAACTATGGTTAGGCTAACATTGTAAATTTTTTGTATATGCAGGCCTACATTTGTCCATAAAACATATGTTTATATGTTAATATTTTTGACACATTAATATTCGGCAAAGAGAAATGTTAAGCAATAAATACTGTAAATAAAACTTGGCACTTTAATAGTTTGCTTCAGAAGTACTTGGTAATGTCGTTTTCAGTCCACTAGATGTCGCCAATGTTTATGAATTTGACCCGAATGACTGCCCTTCTCTCTCTTTGCCTAGTTATTGTTTGTCTTGTCTCTCTCTCTCACCCTTTCAGTGGCGACCAACATGCTAATGAAATGTTAACATCACGCACTTGTACAATGAGGGAGAAACCAGCATGATGTACAACTGTAATTTGGCTGAATAGCAGCGGCTGAAATTGCTTTGCTTTATCAAAACTGACGCGGCCGCGCACCCCCCTCCGCTCTTCGACGTTAATGACCAAACTTGGCTAATAACTGAGAACGCTTACCGCTCCACACCTCTTCCCAACCGCAACGTTGACGTGATAGTGCTACAGTCCTAACACCAAAGTGTCTGGAACTTTTCTGATGGCTAGGTCTGATGTTATGCTAAGTTTAGAAAGCGCCACACTGGAGTGGAGACTGATAGACATTTGTCAGCTGCGCATTCACTTTTACCTCTTGTCACTGTAGGTGTGCATGCTGAAGGCCTGAAGCAGATTAAAGGAGGCTCGGTTCTTGCTAAACAAAGCGACGTGATTTGAGGAAACCGCTCCGGTTGCCATTTCGCCAGGTGCTGGTTATTTTTTACATCAAGACAGCGCTGTCTGGCAGCTCCACGATCCGAGCGAGATGTCCTGTGAGGAGAGATCTGTCTTACAGGAGCAGCGCTCTGATTGTGAATTAGGGACCTGATCCGCTGGCCTGTCCTACTCTGGTATGGATCAGAGGGAAGCAGTAGTCATACCTCAGCACTGTCAGGGCCCTCTTTTAATAGAGCGCTGCTTTGCCAACAAAATCCAACACCAGACAGCCTCTAGTCATGACAGTAGGAACGGGGGGAGGGAAAAAAGGGGAAGTAAGGAGCGAGACAGGACAGGAGCGCCGGTCGGATCCTGTATTTTTTTGTGTTGGGCCATCAGAGCGTGTCGAGCCAGGGCAGTCAGCCAGCAGCCGGCTAATGGGCAGCGCTGGGTCGACTGTGACTAAAGGAACAGCGACAGATGCCATTATCTCAGCCTCGTGCAGATACGACGTCCTGGACAGCTCAGCCCAGTGCTGAAGTTGCGTGTGAGCGCTTGTTTAAACTTAATGGAACACGATGGATCGGGTAATCGCCGGCTCTTGGATGGCCCGTTCCTCTTCTTGCCTGTCCGAGGTTGTGCACACACATACACATACATGAGACACGTCGCTCATCTCGCCCGTTCCTCATTGCCTATTCACAGGCATCATGAAAAACATATCGCTGGCCTTCCGCCCTCATCAGGCTTGGGTTTAAAACATGTTCTTCTCGCATCGCCAGGGATGTTCTGGCGGTGGGGCGGAGAGCGTCCAACCCAGGCTTCGAGAAGGAGTCATTAGGCAACATTTTTTGGGGTATAACAAATGTGATCCGTGCTCACTTTGGTGCAGTGATGTGGGACAGCTATATGGCTGTTGACAGTGGATTGGCACCCATCAAGTCATTTGCTGGAGTCTCCAGTCAGACGTGAAGCTGCTGAGACTAACCAGAAAGGGGGAGAATGGGCATATGCATTTGAATGCGGTTCCTCTTGCATTTTTTCTCCCTCGACTTCCTCTTCCTCCACAGGCAGTGGCAGATGAAGTGACCATGCTGTTCTTTCCCAAGTCTGCCTGCCACTCTGACCGACTGTCTCTGTCTTCCTTCTTTCTCTTGTCTCTTTTGGTGTCTTATAGGTTTATCCTGACACTGCTGGACTAATCAAAGACTCCTGAAATCTCTCTTCCTCCAGTCCTTCGCCCAAGAGTCCCCTTTCTCTCTCCTGTCCTCTGTTCAGTGTCTCGACTGCTCGGTACTCCTGCACTAGTGTGTTGGCAGCCCATACGACACACTACTGATGATGGTGACAGATTATGGACATACAAACCGACAAGATGAGCGCTAAGATCTTGCATTCTTATACATCTTTTATCGCTACAATGATAGGTGGTCCAACTCCTACACATTCTCTTACAACTGTTGAGACCAGCGGGTCAAGGTTTGGCTGGTTAGGATGGTTCTTTGGCTGCTGCGGGTTGATGTTGTGAACATGCGTATTTCTCCATTGGTGGCCATTATAAAGTAGCTTTTTTTTTGTAAACAACATATACTGATAATATTTTATTATATTAGAGTAGCTGTTTTCTAAGTGCCCACGTTTTCTTTGTCCAAAATCATGTTGACAGAGTATGTATCATTTAATGAAAAACAAATTTTAAAGATTGCTCTATAAAAAATATATCAATACTTTTATTCAACAATGATACATTAAATTGATCAAAAGTGCCAAAAATATATTTAAATACATATTTCCTTTTGAGATTTCAATCCGTCATAGAATCCTCCTATAACAGTTTCTATAAAAACATTAAGCAACACAGTCACAATTTGATTTGGGGAGCAATTCTCACTATTAATTATTAATTATGACTTTTGCCTTAATAAATGCCTAATCTGCTGCTTATTAATAGTTAAGGTAGTTGCTTAGTTTAGGTATGGGGTAGGATTAAGAGATCTAGAATATGATCATGCAGAATAAGGCATAAATATGTGCTTTATAATTAATAAACAGCCATTATGCTATTAATGTGCAAGCAACAAGTTTATAGTAAAAACTGGTCCTTAAAATTAAATGTTACCAGCAACTGTTCTTACCTTTTTAATAATAAGAAATGATTTTGAGCACCAAATCAGCATATTAGAATGATTTTTGAAGGATCATGTGACACTGAAGACTTTAGTATTCGTTTTATGAATACTGTGTATCTGACAAACTACATACGGAAACATACAGATTTTCAAATACTATATAACAGGGAGGTGTATTTGCGTACAGTGAGTGTAAAATTGACCTTTTTTGATATTTTTTCATATATGCTAACTTTCACATTACAGCTCAGGATAGTCACTAGTGAAGATTTTGAGACTTTGTGTGTTTGTCTCTTTAAACTTCAGTATAGGGACCAATTCTCACTATTAACTAGTTGTTTATTAGCATGCATATTATTAACATATTGGGTGGTTATTAGTACTTATAAAGCACATATTTTGCATGACCATATTCTACGTCCCTAATCCTACCCAATACCTAAACTTAACAACTACTTTACTAACTATTAATAAGCAGAAAAATTAAGAGGTCATTGAGGCAAAAGTTGTTTATAGCGAGAATTGGACCTTAAAGGCTGACCTTTGTCTCTTTAGTCAGTCAATGTTGTGATAAAGTAGTGATATTTACTGGTCAAGTGATTGGCTTAAACAATTCTGTGCCCAAAACTGAGTGCACTTGTGTAAATATGGCATATGGAGTCCTGCGGCAGCCTAGCAACTGTTATCGGGGTGAATGGAAATGCTAACATTTTGCTTTCTCTGGGTTTTATGGGCCTCCTTGGTTCAGGTTTAAGGTGTAGAATGGTGGAGAATGCAGGTTGCATTTTACTGCAGTGTGAGAGTTGAGGACAACTCACCATCATGGTAATAAATCCCACAGAAACCACATCTCAGACTGTAACACCTCTCAGATGGTCAGGAACAGCACGGTCACTGCCGGAGCACTCCCGGAGCTGATTCCCTAAGAAATCTGGCCTACTCAGGCAGCTCCAAATGGCACAGCACAAAACTTCTGCTCTCAGCCTACCTTTAGTGCTCTATTTTTTCACTGGCCTTTAGTACCATAGTACTGTGGTACACATTTTAGACGAACAGTTTATTTAGATAAAATCAACGCGTTTCTCACAAATTCTGAGCCTTGTGTGAGAATATATGCATGCAGTATAATGCGCAGCTAGTATACTTTCAATGTGATACAAGACCATGCAGATTATTGGTCATTCTGCAATCAGATTCTTAAAATATATTGGGTAAATAGAGTTAAGTATTCGACAGAGAAGTATTAAAGGAATATTTTTCGTGTTCAAACAAGCTAAACTCAGTTGACGGTATGCATGGCACAATATTGATAAAAAAAAACAAAAAAACATCTCGCTTTTTTTTTTTTTAAAGCAAAAAGTGAGGTTACCTGCAAGGCACTTAAAAATCAAGCTAATTTTATTTTGTTTTTGTTTTGTTTCGTAGAAATTAAAAGCAACACTCATTGCTTCTGTTTATATTATATTATATTATGAAAGTGAGTATTTTAACATTTATGGATTGGCGTCATTCACTTCCAAAGTTCTGCACTGTAACATTCATTTTAGTGTCTTTTTTTTCTTTTCTTTTTTCTTTCTTTCTTTTTTTTTAATTTTTTTAGAGGTAGACAACAAGTTACTGTGGAGAGGACTGGAATCAAACCTACATCCCCAACATAACCAGCACAGCTCAACATGTCAGCACCAGCATTTATTTTTTATTTTTATTTATTTTTATTTTCTTGTTACTGTACCATATGTACCATACGTGCCACTCTTGCTCCAGCCAGTCCATCAGCAGAATTTTCAGTATCAGCCCAAAGGTTATAATTGAGCAGCCAGTTGTGCAAGTGCATGTCAGATCTCTGGCAAACATACCGTTTTCATTGATGTTCTTTTTGCTGATTTTAAAAGTGATGACTCCCTCGGTTTTTTTGTGCGAGATGGTGTTTGCTGCAACTGTCAGGCTTAAGACCTTCGCCGGATGACGGATAGAGAGTGTGAACGACTGTGGAGCAAGAGAAGTGACAGTTGGAGACCTGCTGCTATGGGCACAGTGTGCGTTTGAGAGTGCTTACATAGCAGTGAAGCTGCAAACTAAGCAAGAGCAAAGGACGGAGAGAATTACTGCAAAAATGAAAAATATATCATGGAGAACAAGCGATGCAAACAAGATGCCATGAGGATAAAAGCATATAAGGAGCGTGTGTTGGAGAAGAAAGTATGAATCTAAAGCAGAAGTTCATGGGATGCAGCTGGCCACACCAAGAGATAATTTGGCACAAACGGTGAATGCACTTCCTGCTAGACAGCATTATAGTTACATCACATGCTTTTTGGGAACTTTTTGTGCTGTTTTCTGCTGTTTCGATCGCACACTCTCTTTCTCTTTCTCTGTAAGTTCGTTATTTGAGCGTTGGATCTATACCAGTAGATTTCCTTGCAGCAATTCTCATTTAAATCTTCACCATTGTCCAAGAAACATGAACTGAAAAATCTAAAACACAAAGGAGCCATTATTCTCTTTGGGTGAAGGTGATGTCTCAAGGATGCTGAATAAACTTGCTGGTTTATTGTTTTTTTTCCCTTTTATTTCTATGATTAAAAAAACTTCTTGGATTAACCTTTGATGTCAAGCAAAGTTGTGACCTTGTCTTTCAAAGTTTCCTGGTTTTGGAGCCTTTCCGCTGTTTTCTCTTGTCAAGGGCAATCACAGCATTGTGCCAACACCTGTGGTGATGGGGCGGTTTTACTGTGTGAAAACATTTTGTGCTAAGAGCAAATCAAACAGGACAAGCACCCCTGGCTATAGCTTTTAATCCTATGGCCTCATTTTTCTCTCCCTCTCTTTTCTCGTTGTATCTCTGTATCTCACTTATTCCTTAGTGTTGGGGTGTACTATTTCTTAAATAAATTGATATTCAAAGTTTTTCTTTAGCTGTGTGATATTCAGTGTGTTTTGTGCTTTTTGTTAGAAAGTTAAAAAGTACATTTTTCCCCTCCGGTAAAGAACATCACTGGGCTGTGGATGTTCCTGTAATTCAAAAAACTTTTTAATTTATTTTTTAAGTCCCATAAATATTTGTAATGTGTTCCAGCAACAAGCGTTATTTAATCAAATTACTTTTTCGAAATAAGGTGTTATTTAAAATATACACGATTGTACCTCAGTAATGTTTTCAAAGGTATTTTTTAAAATGTACGATACCGTTCAAATGTTTGCTTTGCATGAAAAAATATTCAAGGATGGGATACATTTTTCAGTGATTGTGGTTCGTGAGCTGAATTAAAAGGTCTTTTTTTGCGGCATGCAGAAATTATATCTGTGCTGCTTTTGCAGTATAAGACAATTCTATTGAAATTTAACTATAGATTTTACTTTAGAAAATAACATACTCATTTTCACATATGTTTCATGTATCACTTTCAATTAAAAAATATCACTGAATTAGCATACATAATTATAAATAATGACTTATTATAAATTAATAATGAATTAAATTTTAAGTTTTTTTTTTTTTGGTGAATTGTGAAGTGTGGTTTCTTTACAGTGTTCAGGAGGAAGAAGTTTATTTGTTAGTATAGTTAGTTGAAATCCATAAATTTTTCTTGTCTGTTTTACTTCTGGTTACCCGTTGTTCAATCAAATGTCTGAAACCAAATTTCTGATTTTGTTTGGAACATTAGTGGTCTTTAATTCTTTGTCACAAGACATCCATGAGAACATTTCACTCTCTTCCTCTTGGAAATGCATCTTAAATCTACAGATAGGCCTATGCTTTTTTGTCTTCTTACCACAAGTTAGCTGTAATAGGTGTGCAATTTGCTTTTTGGTTCCTCTCGCAATTACATCCATTACTCTTCAAGTCATTATGTCAGAAAGAGGGAAACACAAAATGAAATTCATTATATGCTTATTGCTGGATGGGCTTTTATGTCAGCCTGGTACATGATGTGTACACTTAAAAACTGTGTGCTGCCACCTTGAATGTGTTTTATTTTGTGTATTATAACAGACATAGTTCACTATTTATGTTCTCAACTCCACCAGACTTCGATATGTATTTAAGTTGTGTTTATTGTAGACTATATGATGAATTCTTATACACCAGACCATTTAATGCTGTTTCCCTTTCCTTGTGCACCTGACAGCTGTTTTTGAAGAATGCTAAGTTGCTTGTTTTGCGGTGATGTCTAATTTGTCCACTGACGGTCTGGTTGGGGGGCATCTCGGTGGATCTCGGAGAACGTGAGTGGTTGATGTCAGGAAAGATCCTGTTTTCATAACTCACAGACTCAAAGAATGAACTGAGGATGTGTGGAAGGGTTCTGATAATCTGTTTCTCTGCAGGGCTGAGAATAGAAGGAGAGAGAAAGTGAGATATATGGATAAAAAAGATGCAGAGCAGAGCGAATGGACAGAGACATGCGGGGAATGAGGAGGAAGAGGAGGAGAGGAAGGCGATGGGGGAGCTGAGTGTAGAGACAGCAGCGATAAGGAAGGTATGTAAGAAAAAAAACTCAATGAATGTGGGCTCCCATGATGGCCGAAAGAATGAAGAAAAAAAAATAGGTTCATTCAATCAGAAAATCAGTGATCTGAAATGAAAGTGTGTATTTGAATGATGATTTATATCTGGAGTTCAGTTCTTCTTAATTGGGAAAGCTTCAATTACAACTAAATAAGAGAAAATATATTTTGTCTCTTGTCATCTTTAGAAAAATGTACAAAATATATTAATTAATATACATTAATAAAATTACAGTTCACATAAAAATCAATTAAAAGCTACACTAATAACTCGCAAGTATGGACTTAACATTCAATATTAGTTAAGCAGGACTATATGCTAATGAAATTTAGATTTTATTTTGTGTATTTATTAATCATGGTCACATTTTCAAATAAAGGCCGCAATCTGAACACTGGATAGTGCTGAGAACTACCTCCTGTCAAAACTCACGATCGCTGGCCTAATCAAATTAGGTGTTATTAATGATGCAAACACACTGTCCGTCTCACCTCACCTCTGTTAAAGTGATGGAGGTATGGGACAGTGAAGATGTGCGATAGGGGGAGTCGAGCGGAGGTATAGGACGAAGGTCAAAGGGTGCAAACGGTTTAGTAGGGGGTGGAAGGTAAAATACAATTAAAACCAAGCATGGAGTCAAGGGGAGTGACCTAGGTGAGAGTACTGTGTGTGTGTGACACATAATGAAAGGTTGAACCCTCCGTCGCAGAGATGGCATACCAAATCAACTCACCCTGGGAGAGAGAAGCCACAGCGAGAGAGGGAGAAAGAGAGAAAAGGAGGGAGGGGGAGCCAGAGAGCGTGGTTGCCACGGGGCTGAGTGACAGAAATTAATAATTAGTGACAATGATTGACAGCGCACTCTCCATCTGCGGCCCGCCGCTGCCTCCGAGCGCTTGCCTCCGCCGGCGACCGCGGGCACAATGAGCTCCAGCGGGATTCTGAGAGACGCTGATGATTGACAACTGCCTCCTGGAGAGATGGGGACAGCCAGTGTGTAGGGGTGACGTGGAGAGGGGAGCAAGGAGGAGGTGGAGGAGGCGCTTTGGTCAGGATGGAAAAAGAGAAAGCTTACCTCAGTGCCAGCCCGACTCGACCCACCTCCTCCTGGTCCACAACACGACGCCGCCGTTATGCAAAACAATCGCGCCTTCTCCGGGGAGGGGGCTGAGAGCGAGAGAAGAAAGAAGCGAAGACAACAGAAAAAGAAGAGTTTGTGTGAAAGGGAAGGGTCAGTGGAAATTAGCCAGCTGTCTGATTTGACTGATTTGTCTCTCAGAGCTCTCCTCATTCGGTCTCATTATTGGCTATTATTGTGCAATTATTTAGCCTTCATCTTATCACTAATCTCGGTAATTGTACAAAGCGAGAGAGACTTAAACAAGCTTTCATTACAGACATTAATACTGTTTCATATTCATGTGAATATGATGTCGTTCAGATGTTTTTTCCTTTCTTTCCTTCTCCTTCCTTCCTTCCTTCCAGGCTGTATTATTGCATTAGTTTTGGGTTTGTTTTTATTAAAATCATCAGTTTGCATCAAGCAAATGTCATCAAATCATATAGATACAGAATAATGCTTCAGTAAAAATGTAATTCGGATTTGTACAATGTAAGTATTTTACATTTGTATGGCCAAAGCATTGCATAACAAATAAAACAAACAGTGTGAAAAACAACATATGCGACCCTGGACGACAAAACAAAATTTTTAAAAAAATTTTCTGAAAGAAAAAATTCTATTGCTACAAATATACCCCAGCGACTTAAGACTGGTTTTGTGGTCCAGTTTTATTTTAAAAATTAATATTGCACTTAACATTTAGAGTTTTTTTTGTTGTTCATTTAATTATTATCATGAATATAGCTGACTTCATGAATATATTCTGTTAGAAACTCTTTTTTTTTTTTCATTTTATTTTTACAGATTAGATGCAAAAATCCTTCCGGTGGCAAATCACCAGAAGTTTACAAATAGCAAATGTCATTTATTAGATCAGTTATATCTAATAATTGCATTATAAAATACTGTGTGTGTGTGTGTATATATATATATATATATATATATATATATATATATATATATATATATATACATACGTGTTTATATGAAAGAGAGAGATTTTATATTTTTATAATTTTTTTGTATATAAGTTTTTTGTTTTGTTTGTTAGGTTTATTTATTTAAATTGACAATTTTGACCAAATATGAAACATTTTGCCACACAATAAAGCTACAAATCAAATTTGAGAACTGGAACTACCGTGTAACTGATATACTGAAAAAAAACTGCTTAATAAAAAAGTAAAAAGTCTTATTTTCCCTTTTTCAACACATTCAAAATTTTGTCAGGTCACTATTTATAAATAATTCTGAAAATAATGGTCTGCGATTGTAAATACTCGAATGTCAGTTTTAGTGGAGCATTATCTGTTCTGACATCACCATGCAGCAGTTCATATACGCACATCAATTCAGATAAAAGAAAAACAGCCAGACGAACTCTGACCTGTTGCACCTTCGCAGGGGCATACAGGTATCCGTGGCCTCTCTAGAGGGTGTTCTGCAGAGGTCCGGCATGTGGAGAGAATAGCCCAGTGGAATTTATCCAGTGCCACGCGTGCTTTAGCCTGCTTTGACATGGGCTGCTCTAATACATTCCAACACAACTCCAGCCTGGAAAGAGGTCTCTAAGGCTTACACACACACACACACACACACACACACACATGCACACTTGACCTCAGGGGAACAAAACCGGATTGCACAGCAGAGATAGTCCTGCTGGGAAATGATTCATATCAGTGAACATTATTGATTTTTCCAAAACGGGCAATTTTTTCCTTCTGCCTTTGTTGTGTCTCTTTCTATTTCCCTCTCTCTCTTCCACAGCAGGTTACGCATCTGTTGTTTTCTGCTGTCAGATGTAGAGAACACCTGTCCATTGTACGATTATCTCCATTTTTCCTTTTCCTTTTCTAGAAGAAACACAATGTAGAAAAACTGACTGAATTGTTTATACTTTTATATTATTGTAACATTTCACCTGGTCTTATTTCTTAGGCATGAAAATTAATTTTATATGAGTAAAGACTATGAATTAGCTCTGTTCCAACACCTAGTGAGCTGCCTCGCATAGTAAGCTGCCTTCTAAGACAACATCCAAACTATCACGGATTCTCAAAAACGTGGACAGTACACAATCAACACTTAGTAAAAGAGATTCGAGTTTAATGTTACCATTTTCCGTGTCCATGTGCATCGTGGTACTGTTGTGAATCCACGTCGAAGACTGACATGGAAGAGAAGAAATTGTTGACTAAAGTCATTATTTTTGGGGGCTTTTCGCACAAAAAAAGTATTCTCGTAGCTTCATAAAATTACGGTTGCAGGCCACATAGACTATTTTAAAGATGTCCTTACTACCTTTCTGGGCCTTGAACGTGTCAGTTGCGTTGCTGTCTATGCAGGGTCAGAAAGCTCTCAAATTTCATCAAAAATGTCTTAATCTGTGTTCTGAAGAGGAACTAACATCTTATGAAAAAGTGGGGACATCCCATAGGCGTAATGGTTTTTATACTGTACAAACTGTATGTGCTATTGCCCTACACCAACCCTACACCTAACCCTGCCAGGAAACTTTGTGCTATTTCAGATTTTCAATACACTCCATTCTGTGTGATTTATAAGCGTTTTGAAAAGTGGGGACATGGGGTAATGTCCTGAAAAGTCACCTTCTCCTTGTAATACCTATGTCATACCCTTGTCATTATACAAATTTATGTCCTCATTTGTCACAAAAACACGCGCACACACACACACACACACACACACACACACACACACACACACACACACACACACACACACACACACACACACACACACACACACACACACACACACACACTATCTATCTATCCTCCTTCATATCCTCTTCTTATCATTTCTTGCGATTAGTGCTTTCAAACCAGAAATGTTGAATGGAAATGTTCACATATAGTTGTATTTTGTTGTATGTAAAAGCAGTTTGTGCTTCTTCTACTTTTTCTAAAACTGAGTCATGTAACTTTCAAGAGAATCTGCTCTTATTTGCATTTTCTCTTTCTCTATCTTTCCGTCCGTCCCTCTCTCCCCTGGACATCATCACCCCTCACCTCTAGAGAAACACACACACTTACATATAGAGTCCGGTGCACATGTGAGCTGACAGCTGGCTTCCGCAGGGCCCAGCAGGTGCGGTGACAAGGCCCCAGAGGCCCCTGACTCACACAGCCTGTGTGTGTGTGTGTGTTTGCTTGACTGATAGATAAAAGCCTCGACATATTAGTTGTGATTTTTATCTTCAATGCTTTTGTCCTTTAAACAAACTTTTTCCTTGCAGTTTTTTTCCTAATTTTCAGTTTATCTCACTGACACGTGGGCTACTCCCGGGGAGAAATACGCATAGAGGAAAAAAGTTTACTCCATTGTTCTCTTTGTTGTTCCAACTCTCTTGTGTACGTTTTTTGCACTCCTAAAAGTAGAATTAAACCGTTTTCTCAACACATGGGAGTTGACACATTATAAATAGTTTAATTCGTATCTATGGAAAGTAGATGCTTAATTATCTTGATCTTTGCTTTGACGCTCCATTTCTCTCTCTCTCTCTCTCTCTCTCTCTCTCTCTCTCTCTCGCTCCGCAACATGGCTGATATTGGTCAGCGTGGGATGTCTGCACAGTATGATGTTGAAAGGCACCGCGCACACACACACCTGGCTCACCGGCTGCCTCTTTGGTCTGCGTCACCTTTTGTCAGGCTCATGTTAATTAAGCCCCGTCAACGACAAACACACACACACACATGCACCCTCACCGGGGTGCCTTTTAATGAGCCTGCCATTTGATAGTTATAGACACCAAACCAATGTGCTTGTTTTATGTCTTGATGTGTCTGTGTGTGCGCTTTCTGAAGAAGAAAAGAGGTAGGTGAAAAAGAGGAGGAGGTTTTGGGGAAGATCAGCTGATGAGGGATTGTTTATGGTAAATAGGGAGTATGTCATCTTTCTTTCACTCTTCCTATGTCTCTCTTTCTCTCTCTCACTTCTCCTTGTTTTGCGTCCAAGTGAGCCGTGAATCTCCCTTTTCAGCGAGATGAAAGACGCACGGCACGGGGCTTCCAACAAAAGTGCCGGCAATCACAAACAAACCTTCAAATGAAGAACATCAAAGGCGCTGCCCCAATTGTTAGCCTCTCGTGTCCGGGGAAAATTGGCTCATTAAGGCCAAAAAATGACATTGTTTACATTAACCGAGGCCCCTGATTAGATGCAACCATGTTTGTTATGTTGTGTTGTCCGCCTTCACTGTTGCCGCTATCAACAGGCCACTTCAGCCCTCCGCCGCACAATCGTTCCTTTGAAGGCTTTCTCTTCGCTGATAAAGAGAGAAAGAATGGGACAACAAAAAAAGAAAGCAAGGGAGAAAAGGATAAACACGGTCACAATTGCAAACACGTACAGAAGGACATGATAGGTCCATTCTCTCTGTTTCTCTATTCCGGCTTCAGTTTTCTCTCTTTAGGACTAATTAGGTTGCCTGTGGAAAGAGAGGCGATTCGAGAGGACAGTTGGGGCTGTGATGGATCTGTTTGTGTGGTAATTGCACTGATAAAGAGTGGGGTGTTTTTGGAAGGAGAGAAAGAAAAGGAAAGGACCACAGCGGCGAGTCGAGGGGGATTGTGTCAATGGCCTGGCCTCATCTTGTAAATGAAAATAACCTCTTTTGCAACCCGACACGTTCGCAAGCTGAAACAGTGTCTAATAACTGTAGAGCGGGGGCTGGGTGAGTTTACACTGTCATGAGTTGGAGAGATGTGGTGTTGGAATCTTTGTATGAGTTACATGTCTGGATGAAAAGCTTGAGAACTCATGCGACTGACTTTCCCCTGAAGATATTTGGCAGAATATTAAAGCTCTTTTTTCCAAACAATAAAAGTTAGTTGAAGCTTTTCCAGCCTGGTGTGTCGAAGTGGCCCGTGGTGTTTGGCATCACTGATGTCAAATGTGGCGTTATGTTTCTTCATGTACCACTATTTGAATGTATGCAAACACAAATGAGATCGAAGAGTAAGAGATTTCTACCTTTAAAATCATTTATGTATTGGAAAGTATCTTGTTCTACACTTCCTGTAGTGCAATTAAGTGTCGTCTTATGCAGTAAAAGCTCAAAAAATTTTAATAACACTTTATGAGAATGGTAAGATTTCTAAAACATTTTTTTTGCCAGCAATTTTTTACAGCAATTATTAATCTAGATTAATATTAATTTATTGATCTAATGTTGTTCACTGTTTGTTCAAAATACATTAATTTACATGAATTATATAATAAATTATACTGAAATCTAATTATATGTAATTTATAATATATATATATATATATATATATATATGTAATGTTTATGTATATATATATATATATATACATAAACATTACATATAAATATAATGTAAACATAAAATATATGGGTCACTCTTTAATTTAGGGACCAATTATTGCTATTAAATAACTATTAACTATGACTTTTGCCTCTAAAAACTTCTAGTTTGCTGCTTATTAATAGTTATTAGTAAGGTAGTTCTTAAGTTTAGATATTGGGTAGGATTAAGGGATCTAATATATAGTAATATAGTGATATGCATGCTAATAAGCAACTAGTTAATAGTGAAAATTGATCTTTAAAATAAAGTGTTACCTACATGTTAAACATGTTTTAGTATATGCACAAATGAACCTTGCTATATGAACCGTTCACTGTTATTTAAGTAACAAATGTTAGTATATAGATAGCATGTTATTTTACTACTTTTATTCATTGATTTATGAATTGTACAGAGAATTATATTTAAATGAAATCACTTGTAACTGCAATCTTTTCTGTAATAGTATTGTAATGTGAAGCATTAGTAAAGTTTCCTCTCATGTCTGTGAGCAGGGGCTGGACAGAGCTGTAGGACAGAGCTGTAGGACAGAGCTGTATCTGTGTGTGAGAAAGAGAGAGAAAGACGAAGAAGAACTGTACTGCTAACCACTCTGTGACCTCCTAACCCTTCCCTCCCTCCCTCTCCAGCCTCCCTCACCTGTGCCCTCTCAGGGAGAGTGACCTAACCTGAAAATAATTACAACTACTGAACTGTCACTGCACCCTCCACCTCATCTCAAGCCCTTATTGCCAAAAACACGCACCCCGCAGGTCAGGTCACCACATTAGATCACCCATACACACACACACACACACACACACACACACACCAGCCCTGCTCCATGAAACTTCTTGACTTCCATTAACATATTTTCACTTTTTCCTGTTTTCAGTCCACTCTATTTCTCTCTCTCTATTCCCGCCTCCCCTCAGTGGGGCCCCCAAAACTGTCGTAATTGCCTTTTAAAATAGTTTAGCATCTCCCTCAGAGAGCAGAAAAGTTTCCCCAGTATGGCACTGGAGGAAGAGTGAGTTGTTTTGCGGCGCTGCCTTGGAAACAGAGACGAGAGGAATTGAAATGATCTTGACTTCTGACCAGCCTCGTCTCCTTGGGGGGACCGGCACAGGATGGAAGAGCGCACTATGACTTCTCTTCACCGTTTAAAGACTTGTATGGAAAATATAAATTGGTTGTGGTGGGCTGAGAAAGATGCATTCGTTGTGCCAGCAATTCCAATTCATGAAAGACTTTTCGTTTGAATATATTTTGGATGCAGTTTTGTTTCAAACTTTTTGAGGTCCTTTTTATTTACATTTATTTTATTTTTTTTTACTGGTGTTCAACAACAGATTTGAAATCAGCCTTACTTTATGCAAACAAAATGACCACCTTTAAGGGAAGTTTTGCTGGCATCTGAATTTTTACATCCTCTAGTAGAAATATTTGTAAAAGAAAACAAATCCCCCATGGAGCTACTTTTTTTTTCTTTCAAACACTGTTATTTTACAGTCAGCCTTGAGTTTATTTTACAGGGGTTTATGTGAATAAGGTCAAAGTTTTGTACATCGTATAATATTTTAAACGCATATAACAGTCTACAAGAAGAAAAAAAAAAAGATGAACCAAGGAATTATTATTATTTTTTTGTATTTGTTTTCTATCTATTATAAGTATTATTATTATTATTAGTTGTATCATAGTTTTAATGCTAATGAGTGATAATATGATGGTGCATTCACGTTAAGAATCTTCTTGTGATTAATACATGTTTTGAAGAGATTCATAGACATTTGATTAACTGCAATGATTTCGTAGCATTTATTTTTAAGGATTATTTGGTAAACTGTTATTCAGTTATCTATGGGATGGAGAGGACGTGTGAGCCAGAGAGCAGCTAAATACAGATTCATAAAAGGTCCCCAAAGAGCTTTTTATTGATTTAATAGTTTTGCACCGTAGTGTCATGTAGCTGCAGGCACCAAGCATCTTCCACTCCTGGGAAATAAAGGAGAGAGTGTGGTTAGAGGAAACCCAATTGGGATATTGATAAGAAGCTCAGAATCTTCTCAGAAGAGGGAAGCAGACAAATCTTTGCATATACACTCCTTCCTTCGTTCATGAACCATGAACTTAATTTAACATAATGCAACCAGTTGAATTTCTGTGACTTTTACTTAAAATTGCTTGTTTAGTTATGGCACAGCTTCCCAAAGCATGCCCCACTCATATTTTTGTGCCAAACCAAGTGGAATTTAAATGCAATTGAAATGCATATTTTATGATAAGTTGGATGATTATCGTATTGTTTAATCATGCAGCGAATGATCATTGCCTGTCAAATTTATTTGCAATTTTTCTTCAATTATTTATTTAGGTTTTTTTGTTCTTTTGAAATTATGGAATCATGTTTCCTCTGAGTAAAAATCCAAACAAGTAATTGTAAGATACAGTTTGAAGTAAGATATAAAATCACATTTATGAGAAATAAAGTTACATTTGTGAGATATAACCACAATTACAAGTAATGAAGTTGCTTTTTTGGAAACAGGCTTCTATAGACACATAAAAAAATAAAATTAAATTAAAATTAAATAAAAATTGGTACATGTTGCCCTTGAATTAAAGAGACGTTCCTCTTTTATTAAATGGTCTGATTCATTTTAGTTCTCATTTAATCTGTTGTACTTTTCCACTTTTACTAGTCAAGTTAGCTGAGCAGCGATGGAGCAGCAAGAGGAGTGGAGGTGAGGAGAAAAAGCTGCGGTGAGAGTATGTGGACGGAAAAACAGAACAGACAGGCAAGTGTTTTATTGAATCTACGGTGTCCACAGAATCGGGTAACTCACTTAGAGGGCGTCTCTAAAAGCATTCAGAGTGTGGAGCCCTATGGGCAGTGTCACTCTCAATCTACAAAACAGAGGACCGGAGGGGCTGCTCTTTGAATAAGAAAACTACTTTTACAATACAGATGGATTATTTCATCTCTGACTGGTCCCTCCTGAGACTTCAGCCGCATATTTTGGGGGGAATGAAAAATAGGGCTGTGAATGTGTGTTTGGTCAAATTTGATATCAATATCACTTTAGAGAGATTATTTCCCCATATATACCTCTCAGAAGCTTTTCACTCTGCTTGGCTCATGGGGATAGAATTTACTTCTAAATTAAATGCAATGGTTGAGGGCACCACATGGGGTCTGGATTGCAGGACATATCATATCTGAAGATGCTCAAATATCTAAACAGACTAAAAAT
Organism: Acrossocheilus fasciatus; assembly: GCA_036784905.1. NCBI lineage: Eukaryota > Metazoa > Chordata > Actinopteri > Cypriniformes > Cyprinidae > Acrossocheilus > Acrossocheilus fasciatus. The sequence goes on from CM071953.1 coordinate 24,625,894, forward strand.
GAAAACATCTCGAATCAGATCAGACCTTTTGAAACAAATCATTTGCAAACTTGATCGGAACAGATTTGGAGCAATTTAGCATTACATTGCTCACCAATAGATCCTCTGCAGTGAATGGGTGCCATCAGAATAAGAGGCCAAACAAATGATAAAAGCATTATAATAATAATCTCCAGTCCATAAATTAACGACTTGTGAAGTGAAAAGCTAGCTGTTTGTAACGAACAAATCCAGTTTTAAGATGTTTTAACTTCAAGCCGTTACTTGGCACTAAAATATGAGTCTCCATAATAGCACTTTTGCTTTCGTCAATGAGAGAAATATGCACAGATCATGCACCGTGTGGAAGTGAAAACAGTCCAAACAGTTCTAAATAAATATGTTGTGGTGGATTTTGACGTAAGAGGACAAGAGGGATGGGCTGCTTCACTGGAGGAAGCATTATTATGGATTACTTAACCAAATAAATTGAACTAATTCTGATGGCACCCATTCACTGCAGAGCATCCAATGAGAGCAAGTGATGTAATGCTAAATTTCTCAAAATCTCTTCTGATGAAGAAACAAACTCATTTACATCTTGACTGACCTAAGGATGAGTAAATGTTCAACAAATTTTCATTTTTGGGTGAACTATTTCTACTTTAAGGGATAGTTCACCTAAAAATGAAAATCCATAACTTATACACCTTTATGTCATTCAAAGCCTGTATAATTTGAATCTCTGTGACACTGACGTTCATGGTTTGGAACAACATAAAGGTGAGATAATGATGACCGGATTTTCATGTGGACAATCCATTTCGATAACGTCTTCTTTGAACTATATTTACATACTCATCACTTTAAGTCATCATTAAGTTCAATTAGCACCATAGAAAAACAGAGATGGACGCTTATCAGATGACGGTCGTATTGTGTTACCAGACTTCCCATTGATTAGCCCACAGGATCCCCCTAGGGTTTGCTAAATGGTGTCTGTGTATTGCTATTACGGGGGTTACCAATTATATTCCCCCTGAAATTAAGGGCAGTGACCCTAATATGAGGCCACTTAGTGCCCATAATAAGATGATAATTGAGTTTGATGATGGACCCCCGTCCCCTCCCTCACAACTTCACAGCCCTATTCATGCGAACTGTCACTTCTTAGTAATGGATTACAGTGGCATTACTTACATTTATCATTTCCTGCATGATAGACTGTGTAGAAGATGACAGGAATAGGAAAGAGATGATAACACCCCAGATCATCTTATTTCTCTCCGTTTCATTGTTCTATTTCCTCTTTAGTGCCCTTCCCGGGCTCCGCTCGTATGTGCTGTAATTGTATATGCACATTTCCCTGATGACTTCAAATTAAAAGAAAGTTCTCATCCAACCATTCAGCCATTCCTCCTTGTTCTTTCCCAGCCCTCTCACACATAAAACCTGGCCTGGGGACAGCAAGCTTATTTGAACAGTGCTTTACATGTCCCTATCCAGCTTTGTGTTACTAATAAGGAGATGCTCATACACTTTCACTGGATTGACTTTCATGCAAGGGTGCCTCTCTCAGACCGTTCTCTTCACAGTGAACGGCTCAAGACAGGCCTTGTCATTTTGGGAAGATGATAAGAAAAATGACTTAAGATTGTGCTCTTATCAAAACTTTTACATTCATGCATTTGGCTGGTGCTTTAAACGAAGCGATTTACAAGTTTATTTAAATATGTTTCTCTTCATTTACAGTGAGTGCGATCATGACCTAAAAAGGGTTTCAAGTGACATGAGAGTGAATAATAACAGAATATTCATTTTTGTGTGAAATATTCCTTTAAGCCACCCAGACTCAGTCCTACAGGATGCTAATTACAGTTCTGTCACAATCTGAAAACAACCCTAAAGGACAATAATAGGGTCCTATAAGAATTTGGTAAGAAGTGCCATTCAAAAGTTTGAGGTCTGCAGGATTTTTTAATGTTCTCGAAAGAAGTCTCTTGTGCTCACCAAGGCTTCTTTAATACAGTAATATTGTGAAATATTATTGCAATAAAATCAGCTTTCTATTTTATTTAATGCAATTTATTCCTGTGATGGCTTAATTTTCAGTAGCCATTACTCTAGTGTCACACAATCCTTCAGAAATCATTCTACTTCTTCTTATTTCTTCTTATTATCAATGTTATAAAACGTTTCCACAAAAATATTAAGCAGCACAACTGTGATACATTTTGTGCATACGTGATGACTATAAAATTAAAAAAAGCATTAATTTTAATTTTAAATAGAAAACTTCATATATTTCTTCATTGCCACTTTTGATCAATTTAATGCATCCTTGCAATCAATGCAATCGTATCAATTTAATGCAATCAATCGACCCTACTGACCCCAAAATTTAGAAAGGTAGTGAAAATAAAAAAAAAATTGGGACATGTGACATGAATGATTCTGAGACTAAAGGCTAAGGCTAATCTGAATTACATACCTGTTATTTGAATTGTGGTTCAGTAATTATTATTATTAACTAAATTTAAATATCGATCACTGTGACTCTTGAACAGAAAATTCTCTGAACCAAATCCCTGAACTTTTAACCTTTAGTAACATTACTTAAGAGGCAGTTATTATGCCAGATAATGTAATTCTGGTCTGCATTTACTTGAAATTAGATATCAACTACATGTTGCTATAAATGTGTTTATATTAATACAACATGAAGTAGAAGCCAAAATGTATGTAAAATCATGTTTAATGTAAATTTGTATTTTTTTTTTTTTTTTAATTTGTAAATTTAATGTAAATTGGTGTGATTTTCATCCCTCTCCATTTGTAAAGTATTTGAATATCTGGTGCCAGTGAACTTTCTACTGCTATGAAGAAACCAAAATAAGAGTGGCTTTGAAAATGTGTGGTTAATTAGATCATAATGGCCTCATCAATTAGGAGCAAATCATGGTTTGGCCTGGGCTGGACATTTTAATGAAAAGTTGAAATGGGTCGCCCCTCAGGGCAACGAGTGTCCAAATCTGCTCTCCCACTCGTCATTTATCACTGTAGTACACCTCAGACATCTTTACTCTGTAAAACAACTAATTCTGCCAGGCCGAAATGGACATATTTAGTCTATACTACAGTGACCCTTGCGTTTTTAACACACCAAGACACCTTGACGGTTTCCAGAAGCTTCTCTCCCTCATGCAACCTTGGAAAAATGCTTGTCAATCCTTGATAAAGTGCTTAAATAAAATCATTATTTGACTTTATTGATGTTTTTTTTGTCCCCATGCAAGGCTCAATAGGTTATTGTGGATTCTGCCAAATGGGTCTGGGAGAAATCATTAGAGTGGGCTGATGTGATTTACGTCCTTGGTAGCGAGGGGCACCCAAATGATCTGCCTCTCAATCGGCATCATCAATCATGCGGAACCAGCGGGCACCTCAGGCAGCTGGAGCTGACGTTGTGTAGGGTGGGACAGATATGTGTGTGCAGTTGAGGGGTTTGATGACAAATATGAATGTTTAGGTTTGTGGGGCAAGACTGGCAGCATATTTGGCATCGCCTATGTTTGTATGCATGTATTGTCTTTGGCGGAGCTCCATCTTGGCTTGTTGTTAATGTGTGTGAACTGACTTCCTTAAAACACATCATAGCTCCAGTAAAAATGTGTCATCGCATCAATGCGTCACTGCATCAGTTTATGTTCCAGTTTATGTGGTAAACAGGATCTCTGAGTTCTACTTTTGCTGAGTTTTTACATCCTGCAACTTCATCAGCATCGTGACCTCTGACTATTAAATTGATGGAAGCCAATAGAATAAACAACAAAAGTGCATCATTGAACTGGTGCCAGCAAACAGCAACATAATCTCTGCAGTCCATCACAGCTTTATAAAGACAAGCAGGTAACACTTTACAGTAACATTACTTAATGAAGTAGATAACATGGAATAATGAATGCTTTTAATGCATTTGTCAGTATTGTTTAGCGTTAATTTCAGTATTTACCTCACTATAAAAAGTTTATTTTAAATTTTTTTAAATTGGAGTATGTTCTACAAGAACATACTGTTTCAGTCTTTCTACTTCAAAATGTCATGGTTATTTCAGTGTGTTACTTACAATTTATTTGTAATTATTTGTATAATTTCCAAGCAGTTTTTTAGTAAAAAAAAATGATTTATAGTAAATCCTATACACCAAATTTATGTTCAGTTTATTTATCATAAGAGAAAAAACAAGAATTATCAGTGAAAAATACTACTTTTATAATGCTTTGTGACTTGACAACCTGTGTTCCCCGTGAACTGTTGTTGTATGGCAAAAATCTTATTAAGTGGTGTCCAAATGTTCTCCGGGCCTTGTCAGGATGGTTATTTGGAGCTGTCTGTGGTGCTGATGTCAGTGGGATCCGTTGATGGTGCTGACTGGACAGCTCTGGAAAGCCAAAAACACTGCTACATCCACAAATAAATCTTGAGGCCAAATACCTTGTTGTTGGCCAAATGACTGAGCTGGATATCTCAGCTAGAATACAGACCTAACAAATTCATTATTAAACTGCAGACTTTGGATTACAGGAAACTTATAATGTAGATTAAAGTCATGAAGCGCATTCATCTTATTGGTACAATCACCAGTGTTAAGAGGACCCGAGAGAACCAGCTATATAATATAAAGCAGTTTGCATCACGTGACACATGCATGATGTCTATAATTTAATAATATTGAAGCAGTACCATCTCAGATAAATCTTTGTAATAATGTCACACGCAATTGTGAAAACCTTGTTCATCTCTCTTTTACAGGCAGCGTGACAATAACTCGTGAATAACGTGACCCTAATAACGTGCGTGAAAACATGGCGTGAAATCTCTCGAGCGTTCTAATTAATAAAAGCCCTAAAACCTGATAAACTGCAGCTTAATGATTACACGAATAATTACGGAGGGCGGATAAAAGACAACACGGTGCTGCATGGACCTGATAACCCTTTAAACAAGCCGTCTTTATCCTCGCCGGCGTGCTCTCTATATTAACCGCGTGAAATATCACATGAAAAGAAAGGAAAGGAGGGGAGTGGTGGAATTAGCTGGGTTGTATAAGCAATTATAGGGGCATGGTATGTAGCTAAGCACACTAATAGGTATGTAGAGGAGGCATTATTCAATTAAAGTGGCGGGATACAGTGCGAAGGAACAGAGATGCGGTGACAGCGCCGGTGTCTTCTCCTTATGAAACAACCTATTTAAGCTAAATCAACTCCCACTTAAGAACAGCCGTAATAAGCACGGAGGAGACGCGCGGTGGCCCGCGGGGCCCCATCCGTCATGCTGTAATACCCAATCAAAATGAGTGATGACACCTTGCGCTGTGCCTGCCGCATCCCCTTCTGTAGCATTACCCTGCTCTTTCTCTGCATCCAGTTCCTGCTTGAACACCGTACTTTTTGAACGTGCTCTAGGAAGTCAGTGTCGGGTCCCAAGTGGAAATGCCTTTCGCTCACGTGAGTCAGCAACTCTGCTCTATAAATGCAGCTTACCTGCTGAAACCGAGAGTCATCTCTTTTTAGAAATGCTGTGTATCACTGGATATAGAAAGCGGGCGTATTTCTGTGACTGTATTGTGACCCCTATAATGTCTAAAGGGAGTATAGATGGCCGTCTGCCAGGAACCTGTGACACAAAACACGGTCTGCTAGGCTTTAATTTGGTTTTGATGGAGAAGATATAGGCTAATATTAATTAACTTATATTTTGGACACAGCATGACACAGTATTTTGTCTTTTTTGCTGTGCCAATAAATATATAATAAAGCCATGGCTGAGTCAACTGTTCGTGTTTTGTTCTTAAAGAATCAATGTTTTTGAACAAATAGTTAGAGTGAATGATTCAATGACTCACTGAAAAAGACTTCTTTGCCTCCTAAATAAATCCTTGTTTCTGAAAGAATCATTTGAGTGAATAATTCAGTGAACCACTTGTTCACTTATAAATGTCTTGTTTTGAACAAATCGGTTGAGTGAATGAGTCAATGACCTACTCACAAAGTGAGTCTCTTGTTTCATTTTGACTTGTTGCCACGCTGCTCTATCAGGCAATGACTTTGCAGGCAGTGTTTGGTACATCCTGAAACTTTTTGTGGACCAACTCCTGAGGCAGCATAATAGTTTAATGATCTACATCAAAACAGAGAAAGATTTGGCGATAACTGAGAGAATACAAAATTATTACAGAAATAATCTCTCACTTCGGTCAAAGACCACAACCACCAACCACAACTTTATTTTGCATTTCAACTTTATTTTTAGCTCAGCTGTTACAGAATGGAATGCACAGGATTGTGGGATATCTGCAGTGAAGGATACATCTATGCTGCGTAAAATTCATCAGAGGAATCTCAGTAGACAGGATGTGACTCATTTGAAATCATTGGATTTTGAATGTGCATTGTTGACATCCTACACTGTAAAAAATAAATTTGTAAAATAACACAAAAAGTACTGGCAGCTTATTACACATGACATTATAAATTAATTTTATGGACATTTCTGTTAACTCTAAAACACAATGCAATGAAGTATACAATTCTAAATACTGGTAAAACACCTGTAAAAAATAAAAGCGGAAAAATTCCTTAAAATTATACAGTATATTGTCACCTATTTTTTTACAGATTTTTTTTTAGAGCGTACTTCCGTATGCTGCCTGCAGAAGCAGCATTTTATGGTTTTAGATGTAACCAGTTTTTAAATGAACCATTTGCGTGAACGATTCAGTGAATCACTCATAAAGAATCGTTTGCTTCCTGAATGAATCAGTGTTTAAACAAATAATTTGAGTGGTTGATTCAATGACTCACTCATAAACACAGCCATTTGTCGCCACCTATGGGTATAACAATGTAACCAGTCACTGAAAAATCCCCTCCACTAATACACAAACTGACAGCCTTTTGTATAAATCAAATACATTTTAATAATAAAAAGAAAAACAACCAAAACAAAATATTTCTGATTAAATCAGACATGGCAAAGCAGCAGATGTGAAATGAAGCTCATCTGGGGTGTTTGAAGAAGATTCAAAAAACTGTTTTACTTCTCTCATTTTCTTGTTTGTTTTTGCCTTTTCCCCCACCCCTGCCTGCCACTCTCTCTCTTTTTCTCCCTCTTTTCTTTCTTTCTTTCTCCTCATCAGTGCGTTGTGCTCAGTAATGACTCCCACTGTGGCAGCGGTGCCCCTTTAAGGCTGGGCCCCCCTCCCCATGCATTATTCATCAAAATCAAATGAGGGAACAACAGGAGCAAGAGACATGGTGCATGCCACTTCCTCCTCAACTCCCCAAGGTGCCCCCAGCCTGCTGGCCCATCTCTCCCCCTCTCTCCACCCTGGCCTGGGGGTTTTGGGGACCAAGTTGGCACCCCTTTCATGGTTAACTCCATGGACAAGACTTTTCTCTAGCTCCCCTGCCCTTTTCCTCCTTCTAATCTGTTGCACACCTCAAAGGTGCACTTTTCCTCATTAAAAAGTTTTACAGATAAAGAAATGAAGAGTACATATGAGCTGAAGTCTTATATCAGGTAGCGTTTTTATTTTACATTGAGTGGGGTGCATAATGGGGGCATACATTTCGTATCACATGACCAGATGAATACTATTCAATGCATTTGCTTGTGGAATGAATGAATCCTATATCATTTAACACTGAGCTCACACACTTGCCTACCTGCTGATTTACATATGATGTGCTTTGGGTTTAAACCATGTGACCACCAAGTGCATATGTGATATTGCACATGGAGATTTGAAGTAAAGCCAAGTCTTTTTCTATTTTTTTTTTCTTTTTTATAATGTTTGGCCTCAAGTATAAGTGGCAACTCGATAAAGTAAGCACATATTTACATCTTTATCCATATCTGCTCATGCCGTTGCCCTAAGGATTGCATTGAAAACGTGTTGAAAGTGCTATTAGTGACGTCACACACCTTTCACACACACAAAACTGTTCGTGGAACTTAAAAGAGCCGCTAATATTTGCATGAGCACGGGAGGGGGTTGATAGACTATCCTGGTGCTGTTGCACAATGCCGGTACATTGATTACTTCAGAGAGAGAGAGAGAAAGGGAGGGAGGGATGATTTGATGAGTGTAGTTCTTGTATCCCCTGCTGTTAAAGGCTGGTATGAGAGCTGAACATTACCACCTGGGGCAACCCGAGTCCTCCTTCTAATACAATCAATTCAGTCTGCTGCTCTAATCTAAACTTACCTACACCTTTAACAACTTTAACTGTGTTCAGACTCTTTTCAAGACAATGCTCTTTACACTTAGCTATCTAACTTCTTGTTTGTACTGACATTACACTGTGGATATATAGTGTAAGATTCTTACTTTTTCTGAAGAAGTGGTGAGTGCTGCTTACCTGCAAAAGGCGGCACAGTGCTAGAATGTTCTGGATGTTGTGAGGGTGTTTTTAGGCCATGGTTGCTAGGGTGTTCTGAGTGGTTACTAGGTAGTTTTTTGGTGTTCTGAGTGTTTCCTTTTTTAAACACATTTTATTTTTTAATTTGAATTTGAATTGTATTTATTTCCAATTTTCAATATTTTAATTAATATTTTTTTGTCATTTTCTTTAAAATTATATTTATGCTAGTGTTCACTCTATCTTTGTTTAGTTTTACTCTTTTTTTTTTCCTTCAGTTTTTTTCTTGTTTCAGTTTTTTTTTTCTTTTTAGTATTTTTTGGACCTCCAAAGTTATTAATGGTTATCACTGAAATATTTAAACGTTTAAAAGCATTACGTTTCTCATCACAGTCTAGTGTCATTGTTATTTTATCTAGTTTTATGATATCAACTAAAAATAATAATAATAGTAATTTCAGGCCATTTTTATTTAATTTTAGTTTTGTTTTTTATTTCATTTTTCAATTTGTCTTTTTTGTTTGTTGGTTTATTTTTGTGTTTTTTTTTTTTTTAGTAACGAAAGTGGGTTTATATCGTTTTTTAGTTTTCATAATAATAAAAAAGGTCGCACTATTTTTTTCAGTTAATGAAAATAATTTAGATGAATTAAAAATAGTAATAAAAACACTAGTTGTTAAGTCATTGTTCAGGTGTTCTGTGTTTTTTTTTTTTCCTTTCACATTGCTATGGTCTTCCGGGTGATTATAGGCTGCTGAATTTTAGGACTTAAATGAAACAATTTGTTCAGATGTCTGAGTCTGAGTATGAGCATTAGTATAGATGGTTGTCCACTAATTTGTTTTCCAACTATTTCCCAGGTGTTGAATTCAAGACAAGCCAAACTAGAAGTGTCACAGGCTCCTCACCTGAGTTAAATGATCTGGGTCATGCGCTGGGTTACACATCCTCTCAGATACAGCACTGTATATGCGGCCCCATCGGCAGGGTGCGGGCTATAAATGGAGCAGAATTGGGTTAAGATGATGACAGTAGCTTAGACTGACTGATGTGATGGGTCTGTCAGCAGGCTAATCTGACTCTAATGGGTCTGACCTGTACAGGACCCAGCTGGCCCCCAGGACCCCCCTGATTGGCTCTATTTATTATGGGCTAGAGGACCCGGGGACGCCTTGCATAGTCATTCCACTTTCAGGTCCAATTCCTGGAGTCCTGATGAGCTCTGCCCCCCTCCACCTCCTCGTTTCTCCTTCCCTCTTCTCGCTTCCACACCTTTCTCATCATCTTTTGTTTCTTCCTAATGGTTCAATTAAAGAGGTTAATTCCGAGACGGCCCTCCTCAAATCAGCTCTCATCACCTTCCCCTCTTCAGCCTCCTGACCGCCGCACCCAGCTCGCATTTATTATTCATCCCAATCAAATAAGAGCAAAGGCGGGCTGGAGCAAGCTGCTTTTTTCCCCCGCACCCCCTTCATCCCACCATCTCTCCTCTCCGCTCTTTCCTCTCCTCTTTGGAAGAATTGCCTTTTATTGAGTGAGTCGGCACGCACTCCCGCTCTCGCATACACACACACACATACACGCGCACTCCCGGACCCCCCAGCTTCCCACAGCCCGTCCCTTTCCTGGAAAATGAGCAATTCTCTCATTGTAATAACGCGCCTCTGTCATCGGCCCATTATCGGCATGATAAAAGATGAAATATTCGCGGCGGCTGGCCTCCTAACCTGATCTGGGCGCGATATTGGAGCTTTGGAAAATGAGTTTTATCTGCTTTAATATACTCCTTGGCAGACTGACCCTTGAAATTAAACATTATTACAGAGCGGATATTTAAAAAACCGGGGCCACAAATTACATCAAAATGAAAATATTAAGGAACATTAGGAATATATCAAGTGGCGCCGAGCTGGATGTGGGGAGAGGTGGCTGGGGCGCAGAAGCGTCGCCGGTGTCACAGCAACGGGAGAGGGGAAATAATAACAATTCAGCCAGTGCCGCTGTCATGTGTCGGGATAAACTAATTATCCTCTCCGACACTCTCATCGCCAGGCTTTATTAGGAGACGAGGATCTTGTAGAAGTGTGTGGGTGACTGCTTTTGTGGAACTCTGTCAGGTGCGGAGTTGTTGACACCCTTTCTGCCTTATCTCTTCACTTCTTAAAAACTTTCAGACAGACACACCAGGTCTTTGCGGTGAGGCTCTGAATTCCCTAGTTTTATCTGTTTGGGTGCTGAAGGACGTAAACAGAGTACATGGATCCAGAACTCAGGACCGAATCTTTCTCCAGCCTTACAGGTGATTTGTCATGTGGCGATGGGATGATGTGAAATGCAATAAAATCCCGGAGAAAATGCGATTTGAATAGATTTCCGACGGAGAGGCTTCTTCGGGATGTAAGGATAGAGGGATGAGTGAGCATTTGGCCTGGAGGACAGACTTAGAAACTTTTACTTTTTTGGCCAGGCCTGTTTCTTTTTCTCTTATCTCTTGCGGTTGGATCCCCTCGTGTAGCACGTGCCTCTTGGCGTCTCTAGAAAAAACGTTGAGCCAACGTTGAATGAGTATTCAGCGCTGACATCTTGGGATGCTTTGCATACTGACAGGCACATAAACGCAAATATACACACATGCTTCTAGTCCAAAAAGAAAAAAAGCTTGGATTTGGCTGTTATCATTGCTAAAATGCCAAGTAAACATCGCAGAGATGTTTCACGAGGGTTTGGAGAGCAAATCGCTATCAGGCCGAGACAACCTGCCGTCAAGTGAGTGATACGTTGAGGATCTTCCTTCAGTGAGTGATCGCAGAACGCATGGGAGAGCTTGTGATAAGGAGAGGGACAAAATTAGCATCCGTTCCAACCAGGGAGAGAAAAATAAAACAGAGAGACCAAATGACTAACTGAAGGAAGACTAACCGCAGGGGTTTGCGACTGGAAGGGGGGGAAAAGCAGTGAGAAAAATGGATCTCCTTTCCTCCCACTCTTTTTCTTTTTTTTCTCTCTCTTTCTCTACCCCGCTCAGGCACTTGATTCATTATGCTGATATACACAGTATTTGCTTCCTGAACGGGGCTCCTTCTTTCCCTCCCCACTCTTATAAAGACACACACACACATACACGCGCACAAAATAGGTGCCGGTGCCATAAATATAGCAAATGACAGAGCCTAGCAGCAGAGCAAGGTCAGCCACGGCCCCTGATGACAGTGCTGTGAGCACCGCAGTGCGTTCTTGTTAGAAATACACACAGATAGCTCATTAGCAAGGGCCCCTGAGGCCCCCAACCTCTTGTTCCCGCACACACACACATATATATAAAAAATATAATATACACTTCAGTTCTGTAAATAAACAAACTTACCCTTATGCGTACAGCAACATAACCACACGACACAGCAATATGCATACGGAAGTATAGCCACAACTCACATTAATAACTTAATGGCTCGCGCAGACTGACTTTGTGTGAGTGAGACGGAGAGAGAGAGAGAATCCGGGACTTTTGACTCGACACGGTGTCACTAGATAAGCGTTTTTCTGTGAGGGTGTCATGTTTACATTGGCACCCAAATACCCTGAAAGGCATTATGTCAGCACACTAATACACAGATGCAAACACATTTCTCACTGTCACGGATATGCCCCCCAGCTGGCAGCTTTTTATTTACCTTTTTCTCCAAGACACACACATAAAGGTGTGCATGCACACATCATTTGCGACTTTTTCTCTTGAACTTTGTAAATTGGTTGTGAATCAAAGCTATCACATTAAACGGCAGTTTACAATGGAAAATGTGTTTTGGAAATGACTTTGATCATCACGTTTGCGGATCAAAATCAGTATCTTGTTTCAGCACACAGAGAAATGTGCAGTTCAATTTGAGAAACAATATTACGATTTTAAATTGTCACCTTAAATTCTGTCAAATTTACTTTTTTCTTGAAATGAAGTACCTGCTAGACATTTTGTTAATTTCCATACAATAAAAGTGAAAGGTGACTAGGAGCTGTCACATTCCATAAATACAAATTCAAATGAAAAAAATGTGATAAAAGTGATTCATACAACTCGGGCTATATTCTCAGTCTTCCACAGTCATACAATAAGCACAATAAACACTTGAACAAGATTTGAGTGCAACTTTAATGACTTTAATGACTTTTTTTTTTTTTTTTTTTACTTTTTCCCTCAAACATAGCAATGAAATGGCTTCAGAAGACTCCGAATATTGAATACAAGTTATCTATATTTATATGTACTTTTTTTTCTGTAAACCATATGCTAAATGTCTTGTTTTGTTTTCCACAAAATAAAGAAAATCATACAAGTTTGGAACAACATGAAATATATATATTCTTTTATAAAATAAAATAAAATAAAATAAAATAAAATAAAATAAAATGTTCTTTATTTAATAAATATTTTATTATTTGAGAAATTAAATTTCTTAATTTAATAAATTAATTAAAATGAAGTTTTCTGCAAACTAGTTATTCATTTTTAAAATGGCACCACTAAAACTCAAGTGCTGTTTAATGCAAACTGCAAACTTCACCTGTCAGAATCATCAGAGAAACTGATTATGTTTGAGTCTTTGTAGGTTATTATAATGTAACTTTTTTTGGCATATAAATTTAGATTTTGGCTATTTTCATTTCTTCTTTTGATTGTGTTGCACAAGGGCTGCCGTACTGCTAACACACCCGCTGAGCAGCTGCCCTCGGGCCACTTTGGCACTGTGTGCAATGTCGGGCACTGAGATTTTTACTCTCCCTTTCACTTTCTCTCTCCCCCTCCCTCTCTCTATGGGTGTCAGTCTGGCCCCTGGCCCGTCAGACAGGCATTGGGGTGTGACGGGCGGCCCAGGCTCCTTCCTCAACCCCCTCCTCTTCTTTATCCTCCTCACCCCACGTGGCCTGGCACCCACCACTGACCATCCGGCGATTCCTGCCAAAGGGTACCTTCCACAAACCCCCTCCTAAAATGTCCTGAACAACTGTGGCCTCCTATTCTTTACCACTGAACAATTGCTTTTGAGATCATGTGGGTAATTTACCACTTATTTACCTGGGAGCTATTCATTTAAGTTCTTTCAGATATTTACAACAAACCAAACAAAATAACCTTTAATTTTCACCTTGCATTTAAAAAAAAAAAAAATGTTATGTAATGTTGAGAGGAAAAAACTTACAATGGCATTATCCTAGATTTTATCCATACACTGAATTTGGAGGTATGAGTGACAAGAAACTGATTATAAGAAGAGAATAGGGATGATTTATCTAACTTTTATCAACTACAGTCACAGATCTCTCAAATTTTTTAGCAGAGCTACATTTCTCTATTACAAATATCAGTAATTTTATGATCTGTGACTTATAAGCGAACATCTAAATATGTGGTTTAAAATGAGCGTTTGATGAACTTTCCCCACTCCTTTCTGGTATTTATTGCCGTCTCTGATAGAATGTACAACATTTAAACCAATTAAATGGATTAAAATGTGTCTGAAAATCTACTTTTTACTCCTAAGTAAGATAAGTTGCAATACTAATACTATATATAATTTATACACTACTGTTCAATGGGGTCAATACGATTTTTTTTTAAAGAATTTAATACTTTTAATTAGCAACGATGCATTAAATTGAAAACGTGACAATAAAGACATTTGTATTACAAAGGATTTATATTTTAATATTCATTTAAACTTTTTATTAATTTAAAAATCACATTAAAACAGCACGACTGTTTCAAACATTGATTTCAAACTGCTTTTTAAAAATGATTTAAATTGTAATAATATTTCACAATATTGTTTTTTTTTTTACTATATTTTTTTTATCATATAAATGCATCCTTGGTGATCATAAGAGACTTTCAAAAAGCATTAAAAAATCTTAGTAGGTATCTGTCTTAAAATAATAGTGCTGTTAATCATGTGATCATCAACCTGATTACAGCATTCTTTTTATTCTCTTTTTTATACTCTGTATTGCAAAGTAGGCTACCACAGTACCTGTGTACATGTCTTCATCTGCCAGTTTCACTTCACAATCCCACATTCCCCAGACTATGAGTGAAGGTGGAACTCTCTGTCGTTCCCTGGGAGGGCGATGCAATGGGGTGACAGTGTTTGGAAGGAGGAGAATGTGTGTGTGTGTGTGTGTTTGTGTGTGCCCCGCCCTTTCTTTAGCCCCATAGAGATGCATCGTCAGGGTCAGGGGATATAGAGAGATGAACACAGGGAGGCCGCACTCCACAACTTGAAAGGAATTCTAATGAAGCCAGGCAGTCGTGTAGCCTATTCCCCCGACAACAGGCCTCAAACAAATAGCTGCATTTGATGTCCCTCGTTTTATAGTTTGGAAAATTGCATGTTTGTTTGTGAGTGTGTGTGTGTGTGTTTATTTAGTGTTTCATTGTGTGTGTGTTCATTTGGAGTTTCTATGAAACTGGAGCAACACACAAGATGATAATGAGCTTTTAAAACATACATTGAGATAATTTCTTATATGAACTGAGCTGCAGAACATGTTTTTTCTTTTTTTTAACCGCATTTGTCGAAACATGATAGGTAACAAAAGAGGACTGCATGTAATTAAGAATGACTGATTTATCTTTGATATGCCAATGAAACACACTCTTTTAATAATTAGCACAAGTCTCCGTTTTTGTCTCCAGATTCTGTGAAAAGACACAACTCTGCACACTAAAATATGACAGCTTAGTATACAAGGCGGCTCTGATGCTTGTATGCTTCAGTGTCAATGATTTATCAGAGCAACCTTAAACTTCTCATCGCCATAAATTTATCTGACATATTTGTGTATTTACAATTTTATATTTTCCTTAATTTTGTATTTAAAGCATTCGTCTCATAAATGCAGCATTAAACAGTCTGTAAATCTAGGCAATTTCATATGCAAATTCGTTATTGCAGTGTATAGGCAATGACTTTTACTTTTTTATACACCTACAATGTCATCCTGCATAAACAGAAATAGTTTGCTCCTAAATTCGAACAGTTGCTCTGTTTGAAACAACATCTTGTGAAGACTGTCAAGGGAGTCCTGATGTAGTGCATCTACAGGAAACTTTCTTTTAATACATTATATAACTTAAAAGGGCATCAAAAGAATGCAATAAAAGACTCAATGGTCACCTTTTACCCTATTCCATTAATATTAATACCAGTATTCAACACCCCCATGTTTACCCCCATTTTTTTTTTTTTTCTTTGACAACCTAGGGGTGCGTGTAGAACAGCTCGTATGAAGCGAGATGTCTTTCATGTTGCAGTCCAGCAGCTTTGGCTTCGCTGAAGCGTGTAGCCTCTCTGCGCTCATACAGCCTGAGCTTGTCACTCCACCACAGCTTGTGTAAACAGTAAATAATAAACAAGCACTTTAATACATTATTGAGAAAATCACTTTAGGCAAGCGAGACGGTAGGAGAGCTGATCTGGAGCAGAAGGAGGCAGAATGACACTGCTGCTTAATTCACAATCTGTAATCAGTCGTAGGCTACATATTTAAATAAAAAGAGCGCAATACAATAGACTCCAGCAATTTGTAAAACATGTCGTTTTATTACGTGTATGTGCGTAAAATGAAAGGGTGATATTGTATTAATTATGCCATATAGGCTAATTGGTTGGTTTTACAAATAGCCTGTGTCATTTGTAAAACCAACCAACTTTTCTAGCTTATAATTCAATAGAAATCGAATTGATTCCGGTGAGCAACTAACTCTGTGGAAATCCGGATCTGATCTACGGGGAGTTTGGAAGAACTTCATTCCCTTAATTAAAGCTTAATTCCCTAAAGAAAGTTAAAAGTGTCGTAGAGGCTATATACATTTATTTTCCCCAGTATATACACATTTTTCAACAGCGTTTTAAACAACGTTTCTGTAATCAACATAATCGTTTAGGTAGCTTGCTACAAGTTCGTGAAATGTGTACGATGCACTAGCTAATCGCGTTCGCAGGTGTTACCATAGCAACAGCTAACTCGCTGTTTATCACTTCATTTTACAAATCACAAATATATCTTAAAAACGTTTTAATGGTTTCAAATATATTTATGATATTTGACGATTAGCTAGGCACGCTAAAAGACAATTTAGGCTACGTCCCGCCAAGACGTACCGATTTAGCGTAGAAAATTGTTGACAAAAGTAGCCTAGTTGATCTTCCCTAAAGTTAATTCGCACTCTGTGGATTTACACAGAGTGTATTTCTTGTCTTTGTATACCTACATAACTACAATCAAATTTACTTTTTAAAAAATATACTTCTGGGACTTGTGTGCAGACTACATCATGTAGTTATTGAGAGGAATAATTGTATTGTTTTCATATTCTCTTCTCTCCCAGTTGTTAAGTAGCCACTGCTTCATCCCAGCAAACCCCCGGGGCTCCAGTGTAACTCAATTCACCCTGCTTATTATATTTATAACTAGTATAATATCAGGGACATTCTTTGAGCTTCCTACGTTCTCTTGTGCTCATTCGTTGGAACTTTTATTGTGTTTTTTATGTGAAGATGCAAGACTAAGGAATTTTCCTAAAAGAAAAATTATGTAATTAAACGAAAACTCGTCTTATAGTTTACAAGTATTTTTGGTGCACGTTATGTCACGCGCTGTCATATTATTCATGATGACTTTGCAAATACTCAATATTATGCTAAATCAAACAATATCGTAATGCATCCCAAAAGACTCTGTTTAATTTTATTTCCAAAAAGAAGAGCGCTTCTGACGTCGGACTGATTTTTTAAAAAGATGACTGCAATAATAAAAACAGCCTGTAGATGGCAGTCAGAACCTTGGCAAGCAGCACAGCTGAAATCCCATTGACTGTTAGTAAGTCAGAGAAGAACGTTTATGCGTTCAATTTACATGCACTCCATTCAACTCTAATATATTCAGATTGGCATCTCTCGACGTGGAGTACTTTTAAAAAAACATAATTCAAGATTCATTCACACGCTACAGGGATGTACAACAAGTTTGAAGTTAAGCAAAAGGGATGAGGATAATGGTGATTGTAATAATTAGCTTCGGTCAGGACCTACATTTAGTTCTCTTGAGTTATGTTATGCAGTTTTATACTTCATAATCTAAAGCAATTTAAGTTTTCTGATAAACTTACCTGAAAATGGCTGTGTCACATAACCTAAAAAAATGTCAGCCAAGCGAGTGTTGTAAAACATTTTGTTTCAACGCATGTAATTGCTCTTTTTTGTATCATGTATCTCAGACTTTGATGTAGTATACTGCTAAACGTTTAAAGTAGTTTAAAAATTCAGCTTATTCCTAAACGCATAAATTAATGTCAAGTACAGAGTGCTGCTGTTACAATTGCTGTTCCACTAGAACACCAATTGAAAACATGGATGTTTTAAATTTTATGCATGAATTTATTGTGATAATGAAATTTACTTGTACAAAGTACTTATTGTAAACATTTACTTTAAAAAGATAATCATATAAGAAAGTAATAAAAATATAAGAAGTTATAAAAACTAGTATATATAATTATTTTCATAATTATATATATATTTTTGTGGGTCCAGTAGAAGTGTTGTAAAGTGTTCCCTGTTTAGTCAGCTGTGATATTTGTAGTTTTTTTTTATATATGAAAATGAAAAGCATGTGTGGATGTTATTAATCAAATTAAACAAGAGAACCTTCTAATGCAGATGATACCTGGTTTGTCATTTATCATCAATTAACATGATCACAAATGAAATGTATAAGCTTAAGTATAAGTTTACCTACTTACCTTAAAAAATATTATTATTATTTTTTTGTTCTTTTAATTCTTCACATTATTTTTTATAGACTTGGAACCTCAACTGTCAACTTTACGACACTGGCTCATGTATGATAGTGATTTCGTCCAACTAACTTGTTAAACTGATGGTGTTACCGCACTCCCGGCATCTACTATTTTATTTGGTAAGTAATGTCTTGTTTATTTTCCCCCACTAAATCGAATATAATATTTAATATGGCTAAATCAACCTGATTATATAGGGTTATGCTAACGAAAGTAATTTTTTTTAAAGGACAGGTCAGGTAGAAGTAGCTCTTTATGGTTAAAATTACGCTATTCATTGTAGTTCCAGTTAAACAAGCATGTTTCAGAACCCAAGTGATTCAGTTCAAGGTGAGTTTAGTGCTAGTCTAGAACAGGGGCCCTCCGTCTGCAGCACATGTGAGGGACGAGTCGCCCAGTTTAGTCCCAACTGAGACAATAGAGGGACGGAAGGGGACAATGCGCTGAAAAGGGAACGGCTGGGGTGCAGGGGCACAGACGGCAGGAGAGAGAGAGAGCGAGGAGGGGGGTTGACAGAGGGGTCAGTGATCGGGGTTAGTATGTGTGTTTATGCGTGTGTGTGTCTGCGTGTGTGTGTATTTGCGAGGGGACTCGGTCACGCCCTTCTCTTCACACTCTACTGCCTCATTATTGACGGGCTGAACTGATACCCCAACAATGAGCCCCGGCTCCCACAGATGTCACGGAGACCAAGCGACCCCCTGACATATTTACCCACGCACCCTAACACTGGCTTTCTCTCTTTTTCCCTCTCTCTCCCACTCACACACAACCATACGCACTGTGTGGACACCAACTGCTGGTATTTTGCACATATGCGCACCCACACAGGACAGAGCAGGGCACTGGGTGAAAAGGATCCCGGCGCAGGGGTGATATCATGACTGAAATCAATAAAAGAGAAGTCATGCAAGTATAACAAAATCATTACTCTTTGGGAGCCTATGTCTGTGTGCGCGCGCATGCTTGAACGACAGCTGTTATCTTTAAATTTATCTGCTCTTCCTTCCTAATGAAGCCCCTGACATCAGAAGCCTCTCGTTTCAGGCTTGAAAGATAAATTGACAGAGGTGTTGTTTTGACTGACTTATAAATGAGATAAATGTGTAGTCTATATTTCAATATCTGAGAGTGCTGCAGTCATGTTGGATTGAAACTGATGACGTTCTCTGTTAAGAAAGATGTTCCTAAAAGGATACTCAACTTGAAATGACATGTGCTATGTAAAAAAAATAAAAAAAAAAAAAAAATTTGGTTACACTTTATATTAGGTGGCCTTAACTACTATGTATTTACATCAAAAAAATAGTACAATGTACTTATTGTGTTCATATTATATTGCAAAAAAAAAAAAAAAATACTGCTATTGAGGTGGGATATGGGTAAGTTAGGGTCAGGTTTGGTGGTCTGGGTAGGTTTAAGGGTGGGTTAAGGTGTAAGGGATGGGTAAACAGTATAATTATAAATGTAATTACACAAATTAATTACAGATGTAATTACATATTGGTATTTTTAAAAATATAAGTACAATGTAAAAACATGTATGTACACAATAATTGCATTGTACCAAATTATTAATTTAAATGTAAGTACATAGTAGTTAAGGCCACCTAATATAAAGTGGGACCAAAATTTTATATATATATATATATATATATATATATATATACTGTACTTTTAATACTTTGGCAAAGCTTTTCAGTTGCCATTATGCTAATATGCTGATTTGGTGTTAATATGCTAATTTTGTAAGAAATCTTTCTTCTTAAAACCGTTGTGCTGTTCAATATGTTTTTTTAAACAGTAATTTTGAGTAAATTTGATATATTTGATATGCCTTTACTATAGAACAATATAATTAAAAAAAAAAAATTTTAAAAAGTTGTATAATACAATAAATAAATAAATAATTCAGGTTTTAAATTTAAAATGATATGATAATTGAAAACTATAAAATGTAAGGTAAAAAAATAAATAAATACCCGGTTAAAAATAATACCAGTCCTCAAGAACTATACATTTTGGTTTAATACAGTCCTAAAAACTTCTTTTTTTCAGGAGTGGGACCACAAATCTGTCGTACTGCTCTTCAGAGAGCCGATTCTGCATAATGAACCTATGACATCAGACTTTTCCTGGAGATCAGCAGGTTCAGGAATTGCTCCCTGTCCGCCGCAGAGTGTTCTTGCCCAGGATGCCCGTGCACAACAACCCTGATATTTTTTTTAAAAGATAGCCCCTTCTGGACTGTGGAGTTGAGGTGGGATTTCGATGTATTCTTTGATGATGTCTTAAAAAAAGGAAACCGGTCACTTCAAGCTCAATGAATCCTTGAATAATTCTGCCAGGTGCTTTTTCTAAAAGGCTATGTTATTCCCAAACTCAGCTCAATACCTTTGGGCAATAACCTGTATCCATCAGAGACTCTGGCCAACCTTATGCATGGAGTGCATCATTAAATTTAATAGATGAATTAGAGTGACTGCTACCGTGTGGTTAGTTAATTATTTCATTATTGAAATCTGGTTTCATGTTGCATGTGCAAACTACAAAAGTCTGATTAAAAACATCATTTTAATCCTTTAAAAAATGTTTATAATTGTAGAATAAAAAAAATTATCAACAGACAGTCTAAATCTGAGGTAATGATCAAAAGCATTCCTGTTATCGCTCTCCTTTTCCTCAGGCCTGTAGTTGCAAGCCTTCCTCTGTTTTTTCATGGTCTGTTTAAAGATTTAGTGAGGCCCGCAAACTACTACCTTTAATGACCAATTAACAGTAGTAAAGCTGTGTGTGTGGCAAGCTCCACATCTCGCAGAGGGTTTGTTTAAGTCAACAACAACGCGGCGCTGCTAACGGTGTGGCTGCTGCCTCTCGTTACTGGCGCTTCGCCTTTAAACACCTCTCTCCTGTGCTTATTAAAATCTGTGCAAACACATGCAACCAGTGCTGAAACAGCCTTGAGAGAGTGAGAGAGGTGGACTGTTTCAAATGTGCAAAGGAGGGTGGGTGTGTGTGTGTGTGTGTGTAAAGTTGGTAAAATTGTGTTAAAGTTGGTTTAAATGAGTGAAGGCGGGTTATTAGCATGGTTCAATAATGTAGCTGCAGGGCAGGACATGGCTAGTCAAGGCCATAGTGTTTCCTGGGCTCCTCATTTAGTTTTAGTGCCTTTGCAGGTGCTGCCCAGATCCCTGAAATGCTCCAGAACTGGTTATCTATGAACAGATAATGAGCCACAACTTATACAGACCTTCAAAATACGTCCAGAAACAAGCACAGCATGCTAAATATATATATATATATATATATGTATATATATATGTATATATATATATATATATATGTATATATAACATGTAAAACACACATACAGTACTGCTTTATCTTGTCTAGTGAGCCAAAGACTGTCATTGGTGCCCTCACAAAAATATGTGTAATAGGTATGTGATGCCCTTGCACACACAACCAGAGACCGCACACCGAACAGACAAAAATAAAACCCCATCCGTGTAAAGAACAGCACTCGGATCAAAGAATAGCTAGAGTGTGAACATTGTACTTCCCATGGCATTCACGCATTATACCATCCACAGGTTTACATGCACTGCTATTATAAGCTCGGTAAACCAAACACACGCTGCAGCTGAGCGAAGCAATGAAAAGTATGTAAACCCCACATCTCTACACCGCATTTGAATGTAATTAACTGCAAAAAGAAGCTCTAGACAACTAACAGGGCAGTTCACAGCGCAGTTTTGAATGAACAGAGAGAGACTATAGAGAACACCAGCCAAGAAAACCCAAAGCGCTAATCAGGATTTACCCTTTGTTTTTAGTGAAGCAGAAGAAAGACAAATAAGATGAAGTGTTTTCGTTTTTCACCAGATTGTAGCTGGGGTATTTAGCATAATACTGAAGCGTTATCACACAAGGAGAGAAAGGTATTATGTACAGATTTGTTAGCGCATATTTGATCGTTATTAAACATGTAAGCATCAGACAGGTTTAGCGCAGATGAGAATTAAAGGGAGGAGGAGAACGACTGAAAAGGAGAGAGACTTGATAGATATTGCTGCTTTGTTTGTAATCTAGCAGTGAGGAGGTGTTCACATTGAGCCGCTGCACTGACAGTGCTGAGCACACATTTAATGTGCTTCATTGTGTGCAATTGGTTTGAAAAAGGTACATTTTTACATTGTGTTTGATCTCATATCTGTCTCTATAGATAGGATTCTTAAATCATGTAAATATGCAGAAAAACAGCTAAATACTTTCTTGCTTATTGTAGTTTACTGATTATTCTGGATCTTTCAGGATATGAGTAATACATCAGGTAGGTTAATAATAATAATAATGATAATAAATATTTAAATTGAAATAGATCTATACTGAAATTTTTGCAGGTATTTTTGTGTATGATTATGGATCAGTCATATTCACTCTCTTCCCAGCATGCTCGGGGTCATGAATTGTTTGATGGTTTAGTATGTTTACGTGCACTGTTGTTGACTTTATTGTCAGACTTGTCTTGTGATACCAGTTTGTGGCTCTTTGATTGATATCATTCTAATTCTTGAGTTTGTTTTTTGTCTTATTAGTTTTCATGTGTAAATCTGAATCTAAAGCAACAATCACGTTTCTGTTACACCCAGGTTTCTCTTAAAAAAAGAACTGAAACACATTTGAACACAGTTTAAGCCTTGTAAGTAAAGGCTGGGTCAAAATGTTTTCTTTTTTACTGTCTCAGAATTACTTAATATAAATAGGTCATTGTTAAAAAAATCTATTTTTAAACAACATTTATATCACATATCACATATCTTATATTTGTAGCAATAGCCAAAAATACATTATATGGGTCAACATTATTGACTTTTCTTTTATGCCAAAAATCGTTAGGATATTAAGTAAAGATCATGTTCCGTGAAGATATTTAGTAAATTTCCTACTGTAAATATATCAAAACTTAATTTTTGATTAGTAATATATATGGCTAAGAACTTCATTTGGACAACTTTAATGGCAGTTTTTTAGTTGTATATCTGCCAAATATTGTCCTATCCTAACAAATACATCCGTACATCAATGGAAAGCTTATTTATTCAGCTTTCAGATGATGTATGAAACTCAATTTCAAAAAATTGACCCTTATGACTGGTTTTGTGGTCCAAGGTCACATATCACTCCAATCGTTTACAAAAGCAGCACTTTGAAGCGTGCAGGTGTAATTTGTATTACCTACACTTTGAGTTATTTCCTTTTCCAATTCAGCAGTTGTTATGATGTTATATAAGAGTGGTTTATGTCTGCTAATAGTGCTCACTGACTTCTTGTCCACAGGACATATCATACCATACCAGAGACCTGTAAGCTCAACGTGCTGTTTTCTGTTGTGAATTGTGGATTACAGTCATGTCTCTATAGGCTTACTCACAAAAGTCCATTTATGCTCATGTTTCACTGCTTAAATCCAGTGTCTGTGCATCAGTTACGTCAAAAAGCAATGTAAGCTTATTTTCTGCTGAAGTGTACATGGATGCTCAGGCTAGGGTGGATTTGAATATGTAAGATGAGGATAGATGGACCCAGACTGCAGTTACAGCTTTTGGAACTGGTTCCCATGAAAGTACTTATTTAGTTTACACTGTGAATAATCAATCTACCTGAATGATTCAATTTTGAGAATAACATTAAAGGAATAGTTCACCCAAAAATGAAAATGTTTAAAACAATCATTCAAGATGTAAACAAATTTGTTTCTTCATTGGAACAGATTTGGAGAAATTTAGCATTACATCGCTTTGCTCACCATTAGATCCTCTCCAGTGAATGGGTGCCACTGCCATCAGAATGAGAGTCCAAACAGCTGATACAAAAATCACAATAATCCACAAGTAAACAACATGACTCAGTCCATCAGTTAATGCCTTGTGAAGTGAAAAGCTGCAATGTTTCCATCATTAAGATTCAAACCATTGCTTCCGGCAAAGTCCTCAATTCATACTGTAATATTGCTTTTTCCAGTTAAAAAATTTGTCTCTTCTGAATCAGAGGAGAAATCTATTTATAAGTGGAAACAGTCCAAAATAGTTCTAAAGAAATATATTTTGATGCAAGAGGACAACAGGGATGTATTTTGTCACTTGGCATAGACTTTTATTTAGGCCAGAATCCAGTTTAAAATTAAAATACTTTAATGATGAATTTGTTTCTTAGAAACAAGTCACTTTTCAATTCACAAGAAGTTAACTAAAAGACAGAATTACTTGTGGATAATTGTGATGCTTTTATAAGTATTTTTTTTAACTTTCATTCTGACGGCACCCATTCACTGCAGAGGATCCACTGGTGAGCAAGTGATGTAATACTAAATTTCTCCTAATCTATTCTGATGAAAAAACAAACTCATCTACATCTTGGATGGCCTGAGAATGAGTAAATCTTCAGCGAATTTTGATTTTAAGTGAATTATTGCTTTATTAATTATATATATATATATATATATATATATATATATATATATATATATATATATATATATATATATAAAGACTAACAATGAGTAAAGATAAAAGGAGAAAGCATACAGAGTGAGTTCATCCCTCTTTTCTGTTAGTTTTAGAAGGTGGAAAGTGTACGGACTGTCTGGACCTTATATGTTAGGCTGTGTTAGTGTGCGGCTGTGCAGTTCAGGTTCAGTATTCAGCTCAGGGCGCACCAGTCATGCTAATTGCTCCCAAGGTCAGAGCCTGCGCTGGGCTTTGCTGAATGTGTATACCTGTGTGTGTGTGTGTGTGTCTCTTAGATCTAGCCTGCTTGAATGGCATGTTTTGATCAAGCTTAATTTGATCAGTCGAAAGTGTCGGGTGCGAACAGGGCCTTCTATGGCCTGCTGATTCTATTGTGCACAGTCTCAGTGTAGGTGTGTGTGTGTGTGTGTAGGTAAGAAATTTAAAACCGAGTTCTCACTTCAAACTTCTGTCCGCTGCTGTCTGCATTTCACAGGTACATTGTGGATGCTAGCTGTTTTTGTGTGCCTATGAGGTGTGAACACACGAGTTATGTCTCTCTGCATATTTCATTATGGGAGGATGTGTTAAAGCTCAAGAACATACATCATAAAGAGTCAAAAGTTTGGACACACCTCATTCTTTTTTTATTACTACTTTCCATATTTTGTATTAAGAGTAAAACCATTAAAAGTGTGAAGTAACACAAATTGAATTATGTAGTGTATAATAACAACAACACATTCATTCATTGATTCATTCATGCATTTACTATTCGTTTTTCATTAAAAAATGTGTTTATTTATTCAAAGAACACTGTATTCAAAGTACACTGTACACTTCAAAAGTTTGGTGTCAGTGAAGTTTTTTTTTTAAATTAATACTTTATTAAGCATTAGATTGGAAGACTTTTACATTGTTACAAGAAAAATTCAAATAAATTTCAAATAAATGTTGTTCTTTTTAAATATCCTATTTCATTAAATAACCCTTAAAAAGTAATACGAAATGTTACTTGAGCACCAATATATATATATATATATATATATATATATATATATATATATATATATATATATATATATATATATATATATATATATATATATATATATATATATATATATATTAATTAAAAAAATGATTAAATTGTATTGATTATAATTGTATTAAATATGTGAAGTTATTTTATAATAATATTTATAATAATAATTTTAATAATATTTCACAATTTTACAGTTTTTACTGTATTTTTCTCAAATAAAGTGGTCTTGGTGAGCACAAGAGACTTCAAACATTCCAAACATTAAAAATCCTCACCAGCCCCAAACTTTTGAACAGTAGTTTGTTTTATTTTGGAAAGAGTAACATAGGTACAATTCATATTTGTCTAAATGAATGTAATTTAAGCATAAACCTTTGCATCAAATTGTTTTAAGGTCGTAAAAAACATTAATTCAGTAAAGTGTGTCCAAACTTGTAAAGACTTATGATACAGACAATATAGACTCTCCATCAGTACCAGTACCGCAGAACTCCCAGCATCCATAGCGCAGGTAGAGAAGAGCAGTCTGGGTATGTGTAGTGATATCTGTGACAGCGGCAGTGATGTCAGGCTATGAGTGAGATTGATAGGCTCTATGATCAGGGACGCGCTGCTCTCCTGAACAGCCCAGAGATGGATCACACACACACACACACACACACACACACACACACACACACACACACACACACACACACACACACACACACACACACACACACACACACACACACACACATACACATACACATACACATACACATACATATACACACACACACACACACGTACACACTCACTCACTCACTCTCTCTCTCTCACACGTCTCCTTGCTTTCCTGGATAAATGAACTAAGGGGGAATTCATCATTCCCTGCTCCAGAAAGAGAGAGTGAGAGGAAGAAAGAGACAGAAAAAAGGCGTCCCACCGTCTCCTTCTGGGTCAACCACCTCCCCACTCCTTCTCCTCCTCCCCTCTTCCTACGTCTCTCCCTCCTTCCTGTGTCACTGGTTCTCCTCACAGGTTAGGTGTCAGGGTACGGGCCCGGTTTTGTTGTTGCGGTGTCATCGGATGATTTGTCAACGTGAACGATTTGCCACTCAAGCGAATCAATCAACCTACAGGAATGCACCAACAGAGGCAGAGAGACAAGCGTATCCTCTCAGCATGAGCCTTCGTCGTGAACGGCTCTTCGTCTTCCTCAGGCCCGGCCCTCAGACATTTTGGGGGGAACGCTACCTCAGTTTACCTCCTGTGTGAGGATCATTCCTCATGTCTCTAAGTCTTTGTCAGTTTCTTAGTCACCGCTAGTTTCCCGTCTCTGTTTCTTGCCGTACGTTTTCTTTGCTCAAATTAATCTTTGCCATGGCTGATTTGAAATAAGCACCCTATTGCATTAGCACATGCCTTATTAAGCAAATGCTTATAAGAAAGACCTTGCTTAACTGGTAGACAACCTCACAATTAAGTCTTCTCTGTGCAAAACATCCCAAACTTATTGCCCTTGCAAATGACCCCAGGGAACCTGCTAAGAACTTTAATGTCTGATGTTATTTTCCTGGTGATGATGACATTTTCATTGATGAATGACTAAATAATGCACTCAAAAATGAAAATACTGTCATCATTTAGTCACCCGTTTGTCTTTAAAAACCCGTATGGCTTTCTTTATTCTGTAGAACACAAAAGGATTTATAGCAGAATCTCCAAACTGTTGTTTTGCATACGCTGGAAATGAATGGTGACTAAAGGTGTCAAGCAATTAAAAAGGACATAATATCAGTATGCTTTCCACACAAAACTATGAAATGAAATATGGAATACAGTGCATGAGTTGTATTGACTACACTTATGGTGATTTATGGTGTTTTCCTTTCTTTTTTTTTTTTTCTTTTTTTTTTGGCTGTTTGGAGCTTGACAGCCTCTGGTCACCATTCACTTTCATTGTATGAAAATAGGGTTATTATCATTAAGTTCAAATAAATTTATTGTTAGCATTTTTCTGAAATAAAATACAAATATTAGATGAAAAACTTAAACTAAAAAAAAGTCGCCTTGGAATCTAACTGAAATAAGTTTAAGCACTAAAATTGCAACAGCAAATAAAAGCTTAAAAAAGCACACAACCAAAAAAAATTATTAAAAATTAAACAAAATTTCAAATGACAAATGTTGCCTTGGGAAACAACTTACATAAGTTTGAATTGAAGCTAAAACCAAAACTGAAAAAAGTCGTTACTTTCAATAAAGGCATCTGCTAAAATGCATTAAAGTGCTCCTATTATGGATTTTTGAAAATGACCTTTCATGCATTGTGTAACACAGCTCTAAGTGAATGAAAACATTCACAAAGTTTTAAATCTAAAAGTGCACCGTGTATAAAGTTGTTCATAAAGTCTTTCAAAAGAAAGAGTCGACTCCGAGTCATGAAAACGAGTCGTTTTTAAAACGAGCTGTTTCAAGGTGACGTCAAAATGAAACATTAGCATATTTATGCCCGCCCACTTGTTGCGCGTGCAAACCCGGGAAAACTTGAACCTCCCCTCCCTCAAACACCGTAGCGGATTCCTGTGGAGAAGACAGTTGGGGTATGTCGAAAAACTCCCAACTCACTTTCTCCTCCAACTTCAAAATCATCCTTCATGGTTGCAGAAGCACCGACCCAGTGTTTACAAAGTGAACGTGCAAGGAGGGTCAAACGCCCTTTACAAAAAAAACAAAACAAAAACAAAAAAGGTAAAACAACGATGTAGTACGATTTTGAAGTTGGAGGAGAACAGTGTTGGGAGTTTTTAGACATACCCTGTCTTGAACCGTTGTACACAGACAAAGTACGCATGCGCCTCGCAGAGCTAGACAAGACGAGCATTTATGGTTAAAAAGTGTATATACTTTTTTCTTTTTTAAAAAAAGAAAATTACAGATGGTTTCGCTAAATAAGTTGTGACTGATAAATTCTGTGTGACTGAAGAAAGGGAGACATGAACATCTTGGATGACATGGGGGTGAGTAAATTATCATGAAATTTTTATTCTGAAAGTGGAGTAATTGTTTTAAAAAATGTTGCTGTGGTGTACTCTGTACTGTAGTATGCAAAATACGTGTTTAGTTGTGTGCTCGCTCCGCGCAGCTTGTAGGTCTCCGTCTAACAGCAATGTCTGCTCTCTCGCAATTGTCTAGAAATGTGTTGATGAATAGTGATTGTTTGTCGTTGTTATTATTTGGAGTTCTGATAAAAAATACAGCAATACATTGGTGTACAAACTGCAGTGCTTTATCAATGCGTTTCTGAATTGGGCTAAAGGCATATACCATGTCTGTTTGAGTGTTTACCACCGAGCTGTGGGCTGTGGCGATGGGCTTTTCCGTTATTGACATGTGCTGCACGCAGTAGACCAATCACAACAGACCTGGCCATCGGACCAATCACCGCTGATTAGCGTCACGCAAAGGAGGGGTTTGGAAAAATAAATCGTTGAACGAACCGTTTGGGAGTCGTGAGTAAAAAAGGAAAAAATAAATGCATATTTTAAGACGATGAAAGTGTTTTTTATTTATTATTTTTTTTTTTTATATACCTTGCATGCATGTCAACCTGTTATTGGGGACTCCCAAAACCAAAATATGAGCCTTTCATAACCCATAATAGGGGCACTTTAATGTTATAAAACTGCATGACTGCTGAAACATTTATTGGACTATTACAGCCAAACACAATGATTGAAATATGACTGATGTTTTTATTAAACATCTTTGACGTTCCAAAAACCTCACAGTGATTTACAGCTAAACATAAAGGTAAAAGCTCTATTATATAGCTTTAACTGCTTACTGGTCAAACAAATGTCAAGACTGTTTACTTTACCAATTTAACTTTGCTTGTCAAGGACCTCAGGCCTGCCTGCTGAAGTGCCAGAACCATTTTTGATTGTGCACTCTGCAGAGAGGCAATAGTGTCATTATGAAGTGGCAATTTGTCGGGAACCCAACAAAGAAACGTTGTAACAATTAATCACAGGGAGAATGGGAAATAACGTGTAATTATGTTCATTAGGCAGCAAGTGCAAGGGCAATTATCTTCGCCTACCGTAGCCTGTCAGAAGCATGTCGGGAGTGATGCAGTAATAATTCACAACTCGCTGTGTTTTATAAGTGTTTTATTAGTGCTTGTGGAGATGGACTAGGGACCAGCGGGTCTCCAGGTTGAAAACACACGGTTCACAAGGCCATTCCTCTCCTGTGCCCTCGATCTGCGATGGAGGTCTGTATAGCTGTTTAAAGGTAAAGAATCCTGACTAATGCAGAAAAATAACACCATCGCTACTATTCGTACACATTCTATCACACTAATGTTATTATGTGTATCCCAGACCAGACTGATGTCTGCAAGACTATGTCAAATTGCACTAACATCGTTGCATTAGATACAAAATATTAGGCATCTGCAAACAAATGAGGCATATCTCAGAACTAATTCACATTTCTGAGCCATTTTTGCAAATTTAATGATGTCAAGGTGATTTTTTGTGTGTGGAAATTTTAAGTTATTTACCACAGATATTGTTTATTATTACATTATAACCATATATAAACTAACATCTAAAATGTTTGATTACTTGACTGAACAGTATATCTATATTTAATTATTTAACAATATTTCTTTAAAATAAATGTCACTTGGTTTATCTGATGTGATATGTTATGTGACTAAAGAGTCTAAATAATTTTATTTTGAAGGAACACTTTTTTGATTGTAAAAAGTGATTTTTAAATAATATTCTTCCTTGATGAGGAGCTCAAGATATAGACTGATATATACAGTGTATTGTATTTTAAATAAATAAATACAATGTATGCATTTATTATAACATCATTTTATGTTAGTTTATAAAATAGAAGCTTTTTCTAATAAAATAGAAGTTTATAGTTACTAAATATTTTTAACAGAAAAAAAAACAACAAAACAGACAAACAATTTTTCCATATTTGAGTAAGCATGAATTATCAATTTTGTTCTTATCATTCACAGGATCTCTTAATATGTAGAAGCATGACCAATCAAATGAACATCAACTTCTTTTTTGTATCAGGTGAATACTGCAGTTTTTTGTCTGTGAATTTTAAACCAAACTGTAACACTGTCTGTCTTGTGTCAACATTTGTTTTAAACGGATAAACTCAATTCTCTCTCTCTCTTTCCTGGACTGAGTCGTACTGCCCTGGGCTTCTCGTTCAATTGGCTCGTCAATTAATTGCTCCAGCAGTTCAAAACAGGCCTTACCTGCCAGTCAGAGGAGCCTGTTTCTTCTATAACAAACTGAGGAGGTCTTCGTCTTCTCTGCTAAGTATGAAGCTAAAACTAAACTTGACCTGCCAGCTTGGTGCATTATGGGAAGCGACTTGTCCATATGTGTCAATCAGTCAATGAGAGAGTGAAGAAATTTTCACCTTTACATGGCAGGAGTAGAGTGTGAAAACAAGACTCTTGTGGGATGAGGAATTCAGCCGTAATTAGCCTTCCTTTCTCCTTGAAGAATCAAAATTTCATTATTTTTGTATGAAACAAACACTTATGAAATAACTGACTGACCCGTACTTACAACAAAATTGCTTTAAAAAAATCTAAATATATATTCTTATCCGAGTGGATTAGGAATTGCATTTATTGCTCCTTTTTAAATTTAATTTAATAATATTATTCTATTATTTTTTTGTTTTTGATTGTGGAAAAATGCTAGTTGTATTTTAAACAATGCCTTCATTTGGAACTCAAGATAATCAACCAATTAATTAACACAATTTATTTATTTATTATAACATTTTTCACTTTTTTACTTATAATGTAAAATTAGATTTTAGTTTTTTATTTGAAATAAATCTAATTATATCATATAATGTAAGTGTCATGCGGTCGTGGTTGTAGTAAAGGCGCAAAATATATTTTTTAAACACATATTTTTAAATTTTATTTCATATAGTTGATCAACACAATTGTTATTTATGTATTCATTATAACATTTATTATTAAATGCAAAATATAAGGTTTTAACTATTTATTTGAAATAAAGTAGACGTTTTTATTTATATGTTTATTTGTTTATTTGACACTTACTTTTAGTAATTTACTTACTTAATTTGATCATATTCCTTCTATTGCAACAATACTTTCAATAATGATTGATACATTTCTAAAATCTTAATTTTAAAGAGGTTCAAGGAACATAGATATTTAAGTTTTAAGTGGTTTAATTAGGACCACTAATCATTTGTTCGCTAAATTTGAAGAATAGCAGAAAAAGCTGTTAGCTTTTGGTATTTATAGTCTTGAACATGAAATGAGGAACAAATGATAGATGCATAAAATCTGTGTGGCCCTCTGCGAATTTTTTTTTTTATCACTTTTTTTTTTTTTGCCGCTGCTGTCGTGGCAGGCGGCTTTTCAAGCTGCATCCTTCCTTTATTTCTTCTTTTCTCCTCAGGCATCCATCTCTTTCTCCATCTCTGTCGTCCTCCCTCTCCGCTCACCCTCTGTAAATTGCAAGCCTATTTGGTTTAGGTTTGTTTTACCCCCTCTCATCCCTCTCAATGTCTCTCATTTTGTCTCTCACCCTCCCGCTCTTCTGCGTGTGTTTCTCTGTGTGTGTGTGTGTGTGTGTGTGTGTGTGTGCCCAAGCAGCTGCTTGCGTATAACCGCAGGTAATCTCAGCAAAGCGTCCTCATGAGCCTGTGTCTGTGGGAGGCTTCGCCTCATCTCCCTCCTGCCTCCCCGCAGCTTTAATCTGTGACAGACCATTTCTTAATCGCTGCTAAGGGGGTTCTCTCTCTCTCTCTCTCTTCGTCCTCTCCTTCTCCTCTTCCTCATCTCCTCTTTTTCTCTTTTTCCTCATGCTCAATCATTCACAAGCACGTACCCTCCCACAGTAAGATTAGCACCCTTCGCGTCGTCCTACATAATCGCTACACAATGGACCCCGCATATCGGCATGGCCCACAGCGCCGCCGAGGGTGAGGGGGGTGATGGGGTGCTATTCCGCACCTCAGCGTGATGCGCCTCCATCACCCCCACACCTCGTTCCCCAGAAGGCCTTTCTCTTGTTTGTAGGACCACCATCATCATCATCATCATCATTAGCCTCAGCGTTAAGACCATCATCTCTCGAATCCTTCCTTTTCACTGTTGACGGTCCGCTCTGAGAGTTTCGGGCGTGAATTTTGGAGGAAAATGGAATGTCCGAGCTGCAGGCTGGGGGCTGTCTGCAGGGGCGCAGTGGGATGGCATGGACCGGAATATTAATCATGCAAAAGCAGACAAACAGAGCAAACAGCAGAGCAGGGCGAAAATCTCGCGCCTTTCAGTTTTTCTTCTTCCCTCCACTGCCTCTGGAAACACCGCTGCTCTGCTTTCAGATCTCATATCTTTGACATTTTTGAACATTAGAGCCATTCTTTTAAATCCCCTTTGATTTTTTCCCCCCTTCTTCATCTAATCATATTTGTATTACAAATTTCATTGTAATGACTTTCGGATTATTGTTCTTATCCCTCCTGTCTGATGGATTTAAATGCAATCCGATTCCTTGCATAAGTACTTGCGTGATTGACATTAACACTGTAGATTATTGAAAAGCTGATAAATATTACAGCTGCAGCTACCAAAGAGCATTATTAGGCTCTTCCGCATGCACAAGCCGATGAATATTGAGCAATTTTAATCATCTTCAGCACTTCATTCAGAAAATCTATATAAGCGGTAATATAGCATTTACGTATTTGCATGATACTGATAAGTGGTATTGTATTGATGCAAATGGGATTAGACCAGGCGGATATACTAAACCATTCTCATGGAATGTTTGAATAACTTAAATACAATAACGTGATGCAATAATACTGCTTATTATGTTTATTATTATTATTGTTTTTATTGTTGCACGTACACTATCATTTAAAAGATTGGGGTTGTGTGAGTCCCCCCCCCCCATCTAATATCAAATAATATATTAATATCCTGATTTGGTGCTTAAGACATTTCTTATTATTAGTGTTGAAACAGTTGTGCTGCTTAATATTTTTTGTGGATTTTTTTTTTAGAAAATAAATATAAAATAAAATAAATAAATAAAATAGAAATCTTTTGTAACATTTAGTTACAGTTCAATTTAATTTGTCTGAACAGAAGTATTAACTTCATAAAAAAGTTCTTACTGACACCAGAGTTTTGAATGGTAGTGAATTCCACAAAACAAATCACAAAAATACATACTTTTCAACAGGTTTTAGAGGACTGCTCAGTCTGTTTCTGTCAAATTTGAATAATCTCATCTGCCGTGTTTTTTTTAATATGCAAACTTTTTTCACTGAATTAATTTGTACCACACATACATTCAGTTAAATAAAACTAGTGTTCACCCAAAAAATGAAATTTCTGTCATTAATTACTCACACTCATGTCATTCTGTAGCACTCATAATAGACTTAATAGACATAATAGACATTATTATGACTTTAGAGAGACACTTTGAAGAATACTTGTTGTTGTTTTTCAAGCTGTTTTTCACAAAACAGGTCTGAATGATTCATTTTCAAATGAGATTGAACCAATTTTCAGATTTATCTTGCACACTCAAAGACACACTGACTATGGGTTTTAAATGACATCATTTTTTTCACTTTAAAGGGTTAGTTCAGCCAAAAATGAAAATTCTTGGCTGATAATCACTCACCCTCATGTCGTTCCAAACCCGTAAAACCTTCGTTCATCTTCAGAACACAAATTAAGATATTTTTGATGAAATCGGAGAGCTTTCTGACCCTCCATAGACAGCAACTGAACTAACACATTCAAGGCCCAGAAACATAGTAAGGACATCAGTAAAATAGTCCATGTGACATCCGTGATTCAACCATAATTTCATAAAACTAAGGAAATACTTTTTGCACGTGCAAAAAAGACTTTATTCAGCAATGTCTTCTCTTCCATGTCAGTCTTTGCCGCATGTTCAGGAGAGTACCTCGATACATGCATGTGGTGCTGCAGAAGCAGGAGCCAGTGTTTGGAACAACATGAGGGTGAGTCATTTTTGATTGACTTTTTATTTATGGGTGAACTATCCCTTTAAGTTATCAAATTCTGAAGTATCAATGTCCATCTGAAGCCCAAATTAGCAACAATTCTTCATTTTTGACCAACAGTTTCATTTCACAGTAAACATGTTAAGATGTTATTCGTCTGTTGTTCTTGCACAAGGCCGCTTTGCCCTTGCTTTTCCTCATACTGACCTTACGTCCTTTCCGGGCGGTGAACTGTGGTTGATGGCGGGGTGCTGGGCGGATCGGCGTCCTCAGAGAGACGCTCAGAGGACACGTGAGGGCGTAATGTATGCAGGGCCAAATGAAAGCGAGGGGCAGTGGTGTGAATTCGGATGGGGGTTAACGTGGCCGTGGCATTTGGTTGTGAGCCCAAGGGAAGCGCTGTGTACTTTACTTAGGGTGGGGGAGACTGCGAAGACGAGAGAGAGAGAGAGTGTTGGAGGTACGTGAGGAAAAGAGCTTATAGTTATTAACTTTTAACCCAGAGAAGAGCGACTGCAAAAGAGGGAGGAAGGCTAATGCATCTGAGATATTGCATTTTAAAAGGTGTGTAAACAAAGTACCAGGACGAGGAGAGGAAGGTGAAGCAACAAAAATGAGGAAAACGTCGGAAATGAGCCGAGGCAATTTTAAGTTTTGACTCTCTCTCTCTCTCTCTCTCTCTCTCTCTCTTTCTTCCTTTCTCTCCCTCTCTCCTTCTCTATGTCAGTGCTCTGATTTATGACTCAGTTTAAACGAAGGCCACATGTCTCTCCCAATGCTGCGATTTGTCCCCGCACCCCTTCGTCTCAGCTTCCTCGCAAAACAACAGCACACACACAATCAAAATAATATACCGTTCCTAAAACGGGGATCCACTTTTTTGGGTGCTGTTTTAGGTCGCTCATTTCAGCCTAAGGGACTGTTGGGTTCTCGCACACAGTTTGATAGAGCTGATCTGTGGCCTGTTTGGTGGTGGTGCTGCTTCGTAGAGACCGGAGGAAAATGCAAGATGAGGGGAGAAAAAAAGATGACAGCTTACAAGGGAGCCATTAATAATTCTCAGAAGCAAGGTTGTCCTGACACAGAGAAAATAGGGTATGCAGAGGAAGGCCCTTTTATTTCCCACATAGAATACTGTAAGAGGACTGTATTTTATTTATTTATTTTAACAATTGTTCTTTAAAAGCCTATGTCTGGTGTATTGTCCCGCATTCAAGTAGTTTCACCTAGAACCTCGTGTGTGCTTCCGTCTGTTAAATAAATAAGTAAATAAATAGAATTTTTTTCTTTTATTCTCAAATAAAATTATATATATATATATATATATATATAAATAAATATTGTATATATATATATATATATATATATATGATGAAATTAATGTAATTTTTACCTGGTAGGATAGGATGCCATTGTCGGATCTGTAGTCACATGCTCAATTACTGTGACCTAAAAGGGGTTTGAAAAAGGGGGTTTGACCTTAACAGGATTTGTTTTTTAGTCTCTATCTCAGTCTTTGACGATAACTGTCAGTCCAAGATGTTCTCTCCCAGATCCTTAGTCCTAAATCTGGGATTTGAACATCAAATGTCATGCTTGTTCACAGATAAGATTCTATTCCTTTGATATTCAAACATATGTTAGGATTCCTCCCTCTCAGTTAGTTTGATCTTCCCCCCAGTTTATCCTAACCATAGCTTTGTGCATTTGAAATGGAGAAAAGCCATATTTGTTTACTCTCATAACCTGTCCGTTGTTCCAGGTGGAGACTCCCTGTGGGACGCGGCTCACATGAACCGCTGTTGCTGTAGCAGGAGACACCAGAGCAGTCTTAACAGCTTTCTGCAGTCTCCAGCGGGACCAGTCAACTGAGATAGAACCCCTGGAGAACACAGGAGAGGGTACGAGAGAAGTGAGGGGGTGGGGAAGAGTTTACATGTGCAGTAAAATGTGTACGAAACACTGCAAAACAAGTCCAAATGGACAGAGTTTAGATTAATGAAATAAAGCCACATCAGAATGATGTCTAAAGTGAAGCTTAAAACAATGACATAACTAAACAAAAATGTCTAAATGTCTAAATCTTTAAGGGGCGGGCACACAGAAAATGTTCTTGCATTCCTTCTGTGCTATTATTAACTAAATAATTCAATTTAGAAATAATTTATTTTAGAAGTATTTTTATGTATAATATATATATATATATATATATATTAATATTTATTATATCATATTGTTATTCTAGAATTTATAAATAATTTATAAATAAATAAATTAATAAATAATAGCATAGAAGGAAAAATAAATAATATAATATAATATACAGAAGAATATAATATACTAATATATATATATATATATATATATATATATATCAATAAATTAGTTGCTATATATAATTTACTGTTATATGTATTGTGTATTGTATTTCTTCTGTATATTATATTATAATTTATAAACTTATTTTATAAATTATTTATTTACAATATTATAATTTATTAATCTTTATTATTTCATATTGTTATTCTACATAATATATGTTGTATATGTGTATTAAATATATATAATGTATATTATATGTAATATTATATTCCTTCTGTTCCCTTTGTGTTATTATTTATTAATTCATGTTTTTTATTTAGTTTTTGTGCTATTATTATGCATTTAATTTTTAAATTATTATAGTATATTTATTAAACGCATATTACATTAGTATATTTTATTATATGTAATTCTATCAAAATCGAGTCGCTTGTATTCCTTTCAATTTCCCTCCATCATTCTATTTTTAAACATATTTTGTGTGAACAACCCCTTAGACCTTGAAAATATTTTCAAATTTGAATTATAATTAGTTCATTAATTAGTTCAGAAATTATACACACGCACATATGTAAACAAAAGAGTCCCCTATATTCTGTCATTTCGCTCCATCAGTCTATTTTTGAACACAAGAGCGTGTCCTGTATGTACAACTCCAGAAAACCTGGCCCGAAACACCTGGGTCACAAAAACAATACTAAACTTTAATTTCACTCACCCTAGAACAATCCTGCCTCCCTTGCAGTCGATGAGTCCATCCAGGGCCGTTGTTAGGCCGGGCCGTGCCTGAAGCCGGAGTTGAGGTGTGTTGCTGCCGGGGTCACGCGCTGCCACTGTAGGTTAGGCTGCTGGTCTGATCTGTGTTGACAGTGCAGATACCTGTCAAGCCCAAGGAGACAGGTAGTGCTTCCAGCTAGAGAGTGAACCTTTCGCACTGACCACTGCTGGAAGGACGGGTGAGTCACATCTCGAGTCTTCCGTTCGATCGGTTCATGTCATGTCAGGTACATACAGGTATATTCGCATCAGTGACGGAGGAAGAACGACATTTAAATGTTTGCCTCAAGTTTACCACCATTTATCTGAAGCTGATACACAAGCTCTGCTTGTTTTTCTGCCATTGCCAGTCCAAGGAATCGTAAAACCAGAGACCAGACAGTAGCAAATTAAAAAGAAGGCTGTAAAGTTCAAAAGCCCAGCGCCTAATGGCTTTTTAAGGTGAACTGTTTCCCCATCACATTTGTAAACGGGCCCTTATTTACCCGCACACGCGTGTGTGTCTGTTTGGGGGGGGGGTTGGGTAGTTGACCTTTGCGAGCAGAGACAGTGTCTGAGAGTGAACGCCACTCGCTGCATCTTAATGGCCACCAAACAGCTACACTGCTATCCTCTGATATTTGCTTAAACATGAGCACAATACATATCAAAGATATTTACAAAGAGAGCGCGGTCAGCAGTTACCCAGCAGAGAGAGACAGCCAAGATGGAAAACAAGCAGCCGCTGAGGTTAGTGCTGGGATATTACACACAGTGCTTGGTCTCTCTGAGGCTTAGGCTTCAGTGCAGGAAATGCAACGCATGAGATGCAAATGCTTTTGATAAACCGTAAAGAGGGACAGATAAGAGAGGGAAAAAAGGAAAACACTGTGCCAATGAAATACACCCAATATTTCACAAGGTTCAGTGCAATGTAAGGCTAGGTTAAGAAATGACACTTCCAATATATAGTGTGCAAAATCAGGCCTGCAACTCTTGAAAAAAATTAAAGGATATATATTTACTGTTTTGCTTTATATTCTATTTATATAAGGATTGCAATTTTTGGCAACTCTGTTACAAGAATACCTCAATTTAAGCAAATATTATTATTTTTTTTATTTTAATAAAAAATATAAATATAAAAATACGTAAAAGACAAATAAATAAAATAAAATATCTTATTGAAATAAAATACATATGGCAAGGCTGAACTTTCAGCAGCCATTATAATTTTTACTGTCACATGATCCTTCAGAACTCATACTAATATGCTGATTTTGTGCTCATAAAATGTTTCTTACTATTATCAATGTTGAAAACAGAAAATTGTGATTTATTTTTTCAGGATTCTTTGATACATGGAAAGCTCAAAAGAACAGCATTAATTTGAAATAGACTTTTTTGTAACATTATAAATATCTTTGCTGTCACTTTTGATCAATTAATGCATTCTAGCATAAATAAATATCATTTAGCCAAATATGTTTTTATTAATCAAACTTAGTTACTGATTAAAAATAGTGCTTTATTGCAGTTACTATGACAAAGATTATTATCAAAAAAAGGACATTTTTATTTTAATTATTGGATGTAGTCAGAGGCGGACAAAGTACACAACTTCTTTACTTGAGTGAAAGTACAGATACTACTGGTCAAATACTACTCCACTACAAGTGAAAGTTGTAAAGACAGATTTTTACTTAAGTGAAAGTACGGAAGTACATGTTTTTAAAAGTACTTAAGTATCAAAAGTGAAAAGTAAATGCATTGTTATATTGTCGCATTGTTGTATATTTACAATACCATATGCCACTAATGCCACCTACTGAATACACTGATTAGCTTGTATTATCTTTGGAATTAAGAGCTTTTATGTTACAAAACCTATAGAAATGGAACAACTGAATGAAGATAATCATCTTTATATTTATCTAACACTGCTACAGCTACATTGAACTCATTTTAATACTTGTTTAAAAGTTACAAAGTTTTTTTTCAAAGAGATATTGAAGTCTATGATATGGTTCATTTTAGGCAAACAAAGCAAACATTGAAAAGAAAACAAACTATAGGTTACTATAGTGAGATAATAGTAAATTTGTGGATACTGTGATTTTACTGCAAATACCATAGTTATGGTTACTATAGTAAAAACATGGTTAATTTTCCAAAGGGCTTTAATGAGTTAACACATGCCTTTTTAGAGCACTTTTAGCTGTGCAGTAGCTCGAACGTTTACATTAGTTTAGTGGAGAAGATCCAGAGGTTGCCAGATTTGCGTAACAAATATCAGCCAAATGTCCAATCAAAGCTAGGCGGAAAATTGCAGGCTTAGAAATACTGTAAAACTTGGCAACACAGGAAGGTCCCGGCAGATCACAGGCCGGATTTTCGCAGAAAAAAAGGGTTCAGTGAATCTGAAAATGCACTCACTGGAAAAACTGCTACATATAACGACTTTCTACTTGGGGACCTTGATATAAATGTAGTTGAGTAAAAAGTACAATATTTGTATTTGAAATGTAGTGAAGTTAAAGTCGCAAGTTTCCAGAAAAAATAATACTCGAGTAAAGTACAGATACTCAAAAAGTGTACTTAAGTACAATACTCAAGTAAATTTACTCCGTTACTGTCCACCTCTGGATGTAGTTGAGAAGATCAAGACCTCTAAGTGTGCAACATGCCAAAATCACATTAGATTTGCTTGTCCAACGTTACAACAATGGTATTTGCACCTAGAATGTTTCAGAATAAGTAATGGGACAACAAAGCGTACCATATTCATGGAAAGCGCCAAATATGTCATTGCATGTTACTGGGAGAAAATTTAGTTTTTGAGCACAAACTCACAAATTGGATTTTCGCCTTTAAAACATTATAGGCAAGAGGAGAAACTCATCCTCTTGTGATCTAACAGTGGTGATAGATTCAGGGGCAGAGGTGTGCTGTTGAGAGCGGTGGATTCTGTCATGTGGCCATAGAAATCAGGAGCGTAACAGAGTATAATGGAGCTCCAGAACTGAAGGGGAAGTTTGTCTCTTTAGGCTACGGTTACGTGATTAGCCCCCGCCGCCTCTTTCATATACCTGCCGTACTCTCTTCCTGCCTGCAGCCAAGCCGCGTCTAATGTTCCCCTTACTTCTCTGCACACCAGAGCGGGGATGGATCACAAATGCATGAATTTGTCTAGTTTCCTCTCTGCATAACTTCTGAATGTATCAAACTCTGACAGCTGATTCTAGGCCAGTTAATCTATTCCTGGGGGGATCTGTGTACCTTTGGAGGGATGGGGAAAAAACACCTCCCTTTAGCGAGCAAATATGAAGCTACCCCCCATTCTTACTTTTTCTTCTCCTGTCCCTTTTTTATGCCCAGTTGTCTTCATGAAGGCAAATAGCATGCGTTTTAAAAGCACATCACGCTCTCATGGATAAAAATTGCACAGAAAGGTCGAAAAAATTACCGCAGAAACAATTGATGTCAGAGAAACAAATGTGCACTGTGATGCTGGGAATTTTCTACTCGCGTCTGCTCAAAAGGAGCGTGTGTTTATGTCTGAGCAGAAAGGATTTATCGTGAGATTTTTAAGTGACAGAAAGAACATCTATGCACTGCCCCCCAAAAAATGATAGCATGTAGCTGTTAGCTTTTATCCATCGTTTACTATAGCAAATAACGTAATCTGGTGCACATGCATCCATAATACTGAATTTAAGAGATTACAGAACAAAATGCAATAAGATATATAATGTCTGCTATTTTTATTTTGCTATTGTTTTCAGAAAAGACTACAAAACCAAAAAAGAAAGTAAAAAAAAAACCCTGTCTTTCCACCACTTTTTATTTGGCAACACAAACAAATTCACACTCCTTTTTTTGCTCATTAATTATGCAGTTAAGAAAAAGCTGCAATGTAGAGAACGGAGGAAAGGTGAAAATGAGGGATTCAGTTTTCCCTCCTCGCTGAATATTCATAATATATTCCTTTTTGATGCTTTCTGCCGTTGTTTATTCCAGTTTGGTGCTACGGCTTCCCATATCGAGAAGCTGTTAGCTACCAGGAAATCGTTGAATCCGCATCAACGAGAGGAGGAAGGTGTCTTAACTCCTCGCAAACAGGTGTTAGGTGTCTGCCACACGCTGCGTATGATATTTAAAGCGTGGCTTGATCTTCACCCCCAGCCAACCCCCTGTCAAAACCCTCCATATTGTGTGAAGTTGGTTGTTTTAAGCCAACAATGTGCTATGCTCTTGACACGTGCCGCAAAATGCATTGCATTTTTCTAGTCGAAGTCATTAACATTATTTAACTGCGGACACCACCATCATTTTTCATTTTCAGCGTAACTCTGAAAGCACTTAGGCATAATTATTTCACCACGAGCCGCCTTGTGAGGAGAACTACTGTCCTAAATCCTCTGGCAAATCAGGAGGCATACTAACCCACTCTTCCTGAAGTCTGAGCTGTACCTACTTATTTATTATTTTTTTATTTGGTAGATTTTGTTTTTTATTCCTTGACAATTTTTGGTTTCTGGAACTGTTGCCTCGCCACGTTGCGTGCCACAATAATTGGTCGGCAGAGTGGGATGCAAATTGCGGCTGATGTTAAAATGCATCTTAAAAGGGGATGAAGATGTCTCTTCAGAAGTCAAAGTATAATTTTTTATCCACTTTCTCTCTCTTTTTTTGTCAATAAACCTCTTCAAGCTTGGGATGAGGTCAGACACCAGCTTTTTATTCATCTTGTGAGGATTTGCAGCTCTTGTAAACCACTTAAAACTATCCGAAAGGGGGTCAGGGACCCCTCAGTTAATTTAGTTTTATCTTTCTCTCAGTTCTGCCTGACCTCAAGCACATTGCATTGCCAAAGCGCGGCCTGCTTGTTTCTCGCTACTTTATTTGTGTTCTTGATTTTTTTTTTTTTTCCCCCTTGAAACAAGATGGTAGAAAGCTCTTACAGTAGGAATGTTTCAAGAAATGTCTGCACAGTTTCCCCTTAAAAATCTGTTTTTGGAATAATTAGAGTGAAACAGATCTTTCAAACTGTTCAAGAAATGATTAAATGCTTATTTTACATTATTAGATTTGAATGGAACATACTCAGAAGTGACAATTCCTGGTTCAATGAATTGATGAGTTGATTGGAGAACCACTCAAAACAAATCAGTCCAATTCATAAATGCATCGTATATATATATACAGACTGCTTTTGTGAACCGGTTCAGTTGATTCAATGAAACCATTTGACTCAAAAGATCAGTTTTAGCAATAACTAGTGAATGACTCATTGATTTGTTTTGTGAATCAACAATGGCGATTCACTGAAACTGACTCAAAAAAGTATTTTTTAGCAGTAAACCTTGAACATTTGAAACATTTTGATAAGATTGGTGAATCGACTCAATCTATTCATTGAAATCTTCCGACTCAAACAATAATTTGTTAACAATGAGTGAACAAAACAGTGTTTAATTGATTTATTGAAAACATCTGACTCAAAAGAATCAAACTTTTAATTGATCAAAAAAAAATCAGTCATGCTCATTTAATGAATCAAATGATTCACTGAAACTATCTGACTCAAAAGAACTATAGTTTTTTTTTTTATTTTTTTGTGTGAATCAATTGAATTTAATAATCATTTGATTGGTTTTGTGAATTGGTTCAAACAGCCAACTCAAAGAATCAATAATCTCAGAAAATCTAGACTTGATCACATAACTTAATATTATATATCAGTGTATCTTGTGTTGTTGTGGTGTTTGGTGATTGATTATATTGATTGCTGCTGCAGTTCCATGTCATGTATTTTTTGTTAGGATTAGCTCCGGTTGCTAGGGTGAACACATTGGTCACCTCTCATTTCCTCTCACAGAATCCAGCAGTGTGAGCTCGAAACCCTCTGTAAATCCACCTCAGGGCTTCAACCCCCTCTTCCTCACGCAAACACATCGCTGGTAATCCCGAAACCAAGACTTGTGTGCAGGGGACCAGAACTAATGAAGACAACTGTTCAATTACTAGCTCAATTAATACAAGTGCCTGGGAGCTCAGAGCTCTGAGGGAAGACGTTACGCTGTAGAT
The DNA here is from genome assembly GCA_036784905.1 of Acrossocheilus fasciatus. NCBI lineage: Eukaryota > Metazoa > Chordata > Actinopteri > Cypriniformes > Cyprinidae > Acrossocheilus > Acrossocheilus fasciatus. The sequence continues at coordinate 24,669,946 of CM071953.1, forward strand.
GTTGTGGCCAAGCATAAACTAAACCGCCGATGGCGATCCCACATCCAATCTCAAGGCTTAACCACTAATACTGTCCTGTTTAATGTGCAGTTTGTGTATGTGAGGAGGGTTTTATGAACATACAAACAAAGGCTCTCAAGCACAATATGGCCACTACTAAGAACTGAGGTGTCTTTTAGGGTTTGTGTGCTGCAATGTAGTGTATTTTGTTACATTAGCACTTAGTGTATAAATCTTGTTTATTTAATAAAATTAAATTGGCATTCATTTTTTTTATTTGACCTGCACTCTTTTATCTCTTTGTTGCCACTGACCTTGGTTTGTCATTAATTTGGCTGGTTAAAAATATGCAATTACCAATGAGGCTACATGAGATTATTCTTGTCGTTCTAGTAAGATTTTTGCTACGTCAATAGTTAGAGAGGGCTGTTTATAATTAACGTTTCACTTGCCACAAAAGGGACTTCCTCTGAACCTTGTGGCCCAATTAAGCGAAGGCTTCCTCAAGTAATGCGTGGTCAGCTCCAGCATTGGTATGCATCCCTCATATTCATGTCCATTTTTGGCACTCCGTGTGGACAGTTGGTGAAACTACAAGTGTTCCAACAAAGAGATGTAATGTAGCACCTTGCTGCCCAAAGGGAGCTGCCTCCCAATGATTAAAGATTAAAGATGCAAGACACACACATAATTACAAAAAAACTAATTATTTCCTTGAAAATGAATTAAAAAAAAGCGCTTCCACAGGGGAGTTGGCTCTAATTATTTCATTTAACTGTAAAAAAGGCCCTTGGGGATAGTTTTTGCTGTTCATCTAGTTTCAGTTTTTCTTTCTCCCTCGCCCTCGTTGTATTGAAGTACGAGCAGGTCATCATGATTAGGTCTTCGTCAGCATTAAGTATTCATAATCAAACAAACTTACAGAAATGTGGCCAGAGTGGAAATCTATCTTATCATCATATACCAATGTTAAAATTCTCCTAGCACATTTTAACCATGGTGTGTATCATAAAGGGCTTTATTAATGCTGCATGGACAAACAGATTCAGTTTTTTTTTTTTTTTTTGATGATTCACAAAAGTTCATTCTAATAGCAATGAACGTGTTCTACTTATAGTTTCATATTTTAATAAATTTCATTTTTAAATTATTTGATTGAAATGTGTACAATATTTATTTTATATTATATTTTAAAATCTATTAAAATAGAAAACATTTATTTTAAAATGTATTAATATTTCACAGTATTACTGTTTTTGACTATTTTTGATTAAATAAATGCAGCCTTGATGAGCATAAGAGACGTCTTTCAAAAAGATAAAAAAAGAAAAGAAAATAAGTGGCATTTGTTCTGAAAAAGCAGTTGCTCTGCTTAATATTTTTGTGGACATTGTGACACCTTTTTTCAAGATCCTTTGATGAATAGAAAGTTAAAAAGAACAGCATTTATTTGAACAATTTTGTTTTGTAACATTGTAACTTTTGTTAAGTTTAATGCATTCTTGCTGAACAGAAGTATCAATTTCTTCCAACCAACCAGTAATTAAATAAATAAACAAACACAAACACACACACACACACACACACACACCAAAACAAAACAAAACAAAACAAAACAAAACAAAACAAAACAAAACAAAACAAAACAAAACAAAACAAAACAAAACAAAACAAAACAATCACATTGGCCCCAAACTTTTAAATGGTAGTATATATATATATATATATATATATATATATATATATATATATATAGAAAAAAATATTTTAACAGTATTTTTTTCCTGTAGGTTCTGGTCCATTCCACACATACCGTACATTGTTTTGCGCTCAGTGGTGTGAGCTGCCACTACAAAACAAACCTGCACGGGGGGAGACGACGGCTGCACCGACAACGCTGGCAATGATGACGGTAATCATATGTGTTTGTGGTGTGGTGTTTCATCACCTGTCCACCGCTGTGGCTTGTTAGAGGACAAATGAGTCTTAATAAAGCAGATTCCCCCCACGACTCCACAGGGCCCTGCGCAACAAAGCTGTTCACTGGACCGGGCGGCCTGGGGAGTAGATTGATTACCCGCAGAATCACGGTACCGCCAGCATGTCTATGGGGCGAGAGCTCTTATTGGCCTCCCCCACCATCGATCCCTATACATGGCCCTCCACTTCAATCCCTTCATTCCTCACAGCCCAGCTGCTGGAGGTGGCAGCGGACGACAGTACATCAGGGCTGCGCGTAGATCGCTCTGCATACTTGTTCTGTGGTGCATCAGTCTTTTACACAAATATAGTGGTCTGGAAAACCCCTGTGGCAAACATTGGCATAGATTTGCCATATTTGAGCTGCAAGTTATTGTAAATAAACTATTTTTTCAAGCATTGCCATATGCAGGGTTTTATAAATCGAGAGGTCTCAAAATTGAGCTTTCTGGTTGGCGCCGATAGCCTTGAGGGCAGCGCGTTGACATCCCGTGTTCGAGTCCCGGCTCGTGGACCTTTCTCGATCCCGTCCCCCCCCTCTCTCTCCAACTTGGGTTCCTGTCTACCTACTGTCCTATCAAATAAAAGGCAAAAACAATAATAAAAAAAAAAAATAAAATAATAATAATAATTGAGCTTTCTGAGGGGGATTCGGGGGGCACTTGTTGCATTGACAATTATATGAAAGAAGTATAGTTCCAAAATGAAAATTTACCAAAAAAAAACAACTCACCATTGGACCATCTAAGATGTAGGTGAGTTTGTTTCAAATCAGAAAAGATCTGGAGAAATTTAGCATTATATCACTTGCTCGCCAGTGGATTCTCTGCAATGAATGGGTGCCGTCAGAATGAGAGTCCAAACATTACAATAGTCCACAACATGACTCCAGTTCATCAGTTAATGTTTTATAAAATTAACTTATTAATTAATGTCTTATAATAATGTCTTATTAATGTCAATTAATGTCTCTGAAAAGCTGCATGTTTGTAAGAAACAAATCCATCATATAGATTTTTTTTAGCTTCAAATAGTCCTCTATTCATCCTAGTCCTCCAGTCCAATAGTCCTCTACTCAATATTGCTTTCTCCAGTGAAAAAATCATCCTGTCTGAATCAGGAGAGAAATATGCACAAGTCATGCACTGTTTACAAGCAAAAACAGTTCTAAACAAATACAATTTGTGAACCTGGACCACAAAACCAGTCTTAAGTTGCACGGGGATATTTGTAGCAATAGACAGAAATACATTGTATGGGTCAAAATGATAGATTTTTCTTTTATGCCAAAAATCATTAGGATATTAATTAAAGATCATGTTCCATGAAGATATTTTGTAAATTTCCTACCGTAAATATATCAAAACTTCATTTTTGATTCATAATATGCATTACTAAGAACTTCATTTGGACAACTTTAAAGGCAATTTTCTCAATATTTAGATTTTTTATTTTTGCACCCTCAGATTCCAGATTTTCCAATAGTTGTATCTCGGCCATATATTGTCCTATCCTAACAAACCATGCATCAATTCAGTTTTCAGATGATGTATAAATCTCAGTTTCGAAAAATTGACACTTAAGGTCTAGGGTCGCATATGTTGGTGGATTTTGATGTGAGAGGACAACAGGGGATGGACTTTTTCACTGGAGGAAGTGTTATTATGGATTATAGACTCCTTTGTTTCTTACAAACATACAGCTTTTTTACTTCCCAACAGTAACTGATGAACTATAGTCGTGTGGATTACTTGTGGAATATTGTGATGCTTTTATCAGCTGTTTGGACTCTCATTCTGACGGCACCCATTGACTTCAAAGGATCCATTGGTGAGAAAGTGATGTAATGCTGACCTGGTGGTGAGTCATTATTCAGCAGATTTCAATTTTTGGGTGAACTATTTGTTGAAATGATTAGTTGAGCTCAGTTCATCTTATCTTACACTTTATGGTCATGTTTGCAAGGAACTGATATTGTACAGAATGGACAGAATCCCTTGATCTTCATGTGTACAGAGCAGCCTTTTGTCTATGTGGCATGTGCTGCTGTATTTTAAGCTGAGGTCTCTTGTTTCTTCAAGCATATGTCTTCTGGCTGGGCAGGAGTGTGTGATAGTCTGACTTAACGGATAGAGTGTGATGATTATACTAATCACAGACGCTGCTGCGCACGAACGGCTGCGAACTGTAAGAATGGTGACGGCGATGATGGGTTGATGTCATCGACCCGCTATGAACTGTACTCTCAGTCAGACACCTCATACCAAACTGGCGTTGACATCCATACACCCTGTCACTTCAGCCCCCGAGGTGATAGCACTGCTCTCCCCATTATGAGGGTCCCTCAGGAGGCTGCACTTTACTTCCCATGAAGTGGGAACACACTGATAGCCCCGTGACAGTGTAATTAGCAACTTCCCAATCAGACCTGCTATTCTGAAACAAAGAACTTTGGTGTCACATAACAAATGATGATATTGTTTGCAAAGACTATCAACTCAAAATAACAGTAACAGAATTTGGAGATGCAGAAAGTAATAAAATTTAGGGTTCTTAAAAAGTAACGCTGATTGTGAGGAAATACTGTCAGATGATGTAATGCTTCCGGAAAGAGTGCAGGTTTCATTCTCTCACTCTTTCTGTATCTTCTTTTCCACCACTCTACATTACTGACCTCTGTCTTCCTGTTTCTGAGCGCTCATTATATCACTATACTTGAGGAGACCTGGTTTAGCTTGTCTTGCTGCGACCTTCCAGACTCTTGCCAGGTCTTCTGCTTCATGGCTGCAGATTGGAGAAAAATGAAAGGAGAAATGGGGGATAAATGATATGGTCGCTATCAATGTTAAAGTGCTTCTATATGCATAATATAATATATAAAAAACATGGTATTTAATATTAAATACTATGTTTTTATATATTCAATTAGGTATATAGAATTTCATAAGTAATATACAATCAGTGTGTATGTGTGTGTATATATATATATATATATTCAAATATATATATAAAATAGTAGCATATTTGATTGTTCATTTTTAATTATTTACAGTGTGTGAATGTAGATACATAAAATTGTTTAATATATTTTAATAATAATAACAATAATAATAATAATAGATATTAAGTATTATAATTATTTAATTATTATATTATATACAAATAAGTATTAGCATAATAATGATAATAGTTTATTATTAATATGTAAATTAATTCATATTTGTATTATTAATATACATATTAATCATTTAATATAAGTATAGCAATTTTTGCTATAATAATAATAATAATAATCATAATACATTTAATATGTAATGATTTAATATGTATATTTAATATTACATTATTATACTTTGTTTTAGGACTTTATTCAATACAAATCTCCAGTTTTTTCCGCAAACAAAAATCAGTGCATGTGACCATATGAAGTCAATTCTCGTAACAGCAATTTTAGTCAGTCTGTGAATTTGCCAGCACAAGGTCTTCACGGTCACCTCAGCATGTTTTCGGTGGACTTTTTCTGCAGATCTGGTGAAGATGGCCACGCACGGGGTAGGAGTGATGAAAGAGGAGAGAGAGCTCTCTGAGATCCGGGCAGTTCAGTCAGCATCTCAGCAGGCTTTATGGGAACTATTGAGGACTCCACTGGCTTTTTTAGGTCCCTTTGAACAGGTGCTTTTCTCCCAGTGCTGCTGGCTTCTCTTTGGATCTCCAAACACAAAGAGCTGCTATATCCCATACATTTAAAGCCCCACTTGTTTGTGCGTGGACACACACATGCACTTATGAGCACACGTGGAAGCAAATGCACACAAACACTTTTGGGGTTTCTCTCAAAGGGACTTCCTTTGCACCTGTTTCTTTGTCCTTTTCCCCCCTCAGTGTATATATATGTATGTATGTATGTATGTATATATATATATATATATATATATATATGAGTGGATCTAACTCACCCAAAACAGCGTGGGTGAATTTGAGAGGCAAAATATCCTCTGGGTTCTCCCTCTTTCTCTCTCTGTCTATCTTTCTCTCTCTATCTCTGTCTCTCTCTCTTAAAGACTCCTCCGGATCTCATGATTTATGTATGAGGCTGAGGCGTGATTCATCTTGGCATGGGGAGAGAAGTTGTCCTTTGTCTTCTGCTCTGTTGGCCAGTAAGAGGTTTCCTGAGGTCTGGAGAAGGGTCTTAGAGTTCCTCTGGACTCGGACAGATGTGTGTGCATGTGTGTGTGTGAAAGAGAGGGAAGTAAGACTCTTTCTGGAGGTGTGGGAGTTTGCCCCACAGTTATTACCCAACTGGAACTGCTTCAGTATGGTGCTAGAGCCAGACTGCGACAGAGACACCATGTAAACAAATAAACAAACCACCCTAGACTGTCAGATACGCAGCAAGGAGGCTTAATCTTGTTATTGCTTAAACAGGACCCCGGTGGGAAATATAAAGATCCAACTAATCTAAAAAATTGGAGGCCTCTTACATTACAATGTTGTGATTGTAACATTCTTGCAGTAAATATAAATAAAATTAAAGTCGTTGTCCCAGATTTTTCTAGACCAGACATGCTTTTAACATGGGTGACATATTGGAGATAACATAAGGTAGCTAACTGAAAAAAAAGCATGAAATTTTAAATGAATAGCATGCTTTTTTTTTTTTTTTTTTTTTTAAAAGCCTTAAACAGTAGTTTTACTACTGTATATGAAAGGTATGAATAAATGCCGTTTATTTTGCAGTTCATTTTAAAAATATATGCAAATATGTATATTATGTACTATGTAGAGGTAGAAATAAATGTAGAGTTTATATATTATATTATTAAATATGTATGTAATTTTGTATACTAATGACCATTTGCACTGCTGTACAAAATATATAACTGTTCAAATATAACCATAATATCCCAGTACAATTTTAATCCCAAACCGTTTTATTGCTTTCTCTTAGTTCAGGGGCCAGTTGCATTAAAGGTTTAGACTAGTACATTTTTTCCCCTTTAAAACTGGTCAATATTTTTTTTTTTAAAATTCAGTTACATAAAAGCATAGATTAGTCTATGTTGAATCCAAAAATAAGACAGATTACCACTTGGCTAGAAGGTGGTCAAATTTGTACTTTAAGACACTGTGTTAACATAGTGGCTAAATTTAGGCAACTGGTGATTAAAGTATTAATTAAGTATTAAGTATAAATTTTAATGACAAATTAAACAATTGTTGACATACATTATGAGTATAGAGGTACAAATTTAAGTTAAAAGTAGCATAAATATATTTCTGACTTTTCCTTGGTACTGTAAATTTGAGCCTGAGAGATTATTGAGATGTCAGAAGTGGGATTACTGTGGTCTTTTCTCATCATAAACATTTGAAAAGCAGGATCTGTAAACAAACATCTCCATTTCTGCCTGACAGAAACAATTAAGGTATTAAAGAAATCTGTAATTCAGGTTATTGCTTTTCTATTGAATGATGCTTAATCCAGAAGATATGGGAATATACACACGTTCACTAAAGTTGTGGATTGAAAAAACCCAAACAACTCTGCAAACAAACAAGTGCAAGAGGGAGGTGTGTGTTCCTGTCTTTTTTAACATGACGGGGGATGGACGGATGCTGAGAGGATGAAAGCGCGCACTTCCTGGGGGTTTTTCGCTTTCTACATCACTCGCTCCAGCCTTCAGAATCTCCAACAGACGCACAAACGCAAAAAGAGCGAAATCTTGTCAAAGCAAGCAACGAGCACAGATTAGAGATACTTGTCCGCCTTCACAGCCTAAACAGCGTGGTCATTCCTGGGGGGATTTCAGACATTGGAAGAGAGAGAAGAGGCTGTTTGGGGAACAGTCTGCTACAAAACCGCCAATTTCATACTACACATGTGGATTAAGTCTCTCCTCTTTCAAATGCCCATGTAACAAATGACATTCCTGCGACTGCAGCAGGGGCGCCGGGCCTGTATTCAGATGCTCTTGTGCCTGGCAGTGCCCGGCCCGTGCCAGATTGTCTGCAGGCGGCGTTCGCGCCGGCTTTGATCGCGTGCCAAAGCGGCCTCACAGGCACTTGGCTCCCCAATCACTCCCCCATCAATACGCTGGCACGCCGTCCTCATATCAAAAATGACCCAATTAGTAGACATCGATGTGTTCTGACAGGCACTACCTGCTGGAGTGAAGCTTTTCTCTCTCCGCGCCGCTCGCAACCCTTCCGTGCGCTTTGAAAACGGCGAGAGGTGAAAATGCAGTTGTTTGTTTCCCTCTTTCCTACCTGTCTTGGTGCTGCCTGCCCCCCTCCACCTCCCCACCCTCAGGGTAGTCTTTGAACAGCGGTTTGGGTGTCAGAGGCGCGCGTGCAGAAAGCAGTTTAACTAAAACTGTAGTGAGGTGATTAGAGTACCTACTGACAGGAAACATTGTTCTCCCACTGACTGATTGTCAGCACTCATCTTGGCAACTGACAGCCCGAATCCTTCTACATACCCACCTCCACGCCCCCTCCCGATGGCTCTGAGCTCTCCGCATGTGTGCGAGAGGGTATTTCATCGTCCCTCTTATGCATGCCTATCAAAACCTCTGCCTGAGCACTCAATCTTGCGCGTGTGTGGGGAGGCTTCAGCAAAGATGGTGGTAGATTCATCAAACATTCATACATCACTCACCTCAGGAATCGGTGCTCAGTGAAGTACTACACCAGATTCCCTTTGATTTCGCTCCGATCAGACGCCTTCCTATCATTTCTCATGCGCCGCTCTCCGCTTCATCCGCAGACTCGAGATGGAGCCACCCTGCCAACTCAACAGGCAGTCCTCCGAGCTATACGTTGGCAAATATAACAGCCCTGCCTTAATGAAAGCCAGCTTCGATGTTTCACGCAGCCGCCATTAGCCAAGAGAACTAACAAGACTTCTAGCTGCTTCTGGGAGTTTCTCTCCACTTCTCACGCTCATCAGGTGGGACTACTGCAGTTTTGGATGCCAGTAACTCTTAAGAAGTGTTGTCAGTCAGGATGTTTCAAAATGGACAGAATTCTAAGTGAAAAATCTAGTTATTTTAACAACAAACTTGTATGTGGTAAAGCAGTGGTTCTCAGCCTTTTTGACACCAAAAAGCCCCTCTTTGTCCAATACAATATTCCTTATGTACTTCTTTTTGCTCTGTTGTAATAAATATAAATAATAATAAAAAAGTCAGTTTTATGGTTATGTTAATGTAATTAAATAATTTTAAAACTTATTGGGGTCCACCTGAATGTTTGCAGAGGCCCCCTAATGGGCCCCAGCCCCCTGGAAAGGAGCCACTGTGCTTTGACATAAGTGGCATAAACATATGATCATACTTTCAGAAGGAAGAAGTGCAAAATTTGTACCAATAGATTGTCACTGTAGTAAAGCCCTTAGATCAACACCCTTTTCACCTTATCTAAACCTAAAGTGAGCATAAAAAAACGAAACAATAATTACTGTAATAACGTTATTAATAATAATATGCACTCTTTAAGGGTAGGTACTGTAAGCCACCAAGGTACATCTTTTTTTGCTCATTGCTTCAGATGATGTATACCTAACATATACATTACATATTGTAAATAATGTAATGGTCATATAACATTCAGATTTGTCATGTTATGGTCAAGAGATTTAATGCATGCTCTAATTTAATACTTTACTGTATTGCACAAGCCTTTTTTGTGTTTCGTATAATGTGCTTAACCCTGGGTTAGCATCTTTTTAAGCAACATTTCACACAAATAAGCAACATTTTACACCATTTTGAGATTGTTAGTTTTTAACAAAGTGGTGCTAACCAAAGGTATACAGTGTAAAACCAAATTTATACGGTGATAGAACGCTAGTTTAGCAACACACAGCCAATTACAATCTGCCTCACCTCAAAAATTATTCATGCACGTTCTCACAAAAATTTTCACACACTGTTTACTTTAAGAAAAAGTTACAAATGTTAACAGAAATAAAGTGTTTTGATATTACACAAATAATCTTACAAAAATAGATCCCACGCACTGCTATAACAAATCATATTTGAATGATTTTAGTGATTATATTAAATGATTTCTGTCATGCAAACTTCCACAGGCATTGTTTTCGAATATTTCACAACAAATCACTTCCAGATGTACAAATACTAAGTTTCATATTACACATTATGCATTGTAAGACATCGTAGGTAATCAGGCACAAGATTCTTTGATTCTTTGTAATACAAAGTTCCATTCCACACATACAAATATGCAATATTAGAGCAAATTCTGCTAGTAACCTTAACAATAAAAACTCTTCAATCTGTTTTGCACACTTTTACAGAACAGCTGAATTATTCAGTCCAAAACAACAACAACAACAAAAAGAGTAAATTTCACAAATAATTCCAAAGGAACAGCAAGCAACACACTGAATTAAACATGAAATGTGAAGTAGAAAAACTTTACATTTCTAGTTAATAATCACAATTCTGAATGTTGCAAACTATCCATCCAGCCATCTCTGTGAAGTTCTGTATTTCTTTTTCTATATTTCTATTTTTTGCTATACTTAATGCCCGTATGGGTCCATCTGGGCAGTGAGTGAGTATCTGGGTTCAGCAGCTGATGTCCTGTAGCTCTGAGCTGGTCGTTGTGGAGGCCTTGCAGGTCTCTACTGCCATGTTTCGGCAAGCTGCTCGCATCGACAAACATTTGGCACAGACATCACTACCAGCTGGAGCGGGCATCTCTGCCATTCTGAACGTCCCCTAATGTCACTCTCTCTCTCTCATCTGTCACATAAGCCTCATGTTAACACACACAGACTTCTCGCCCCATTGGCTTGTACGCAGGCGAGACGTAAGTGAACTCTTAAGAGTCGGTCCTCAGATAAAATCTCATGTAATTAGCCATAATAGAGGTAGTTAAAGAACTCGGAAGCAGATGTTTGGCAGGGAAATTGAGACGCTGGTATATAACATCGGTATTTTAAGGTGAGGCGGCCACCTGAGGCTATACTGTTTCCAGATCAGTCTTACAGATAGCCTTCAGTGAGCAACATCAATTCTGTCAAGCGCGATCTGATTCCAGATTAGCTCTACCACTTTAAAGCAGCTCTGAGAAAGCATCTACAGCTGTGGAAGTGAGTTCCTGTGGAGTGGAGAGAGGGTTGCAGCTGTGCTTTGGAGCAGGTGTGTGAATGTGGATGAACTTGGATGTGGCTGTTGTCCACTGCGTGGCTTTTACCTATAGCTACAGGCTACAGACAGCCCGATTTACCCCATTTCAGTCTGATAGTGCTGTTAAACGTGATATCATAAAACATATCTCCTGTGTGTTGCGTTACAGGATTATGCAGATTGTTGCTAAAGGAGATTTCAATATATGAGATGACACCTGATCCCGGAAGAGCTCTGAGCTTGGCAATATGTGCATATTTTGTATCCTTCATGGTAAACTGTGATGATTTGAGTGAGTTTTGTTAGGTAAGTAAACGAATTACATAGCATTCATTTTTAAATATTGATGAACGCTGTTTTACAAAGTTGTTTGTCCGCTGTTCATTAGCATTCTCACAAAACAAATACATGGAGTTGCGCTAGACAAATTATATTCTTTCTCACCCTGGGCTTATTTCCTCTGCTATTTTTGTCAAGATAATATTTCAAACTCTTAAAAAAAAAATAGTAACAGGGAAGGTAGGAAGAGGCTTTTTAAGGACATTGTTTATCTACGAGTAAAACAGCTGAAGAGACGCGAGGCTAATTTGTACACCTTGCCACATCTTGCCTGCTAGTGGAGGGAGACTCCAATAAAAAGATTTTCCAGCTTTTACCATTATCTTTTGATATATGTCAGGCTTGCAGGTGCTTTACCATGGCCTGAGGGGAGAGGAGGTGTTTAAGATAAAAGACAGGTTATTACGATGTGACAGAGATTCAACAGGACCTGCAGGTCAGGACACTAATGCATGCTAGACGGAGAGCTCTGTTTGGGCTGTTTATAGACTGACTGAAGTCTACCTGCATACCTATATTAAACTATTATGCATGTAGTTTTAACACACTTTTTAATACACCAGCAAACCCAATTCAGGCGTTAAGAGGCTTAATATTTAAAGTTAGTTATTTACAGTTAAACTGACTTTGTGGAAAAGCAGTTTCCTTCAAGTTACATTTGAAGATTCAAAATAAGCCATCATGCTTAAAAATAAAGATTCTTTATTATAATCTATGGTTCCGTGAAGAACCACTAACAAGAAAAAAAAAAAGGTTATTTTAAGAACTGTTCACAGAAAGGTGCTTATATGGCATCACTGCAAAACCTCCTTTTGTAACCTTTTTCATCTACATTTTTACTTGTTTTAAGCCACTGTACTGTTTCTTTATTTATATTCAATATTTATTTGTATCAGAGTAACATTTATCCGGCACAAACAATTTTAAATGAAATAAAGCAAATAAAAAACATATATAACTGAATAGAAAATATTGTGATGAACGGCGCATATTTAAGTAAATGCTATATTTAATGTCTCTTAATATTATTTATTAATATTTTTTGAAATAGAAAATGTTGGAAAAGTTTTGTTTCAGAATACCTAATGTGGTGTATCTTTTGGTGAGTCGTGCACCTTCTCTGTACATACCTTTCAGGAGGAACCATGGCTTGTTTGTTTTTGTCTGGTATGGGAAAAATCACTTTGAAAAATCATCCAGAGAAGCAAAAACGTAAAACACCTTTCTAGTTAATTAACCCAAATCCTTTCAGCGTGGTTTCACCCTGTTTTAAAAGCTTGAAACTTGACCATTAACCTCAAAATGGATGAGAGAGCGCTCTCTCTTCGACTTTTTTCTTCTCCCGCAAAATGTGACATAAAAAGCCTGTGAAATGAAATGATGAGTTTAAAACGTCTTTTTGAGGCAAACCCAATTAGGGCTCGCACAGTTTTTTCCACCTCACAAAAAGCCTTACATTAGGACGAGGGCTAGTTATTAGTTCCGCAGTCGTTATTTTACAAATCATTTCTGTTTGCCTTCCACACGCTGTGGCAGAGAGTGGGCTCCAATTAGAAAGGCATTAAAACAGCAACCAGGACTTAGCTGCATTACACCCAGCAATGACATTCCACCTGCCATTATGTTATTAGCAAAGAGCTGGATCGAGAGAGGAAAAAAGCCTTTTAATTGAAAATAAAGAGAAATAAAGGCATTTTGAAAGTAGCAGCTGTTAGCTTGCGGATCTCTCAGCAGCTGTTGCTGTCAAGTCTGAATCTGGGCCTATTCACCATAAATCTCTCTCTTTGGAATGACCACGTAGTGCTGGCTGGTCCTTCGCTTTGTTCAGCCTTAATGCCGCTTTTCAAAACGAGCTCTGTGGTAATGCTGTGTGCGTTTTCAGACTGGACTGGGAACAACAGTAATACATTTGAAAGTAAAATCTGTACTGGAACTTTGAAATCATGTTTCATTGGTATGTTGACATTTAGTGTGCATACAAAAACAATAAACTCTGATTTGACTTTTTAATGGCTTTGTCGCTTGCAATCTGACAGATGGACCAGGACGGACCCTCTGTGCACTATATGTGCATTGATGGGTCATCTATCATGTGTGTTGGGTCATTGTTTGTGGCGGCACGAGGTCCTGGGCCACAGCCCAATAAATTCCCACAGACACCTCAACGCCCATTATCCCATCCCGCACAAATGGACGTCAGCATCCTTCAGGTTTATTTTACCTCCTGTCTGTTCAAAGCAACACTGGTCTAACAGGATATCAATTTATTGAACATTTATAATTAAGTCCAATTATTAGTGTTTTTTGCAGGTTACATCTTCATTCCACTGGGTGGCGACAAGTGACTGTGTCTTTTTTGAGCGAGTCATTGAATCAGTTTGTTCAAACACACTGACTCATTCAGGATCAGGCAAGCGACTGGTGAGTGAGTGATTGAATCATGAATCATTTACTCAACTGATTAGTTCAAAATATTGATTCATTCAGAGGGGAATCTCAGAACCATTCACTCATCAGAATCGTTCAAAAACACTTTTTAGTCAGGAACGAACGAAACAAGTGTGTGATTGAATTATTCACTGAACAAATTTGTTCAATTAATTCAGAAACCAATGAAAGAAGCTGCAGTCTCAAAAATTCGCTCATTTGATTCATTCAAACACAATGATTCAATTAGGAACGAACGAAACAAGTGACCTCTTTTGAGTGAGTGTTTGAATCATTCACTCATGCCGGTTCCTTTAAAAACACTGATTCGTTTAGGAAGAAATAGCTACTGAGATTTCAAACGGTGGATTTGTTTGGATTTATTTCCTTTGGCACAGAAAAAACAGACAAAGTAAATGCAAATATGACATCTAAAATATACGTTTATCAACATTAACTTAGTGTTTATTGAACTGCTGTGTATCAAAATCGCAGTCTCTCTGCATATGTTGCTCAGCTGTGTTTACATTCTGAAATTATGTAAAGCGGCGCATGCTCGTGTGACATTGCGTAATTGTAGTATAATATTTTAATTATGTCATTAATATTCTCAGTATTGCTTTCTAACATGTTCTTGTACTACCAGAGTTGATTTGCTGGTCTCCATGTGCTGTGTCGTATAACCAGTATGATTAAGAATGAGATTGAGCTGGGTGTGTTGCGCTTTGGGCTCGAGCTGCAGACTGTAATGATGAACTGTGAGCTTGCGTTCCTCCATCCAGCCTTGCTGCTGACCCGAGGTCAGGGCTACAGCAGCGCTGGGAGAGGAGGACTGTGCATAAATCTGCTTAGCTGCATACATGCAATGAAATAGTGTCTCATTAAATTGGTGGTTTAGATATAGCTGCACATGTTAGTGTGTTGGTATACATTGCAAGTTGATCGTGCACTGCTGTATATCTATACACAGTAGTTCAGGTATACTGTGTGCCTTTTACATTTCTAACCACAGTATAATCCTTTCTATGTAACTAAGGCTAAAAGCTGCCTATCATAATAATAAGCTATATAGAGACCCAAACTATAAAGTCAGGTCTCTCTTAACAGCCAGTCATAAAAATGATAAATAAACATATAGAGTCCAAGTTCCCATTGGCCCTTGGTTTCACCCTTTCTCGTTTTCTCTGTGGTTAAGGGTTAGCATCACTTTAGGTCATTTCCTTCATTTGCCTAGACATGAAATGGTACCAAATTAGTTCACCCCATTGCCCCTTAGTCCTCCCACCCCTTTCTATTCCCTGTCAGAGAGTTGTGTGTTGCCATTTGGCCACGAGGCATTGTGTGTTTTGCAGCCTTGCCAGCAACTGCCATTTGGACTCTTAAGAGGCAGAGGACCCTCCCCCTTTGAACTGCAGCCAGCTTTCTATGCTCTCTATTTTTCTTTCTCCCTCTCTCTTTTTTTAAATAACTTCCCCGGAAGGCACTTCCCTCTTTTTTCTCTCCACTTCACACCCCCTTCCTTTTAATTTGACCATGGCTCTCTCTGGCAAAGCTGTGATGCTGATAAGAAAGGTATGGCTGCGTTTAACTGACAGCTTGCCGTCTTCCCGATTGTATGTGCATGTGCAAATGCGTTTGTGTGCGTTTAGATCTGAATTCAATGCCACTCAGTGAGCTCTGCTCTTAAATGCATCCCGTGGGGGGTTTCAGTCTGTAATATTGCGTAAAACCGAGATGCTAGACTGTGAACGTGAATGCATGATAAGTCCCAGACAAACCATGTGAATTTGATACGGTGCCTCCAAAAAGCAATGCTTTCAAAGTCTTTCAGTTTACATGTTAAAGTCTGCCCGCTTCCATACATATACTCCCTCTTCTGTCTGCAAGCTTCAAAGTCAAACGATGATATAACTGTCTATGTTACTACTTAATCTAATCACATATAAAATAGCATTGTGGTCTTTTTTTTTCTTTTTTAGTTTTAGAACATGATTTGTTGTCCAAAGTAATTTAGTGTCTTTATATCAGTGGTTTTCAGCCTTTTTGACTCGAAGGCGCCCTGTTGTCCAACACAATATTGAAAGGCTCGCACATATAGAGATATAAACAAATAAAAATATTCATGCTGTAATGACAAACATGCTTGTTTTAAAAACTTTTTTTTGATATAAGAAATGTCAACCATGATTAATTTTATGATTAAAAGAAGGTTCAAGGACCATAGTTATTGAGGGAGACAAAAATAAATATTTGTAAGAATTGAAATGACTTAGATTATAGTTAGATTGTTCTAATATGTTTTTATTATAATTTACTCTTATTATAATTTCATCACAAGCTGCTTTTGATGCAACTTTATAGCAGTCAGTTCACACATCAATATTACAATTAACACATTAAAATTAATATTATTGTTTTATTTATTTTCTTTTAAAGGAAAAGAAAATGACTTTTATTTACAAGTCTTACTGATAACATCATTTAACATACAAAGTAATTGGATTCAGCATCTCTATGCCATGAAAAGTAGCTTTTTTTCTTTCTTTACCTTGTGTAAAAAATTATCCAATTTTCTGTCACCTTTTGCAAACATGTAAATATGAGGAAATGTTCTAGATCTTGCTCCTGCACCAGCACCAGGACCCTGTTGGTGGAAAATGGGTAAGTGAGGCCTAGGATTCAATGACAGATGTGAGGAGATAGGCAATGTAGACTATCAGCTTGCCCAGGGGGCTTGCTCTCACTTGTCATGGGATGGAGAGAAAAAGACCCCTAGACACCTGTCTGACACCTCTCATCAGCGCAGTATCCTGAATCCTGCAGAGGGCTACTGATGGTCTGAAATCTCACACCTTTAAGCTACTGTTTGCACTCAACGCCTGTCATATCCACTTTACAGAACAACAGCCTGGAGGTGCGCGAAAGAGGCAGCCATTGTAAAACAAAGAGCTGAAAAAAGCAAAATCTGTCGTATTATGGCATCATAATACATTGTGTCATCCACAATGCAATGCGAAGCATTAAAGATATAGCCTCCCGTGCTTCAGCATTTATTTTGTCATGTGGGATTATTTCTAACAGACTGTTTCCGTGTGAACATGTCTGTTTTGTCGCTGTGAAAGCGAGAGAGATGGTTGGTCGCGTGCCAGTGTTTGTAATTAAGGCTGTTCTGTGTTCAAAAACATGGGGTCTTTAAACATAAATGTAAAAAAACATGCGTGAGCGCTCCCTCTCTCTCTTTGCCGTCTCTCTGTACTCCTTGTGAGTGAGGGCGAGCGGGGAGGGAGGTGACCTTGCCGGCTGTAATTAAAGTGAAACACCTTGACTTGTCACCATTGGCTCAGACAGCTTAAATCTCCCTAATGTAAATCGGCCCGCTGCTGACGCGCTGCTAGGCATGGCCACGGAGAAGATAGAGGCGGTGGTGATCCATCTCTGTACACACACGCAGACGCACACACACACACGCAAGGTCTCCCACCCAATTGTGTTAGCATGCGTTTTTATTTATTTTACACACCAGACCAGACACCATGTTGCAAAGCTTCATAGCCACAAAGCCTCTTGGGATAGTGGCGTGTTTGCTTATGAAACGGGGCTGAAATGTCACAGAGTGGTTAGAATATGTGGGCTTTATTAAAGGAACATTCTGGGTTTGATACAAGTTGATCTCAATTGACAGCCATTGTGGCATAATGTTGATTACCTCAAAGTTCATTTAGATGTGTCTCTCTTTTTCTTTAAAATATTGAGGTTGCAGTGAGGCTCTTATGGAAGTGAATGGGATCAGTCTGTTAATGTTAAAATACTCATTTTAATAGCATAGCCACAAGATGTAAACAATACACATATACACATATACATATACATATACATATACATGTTAACATGATTTAAACCAAATAACAGAAAATGTAGCAAAACATCCTAATGTACATTACTCATAACAAAAATAAGAAGAAACAACATTAATTATATAAAATATAATCATGTGTTGACATACAGGGGTTCTGAGACTTTTTACTGTAAATTATACACACAATTTTCATATGTACAAATGAATTTGACAGTATTTGAAAAAATGGCATAATAATGTGATGTTAAACCATTTACAGTTTTTTTTAATGATATATGGCAAGATACTTTACAGTTAACCAATTAAACACATTTGTATTATAGCATTTTTGCAGTGTTTCTGTAAAACTTTTTGTACATTGATATCCAGTTTGACTTGCTATGATATTGTAAAGCCAAAATTACCGTAAAAATAATAAGTTTTAACAGAATAATTAATGCAAGTGTTTTTTTTTTAAATTTTTTTAAATAAAATCATAAGCTTCACATCAGCTTTTGAATCCTTTGCCCGTTGTAAGTGTTTCATCATACCCTTCATTATTGTTTTTTAAAGAAAATTTTAGAGAGAGGAGTCAAAATAATTTTTGTGATAATGCCACAAATGCTGTCTATTGAGATTAGCTTGTATTGAACCCTAAATCATTTGATTTATGAACACTCATTTGGCACATAAAGTGAGTTCATATCTGTGTGTAACAGAATCTAAAATCAAATACAAAGAAAAAATATGAATAGCACTTTTACAGCAACAAGTTAAATGAGTGTATTTCACATGGAGAAGGATCAAAAGAAGAACTATTTAATGATTAGGGAATGAGAGGCCGCCTCAGATAAAATTGGTGGGGAGGAGGAATGCCTGCCAAACAGCTCTGGGCTGAATAGATGGCATGTAGGAGAATGTTTCTGGGCCTGTGTGCCAATATTACCAGTTGTCGGCAGCCCATGCCAGGCTGTTGCTGCCTGGGCAATGGGAACAGTGACAGGAGTCAGATGCCCAGTCTGTGTCAGTGCCAGGCACTGTGCCCAATACCTCTGACCTACAGGGCAACCGAGCACATGCCGCATGCTGAGAGGGCACAGAGGGCATGCACAAACATATACCCACGTGTTCTCAGTCCTATACGGGCCTCTGAGTTGGCAGGGTTATGTAAGCAGGGAGTCCTCCTGGCATGAACCTCGCGTCTCTATAGGTCTCTAGTGGGCACAGCCTATAGCAGAGCTAATTTAGTGCCAACTACAGGCCTTGGAGTCTCTCAGAGCGACAGCTTTGTTTTCTTGGCATTGTCTCAATTTGGGTGTCTGTCTTGGCAAATTGCTTGAGATTCCTGGTTGCCTTAAGCAGTCGCAGTATTTGTTTAAATAAAAACTATATCTCATTTTTATCAACTTAGGTGGTAACAAACTTTGTTTAGCCAACCTTGATTTTGTCCATAGTAACTTGAAATCACATTAAATTTGACAAGTACTTGTAATATAAGCATGAGATGAAGTATCAAATGTTCGTAAATGTTCGAAGTCTATATATTCGGTTCAGTGTTTATGTATGAGCAATGATACATTGCAGGTATTTGAGTGAATCTTTTATAACACACTTAATCTTTACAAAATGTATTTTTTTGTAAAGTATATTGTAATGTTATGATGCCTAAATTCACTTGCAGCATTGAAATGATTGATTTTAATTGTTGGTGTTTCGTTTTTCTATTTAAAATAGTTTAATTTTAATATCGTCCATTTAATGAATATCAATCATAACATGATAATTATTGGCTAAATTGTTAGATTTTCTTAAAATCACTGTATTATAGTATGGTATAGTATATAGTATGCTATAATTTCTACAAGGGACCTAAAGTAAAGCTTAGCCCTCAATGTTTGGGATCTCAGCAGAGCCTGAGCATCTGCAAAATTTTATTCAGTTTTCTTTCTTCTGTCAGAATCTGATGGTGAAGCGGGGTTAGTTCTCCACAAAAGCAGCTTCTACAGAACACTCCCTGTGTGGCCCGCTGAACAAAAAGTCAGCTCGAGAGGGATTGCAGGATCCTGAGAACAGTGGAGAAATTCTAAAAGAAAGAGAAAATAAGAACGAACGAAAAACGCAAATATGGCAGCAAAACCATTTAAATGGTAGTTCAAATTTCAGCCATGTAATGTAGCATTGCAGATGTTTAACTGCTACACCAGGTCCACACCATCTGTAAACTCTGCGGACACCACACAGGCCAATGCCATGAAAAAGTGACGGGATGTCACATGCATGTCTTCAAGCTTCCTGTGTCATTGTCAGTGCTTATCAGGATCTAGAGTTAGAAAATCCTACCTGCTTTAATAAAAGCTCTATCTGAAGCACCCGCCACACACACACACACACACACACACACACACACACACACATATTTCTGTATGTAAAGAACCGTGAATGCGCAGGAAAGGAAAATGCGTTTAATGTCGCAAATTTCTTATTGCCTGTCAGTCTCTTTAATTTGATCTGACGAAGGACAGTTACCATTTTGGGCAGTGAAGTCAAGGAACATATTGGCAGTGAGACTGGCAGCTAATAAAGCCAGCTGGAATTCACTCGCCCTGAGTATCTGCCTCCACCCCCCCTTTATTTATAAATCTCAATATTGTTATTATGAAGATATCATAGGTGTATTAAGGTTCACCTATCTCTTTTCATGCCCCCCGAACTAATAATGTGTTATTGATTTGGCAGACTTCCTGTCTGCTTCCCTCCCATGAGGCATCACCTTTCAGTTCTTTCTTCCTCTACGTTGAATCATGTCTTTGTTCGCGTTTGCGCTGGCAGTGGTAGGATGGGTCCATTTTCTTTATTGCTCCTGATAAAGATGCCAACAAATGCCCTGAGGAAAATCGTGGCTGATTATTTTCAACATCTTTTCAAAGACGTCTATGAACATGTAGATTTTTCTTAATCAAGTTGTCAAAACTGGACTTTCATTGGTTTATTTAAAGCTGAAGAGTGTAATTTGAAATACTAGCTTTTTGTGCACAGACAACTACAACTAAAACCATTTGTAGGTTGATTTACTCAGATTGTTTTGATTGTGGCTCTGTGGCTCTGTTTGTTTTAGCATCCCAACCAGCCTGGCATAGCAACACTAACTAAGCATTTGGGTGGGGCTACCTGTTTTTATTCCATTCATTTTAAATGAATACATTTTTAACAATGATTTATAAACCTTCAAAGACAAATATGCTATGACCTTTAAGTTTAATCATTAATGGAATATGCTTTTGTTGAAAGCAGTCAACACAAGAGTGCAATGCCTGGTGGAAAAACAGCAAATTGCCTGTTTCCACCACTGAATAAAAAATTAAAAAAGGTAATTGCGACTTTTTATCTCAGAATTCTGACTTTTTTTCTTGCAATTGTGAGTTTACATCTCAGATTTGTGTCATATAGGAACTCACAATTCTGACTTTTTTCCTCAGAACTGTGAGATATAAACTCACCATTGTGAGTTATAAAGTCAGAATTGTGGGATATATTACTCGCAATTCTGACTTTTTTTCTGGCAATTGCGAGTTATAAAGTCCTGTTCCGAAGAGAAAAAAAGACTGATATGTTCTCAGAATTGCGAGTTTATCTCAAAATTCTGACTTAATAACTCACAATTGCGTTTATATCCCACAATTCTGACTTCATTTCTCACAATTGCGAGTTTACATCTCACAATTCTGAGTCAGAAGTCAGAATTGCGAGATAAAAAGTTGCAATTACCTTAAACGGGCTTCCATAGTGATTCACCTTGTAGCTGGTTGGTTTATAGCATATAACTCTTAAAAGTAGCTTCTTTTTTTAAAGTCCCTTGGAAAAAATGAATGGGAAAAATACGTCCAGACCCATGGTCACTGAAAAAGTGGATGGGCACTGTTGCACTCTCTTGGGGTGCGTTCTGGAAACCTGTTCAAAACTATCCTTATTTTTTCAGTTCTATTTGGTGACACTAAAAGCTAGAAATTGCACAGTTCATCTTTAAATGAATGCATTGCTCAGCAAATCTGCATTTTAAACTTTAGTTGGAACTTAAACTGCAAGTTCACTGCACCACTAACCATTGCCTTGGCCTTCGTCCCATAACTTGCCAGGAAGGAAGAAAAGGAGGTGAAAGAATAAGAGAAGGGTTAGAAAGAGAGAAGCAGAAATAAGCAGCACATGTATATATGCGAATATATACACCATCAGCACAAAATTTGGCTGACTCAGCTGACGGTGGTGCTTTGCTGCATGTTAAAACACATAGTGGCAAAGCCCATTAAAAATGAATGCGGCACGATAATCACATTCGCACTTAAAATTTAATGCCACTACAGTGAGGCTGACAAAGAGGAGCCGGGCCGGGGCACCGTGATTACAGTTCTGCTTGTGAAGTTAAATGACGGGGTGACGGCGTGCAGTTGCCTTTCTGAACTCTGTCTGATTTAGAGTCTATGATGGGTCAAAGCTGATTGTAGTACTAACAGTACTAAAAGAAACTGCGCTCAGGCTGACCTTTGACCTCTAACCTGTGCACCAACAAAAGAGAGCAAAGACTTACAAAAGATTTACATATATAGAATATATAATTTATGTTGCAAATGCTTAAACATAGTGTCATTTTGCAAAAATGTTGCTTTATTACAGCTCAAATACTGATTTGTGCTTTGTCAGAGATAACTAAATATGAAGTCACACTTTAAAAAGGCAGTCAAAAGTAGGCAAGGGTAAATATTCCATTTTTTTTTTTTTAATTTAAAATCAAATGTATGTGGCAGTGTTATTTTGGTTTTATGTTATTGTAGTATTAGTTAAGATTTTTAATTGTTTTTAATTTTATATTTTCATAATGTATTTAATTTTAGTCATTTTGTTATGTATTTTTTGTCATTTTTATTAGTTTTTGTTTTTTAAAATACATCTCTATTTAGCTTTATTTTTTATTTCAGATTTTGTTTTAGTAATTTTAGTTCAGCTTCAGCTTTAGACTTATTTCAGTTAGTTGTCATAGCTGCATTTCTAATTTTCATGTTCAAGTATTCATGTATTCATTTAGTACGGTATTTATGTTTTATTTCAGTAAATGAAAACTATTTTTAATGCACTGGTATGTGGCACAAATTCAGCTCTTAAAATTCAGATCAAATTTACTATATGCTAATGCATGTTACATGTTTTTTTTTCCAGATACAAATGTCAGTACACTTCAGGTTTTATATTCAGAATCAATCAAATGTGTGTTCCTTTGATTGTAAGCCCTGATACCTGATTTGCAAACAAATGACAATTGTTGTTAATGAGTTTAATAGGATTGTGAATAATTTTTTCAGTCATTTTTTCACGATTTTGTAATTTGTCCACTAAAAGTCATTCAAAAGTTATTGTTTTTTTTGTGTGTGTGTGTGTTTTTTATTTGAGGAGCCAATAGTTCTCAAGTCATTTTCTGTGTTGGTCAGATTCACAGGTTCACGAAATCGGAAAAACATTTGAACGTGTGTTTGTGTTGTAAATGCATCCATTCACACATGCGCCCACTCAGACGTGTGGATCGGACCAGGGGCTTTCCAGCCCACCCCCTCGTGAAGTGGCCTTTCGACTGCGAAGAAGGACTCTTTATAGAAAACGGTAAATTAATTTTCCTCTGTTTCAAGCATAATACTGCCAGCTACAATGGGCACTCTTGAGGATGTCTCTTGCCTGTGTCTGTGTGCATTTATGGAGGTAAAGTGATTGAAGGGGGGCTCTTTTGCAACTCCTAGTCCTTAACCCCACCTTCACCCTACATACACATGCTCCCCACTTACCCTTCTAGTGTTCTAGAACTTTCTCTTGGTGCCTCTGAGGTCAGGTGGCCCTGAAAAGGTGCCTTCATAAACAGAACGGCTCCTTCATTAGGAACTAGAGATATCACTTTCTCTCCCATACACCTCAGCCCCTCACCCGGAGCACAGTCCTCTGGACTCGCACAAAAGACCTCCGTCTTTGGAACGAGCAAAGAAAAGAGAGCAAAAGAAAAGCGACATTTTCAGTAATGAGAAAGTGGGGCCAAAAAGGAACAGCGGGCTTTATGGGTGGGCAATTGAGCACCTTGCAGTTTCAGAGAGTCAGTTTGTTCATGGTTTCGTTCGCTCTTTTCACTAGACTTTTCTCAAGGAAAAGTGACAGAGGAACAAACCGAGAGCATTCTTAGCAAATAAATGTGTTTGTTGAGACATTCATTTCAACTCTTGCCTGCATCATTAGGGTAGCGTCTTACCGTCTGCATTCTCAAATTATGCAAAAGCCCTCGCTATTTTAAGACATCTAGTTCAGAAACATAAATCGATATGTGTCCGATGCTTAGACGCATCACTAGATCTACCTAAGAAGCTCAAGTATGCCCTATTATCTAGGTCACAATATGTGGAGCGGTTTCAACAGATGGGTCAGTGCCAATTCCCCAGGCGAACAGAAGTTTTTCTCTGTTTCGTTCTGCTTGTCATTTCTTTCTGGAGTTGTGCACTGGATTGTCTGTGTTATTGTGTCATTTCAGGTATTGTCTGAGCATACACACAGTCATGTGTAATCACACACACACACACACACACACACACACACACACACACACACACACACACACACACACACACACACACACACACACACACACACACACACACACACACACACACACACATACATACACATTCATGCATGCACTAACATTCTCCTTTGCCTGTCACTCTAAAAACATTTATACAAGGGAAAGCCAACTGGGTCACATGCAGTTTTAAAGACCTTTTTTTCTTCTCCATTGATTTATTAATGCACAAGTAATATCTATAACTGCAAATACACTAGCCGCCAGTTGCCATACAGCAGTAGGGAGCCTTATTAGTGTTAATGCATGAATGCTGTAAAACAGGAACTCTTTTCTATAGGGTAATGTTAAATTTGCTTGTGTTCTCTCTGTGTAAATGCTAGTCTATATGATATGGGAAAGTGTAATCCCTCTATTGAATGATTGTGTAAGGATATTCTTTTTAATACTACCATATTAATATTTTGGAAATAAGTCTCTTATTGTCATCAAGGCTGCATTTATTTGTTCAAAATACAGTAAAACAGTAATATGTAAATTGTGTTCTATTTTAATATATGTGTCCTTGGACCACAAAACCAGTCTTAAGTCGCTGGGGTATATTTGTAGCAATAGCCAAAAATGCATTGTATGGGTCAAAATTATAGATTTT
Source organism: Acrossocheilus fasciatus (assembly GCA_036784905.1). Classification (NCBI taxonomy): domain Eukaryota; kingdom Metazoa; phylum Chordata; class Actinopteri; order Cypriniformes; family Cyprinidae; genus Acrossocheilus; species Acrossocheilus fasciatus. The sequence goes on from CM071953.1 coordinate 24,694,938, forward strand.
TCTTTTATGCCAAAAATCATTAGGATATTAAGTAAACATCATGTTCCGTGAAGATATTTTGTAAATTTCTTACCGTAAATGTATCAAAACATAATTTTTGATTAGTAATATGCATTGCTAAGAACTTCATTTGATGTATAAATCTCAATTTCAAAAAATTTATACTTAAGACTGGTTTTGTGTTCCAGGGTCACATATATTAAAATGTAAAGTTTTACTTTTGTTAGTATTTTAGTAGCAATTTTAACAACACTGACTTCTGATTCAGAGTGTTTTCTGTCATTTCTTCAGTTTACTTTCTTGAAGTCCTTGCACACTGCATGAGTTTTTTCTTCTTTTTTTTCCGTATTCGTCATCCTTTCCTGTAAAAATGCTTGCTATGGATGTGAAAACGCAGAAAATCAAACCTGATTCAAATTTCTTTTTATGACGGGCGAGGCAGTGTGTAAACGTGATTGACACAACAGGAGGTCGTATTTTTTTTTTATTTTAAATTTTTTTGAATTTTGAACTCAGTGTGCAAAGACATTTAGTGACATGGTTATGATTATTTATAACATAAACATACATCAACATTACAGATTACTTACATCGTTGAATGCAAATAATGAAAATGCATTAGCATTTACACCTTTGTTAACTGAAAACACATGCTAATGCCAAGAGTAAAGGAGGCCATATGAGTATTTTCATTTTGCGCTAAAAAGACGCTTATATATATATATATATATATATATATATATATATATATATATATATATATATATATATATATATATATATATATATATATATATATATATATATATATATATATATATAAAGTTGCCTGAAGAGCAATAGTATGTTACACGAGTGCATTCCGGTACAATTTGTATATCAAATGTGGAAACTTTTTTATAGTTAGCAGTATTATTAGATGGCTCATGTTGATGACTGCAAGATGTTTAGCAGTTGACGGTTTGCTAGGAAAGGACAATTTGGGCTCAAAAAGTTATATTGTAACAGTTCGACCCTGTTGAAAGTATAATTCGCACACTGCATATAAGTACATATCTTGCAATGGTTTCTGGGAACATGAATATAGCAGTGCCTGTCCTTTTGTATCACCAAGACATGGATCCAGTCAAGACCCCATCTTTCGCCCTCAGACCATGTCTCAAAGAGCACCAACGAGACCAGGCACTGATGGTGGGGGGGTCTGCTGGGAGCTTGTGGCCCAACAAGAGCACAAAAGGCTGCTTTTGGGAAGGTGGGGACTGAATAAAAAGTGGGAGGAAGAAAAAAAGCCCAAAACAATAACTGACAGTGGGTGGATGGAGGAATGTTGAGTGTGTGTGTGTGCGCAGTACGGGAAACTGCGCGGAGCCCCACAATAGAGATCTCCACCTGTTTACACTTCTGCTCTGGCCGCATTCTTCTGAGGCCTCTCTTAAGGGCTCTCACTCAACTCAGTCGGCCATCCGCCAGCGCACAAAGGGCCTCCGCGACCCTCAGCAGAGCCATGAAAAGGAGGGAAGAGCAAGACAGAGGGAATGGCGGAGAAAAAAAAGTGTATCGGACGAGGAGCAATGAAGAAAGAGAAGGCTAGGGAGCGAAATGAAAGGGAGGAGAGGGGATGACGGGCCTTTTCCCAATGAGTCGTGTTAAAGGGAAGGCTGCTTTTTAAACGAGAAAGAGAGAAGAAAGGGTGAGAAGAAAGACAAGACGAGAAAAAAAAGAGACTCTGTCAGTTTTCTTTGTTGTACCGGACAAGAACATGGGTCAAAATGAAGGGATGTGTGAGGTGAGAAAGAGCATACTAGAGCAAAGGATGGAGAGATGAGGGGAGGAGAGGCCAGACACCGGCCCTTTGTGTGCAAATTTCCCACCACGGTCCTTGCAGTTTCTTAGCAGTTAATTAAAGAGGCGGGAGGCGGAGGACACTGGATGGGGTCGAGGGTCTTGCGAGCGTTCCTCGCCGCATGAATGAAGGATTTGTCCTAAACTGGGCGGCAAGAGGCCAAACAATGTCAAAAGCAATTAGTGCTGGCACTGGGCAGCAAGAGTTTCCACTAGTGAACAAGCAAAGGCTACAACAGACACGCACGCTGATATTTCAGGACAGAGAAACAGTATGTTTGTGTCACAGGATGAGGCTCTAGTGGCCTGAGAAGGTGTGGAATGGGCGACCACCCGCCAGCACGCTCCAGCACTGTAAAGTTTGTGCCAGTGTCATGATTTCTGAATATGTGATCACTGGATTTGGACACTTTGAGGCAGAATGAAATGTATGATTGTGAAATGCATATCGTAAAAACACATATGAAACCAAGTGGCATCTGCAAGTGAAGCGTCTGGCATCATGCCAGAATATTCAGTACTTCTTTTTGTAGAATTTCCAGGCCCAAAGTAGTTTTTGTATGAATTAAAATGATGTGAATTATATATAAATTAATTATATGAATATTAAAAAGGTTTTTTGTCTGATGCAGTGAGCTACATGTTATGTCCAAATACATTTAGGGGCCACTCTGTGTTTTGTAAAAGTGGTGCACACACTGTTTTATACACTGACAGTGAAGTACAGGAAAACAGTGTAGCTGCATTGCAATACAGGTATATTATAGAACCACTTTGAAGCTGTAATTCTCATGCTGAGTCCATTTGCCTCCCAAAAACAGAAAGGCCCTAAATGTCCACTCTTTGTCCATAGGCCATCCTGTGCCAAGTCTGTTTCCTCACCCTCAGCATCTACAACTGGCGCCTCTGCTATGGTTGGCACATTTCCCTTGTTCCTGTCTTTATTCTCAGGGGTTGAAGTGCCACTCTAATGCCTCTGTTTCAGTCTTGGCAGAGACATAACTGGCGGTTTTTAGTAGACACCAGAGCAAAGCAATGTGCCCTCCCCGCTTTCAAAAGTTTTAGAAATGATCATATTTAGGAGTTTTGGGTTCCACTCTGCAAAAATATTGAATGTGCCGCATAAAATGAACTCTAAGACTTAGCAGAAACTTCTGCTGATCAAATGCGCCAATGTAAAATAGTCAGCGATTGTGGCTAGTCTTTCAGCAAAGACTACTGGCCGAACGTTGTGTTAGCTAATTAATATTCATGAGCAAAACTGGTCTTTCCCTCATTTCTATGCCCCTAAAATATTTGTCTGTTCAGAATGATGAGATTTGAGAAAAAGCTTTTGTCAAAATCGCTAATATTTAGAACACTTCCTTAACGGTCTTACTTCATCATTAAACTCAATTTTCTCCTATCTCATTCTGGATACCTTCTGGCTGGATTCACTGTATCTCTCCTCTGTATAAATAACTAACAAATGCTGTGCGAATCTCTCTCTTTCTCATCCTCTATCTCTCTTTGAGCATCTCCAGCTCATAAATCCATTAGATTCCGCAGCCAGAGACAGTGAGAGAGGAGTCCATCCCATCCTTTCCTCTGATAAATCACGGTTGTGTGTGTGTAATCTCCCTCAGGCAGGCCGGAAGAAGTGATCAGTGACAGAAGAGACGCACGTCGACACAAACCACCTTTAGTGGAGGGGGCTGGGGGTGGGGGGCAGGTAATCAGAAGGAGATTGAGAGACGGGCGAAAATTGCCATGCAGATTTAGAGCCCATAAACATAGAGCTGGGCTCCTTCCACCCCCCTCTTTCTTTTTCTTTTTCTCTTTCTCTTTTTCTCAGCGTCTCTATGGGTTGCTAATTAGAGGCAGGTAGCCTAAGACGAGAGCTCAGGTTACTGTAACCTTGGTGGTGGCGTGGCTGCTCTCCTCCATGCGGCCAGCTATTCATCACACCACCGAGGCGGAGGGAAGAACGTGTGGCATGGGGAAATGAGCGGCCCAAGACGAGTAACAAATCACCCCCTCACTCCAGTATACCAAGGGAACATGGCTTAGCTGACTACACCATCAGCAGGTCTGGGATCAGACAATTCCGACTGCATGCAAAGTCTCTTGTATAAAGCAGAGTGTCGAACTGATCCGAAAGCAGCTTTCTGTACTCAGCTTTGCTGGTCACGTCTTGTAGGTTTAGGTGAATTTATGGTGTGTACCAGTTTTTAAGGCAATGTAATGTACTGTGAAATATCCTTTCACCCTTCCAGAAACTCAAGATTTTGATTTGTTGAACGGTCAAGATCATGGCGATCCATATGATTCATTCAAGTAATGGAATGTTTAAGAGTGTGTTTACATGTGTAAAAAAAAATCAGCTTTATTATAAAAACCTGATAACTTAACTCTAAATCCTTATGTGCTAATCGGGTTTTGTATAAATGGTTTGTGATAAAACAACATTGTTAAACACATTTACATTGACAAACAATGTTGAGTTACTAGGCATAGTTGGTGATATATCTATATTAATACCTCTCTCCTTAGTAAATTTTTTTTAATGTATTTGTGTACATATGTGACCCTGGACCTCAAAACCAGTCTTAAGTAGCACGGGTATATTTGTCCTATCCAAATATTGCCCTATCCTAACAAACCATACATCAATCAGCTAAAGGCCGGCTAAATCTCATTTTCAAAAAATATACCCTTATGACTGTTTTTGTGGTCCAGGGTCACATATATGATAGATAGATAGATAGATAGATAGATAGATAGATAGATAGATAGATAGATAGATAGATAGATAGATGGATGTCCTATGTGTATGAAATATATATATTTCAATAACTAATTTTAATGTATTTGTCTTTCAGTAAAAATCTTCGAAACCTTTCAGTCGAAATATAAAATCATAACCTTGTGAAGAATGTGCTTTGCATGAACAAGATTAATTTATATGTGCACGAAGACTTATGCAGAGTGCTCCAGTGGCCTCTGACCCCTCAGACACACTGAAGGCCAGAGCGTATTGTTCCTTTAAGAGCACACAGGACCATATATTAATACTTGGCAGGTAACGGCAGCTACAGCTTGGCAGCTCTGCGCAGGGCCATAATCTTGCCTGCATATGTGTATGTATGTGTGTGCTGCAATTCCCCTGTGAAGCTCACTACACCAATTTTCAGCCCTTGGCAATCACTCACTCACCACACATCTACATACAGGCTGATGAGCTCCTCTGAGGACTCGGTCACATGACCATGCCAGTCACATGACTCTGTTTGTGCGCTCACTGGACTGGTGGATTCAGTAAAGGTGTGTGTGTGTTTGTGTTTGTTTGTGTGATAATAGGCTGTTATAATCAACTATTATAAGCAATTTTTATGAACTTCTGCATGATCCCCTCTGGTTTTATTGTCAGTTGCCTTGCAGTTGATCTGAATTTGTAAATTTAGGTTTTTGAAGCAGATCTGCATCTGTCTGCCTTTCATTTCCACTCCTGTTTTTGTATTTGTTTTATCGTTACTTTGAGTTTTTTCACCATTTAAACTTCACAGGGGAAAAAAGAGGGGTATTTCCCCAACATAACATTTGTTGTCACTGCTTCCATCCCCCACTCTCACACCAAACTCATCTACTCACATGCTGATGCAAGCACATATCTCAGGTTGTTGTTGGCCACACAATAGATGACACTCAACACTCTGTAAGCTGCTATTAAATGTGACCCTCCTGTAAAGTTTCCTGCAAACATCATGTCATGTTATGGTGTCTGTGACATTACTTATTTTCAGTATGAAGTAGATCTACAGTTTTTTTGTCTCTCCATGAAAAATACTAAAAGTAGATATTTATGTTTCCACACTCTCTTTATCAGGTTAGCTAAAATGGATATATAAGCCTTTTGAAGAAACTGTCATTTGATTTACATCCCCTTTAAAGGTGATTAAAAAATATTTTATACTCTGAAATATATGAAATAAGTATTGGTATTGGTATGTCAGTCACATGACTACTGTGCTGTACCCCTTTATTTATTAGTTTACATTTTTAACATTTTTTTTTTTTGCAAAAAATATTTTGCTCTGAAATTTATGGAATAAGTATAAAGTTATAATAGTAATTGACTTACTAACTAAACACCTTCTCTGTGTACACAACCTTTGCACCTTTTGTATTTACAGTCATTTGCATTGAGATGGTCTCTGCCCTTCTACCTCATAACTTGCACTATATGTCATAAAGCTTAATGTATATACATATTTTATATTTTATAATTATTCATATACTTTGTTATTTGCACTTCTCGTTAGATGCTAACTGCATTTCATTGGCTCTGTACTTGTACTGTGCACAATGACAATCAAGTTAATAAAGTTAATCTAATCTAATGATATATAATATTTATATTTACTATTTTTTTTAGATATTAATGCATTTATTTATTTACATTTTCTATATTTGGTTTAACCGCTAACAGTAAATTACCCCATAATACCCCACTACTCTGTGCTATCTGCCACTGTTTAAAAAGTTTTAGATGATTTAAGAGAGTCTTGCATATTGTATACAAGCAAACTTTGCAATGTACTGGTAACATTTTACAGTGGGTTCATTTTTACATTAGTTGATCCATTGGGTATTGTGAACTTAGAATGAGTAATACACTTACAGCATTTATTAATATAGGTTAATCTAGGTTTTACTATTTTAGTGTGAAAATTTGCATTTAGTTTAGTGTATCATGCATTAATTTGTTACTTATTTTTAGTTTGTCATATTTAATGCATTAGCTGTTGATAATCAGTTGAACCTCAAAGTGTTAGAGGTGTACTCAGTTTTCTTTATGGGTTTCATCCATATATAAATTTAACCTTAAACAGATATACATGTCAGTGATGCACCAGAAACCATACAGAAAGGCATTCACTATCCTGACAGACTGTAATGATCCTTTATTCATAGCAGTTCTGCATTTCTTTCTTTTGAGTATTGTAAAGTTTTATGTATTGGTCATTTTGGCTGTTTGTATTCTGTAGATGTTGTGCAAAGGTCACCCAGTCATTGGAGCCAGTAAGGAAAATGCATCCCGCCGGAACTTTTTTGTCGCGTCCGTAACATCATCAATCAAGTTCTTGCAAGTCAGATGAGCGAATCACTAGACATGATGGGAGAGGTCGGTGAGCCTTAACCACACTGAAATAACAGGATCAATAATATCTGTCCAGATATAGGACCGTAGTCCCACCATGCTGAGATCTGACACTCCTGGGAGTCAAGAGTCGGAAAGATGAATATCTCACAATGAGAAGCCCAAAACCTGAGGAGCTCAAGCATCCATATTTTGTTCAAAATCCTTTTTTTAAGATGTATTGATCTGACCTTCAGTTTCCACCGTTCAAATAACATCCATCAAACATGATGGCAAACATGCAAACTTAGATATTATTGATGTGCTATTGCTGTCCAACACTCAAATCACCGGAACCTTTGATGCCTGTAACTGTATTTTTTTTTTTTTGTTTTGTTTTGAACAATTTAATATTCAACATAGTCAACTTGCTATGTACATGTGTTGGCCAATTGATTTCTGACTGCCTTTTACAGGTAAATCTTAGTAAAATATAATCATATTACATGAACAAAGAACATGATATTATTTAAATTCGGTTAGTGGGGTAAAATAATTTATTTATTTTTTGCTTTTGTGGCACACCTCATTGCTCCCATGTGGCTCTTTTTATTCTAGAATTGATTTCAAACTCTAAAAATGTTACATTTAAATCTGCTTGCACACTTCAGCACAGCTGGCTCACAGCGTCCACTGGTCATCTGGTGTTCAGAGGTCTCAGGAGAACTGACCAGACGCTGGGGAAATCTGCTGCTTGTTCTGTACTGTATCCAAGGGCCAGAAAAAGAGAGAGAGAGAGCAAGAGAGAGAAAGAGCAAGAGAGAGTGCCGGCCACGGAGCCTGACCGTTAATCAGTGGCTGTAAGAAGCAGATAGGCCGTAATTGAGGATTTATCTGGGGTCTTCACAGCACTTAGTGCCCAATCGACAGCAGCACACAGACACAGGAATGAGCGCTTAGCCCCCTGAGAGACAGAGCCACAGCTGAGAGAGGGGAAAATGAGAAAATGGAGGAAAAGAGATGGAGAGGGGTTAGATTTAGGGGCTGGAGAAGGACAGTGTCTGATCATGGTGAGTGGAGCAGGATTGAGAAAGAGTTAGTGGACTAATTTGCTTAGAAGAGGAAGATCTGTTTAATGCGTTTTTGGGATAATGATGCTGATTGGTTGATGAAGAGCTGAGCTTGCCAATGAGAAGCGAGTATTGGGAGCCATAATGTTGGGAAAGCTAAAACTGTAGACTGCTACAGGACAAGCTAGTCATAATTTTAAGTAGTTCAAACTATACAGTCAGGCTAGTGAGTCAAAGAAATCAGTGAATTGTTTTTTTTAACCAGTTCTACAACACTGCTGAAAGAAACAATTCATTAAAATGATTCAGAATGAGCCTGAATTATAATGACCTACGTTATGCTATGTTAGAAATGCTACTTCGTTTTAAAAACAGTTATGCTAATGTCATGCTAGTTAAAAATAGTATTAAGATAGTAGTACTGCTCCTTTAGTTATTTGTTGGAAAAAGTAGCTTGGTACTGGTAAAGGTACTGTTTTGATTACATCTACACTAATGTTGTGTAAAAATATGGTAAAGCTAGTAGCATTGCTTTATTTAGTTAACCATTTTCTGGTACTAGAAAATCTAGAAAATGCTTATTTTAAACATAGTTATGCTAGTTGCTTGTTCTGGGATGCATTTCCCAAAAACAGTATGGTCGCAAGTTCAGTCGTTGTTACCAATAGAGTTCAATGGAACTAACGACCATAGTTAGCTAACAATGCTTTTGAGAAATGCACCCATGGTTAGTTTCTGCAGTTAGTTATTTGTTAGTTACCGAGGGTCTGTATGTAGTGTGTAACAACACCATTTCTGTTCACGATAAAAGTATATTTCATGTTAACTCTGCTAATATGCTGTAGTGTTCATCAAAAGAAAGTTATAGTTCCAGTTTGTTCTCATAAAGTTTAGTAAGTACACCGGACATGCCTCCTAAAATGGCTGTACGTTCTGTATCTTAACATTATTGATCTAGATATCCACCATCAAAACACAGCGGCCCACGAACCAATTTACATCGCACATTCAGGACACACCAGCACTTTAACCCTGTCTGTTCATACATCACCGTCATTTGGCGGGTGCGTTTGTGTATATGATCTTATTGGATGCAAATGTGTGTTTAAATGTACACACGCCCGGCCGTGCATAGGGATGCTTGGCGTGGGGGGGTCGGTGGCTGTGGTGGTAGGCGGTGACAGAAATTGAGGGGGACGGGGTGGCAGCTGTGGGCTGCTCAGAGCACTGTCAGAGCAGAATGATTAATGAACGGCAGCCCCAGCTGAGCCTAACCTTTGGAGAACCGCGCAGGACATCTGCAGAACTGTCAGCGCTCTGACAAGGACAGAGCTGAACAACCAATTATTTCGCCATCACTAAGGTGGGCTGTCAGCTTAATCCTAGCCATTCACTTAGGCAAGGACAGGCAAATTTCTCCTTTACATACACATAGAGGCAGGGCGCTACACGGACACACACACACACACACACACACACACAAACAGACACACAGCCATACAAACTGCTTCGGTGAAACACATACACACACATGCCCAGACAAAATAGAATTAACCCCTCCTGTGCCAGAGGTGGCAGCAAACAGGTAACTCCTGCTAGGAAAGACATGCCTTACAAAAACGAACTGGAGTGGTACCAAGATACAGTGGTGGCATCAGATGGTAGTACCAAGATACTCTGAGATGTACATCGGTACTCAATATTTATCCTAATCACCAAGGTACTTTAAAGAATACCACAATAATATCATGGTTCATGTCAAAAAATGCATGGTATTGCTATGGTAAAATGAATGGTAGTACCATGATATATGCAATTGTACTGAATAATTACCGTATTTAAATACTCGAAAGTACTTTAAAGAATGCCATGGTGCATGGCCAAAAAACATGTTAGTCACATGGTACTTTGATATACACCATGCTTTTGAATAAGCATAATTTCATATGTATTTACAAGGTACTTCAAAGAAACATGGTATTACCATGGTACTGTGTCCATCGTACGGGTCATGTTTGGTTTGTGATTCCAAAAAAACTGAATAGATAAGAAAATGTGTGTTCGGTTGTGAACCGAGAAGAAATCGAGAAAATTATATGATGAATACGATTTATTTTTAGTCACAGCTGCATTTTTCAGGCACAAAAGAGGGTTTTTGAATGAATGAATTTCAATTAGGGTGACTGTATTAAACTTGACCTTAATCTTTAACTATAAAACTGTAAAAGACCCTAATTTATTTATAACTGAGTGGAATTTATAGTGATTAACAGCAGCATTTAACTAAATATTTTGCTTTAATGTAGAAGAGATAAAATGGCTTGCAGGCACTTCAATCAGTGACTCATTTTTTCGTCTGTGTATTTACCCGATTTATCACTAGAATGAATCAGACTTTCCAATATGAAAAAAAGACAAATTTAGGAGAGTGTGTTTACAATATGACTTTTTTTTTTCACTGCACAGTCACTTGTTGGAAAAAAATAGCTTGTTATAAGCTACTCTATTATACTCTGTTACATCGCTACTCGCCAACACTGTATTACTGCTTTTAATGTATTTTTCAATCAAAAACAGTAAAAAAAAAAAAAAAGTCATACAGACCCCAAATTTGTACATCTAATTACACATGTATGCAATGTATGTCAGGTTCAGGGTTTCAAAATAAAAAGATCCTAGTTGTTCCATGAAATCATTTACACTGTCTTGTCATCTCAAACTCACATGGCTTTATTTTGACAAAATATTCATTTTGGATGAACTATTGTCTGAATTCTTTGTACAGAACAGAATATTGAGTTTTTGCAGGTCAGTGTGAAGTTGCTCTAGTTTGGTGTCAGTCATTCAGACCTGACGGCTCAAGGTGACATGACTGCCCATCTTAACTGCAGCCCTCTTAACACACGCTAATCAACCAATGACTAGCTGCAAGCATTGATTTACTCTCCAGCGCTGGGTTGTGTACATGCATCTGTATTCGTGTGCACACGTGTACGTACAGTGCTTCTAATAAGCCTGTATATTATGATTGTGTGTGTGGATGACAGCACTTCTGTGTTACTGAGTGTTTGAACTCTGCTGCAGGGTTTCTGCAAGGGTGCTGTGTATGTGTGTGTGAGTGATGGTGATCTGATTGAGGCGTTTCCTTGGCACTAACGAATGGAGCTTGGCCGGCAAGCCTATTGACAGACTGCTGATGAAGCTCCAGGGAGAGAGAAGGGGAAATTAGGCGGGGATAAAATCAATTACCTTTAAAGCTGTCCCTCATCGCTGGCTGGCTCAGAGAGTGTGTGTGTGTGTCTGTGGAGGTGCACTGTTTTGATTGTGACACATTTGCATCATTTAAGTGTGCTTTGTTGTGTCTGATTTGTTTTAGTGCACTGCACTACCTTCTTTTGTGTCTTGTTACTATGTAAAATTATCTAAACATCCCTGTATCAAGATAAATGTATTTGAGAAGTAAAAGTTTAAGGCTTGTTTTTTTTTTTTAAAGTGTTGTCACCCCATATGTTTTATTTTCTAGTTTTTAGGCATACATCTTACAAAATTGTGTAAGGTGTATGCACAGTACTGTGTAATGCATTTTTACTATATATAAAATACAATAAAATATCTGTGTATAAAATAGGTTATAATATATGTATAATATAGCTATGTGTATGTGATTTTTGCCTACATAGGATTTCCTAAATGTTTTTTTTTTCATAAATTTAGAATACATTTTCATACAGAAGTTATTTGGTGAATCATGATTGCATAGTGAAAACTACATTTCACATTTATGCGAATGCCTATTAGTGAATGAGGCCCAATACAGTAATTTAAAAAATGTAATTAAATTAAATTGAAAAATATTTGCGTTATGTGTATAAAATGTATATATTGCTTTGTTGCTATGAAAATTATGAATAATTGAAAAATGAATTATTTTATACTTTTTGTTGCATATTTGTGATTAACATTGCAGGTCAGCATCATAAAAGAGATGAACTATTCTGAATAAAAATTGAAAAAAAGGCAAAAAAAATGAAATTACATAGAGACACATGATTGTGTTCCTCATAATTTTGTATCTTAACATGAGGAGTTTTCCACATATATATACACCACAGGGAGTTAATAGATGTTTCACTGAGCTAAAAGAACACATGCAAGTTTTTAATTGTCATGGTAAAAAAAAAAAAAAAAAGTCTAATTTTTTGACTTGCATTGTTGGCATGACACAATAAATTGCTGACATCAAAACTACAAAAATGTCCCAGATTACCAGTATTCACCCTTTGTTGTGGTTCCAAATAAGATAAATACTCACCAAAGCCAATTCGTAATGGCGTTTGCCACATGGAGGATGTTAATTTTGGACCCTGATTGTGTGTGTGTGTCTCTCCGTCTGTCGTTTAATGTTTTTCCCTGTCTATATCTGTTTGTGTTAGTGACAGAGATCCAGTGTTAGAATTTGTTCTTTGTCCTGCCTTTGAAGTTGAGGTCAATCATGCATTCCACAGCCTGAGGAAAGAAAAAGGAAAGCAATGAAAAAATAACGTGCTAGCTTTTAAGGAAAAGGTTTTCAGTGAGACAGTTGAAGGATGAAATGCCAAGTCAAGCCATGTGAATCCTCTCTGTGATTTGGCTTGTGTATATTCATGAATGAACTTCATGTTACTGTGATGCATGAGATGCCTCAACTGACACTCCTCAGTAGATTTGATCTCCTGAACCGATTCTGCTCCTTTGTGTTTAGACAAATCGGCTCAGCCTTTTGAATTCATGAATTTTCACAGACGGCGCGCACCGAGTCGTCTCGTTCTGTGGAGAGAATCGCTCGTAGCTGAGGGGGGAATTCTTTTTAGGGGAATCTGTGATTAAGAGCTCATTAAAAGCTTGAGTTACCTCAAACGACAGTCGAGACAGGAAGACCTGAGAGGATGTGTTGACGTGGTTCTAAAGTAGGTTAGTGGACCGCAAGCCGTGTGGAGAGACAGACTCCAGTAGGAACTGTAAAAGTGGGACAGCAAATGCTAAAAAACAAGCGGTCGAGAAGAATTCCTTTTGATGCTATGCGAGTTCAGCTGTACAAAGGGTCCAGAACCTGCTAATGGTGATTGAATGCATAATTGTTTTTTGCTTGCCATGTAAGTGAATTTTGCAAATGATCATCCCAGTTATCCCAATTGTTTTCTCTAAAAGGTCTAAGTTTTTGCTGTTTATCAAGGCCCCTTTAACCCCTGCTGGTACATTGTGTATCTACACCATTGGCATTCAATTAAAGTTTTAAGAGGTCCAGTCTCTGTATTACCTTCCCAGTGGAGGTCTGCATATTACTTTTTTGGAATAGTTTTTGGAAAATTGTCAAGTAAGTAATATTTTGTCAGTAATATTATGTAAAGTAAAAAAAAAAAAAAAAAAAAAAAAAAAAATCCTAAATAGTCATCAAGGATAAGGATTTTTGTGCTAAAGCAGTCATGTCTGATTATTTCTATTTCTCCAAAATACTGTTAACATTTTCACTAGTTTAACCAAATTGGAGATCATTTTAAAAGGTAACATCTGCTCTTTGTTCCATCTATTAGCCTATTGTTTTTACAGTCAGATGCCTGTATAGCACATAAGGCTTGCTTAGAAAAGATATTAACAAATCTGTAAAGACTTTTTGGGTGAAATAATACAATGCAGTTTTTAAAATCTGTGCGTTCACAGATGATAAACCATTTGTAGTAGTTATTCGTGTTTGTGGTTCTGTGGCAATGAGCCGCTTACCAATATTTGAACTGAACAAATTTTATATATTTCTACTCTAGCATACTTTATGGACATAGTAAAATGTGTCCACTTCTGATATGATAACCTTTTGTTGGTTATCTGCGCTATGTGTTCAACCCTCCAAAACTATTTCAGCTTAAACTGAAGATTCAGTTTTCAGTAGCTGAAATTTCCGTACATCACATAAGTTTATTCAAAAATAAATTAAAAATGCAGTTTTTACACACAGTGACTTGAATACACATCTTCTATGATGAGCATGATTTTAATGTCTAAATCAAAAATGAATTTAGATATTTTCAGATAAATTTCTTGAAAAGAAAAACGTTTGACATAATCTTTTATTATTTCTTAGAAAAATGTTTTAAACACACACAAAATAGTATATTTATAAGAACTTGGCACATGTAAGATAAAAAAGATTTTTTCCTTATTATTGTCGACACTCTTATTTGTCATTGACCCTTAAAGGGATAGTTCACCCAAAAATGAAAATTCTGTCATTAATTACTCACCCTCATGTCGTTCCAAATCCGTAAGACCTTTGTTCATCTTCGGAACACAAATTAAGATATTGTAATAAAATCTGAGAGCTCTCTGACCCTCCCATAGACAGCAAGGGTCCTACCACAATCAAGGTTCAGAATCATAGCAAGGACATCAGTAAAATAGTCCATGTGACACCAGGGGTTCAACCATAATTTTACGAAGCTACGAGAATACTTTTTGTGTGCAAAGAAAACAAAAATAACGATTTTATTCAACAATTCTTCTCCTCCTCATCCCGTATGCTGTGGCGTGCCGGCATTGTAGAGAGAGAGCTCTCGGATTTCATCAAAAATATCTTCATTTGTGTTCCAAAGATGAACGAAGGTCTTATGAGTTTGGAACGACATGAGGGTGAGTAATTAATGACAGAATTTTCATTTTTGGGTGAACTATCCCTTTAACTGTGCCATTTTGTAGTGTTCTCAGCATTATTCAATTTTGATGTGGCTCCAGAGTTATTAGTCACATGCCATTCACATGAACCAAAGAAGCTTTGGCAGATTGGCAGATTTCAAATGGTATACTTGCAGGGGTTCCTGCACCAGTTGAGCAACTGCAGCTCAGTACTAACAGATACTGTAGCTTTCTCCTTGCTTTTCTTATTTAATAAGCAAGGACCGCATCTCTTGCTGAAATGACACTTGATTTTGTTCTTTGTGCGTATGTTGTAGTGGCTTAACACCACTATACAGCCATTGACTTGCAACAATAAAGAGACCAACTCTTTTTGTATTCCTAGCTACCCATCAAAAATGTTAGATTTTCCACCGGGTTGACAGTGACAGAGCTCGACAATTTATCAGAAAACCACTTGCCAACTGTTAATTCTGGACCATGTCTGTATGTGAAAGCTAGAGATTTAAGAGTGCACACAAAGCGAGAGTGCTTAAAAGCGTTCACAGAATCTCCCACGACTTTATTCGAGTATCTTCAGCTCAGATGTAGGAGCGCCCAATAACTCTGACTTTAACAGGTGTCAGCTGACTAAAATATGTCTCTCTGTCTCCTGGTCTCTGGAGCGGTACAAGAGCTCCTCATTTAGCTTCAAAGCGGCGGGATACCCCCTCTCTGTCTCCCTCACGCTCTCTTTTCCTTCTCTCTGTCTCTGTGTCTCCGCTATTGCCTCTAGGTTCACCCTCTGCAATTAGCTTTTCCTCTCTCCTGGCCCGCCAGCTCTGGTGAATGAGGTGGCGAGGTGACACGGGTCAAAGAGAATCTTCTCCTTCGTGTAGATGATTATGTCTTAACCTACCGTTATTCAAAGGCACTTGCCTCTGGGCATGAATCTACTCTGTGTGTGCCAGAGAGACACAGTGACGTCTCTACACACACACACACACACACACACACACACACACACACGCACGCACAGTTGTACTGCTCATCGGGTGATAATGACAGGAAAATAGAGGTGGGACAGTGGAAAAGACTGCCAGGTCAAATGCTTGTTCCTTGCATGTTTCTGAGAAAATGACAGCCGTGTGTGTGTGTGTGTGTGTGTGTGTGTGTGTGTGTGTGTGCAGTGTACAGCTTGAAAACCTAATGATGTACACTCAGTTATTTGTGCGTTTTTATGTGTGCTGCTGTTCTACGCAAAATAGCCACTAATGCATCTTACGGGGATGGAGTTTGAGGCGTAATATGCAACTCATATTGATGTATAGTGGAAGACATAAGAAAATGCAACCAATTCCAAAGCAAATGAGAATGATGATTAAACTTTATGTTACTGTCAGAAGGATTATGGTGTAGTAATGACTTCCAACTAACTTGGACCCCTGTGAGAAAGGTATCTGGCAGAACAACACATTTTAGTTTTAAACTCTGTTTTCAGCTTCTGAATCTTGAAAGACATCTAATGGGTTTCTGTAACCTAGTAAATATAGAACATTCCCCTAATGTGTATAATGCACAGTTAGTTATGTTTTTGGAAACCAATTCCTACAGTTCTAGGAACATTTTAATTTTAAAATTATAAACAATTATTTTATTATCTTTATTTAAATACTACAAAAATGAATAATTTTATTATTTAAATGTATAAAATATAATATAAATATAAAAATTAAAATAATAATAATCATGCCTCCTGGCCATACGCTAATGCAGCAAAAATGTACAAAAAATTAAATTAAATGTATTTACACACACACACACACACACACACACACACACGCATATAGTATTTGTATTATTAATATATTAAAATGATGATTATAATAATAGTAATAATAACATTTATTTTTCTTATTATTATGTTTCATATTTAAAATATTTAATAAAATATAATTTAAATAACAGAAAAAAATGAATGAATGTATTAATTAAATTATTTATTTATTTACCATAAGAACATATCTGAAACATTCTTGGAACCAAAATGTGTTTGCTGAGAACACTACAACATTTACTGTAAATGTCTTTCCAAATTTAATATACTCTCTCTTCCATTCACAATATTCAGATATTGTCACGAAATGACTCTTTAAGCATCAGCATTTACATATATCCCGCTGTGGAAAGTGCAACAGCTGATAAGGAAGCATTCATTTTGTATAAGCTATAATTTATAACAACATAAAAACAGCTTTTGTTTTTGAAGTACCTGTTTTGATTTCATATCACTATTCAATTATTGATTATTAAAACAACATATGCTAAGGCATAGCATCAACAGCCATATTTTTTCTTTCTTTTTTTTCCTCTTTTTTTTGAGAACAAAGCAAATCGAAGATCGACTCACAATTTCTACTACATAGCTCATTCTCACACAGTTTTAACATTTTAAACCTTATTTGGTGTGCAAAAAAAAAAAAAAAAAAAAAAAAAAAAAAATATATATATATATATATATATATATAAATTCTGTATAATCCTAACATTCTAGCCCTTTTTAGTATAGCCCTAGACAAAGATAAGGGGCTGAAAATAACACAGGGGACAAGGGAATTTTAGAGCCTGTTAGGGTCACAGTGGGGTGGGGCCTCTCAAGGACATTCAATGTTTCCACCAAAAGTCTTTAGAGCTTCAAAGGGAAGTGGCCAGAACCCCAGAGCAGTGGTCACCCAGGGGGAAGGAGGCCGATGTGGGCAGCTGAGATGAGTTCAACCCGCTCCGGATCTCCTGTGCCCAGTGGAGAGAGCAGAGCGAAGCTTAAAGAGTAGGCCTCGGCTCCAGCGCTCCTCCTGTGGGATGAGAAACTCTGTTTTGACCTTGAGGAGCTGCTGAGAAAACTTTAATATGTGGTTAAAACAAGAATTACATTGACAAATCTTATTTCTTAATGTCTGATGTAACTTATATTGGATTTGTTTTTAGTGGAAGTTGTGCACTAGCTGACAACAAGTTTCAGTTTGGTTTGCATAACAATATCACAATGCATAGTTACCAAAATAAACTCATTATCAAATGATATTGGCAAAACAAAAGCCGTTAAAAGCCTTTATGCAAAAGTCCATGGTATGATTGAGAAAACATTCAAAATACATTTTAAATTTAATTTACTGTTCTTTTGGGGTCCAATAGAACAAAATTATGTATGTGATTCTTAATTGGTTATTTTTGGGAACCAGTTACTACCATTTTAGGTACATTATTTGTAGGTTTTATTTATAAGAATAAAGCATAACAATTATGTAATAATAATCATATCAAAGTGATAAAAATGTAAAATTAATGCTTTTTTTCTGATTTATATTGAAATTTTGTTAACAAAAAAATCATGGAGGATCTACCTGATACTTCAATGTCAAGCACTTTTTTTCAAGCTATCAAAATAGTCAAGTCTCTTGGACCCCAAACAGAATGCTAAAATCACTCTTTTTGATGACAGATAAAAATGTGAGTGTACAGCGTATGCATGATCTTGTATCTATGTACTGCATTTGTAAGAGAGCATCTGTCAAGTGAAGCAATGTAAATCTACCCTAATATGAAAAGTGTACAGTTTGTGGTTTGGAGGTAAGGGTGCAGTGTCTTACTTCTCAGCCCAGACTGAGGTTTGAGAGAGCCAGAGTAAACATTTTGATCTCCAATCAAACAGCACTGCATCGACCGCCTTTATTATCCATGCACAGCCTTTCTCTTTGTGTGTACTGGATCACAATGTGCTTCAACAGTGTGTACAGTCTACTGTTATATACATCTCCAGACATAACTGTAGATGCATCCGACACCAAAACCTGCCCCTGAAATATGTAAATACCTTGAGACTGTAAATGAATATTAATTGCTAAACTTAATTAAGTAATCACTCGATCTGTGAATCTGTTACTCTATTTCCAATTAATCTGTTAGTCCAATCAATACTCTGAGGCGTCAGCATTATAACACTATGGCACTACATATCTGAGCTTCCTCATATGCATAATTAGAACATGTGGAAACGTTTAAAGCATTAAATGAAATAGTTGTTATGAATGCTGGCAGATGCATAATATAATGCATAATTACAGTAGGAAACAAACAAGGTAAACAGAAAAGTTATTTGCAAGCAAGACGATTCCATCTCTTCACTCCGCAGGTTTATTTACTCGCTCCCGGCCTCTGTTTACTTGTTTGTGTATTCATCCCTCCATTATAAGTGACTCTCACTTCGTCCTAGATGGAAGCCTTTTTCAGTGTTGAATGGGGATATGCAAAGGCAATTTGCTGGTAGTAACTTTCAGCTGGGCAGCGTGTGTGTGTGTGTGTGTGTGTGTGTGTGTGTGTGTGTGTGTGTGTGTGTGTGTGTGTGTGTGTTGTGGAAAAGGCAGTGAAGCGTAGAGGGCAGCCTCATTCCATCCCCTTATTTTGGCCCATTACGCTGTGTATAGGAGGCCTGTTCTCACTCTCTGCATTGTAATTATTTTCCACCCCAAAGGCAGCTGGAGGCGACGGCAGGTTCCTACGTTTGGGACCACTGCATTAGGTGTACATTGCATTATTTATTTGTACGCCGGCCATGGACGGACGGATGCCCCGCGTCCACAGAGACCGCAGGTACGTTCAATGTCACCTCATGTGGTGTCTCCAGCCTCAGTTGCACTGGTTTCACAGGGATGTAGAGGCCTAGAGAGCGGGCTGCAGATCTGGGTGTGCGGTGGACTTTGTGGGGAGGCCTGATTCACTGGTCGGAGCTCAATAGATTTAATAAACAGTAGTTTAATGCATAGACAAGAATTTTAAAATTAACATGAAACATTGTTCTCAACTTATTTTATGTGATGTATTTTGAGGGAAACATGATATTATATTTGACAAAATAGTGCAGGGCTCTACTATAGTGCAAACAGTAGAACATGTTGTTACAGTAGCAACGCCAAGGTCATGGTTCAATTCCAAGGGAACTCATGAATTACAAAAAATGTATAGCTTAATAATTCAGTGTCAGTCTCTTTGGATAAAAGCATCTGCCATATGTGTAAAACAAGGTATATGATTGGACTATGAAAAGTTGCCTCTATATGAGGGGTTGAAAAATAAGAGGACTTGCTAACGGAAGCCATAAGAAAGCTGTTTGAGACTAATTATGTTTTGATGAAAGATTATGTCAGTTTAATTAATTAATTAATTTTTTTTGGAATAATGTGCAATAAATAATTCACAACAAGACCAAGAACATTGCAAATTTAGGAAGTAAATAGGCTCATTTTTTTTTTATTTTGTGTAGACTTTAAAATAAGATTTCATGTTCAGACAGTCCGAAAGTTTACTATTTAAGGGCTAGTTTACCAGAACTTAAAATCCGGTTATCATTTACTCACTCTCATGTTGTTTCAAACCAGGTTTACTTCTGTGAAAGACAAAAGATTTAAAACTTAAAGTTTTTTTTTTTTTTTTTTAGGACCTTATTGACTTTCATTCTATAGAAAAAAACAGTTAAACCAGAATGTCTTCTTTTTTAAAAAGGGAATTCATACAGGTTTGGACTGACATGAGGGTGAGCACATGATAACAGAATCTTTTTGGGTGAACTATCTTTTTAACATCATTAACCTCTTAACAACTTTTTTTTTTTTGAGCAACAAATTGAACACTTTTCACAAACTATGAAGATGCATTTCCACCGTTATTAACATTGTTTTAAAAAAATATATATTTTATATATTTATATTTTAAATATGCACATTTATATTACTTAAATATTTTGGAATTATTAAAAAAAGCTGGTTAATGTTGCTGCTTGAGTGTTTCTGATACAATGGCTAATGGAGTGACAGCAAATTTGACGTCTTTCTCTCTGCAGACCAACATAATCAATCTCAGATTTTTGTTTTTTTCCTATTTTTTCCAATTAAATAATAGAAACACTATTGTGGATTTTTTTTTTTCTTTTTCCCTTTTGGGGAAAATGGGAACATAAAAATTATATTTGTTAAAGGGTAAATTCTGTCATTAATTACTCACCCTCATGTCGTTCCAAACCTGTAAGACCTTTCAATTTCAGTTGCATTGCTCTCTATGGAGGGTTAGAAAGCTCTCGGATTTCATCAAGAATATCTTAATATGTGTTCCGAAGATGAACAAAGGTTTTACGGGTTTTGAAACGACATGAGGGTGAGAAATTAATGAGCGAATTTTCATTTTTGGGTGAACTAACCCTTTAACGTTTCTTCGTAAACTTTCACGTTTCCGTTCGTGACTATAGAAGTTTGACGACTTCTGCTTCGAAGAACCCCAGAAGTGTGAAACAAGTCCATAGTTCATTTGGCTTTAATAATGCAGTTCTGCATCTCATATTTGACTGTATCTATTGTTGAAATTCCTGAAGACTGCATGTGGTCACCATGGCCTGGCCGTTTTAAGGCCAGAAGGGAAGGTGGGCATTGTGGGCTGTTGTTTGGGATATCACACAGCATAGTGTGTCAGATAGTTTTAGCTCTGTCCAAACAGTATGACATGTTTGCTGTGTAACGTGCTGTCACGGGATGCAGTTACATGTGCTGTGCCTCATGTGTCCGAGCTGACAGTACACTGGGCAATGTAGACAGTATCTGGTGTGTTAGTTAGGCTGATCCAGTGTCAGTAGGTCAGCGATCCTGCCGTCCCAAGGGGGATAATGGCCATGTAGTGTGTGTGCGGCCGGCTGTGTATCTCTCGTGGCCCCACTGACCTGTCAGATCAGAGGCTACGGTCCTCACTAAGCTCTTCTGTGACATCCTCACCCCTGTCCCTTTCAGCATGCCTTCACCGTCCCACACATGCACGCGTACACAATACGACAACATCAACGGAATCAGCCAGGCTTCCTCGCTCACATGAGACTCTGACATGACAGGCCCGACTGGGAAAAAAAGCCCATCTTCCCCCTTCAGTTTTTTTTTTCACTTCCACTCTCTGAATTTTCTCTATATCTTCGCCCTCTCGGGAAGAGGTGGGCGATAGGGCGAGTTCAGGCCGCTCTGTGGACCTGAGAGAGAGAGAGGTTGGGAGGGAAATAGATGTGGAAAGGAGTGTGTTCTGCAGTGGCTTCCACGCCCTAATCGAAGCTGACACTATTGAAGCCACCCGGATGGACAGAGAGTGGGGGCAGCATATTGCGGGCGGCAGCCTCCAATTATTTTTCTGGCTCATAAGTGTGGCTTGTTTAACGGGGGCCTGCATGGCTGACAGGAGCCTGATCTGCCAGCAGCCTGTCACACCGCCACGGCCACGAGTCCTCCCCAGGGCAAGCACAGCTAACTTCAGTCTACTCCTCGCCAAACACACACACACACACACACACACACACACAAGTGCATGTGGAAGAGAGAAAGAGAGAGAGAGACTGATTTGCTCTCCGAACCGTGTTTGTGTGGAAGAATGTTCATGTGTATTAGCCAGGATGTTTGTGCCCGGCGACTCGACACTCCGCTTGGCGCACTTCTTCCCCCCTTAGCGCACTTATTTAAAGCTCTCGTTTGGGTCTTAGCAATGCTTAAATGCCTGGCTGGATGGGCACGAGCTGACATGGAGCGTGAGCGGCGAGCGTGTACGCGTAGCATATGGTTAGCCGAAACGGTGTTTTGCGCCACTTTGCAGGGCAACGCTTTCTGATTGACGCTTGGGGTGTGACTGAAGTATAATAAGCGGAGTCAGTCGGCGAGAAAGGCACAGGCTCATTTACACTTGCGAAATCTCCACCGCCGAGTGTATGTGCGCGTGAACGCGAGACTGTGGCCGGGCATGTGTTACTAAGAGTGTGAGTGTAAGTGTGTGAATAAGAAACATGAAATGTTGCGGTGGAATTTACATCAGCGACAAGATGTGTAAAAAGGTTTTTTAATTGAATTAGTTGGAATCGAAAAATAATAAGTAAATCTATGGAAAGATGAGTCGGGGTGTAAATCAATAAAGCAAGCGTGCAGGGGCGATGTTTTTGGCGAGGAGCAAATTAAACAGATCTTTCCCCAAGGTTTCTGTTTCATATTATTTCTCTCTCTCTCTCTCTCTCTCTCTCTCTCTTCCTCCGTCTCAGCCTCTGTAAATCCTTGCGCTGGGAATTACAGATCAAGCTGGAATAATTAACACATTAAATAAAAGAGCCATACATCAATGGGAGGTCCAAGAGTAGGGCAGTGAGTTATTGTTTAAATTAAGGAAATACCCAATCTCCTCAGCCAGCCATAATTTGCACAGCCGTTCCCGGTGTTGTGATGCAATAATCAGGGTTACACAGTCTGTTGAGTGTCTTAATGGGCTCTGGAGAGGTGGGGTTTCCCTTGTCATCGGCTGGCTGGCCACGCTAGCCACCGCTGCCAGCCAGGAGAGGGTGTAAATAGAGAGTTAATCTATTTCCCACATGCAATAGATTTGGCATGGGCCCTGCTTTGAGTAACACGGAGGTACTGCACAGAAAGAGAGGTAGATTTGATTCATTATTTCATTACGGCCCCTGCTCTGCACTGTAATCTACTTAACTTTAAGATCCACTTACTAATTTTCAGACTTTGTTAAAATTCCACTAACATCACATTTTCTGTTATTGAGTGATGCAGCGTCTGTTGGTGCAGCACTTCTGATCTGATATAATGGACTGCTCAGCCCTTTTTAAGATACATTGATCATTTTTCATATTGTTTCATATAGACAGGATCAGGATGTGTGAGCATTTTATCAGTGTTATATCTACTGTACGTGTATTTACAAATCGGTTTTACATGTCATCTTTTTATTAATTGTAAAAAAAAAGTTGGCTTAAAAAGG
Source organism: Acrossocheilus fasciatus (assembly GCA_036784905.1). Classification (NCBI taxonomy): domain Eukaryota; kingdom Metazoa; phylum Chordata; class Actinopteri; order Cypriniformes; family Cyprinidae; genus Acrossocheilus; species Acrossocheilus fasciatus. Next base: position 24,718,443 of record CM071953.1, read on the forward strand.
AATGGAAAGGAAGTATGAACATATTATTTGTGTTAAACATATTTTTATATTATACATTTATCATATTTTTATAATATGTATTTTTATATTTAACACAGTATATATTTTCTGAATATATAATTATAATGTAGAAGTCCACCGTGCCAAATATGTCACCCAAAATGGGCCAAAAGACACCCAAATAATATCCCAAATTAATATGCCGTCTTTCAAATTTCACCAAAAAAGAGAGATTTGGCATGTCTGAGAGAAACTGTGTCTGATTTCATGTCAGATAATAATTTAGAAATGTATGGCCTGTCATGTCATACCCATTGGTTTATTTAATGCTTTTGTTGTTGCAGGACACAATGGTAATGTTCAGGACACAAATACTTAGATTAAATTCCAGAACTGTGAATTTGTGTAGTATTTTTTGAGAACTCAAATGTTCTCAGGCAAGTTCTGACACTTACAACCACTACATACGTAGGAACACACACAAGCACGCATTCACACACTCGTTGAGTCTTATACTGCTGTTGAGGTGCAATGCAGAACAGGAGCTTGTAATGCATTACATGTTGCTGGCCCTGGCTGAAGTGCGAGGGAAGCAAGATCAATATTATTGACCTGTTTACCTTAGTGCCGACCACACAACCCTACGCTCCCGTTTACCACTTGAAACATTAAACCAGACTATTAGTAATACTTTGGTCTTGCTCTTTAGCAATTGACCACTGCAACACAGACTCCCTTACCTGCCTGATGCAAAGGAGAATTGGTGGAAAAGGGCCTACCCATAATTCTCTGCGTTAACCCCCACAGGTTTACCTTGTTTGCCTGCTAACGCTAATATGGTCACTCAACCCTGTCAGGCTGCGGGGCATTGTGGGTCGACTGCCTCATCCAAAGCTCCCTGGAGCTCTTCTGCTTTCATACCCCCGACCATCCCCCTCCATGTACGGCCTCATCTCAGTCCTCATCCAAAGGAGTGAAATTTCTTTAAATGCTTATTTTTTCCTGCTTCCCTTTCCATTGCTTGTTTGTCTATTGATTTTTGTAAACCCCTCCAGCCAGCCCTGCGTCCGCCTCATCCCTCCACCCCTCTGTGCCCCTGATCACCCACCATCCTCCACACACATTTATTTATTTCAGTCTTTTAGCCAGGGTAATTTGTTGGGGGTATTGACTTTGAAAATGTAGCTCTCCACACCCTTCCCTCTCTTGCCTTTTAGGAGCTGCGCTTTCGTAACCCCTTAATCCCCCCAAAAATAAAAGATGCCATGGGGCAAAGATCGTGGAGGGTCCTGGTATCCTGCTGTTGGAAGTGAGTGACATCTGGCTGTCTGTTTTGGAAATCTCGCAGCCTCTTTGCCCAAATCACATCTCTTTTTCAGTTTACTGGATGAACAGCAAGACACAGGCAGATGGGTGGCATGGATCAGGTGTGTCAAATAAACAATGTTGCTGACGGGCCAAATGAGAGAATAGAAGAGAAACCTAATCTTAATAATAGAGTCAATAAGGGGTCTTAATATGGGAAGCAAATTCAAGACAAGGAGGAAAAGAGACAAATCGCATTAGGAATGGCTTCTACATGTCAGATTCACACAGGTGGTAGTGAAAAATACACTGCTGTTTGCTCAGGTTCCAAAAAATTTGGGACAGTATTTTTTCTCTCAAAGAAATTAATACTTTTATTCCACAAGAATACATTAAATCAATCAAAAGTGACAGTAAAGACATCTACAATGTTACAAAAGATTTCTCTTTCAAATTTTTTTTATTTTGAATTCATCAAATAACCCTGGAAATATGTATCATGGTTTCCACATATATATATAAGGCAGTTTCAGTTTAAGTATTTTTGAAACAAGCGGTGTTCAACAAAAATGATGACATGTTTATCAGAATATCTGAAAATTCAGCTTTGCCATCACAGGAATAAATGACATTTTTGACATCTTCCCAACCCCAAAATTTGAAAAACCCAAAGTGAGTTTTTGTGTTTTTTTTTTTTTTTTTTGAGTTTTCCCTTTTTGCAAAACCTGATTGATAGCTGTCAGTCATACGACCCTGGAGTGATGGCTTATTTGAGGACTGTCACCAGAAGGGGACAGTACAGATATGGAGAGAGAGGCTTGTCACATTAAGCATCAAAGGGGAATTCACAGTGAATGTTAGAGAAGGGTTAAAGTTCAGGGGATACCAACTGTATTTCCCAATTACAAGGGGATATACAACAAACTAAATACATACAGTAACAATAGTTTAAAGAAAAAATCTGAAGAAAATGTGAGTGGTGTTAAAACTCACTACTAGGGTGTTCAGTGTGGTTTCGCAGGGCATTGTTTGTGCTTGCTTACATGTTTTCTTTGTAGTTGTTAGCATGGTGTTATGTGGTTGCTATGAGTGGTTACTTCTGAAGTGTTTACTGGCTCAAATCCGAAGAGTCTACCTCTTAGAGCTTTGAAAAGTAATAGCACACCTCTCTAAAATGCATAACTCATCCATTCAGAACTGAGAATGTTTTTTGAATTCCAAATCAGTTCAAAGCCAGACTGCAATTCAAATTTTAATTAAAGAAAATAGAATTCAAATTCTAAGAAATTCATATGAGTGTAGTTTAAAATAGGAAAGCAAACTTTGAAGGTTTGTACACCTTAGACAGAGAGAAGGATAGATAGATAGATGCTCTGAGGTCAGCACCAAATTTATGTGTGTAGGTTGACCTTGCTTGGCATTTGCATTGCACCCAGTGCATTTTGCATCTTTGATTGTGTCCTCCTGTCCCTTTGTGCCACCATCATCATCATCATTACCTGGAGTCACCACAATTTTAAAGAGGCCGGAGCATGTATAATTTTCAAGACCTTTAAAAGCCTCTTTTGGAAATCAGCATAACTTAGAACATGAGTAATACGGGTCAGAACTAGAAAAACAACGTCCTGAGAGCGAACTCTTGTAGAGTGCTAGAGGCGATTACCATATGCGTGTCCACACAGAGTGGCAGATGCCCATTGGATATTCCTAAATGAAGGCTTTGACCTTGGCTCAGCCCTCGCTTAGTTCATTAGCTCCTGGGCTCTTATCTGCAATAACGCTAGCCAAAAACCAATATACTCACTTTGCGCAGAGTGGGAGCCCACAAAATATTACCATAGAAAATGACCGCCATTGGAATCCACCAAGGGCAATTCTTCCTAGCCCTTAGTACATTGACAGAGACACAGAGAAAGAGAAAAACAGGGATAATGCCAGGTTAACCATCTCATATAGACTGACCCTTGTGTATGTGCAAGAGCTAGCCTTAGGGGTCAAGGGGGTGCGGTGGAGCTAAATAAATGAATAAATCAGAAAGGGAGGAGAGAGGAGAGACAGTATGTGGTCGATAGCGTCAAAAGCAGATGACAGATCTAAAAGAATGAATATTGATCTGAGAAGGGCCTGCGCAGGGCGACCGGTGGGAGGTCAGGCTGTGTAATTAGAGTGGTGGAAAGCCAAAAGCGCTTCTCTCCTCCTCCCAAACACAACTTCTCTTGTACAGGCATGTATGAGTGTGTGTGAGCTTGTACTTCTGTCGTTTAATGACCGTTCTGGAGAGTTTCAAGCAGTTGTATGTATTGACATAAGAGATACTTTACCCAGTTTCCCTCATGTTATTCACACAGGACATTTGGTCCCACTTTATATTAGGTGGTCTTAACTACTACAGTATTTACTTGCATCTAAATTAATCATTTGATACAATGCACTTAGTGTGTACATACATGTTTTTACATTGCACTTATATTTAAAAATATACCTGCATCTGTAATTTCTGTAATTATATTTATGGTTACACTGTTGGTCCATTTCTTACACCTTAACCAACCCTTAAACCTACCCATACCATCAAACTTGTCCCTAACCTTATCCGTATCCCACCTCAATAGCAGCAAAAGTGTTTTGCAATAAGTAAGTACTTATTTTTTTATATAAATACCTAGTAGTGAAGGCCACCTAATATAAAGTGGAACCATTAGTTTTTCCATGCAGTCACAATGAATGGGGGAATGGAGCTTTAAAGCATCAAAAACAATCAAAATATCATATAAATGTAAGAAAGACTGAATGCATATAGAAATGTAAGTCATTATCTATTATCATTATCCATTAAAGGTATAGTTCACCCAAAAAATAACATTTTAAGGAATGTTGGTTACCAAAGAGTTGATGGTAGCCATTGGCTTCCATAGAATGGGAAAAATACAAAAGAAGTCAATGGCTACTATCAACTCTTTTGTTATCAAAATTTTTTTAAATATCTTCTTTTATGCGTAACAGAATAACAAATTAAATTGAATAAATTATGCACACACAATATAGCAAAGTTGTATGCACCACTTTATTTAATAAAAATAGTGGTCAGGATGAAAACAAAAATTCCTTTTGTGTTTAAAAGAAAGGTTTGAAATGAAAGTGAAAGTGATGACAAATGATGACAGGATTTTCATTTTTGGGTAAACTTTGAGGACAAAATTGCGTTAAAATCCTCTAATTCAAAAAAATAATCAGCCTGGTGAATTAACATGTTGCCTGAAGAAATCCAGGACCAGGTGGAGTTATTGTTTTTCCAGGTGTATTTTTTACAGCAGCATGTGAGTGGCATGATATAAACCTGTGTGCTGTTAAGGGAAAGTGATGTCTGAGTCCTTGAAGTGTTACATCTGATGTTTTTATGGATGGGCTGCACTCTCTCTTTCCCTGCTTTCACTTTCTGTCTTTCACATTCTCGCTTTCTCAGTGGCTTTTTTGTGCTTCTTCTCGATAAGTGTCTGTGTGTATATTGGATATCCTTGTATGAGTATTTTTCAACGGAGGATATAAGGTTGATTTAGTGCTCTGTGACTCCAGTAATGGATCCTTGACAAGCCCTCCAATCTTCAGTCCGTACATCCCGTGACCATTATCAGCCGCACACTGTCCCAAACACAGCAACATGGCCGTTACCACCCCAGGGACATCTCATTGTAAAACGAACTTGGGATGAACCCAGAACAAACATAAATAACATCTTTAGTCGTCTTCTTTACTCCCCCCCTCCCTACTGTCCTGCTGTAAAGACGCACGCAGGCGCACAAATGTACATCCAGTCCGGCAGACTCATTAGCGCAAGAATCCCACAAGCTTAAGCTGTGCAATTTTGATCATTTAAACATTGTGCACTTTTTTTTTGTACCACTGAGTTGTGCCACCTCTCATTTCTTGGCATTATATTGTCCTTACACACATTGTATCTACAGCACAATGACATACAACTCTTCACGCCGCTACCTTCACGACCACCATCGTTTTGTTCGTGGCAAAGTCCCGCTAATGATAAACCATCACAGTTTAGCCCTATTTATATCTTCCCCCACAGACCAGTCCTTTAACACACAATGCCATTATTGATAGGCCATTGCCATTAGCCGTGTTTACCTGTCAGCTAGCGCCTCGTTAATGAGAGAGCTTTGGGAGGAATAATGAGGAGACTGCTAACGACTAATGGATGTTTACAGCCACTTTCTCCTCTCTAACATTGCTAATGCTAATGCTAACAGCACAGCTACCACAGGCTGGCTGCACCGTTTGATGGCGCCCGTCTGCAGACGACTGTGCAGACGACACTGTGGTGTTTAATTGGTGGTGTGATTGGACCTGAAAGTCTGCAATTATTTGGACAGTTGAACGGAGTGAGCAAAGGGAGGGGAGTGAGTAGTAGGTTTGGAAATAAGAATAATGTTTGTTTGCAGTCACGCCTTTACACTCATTATGTAATGATTTAGTAAATTTGTTTTAAATAGGATTATTTGCTAAAAGGTTGGGGGTTTTTTTTCGTGGTGGTAAAAGCATTCCAGCTATTGTTTTTCAAAGAACAGTCAATGTCTTGTAGTCTCTCATTTTGACATTGTTTTAGATCATTAGATCAAGGAAATTGGAGCTTATTGAAGACCTGCATATACAGTATATGTGCAGTTTACTAAAATGGCAAAATGGATTTTAAACCAGAATAGTCCGGAAAGACTTGTTTCTTGTTTTGTTTTGTATTAGGGCTGTCAAATTGATTAATCATGATTAATAGCATCCAAAATAAAAGTATTTATTTGCATATATACAGTAAATACACATACATACATGCATCTATTTAAGAAATATTTACGTGTGTGTGTGTGTATTCTCATATTTATGTATGATTTATATTGTACTGTATATGAATATAAATATATATTACATATGTTTCTTAAATATATACATGTATGTGTGTGTATTTATATACACATATATATATATATTATGCAAACATAAACTTTTATTTTGGTCATGATTAATTGATTTAACAGCTCTATTTTCTATATTAACGGTCTCTAAGTTTACAAGGGCATTATGCAAATTACATGATTTTAAACCAGAATTGTTTTGTTTTGTTTTGTTGCATATCAATGGATTCTAAATTTGTTTTGCATTTAGCCTCAGTGGCCACTTACGATTCAGTGCAGTGTATGGAAATTGTGATAAAAATAACAAATTGTCTACAAAATTTTTAAAGTTTAATACCAACCAGTTTATTATTTTATTTATTTTATTTTATTTTATTTTATTTTATTTTATTTTATTTTATTTTATTTTATTTTATTTTATTTTATTTTATTTTATTTTATTTTATTTTATTTTATTTTATTTTATTTTATTTTATTTTATTTTATTTTATTTTATTTTATTGCTCTAGTACACAGATCCACTTGTCATCACTCGCATACATTGTTGAGCAAATGAAAGCCCACAGTTTGCTCTGTTTTATTTGTTGCTTTTAGCTTTCAGGACACCCCAAAAGGGCAACACCCAACACCCTGCACCACTTGCTCCAACACATCGAGTAATCCACAATCTCAAGCTCTATGCCACAGATACTACATCCCATTGGAGATCGGCTCACTTCAGACAGACTTTACTTGCCCTGTGCACTCCTCTGAAATGGGAGCTGATAAACACAGAACCCCAAGGAGTGTTTGAACCCCACCGGTTGGACCTTATCGCTTGGGCACTCTGTTTCTGCACTAATTAAAACCCCCTCCTCAATGGCAGAGTTGGGAGGTACAATTACGGCAGAGGCCTCCGGAGCCTCATCGTGTCTCTATTAAAGGGGCGCGTTCATTGTAATGATGCTGGAGTTTAATTACTTCCATGCGGCAGCCGTTGTAAAACACGCTGATAAATGGGCCAACACGATCGTGCATCATTATTTCTCCCCGTGCACTGGCCTTGTTAGAGCGATTATGAGCTGTGGTACTGTAGGAGGAGGAGGAGGAGGAAGAATAGCATACCTGTGCTGATCTAATACTGAAGAAGCCAGCGGCAGAGAGGGAAAGGCGGAGATGACGCTTCAGTAATTTAGAATGAAGAGCGGAGCCAGTCCGTCCCTCTCTATACAAGTACGTGGAGAAAAGTTACGAGTTTCCACACACTCTCAAATTCGTATCTAGCTGTCTGCACCACCATGTCATGCTCTTGCATTCTCACACACGCTGTGTGCCTTAGGTACGGTCCTCTCGCCACACTGCAGTAGCAGACAAACAAATGTACATATTCAAAGTCATTAATTATGAATTTTTTTCTGGTGTATGCCCAGTGGTAGGCCCACCCTGATTAATCTTGTTCCCTGTTCTTCCCCCATGCTTATTAAACTGCTGAAGCAAATATCTTGCATGCAATAAATCCCCCCTAGAGCATGATTAATCAAAAGCAGTGAGCTGAGGGGTGCTGGCAGGTGGAGTTACAGTGTTAAATCACCTGCGTGGCTGGATGAATGGTCCTTTGGTAGAAATAAGGAAGGCTTGTTGGCTTGATGGGACATACTGGGCTGAAGTCTCTGGTCAGCCTTTTGCAAGTCACTCAGTCAGTGATTGTAAATTCAGTGCAGGACTCAGATAACTGATTCTGGATTGGTGTCTTGACCACAGAGTTGAGTGGTATTTTTAATGCAACATAAAAATGTATATTTGACGTGGTTGTAGGTAAGTTTCCTAAATTTATTTGATCAAAAATACATTAAAACTGTAATGTTATGAAATATTATAGCAAAACTGTTTTCATTTTAGTATATTTTAAAAATGTAATTTATTCATGTGATGGTAAAGCTGAATTTTGGCTTGTCACATGATCATTCAGAAATCATTCTAATATGCAGATTTAGTGCTCAAGAAACATTTCTTATTATTATCAATCATACATCGTTTTTTAAAAGAGGTTTCTTATGTTCACCAAGGCTGCATTTATGTGCATTAAAAAACACATGAAAAACTGTAATTTTGTTTTTTTCTAATCAAATATATTTTGAAATGCAATTTATTCCTTTGATTAGAATTTTTTTTAGCATGCATTACTCCAGTCTTCAGTGTCACATGATCCTTCAGAAATCATTCTAATATGCTGATTCAGTGCTCAAGAAACATTTCTTATTACCAGTATCAAAAAATATGCTGTTTTGTGATACCTTGAGCTACTTTTTTTCCCAGAATTTTATGATGAATATGTATATATTTGAAATGTAAAAAACTAAAGAAAAGAAAAAAAAAAAACCCCAATGTGAGTCTTTACTGTCACTTTAAAAATATATTTTAAATGCATTTAATAATGCATGCTTAGTAAAAGGATTAATTTCTTCAAAAAAACTTTTGAATGGAAGTGTCCATACAAGACTGTCTCAAACCCAACCCAGTGCTCTATAAATAAATCCCATATGAATTTTTATTGCAATACTTTTTTATTGCATATATATATATATATATATATATATATATATATATATATATATATAAAATCAGCGTATTAAATATGAAATATTATTCCACATATTTATTTATTTATTTGATGTTGCATAAAGTCTTTTGACTCAAAAATCGGTGACATCTGTCTTTGCTTCTTAATACTTTCTTGTGCCGTCCTCTTTTATTCTGCACTTTCTTCTCTCCTGTCAGTGGGTGTGATGGTCTTTGACGTGCGGTTTAAAAGCCGTGGTTATTTGATGCTAATTCCATTTTGTGGTACATTTAGATATTTTTCGCACTCTTGAGTGATGGCAAATGTCAGATGCGCATGGCTACGCGAAGCACACTGAACAATCATTTACTTACCAGTGCGTGCTAAATGTGCATCAATATCCTCTGAATATTTAATCACGTGCTAATTACTGATTAGCAAAGAGAACCTGGTGGTAAACCAATTATTTCAAAAAGATTTGAAGAAAGGGCCTGCTCTCTGGAGGAAAAAACTATTGAGCAGCTTCCAGGCAGTTGCTGAATTAATCTTATTTAGCTTTATCCTCGTATATACTGTAAGTGTGACGGTAACAGTGGGACTCCGTATTCAGGCACCGCAAAACCTCGTTTGACTACCTGGTGATGCAGTTCGCTCCAAAGAGATGACATGAAAATGTTCCCCAGCGAGTCCATACAGCAGCAAAATGCTAGGCTGTTCAGAGCTGTTGTTCACAGAGGCTGTGCATCTCCCTCAGAGAGGCTGATTATGGGTCGGACCTGTCTGGGCCCATATGAGGTGTCTATGAACTGAAGCACACTGCTGGGACCGGAGAATTAGACCAACACACACTGCAGTAATAGCCTGCATGAGTGAGAGAGCTGAGATCAGGCCTTACATATGCATCTAGTTCATGCTTCACCTATTACACGCTGTTCCTTGGCCTCTCTAGTGTCTGGTCACGTAGCGGCGGTGTGGAACATGGCCTTAGATAGTTTGTATGTGCGCATGTTTTAGCGTTAGGGCGTGGTAGAAATGTTAGCAAGTGTGCTTTGAATATATGTGCATGTGTGGCTGACATGATGGAGGGCATGTTGCCACAGCGGTGGAAGCCACGTATCTGGAGGAGAGGTAGAAATAGAGGGTTAGTTTTATGTTAATGGCTGGAAGGGTTACGCAGAAGTCTATTGACAGTTAACATGCCCTTCAAGGTGTTCTTTGTGGTTCAGCAGTTCTGACAAGTCGAGGGGCCGTCGTTTCACCTCACCTTTATTTATATGCTTGACTACTCTTAACATTATGGAACACCAAAGGGTCTGGTTATTGGAAAAGGAGGGGAGGCAGAACTCGTCTTCCCACTCCAGCCAGGTGTCTCGGACATGGGTGAGGGAGAATTGGAGGGGAAAGGAGGGAAGGAAGTTTGGAAATGAAATACAAAAATCTAAAAAGTTATTTTTTTGTCTGGATCAATTATGGTATTAAAAAAATACTTATACATTTCAATTTTAAAGTCACATCTATCTATCTATCTATCTATCTATCTATCTATCTATCTATCTATCTATCTATCTATCTATCTATCTATCTATCTATCTATCTATCTATCTATCTATCTATCTATCTATCTATCTATCTATCTATCTATCTATCAACAGAAGTAAAGCAATTTTTACATTTTTTTGTTTGAAATTATATTATATATTATGGGGTGACCAACATGCACATAGCCATTTTCTTGTCATGTCACTATTTAAAAAAACATAAAACAGAAAAGTGCTCTTAAGACCTTCATGATTGTGTGTCAAACTCATAACTCATTTTATATAATTTACAATATTTTTATTTATTTATTTTTATTTTTTTTTAAATGCTATTAAAAGGCATGTATTGATCAGGTCAGATGGAGCAGCCCCAAGAAAACATATTGATATTCATGATTTAGAAATGTATTATTTCCCCCCCTAAATTAAAAAGATTAAAAAATTTTTTACACTCTTGTATTCAAGGTACAGTATTGGCTACTCTAATTTGTAGCATCAGTAAATATAACTTTTCATTGTTTTGTTTCCTTTTTTAGAAAATGAAATTTAAATATATATATGAAACTAACACAAATACAAAGATGTCGTCGCCGGTAGCCTTGTGGGCAGCACGTTGATATACAGCATCGTTGTGCTATGGGTGTCCTGAGTTCAAATCCAGGCATTTGAAGTAAAAATGCAATAGTATTTCCCTGTAAAACATACTCCATGCTTGTTTTATTTATTGGTTTATTTACAACTTTTAAAAAAAAAATCTTTTTTTTTTTTTTTTTTTACTTTGGCATGTTTTAAACTTAATTTTTAAAATATTTCAAAAGTTTTTTTAATCAGCCTAGACACACATTTTGTTAATGTAAATAGAATTTTCTTGTAAAACATACTGCAATAATCTTTGTTTTATTTACAGCTTGGAAATACATTTTATTTTTAAAAGATTTCAAAACCTTTAATCATCCCAGACACCATTTTTTTGTCAGTGACCCTAAAGCAGGTGGTACATAAAGCACGACGGCTACAGTAAACAAAAGAAGAGTGTGAGGAGAGAGAACTTACACACTGAAGGATTACCAGAGGGGTTTCGTTTACAAAGCTCTTTGAAAGGAGGTCCAGACAGTACATTGGATGGTGGATTGGGACACTGCATGTTATTTTTTCTTTTCCTGTCTATTGAAATGTTTCATGGTTTCCTCAAGCCACAGTGTCTGTGTGTCTGTGGGGCACACGGGGGCGTGAGGTGCCTCCCACCTTTTCGACAGCGTGGCGATTGTGCGGGATGTGCTCTGGGTGTTAGACAGATACACTGCGCTTTTCAGTGTAATCGCTTTGCCTTTAACGAACAAGTGCAGTTTCATTCACCAGCCATAGCTTTCACATGCTTGCATGGGTAGCACCGAAGCTAACATGCTTAAAGTTGTGTTTTTTTGTGTGGGGAGTCTTCAAGTGGGGCTTATTTGGGGGGTGCGTGTGCCTTCTCAGGGTTCCAGCGCTCCGACAGACTTTCAGGAGGAAAATGGCAGGCTGTAGAGCACATTGAAACCATTTTTTTTTTCTTTGTAGGCAGTTCTCCCCGTATGTACCGTACATCCCTCAGGGGCAGTGAGGTGGGGGTGTCTGTAGATCCCTCATCCCTCTCTTCTTTCTGTCTTTCCTCTATTTCCCTCTTCGTCCTGGCGTGTACTCCGTTCCGCCTGATTCTCTCGGAGACCCAGCGAGTGTGACGGAAGCGAGAGGCGATCAGATGGGCACCCTTCTGTGAGCGGGGCCAGCTGCCGGGAGGAAGGGTGAAGGAGTGAAGAAAAGGAGGATGGTGCTGAAGACTGAAAACCTCCAAAACAAACAAACTATGGTAAAAATATCAGAGCAGAATATGACCTGCTAGTTAGCTAGGTATGCTGTTGCTGCAAATTTGGGCCCAACATCTTGTTCCCCCCAGATTTCCTGTTCTCTGTTTACCATCTACAAAAAAAAAGAAAGAAAAACAAACAAACAAAACAAAGTGTATGTGTATGTATTTATTTATTTATTTATAAATGTAAAAATGTATTTAAATTTTGCAATTTCCAAAATATTTTTAATTGTTACTTTATACTTTATAAATCTTTAAACTTATTTGTATTTATACCATTAATTTATTAGATTGAGTAATTATCAATTAATGAACTTTATAGAGAAGTATTATTAATTGTCAACATTAAATATTGCTTATTCATTTAATATTTAATAAATGCTAATTTAATAAGTAAATCATTTCAGTAAAAAAACAAAACAAAGTGGAGGTATTTATAAATATGATAAAAATATAAAATAATAAATATAAATATTTAAACTTACATATGAAGAAACGTATTGCTTCTTATTGCTTATTAATTGAATTTTTAAGTAAATAAATAAATATGATGTTATTAATAAAAAGCACCAGCAGTACTTTTAGTACTTACAATATCTAACTGAACACATCATTCTATTCAATCTACTAAATTTTAATTGAATAAAAACAAAATGGAATTAATTTATGAAAAAAACTAAACTATGAATTATGAAAGTGTGGCAATTTCAAGATTTAAGGTAAAAAGTCATTTGTATTTGAAACTGTAAGTCATTGTTTTGAGGCAGACAGTAGTTTCCTCCAGATTTAGGGTGTCAGGTAGTCTGCACTATTTCTTTCACTGCTGAAATGGCCCGCCGCCTGAAAAAGTATGAGAGCCAGTGTTTTAGGAAGAAGCTAGACAGCAAAAGACCTGAAGACAGAGAGAAAGCAGGAGGGAAAAAGAAGAAACACAGAAAAGACGTCCGCAAGCAAGAGATTCAGTTGTCGCTTGGGGGCCGGTCTTATCCCTTTAGCTAGCAGCTTTCTTAGAAAGAAACGCTGCCGTGAAATCACGTATAGCGTAGCGGGGAGGCCCAGGACCTGAAGAAGGGATGAGCTGGGGATTAGCTTGTCCTGGCAGGATGTCTGTGATCCGAGAGAGCTCTGCTGGCCAGCGTGTGCCCATTGCTGTCCAGCCCTCCACCAGCCACGCGCCACATATCGCCGCAAATCCCTCTCCTGCCGTGGGCCGCATGCTCTCCTCTGTGAAATCTCTTACTAGCTTGCTTTCTTCCTTTGTGATCCTGTCTCCGTTTCCTAGCTGTTCTAAAAAGCTCCTAACAATGTTCGTCCCTTGTTCTTGTGTTGGTTTGTCATTTTCAAGTCTGTTAATCACTTGTGAATGTTTATGTGCACAGGCTCTCATGTGAAGGATGCTCAGCTCATATATGTGCCCATGCATGCACCGTCGTGCTTCTCATCTTTTGCCTTTTGTTGCCTTCTAGTTGTGCACTCAAGATGGAGTACTTGGACATGCTCTTCATTTGCCAGTCAATACCCATTGAACCTCTTATGAAAGGGAAATGGCAGTTAGTTCATAACGTCTTTGGTTGATCAATAGCACCTGCTATGTTCAATCTGTGTTCACCTCTCATGCCCTGTCCACCTCCTGGGCTTGAAGCACCCTATTGCCCATCATCATCAGATCCCAGAACCTTGGGATCCATTTTTATTATTGCTTGTCTTTAGGTGGTAGAATGAAAAGTAGAAGGATGTGGGTGAGATATTTTTAGATGGCTGTCATTGCATCATTTTTTAGCCGTGGGCTCCAAGTCTGTATTTAGTAGGAAAAGTGAGGCATTAGAGATGATATGTAGGTTTGTTCCTCTTGAATTTTAAGCAGGTGACTCAGAAATATTGGACTCCAATTATTTTATATTTATATACTTTTTTTAAAAGTTTGTTTATACTTAGTAGTGAAAGAGTTCTTGAGGGGAAGTCATTGATGTTTGTCAGTTTCAGATATTTTGATGCACGTCAAGAACAAGTTAAAGCAGGTTTAAGGCAAATCCATTTAATACGTTGTTTGCATGCACATATTGGTAACTAATTCTGAAGAAAACTCATAAAACTCCTTCTGAACAAGTTAAACAGACCCAAGAAATATTACAAGCAAGATCAATGACACTATAATGACTTTTTTAAACGAGTTTCTGAACACTTCCCTTCAAAAAACAGATAGCCCTGCCCCTAAACTAATGCCATTGGTTGTAGAGCTGATCGGGATGCTCAAACTGTTTTGTTAGTAGCATTCTCGTAAGCAACTCCAAGGTCATGGGTTCAATTCCCAGGGAATTCATGAATTGATAAAATGTACACTGTAAAAAAAACATTTTTCAAAGTTGTAAATAAAACAAAGATTATTGGAGAATGTTGTATAAGGACACATTATTTCAGTATCTAATTAATGCATTCCTGAGTAAAAAATAAATTTGCACACCAAATTTTGAATGCATTTATGCCTTTTAAGTTGCTTTGGATAAGTGTCAGCTAAATGCAAACATGTAAATGGAAGCGCATGACAGTCCCACCATTTACTCTTTAGTAAATCAACTTATGAATGGACTTCTAGTCTATAAGTATTTGCATGTTGTCTTTTAATATCTCATTTGTTTCTTAGACATCAATAAGGCGAATGTCTCCTAAAGAAAAAGTCCTTAATAATAACACGTGTCTCCTATAGGCTTTGAAATCTCAGTATTGTCTCAAACTGCAGTGAGTGTGCTTTTGTCTGCAATCATACTGTAAATCCGAAATTTACCAAATTATCTGAGCAATAAATGTGATAGCTCTGTACTCTTACCCTGTGTGACCAGCAGAATCATCGTATCATTTTTTTTCTCTCTTAGGGAATTTTAGTTCTGGGCACTTAAATGAAAGATGACAGAGAACTGCATTAAATCTGTTAAGAGCACAAAACTTTCCTCAGAGGACACGCACTACACAATACAAAAGTCTAAAGACTGAGGTTAGTCAAAGGGAATTTTTAAAAGGTTATACCTAAAGCTGAGAGGAAAGTGAAAACAGATTAAGAGGAAAGAAAAGCAAAAATGATAAACATCCTATCCCAGACTCCCTAAAACCAACAGGGGCATAAAATGGTGACGCTCTTTAGTCTGGCCAGACGGTTGGCCGACCGTCAGACAGCTGCAGTTCTCTCTCTCTATCATTCTCTCCCTCCCTCCTTCTCCTTTTAGACCTGCTTGTTCAAAGCGATGCTGGCTCTTTATTTATGTGCAAATTTGCTCTTAGGCCCTACGAGGGTGGTGCGCATGCTGAATCTCTCTTTTCGGGGCTTTAGCAGATTATCCTCTCACTCTCTTTGGTCCCCGTCGCCCTAAGCTCGGCTGCCCTGACCTTTTGTCATTGAGACTTTTTTTCTTCTCCTTGGTGTCTCTCTCACTCTTTCTCTCGCTCTGCCTCCCCCTCTTCCCAGATGCCACAGACAGCACCCCCCCCACCCCATCACCACTCTCCATACTCCTCAAAGAACCATTATATCACTCACTCCCTGAACAAAGACCCCAGAGGGAGAGAAAGAGGGTGAGGGAGAGAGAAAGAAAGAGAGGAGGCCAGCAGCTCAGCTCTCCTAATCGATAAGAGTGGCCCACATGGAGCTTTGAAAGCTAATCAATACTTTCTTTTTTCTCCTCCTTTTTTTTTAAACCATCCGTTTTAGCTGCTGACTCTGACAAAATGTAGCGGTGACGCTGAATTAGGGAGAAGGGGAGGAGGGAGACCTCTGATCTTGAGATATGAAAGTGAGAGGACAGAGACAGATAAAGAAATAAATGTGAATGCCTACATGTTTAGAATCCATTTTCAAAAGCATTCTGATGTAATGATTTAGCCATGTCGGACATGTTCCTGGATCAACATCGTTTGTTGGTCCTGCAACCATAATGCATATACCTGATGGTTTATGTGAAGAAGGAGCGCAACGGGCTTAAGGTGGCATTTGGTACTGGACCAAGACCATTTTTCCATATAAATGGTGTCAGTTGTTGGTTGATCCTAGAATCGGACTACATTTTTACTGATTTGAGAGCCAAATAATGTACACTACCATTTAAAAGTTTGGGGCCTGTACGATTTTTCTGCTCACCAAGGCTGCATATATTTATTTAGACATACAGTAATATTGTGAAATATTATTATAATTTGAAACAACTGTTTTCTGATGTAAGATATTATGAAATGTAATTTATTCCTGTGATGGTAAAGCTGAATTTTCAGCATCTATTATTCCAGTCTTTAGTCTCCGATATCCTTTAGAAATTATTCTAATATGATGATGGTGCTCAAGAAATATTTATGATTTTTTTTTTTCCAAAAGTCTAATGAATAGAAAGTTCAAAGAGAACATTTATTTGGAATAATACAATTTTTTGTAACATATTATATTATTTTCTTAAAAAAAAAAAATCTTCTGACCCCGCATGAACGGTAGTGTATACATTTCTATTCATAAAAAAAAACACATTGCATTATGGTCCTTGTTAAGTCTTTATATTAAGACTTTAATATAATAAATTCTTTATAGTAAGATATTAATACACAAATTAATTTGATTCAGTCTATATTCCATCACAAGCTGCTTTTGAAGACAAGGTTTGAAGGTTATTTATGTATTTTTAAGTCTTTTATATAAAGACTAAATCCCAAATTATTTATATGAATGAAGTTTATAACCCGTTTACACATGATATTTATGATAAATGCATATTTAATTTTGCATTTTAATCGAATTCCACTGTGTTGCCACATTGGGCTTTTCCAATATGTTGTTTCCATTTTGTTGGTATTAATGTAGTTTCCCGTGATCTAGTTTTATCTTCTTGATTTTAGCAAAAAATTTTAGACATCTGCAGGTTAAATTTTCTGGCTCAGAACTATCTTTACTTTGGTGAAAATGCATTGAATGGTTCCAGGTTGGGGCATCAGCACCTTCATCATATTTCCTGTCCTATATCCTCTTTTCTGGGCTTCTTCTAAAGAGACTCTTCAAGGCCAAACAATCAATAAATAATGTCTTACACATTCCTTTGATTAATTATTCGACTAAACTATTGAATAAAATAACATAGTCGGTGTGCTTCTGTCGCTACACACACCTGAAGTGAACGCTAAAAAGTTTAGTGTGGTAAATGAAGTATCCTCTACCATTTCACCGCAGCGCATGCTCTCTCACACACACACTCTCACAAACAGGCAATGACCTGAATTTGCTGCTCGACTGCTGTGTAATACTCCAGCTGACAAGACCCCCCTTGTAGCTAAAGAGAGGACACTGTTCCCATCCCCCTCCCTTTCGCACTCTCTCTCTTTCTCATGCTTTTTTCCCTTCTCTCTGTCTAATCTGTACAGTTCCCACCCTTCTGAAGCTACCTCCGAACAATGTGAATGCGCACATACGTGTGGGCCTGCCGGTCTCTCGACGACCCGACTCGCTCTTCACGCTTCTTTCTTTCCCTTTCTTTCCTGGCATGTCTGTGAACGGACAGTGAAGCGTAGTTCTAGAACGAGCTATCGAAGGAAAACAAGTAGCTTGTTTATTTGCACAGATGATTGTGTACTGGATGTGGTAATTAGCTTTCGCTTCCAGCTTCTCTTGTTAATTTGTTGAGCTCGCCACCTCCCAGTCTTTATTAGTTGTCTAACAAGGCTTTTTCATGTAAATACAAGCCCATGAAACGGCAATTAACCTCCCAAATAGGTATAAACCACTGATCAGGCGACAGGATATTGACAAGGCCTTACTCGGCCCAGTTAGCGCCCAGGAGGGGGGACAGAAGCGAGAAAAAGGAGGAGGAGGCAAAAAGGGGGTTAAAAAAGAAGGAATAAGCAAACAAATCCCACGGGTCTTTGTTTGTTGTGTCTATGGAAGGCCTATTGTTTTGCTCCCTATTAAACTTTGACCTTTAGGCACGAGAGTGGGAAAATTGAATTCTAAATGACAGCTGGAGGCTGAGGGATTTCAGAGGGACATGGGAAAGGGTAGTTGGGTAATAGATGAAGAGAAAGAAAGAGAAATTGGGGTTTGGTGATCATGTGCTGTGGTGTTGGATCAAGATTCTTTCACGCTCGTATGTGCCTGTAATCATAAGGTCTCAGATGCTTTCATTCTTGTTATGTCCTTCATGCTGTTTTTTGATTAGTGGCGACCAATGTAACCCATGGGCGATGCTAATATCTGGAAGTCAGGCTTACCAAAGTTCAACATAATGTGAATATATTAAAAACAGTGGGTTTTTCCCAATGGTTTTGTTTTGAATTTTTAAATTTACGAGGACTGACATATGTGAAGGATTCTTTTTTTTTTTTTCATTCGGAAATTGTCATTAGTAGCCTATCACAGTTTGAGTGTAAAGTTCTTCTTTTAATGACACAGTACAAATGATCAGTGTTAAAAATGTACTTGATTCTGACCTATAAATGTATTTTTTATTTGTATTAATATTCTAATTAGCTTTATTATTTCAGTTTGAGTTTCAGCAATTTTAGATACATTTGTTTTAATTAGGTGTCAAGGCAACATTTATAATTTTCTTTAAGTTTCAGTTTTCATCGAATATTTATATTAAATTAATTAATATTTATATATAAAACTTTATTATCTATGTTGTAGTTTCGTGACCTGTAACAACAGTGCTCCAAACTAACCATATGATATTTGAAAACAGAAGATGTGCTCTTTAAAGTGTTTACTGGACATTGCATCTCAATGGCCAGATATCATACGATTTAATAAACTGACGAATATACATAGGTCTGCTGCAGTTTTGGACCAAAAAAAAAAAAAAACTATATACAGTGCCTTGCGAAAGTATACATACCCCTTAATTTATTTCACGTTTTGTTATGTTGCAGCCTTATATTAAACTGCTTTAAAATACTTTTTTCCCCACATTGATCTACACTCCATACACCATAATAACAAAGCAAAAACAGAACTGTCACAACTTTGTAAATTTATTTAAAAAAAAAAGAAAAAAAACACTGAAATAAGTACATTGCATAAGTATTCAAACCCTTAACTCATTACTTAGCTGAAGCAACTCAAGTCTTTTTTGGATATGATGCGACAAGCTTTCATCATCATTTGGCAATTATCTGTCATTCTTCTCCTTGCCTCTTCACATCTCAAGCTCTGTCAGGTTGGATGGGGGCAGACGCACATTTTCAGGTTTCTCTAGAAATATTTGATTGGGTTCAATCCCAGGCTGTGGCTGGGCCACTCAAGGACAGTCACAGAGTTGTCTATAAGCCACTCTTGCTGTGTTTAGGTTCATTGTCCTGTTGGAAGGTGAATCTTCTGCCCAGTCTGAGGTTCTGAATGCTCTGGACTAGGTTTTCATTAAGGCTATCTCAATATTTTGGTGCATTGATGGATAATGAAGGCTACATGATTCTTTGAACCTTCAATGAAGAAGATTTTTTTCTGAACTCTTCCCCAGATGTGTGGCTTGACGCAAACCTGTTTCTGAGCTCTACAGGCAGTTCTTTTGACCTCAGGGCTTGGTTTTTGCTCTGATATGCATTTTCAGCTGTTTTATTAAGATGTGTGAGCCATTCCAAATCATACCCATTCAATTGAATTTGCCGCTAGTTAAGTGTAGTAACATCTACAAGCAATATGAATGCTCCTGAGCTAAATTTCAACTGTCCCATATAAAGGTTTGAATACTTATGCAATGGAATCAAGTTTTTTATTTTTAATAAATTTGCAAAGATTTTAAGAACCTGTTTTTTGCTTTGCTATTTTGGTGTATGGAGTGTAGAATGATGTGGAAAAAAAGTAAGCAACATAACAAAACATGAAAAAAATGAACGGGTATGAATACTTTCGCAAGGCACTGTATATTCATGTGCCACAAATGTGATACAATTCGCAAAACTACCTATTACCTCTCCATTCAAATCCATCTTTCTTGTGTCTGCCATCCTCAGTTCTCCAGCAACAAGGTGACATACTGCACTGGAGCTGCTTTGGGATCACTAGCTTTACAGTTCTCAGCTGTCGTGAGATAGTTGGATCAGGATGTGTCCCTCTGTCAGATTTACCCATGCTTTAGTGCAAAGTAGGACCCCGATACTGAGGAAGAGGCGAGGAGGAGAGCTTGAAAGTGGGATTTGGAGGGCCACATAAGCGGAGGGAAGGTGGGATACCTGCAGGCCAGAGGATCAGATACTGCTGTCAGCTGCAGGAGAAGCCCAGATCTGCTGTCTATCAGACAAATGTAGGAGATATGGAGGAGAGGGAGTGAGATGGAGCTTAGACGGATCAGGTCTGGCTGTCTGTGTGGGCTGGATTGAGGGAAGCACGGAGACGTCTAAATGGAGAGTTAGAAGGAAGACAAGCAGTGACATGCAGCAGTCAAAGTGGAAGAGAGGCCGTGAGCTCTGAGATTTATCAATTTGCAGTGAGACAGGCAGATAAAGATAGAAAGAGAGAAAAAGAGTGAACGAGGGCAAACTGACATTAAACTGTTTGGTCAGTCAGGGTGATTGGGACGTTGAAGAGCTTTCACGCAGGATGAAATGATATAAAGGCAGCAAAAATGAGAAAGCAGGGCGATTGAAAGAATATACATGGGGATTCTGTCATTATTTACTCAACTTCTTGTCATTCCGGAGTCATATGCTGTTATTTACTCTGTGGAAGGAAAGGAAGAGAGGAATGAGGTTGACGACATATGGACCGATCTGTGGAGAGGAGAAAACGGGTTGGAGGAAGAGGTAAATAGGAGAGTGGCTGGGAGGTTTAAGGTGTCTGTATGTGTTGGTGTCGCAATTGGTTAAGTGAGAGGAACAGGGTTAAATTAGGCAGAAAGAGGGATTGCGAGACCCTGTCAGGATGCTGGCCACTGCTCCAGCCAGCTTGGAGAGCAGACCTGGCATGGCCCACTGCCCCCCAGAACCTACTGTCAGCCCTCATGACCACACACACACACAAGAATACACACTGACCCAACTCATGCATTCACACAGATGCAGGCCAACAAGAAATCTAGGACCCCAGGGCAATACATTCAAAATCATTGATGGATAGGTACACTCACACAAATGCTCTTTTAGGTGCACACTCCTGATTAATTTGGTCGACTTAAACTGACTTCCATCTTACAATGACTTATTTTTCTTTTATAATTGCATATAATATTTATTATTGTAATTTAATATTTAATATAAATTCTTTGACTCATTATTTCATTGCCAGATTTAAACTGACTTTCTTATTAATTCTTAATATTAAATATATATTTAAAACTCGTGATTCCATCGGTAGACTTAAACTGACTTTTTTTTTATTGCAGATTTAATATGTATTTTTTAAATAAAATTTTATTTTGTTTTATTTTATAATTAAATAAATTATTTTTAATGAATTATAATATTTATTATTTTAATTGTTTACTGTCAATGAAATAATGTTTATTAATTAATATTAATTATTTGATTTGTGAATCCATTGAAAGACCATTGATTTATTGCATTATTTTATTTTATTTTATTTTATTTTATTTTATTTTATTTTATTTTATTTTATTTTATTTTATTTTATTTTATTTTATTTTATTCTATTTTACTTTACTTTACTTGACTTCACTTTACTTTACACAATTACCGTTGGGGGTTTGAAGTTCCTCTAACTTTGTACTTGTGTCAGAGTTTACTTTGGATTTAGCACAGATTAAAGTTCTGATCTGACTTGATGAAGTTCAGACTGAGGCTTTGTTAAATTAAGCGTCAATAAGAGGAGCTGCAGTGGAACGTTTTGGCAGTGGGGGGGCAGAGCAATTTAACATTAGCATTTCATTTAGCATATCCTGTGACACTTCAGGGGTTACAAATCGCATTAATAAACGCTTAATTACTTTAAAAGAAATTCCTCGGGCATTAATCGAATATTAATTACTGCTTATCGTTGTCTTTTAGTCATGCTTAATTGCATGTTTTTTCCCCTTATTTGAACTTCTTTCTCTTTCTTTTTTTCTTTTGGAGACCAACATTGTGTTTCAAGACAACAAAGCAAGCTAATGTAGTAGGGCGCTTTTTTATTTTAATGTTAGCCAACCGTATTTATCACGTTTGCACTAAACAAAAGACGATTTCCATAATACAATGAATCAGTATGTCTTAAAGATGAATTCTCTGAATGAAAATGTGGGTGGTAAAATCTAAATACAATAGCGGAAGCCTTTCAAGAAGTTTATAGTTTTTCACTTAGCTCGCAAAGGTGGCCACGCTAACCTTCTGAGGAAGTCGGCACTGAAACTTACTCCGAGTTGTCTGGCCTCATGCTCACACACTGAGCGTACAAGCGCACATGCTGCTCAAAACTACAGGGCTCGGGGTCTCATCGATAGACTGAGTCTCTCAGGGCAATCGCTCTTGATGTGTACACTGTGGCGTTTAGCCCCGACGGCCAGTGTCCCGTTCCACACGTATGGGTCATAATTCAAGCTGATTGGCCGTGCTTGCCAGAGGGCATTATTCTGACCCGTCCACTGCTGTAAATCACTGTGACTGGAGAGAGAAGTCGGGGGTGATGAGGCGTAGTTTCGTTTATTTTGTGTGGAGAGTGTCAGCTAGATGATAAGCTTCTTGTTTTACACAGTTATGTAACTTTGATCTGTGTTTCTCTCTCTTTCTCATGCAAAATATGTGAATTTATGCCTCAGCCTGTTTTCTAGACATTTGTGCAGCTATTGGTTGCAAAGTTTGACATATAAAAGAGGATTTGGTGTTGATTGTGTAGCTCTATTGTCTCTCTTGCTGCCAGTCTGTGCCCTGCGGGCAGGGAATGGGGTGGCCATCATACCCCCACATACTGTCTGTGGTGGTAGTGTAATTTCAGACACTTTTCTGACTTTTAAGTATGCAGTACAGTAAAATATGAGGACAGATGTTTGGAGAGTCATTATTAGATGTTTACACTCCTCGTTGGAAGAAATGCTTTTTATGTATGAAACAGGCAGACAGTGAAGGGTTAAATCATTTGTCCAATCTGAAGGAGTCACACCTTTCCAGCTTGTGTGTTTGTTTCATCATTAGGTTCATAATGCACAGCTAAAATCATAGAAAGAGACAGTGTGAGAGAATTTAAAAGTCTCTTTTGTTGGTTGTCACACACTGTAAAACCCGATAAGTTAAGAATACTCAAAACATTTGAGTAAACAAACAATTTCTTTAAGTTAGTAGAGCTTAAAAAATGTTTTATGACAAGTGGGCTGAGAGCCATGGGAGCCAATCCAAGCCTCACTTCCATGATCCCACCCCACTCATCACAATGATAATTATATACAACTTGCTTTCATAAACAGCACATTCATTCAGATCTTTATAGTTAAGTGCTAGTTTGCAACAGCACACTGGAACGCTAATGTAGTTATCTAAAAGACTCACGACACACTTGCATGTAAATAGTCAAACAACATGCAGTATATATAGTCTTTAAGTTTTGCTATCCATCCTCAACCTAACCACAGGCTCTACTCTTCACCACAATGGTTACACTACAAAACCAACATAACAGAAACCTATGTAAATCTTAACATATCACAACATTTAAATACTAACTTGTGTCCCTCTATGTTAATCTTGTGCAAAAACACAAAATAACACTTAATTTCTGCATTTATTTTCCTTGTTGATGCAAAGCATGCTGGGAACAAGAAAATGCAATCATTTTAAGTTCACCTTACTATAACAACATTTTGAGTTTACAGAACTTATTTCAATTAAGTCTAATGAACTTTCATTATTATTTGAGTGAAATTAACTCATTTCATTCATTTCACTGTTCGGTTTTACATTGCAGTTAGATCAGGACTCTGTGTTAAAACCTAGTGAACTGCCTACAACTTAATTATGCTGTCTCCTAAGATACCTAATTTTGGCTAAATTCAGAAAGCACATATCCTTGACAGAGAACGGCAGAATGAAATGTGACAAACACAGTGGGGGAAAAAAAAAGAAAAATAGATAAGAAAATTAAATAAACTGTACACTACCTTTCAAAGGTTTGATGTCAGTAAGATTTTTCTTTTCTTTTTTGCAAGAAATTATTACTTATTCAGGAAGGACACATTCAATTGATCAAAAGTGACAGCAGACATTTATGATGTTACAAAATATTTAGATCTCAAATAAATGCTGTTCTTTCATTGATTTATCAGATGGTCCTGAAAAAAAGTTTTTTTTTTTTTGGTTCCACAAAAATGTTAAGCAACACGATTGTTTTGAACATTGATAAAAATAGGAAATGTTTCTTGAGCACCAAATAGCATATTTGGATGATTTCTGAAAGATCATGTGGCACGATTCAGCTTTGCCATAACAGGAATAAATTACATTTTAAAATATATTAAAATAGAAAATTTATTTCACAATATTACTGTTTTACTATAATTTTAATCAAATAAATGGAGCTTTGCTTAGCATAAGAGACTTAAAATACAAAAAGATCCAATCACAAACTTTTGAACAGTAGTGTGGGCTACTTTTTATTCATCATACCAAAAGGATCAATAAAAAAATATATAATTTAAATTTATTTACTAATTTGTATT
This sequence comes from Acrossocheilus fasciatus, assembly GCA_036784905.1. NCBI lineage: Eukaryota > Metazoa > Chordata > Actinopteri > Cypriniformes > Cyprinidae > Acrossocheilus > Acrossocheilus fasciatus. Next base: position 24,743,186 of record CM071953.1, read on the forward strand.
ATTTAATCATTTGAAATAGTTGAAATCAGACTGTTTTGTATTCAATTTAAATTTATGTTTTTTATAGTGTTGTTTCTTTCCTCTTCCGTCACCTGAATTGAAATCAATTGTGAGTCGAGTCACTTACACAAGCTTCTATGGTCATTAGAATGCTGTCTATGAGAGTTCACTAGGTTTTGAAACAGTTCTATAGTCTTCATGAACATGAAGTTAAAGGCCTCTATAATGATGCATAAACTCACAAGAAGACTTCTCTTGAGATACAATCAGGGCAAAGTCTTTCTCTATACTGCAGCGCTCTGCACACTAATAGTAAGGGACCCATTCCCAGGCTTAACTGAAGAAATTACCCAGTTCTCAAATGAGCAATAATCTACACATCTCTCCTTTGGGGTTGTTGAAGAGGGAAGACAGGAGAGAGTCTCAAAAAAAAAAAAAAAAAAAAAGCGAGAGCAAGAGCAAGTGAGAGCAGTAGCATTAGAGAGCCAGCTAGCAAGAGTGTGAGAAAGAGACCGAGCTCACCAGCCAGCGATTATCCTCTAATTAACACTGATGTCTTCCCCATGGACAACGTCCCATTCCATCAGCATGCTGGCACGTCTTAATGTTAGGCGCTAACTGCCTCCTTCACATATGTCAGTCCTCGTTAAGGGACTCCGCTATGCGATAATGCCCTCTCACTTAATGGCTTGTAAAAGATGGTTAACACTTACAATTTGGCGTCTGTTTCGTGTCTGTGCGAGATGACACGCGAGCTATGACGGAGGACACCGCGGGGGGACATAATTGCATGGGGATAGAGCAGAGGTTGCGCTGCTGGAAATCACACAGTCTTTTGCCACAGGAATCGGCTACTTCCACCTCAACCATCAGCCTGATCAATGTACTCTATTCACAGGCAGTGCAGAGTGTGTTCGCGTAAGAGCAGTGCTGTATACTGCATACTACCTAGGCTTTTTCAGCCACACATAATAAGAAATTTGAAATACTTTTACCCATAGTTTCTATTCACATGTTGTTAATCTACTGTAGTTTAACAGATTCAGACTGTTTCATATTAAGCAATGCTACTGATTTTATAGATAAGGGTGCAAATTCACAGTATGTGTTCCAGTAATGAATTGTCAGATTATTGTTTCATTGCCTACTGACTTTTATGTCGTCACCGAGTGGTCAAGTTAGGAGCTTATTGTTTTACCTAATGATCAGTTTATGTGATATTTTGAAGCATGTGTGTAGCCAAACAGTTTTAGTTGCCATTGACTTCCATTGTATTTTTGTCCATATAATGGAAGTCAATGGGAACAGAAACAAAATATCTTCCTGTACATTCCACAGAAAAAAAAAAAAAAGTCAAACATGAGGGTTAGTAAATGTCTCTATTCATGAATCGGTTGTTTTGAACAGTTTGTTTCAATGAACCACTTCCTAAAAACAAATACATTTTTGTTTGAATCTGGTTGAACAGTTTTATTATTATGACTGTCTGTGTCTCAGTTCAGTTTATCGCAGCCAGTTTTCAGATCATAAAAATGTAAAAACCTAAATATATTAAGCATTTACATTTAAGTGCTGAAGTTCAATTCCTTATCATATTTTAATTAATTAATTACTTTTTTATTAAAATCTACTATCACTTTACTTATTATTCTTGGCTCATTATGAATCAAACACTAGAGACTCTTTCGAGTTCAATGATTCGTGACTACAGAACCACTCTGACTGAACCTGTTCATCTGATTCATTGAAAAGATTTGACTCTTGAAGTTGAAAATTTGCTGACTTTTTTTTAAACTACAGCATACATCACTTCGTCAACGTGTGCTAAGTGGTTTAGTATTACTGTTTAGACTATTTTAAAGACTTTTTATTATATACATTGAAAGAACTGTTGTTGCTTTATATATTTATACTTTCCTCAACACAATTTGAATAGTTTTTTTTTAATGCTACAGGTTAATCTGATCCAAGATCAGCATTTAATCTGAGCGATTTGACACCTTTTGTCTCTTACAGTTTGTAATTGACATTTGAGGTTTTTTATCTGGGATATTCTGTTAGGAAATTGCTGTAGGTTAGTGTGCATCTTCCTCCCTTTCCCCAACTTTTCTTCTGCTGTGTCATTTCTTTCGAGGACGAATACAAGACGGAGCACTTTAGAGCCCTTTAAAACAGTCTGCATTAACAATCAATAACGCACATCCATAAAGAGCAGTAATCATACCTAAATGTCATTTGCCCTTGATGAACAAATGGCTGAGTAGGGCGACTTTTAAGTGCCCCTCTTTAAGTTTAGTCCTTACATTAATCCGTCTCTTTAAAAGCAGGGAAAAATCTCCTCTCTTAATCAAGCATTAAGACTGAAGGCAAAGCAGCAGAGCAAGAGTGAATCATTTTTTTTCTTGTAGTAGTAACTAATATAGACACGACTCTGATACCACAAGACCGGCTTTGAACTCTGTCTCTCTTTCTCTCTCTCTCTCTCACACACACACACACACACACACACAAAAGAGAATGTCCTTCTTAGAACAACAATAAAAGCATGCAAACATATTTTTTGGTGGATTTCCTACTTGCAGTGTCAGTGCATTTGGCCCCTCTTCCTCGCCACCCCCCACTCACTATGCCTCCTTGATTGAGGGCTAATGAAAAAGCTGTCCCGAGTGCCGCCGCCTCCCTGTATCCATTAAGAATAATTAGACGGGAACAATTTTGATGCCTGTAACCTCGGCGAGTGTGGCTAATGGCGTTATAAATTGCTCCTTGTCCTGGGTCTTGCTTGCGCGTCGTAGCGCAACAGTGGCGCGGAGGGCGCTCCGCGCTTAATTCAAAAGCACTCTGTCAACAGCGCTGATTTGTGTGCTAAATGAGAGCGTTTAAAACAACAGCGGCAGCTCATGCATCCTAATGCCGATGGCAGGAGTGGGTTCGATAAAGAGGCTTGTCCGCTGTAATTAGCTACGACAAACGGCACAGGATTAAGAGAACGGCATTCAAATGGACCCCCGTTTCTCTTGCAGCGTACGTGCCAACCTCTAGGTTGTCCCTCCATATGCCCGTATGCATCATTCTCTCCATCCTTGCAAGTGATGTAACGGGCTGATTTGATGATTACAGGTTTTATGTAGCTAAATGATGTGTCTATGTGTTGAATTTTCCAAAAAACGTTCTCGAGTGATAGACGGCGGTACAAACGAGAGACAAAACCAAAGGGACTTTAAAAGGTGTTCAATTCGCCTGTAAATGCATGCTGACAAGATTAATTGAGCATTACAAATGGTAAACTCTGAACCCGGGCCGTCGCGCGAAAACACACATTCCCTCATCTTAGTCCACTTCCACGTGCCTCGCCATGCAAAAATGACTTGATGGGCAGTTAAATGCAGGGGTCGAGGGTTAAATGAACACTGTTGTTTATGAGGATGTGGTGTGAATCCATTTGCATTCTAATTTCCCCCCTTTCTCGAAAGGCACACAGACACACGCACACATGTGTGCGCGCTCCTGTTAGGGAGATGGGGGGTTTGGCGGACGGGTTGTTTTAAAATCCCATTATCAAGTTATTTATGGAATTCACAGCCTGACAACTCTGCTGACCTTGTTTTGTTAAACATGAACCAGACATGATTTCAGCACACTGCACTGCCTATTAGCTTTTGTTTCCAATAGCCTTAAAATGTCAGCAACTTCAATCACCCCCGGGGAAGCTCCTGCGGATATAGGCTACGGTGCTGTCCGAACGAGTACGGACTCTCCCAAACCCCGACCGAGTGTTATCTGTCCCGCTTTGGATATTTGCTAGCCGTTTTTGACCTGCGGTCATATGTTACGCTTCTCGATGCTGCACAGTAAATTTCCTGGTGTTAAATCAACACCGCTTGGTGTACATATGGTTGATTTAACACCGGGAAATTTCCTGTGTGTGCAGATTTCCTTGCATGTTGGTGTTTGCTTAAGCATATGTGTTCCTCTTCTCCTCCGTTCCGGTATCGGCTTCCGTCTACTCATCAACACTTCCCCTCACCTTATACACACACACAAACGAGAGGATTATTCAGAGCAACTCTTGTTTATAACACGCGAGAGATGCGGCTAAGGTGGGGAAGTGTGAGGTTTGCAAGGTTGTATGCAAAGTTTTATTTCACCTTCTGGAAGAGGGGAGAGAAGGTAGGTAATAACCCTATAAATATTCTCAGACTCCCTGACCTCCATGTGCACTTGTTAGCGGTGCATGCTGTGGTCTCATTGGCTGTCGCGCATGTGACAGGGCCCTGCGAGCTACGATTTTGCAGCAAAACTACTAAATTACACTACCATATCTGCCGAAAAACACATTAGCTAGTTTTTCAAAGAGCATGGAATTGTGAGAGAGGTTTCGGAACAGATGCGGCACGATAAACTTTCTTTTAGCGATTGTTCTTGTTAATTGACTCCCATTAGCAGAGAGGAATAGCACAACAGCTGTATTTGATTCTACATTTGACTGTTTTCAAGGTGTCCTGTATGTTGTGCTGTTAAAACCGATGCGTGTAATTTTTTTTTCGGATGTTACGATCGCTCGCAGTAAGTAAGTGGGTTGATTTAGATTGGAAGTGTAAATACTGTGACTTTGTGGTGCTATCAAAACATTGCTGTTTGTTTAAGCTGGCTGACATAGTGTATGTGGTGCAACCAACAGCGTATGTTTGGGCGAACAATGGCAGACGAAGAAAATGTTTAGGAAATGCTTTGTTTGGTGGCACTTGAGGTGGAGGAATTACACACTGCGGCTTTTAATTTGTGCCATACTGTCGGTACTCTAATGTATCAACATGTTCCTCCCTGCAAAGCACCTGAGAACTAGCTAGCATTAGAGTTTTAGGCTAATATTCATAGAGTTACTCCTCATGAAACCTTTTCCCCCACCCAAATATGTCTTCCATTATTCAGAGAAGCCCCAAGCTGTAGGCAGGAACAGATTAAATCCCCCTCACACAGCAGATATCCCACCAGAGCATCTCTCCACTACCACCAGGCCTTCAGCTAAAAGCTATTGCAGGCTACTGTGAAGATACGGAGATATGTGCCAAGATGCTTGTAGTCTTTTTCTTATTATTCTGCTGCTGGGGAACCGAAAGGTTAACTGGTTGATAAATGAACTCCCACTTTGAGTAAGAGAAGGTTTATGTGAATGTGTTTAACTTCACTATATCGTCAAGAATTTTCCATGTTTTGCTGAAGAAGAAACTGATGCAGCTTCTTTCCTTCTACATATAAGTTTGTTTTGTGTTTGTATTTTTTTTTTAACTGTACAGTTGTAACGTTGAGCTGTATATACCATTTATGGATCCTTTGAATAACTTTGAATAAATCTATGCTAAATAACTGGAATTGTAAGTGCATTAAATGAATATATGAATTATGAAATTAAGTAGAAGAAGAAAAAATGATGAAAAGCCAGAGGTAAAGTGTATTTTGTTATAAAAGTAATGTTTATTGAATATGAAACACAAATACAAAATCAAAATATGATCCAGAAAATAAGGGTTAGCTACAGATATCGATTTATATATATTATATTATATTATATTATATTTAGGTTGTCTTTTGATACCCAATGTAAAATTTGGATCTTGAAGCAGAGGTTAATGGCTGATTGGTGTCAGTATACTTGAATGACAGTTGATAAAGACACTTCACAGTGATTTGCAGAACTATGATGGCAGCTGCGACTTCTGTCTCTGAGTTATTTGTGTCTGTGTTTTACCGTGTCCTCACAAGAAACTTGAAGCAGTTCTCCTGCTGCTGAGGGACTTTCCAGTGTCTAATGCTCCTCCCTCACTCAGTTTCTTTACTGCCATCTCCACCATGGGGACAGCAGCAGTTCTACTGCCATCCTGCCCCACCTCCCTCTTCCTACGCCCCGTTTCAACATACCTCTTCAGGGGGATGCTCCCCCTAAACACCCGCCTCCATGCTCCTTTGTGTTGTGTAGGCCCAAGGCAGCACAAGGCAACATCAAATGCAACACTTTTTCAACATTTATTTATTTATTTAGCTACACCACAAATTTCTTCCCCACGTGTGTCCTTCTTAGTCACTGCCACCTTCTAGTGCATTCTCTAATGTTTTTGAACTCATAACCAGTGCTGTCTAAACAAGTGCCACCACTATTCACTGCTGAATCTACCAACTGTATTTTCGGAACCTCACACCTATAAGCACACTTTTAATTCCTTATTTTAAATGGATGTTTTCCCCCTCTATCTCTTTCTCCTTCCAGCAGTGTGCACCATTCAGAATTTAATTGAATTGAGAATGCTTTTGCTATATCAAACAGGATGCAAATTATAATTTTCAAATTTAAGAGTATGGAAGTACAACTGGGAAATAAAATTAATTAAAATTCCAAAGAAATATAAACCCAGTAAGTGTCATTTTTAACAAAAAACATTGTCAAGACAAACAAAAATAATAAAAAGTCAAATTTCAAAGTTCAAACTGCTTCTGCTAAAATCATGAGCTGTCGATTTGGTATTCGTATTAAACTGTGTTAGTAGCAACCTCTTTGTTATATTTTTAATAACTAATTTTATAATATAATATAAAAATATAACATTTTAGTAAGTTCCAGAAGCTTAAAATACCTGTGGATTGCATCAATGTTGCTTTGTCCTGTTGTTTGACACTTCCACAAGATTACATTTTTTTTTTTTACTCCAGACCTCACTTGAGTCATATCATACAACCTGACAAGCAACAATTGTAAAGAAAAAAAAAAGAAAGAAAGAAAAAATCAGGGGTTCATCTGAAATTGTTGAAAATTCAGTCTGCAAGAGTCTGTTGTGCTTTAGCAATGCCTTGCCTCAAGTACACAAACCACCACGTCACTCTTAATATATGAGGCGAGGCATGTGATTAGTATATCAGACTTCCTGGTATATGAGCGAGACAGATGGGGGGACCTCTTGACTCGACCCTGAGCCGCCCACCCCTCCTGGCATACCCACTTTGTTTTCTGCTTCATCTGTCGTCTGTCTGGGTGCAGGAGGGATGGCTACTCTTCCTCTGACCCCCCTCCTACCATCCTCACCTACCTACCTACTGTTTGCCCCCCATCCCACACACACCCTTAATAATGCATTAGATGGAGGCAGGAATCAGGCCTCTATAGCCCCTCACCCAGATGCATCCAGCCTCTCTATTATTTAACATTTACACACACCTTCCAGCTCATCAGCAACTCAATATTTAATGTCTACACAACTAAAAAAACACCTTGATTTCCTCCTTTCTTTATTTATTTAGATTTGTGCTTTTTTTTCTTGGCTTGGGAGGACTTCTGTTGCTTTACATAATAATTTTCTCTGCATATATATTGGAAAGTATTGCAAGGTTTGTTTGTGTGTATGTGTGAGTTTTCATGATGTGACTGAAGGCAAAACAAATGTTATTTCTGTACATACTCACTTATAGTCACTAACACACACACACACACACACACACACACACACACACACACACACACACACACACAGTTGCCCCCCACAACCCTTCTCTCTCTCTTTTGTTCTTGTAGGTTGTGCGGGAGTAGAAGTGGAAGGTGCTGATTCTGGGTTGAATAAGTCTTGATAGTATTGGGTAGATAGAGGATTATATGCCTGCTAATATATGCTACCTTTTGTGCTTTAGAATTTGCCCCTTAAAGCTGCAGTGTGCGTTTCTACTACACCCAAATTCAAAAATAGTTTTCAAACAGGTTTCCCCAAACACACCTGTATGCCATTGTTCAGACTGGTGTTGAAAGCGTCACAGTATCTGCATTTTTCCCTATGAATGGCTTCCTTCACTGCGATCTCATCATTCATAATTGTTGGAATTTGTAGATAAAGTGTTGTTCTAGCACACATACATTTATGTTCCTTTGTATAGACACTAAGATTAATATTTAATGAATTGGCAGTGTCTTAAACTTTGTTTTAGGTTAATAGGTTTTAGGTCAATAGAATGTTATAAAATGGAATTAATTGGTTGGTTTAATCAATGAGATTAAATCAATATATTCAGTGGCATGACATAATTTGAAAATTTCATAGTTTCACTCTGTATGCAATTTCTGGTGCGGTATTCTGCTGGTTTTGAAGAATTACATCAATTTAATCCATTTTTTACTTTAAAAGAAATTCTAAATAATAGTATATTATATCTGGCTATTATGATTTATATGTATATATTTACACTACTGCAAGGATACATTAGTGACAGACTTCAACATTAGATTATATTTATAATAAATTGATTTATACATGATATACATGTTATATACATGTATATATGTGTAAAGATTTTATCCTTTCCAAAGCTGTGCATGTGCAAATGTTTTTGTGTTTTATATGCTTGTCAATGCTTCCATATTGTATGTAATATTTAGATGAACTGAACAAATAAGGAGCCAAAATAAGACACTGAACACAATGCTAGTTAGAGTGAGCTGATCACCATTAGACCTTTCATTCATGTGTTTGTTTAGACTCCAGGTCATTTTGTTCCAATAGCGTTGCTTTAGTAAGCCGTGTCTGTGGCTGTTAATGACAATGCTAACGTTAAATTATATAAAAAAAACATTCTCCAAATGTGTTGTGTGCTGTGTTCTATCTATTATCTTTCATTAGGACAGTACAAACATGATTAATATGAAAACGTAAATTATGGAACAAAGCATCCTCTCATACAATAGAGGGAAAAGGAAGAAAGAGCAGAGGGCTTGGCTGTAGCTTTTGCTGTCTGGAGTGAGTCACAGCTTTTCTCTTACCACTGTTAAACAGTTAGCAAGACTTTGCTAATTATTTAATGCAAACACAGTCTATTTACATTATGAATGAATTAGCCTTTGTATACAGCAGGAGAATTAATAGAACCATTCCATAGACCATATATCTCAACATTACATCAATCTCTCATTGCTTGTGGACTACACAGCCTGTTGTAATCATGGTTGTCTTCTCGCCTGCTCTTGTGTAAAAATCACTCTCTTTGGAAGGACTGTTCAGTGTAAACTCTCAAAGGTAAAAAAGTGTCACGCAATTTTTGAGTGGAGCATCTTGTGAATTCAACTTCACAATACACTATGTACTGCATCTTTGATAATTAAGCTGCATAATTATTGTAGTTAAAAGTGTGTAAAATGTAGTACATGGTGTCAGAAATCATGCATTATTATGTCTAAATACATTCAGTTCAGTCACGTGTTTCGCCTTTCCCTTTAAACTGAAAAATGACTCACTCTCGTGTCACTTAAGACTTTGTATAACTTTTTCATGTGAAACAAGAAAGATGTATACAGAAAAAGTCATGTTCTACACAGTATAAATAAGAAAAAGTCACAAAGTGTTGTATTTTGTATTTTACTTTTAGTTCCAACATCAGCTTTCATAACAATTTTGTTAATTATTAAGTTAATTATATATATTTTGTAATATTGTAATTTTACATATAGCCAGAATTTGAGGACTTGAACCCAATGTATATATATATATATAAAACCAGGCTGCGTTTTTGCCCTTCTCTGTTTCAGCATGCCCTTGATGTCTCCCTGCTGCCTGTTGCCTTTTCTCTTCCTCCCTTCTTTCTATCCATTTGTAAACACGGGGCATTGCATTATTGAGTGCAGAAGCAAAAATCTATCGTAACAAAAAGAAAGCAGATGAGATGGACACGACCGTTGACAGTGCAGTGATGCTGGAAGCTGAAGTGACTTCCCCCAGCACACTTCTCTCCCTTATGTGCTTTCCTCTCTCCATCCCCACCCCTCGTTCCCCCCCAGTTTCTTCCTTTCCCATGGAATCCATTTCATGTAATTAAAGACACTCAAATGAAATGGCCCCACTGGAGAAGTGGCTTTCAGCAGGGATAGTGGAAGTGCCTCAAGGAGCCGTCCTCGGGCCGTTCTCGGATGGCTCGCCGAGGGCTCTGCCACGGCACGGATCAATATCATCTCAGTTATTAATATCAAAAGCGCATTACTTTGTTTTGCGCCTGGCGGTGTGCCAAAGCTCCGGGGCCCCGGCCGCCGTTCCCCCCTGGCCATTTACCAAGCCCATAATTTACTTTGGTGAGTTTTTAAGGTATTGTTTTGTCAGGGCCAATCAGGGCTGAGTAACAAATGATCCCAGCGGAGTGGTGGGAAGCCCATCCGTAAGTGGCACACGTGGCCAAACTCATTTTTGAAAGTTTCATGTCAATTACTCTCGTCCTTGACTCGCAGGAGAGTCGCGACTGGGGTGGAGAAAGGGAGGGGGAGGTCAAGCGGGAGTGATGGCCCCCTTGCCCCCCTCTCTGGGATGAGGTCACAATACTAACAAGTGTCCCAGGGCCAAAATTAGACATGACGCTACCTTTGATTGGTGCATCGAATTAAGGCTACGGCATGAGAAACAAAAAATATCGAGCACTTAAAGGAAGAAGAGGCATTGATTTTTCCTGATGCGTTTACCTCATACAGTTAGTCCACCTCAGGGGACCATGGGTAGACACGCTGGGTATAACGCCACAGAGGGGAACTCAAAGCCTGAATGAGATCCTGCCACATATGTTATAAACGACAATGTAAGTCCCCCTCTTTTGTTTATTTTCCATCTTCTCATCGTTTATGACCTTGGTCTGTGTCTATACAGTAGCAGCACATAATCACAGCCTGATTAACTACTGACACACTACTCCACAATTCAAATCATTTTACTTGCTCATGTTCTGCTGAAATGTTGAGGTGTTGTGTTTTATAGTATGAAACTAAGTGAGGAGTGGCATAAATCATGGTAAACTGCATTTATTTGAAATAAAAATCTATAAATCACTTTTGATTAATGTAAAAATTAATAAATAAAATAAAACAAATAAATGCAATTTAATACAATACAATAAATTAAATAAAAAATTATAAAATTAAAATGAATGTTTTTGTTCACGAATCAGACTACATTGGTAGCATTATATTTTTGTGCTCATCCATATTACATTCAGATCAATAGAAAAATGTTCCTTATTTCACGGTACACTTTTTTCATCACATTTAATATACTGCAAACTCGTGCACATTCATATTTCTGTTTTTATTAACTTTAGCACACTTTTAGTAGTAGTATACAATGCGAGCAAGAATTATTGTTATATTTATTTTGTGTACATAACCCACTATCTTTTGGTTAACAAAAAAACAAACAAAAAAACCCCAATGTAATATTGGCCTATTTTAGTGAAATAGGGGTTTGATAACAAAATTTTGACTGTTCTGCATTAGTTGGAGCTCCTGGGTATTTGTCTTCTACCCTGTCGTGCCACATCAGGTTGACATTTGAGAGTTGAAACCCACTGTAGTGGAATACCCAGCCCACCTCTCGGCCCTTTACCCCATGTGCCCCACCCCTCAAAGGACTGATGAAAGGTCTCAGCACGGCAATACATATGAATATTTCAATTAGAATGAAATATTAATGGGTTTGCATTTGTTTGGTGTCGCATGTGTTTTGTTCACCCCTCTCCTCCTGCTTTCTTTCTTTTGTCTACATTCTCACCTTTGTTTTTTTTTTTTCTTGTTTTTGTCTTGCATCAAATTTTCATACAATTAATCAGATGCGGAGAGGGCCTACATATGAGATGGGAGACGGGGAAATGTTGGAAGAAAGTGAGGAAGAGAGAACGTGTGAGAGAAAAAAGATTGTGTTGGTGTGATAATATGGGAAGGTGGTGGGGTGGGAAGGTCTAACAGCTGTAAAAGGTTACATCTCTGTCGGAACATTTGGCCTGCCACAATCAGGGTCGCAGCTTGCTTTACGCCCCATATTGATAACTCTCGCTGGGGTCCCAGGGACGGCTGCATTGCTGGCACAGGCGCTAATTTATGCTCCTGTAGGGGTGCTTGCCGCCAGTTGCGAGAAGCACAGGGCTATAAACACTTCCTCCGCAGTCCAAAGTGAGAGACAAGAGACTAAAGATTGTCATCCTGGTAAACAAATGCAAAAAAAACAGATGCGGCACACAAATGCTGAAAGTGGAAAGGTGCCGGAAGCGGTGTGTTTTGGAGGTGAACAACAGCAGTAGTGGTACTGTGAAAAAAAAGAAGAAAAGTATGTTTTCCGTGGTAAAGACATTCTAGCAGACGTGTAGAAAATTAATTTGGTTTCTTTGGCTTTTGATGAAAAACTGCAAAAAAAAAAAAAAAGCTCTAAAAGGAGCAAAAATTAAACCATTTGTTAAGAACAAACTAAATTTGTTTAAATTTAAACTCATAACCCACTTTATTTAGCAGATGCCTTTTAATCCCAAGTAATTAACAGTACAATGTAGCAAGAGCAGTTCGTTATCTGAGGAAGTTCACTTTACATATTTTTATTATTTGAAATGATTTGAAATTATACAGATTTCATGAGTATGTTGACACCATGTATTTATGTTTACATTACAGTATGTACCCACCCACACAAATATACATACATATATACATATTGGTAGATGTCAGTATATATTTAAGGTACAAAACATGAGCGCTGTTGGATTTACCTGTTTATTTTATTTGATCTTTTCTTTTGTAAATTAGAGTTTTAAACTGTAAAATGTACAGTTGTTTTCCTGGAAATATTTTTACATTAACTGTATTTTGACAGAAATATTCTGGCAACCACAGCTGCCATTGGTTTTTCTGTAAAAACAGCAGAATTTTGTCCAGTGTATAGTGTGTTCGTCAGTCTTAAATCTGTTTACATACAACAAAAACAAAATTTTAGAATCGTGACTTGTTAGCGAAACCTGCCAGTATTTATTTATTTATTTTTACCAAGTCTAGTATTCTCACTACCTTGGCAGAACAGGCCTTACCCACACAATCCTTCATACAACTCATTGGGATTTTGTAACTGAGGTTACAGAAATGCTTTTCGAATTGCGTCACTGTAGGATTAAGAATTGCTTTCTGAATAAAATAGTGTTGTACCTGAACGAGCAAAAGATTGATCCATTATCTCAATGCAAGCTGTTGTTGTAGGTACGTTTGATTAGACTCACAGAAGTACAATATCTATGCCCATAACGTGTCCATAAGACATTAGCATCTCATAAATGAGAACAGAAGTTTATAATAGTTCACCTTTTTATCAGTCTGTCTGGGTTTTATTTTGTTTAGCTTTCTTTAGGGAGGAGGGTTAATCAGGAGAAAATAACCAACAGACTAGAAGACTTGTCTAAGCTAGGCGAAATGGAAAATAAAATCTCCCTGTCTATCCATTCCAGACCAGGAAAAAAGTTCATTGAAACATTTCACTCCTCTTTTTTGGTGTCTTTTTTGTCCTCATTAACCCTCATTGTGCTAGAAAATATTAATAATAGTGAAGTAATTGAATCAAATATTGATATGCCGGGGTGCAGGGAAAAGTAATGGAAACTATAGGCCAAGAACTATACATTGTAATGTTTTGACTAATAGCTTAAAAGATAAAGAGCAATAATCAGTGGTGTCTTCCAGGAAATGCAACCAGTACAAAAGAAACAACAGTTATCTCTCAGATTGAATAAAGACTGCATTACAAGCATTACAAGGGTACTTTCCGCTGCTGGCAAAAGCTGAAGTCTTCACAAAGAAGATATTGTGTCCTCTCTTTGTCTGAATGGACCTCTGGCTGTATTATTAATTACATTTTTAATTGTGCATGTGCCAGGCATTAGCTACAGTTCTTTCTTTTGAAGAATGAAGAGGATGCATGTGGCATTTCTGCATTTGTAGCTTCTGCAAAGTGACTCTTTAAATCTGAATCTTTTGTCATGAATCATGAACCAAATCGTATTAATCTTTTTAGTATATAAATGTGTTTATTTTTATTTTATTTTATTTTATTTTATTTTACTGTCGTGGATGTATAATAAAAGGCCAGTTATCTCTCCCTAAGTATCCTTTTACTACTGAAGCCTGTATATATGATAACTCAAAGTTCATTTATTCATGTGAGGGCATGTCTTTGAGTAGACTGATACCATTTCTTGAATGCAGCTCAGTCTCTCAATTTGTCAAATTTAAATTCATGCATCCCGCCTTTGCTTATGCGCTTCTAAGTTCCCATTGAGGTCAGACAGACAACAACAAACAACAGCCAAACTTTCCTGCCATCTTAGCCTTCATTATACCAGGTCCAGACTCTCTCTCTAACTCCCTTTCTTTCTCTTTTCAAACTCTCAGACAAGATGTATGCTGGTGCCCAGGTGGAGGGTAGTGACGGAGGTGTGGGGAGAGGAGGAGGAGGAGGAGGAGGAGGGCTGGGCAAAAAAAAAAAATCAATAGTGTCTCTGTTTGAAGTTTTCTGAAAGACTTCCAGAGGAAGACGCTCTTGTCAGGTTGATAGATACGTGGGGTGAGGAGGACCGGCTAGGCCCGAGCGGAGGCTCACCTTTTTAAGTGGGGCCCTAATAATAAAAGCCCATGAATAAAACATCGGGCGAGCTGCGGAAGCTGCATTAGCACCGCCGCTCGGTTATAAATGATCCCCGTGCCCGAGCACCATTCCGGTAAAAGCCCACAGCATCACTTTAAAGAGAAGAAGAGAGCGAGGAAGATAGAGATGGATTGATATGTGCGTATATTTATTTATTTATATGTTTCTTAGCTGGGCTAAAAAGAATAAATAAGCGAGCGGTCGTGGCTAGAGCGGGACAGCTATTGTTCATTTGCTACCTAGTCGCTAATTTTGCAAACTGGAATGTGTATGCGTGTGTGTTTTTTGTATTTGAGATGCGCTGTTGTTGTTGTGAATCCAGATCCAGACTGCTCTGACCTTGAGCTCAGGTATGTGCCTGATGGAGAGAGCATCACCAGTATACTTTCACTCACTCCAAGTTTTTATTTACAGAAATGTTGGCTGTGGCTCTGCTGGAACTCAAACTAGATGTTGGAAATATGTCGAAAAATTAGCTCCAGACACCTTAAAGGAATGATTTACCAAAAATGAACATAATTTGTTGTCATTTAATCACCCTCACTTTGCTCCAGACTGTCTTTTTTTTGTGGAAGACAAAAAGAGAGAGAATGTGTTAGCCGCTCTTTTCCCCTGTGATGCATATGAATGAAGACTGGGTCTGTTGAGCTCCAATAAAGCACCGAAAATGTTTCAGAAAAGTTTTGTTTTGGTTACCATTGACTTCCATTGAACGCATGAAAACAAACAAACAAAAAATGTTAACCTTTTTTTTGGAAATAGATGAACTTGTTTCATGTATGTAATGTAACAAACTTGTGTTGCAACTAAAGACGCCATATTAAAATGCAAAGCTATAGTATAGCATCAGACTACTTTAAAAATAGTGTTTAAAGTTGTATTTCCAAGTTTCACAAAACTTTTAGGGTAGTTTTTTTGTTAAATTAAAAGCTTAAAAGCCCTTAACTTTTATTATATGTAAAAAACTGAAAATTGTATTTTACAAGAATATCTTCTTTTGTGTTTCACAGAAGAAAGAAAATCATTCAGGTCTGGAATGAAGTGAGGGTGATTAAATGATATGAGAATTTTCATATTTGGTGAACTATCCCTTTAAGTCACTTGACTTATTTATTCGACAAACCAGACGTGTTGCATCTAAAGGCGCCATATTTTAAGGTTAAGGCTAGATGGTATACAGATTTGTCTACTAAGCATGTGCACATCAATATAGCGTACTTTTTGCCACACTGCACAACAATAATTACTGTTTTTGCATTATTGTAAGGAGTAGGTTTAGGGTTGGGGTAGTTGTAGACATTAATGAAACAATCTAATAGGTAGAAAATTATATCAATTTTACCTTCCGGTTTTAGCTGTATCCCTTATAGCCACAACCATGTTTGAATGGTTGCATATGAAGAAAGCTGATTGTCACTTAATAAAGTCCTTTCATCACGCAAAGCTGTAGTACACTGTAAAAAAAGAAAAGAAAAGTTGAGCCAGCTTAAAATTTTAAGGCAACCAGCTTCAGCAGATTTTTGAGTTTTCTCAACTTGTCGTTTTAAGTTTATACTTAACATAAGTATTTGAGAATCTCCCACAAGAATAAGTTGAGCAAACTCAAAAATCTGCTGAAGCTGTTTGCCTTAAAGTTTTAAGTTGGCTCAACTTTTTTTTTGTTTTGTTTTTTTTGTTTTTTACAGTGCACAGCATCAAAAGATATAAAATATAGTGTACGAGTTGTATAACCAAGGTTTACAAAACTTTTAGGGTGCTATTTTCCATTATTTTAGAGCTTGAAAGCCCAATATTCACTAATTGTATTTTTCATGAACATGTTCTTTAAAATATGTTCATTTGTGCTCCACAGAAGACAGTAAGTCACACAGCTTTGGAACGACGTGATAGTGAGTAATTTGGGTGAACTGTACCTTTAAATCCTGTTTACTTCTGTTTCCTGTACTCACAGTGGAGCCATTACTCTTACACACCCATATTCTCTCATAGTTTGCTGTACTAGTAGTTGGTTACACCTCTGCACTCCACAAAGCTGGAGCCTACGTGTGTGTGTGTGTGTGTGTGTGTGTGTGTGTGTGTGTGTGTGTGTGTGTGTGTGTGTGTGTTTGTGAGTGTGTATAGAGACATAAATCTTTCTCTTCTGGCCTGACCTCATTTGTCAGTGGCACTCCGTAGTGGCCAAGAGGTGGTTGGGCCCCAGTGGACTCCACAGTAAGCGGGGTCAAGTGGGGGTCACGGGGGGTCACTATGCCAAGGCAGAGTTCAACCTCTTAACCTTTGCTGTTGCGGACTTCAGTGAATGACTCCACAGAAGGTCAGACCTTTTCCTCTCAGTGCACAGGTGTCTATGGCCCTTGCTTTCGCTGAGGTCAAAGGTCATATACAGCTACAGGGGCACTGCTCTGACCAATAAGCTTGACTCTTGTGGGTTGACTCACTAAACCCAGTTTGTAAACTCTCCTTCCGGCTATGATCATGGTCTGACTTCATCTAAATCTTAGTACAGCCTGTTCGAAAATGATAAATTAAAGTTCTAGGTACATTCTTCTGATGTATATGGATCATGCATCTGCATGTTTTAGCTGTAGCCTCTCAAACACACTGAAGTAGAGAAGGAAAGGGAGGAATGGAAGAAGCAAATGAACGTAAGGATCATACAGTACTCTCAGTTTCTGCTTTTCATTCACCTTTTTTTCTGTATTCTTATGTTTTATCTAGTATGTCAGCCTTTTTCTACTGGTGTTCAATTTCTGAATTCTGGTTTTCAGGTGGCTTCCTCTTGACATGTTTTCTGCTCTGACTGGCTTGGAATGTTGTCATGGCAGTGATCTTGTTCTTCCCCTTCAGCTGCAGGACTAGACCTCAGCACAGGCTTTCATTTGAGACTGAACCTGGCCCTTAAACAAGACCCTGTGACCTGACCTGACCCAGACCCAAAATCACTCACACACTTTTGGTTTTCTGTTCATGGTTGTACAAGCAGGATTTTCACTGGCTACAATTTAAAGGTGTGTGTATACATGTGCAAAACAAGTTTGAAATAAAATCAAAGTTTGGGGTCAGTAAGATTTTTTCTTTTTTTTTCATTCTTTCTGAATGAAAGTGATAGTTATTCAGAAAGGATTTCAAGTAAATGCTGTTTTTCATTCTTTCTGTTAATCAAAAATATCTTATAAAAAGCACTTCTTTCTTCATTAAGCAGTGCAACCATTTTCAACTAATAATAAGATATGTCCCTTGAACAGAAAACCAGCATATCTGAATGATTTCTGAAGAATTATGTGACACTGACACTGCTGAAAATTCAGCTTTGCAGTTACAGAAAAAATTTAAATTTATTAAAACAGAAAACATTTATTTTTAAAATGTAGACTAATAATATTTTGCAATGTTACTGTTTTGTATTTTGGATTAAATAAATCAAAAACTTAAAAAAAAAAAATCTATATACACAAAATACAGAAATTTTGAATAGCTGTGTGTATTTTAAAATTTGATTACAATTAAATTAATCAAAATATTATATATATATATATATATATATATATATATATATATATATATATATATATATATATATATATATATATATATATATATATATATATATATATATATTTTTTTTTTTTTTTTAAATCAAATGAATAACTTCCAACTGTCATTTTCATCACCTTAGTCTATGAATATCTTGTCAAGTCAAAAGTAGTTCAACTTTGAAATTGTCTCTGTGGTCTGTTGTACTCTGTTTAGCTTTCGTTAAACATTAGAAAACATGAGTATCACTTCACACTTTTTTTGTGAACATGAATATGAGATTGCTTCAGTGCTAAGGAAATATTTCAGAATGTTCTTTAGGGATCAAGGGTCATCATTTTTTATTGTCCCTTTAGTTAGAGAGCTAATAGTAGTGAAGTTGTGTGTGAATGTTGTTGAAATAGAAGGACTTTGCAGGTATTGGTGTGTGTGTGCGTGTGTGTGTGTGTGTGTGTGTGTGTGTGTGTGTGTGTGTGTGTGTGTGTGTGTGTGTGTGTGTGTGTGTGTGTGTGTGTGTGTGAATGTATAAACATGGGGCCAACAGAGGGGGTCAGTGAGAATTTATTAAGTTATCGATTGCTGTGTTCAGCATGCCGGTCACACAGCATAAAAGGGGTACTAATAAAAATTTTGGACGAGGGAAACCCTTTTCTGCCCACTCTGCCAAATATTAATCTCCTAATTTTTAATTTTTAATCCAGACAGAGAAGGAAAATGAATGCCTCTATCTGGCAGGGCATGGTAAATAATTAAAATTGAAAATTGATTGTTTGCATCTGGCTTTAGATTTATGTATGTGGGGCTCGGTGGCACCCTCAAGGGACCCACTTCCCTGTCTGCATGGGCTCGCTTTCTCGTGTGCTAAGCATTTTTTCACATTATTCCCTAATTTGCTAAGAACAGAGAAAGAGAGATAGAGAAGGAGAAAGAGAGAGAGGGGGACTTACTTTGATGAGTACGACATTTTATTATTTAAAAAAAAATCCATGGATTGAACCCTCCCTACTCCCCCCACATGCCCCTTGATATTTATTTCATTGCCCTGTCAATAAATTTAACGAGGTTAGTTTTTTTTTGTTTTGTTTTTAAACAGCTTATACTGGGAATTCAATTAAGAAAAATTGGCTACGCTCCCAATTTATAAATAAATAAAATTCACGACACCCCATCAACTGCCCCACATCCCTCTATTACACCCCTCATGCAAGGGGAGTTTGGCTCGTAAGGTCATACTTGACCATTCCTTGTAAAATCCGCACCCAACACTTCCTGTCTAGGCTTAAAAACGGGAAAAAACGTCCTCATCCCCCAACGGTGGTGGGCCGCATCATTGCTCCTTCCTGTCTACACGACTAATGCACTCTGCCTCAAACAAGTAATGACCCTACTCTCAAATTAATGAGGGAGCCGATGTGCCTTTCGCAACATTTGTTTTTGCTCCAGTGCGGTCAGCGGTAGGCGGGTGGCGGTAACAGCGATTATTAATTGTGTGTTTGAATCCGCACATTGAGATGGATCTTTTCTCAGTTGCTCTCGCATTACAGTACATGTATAAAGCTCTTTTGTCTCTAATGGGAATTTTTACCGCAAAATCTGCTGTGGATGGAAAAAAAAGGAAACACAAAAAACAAAAGCAAAAACAATTGCACCAATCTTTGACTTAAATGAATGGTTTAAAATTTGTCCATATGACTCATGTTCTGTATTCCATGCTTTCTGAAGCCATATGATAGATTTGCAGATTTGTGCAAGGAACAGACATTTCAGGTCTGTGTACATTTTTTTTTGTTGTTGTTTTTTTTAATATTGAAAACAGAAACATGAGAAAACGGCACCATTTTCAGTTTTCGTTTTATCAAAAAGGGTCATTCTTCATTTGTGGTGGCAATTGGTGTCCCTCTACTTTACAACAGTTGAAATAAACTTTAAATACCAATAAATCATAAAATGTTTGCATGTTTGTATTCTGTAGGGTAAACAAAATTTGTGCACTGTTAATAGCTTTTTTTTGTTTTGTTTCGAAATACATATTTAATTGAGTTTGATAGATTGCATTTGTAAAAAAAATTGGATGTTCCCGACATACCATTACATCATGGAAAGTAATTGCAACAATATAACATTTTTTAACACAAATAAAGTGGTTATATTGTGAATTTAGATTTTATTTAACATGTACAATTTTATTAAATTGTTTAAAAAAATACAAAAAAGTTGTGTCCCCCAAATTCATGTCTGTGGTGTTACAACAATGGATGTCGCCCCTTTAAGAAAAGGGGGAATGCTATTTGGACTACTTCCTGTGTGTAAAGGTCACTGCAGGTTGATCTGAGGGGTGCATTACATTCTTTCTTATTAATTTTTATAAATTTAGCTAAATTTCTGACAATTTCATGTGTCTCACTTTATTAGTGTCTGTGGTGTTATGTTGATAACTTGCAGATCTGACACATTTTAATCAAAGTTTTGATAAATACATACTTATTAATATTTCCAAAATGTCCCCTGATCTTGAAATCATCATGTTGGCAGCCTCCATTTTAGAAAAGTCTGGATTTAGGCTGATTTGTCTGTGGTGTTACTGTCTTTTCTGGTAACACCACAGCGCCTATAGTAACTTGCAATATAAAGTCTGTGGTGTTGTATTACGTCTGTGGTGCTACTTAAAAATGACATAGACATAAGTGGCTGTGTCACCAATGTTTGATTGAATTTATTTAAAAAATCAAAATGTTCTTAAGCTTTTATTTTAATGGATATAGCATATTAAACTAATTTTAAATGCATAGCAATTGTGGGAGGGAATTAAATGCCCCTTTTCACTGATTGGTCAAGCAAAAATGAAACGGTGCCATCATCATGTCATCTTCAGTTCTGTGCAAAAGAATCCGAGTCTTTGAATGAATCGTTTGAGTGAGTGGTTCAATGACCCATTTGCTTTGCTCCTGAACAAATCAGCATTTTGAACGAATTGGTTGACTCTATGACTCATTCATCTGCACAATGACTTGTCGCCACCTACTGGCGATGTAACCTTCATAAATCAAGTAGCCTATCCAATTGTTTCATTTTGTCACTCATTTCATATTTTTGTAGGCTATGTTTTTATTTAAAACATTAATCTCATTCCATAATGCAATTGCCATGTCAATGCATTTACTGCCGTCTGAGCAGCATTAATTGTGTAAATACATCTAAATTCAACTTAAGATGCAGCTTCTGTGCCACAGTGCAAAGATGGCTTTGGTTGGTACTGATTTAATTGGTAACACCTATAATGTCATATTTTTCAAATATTGACTAAATTCAGGAATTTAATGTTAAAGGTGACAGACATATTTTATAAAGTTAGAAAAATGCCCTTTTCTATAAAAATAGCATGTATTATTACATATGTAACATGCCGTCGGATAATGACAGTATCATATAAACTTCTCCATGAAAAAAAACTCGAAATAATAATAAAAACGGTAAGATAGTTTTATATTCACACTAAAATCGATACTGGTCTGCGCTTCACTAATGTCAATGTCACGCAACTTTGCCGCACAGATTTTGATAACTGGACAGCTAAATAAAATGTGCGGTGCTCCAAAGAAATAGACTGAAAGGGTAATGTGGCTGCAGATCTGAGGTACATACATATTCCTGCAATAAGCACTCCTTGCCATAGAGAATCTATGCCTACATACAAGTAAGCCCTGTCTAGGCGCTGCCCCAGTATGGTTTGTGTCAAGCCATTTGTTTAGTCTGGTTGTTTGATGAGAGGGAGATGGACGTAGGAGTGGCAATAAACTTTAACATCTGAGGACTCTTATTCTGATGCACAAAACTGAAGTCAACATGATGACGGCGCCATTTTTTTTAAGCTTGAAATGATTTGTAATTGGATTATTTAATTAACCTGTTTATTTGAAATTGTTAAATCTGCTCCTTGTTATGACAGGCAGGAAGTGATAAATTGCTCTTGGTCTTTTACGTAAAATACAATAGTCATTTTTATCTTAGATCCCCCAACGTACCAGTTTCAGAGGCCCCTGACATACGTATCATTGAGTCTCCTGTGTAAGAGTCATGATTATGATGAAACGCATATATTGTAGCAATAAACAGCCATAAACAAACACACATGCACTAGCTCCAATACATCTAATCTGACAGTGCTGCTGTAATTCTGCTATGCAGCTACACAACCTTTTATGATTTATTTATTTATTTATGGAAACATCCATGGCTAATGTATATGATTAGTTTTTCTTTCGTTCTTTTTTTATAAACCAAGTGGTTCTTCTTCTTTTTCTTCTTCTTTTTTTTTTTTTTTTTGCTCACCAAGGCTGCATCACTTTAATCAAAACAGTAAAACAGTAATACTGTGAAATATTTTTACCATTAAAATATCCATTTTATATTTTAAATAATATTAGTATTCCTGTGATGGCAAAGCTGAATTTTCAGCAGTCATTACTCCAATCTTCAGTGCCAAACGATCTTTCGGAAATCATTTTAATATGCTGATTTGGCCGTCAAGAGACATGATTATCAAAGTTCAAAAAAGTGCTGCTTGATATTTTTTGTGGAAACCTTGCTATTTATTTTTCAAGATTCTTTAAAGAATAGTGTTATAAAAGTTATAAGTTAATAAAAGTTATAAGTTGAAAGCAGCACCATTTATTTATTTGTTTATTTAGCTCACTATATTGTACTACTATACTGTGAGAAGACATTTTGACGCAAGAGAGACATTGAATAATAATCCATTACCTCTGATGACTTTTAGTGTGCTTGTTTGTCTTTGTGTGTGTGTTTGTGTGTGTGTGCAAACTAAGCCCATACATTCATTTCACAGAGCTCCTCGCAGAGCCGGCTCCTCCTCTCAATTGCTGACAGAATGTGGGCTATCTTTACAAATTACCTCTCTGCCACACTGTACATTTCCTCAGTCAGCCTTCTCATTATAGTGACATTATCTCTCCTCTTTAAACCTACCAAACAAATTACCCTTATCATGAGTAGCAGACAAAACAATACCCCAGCAGTCCAAAACAACTCCGGTGTCATATACAGTGTGTGCGAGTGTGTGCGGCCCACCTTCCTCGCTTAAACGCCTATAAAAGTGTCTTGAAGAATTGTAGACGTCTTTGGCACTGAGAGGGATGTTTCTGGAGTGGTTTGCTGCTTTATTTGTGTCTGATTAAATCCTTAGAAATTAAAGTCAGGTGATTCAGAGAGATTCATAACAAAGGAGATACAGGATCAGAACAAAAATAATTGGGTGATTGCTTGCATGAGTGTATTTGTTTTTTTTTTTTGTAGATGTTATTTAGATGTAGATATAGGTGTCAAAATATGGAGAGTGAAATCACACACCTCTTTAAACACACCTGCCCAACACAGAGGTGCGCACAAATACAAACACACACACACACACACACACACACACACACACACACACACATTCCTGTATTGCACTTAGAGGCGGAAGCATAAGGTATTTAAAACAATAGGACAGTTTTACTGTGTGATATTTGAGTCTAGATAAGTGTCACCTTATGCTGTTGAAATTTCAGCACTGTTAAATTCTTTTGAATCGAAATAAACCAATTTAATAATAACTCTTCTTGTCTGGCTAAGGACATGACATTCTTCCTTTGATTTCACAAGTCTGCATTTCCATTTGATAATAATATAAATAAAGAATGAGGAAAAGGATAAACAGGCTTGACTTGAGCATGAGACTCATTCCAGACTCCCTCAAGTTCCCCCACCGGACCTAATTATGAAATTAAAGTCGGGGTGGTGGAGGGTTGCTGGAAGATACTGAGTGTGTTTATATACCCCAGCCTTGTGATTGGCTGGAATATGCAGACATGACAACCATATTTTAACGTTGTCATCGTGTTTCGCATTCGCATGATTTATTCATTTGTTTGATCTGCGGTGTCTTTTATAAGCTGTTTATGTGTCTTTCTATGTGAAAATAGAATTATATTGAATTAATTGTCCTTAATTTTTTACTGTATATACTATATATATATATATATATTAGTGCTGTCAAATGATTAATCGTGATTAATCGCATCTAAAATAACAGTTTTTGTTTACATAATATATGAGGGTGTACTGTGTATATTTATTATGTATATATAAATACAAACACATGCATGTATATGTTTAAGAAAAATATGTTATGTTTATATATTAAATATATATAATATAAAATATAATAATATAAATGTATATACGGGGGGTTGGTATTTCATCCCCTGCTGATTTTGTACATTTGCCCACTGACAAAGAAATGATCAGTCTATAATTTTAATGGTAGGTTTATTTTAATAGTGAGAGACAGAATAACAAAAAAATCCAGAAAAAAATGTATTTCAAAAAAGTTATATATTGATTTGCATTTTAATGAGTGAAATAAGTATTTGATCCCCTATCAGTCAGCAAGATTTCTGGCTTCCAGGTGTCTTTTATACAGGTAAGGAGCTGAGATTAGATCCCTTTAAGAGAGTGCTCCTAATCTCAGTTTGTTAACTGTATAAAGACACCTGTCCACAGAAGCAATCAATCAATCAGATTCCAAACTCTCCACCATGGCCAAGACCGAAGAGCTGTCCAAGGATGTCAGGGACAAGATTGTAGACCTACACAAGGCTGGAATGGGCTACAAGACTATTGTCAAGCAGCTTGGTGAGAAGGTGACAACAGTTCGCAAATGGAAGAAACACAAAATAACTGTCAATCTCCCTCGGACTGGGGCTCCATGCAAGATCTCACCTCGTGGAGTTTAAATCATCACAAGAACAATGAGGAATCAGCCCAGAACTACACGGGAGGATCTGGTCAATGATCAAGGTAGCTGGGACCATAGTCACCAAGAAAACAATTGGTAACGCACTAAACCATGAAGGACTGAAAAGCATTATGCTTTGGGGGTGTTTTTCTGCTAAGGGGACAGGACAACTGCATCGTGTCAAAGTGACGATGGACAGGGCCATGTACTGTCAGGGCCAGGGCATTGAAAATGGGTCGTGGATGGGTATTCCAGCATGGCAATGACCCAAAACATACGGCCAAGGCAACAAAGGAGTGGCTCAAGAAGAAGCACATTAAGGTCCTGGAGTGTCCTGGCCAGTCTCCAGACCTTAATCCCATAGAAAATCTGTGGAGAGAGCTGAAGGTTCGAGTTGCCAAACGTCAGCCTCAAAACCTTAATGACTTGGAGAGGATCTGCAAAGAGGAGTGGGACAAAATCCCTCCTGAGATGTGTGCAAACCTGGTGAGCAACTACAAGAAACGTCTGACCTCTGTGATTGCCAACAAGGGTTTTGCCACCAAGTACTAAGTCATGTTTTGCGAAGGGGTCAAATACTTATTTGACTCATTAAAATGCAAATCAATTTATAACTTTTTTTAAATGCGTTTTTCTGGATTTTTTTTTTTTTGTTGTTGTTATTCTGTCTCTCACTGTTCAAATAAACCTACCATTAAAATTATAGACTGATCATTTCTTTGTCAGTGGGCAAACGTACAAAATCAGCAGGGGATCAAATAAATAGCCCCCCCCCCCCCACTGTACATGTACATATTTTCAAAATATATATACTGTATGTGTGTGTATTTATATATACATAATAAATAAACTCAGTACACATACATATATTATGTAAACAAAAACTTTTATTTTGGATGAGATTAATCGCGATTAATCATTTGACAGCACTAATATATATATATAAATACATACATAACATACAAACTACATTTTTACTGTTTTGTTTGTTTGTCCTAAAAATGGCATAAGTAGGTTGTGATTTGATTAAGTTATTTTAAGTTCTTTTAAGTTCTTTTTAGTTCTTTTTCAAGATTTAAGCTCTCAAGTTAATGAATGGTTCTGGAATACTTGATTCTTATTGGTCAGTTGCTGGATTGTGGTCAGATATCTCTGTATACTGACCATTAAACTGTATATTTTACTCTTGTCCTTGCGATCCAGTTTCCTATGCTGTACTAATTCTGCTCATATCATTATTTTATGCTCACATCAGTTATTTTGGCTCAAATCAGTATTCCATTTACATATATTTATTTACACAACTGTTCAAAAGACTGTGTAGGTAAGATTTTATAAAGTTTTTGAAGAAGTCTCTTATGCTCACTCGGACTACATTTATTTAATTAAAAATTCAGTAATATTTCGAAATGTTATATATTAAAATATCTATTTTAATTTATTTTAAAATGTAATTTATTCCTGTTATGACAAAGCTAAATTTTCAGAAGCCATTACTCAAATTCAGAGTCATATGATCATTTTATGCTGATTTGGTGCTTAAGAAACATTTATTTATAATCAATGTTGAAAACAGCTGTGCTGCTTAATATTATTATTATTATTTATTTATTTTTTTTGGTAAAACTGCAAATGCCTTTCTTGCCAATTTAAGTCAATATAATCCATCCTTACTGAATAAAAATATTAATTTCTTACTGACCCCAAACTTTTGAATACCAGTGTATTTAAGTATAGCCTCATCATCCTATGAGAATTAATTTTGCAATAATGACTGGCTATCTGAACATTATCTCTTACAAATATGTGACTGTAGCACCGTCTGTAGCACAACATCATATGTATCAAATATCAAATTATAATGTATTCATTTGATATTTACAAAAATATACATTTTTGCTTATGTTGGAAGATATACAACCATGTAAAAATCTTGCATCCTATCGCTGAAGTGGATGAATCCTGATAGACTTGTACACTAACTGGCCTGTTTTAATTATGCTTGATAAGCATAAACGCTGGTCTTGTTTTCCATTAGGCAGTAATGTGTGGGAATCAAAGGCTAGGAGGTTTTCTGGTGAAGGGCATCTATGTCCCTGGCCATTAAATATCCATGTCTCACTCCCTCCTGCTTGGCCAGCATCCTGGAGCCTGAACACACCAGGGCCCACAGCTGGAGATCGAGCCTTACACACACACACACACACACACACACACACACACACACACACACACACACACACACACACACACACACACACACTCTTCAAATCTCGTATATTGAAGCTACGCACACACACTTACTATAAAACACACACGTGAACGTGTCGTTAAATCCAACAGGCTCAGAAAAAGAGATGTGCATCTATTAATAGCTTTTTACGAGTACTTATTAACATGGATCCTGGCATTAAGATGAGACCCTTGGACTATTAATAGGATGTGCTCAAATCAGTGCTGTCGCATTAAGGATAACCACTAAAGCGCTGGGAGTTTAAGTGCTAACCGAGCAGCCCTGGTTTATTATGCCTTATGTGAATAATAAAATAGATCCTTTCTCTCTCCCGCTCACAATCTCTCTCTCTCTCTCTGTCTCTCTCTCCCTCAGCGAGTCTCTACATACATGGCTGAACTTGGCAGGGCACTTTGTTTGAACACTGAGTAGATTGCCTTGTATCGTGAATATTTAACTTTCTCTGCCAGACCAGAGCTAACGTTGTAACACAGAGATTAAGTTGAGAAATGATTACGTGAGGATGAGCTACCCGTGTCTCTCTTTCTCGCTCAAACACACATACACACACACACACACACACACACACACACACACACACACACACACACACACACACACACACACACACACACGCACACACACACACACACGCACACACATACATACCTGAGAGGACTCAAGCAGTGACTTAATGTCACACTAAAGCTACTCGTGTGGAAAATCACAACCACTTAAGAGCAATATTCCCTGCTCCGTTTTATTATATTTGTGTTCTTTTCATGTTAGTGACTGTCATCATTTGAGAAGGCTCATTCAGTTTTGGCAAGATCTAATTAAGATACACAACTCAGCAGGTCACTGACATCTTTTTGGTCCTCGCAGACTGCAAACCCGTGTTTATTTGCATGCAATTTTATATTTTTAGGCTTTTCTTCCTAAATTCACTGGGAAACATCAAAAGTTACTCTTGTTTTCTTTGGGTGTACTTTTCCTTTTTCCATCTAAAATGAAGCCTGACTGGAGGTATTGTCAGCTTTGGCCCACATTACAATTATCTGAAGCATATACTCAAAACAAAACAAAAAATGGCCAGTTTTATTACGTCTCGGGCAGAATTAAGCATTTTGGCTTCTAAATCACAGATCTTAATCAGGTTGGATGCCATATTAAATTTATTGAGGCTGAAAAAGAGGCTGTTGCAGTCTTGCAACTGCACTGTAAAAAAAAAAAGTTAAGCCAACTTTTAAGCCAAATTTTTGTTGTATAAACTTAAAACGACAAGTTGAGAAAACTCAAAATCTGCTGAAGCTGGTTGCTTTAAAATTTTTAAGTTGGCTCAACTTTTTTTTTTATACAGTGTGTATAAAGGTCATAGATCATGTAATCCTCACAACTTTCAAAACTCTTTTAAGGAGATTTTGAGAACGGAAAGTGTTTTTCAGAAAGCCGTTTTGTCAGCTGAGCAACTGGTATGTTGTTAAACGACAGTACAAATCATTGAAAGTGCTGTACTTCTGTTTTTCATTTTTGTGAAAGATTTTATATGATGTTACTCTGATCACAATCTTTTGACTGTGAACTTCTATGTCGTGTTCTGCGCAAAAAACTGATTTTTTTTTTGTAGTTCACCTGACCTTCAGAGGGCAGCACATGGTTGCGGCATCTTTTGTTTTTTATTTTTTCAAACGCAAATTGTAAACATACTTTGTGATCTCTCTGCATTTTACACTTTTGTTCTTTATACCTTCATTTTCAGTTGTTTTATTGACTTTTCCGTCTTCTTCGTGTAGTTTTTAAAAGCAACAACAAAAAGTTAAAAAGCCCAAGTGTTGCCACCTAGTGGACTTACAAATGATTGCAGTCAATTACAGATATCTTAGGTATACTTTTAGTTTAAGAGCAATTTATTACAAGTACCAGATTGTAACAATGAGTGATGTTGAGGAATATATAATTAGATTATGTGAAAGTTACGGCAACAAATTTTGAAAAATATTCACTTGATTTGTTTGAGGCACTTACTAGCAAGTTAACTAGATATCCACAAAATGTTTATTTCATATTATTTTATTTAGGTTTGTTATTATTATTATTCCTGTAGAAAAGTTTGTTTACTTTAGACTTTGTTTGTGGAGCGTTATTTGTAATATTTATTTATTTATTATTATTACTCTCTTTTTCTGTTTTGCTTTCCTTTTGTTATTGTGGTTGAAATGATTTCAGATAAATGGTATGTAAAATCACTTGCTTGTTATATCTTATCGTGTCTAGGTGGGCTGACAGAGTGAGATGACTAAAACTGTGTCTGAAATCAAATAAAATGGCAAAATGTAATATCTAAAGAGGAAAGCAGTATCATGCATACAAGCTTTGATATCACCACCACACACGCATAGTGATATGGCATCCTGAACTGCAGCTGCACGTTCATGTGTGGACAGGCAGAATTGCAGTGTTGACATGTTCAGTGGCGGCGTGGCTTTTTTTGCAGACAAAGGTGGGCTGGTTTTAATCACATAATAGCAAAGAGTCCTCCGTTCTTTAAAGCAGATCAAGAACTGTTGACCAACAGGGTAATGCATTATTCTCAGGCCACATTTTCCATCATATTCCATGCCACAACACCCCACCATCAGGAGAGGGGCGAGAGAACACCCGCAGTCGTCTCTGTTTACCCACAGTCCTTTCTGTTTACCCACAGTGCCTCTGTTTTTGTGCATATGGCAGATGCTCCCCTTATAGTGCTAATATTCCCCATCATACTGCACACGTTAATTATCCATTCATTTATAATGCATGTCCAGGGTTATGTGTAAAGACATCAGGAAGGTGAACAAGGAGGATCTTTTCTAATACTTTTTAAGCATTTTCTCACTTGTTTTTGCCTATTTTAGAAAGCATCTTTTGTATTTTCTTTCTGAGCTTCTTCCATTTGACAGTCCATAAACTTAAAAAGCTTTTCTTCTAAGGACAAATATGTGCAAAATCTACTTTATACTTTTTATACTTCTTCAAAGAACCCCGGAAGGCTTCACATTTTCTTTGCTACCTGGAACATCTACTTCAAGAACATTTTCATCCCTAAAGAACCATAAAGTCAATTCACAGACCTAAAAAAAAAATGGTTCTTGATGAGAAAAGGGTTCTTTGCTTTACCTGAAAACAATTAAAAGCAAGTCAGTCTGAATTAATGTTATTATAATTTTTTTTAAATTTTGTTTTATTTGTCCTGTTAATTTAATTTAGTTTTTTTGTGTTAGTTTTCATTTGATCTATTTTATTCTATTGTTTTTTTTTTTGTTTGTTTTTTTTTTTGTTTGTTTTTAGAATTTATTTAGTTTTAGAATTCTAGGGCTACCAAACTCAATGTGCTAATTGATCTAATCAGTTAGTAACTAATCAGTGAATATTAATTTTGTTAATCATCATTTTTATTTTATTTTGTTATTTTATATATATGTTTTTTTTTATTTGTCCTACAAGTTTAATTTAGTTTAGTTTTTGTTAGTTTTCACCACCATTGTTAGTTTCTTGTAGTTTTAGAATTTAGGTATGACAAATGTAATTTGCTAGTTGATATCAATTTAAATTATTTGTATTTTTTAATCATCGATCATTTTTGACTGCATTAAACTTTTCAGCACACTCTGTCATTACATTTTCTTGTTACATTTTAAATTTTTAAAACATTACATTTAATTTGAATCCATTTTTATTTGATTTTATTGGTATTTTTATTTTAGCTTTTTTATTTTACTTTAAATAAAAGTTTTTTCAGTTATCGAATAACCTTACAATAATCACAAGTTCCATGTTTAATATTCTTATATGCACAAAAACTTAGAAAAACATAAATAAACACACACACACACACACACACACACACACACACACACACACACACACACACACACACATTAAATGTAATACACTGTAAAAAAAAAAAAAAAAAAAAATTTTTTTTTGAGTTTGCTCAACTTATTTTTGTGGGAGATTCTCAAATTTTTGTTGTATATATTTAAAATGTCAAGTTGAGAAAACTCAAAAATCTGCTGAAGCTGGTTGCCTTAAAATTTTAAGTTGGCAGAACGGTATTTGTTTTTTTTTGTTTGTTTTTTACAGT
Organism: Acrossocheilus fasciatus; assembly: GCA_036784905.1. NCBI lineage: Eukaryota > Metazoa > Chordata > Actinopteri > Cypriniformes > Cyprinidae > Acrossocheilus > Acrossocheilus fasciatus. Next base: position 24,774,331 of record CM071953.1, read on the forward strand.
GCAGCCTGTTAATATATAATACAGTGACATTCAAAACTACTTGCATTAAGGAATAGAATTGCTCTTGAGGTAACAGAAGAAATCTTGTGAAATTGTCCAATGTTGCCTTTTAAAAGATATCTGGTTCATTCCAAGTGCAGAGTAGATATCAGTTCCTCAAGCCATAGTTTGGCAGCAGGAGTATTAACCTTTTTCCAGAACAGTAATAACAGTTTCTTGGCTGTTATCACACAATAAGTAAGAAATTTCTGTTGAGCAGTGTTCAATGAACATGTATAATTAGAATGTCCAAATATAATTAGCACAGGGTCTGGATCCAAGTTTACATTAAGGACATCTGAAAGCACTTTAAAAACCTCGCACCAGAATCCCTGTATTTTATGACAGAAAATAAAACTATGAGCTAAATCAGCATCCTCTGATTTGCACTTATCACAAATAGGACAGACGTTGGGGGAAATCCTACGTAATTTCTTTTTAGAGAAGTGCAATCTATGACATTAAATTGAATGAGGCATAATCTAGTGTTGATCGATTGTTTATCAATATCCTTCAAGCCACTCTGCCAAATCTCCTCAGAGATTCCAACTCCAATCTCTTATTTTACATTTTAACAAAATTTATTTTCACATATACACTTAAAACAGCCAGTGTGCCACAGTGTTGAAAACACTCCGAAAGATAGCTGACATATCTTTTAATCTTTCAAATATTTATACTCAGACAAAAACTGTAACTCGACTACACAAAAACCCACTATAGCTAGATCATAACATTACTTGTTAGAGTGTGAGAAGCGACCAAATACCACTGGACTTTTGTGTAAAACAATTTCACAGTTGTAAATTGATTGTTGAAAGAAATACTGTGCGGTTTTGCAGTGGTTATGTTTGTGTGCTTAGCCCCTGTGTCTTGGCCGTTGCTAATTGGCCACACAGTGATGCACCCCTCTAAAGAGACAGAAGGTGGGCCTCTCTACCCTTTCCTCCTCTCCTCTCCTTCCTCCACACCTCACCCAGGGGGTCCCTCTTGATCCACGTCAACCTTCCCCATCGCATTCACTCGACGGGAGGGAGGCACAGTGTCCCTTCCTGCTCTGCTGTCGACCCTACCTGCTAAACTTCACCACAGAGTTGGACTTAAATGTTATGTGACTTGATGATTATGGGTTTGATTTGATGGCTAACCGTGTAAGCTATCGAAACTGGCACATGGCAGCGTGTGTTTTATGCTTTTGGCTAGTGTTCTGATGTCAGAGATATTCCCAATGGAAATGTCATCAAACACAAGCCGGGCAGAGAGCGCAACCAGCGCTGGCCTGAGGGAACGCTAAAACACACGCAAATGTGCCCGGTCCCAGACACAAAGAGATGCCACTTTACACACCTACACACACACACACACACACACACACACACACACACACACACACACACACACACACACACACACACACACGCACCCACACACACACACTTAAAGATCAATTCATGCAAACATACACTCCTCCACACTCAAGATGTGCCAGGGCACTCACACACACACACACATGCACCACGTACACACAGACACTCACCCTAATTGGCCCACCAAGCATCTCTTAAAAAGCCTTTGAGAGAGGATGAGAGAGATAGAAAAGAAAGGGAGGGAGAAACGGAGGGAAGTAGTAGGGAGCTCAGTGTGTCGTTCTGGGGGTTAATTACAGATGCAGATGCGTGTTGCCACTTGCAACATCGCTGAATTCATTTCCATCCTCCCTGCCCTTCCCCTGTGCCCCTGGGGAGACGCCATTGCTTGTGTGTGTGTGTGTGTGTGTGTTTGTGCGGATGGTTGGGAGTCGGGATCTGCATAAAGAGTCAGGAAAGAGTGAGGAGAAAGAAAAGAGGAAAGAGTGATTGAGGGAGAAGAAAGGTTTGTCGGTGCTGAGATATACTGTCTGCGGTCACAGGGTTTCAAATCACAGGCAATTTTAGAGATCTTCCGTCTTTTTGGTTTTGTCCTTAAATTTCTTTCAATATTTAACCAAAATATTTTATATCTAAAATATTTTGGTTAAATATGTAATTCTGTAAGAATAAGGAATAAAATATATTTTAGGGGAAAGGAACCAGATGAATGGTCCTCTCTGAGAGTGTGTGTAGTTACTGGTTACAGCCACATGGGGCTCAGTGTGTGTGTGTGTGTGTGTGTGTGTGTGTGTGTGTGTGTTTGTGAGCTGTCATACTGCAAACCCACCTGGCTACTTCAACCTGACCTGCAAGTTGTCTGGGAAGTTGTCACAAGGACTATGAATTTTTGAGACATATGGACATAGTTTTTTTTTTTTTTTTTTTTTTTTTTTTTTAAGCATAGTTCACCCAAAAATGTAATTTCACATCATCATTTATTCATCCTCATGTCATTCCAAAACCTGTACACTGAAAAATAAATAAATAGATAACTGAATAAAAATAAATATTGTTGGATTTACTTTGAATAATTTTCAAAAGAATCGACAACACTGAAATAAATATAACATTTTAAGCTACAAACATTGAAATTTTCATTTGTAAAATGCACAGTACAACTTTAAATTGTGTTCTCAGGACAAGGGTATTTTTCACAAGCCTAAGATATCACATTTCTTATTGGGGCAAGTTCACACGTATTTTAGGTTGTATTTTAGTTTATGAAATTTATATTTACCTTTTACAGTTAAAATTGCTGAACATTTTTATGCATTACCTTTTACATTTTTGCTAAGTACCTGTGCCACTTTCCTTTCATCTGAAGTGTGTGCAGAGTGTATGCTGTATGTGTGCAGTTGTGTTTGTTAGCAACACTGTCATGTTATTTTAACAGATCTACTCTTGAGTGTGTATTGTCTCACTCCAACTAGCCACTGGGATGCCAATGATTCCCAGGTTCCCCACATGCCTGCACACATATAATGACCGAGTGTTTCACGCTTTGGCAGAGCTAAATGGAAGGGCAAGAGCTGTAGGAGATGGATCACCCACAGATTGAGATGAAATGACTGACCTGCCCACACTGACTACAGACACTGGACATAGATGTGCGCACTCTTAAAGGGGCCCTCCTTTACATTTTTTTTTTTCTCTAATAGGAAAATAGGATCCTTGTATTGATTTACAGTATGAGGAATGTGATACTGAAGTGCCTGAAAGGACAAAAATAATATACATGGTGCATATTATGCACTGAAATTTTATTTTATTTTATTTTTTACAGCATGGACAAAAACATTTCCCATTGCATGATGCATATCCATTTTTATGTATGTTCATTAATAGTATTTATTTTATTAGTTTTTTTTTCTGATTTCTGAATTGTCATATGGAAATCTGATGAAATCTCAACTCTCAAACATTTCTGAGCTGATTTCAGAGTTCAAGGTGTTTTTTAAACTGGCTTTCTTAGGGCAGTGGCACATTGTAACATCCCTCCAATGCAGTAATTCGGGAGTTTATTCAAGACTGTAACTGCAAAAGGACCGTTTAAAAATCTTTTTGCCGTGAACCTGTTTGTCAGCTGTGTGTGTGTTTGTGTAGGTTTCCTCATCAGCTCTGCTCTTCAAAGGGATGGAGTGCTGTCCCCCCACCTCCCCCTGCACTCGCTCCCAATCCTGGCTCCTTTGTCTTTGTGTTCCATATTTAATGGGATGGCACGAGTGTGGTGAGAAGGTACCTGAGGCTGCCGGCCGTGCCCACTGATGTGGAGTGTCTCCCCCATCTCTCCATCCGTCCGTGGCCCTTTTAAGACAGACCTTGAGTGGGGGATCAAAGAGAGCCATTGATGTTTTCCTTGGAGTGGAGATTGAGGACCCAAGTGATACCCCACACCACGTGGACCCGTGCCACTCTGAAACTAACACCTGTCTGTTTGTTTGTGTGTGTGTGTGTGTGTGTGTGTGTGTGTGTGTCTGTTTGCAGGGCACCAGAAACACTCAGCTGTAGCCCGTGTCAAAAGCAACATGTATAGTCCCGATTAAGGCCGAAAAAATGAGGCTGTCGAAATTCTAAACACTCTTATGTTCCTTTCTAACAATGTCTTTTCTATCACTGAGAGGAAGTGAGATTATTGGCAACTGCCAAACTACCTGGCAGCTTTTATTGCTCACTCTCAATCACTTGCTTGTAAAGATCCAGAACACATGTACCATATTGATCACAAATCAATGATCAATTAAGCAAGCCATTTGTTCAATTAAGAGCCCACTGGACCTTGCTGTTCAGGTATTTGACTCGAGGAACTGCCGCAATGGATAGGCTTGCACCATTGATCTAAAGAAGACTCCACAGGGCTTTAAACACTTTAGACAGAAGTTAAACGAATGAGTTTTGAACCACAAAACAGGTGGTTAGCAGTAGTTATAGAAGTTTGCTTGATGTTTTCATAGCAGCCAGACTGTGTGATTCATATTTGGGTGAGAAATATGGGTCATGCAATCAACACATTAGACAGTTCATGCATAAATAAACAATGTCTGCCCACAATATTATCGGTGAGATGAGGAAATATAGTGAGGTCAAAATTGGGTCTTATTCACTGATAACTGCAAAAATTGCATAAAAGTTGTACTTTTGGTTCTCATGAAAAATAAAATGGATACCTAGACAGATAGACACACAGATAAAAGGATAGATGAGCGGATAGGTGGACATTGATGGATGGATAGATAGATAGATAGATAGATAGATAGATAGATAGATAGATAGATAGATAGATAGATAGATAGATAGATAGATAGATAGATAGATAGATAGATAGATAGATAGATAGATAGATAGATAGATAGATAGTAATTTAAAGTCGTGGTACCTCCTTCTTCATGTTTGCCCCGACAGATGGGGGCGCTCTGCGTCTCCTTCTCCTCATCCCACCCTCATTTCAAAATTTGGACATTTTGTTTATTTAGGTCAAATAGTCAGATCTCTCAGAGCAGAGGAAGACCAGGGGCGTCTCCCTGCCCACTTGGCCCCTCCTATATTTTCTCCCCATTAAACCAGTCAGCGACAATGGGATCTGACAGAGCCAAGGGAAACAATCAGGGTGGGGTCACCGGCAGGGTGACCCCAAAGAGGCGCGGGGGAACGGGGGCCCCAGCGAACCGCCACCCACTGTCATCCCATTCCGCTGTCCTGCTAGCCTGCCCACTGCTTTGTTACGCCCAGTCACTGAGAGAATGGGGACACTTTAGCTCTCCGCTATCCCACAAACTCTCTCTCTCTCTCTTACACTGTGTCTCATGTCTAGGCTTTTCCTCACTGTCTTCTCATTCTTGACTTCCTTTTCGGTATCTATCTCTCTGTCTATCTTCTCTGTGCTTCAGCTGATGGAGGGACATAAAAAGAATAAGTTGCTGAATGTCAGGAACTCATTCCTCTCTTTCGCTTTCTGTGTCGCTTTCCCTCCTCTTTCTTTCCTTCCTCCCCCTCCTGCCTATCAGCGATGTCTGGAGATTGACGCAGTGTGTTTTGTGTGTGTGTGTGTGTGTGTGTGTGTGTGTGTCGATATGGCGAGAACGAGTGTGTGTGCCTGTGTACTTGTCTGGTTTTTGTGAGGGACCATGGATAAAGTGTGATGAGAGGAGAGAGAGAGAGAGAGAGAGAGAGAGAGACAGGCAGAGGGAGGGAGGGAGGCTGTCTGCGTAAGTGACAGTTTGGAAGCTTCACACTTAGCTGCCCCTGCGTTGTCTGTCTGCGCGCAGTGGCCGGGTTCCCACGTGAAAGTGCTCTCTCACTCTGGCACGGACCATCTGACCGTTAGCGCAGCCACGTCCTGCTCCTACTCCAACTCAGCTGAGCAAATCCATTTGACGTTTGTAACAACTTCATAGTTTTCTTCTTTTCTGTGTATTTTATTCTAAAAAAAAAAAAAAACATAAACCTGAGGATTTTATTAGTGCAAAAAGCCATTTAGGCACAAACCAGTAGTGAAAATACTGTAATGCTACAGACACCACTGTTCAATAAAGACTTCAAGTATAATTAATAATTAGATATATCTTTTGGCAAGTAATATAGGTCAATATACTTGCATTTAACTGTTTACAGTTGTTAGGCAACATGGCAACTTGGTTCATCAGAGGTGTGTGTTTATATCGGTAACATAAACTCAAAAGTTTGGAATCATTTTTGAATGTTTTTGAAAGTCCCTTCTGTTTACCAAGGCTGCGTTTAATTGATCAAAAATACAGTAAAAATGTGAAATATTATTAAAATTTATAATAAAAATGTTCTAGGGGACAATATTGCAAATTGTGATTTATTTCTGTGATGTACAGCTGAATTTTCAGCAGGCATTACTCCAGTGTTCTGTGTTACATGATCCTTCAGAAATTATTCTAAAATGCTGATTTGCTGCTCAAGAAACATTTCTAATTATTATCAATGTTGAAAAAAGTTGTGCTGCTTTTTTCATGTGGAAAGAACATATTCTGAGATATATGGATGTGAATGTTATTTTAAAATAAATGTGAATAGCGAAGAGTGTTATTTGTTCAGTTTGTAAATTTAGCAAGGTTGAATTATTGAAGCCATGAGGAGCTGCTTAATTATACAGGTCTAAATGAATTTATACAAAATTGTCATTTTTGCATTGGAAATTATTATTATTATTATACAGTTTCAGTAGTATTCTAGTACAAATTCACCAAAATAATATTTAAGTATATAAATGAAGTAATTACTCAAGTACTTTCCATTCGTGGCAGTCAGCATTTTACAAACTTCAGTTTTGCTTACGTTTGGACTCAGGTCGTGTTTTATTGTACTGTACACCAGGCTGGAGCTGAGCAGGAGCTGGCGCAGACACAGCATCACTTTCTGGCCCTGAAATTCACTACTGTATGATTGTGTTGCAAAGACTTTGTGCAGTACTTTACAATGACGGTAGATTAGAGAAAAGAAAAGAAAAAGAAAAAGAAAAAAAAACAGATCAGATGAGCGGAGGAGTAAAGAAGGGAACTGCATTCCAGGGTAATGTGCCCTGCTGGGCTGGCATGAGGTGAGGGAGAGAGAGTGTAAGGATGGTGGGGGGAGGTTTGGGGGTGATGGACCCCGCAGACGAAGCTGTGGGGACAGATGGCGTCCCTCGCAGGCGCTGAGAGAGTCCTGGTTTTTCACCTGCAACCCCATGGGAAAAAACGGCCTCCTGCGCACATGCAGCCTGCTGTAGGCTGGCTTCTGGAATTCTCCACCTCAAATGGAGCGAGAGAGAGAAATAGGGGAAAGAGAGATGATGAGTGAATAGAAAAATGCAAAGATGCTATTTGCAACATTAACAAAAACATATCAAAATGAACATCTTTGAAAGTACTAACATATAGCTTGTAAATACCATGCAATTAAAATATGGTAATAATCAAAGTATAATGCATTTTCTATCAGAATATTTCTGAGGTAAAATGAGGTTTTCTGAAAGTCTATAAATTCTCTGTAGACTATATCTAGTAGATGGAATTCCAATAAGACCAAAGAAATGCGTCTGTGTATCTGTCTGTCTAAAACCAATCAGTCATTAGCCCATCATTCATCTGTTTCCATCCTCTTTGATTGGTTTTAGTTTCTTCCGTCATGCAGCTCTTGTCACCTTTCCACCTCTCCTCCCACCCTCCTTTGGCCCCTGACTGTTGGATCATGCAGATGGTGTTTTTGAGGGTTGTGAATGAGGTCACCTAGGGTCATGACGAAGAGACAATACCTCGACCATTCACTCCTCGCTCCAGCAGAGCTAGCTAAAGAAGAGTGAAAGTAAACAAAGAGCCACGTCCAGGAGAGAGAGTGTGTGTGAGAGACTCCCAGGGTCAGGGCGGGGTTTTAAGGGACTCTTGTGCTGTACTGCTGGCATTTAGCCCTCACCCCTGTTAGGGTTCAGTGAGTTTAGAAATACATAAGACTTCAGCCTAGTGAATTTCACCAAAACATGCATTTGTAGTCAATTTTGTATGTCTGTAAGATTTACTTAAAGAAAAAAATTCTGCTCCATTGATAGGATTTAAGATTCTTTACTGTCTCACAACATGGCTGGTGTAAACTGGGTGCTCAAGAAAACTTATCAATTACAATGTAAAGCCGAGAAATATTTAGGATTTTCCCTGTATTCTATTTTATACATTTGAGCAAATGTGTGAGTTTTCTTATGTGACTTCTTTGAACAGATGGTCAGATGTTCTTGATTCCATTGAGGCTCATAAATCATTCTCAAATCATGCTGAAGATCATTATCATCAGGTTTTACACAATGCGTTGAGTTCATGTATCGTGAGGGCTGCTGAAAAGACTGACAGACCAAGCACCTGAAGTTCAGGTCAAATTCAAATTATCATGCTGATAATATATTTTATAATGGGAAAAAGCATATTTAACGGATGTATTACATAAAATAAAAAAAAATGCAAAGGGGAAGCATTTTCATTCGCCTCAAACTTTTGGACCCCACTAAATTTCGTACACATTTTAAAGGAGAATTGTCCATTCAGCAAGGACTTGCAGGTATTTAAATGTTGTTTTATTACATACCACATTCAAGGTTTGTGTAAAGGTTTGTTTAGGTTTTAAACAAACCAAACAGGATCTACAGTATGGATTTATCAGAATAATCCAGAAACCACTCAAAGAATGTCTTCCTAGCAGAAGTATTGGAGCTTAAGCGATCCGTGGTAAGAGCTCCGGCAGGGAGCATTTGGCATGCAGGCATACATATGCTTTATTGATCTTATCGGCTGGAGGCCCCACAGATCGATTGAGATGATCAGCAGTTCTATTGATTTCTCTCATCTTATGGTCGGCATGACACCTGTTCCTGCTGGTATGCTCCATAAACCTTCACTCAAGGAGGTAGTACTTACCACAGATGTAAAAATACTAATAAAGCAACTGATTTATGGAGATATCTACAGCCTTTCTGTCATCGTCATTGTGTGATCAAACCAGTGCACCAATTGCACCAAATACACTTGAATTGTTGCTCATAATTTAGAATCATTTGATGAGAAAGATTTGAAGTTATGGTTAGGAAGAAGGCCATTTATACATACATCTCCATTTGCTGTCCATTTATTCTCATTGAGAGGCTATGCAGTTTTGATCATTTGGTTTTTAGAATATGATGAGAAAATCTGAGATATTGTTGATATATTTTCTGAAACTCGAGATGAGAAACGTAAGACTACAGGGATCTTTTTTCTGGTATAACATCATTAACCTTTTTTTATTTCATAATCAACTACACAATCCACAATTTGTGATCTTAACTATCTGTTGTTTCTTTAAACAAATAAGTATTTGATGAATGTGCCGAAGTGGAAGTAGAAAATGCAATAGCCCAAGGTCTCACAGAGGAGATGTGTCAGGGAAGGGGAGGTATGCTCATTTTAACGAGACAGGCTCTGTTATGCTAATGCATTTTTGTGCTTTCCGTTTCCACCATTGCTTCCCTTGCCTCTTCTGGCCGGTCGTATCAATAGACTGGGAACTGCCCACTGCCTGTGAATGATGACCACCCTCTCAGACACACACATACCCCCCTCCCTCACCCTCCCAGCCTGCCCTACTCCACCTCCTTAACCCCAAAACCTCCTTTTTCCATCTGGACTTTGATTGACAGGCGCTGGGAAGCAGGAGAAGAGCCGAGGTTCACAGATCATTAGGAAGAGGGAGAAATCTGTGCGTTTTTGTGTGTACGTGTGTGTGTGTGTGTGTGTGTGTGTTGGGGTGGGGAAGCATTAATCCTCACGGTGACACCCCGACACCCCCATCATGGCCTCTTTCAGGCCCAAATCCTTAGCCATGGGGGTCATTGAGTCTAAGGGGAAATTTCACAACTTAGAGGCTAATCTGTCTGATCCATCGCAGTTGGATGAAGAATGATTTTGTTCATTCTTCATCCAGTTGGCCAGTGGTTGAGATACTCACCAGTTCTTTAGTCCTCTTCTGTTTATATCTGTTTTTGTAAACTCGATTTGAAATCTATAGTGTTAATAGTAGTTTAAACTTAATGTTTTAAACACAATAACCAAGTTATATATTTATCATCAATAAATCTCTTTAAATTTCTTTCACTCCGATTCATTTGAACTAAGTGATTGCTTGTTCCACAACTAGCTATATTTTAACCATGTAAATAGTTTTTAACTAATTAAATATGATGATTTAAATAAAAGCAAATAGATGCAAATGTTTAACAATAAACTGTGCTATTAATATGCACCATTTTAAGATTATTAGTTTATTTAAAAAAAACCCTGTGTAATCCAAATGCATGTAGATTTTATACAGTATGCAAAATACATAAATCCTAAATATAGGCCAATTTTTATTTATTTAGTTAGTTACCTAGTTGGTTAGTTTCATTGTGTTCTGTTTAGCACTATATTTTATTTTTGTGAAAAAATGTAAAGGAATAGTTCACCCAAAATTTACATTTTTAGCATTGTTTACTCATTCTCATTACTTTTATTCTTCCATTTTTTTACCTAAATGAGGCATATATTTTCCATACAGTTATACTGAATAAAGAACTTGAGCGTTTAAGCTTACAAGAGGTTGGAAAAGCATAACAGAATTATAAAACTGGTCTAAATTACTTCTGCGCTCTATTTGAAGTCATACGATAGCTTTGTGATTTTCAATCATTAATTTCGTGAATTTCGAGAAGATGTTGAATTTGAGAAGATCAAAAGAATGATTCATACAAAAATCAAATATGGTACTGTTCTTATGTCAACATTTTCAGCAAATAACTGAAATTTCAGTCTTTTCCGCGCACAAAACTATTGTATGACTTTAGAAAACTTTGCATAATCATTTAGACCACTTTTATGATGTTTTACTTATTTTTTTAAAACTCAAAAGCTCCATTTTCCATTCATTGGAAGTGTACAGAAAAGAGCACCTAGTGCATTGTGCCTAACATCTATCTTCCACGGAAAAAAGAAAATCATACAGGTTTGGAATGATATGAGAGTGAGTAAATTATGACAGAATTTATATTTTCATGTGTTCATTTTCTTTATCTTTCTGTTTGATATCACTGTACATGCCTGTGGGTCTAATAATACCATCTTTTTCAAAAAATATTTCTTGTGCATATCTACTGTATGTTAACATTGGTTCATTTGTTTGTGGATGCAATTGAGCGGGTAGCCACACTGCTTGTCTGAGTCAATCTAGAGCAGTTGTTATACATATAATCCCGCTTTCTGTTGGTTTCTCTTTCTCCAGGGTGACAGTGTGTCTGGAGTCTGCGCATTCAAGGAGACAGTAATTGAGAGCTACTCAGTGCTGGAGTGTTGGGACTCTGTTAATGGAAGCTGCTCCATAGTCAGCAGACCTCCACACCCGCGGCCCAGACCTCCATAATGACTGCACCTGAGACAGAGAGAGAGGCACCAAACACAGACCAGACTGCTCTGTGCCCTGACCTTTTAATCTGTCCTTCACTTCCCCCATTTTCCCTCGCTCTCTCTTCCTACGTCTTTCTGTACCACCTGTCTTTTACAATCTGGCCATTTTGATTTTTCTTTAACTGTCATGAATTGTCACAGCTGTGCATTTAAACACACTGATAGTCCGCATTGCACACTGGGACTGCCGGACTGAGGGGTTTCTGGTTTTTAAATTGATCGGCTGGATCAATGGCATCAGAAATCTATGTAAAGCCCAGATCTGCCGCTCATCCTCTGGTTGGCTGACCCTCTGATTGGCAGAAGATGAGCCGGGAAGGAGGCCACATTTGCAGGCTGGAGGGTTGTAGGAAGAATCCAGCTGTGGCTCTGCAGACCTGCTGCCAATACTGAATGGGGTTACCCTCCCGCTCTCAGCACTCTCCAGAGGATATCAGAGGAGAAGGCATTGACAGAACAGTCAGCTTAAAAAGATCCAGGATGTGAGGGAGAGACAAATGGTCTGTCCCAAAACCTGGTGATCAGCAATTTAAAGCAACATAGGTACACTCTTTATACAGCGTATATATTGTACCATGTGTGTGTGTGTGTGTGTGTGTGTGTGTATGGTACTGTTTTTAAAAATTTTTTGAAAAAAGTCCTTGCTCTCACTAAGGCTGCATTTATTTTATCAAAAATACAGTTAAACAGTAATATTGTGCAAAGGTTATTACTGTTTAAAATATTTTAGAATTACATCAGAGTTGCATCATCTTCCAGAAATCATTTTAATATGCTGATTTGCTGCTTGAGAAAACACTTATTTTTACTATCAAAGCAAAAAAAACAACAACAACAACAACAAAAAAATCTTATCAAGAATATTTTTGTGGAAAAAAATGACCTAAACTTAACCAAATACCTAAACATAACAACTACCTTACTTAGTAATAATAAGCAGCAAATTAGGAGTTTATTGAGGCAAAAGTCGTAGTTAATGGTTAACATTTTTTTATGTGTGTGTGTGTGTGTGTGTGTGTGTGTACACACACACACACACACATACACACACACTATTATTACAATTACAATATAATGTATATATATATATATATATATATATATATATATATTAAATAAATAAAAAAAATTTAAAGATAATTTCAACCTTTTATTTCACAATTCAGATGTTTTTTCTCACAATTCTGACTCTTTACTTTAAGAATTGTAAAATATGAACTCGCAGTTTTGAGAATAAAAGGTCAGAATTATGAGATTTAAACTCAGAATTGTGAGATAATTGAAAATTGCACACAAAAAAACCTGAGAAGAGAATCAAAATAGATATGATGTTGCAATTACAGTATATTTTGAATATTTTTTATTCCCTGGCAGAAACAGGCTTCCATAATTTAATGCATTCTAGCTGAATAAAAAATATAAATTTCTTTAAAAAAAAATGGTAATGTTGCAATATACAGGATGTATCTCTTGTTAAGCACATCAGTTTCATGGCATGAAGACTCAAATGTTGAATTAGGTGTGTTAAATAAGAGAAGCTTGCAAAATGTTCAATTTGGCAATACCTCAAAACCAGTATTAGGAAAAACTATAGTCATTTGCTTAGCAACATGCCGACACCTTCCTTTTGAAATCAATTGTGAGTCAAGTTTCCTCAACGCTTGGCACGAGCACAATTTGCAGTGGTTGTGTATGTAGAACATTCCATGTGGTTCTGCATCAGTTATGATCATGCTTATGTGGGCAGTAGACAGCACTGCAGCTCACTGGCTTTAGGAACAACAGAGAAAAAATTAGAGTGTAATAGAAAAAGTGAGAGCGAGAAGACCGGATGGGGCATCAGTGGGAAGCGAGGGAAGCAAGTGAGCAGCAGTACGTCCCAGAGAGGGATGGATGGATGTTAAGGGAACGAGAGGGCAGAAGAGAACAGAAAAGGGAGGGAAGGGAGAGCGTGAGGAGCGAGGGGAGAGAGGAGGTCGGCGCAAGCAGCGGCAGGCGGTGGGACTGCTCTAATTGATCTCTGGGTGATGCAAGGGGCCGCCTCTCAGGGGCCAGGCAAAGGGAGTGGAAGATGGTGGGGAGGGTCATTAGAATGCAAATCCAGGCCTCGCTCTTCCTGCAGCCGCGTCCGACAGGTACATAGCAGGGAGGAGGAGAGGGAAGAGGTGGAGGAGGCTCTCTATAGAGGTGCAGCTGGACTGATCTTATAAAAGATTGCCGATTGAACGCATATGCTCGGCGCCCCCTGTGTTAATGTCTCTTTTATTGGTCCTCATTTTTGTTCCTGTTTTTAAGACAAAAGGGAAGGATATCCATGGCAGGGGTGAGCGGCGAGGGTAGGAGGTGGAGGGGTGGGAGGGAAGAGGGCCAGCCGATCGGGGTATCATTTTTTATTCCCCCTAATTGACGTGAACAGTTCTTTTGACCCTAATTAGCGGTCTGTAATCTCTCATTTGCATATCACAAAGGCAACACTATTTGCATATTTGTAAACGAGAAGGGCCTTGCATCTGCATGCAATCCCCTGTTTCCTTTTCTCTCTATTTGTCTCCTCCTCCCTCTCTCTCTTTCAGTCGTACGTCGTGCCAGACAGGGGTGGTGTACATAGAACTACATAAGAGCTTGGCACTGACTGCCAGTGTTATTGGCACCGTCTCTGACAGAGAGGTAGATAGAGACAGAGAGTGAACGACAGAGAAAGAGACACAGAAAGACAGCAAAACAAAGTTCTAGTAATGACAGCGTGACACTTTTCTCTGAAAGAGAGAGAAAGAGGCAGAAAGACAGATTGAGAAAGTGACAGAGACGGTTAAATGAGAAAAAAGAGAGAAGACACTAGCTGTATGTGACAGGCTTGTGTTTAATGTGGGATTTATATTGACTGACTGATCTGTCAGGCAAGGCCCACACCAGGACATACCATGATATTTTTTTAAAGGAATAATTCAACAAAAATGAAAATTCTGTCATCATTTACTCACCCGCATATTGTTTCACACCCGTATGTCTTTCTTTCTTCTGTGAAATAAATAAGTAGTTTAGTAGACTGTTGATGCTGCTCTTTTCCATACAATGAAAGAGAATTAAGTGTCAAAATGACACTATAAAAGTAGTCTGTGTGCTGCTATTCTGAAGTCATATGAAGTCAACTACGAATATTACTTGGTGAAGGACCTACTTCCTCTTTGGTTGCACAACATATTTATAAATGCCATAAACTAAGAAGTAAAGAGTGAACACATCTGCATTAGTAGTGCCATTAATGTTTATATAAATATATATGGATGTATTTTGTTTTGTTTATTTATGGATGCATATTTGTTTTTATTCTGTTATGCACAATGCTTTGGCAATATGTATCCAAGTATGTCATGCCAATAAAGCAAAATGAAATTGAAAAAAATTGAAAAAATTGTTAGTTTTGTTTATGATGTGATAATCTCTTCCAACACAGCTTTTAAATCAAATTTCACATTCAAGTAAGTAAATATCTCATGCCAATACACCTCATATCAGTGGTGCCAAAGTGGTCCAGTAGCTCACCTAAATGAAATTTCTGTCATAACTGACTCACCTTTAAAAATGTTCTCACAAAAGTAGATATTTTAATGAATGTTGATAACAGTTTATCAAGCATATGCCGCACCTTTGGCTTCTATAGATCCAAATTTCCAAAATATCTTCTATTATGAAGGGATGTTTTGATATAAAAAAGGGTAAGTAAATGATGACAGTTTTACGGTTGAACCACTGATGCCACATGGGCTATTTAATCGATGTCCTTACTATACTGTGGTAGTTCCCTTGCTGTCTATGCAGGGTCAGAATAAGCTCTCGGACTTCATCAAAAATATCTTAATTTGTGTTCCGAAGATAAACGAAGGTCATACAGGTTTGGAACAATGACAAAATTTTCATTTTTCAACTAATCCTTTAAATAACAGCCTATTCTTCACACAAAGCTATCTTATGGCAATTGTACAGCCTTTTAAAAACATAAGGTTAAGTAAAAGATGACAGAATTTAAATTTTGGGGTGAATTTTGCCTTGAAGATCCTATATGAATGAAATATTTGATTGCTCATGGTTATAATATTTGGACTTAACCGCTTTTCTGCCTTTTGCGTCCTTCATTTTCTTCTCTCTCTCTCCAAAAGTAAATATTTTCCAAAAATGTTAAGTCTTTTCAATGTCCTCAGTAAGCAGTCAATTGAATCGAATGAATAAGAAATGCAGAACATTCATTGTTATAGCTGAGATCCACTAGCAAATGTGCTAGCATGTATATGTATGCTTACGTACATTACAGCTTCTGTAGCTCAAACCTGAATTAACTTTAACATTCAGCAAATATACTTTGCCACCTTAACGCCTGAACCATACAATCTAAAAATAAGATCACCTGACAAGTAGAACCTAGTGTTTAAAAATAGCTAACAACTGCAACACTAGTGTTCAGAATGAGACCAACAACTACTAAAGAGAAAAGCACCATTAAAGACCGTGCCTGCGTGCCAGCTCTAACAGAGCCCTTTAAAAAAAGTCTTGTCGGGCACTTCTCATCCCCTTGTCATGGCTGACCCTTCCAACGCCTGCCTCAATTACTATGGAAATGGGGGCTAATTGAATGGTCGGTGCGAAATAGGGAAGACAACATGGCCTACATTATGATAAGGAGCACAGACAATAGGTGAGCCATCTCACTGGGGACACTTGGCTTAGCGGCGGATTGAACATGGCTCTCGCTTATCTCTCCTGGGGTACAGGTATTCCAAGCATCGTGCCATAAGCCCTGATGTTAGCATTAGCGAGGCCACATGACCGCAAGGTTTGCCAGTGGTAGGGCAACTCTTTTTGTATTCACTGGTGGCTCACTCTCAATATCCTGAGGATATAGAGGCTATTATGTGGCAGTGATTTTTGCATATGCTCCTCACTATGGGATGCCCTTTTGTGCTAACTGCTGCATTTCTGCATGGATTAGCCACAGAGACTTGTGCGGCATATGCTGGCAGTTTGTTAGCAAGTAAGTCTTCAAAAGATGGCACCAACCTTAAACACCTTACTTTTAATGTATGGAGAGAATCATTTTACAATGCATTTCTTTTTCATATGGAGATTATTGCATTTTAAGAGGTCTGCAACTAGCCTCATTGTCACCAGGCACTTGAAGTGTTTAGAACAAGAGGTCTGGGAACAAGCATACCTTTTCAGCTCATGAAGGAAGGAGAAAAGGAGGAGGGAAAGCTCCACTTTGATTTTGTTTGTACTGTTGAAGAAAGCAGCATCGCCTCTGCAATTAGGCCTAATAACCTGCATGTGCATGCGTGTGTGTCTGTGATGAGAGAGAGAACGAGGATGAATGAGAAAATATAAGCTGTTTTAAGAGAGCACATGTTTCAGGTGTTAAAGAACATTGAATCGAGCTAGTGGGATGAGTTTATTCCTCACATAAGCTAGCAAATTCATACTGTTAATTTTTTGTTAAATTTGCTGGAATAAGTTTTTATTTTCCAGATTAAGACAGACAGGGATGTGATTGGAGCTCACCATGTTCTAGTAACCTGCTTCTACATTAGATGAGACATTTGCCACATTTTGATAACACAATCTTCCTCTTCCTGCTCTATCTTCTCTCTTTCCAGCCATTTCTTTCTTAGTGTTCTTCAAACCACAATGCACAGAGGAGTCTAAATGACTTGAGTAATCGTACTTCATTACTACACTTAGCATTGAATAAAAAACAAATTTTATATTATGTATGTATATTTATAAAACATGTGTTTGTCTCCTAAAGTGATACTATCAAGATACTTGCCAAATTGATATGTATTGCAGTTTTCAAGTATTGCCATTCAATATTAAAGTGTATTGCGATTTTTGTTAGATTTTTTTAGCTCTAGACCATGGGGAAAAGCTGAATCATACAGATTGTAAATGATGTATAAGTTGAGTCATATTTGCAAAAACAATTCGTCACATCTTTCTGAGTTTTATTTCAGTTATAATAATAATTGATGCACCAAAATTATTTTTTGTTAACCAAAACACTGAAACCGAAATTAAAGTTTTCATGACATATTTATTCAAACATACATTAAATAATGAAGACAACAGGTTACATAAAAATATAATGAATATGTAATATAGTGCATATATTTATCAAAATGGTCCTCGCTAGAGTTATTTTTGCTATCAAGTTTATGGAAGGAAGAAGGAAGGAAAGGAAAGGATGTGACGTGTGGCCAAGTATGGTGACCCATACTCGGAATTTGTGCTCTGCATTTAACCCATCCAAGTGCACACACACAGCAGTGAGTAGTGAACAAACACACACGCACACACACACCGAGAACACACATCCGGAGTAGTGGGCAGCTATTTATGCTGCAGCGCCCGGGGAGCAGTTGGGGGTCCGGTGCCTTGCTCAAGGGTCTCACCTCACTCATGGTATCGAGGGTGGAAAAAGCGCTGCACATTCACTCCCCCCACCTACAATCCCTGCCGCGACCCTTGGGTTACAAGTCCGACTCTCTATCCATTAGGCCACGACTGGAAGTTTTCTTCTATAATTTATTTTGATATTCATATACAGTTTATATATATTTATATTATATAGGAGGACAACTGAGAAAAGTATATTTATTTCAGTATGTTTCAAAACAGTGTTTCTCAATACTTTTTACACCACCTACTGTAACTCCAGACACTCTGATCTGCACTAAGCTATCCTGTTTTTAATCTTAAACCCCTGTTTGGCCCTGTTAATTTGTTTTTAGCTATGCATAGAATGGACTTCATCTGACCTCATGTATCAATTTTGTGTGAGAATGTGTCTTTTAATAACATTCCCATCTATAAAGAGAAAGACGGAGGGGGGTGAGAATGGTCCGTTCATGTACAGGACACATGGAGCAAAGAGGGCAGCTCTACCCAATCAACCCACCACCCACTAGCCTGAAAGCTGGATGAGGGAGGAGAAGCGAGAGATGGTGAGAGATAGACATTTGAAGACGTTTCCTCATCACGCCTGGTCATCCTCCACCTCTCTCCCTTATTTTCTTTTCCTCTCTGCCAGGTTGTTCTGTTCTTTTTTCCCCGTCTCTTTCACGGCTCTTCCCCGCTGCGGGCCCGCTCGAGCCCCCTGCCTCTGCCCCATATTGGATCTCAGTGGGCATTTGGTGTTTTTAAATGAATAGGCAAATGAGAAGAGAGTCCTCGGCGAACGGGGTGGGGGTGTCCAGGGAAGGGCGGGGCCATGTTGGAGTTGGGCCAAGGTGATTGGGTCAGTAGGCAAAAACAACCCACTTTGCATTTAAAAAAATTTCAGGGGTGGATAAGTGCCCCGGAGACAGTGCGCATTTCAATATGGTATCCCGTCAGGTTCGTTTGTGCGCATGTCCTCCATCGGGCACTGGTCTATGAGAAAAGAGTCTTCGACGGCCTCCTCCTTCTCTGCAAAATCCAATTCCAACTTTTCAAATTGCTTATTGCTCTGTGTTTTCCCTCCTCCTGGGTGTGTGTGTATGTGTGTGTTGAGTTTGGCAGTGTATTTTGTCTCGTCAAAGGCTCCTTCGTAGCTCCCATTTGCCTGCCGAAGATCACCTATAACGTCCTCACTTTTATGCACTGTGTGTGGGCGTATGCGTGCCAAGACACTGTGATGGTAAGATGTAACTAAGACACAAACACACACACACAATCATGCAATCGTTTCCACACACATCAGAGCAAAAGGTAATGACTGAGGCAGGCAGGAAGAGCGCATTACCAAGGTGAGGGAAAAAGAAAGATGCTTCAGAAAAGCGGCAGGTTAATGAACTTGTGTTTGATGCTTCACTCCCAACGCCTCATTGGAGGTCTATTAGAGTAAATACTCAGCAGAGAGGAGAGTAGATTGGACATTTGAATAAGGAAAGCTCAGCTGGGACTCTACAGATGAAAACGTGCTCGTGTCCTTTAATATGACCTGCAAAAAAAGACTTCTAACTTCTAATGTCATAGGGGTCCGTTTTTATTAATATATAAAAATAGGGGTCCGTATTTATTTAAACTTATTTTTGTTGTTAAAAGGCATGTTAATATTGTCTTGGTATAACTTTTTTACCAGGCCTTCATCATTAATTTGCTATTTTTCAAATGTCTTGGTAACACTTTAAAATAAGGTTCTATTAGTTAACATTAACTAACAATGCAAATACGATAAAGCATTTTTTAATCTTAGTTATTCTTAATTACAACATTTATTACTACAATATTAATCTGTTAAAATGGACCTGGGCTTACCTGAATAAACAATTAACAGTATTTTTATTAACTAATGTTAACAAAGGTTAATAAACAGTGTAACAAACAGTGTAAATTTTGTTAATACATTAACTAGCATAAAGGGAACTTCTATATTTTCTTAAAGTATTACCCATGCCTTTTATATATGTCTTTGTTCCAGATTGACTTTCAATCTTAAACTATGAAAATATATCATACAATAGCATAATTCCCACGGCACCAAAGAATTTGACCTATATTAATTATTTTCTTTTTTTTTTTCTTTTTCAAAAGTTAGAGTACTTGTTTTGAAGAACAGTGTCGGTAAAGAGCTTGAGATTAAATATGACATATGATGTGTGAAGAAAAAGAAAATATTGTGAAAAAGGTGAATATTGTGAGTAGTATTCCCTACGTTATGGGGACCAAATGTCCTCACAAGGATAGTAATTTTTAACCTTGTGGGGAGATGTTTTTGGTTCCTATGAGGAAAACAGTTTATAAATCATGCAGAATTTTTGAAAATTTAGAATTCTAAAGTTTTAAAGTGTTTACAGTATAAAAATCATTATGCCTATGGAATGTCCCCATAAAACAAGGAAACCAGTGTGTGTGTGTGTGTGTGTGTGTGTGTGTGTGTGTGTGTGTGTGTGTGTGTGTGTGTGTGTGTGTGTGTGTGTGTGTGTGTGTGTGTGTGTGTGTGTGTGTGTGTGTGTGTGTGTGTGTATGTGTGTTTTCCATGCAGGCTCTAATTTTGTCAAATTTTGATTTAATTATGATTTAATTGTGTGTGAAATACAAAAAAGTAAGTGTACAAATAAGGCTAGTGAGGTCATTAAAAGCGTCTTTTTAAGGCCAAAAGAACCAATAGTTGAAGAAATGCTTGTTTAAGAATATAGGGTGCAAAAGCAGATTATTTAGAACAGAGACAGAGGAAGAAAAATAAAGCAAAGAGGTAATGTGTGATAGTCTGTGTGTTCTTGTGTGCCACCGAGTTTTGGGATGTGAAACAAGGGTCTCCAATAAAGCAGGCTGAAATATTTATGCCTTTGAAACAACGAGGGTGTGACGGTTCAGCACACCCACCACCACTGTGTCCACCCGAAGAAGAGGGAGAGAGAAGGGGAAAGTTGAAATATTAATGGACTAAGTAAATTAAAGCTGAAAAATCACACACACACACACACACAAAAGAGTCTGTTTTTCTCCAGTATATTTTTATTGTTTATGGTTGGGGTATGTATTGGTTAGAGGGCAGGAAAGAAGAATAGAGTAGGTCCAGGGTTGCATTGTGGGTAATGAGACTGATAGACTTGGGCTAAAAGACAGACGCATGCTTAAGGTCCTGGATCTATAACTTAATGCAAGTAAACAAAATCCCACAACGAAAAACTAAAGAGCTAAAGGAAAGATCAGGGATGGACTGACAGACTATAAGACAGAAAAAAAGACAGATTAAAAAACGGAAAAAAGGAAGGATGAGCGCTGATGAGATCAGGGTGACACTGTTCTGTGATAAGGTGGGCGGACTAAGATAGAGGCTAGTTTGCATGTATCTCCATACACAGGCTGTTTATGATGATAGCGGCTCTTTCTTCAGATCCACAGAAAGCACTGCTTCTTCGCATGTACAAAGCAGTCCTTGACCCCAACGACAGCCCCTTGACCCACTACAGTTACACAGACCGGCTCAAAGCTACACACAAACACACATTCACACACAAATAGATATACTGAATAGCATCATAGGACATATACATGTGCAGAGGATTATGTTGATATCGACAGTATATCATTAAAAACATACAGGATTCATAATGCAGACAAAACTCTTTAGGGCATGTTTTTATAGGTCTTTATGTTAAGTTCACAAGGGGGGCATGTACCTAACAAGTAAACTAGCAACTAAAGTACCAGAAAATACTATGGTACTACTCTTGGGTTGACTTCTGTGGCTTTTAGAGTCATTTTTCTATTTTAAAATATAACTTATTTCTGTGTTATCAAAGCTGAATTTTCAGCAGCCATGACTCCAGTCTTCGGGGTCACATGATCCTTTAGAAATGCTACTCAATTTTTGTAGTTATAAAAATGTTTATATTTTTTATATTTTATAGTTTATAATTTTATCTGTGCTGAAAACTGTGATACTTTCTTTCAGGATTCTTTGATGAATAGAAACTTTGAACCACGTTTATTTAAAATAGAAATCTTTTATAAATGTTTATACATTTAAAACAATATGAATGATTTGCTGCCACATTTAATATGTCCTTGCTGAATTAAAGTCTTAATTTCTTTCTCTCTCTCTCTCTCTCTCTCTCTCTCTCTCTCTCTCTCTCTCTCTCTCTCTCTCTTTCTTTCTTCCTTCTTTCCATCCTTTTTTAATCTTGCTTTCTCCAAACTTTTGAATGGTAGTGTATCACGATTTCCACAAAACAATTAAGCAGGACAAATGTTTTCAACAAGAAAATGTTCTGATAGAAAACAGTTATTTTAAATTGTAATAATATTTCACGATATTACTTTATTTACTGTTTTTTAAAATTTATTAAATATTAATATTTTAATCATACATATCAGAGAACCATCTGATTTCATCATGGTACCATAATACCACCAAAGTACTTTTTGGTATGCCTCTATGGTAATATGTAGTAGGATGCCCATGCAAACCAGCCCATAAAAATACACCCTTGATACAGTTAAATACTCACACAGACTGGCACTTACACACACACAGAGAGGAGTTTATCTCCTCCATCAATTTCCTCTGCATATGGTGGCTGTTTATGCATGGGCTCTTGTGCTACACTTTATCAAAGGCCTGTCCTCAGAGCCATGCATTATTTAACAAACCCAATCAGGATTCTGCTGCAGGTAGCACCACAACCCAGGTGCTGCATACACACATACACACACTCACACACATGCTAAAACACATCCTCCAAGTCTCCTTCGTCACTAAACCGGTCCATATCTGCACTCCATTGTTTTTTAAACACTTTGGCCCCACTTGTACACTCTGTGAGGACAAAAGTACACAGCAAAGCTTCTAATTGAGACATTCACTATATAATTGATGGCTCTCAGTTAACAGAATAAACGTCTTAAATTTTTTAGTATCGCATGCGAATGGAGTTTTACGTACGGTCTGTGCATGGATTCCAATGTTTTAGATGATTAAACGTTTCATTTGTCAAACGTACGCATGATTACTATGATTATTTTATAAGGCAGGTGCCTGAGTCAAGTGAGGTAAGCAACCATCTGCTGTCTCAAGCACTGCACTTCCGTTGCTCCTGTCAGAGAGAGACTGGATCGCTCAAGGCAGAAAGAGAGGAAGTGCACAGGTGTGTGTTTATGTAAGAAAGACTGCACACAGAATGAAAGACAGTTAATGATAAAACATGAGACAGTGATGGCCTCAGAAGAACTGAATCCTTTCAGAACGCAAGTAGAAAATGCTAAAAGATGCAGAAGTCATTGTAAATAAAGATAGCATCAAAAAGTTTCCCTTGTTGGGGTCTCAGGCCAATTGCACCATCTGTCCACCTGTTGTTGACTGCTGACTACGAACGGCCTTGCTTGTGGTTCTGACATGGTTACAGTCACCTCTCCCTGACCCCTTCCCAAACACCTCATTCACTCTGCTATATTCCGGCCGCCTGATGGACGCTGTTTATTCATCCACACTCTTTTGTTGAAGGAATAGCAATGAGACGATTGCATCTGCTTTACCTTTGCCCTTAACAGTGATGGCTTTGTAAGGTCAGGAACGGAAGCAAGTGTGTGCGTGTGTGTTCTGTGGCGGTCAGTGAAGGTGAATGGCGTACAGAAGGAGCTGTTTAAGTCACTTGTTCGCTCCACTTTGCCCTCTTCCCCTTCTCCACTCCCAGTGGCCTCTGCAAGCGAAGGCATGGAAATGTATGCAGCAAATAAGTACGTGGAGTGACGGAGAGGGCAAGCCATCAGGACATGGAAGGTAAACCACACTGTGCCTGAAAGGGTGAGTATTTCACATTCAGAGGCACGTGGATCTGGAGGTCAGACAGCGTTGCGTCTTTTTATGCGTGAGAATGCATTTTGGGATTTTGCTTTTGTATTCCAGCCCTGCAAATAGATTCAAGGCTATACTCACATGAATGACATGATGACCTGTATGGTAAAGCTGTGGCCGTGATTCAGAAATGCAGAATCAGATTTGTATTGTGGCATTTTGGTGTTGTAGTGCAATACTTTGCTAGAGTGCAGAAGGAAACAAGCCGCAGGCATTGCGCTCATTTACACCAGATATTAAGTTTTGTCTCAGGTGGTCCATCACAAGTTGTCAAGTAAGAAAAAGCACAAAAAAATATGTTTCAAGCTGAATTTCAGGAATGTTTTCGTGTGATAACCTAATAGGAACTTATGCAGAACATTTGATAATGGTATCGTTTTTTAAAAGTTTCTTAATCATAAATAATATCTTGCAGGGTGATCTGTATTTCGACATGTTTATATCCAACATACCGAGGAAGCCTTGTGAGGTCTTGTAAGGTTTATATGTACGGTACATTTGTTTTACAGGAGCACATAGGCCTAATTTAAGTAGTTAAAACCCCCTTTTTTAATGTAATGGATGATTGGCAGGTGAGTAGGCGGTTCTCCACTGCTCTCAGGAGCGTGTCAAGGATTAGCATCCATCCGAATGAGGTTTAAGTGATAAAAATCACAAAATGTTTTCTTCTGCGTTTTTACATCCCACTGTGCCATGTTTGAAATTTTTTATGGATGTCTTTGACCGCCGCGCCTCACTGCTTTTTTCGCCACATTTTTATACTGCTGTGTCAAGTTTAACTTTTAAAATGTGTCTCAAGACTCACTGTAAAAAGTGATAAGTTGACTTAACTAAAAAAAAAAAAAATTTGAGGAAACCCGTTGCCTTAAAATTATTAAGTAAATAATAATAATAAAAAAATAATTTTATTATTATTTAATTAATCATTTTAAGGCAACGGGTTTCCTCAATTTTTTTTAAGTTAAGTCAACTTATCACTTTTTACAGTGTTGCATTTTATTGCATTAATCTCACAGTTTGGAAATTTTCGGAATTATAAAATAAAGAGCCATAATTACCTTTAATTTTTTATTTTCATTCTGTGGCGGAAACATTCGTCCATGTATTTCAATAGAATTTTTCACAACATATTCAAGTTGGTCTCATGAATTGCCATGTTGACCAAACAAGCTGCTTGGATTGAATATGACTTCTGTGTGAGCAGTGCTTCGCTACACTACTGACAATATACAATATTGCTTTATTTACTGCGTAAAGTCAGCAAAGTTTCACAGATGAGACCACACTTTTACTGTGTGAACAGCTTCTGTATTTAGTCACTTGCAATCATATCACCCAGAACGGATCTTAATGCCGGGTGTAAACGGAGTCTTTGGCCCGGTTCCTCACAGTGCAGCAGGACCTGTGGATTCCTGTTGTAAATGGGCGGGTGGGGTGTCTGCAGGATGTATGGAGTTCTGCCAGGCCAGGCTGTATCACGCTGGGATGATGCTGGCTGGCTTTCCCATGGAACATGAGCCAGTTGGCAAAGAAATCAAACCCCTCCTTTCTCCTACATCAGTCCTTGGTGGAGAAGGGTGAGACCTCTGCAGCGGGAACAGAAGCTATTAAACAAACTTCATTAGCCGCAGTAAGCTTAATTTACGCTCAGCTTTACATCATCTTAAATCATGATTAAGATGTGTTTATATGAGGCAGTACAGTGTGTTTGATCCAAATCTTCCATATGCAGATTCTGATGGTGATTGGTCGATTAAGTGGTTAGTTCAGTTGTTAAATAAAAATAAAATAAAATAAAATAAAAAATGTATGTGAATACTAGCAATACTTAAACATATTGGTAACTATATAAGCATTTCACTCCCTGTTTCAAGCACACACAGACACACACACACACACACACACACATCTGTAGCTTGTTCCACCCCAGTGCTCCTCGCCTCTCATGCCTATTTGCACACAACAAAAAATCAATGGCTTTTTTTCCACTTAATCTCCTGATTAATTTATTGCTTTACTGCATGTCTGTGTGTTTGTGTGCATCTGTGTGTGTGACAAAGAGCTTTGTGTGTGATACAGATATTATTACACAAACACATTAGTCAGGAGGATGCTGGCATTTGTAAGTATTGATCGATGGAGGGAGGAAGACGCCTCGCAGCACATGAGCCATTGGAGGTAAGTGAATGCCAGAAACGACACCTCGAGTGTTTTATTGAAAGAGGTTACCAAAACAACTCTCACTTTCACAGTAATATTTTTAAAAGCACTTGTTCAGCAACTCTGCTTATAAGTGTGATTTGTTGAATGCATTTTAAAGGTGTAAAGGTGTTTGGCAAAGGCCCTAAAATATGGTTAAAAAGTTATTTCTTGCATATAGTGCCTTGTTTTATTAAGACTATTGAATGAGTCTATACTCATGAATCACCTCATGAGTAAAAAAACTAAAATGCAATTTGACTTTTTTAATAGAATAGAAATATTATTTAAACGTTATATTTATTTATTTATTTTTTCCAGAAAAATACGTTTCTATATGAGACATAAATATTGTCCAATCTCCAAGACACAGCTCAGACATCCCCAATCTAAGGATGTGTGGATACTTGATGAAGCTTCATGTTTAACGCAAGATAAGTTGGACCCAGCATGTGGCATTTTGATATGCAGGGGTAAAACATAATACCCTGGGGCTTATACTTCACCTTAAAACCACCTGGCCTTATGGCAGGGCTTTGATGGTGCCGTGCACAGACCGTTTTCCAACAAACACAGCGTTACGTGCATTCCTCGATCCGCCCGACACGCAATAACTCAAAATCTGAGACATGTGTTTCCTATCGTAGGTGTCTTCTTTTAGTGTTTCCTTCAAACAGACTGTATTTTATTCTATTAAAATTCACTTGATCAGCAGATTTCAAAAATTACGATCTAGATTAAACAGAAACTTTGACCCGGCTGTCAGGAATTACAAGCTCTCTCTGCAGAAGGAGATAAATGCTTTGCAGTAACATTTTTGCCTGGCTCTTAGAATGCAAATCAGGGCCTGAGAGCACCAGGTTTGTAATTGTTCATTAGTAGGGTGGATCAAAGTTGATTTTCAATTCCAGTCACCATTCTGTATGTAAATTTATGTTATGGGTGGTGAGCATGCAAATACCATTTAGAAGCCGCTTTGGTGGCTTTGTAATTTATGAAGCATGTACTGTGCCATTACAGCAATATTATTACATAACTGGATCATTAGAAGACGTCAGGCCTCTGATTTGTTTAGTACCAGTTCTGCCTGCAAGGTTTCAATACCGTTCTCATTCCACGAGAGTTATTAAGGTATTTATTCATTTATTGTTTTTACGAGGCCACTCTTTAGTGTGTTGTCCATGTTAGGTGAAATTATTCAATTGTTCAGAGCCAAATTAAAACTTATGCAAAATATTGTGTGCGTGTGAGAGAGAGTAAGTGCCTCAGGCAGTGAACTTGCAGTGAGGTTACTGACTGGAGGGATATTTGGGGTTGGCGAGGTCAGTAAGGTTAAACAGAAGGTTGTGACCTTGACCCTGCTTTCAGACCAGGCAGATCCCAGTTTACCACTGCAGCTCCTTAAACTGTGAGAGGCGATCAGTGAGGCTCTGTAGGGGGACATGCAAGGCTCACTATGTTAGAGAATTACAAAATGACAAAGAGAGAAAGAGCATTTAGTAATGGCCAAAAAGGGCCCAGAAGCACCATAAAAGTAGATAATAAGATTCGCAGACTATATTCCTAGTCTGAAGTCATGTGATAGCTTTAATTTAATTTGTTGTTCACTGAAAATTCTGCACTCCAGTGGGTTGTAAACAATTTCTGACTGGATCATTTGTGAATAAATCATTCAGCTTGGTTTTATGAACTGGATCAGCTGATTCATTGGAAGGATCTGTTTCAAAGAACGATTCTTTCACAAATAAGCCTTAAAGAGAGTAATGACTTGAATTTTGGTTCCTTTCCTCACACAAAGCTATCATATGGCTTCAGAAGTGTTGTAATCTAGCTGACAAGTCATATGGACCTCTTTTATCACACTTTTATGGTGCTTTTTTGTTGTTTTGATGCTTGACAGCTTCAGAACTCATTCACATTCATTGTACTGAAAAGAGTGGCCAGGATATTCTTAAAAAATTCTCATTTTGCGTTCCACAGAGGAAAGAAAGTCACAGGGGTACATGCACAGGGCTTCGGGATGCCCGAAGCGCAAAAACACTATATGTCGTGCGCTGCCCACAATGCTATTGCAGCTGACTATGTTTTCATTTTTGCATAAAATTGTTCTGTGAATTATACTGGTATATGCGCTGTTGCTACGAGTGTCCCAAGTTCGAATCCCGGCCTGAGGACCTTTCCTGATCCCGCCCCCCTCTCTCTCCCACTTCACTTCCTGTCACCTCTACACTGTCCTATCATAATAAAGTAAAAAATAAATAAATAAATAATATATATATATATATATATATATATATATATATATATATATATATATATATATACTGTTCAAAAGTTTAAGGTAGGTAAAAAATAAATAAATAAATGAATAAATAAAATATATATATATAATATATATATAATAAGAGTCTCTAATGCTCACAAAGGCTGAATTTGTTTGATCAAAAATAAAATAAATCAGTAATGTTGTGAACTATTGTTAAATTTGTATTCTAATATAATAAAAAAAAAAAATATATATATATATATATATATATATATATATATTATGTGATAAAAAAATAGTTTTCCAGCATTTTTTAATACATAGAAAGTTCAAAAGCACAACATTTACTTTTAATTAATTTATATATTTATATACAGAATTATTATACATTATTATGTGTGAGTATATGATACTGTTAGACCTGGATATTTCAGTTAGAATTATGTTTCCAGCTTTTAAAGAATTCACATGAAAATTGTTTGATTTTTTGAAGTGTGCCTTAAGCATTTTTATCATTCGAACTCAGCACTGAACTGTTCCTGCGTTTTTACTTCCGTCCTTCTGTCTGATTCCCCTGCGCGTGTCTGTCAGATGACACCGGGTGATCGAGTCTCTGTCTGCTGAGGCATGTCAGAAATTAGCGCTGCTCGCCAGAAACGCCTGTAGTGCTGTCAGGTGAAATTAGAAAAAATGGAAGCACTCATCCTAGCGACAACTTTACAGTGCGCAGGGAGGGGAGGGCACAGGCACAGGGGTGTTCATTTGAGTCGGTTGGCAGGGGTTTAGTGCCTTTCATCGGAGTGGCGGAAAGGCTGTGTGAAGATAAGATGAGCTGCGCGCCACGTCTTTGACACCGATGGATTAGCAGTGATAATGTGATGATAGTAATTGAGCTCGTAATAATTGCTCAATCACAAAGCTTATCCCAAGGGCCTAGTGGCAATATTACAATTCATGTCCCCACACAAGCATTTATGAAACGAGTTACATCATTCAGGGGATTCCGTGTGTGTGTGTGTGTGTGTGTGTGTGTGTGTTTCTTTTCTACATTTATAGTTAATGGGGGTGATCTATGAGATTGGATGTTATGCAGAGATAAAGTCAAAATAATCAAAATACTGTTTTAAGGGTGTTTTTGACAGAACTGAATTTCCACATGGCTGTTTATCCAAATTTTCTCATTTGATTTTAATTTGACTGTATTTCATTTTAGCTAACTTGCATTAATGCACTGATTGATCTGTCTGAAGCGTTTTCATCAGTAGATAATTAACTAAATTGTTTCAAACATAAATTCTTAACAATTGTTCTTAATTGTGCTTGCAGCAAGATGCAGGACTTCCTTGTGTTCATCTGTCTGATGTAAGAAAAGAGAGCGAGTTGACAAGGCCACCTTCTTACTGTCAGAATTTTCTCTGAGAATCCAACACAAAACCCCAAGTTGCTGAAAAAAGAAAGCGAGGGAGAGAAAGAAAGGAAAAAAAAACAGCTGAGGGTGTAAATAATTCATGCAGACAATATGACTTTTTTATGTAAATTTGGTGCATTAACCCTCTATTAGAATGATGGACGACAGATATGGGTGATGTTTCCTTGGTAAGAGCTAATGGATGACCATCATAAATTCACTGCACATTTTATTGTGTTGCCAGGGAAATTGTGCCTGCAGGCAATGTTGTTTACTTTTATGTAGAAAAAAAAAATCCCGCCTGTCTTCAAAAGGGAGAGAGGAAAGGGAGGGAATAATGGGCCGTCGGCCAGTGCCTTATTATGCACCTTTAGCCACATTTGGAGTGAACGTTCCTACACTCTTCCTCATCCTCTTCTACCTCCACCATGATGTCACCACCAGATTAGCGATAGGCATTCATTCATACATGCATGCTTTCTCTTTCCTTTATTTCTGTTCCCATTTCTCGTTTTCACTTTTAGAATAGTTCACCCTTAAATGAAAATTTTGTCTTGTTGTACTTGACCCCTGTATATAAATAACCGTTTCGAACCTGTATGACTTTCTCCATGAAACAACAGACATGTAATAGCTGTTTTCTGTATAATGAGAGTGAACTGTGTGCTGTCAAGCTTCAAAATGACCAAGAAAGCTTTTAAAAAGTACCAAAAAAAGTGTTTTTTAAAACTCATGGGAAATATTCCAAGTCTTATAAAGCCATACAATAACTTCATGTGCGAAAGAGACTAAAATTTAAGCTGCTCTAATTCATGAGAATTAGCCATGTCATATACACAGAAAAAAATCTCAATTTTTGAGTCAATTCTTTTTATTGAATCAGCTGATTCAGTTTAGAATCAATCTAAATGATTCATCTATGATTTAGAATGATCCAGACCTACTGAACTGGAGAACTGTCAGTAAATAATGGCTTTAATTTCAGTCTTTCTTCACATAAAGTTGTCATATGGCTTCAGAAGATTTGGAATAAATTGCATGAGTCATACTTTATGATATTTCATGCTTTTTGCTTTCTAATTTAAAGCTTGATAGCCCTGTCCTTACTCACTTTTATTATATGTGACCCTGGACCACAAAACCAGTCAATAAGGGTCATTTTTTTTTAAATTGAGATTTATACATCATCTGAAAGCTGAATAAATATGCTTGTTAGGATAGGACAATATTTGGCCGAGATACAACTATTTGAAAATCTGGAATCTGAAGGTGCAAAAAAATCTAAATATTGAGAAAAATTGCGTTTAAATTTGTATTAGCATAAAAGAAAAATAGATCATTTTGACCCATACAATGTATTGTTGGCTATTGCTACAAATATACCTGTGCTACTTATGACTGGTTTTGCGGTCCAGGGTCACATATGGAAAAGAAACTTTTTGTGTTTCACAGAAGATGGTAAATGGTATTCATTTTTGGGTGAACTATCCCTTTAAGACCATCTTTGTCTTTTCCTGAGTGTGTTCTGTGAAGGACCACTTGCTTAACTTTCCCTAATGAGCTCTGAGTTTTGTCAGGAAGCCTCTGTGCAGTCTGTGATAGGCAGTCTGTGTATTTCTCTAAGAAAGAGAATGGGATAAAGCGAGTGAGCACAGAGGTGAAGCAGATGGTTGGGTGCAGCTGTTCGACAATAGACAGACTGGTGAAGCACCTCTGGATGCAGCCGAGCATCAGTGCCACATCTGGGCTTTAGTCACACCACAGTCTTTAATGGAGAACCGAGACTTACATACCCATTTATATCTAAAGCTCCCAAATACACATCTGTGGAACACAGCAGGAGACAACAACATTGTGACTACCGCGCTTCAAAGAACTGTTATCCATTGTTTAATGCGAGATTTATTTACTTGCACACAGAGGTCAGATACAAGATGGTTTTGGGTTCGAATCCCAGGCTGACGTCCTGTCTCTCTCCTCTTCACCCCCGCGGGACTGCAAATAGGTTGGCTAAATGGTGGAGGCAGAAGCCATGCACACTGCCCTCGATGAGGGCGTCTGCTAAACATATAGATGATAATTACCAGCACAGCTGTCTGGTGCCATGTGTTGTAATAGGTCTCGGCTCACTGCTTGGTCCTCAGAGAGTCGTCACCATGCGTTCCTAATTTCTCAATTTGTCCACGGCTTTCTGCTCTGTTTTACTCCAGTCAACCTTGCTCTTTCTCTGGATTTCTTTACTCTTTCACATTTGTTGTGATCTCAGGTAGGAGTTTTGAGACTGCAGTGGGCATAAGACAGTTTTATAGGCGTTCGGGAAAAACAAAAAATTAGGACAGTGTTAACTGCTTTTGAATAGTATTTATTATAGAAACCGCTATACAAATCTCGTTGAGTTTATAGTCAATAAGGTCAGTATTTTCCAGATATAAGATTTTGAACATTGACCCAGGATTGATTAAGGATTTTTTATTTTTGCATAATTTCATACATTTTCTCACACAGTGTAAACAGGTCTTTATGCATATGCTCTACCATTTATATGTATTAATATTTACATTACCTTTCAAACGATTGGTGGTTTTTAGAGAAATTAATATTTTTACTCAGCAAAGATGCATTAAATTGATCAAAAGTGAAAGACTTGTCCATTGTTAAAAAAATATATGCTGTTCTTTTGAACTTTCTATTAAAAAAAAAAAAATCTGACCATTTCCATAAAATTAATGGCTATTGCTGCTGGAAAGTCAGCTTTGCATATTACAGAAATAAATTACAATTTTAAAAAACTTTAAAACTTTTTTTTTTTTTTTTTTTACTGTATTTTTGATTCAGTAAAAGCCTTGGTGAACATAATAGACTTCTTAAAAAAAAAACATTTAAAAAAACTTGCTGAACCCAAATGTTTGAATGGTATGCAGTGCCTTTATATTTGATAAGGGGGTCCTTCACAAGGGAATCATTATATTTGGAGGTCCTTGGCATCAAAACCTTTGAAAACCCCTGATTTAGGCGCCTGTGCTTCTCTTAGCCTTGATGTTTCTTTGATTTATTACACAGATCTTATATAAATGAAGTCAGATGATCCATGAAAATCAGTTTGAGTTGTTTAACGCATTCCCATTATTTTATATTTCCAGTATACAATGTACATACAAAATCCTCAATTGAATTAGTAATATGTTTTATTTAAAGCTGAGGCACTTGTCTCCAGGTGTTTGGAACTCTGTGTTTGTCAGCTTCGTTCTGTGTCCGTTAGTGGTTCTGGTGGTCTCAGAGGGACCAGGCCCAGGGGCCTCGCTCCATCTGGGGAACTGTTTCCTAGGAAAAACACTAGTCTGGCGAGGTGCCGTTCTGCTGTTTCTTGACCACTTCAGGCATGTTTATATACTCTGGCAAACTTACACTGGTGAGAGAGTTCAGGTGTACCCAAGAGAGAGCTGGAACGAGAGAGCAGTAGTAGAATCTCAACATCCTGTATTTACTTGCCCTGTAGCATTCACACGCAGCACATGCACAGAACTGTGCCTGTAGTTATCATGAGTATTTCATTTGGACTAATTATCGGGTCCAATTAGAGGCTGATGTGCTGTGGTGAAATGTTATCTTTCTGTCAAAAGAGGCTCTGGAGGGGTTGAAGCTTCACGTGGTTAACAGTCAATGTAGAAATACATCATTAATGGCATAGAAAGCAGCTGAGATACTTCCTGGCAGCCTCAGATTTATTGGAATACCTATATAGAATTTTTCATAAGTAGGTTTCTTATTCAGAAGCTGTTCCATTGGAAAAATATCTACTGAACCTAAATGATGTTCGAATTCATTCTGCCCATTCAAACAGCCGCCCACCGCTGCAACACCAATACTGCATCTATACTGTGAAAACAAACCAGTGTTTGTCTATTACGAACCAGTGGCTCGAAAACATAGAAGCAAACAATATATCCGATTCCCAATCAAATGGCTCTTATTACTCCCTTTGAAGTGAATCAGAAACATACAGAGCAAGCAGTGTAGTCCGATTCATGATCAAATGACTCTTACGAACAAGTTGTTTTTAGTGAACATACATTGCAGTCAATGTAGTCGATGACTGACTCTAACGAGTTGTTTCTTTATTGTCCGTATAAAAGATAGTAGAACACAAGACTACTAGAGGATAGTGAATGGCTTTGGAAACTGTATTTCCATAATACTGATATTATGATCTATTAATGTAAAACTAGTAACTAAATATTTGCAGGTGGCTTTATGTAAAGTAATTAATTATTTTGTTAAATAATATGCATAAATAAATGAACGCTGTACTGATGCTTAAGCAATTAGACCTGTCAGCATTCTTATAAAAAGCTAATTTATAAAAAGTCAAATGGAAAAGGTGCAAACTTAGTCTACTGTCTATAAAGCAGTTCTTCAAATAAATGTTGAATTCATGTTGTATTACTGTATTTACATTACGACTGAATTCAGTCCAGAGTCTTCAGTAATGAGCGTACTTCATCTAAAAATGCTGCTCCTGCCAGCACACTCGCCTGCCGCTGTCAAACATTGCTCAGCGTGAGCAGTGTTTAATGCCCAGTAATTCTAATATTAATCATCTTACTATTAATTAAACCGGTTAAGTGCTAGTTGCGGTTTTATTAGTAGTGCCATTTGGACGTTGAAGTGACACTCCTAATGGGGCTGCACTTTAAAAAAAAAAAAAAAAAAAGAGGCATAATTGGGTTTGGCAATTCCATTTACTCAGACGGCCACTTGCCCATCCCTCCTCCATCTATAATTCATCTAATTACTGATATTGTGGTTCGAGTCACTCTCAATTTAGGAGACAAACATGATTATTTAATATTAATAATGTCCCAAACATATGCATTTTCTCTCTTCCAGCATTCTCCCTTTCAATTTTTAATGATTTCTTAACACAACGGGTGAGAGCAATTCCAAATAGAACAACAAAAGAGGCCTCTTATACGTGACCTTTCCTGCCTGTATTAGCAACACGTCAACTAACAATCAAGACAAAAGCTCAGCACAAGCAGATGGCATTGCCTCTGTTATTAATGAACGTTCAAAGTTAAAAGCATGCTAGCCTTTAACGAAAAGTGGGTGGAATTGCGGGGTCTGGACATTCAGTGGAATTCACCCCACCGCTCATAATGAGCTCAGTGCTAGTTGTGGATGCTGTAGAGTTAAAGTAGAGGAGATGCTGCGATGCCGTAGATTATGTGGGGCAGTAAAACACAGACAAACTCCCTCGAACATGCGGGAGGTAAATGAAGTCCCAGGGGCGTTATATTCTCCAGCTCCAACTGATACATTTGTTTAATTCTCATCCGACAGACAGCCCGTGCTGGCCCTCACATGTGTGGGGAGTGTGTGCGAGAGCGATAAAGGAAGGGGGAAGAAAAGAAATGAGAGCGAGGTATGCGAGTATTATTATGAGTATGTGCCGCTGGGTGGATGTCATTGTTTTTCTCAAGGATACGTTTCAGTGGCTGTTGTAAACCCTCATGGATTAACTTTATATGTAGACGCTGCACAAGCGTGAAACATACTGTATATCAGCTATATGTGCAGTGAGTAATTCAATAACTAAATGAGCAAAAGCCACTGAGCATTATGAGGGGCTTCTGAATGGAAGAATGATCTCGCTCTGCTCGCTTTCTTTCCATCATACAGTATATTGTGCCCACGTGTTTTTTCTGCTTACTCATGGATCTGGCTCAAACACAGATAAAGCAAACTGAGAAGAAAGCAGCTACGTGACTCAGTAAACACAGTAAAATTGCTAAACTTAAGTGTGCCTGACTGTACTATAAATATTTGATTTTTTTACATTGTATAGACAAAATGCAAAAATATGCAAGTAAGCTTTTTAGGTCACACTTTAGCATAGGGACCAATTCTCACTATTATCTAGTTGCTTATTAGCATGCCTATTATTAACATATTGGCTGTTTATTAGTATTTTATCAAGCACATATTTTGCATGACTAACCCAGTACCTAAATATAACAACCACCTTACTACCTACTAATAAGCAGCAAATAAGGAGTTTATTGAGGCAAAAGTCGTAGTTAATGGTTTGTTAATGGCAAAGTATTGGAAAAATGATGAATACTTTTCTTCAGCAGAGCACATTAAATTGAGCATCTGTTTCAAACTAATGCTATTCTCTTGAATTTTCTACTCATCAAAGAATCCTGGAAAACAATGTATCATGGTTCCCACAAAAAAGCACATCTGTGATAATGTTAAGAAGAAAAAAAATCTTGAGCACCAAATCAGCATATTAGAATGGTTTCTGAAGACTGGATGGCTGCTTAAAATTCACAATTGCCTTTACAGAAATAAATGACATTTTAAAATATTTTAAAATAGCAATCCGATTACATTTTAATAATATTTCACAATATTACAGTTTTTACTTGTATTTTAATCAAATAAATGCAGCCTAAATGAACATAAGAGGCTTTTTTCAAAAAGATTTGTACTGAAAGTCTTTTAATTAATTTTAATGTCATAGCAACCTATAATACCATAATTATTACATCATTAGTTGTCTTTTATTTACAAATTCAAAATATTTTTGGGATATTTTTTTACCTACCAGTGCATGAACTCTACATCTAAATGTCAAATGTAATGATGTTAAGTCAATATAAATGGAGGCATCAATGTGGATATTTTTGAAATTGTTAATGAAATTCCTTCAAATAAGCATCTTTGCTAAAGAAACTGAATCAGTACTATTTATATCATCATTTTAGATTATAATTTACATCTTTGTGATTCTGAATCAGAATGCATGAGTGGGTTGTCATTGCGAATATTTTGGCTAAACATTCCTCCTTTTCAAATTGCATTAGGGGGAGCATGTTAGAGAATATTAATTCAAGACATGCGCTGGCTGCTTTTTGTTTAGCTCCATCTAAGACAGCACACGACTGATTTTGTTTGTTTGTGTGTATGTGTGATGGATGTGAAATATCCATCTTTAGAAACATTTCCTCACTCAGGCCTGTGTGCTGTGGTTTAAGGAGGTAGTGAAAGAATCCACTGGGCTGTTTGGTTCAGTAGCTCATAAGACCCTTACTCTTCGCTCTTTTCTTTTCTCATGCCAAGGCTGGCTCGGTGCTCCCAGCAGAACACTTTAAGCCGGTATGGTGTGGTTCAACAGGTGCAGAGCTCTCTCGCCTGATCCGTGGCTGCAGGGCAGAGACAAAACATGTAGCACCTAAAATTAGTCTCTCCGGGAAGATGAGTTAAGGTTCTCTTCTCCATACCTTTACCTGGTAGGTGGATCCATCCTGGTTTCAAGAATACAGGAGCTGTCATTGTAAATACGCGTGTCATTGAGGCAAGACGTTAATTGCCTTCGTGGGGTGGCGCGACGCATGCTCAGGTGTGTGTAGTCTGGCCGCAGCTGCGCAAATGAGATTTGGATATTCGCCGACGGTGTCTCCTTGCTAGAGATAATTGACCTGCGGGGTCTGCCTCTGAGCTGCCCGCCCCCCTCTCCTCTACAGTCCTTGACAGTCTGGGACCCTCTGATTGGTCGGTAGTCAGCATTAAATGGCAGCCCTCTGACCCAAGCCCCCCGTTCCCCCACCC
This sequence comes from Acrossocheilus fasciatus, assembly GCA_036784905.1. Lineage (NCBI taxonomy): Eukaryota > Metazoa > Chordata > Actinopteri > Cypriniformes > Cyprinidae > Acrossocheilus > Acrossocheilus fasciatus. The sequence continues at coordinate 24,811,553 of CM071953.1, forward strand.
TTTCTCTTCTTCAGCTCCTTCACAAGGACATACAGGAGCTGAGGTGGCCAAACCAGTGGCGTTCTTTTGCTCTTCTGCATGGCCCCCCACACCTATAACACACACACATATGCTTGTACATCTAGTGCTTAGTCATTTGTTTCTGTTGTCGCCAATCCAGGTCTTAATTAGCTGAGAACATCTTGTTTGGACCTGTGTCCGTGTACCAGCAACAGCAGATACCGCTGTTCACACTTTGTTGTTGATGTCTGATTAATGAAATTTAGCTCATTTTAGACACTTCCTGTGTGAACGTGTGATTTCTGTGCAACTTGTGTCAACTCATAGATTTTCCCAAACATTGTGGCAGTCTTCATTGGTTGGACAAGCAAGTAGTCCCGCCCCAAAACTCACGCTATTGGTTTAGTTACTCAATACATACAAAACCTTGAAGAATATATATTTATATATTGGGGCTTTTCATCAACTATGGGCACTTTTGGACCTTTTAGTGACACTTTTTTCATTCTCTCTTTAATTTGTAATGTCTAACGATGTCACTCCCCCCCCCCCATTTTTTTGTTTTTAGAAAGTAATAAAAATTCCCACCACAGTGTCTTTTCCATGATGTATTGTGTTTTATGTCATTCTGTCATGGAAATGACGATAATGGAAATTACATTTTTTTGAATTAAAAAAAAAAATCATTTGTCTTGCTATGGCCTTCATCATTAGTAACCTTTCATGTATCCTAAATTATTTTTAATAAATTAAATAATAGTTTCTCCCATATTTTGCTAAATGTATTAGATTTACAGCTTAAATGGAAAGGACAATAATATTTCATATTTCATTTCAAGCTCATCAGTGACACTTGAAAAGTTTTGAAAAATTAGGGGGAAAATTGTTTGGTCTAGTGGAAATCAATCAATCATTTATTTATTTATTTGAGCTTAATCATACATTCAATATTGAAATGATTTATGTTATATTTTAACATTTGTTTAGACTGTTATTTTTAAATCATATTTTTATGATGGATTTTCTGGGTATGAGGCAAGGGTAAAATAATTCAGTCTTGAAAGGCAAGATGCAATAGTTTTAATGCGATCATATAACAAAAAATTTGAAAAAATCTGTTATTTTTAACAAAATTAAACCTCTGGGACATGAAAACTGCCTAAAGTTGAATGAACACCCAATTTTAGCTTAATTTAGCTTTGGTATTGACAAAAACATTACTGTCTCTTTTCATACTGTTGACTAATCTTTTATTTTTCAGTGTCCTAAAAATGTTTTTGTTAATTTAACAAAAATTCAATTCTATTCTTGCATCAGGATTATTTTGACCTAGAAGGGACTCTGAGGATGCCGCAACACCGCTGAATACCTCCCGGTATTGTGGTAGGTGGAACCCTGGAGAAAAGCACAACAGTAGGAGGTTAGAGTCGTGCGGTTAAGTCTGCATCCTTAAAGTACAAATTGATTACATATATGTATATGCCTGTTGGGCTCTGCAAGCACAGCATTCATGTGTGCTGTTTGTGTGGGTGTGGTGTAACCAGATCAGTCTCTGTCGTAGAGCCCCTCTGCTTTGCGGAGAGCTGCGCTTGTAGAGGAGGGGGAGCGCTTAGTGTGTTTCATGGTTAATTCTGTGTCAGTTAGTTGACTGCTACCTTCCCTCCAGCTAAAAGTGCACAGTGAAACACAAGCCCAAAGAAATCCTCTGGCTTTGACAGCCGAGCTGTTCAATCATTTATCTGTAGGCCCGGGGCCATGAATCAGTGTCAACAAACATTCCATTGAAATCATATCAAGCTTGCTCTGTTCTGCCGTTTCTTTCTTTCACACTCTTGCGCTCCTTTCTTTCCCTCTCCCGCTGTCTCCCTATCCCTTTTTCCTCTTTTCATCCCCACAAGGCCCCTGTGTGATGGAACTATATGTTTTCTTTTGTTCGACATGGCCCGACTCATTACCAGCTCCACTGAGAGTTTAAACTGTGTTGATTTTTTCATCTCTTTTGGGTCTTGATAGCATTTTGACCTGTTGACAATCCTGAACCTCACTTTAACACTCATGGCACATCATCGTGAAGTGAATCCACGATTCTAGATGTACTGTAGTCTTCACATATCAAACATTTGATTCTGTTATTGTACAACTATAAAACTCTTTCTAGGAATACCTTTGATACTGAGGAAACAGCCTTTAGATTATTTTTTCTAAGCCAGATGAAGTCTCATGACTGAAGCAGATTATACACCAATCTAGGCTGACATAGTTATATATTTATAATTACATAGTTATTACATAGTTCAGAAAGACATCGCTAAGAATGAATGAACAGTTTTTTTGTTTGTTTGTTTACTAATATAAATGTTTGGGTATGTAATAACATTTTAGTGTTTTTAAAAAGAGGTATTTTATGCACACCAAGGCTGCATTTATTTGATCATAAAATACAGTAATATTGTGAAATTGTTTACAATTTGATTGATTGATTTATTCATGGATTTTCAGCAGCATTACTCCAGTTTTCAGTGTCAAATGATCCTTCAGAAGTGGGATTCTTCAAAGTAGAATTAGAATTTAGAATTAGAATTAGTAGATTTAACATTGCAAAAGTCTTGAATGAATGCATCCGTGCTGACCCCAAACTTTTGAGGAGTGTCTCTGTTCTCTGAATATTTGGCTTAATTTTCAATTAGAATGCAATTTTGTTAAATAAAATTATATTCCATTTTAAAACTGAGTATTATGAATTTGACAGTGAAATATAGGACAATTTCAGCAAACGATTACTTGAAAAAAAAATGAAAAAATGAACACTCTCTACATTCCAGTATTCTTCTCTTCTTTGTTGATTTCTACGAGCTTTGTCTGGAGGGTCTTTATGCTGATTTGGAGGGTTTTGAGCAGGTGAAGTGGACAGAGGGCAATGAGTGCTTTTTTTGGCACTTCCTGTGCTTGGGGCAACGAACGCTGAAGCCAAATCAGAGGATTCCACTCCTCCTGTAAGCCTCCCTCACTGTATTCTCAGTACCACCGTGGACCCCAGAGACTCTCAGACCACAGGAGTGTGGAAGTGAGGGGAAAAAAATAAACGAATACAGCAAGCTTAATTATTAAAAACACCCTAAACTGATCCCTCCCATTTTTCTCTTGAAGAGTGGAGCGTATCCTCCCCGGACCTTTGGTTCAGGGCTCAGCTCTCTTTTGCTCTGTTTATGTTTACATCCCCTCAGGTGGTGAAGGCAATTCGGTGCCTCATGGATCCAACATATCAATTTGTCTCTGCGCGGTTGGGCCTACCTCTGCTGGGATTGCTATGCAGCTCAGAGCCAATAACTTTGATCATGCAAAGTCAGATTGTTGATGGGCAGCGTCTCCTACAAAGCTCAATTCTCAGTCCTTGTATATACGCTGCTCTCGTAGTGAAGCCATCAAAACAAAGTTGGCTTCACAAAACGAGAGATGAAACAGATACTAAGTGCATTGGGCTTTTAGTTCTTTTAGTTCCTCTGAAGAAGGAGCCGTAAAGTGCTTGCCAGATTGAGGGATGCTTGAATCCAAAGGCCTAGTTCTTACTCTCCCTCCCTGGCTCCTTTTCCCTCAATCTTTTTCTCAGTTTCCCATCCCACCCACTCAGTCTTTTAGCATCTGTGATATGGCCCCCAACGCTTGGTACAGATGAAATCTATTGTCCAGTAGCTTTCAGGTAAAGGCGAAGCTTCAAAGGGATGTCTGAATTATTGTCCTCCTCCTCCTGCATTGAGCTGCCTCTCTCAGACAGTCACTTGTACCACGTCTCCCGCTTGCCATAGAGCCACACTTTCCACTTATCTGGATGCTCTGAGGAAAGAACAACATGTCCTGAAGGCTTCATAAAGACAGGGCCTTCTAAGAATATCTGATAACTGACAGTTCTTTAAACTGCTGCAGGGCATATTAATATTAGTGGCATATTCTGCATTTCTGGTTTATTTGCTGGTTTAGTTGTGACATGATCAGTTATAGCCAGTACAGGTTATTTTCTGTAAGATCTCCAATAACCAGTATCTAGAACTGATTAATTGCTGTATTATTTCTCCTTTTTGACCCAGTAAATTAAATAAAAACTTAGAATGCAGCAATAAAAACACAGTTTGCATTTTGAAAATCAATCAATCAATCAATCAATCAATCAATCAATCAATCAATCAATCAATCAATCAATCAATCAATCAATCAATCAATCAATCAATCAATCAGTCAACCACTATTATTTTTTTTGTATGTTATTGTTCATCTTGTTAACTATTTGTATGCATCTTGCATTTGAGTCCTTCAAAGAAACCTGTGTACACATAACACTGATTTTTGGAAGGTTTGACATGGGTCATGAATTAACAGGGAGCTCTATGCCTGTGCCAATTGGCAAAGAACTAACAAGTCTCTGACCCAAACTGGAATAATGCCCAGCGGAAAATCAAAGCCCACCTCTAGATCATGCATTTAAAGTTTTTTTTTTTTAATATCTAAGCATTTGAATTAATCAGAGCACTGCTCTACACTTATAGCAAGACCTCCATTTATTCATTGTGCATTGATGCAGGCTGCAAAGTTAAAATTGCTGTGATGTATTGCAGATACATACAGTTTGATGTACTGAGCTACTGAAAAGTGCAAAAAAGTAGTACTTAAGATTTTATACACCTTGCCATCTGTTTGCAAAAATGTCTCAGAGTGATTTGTGCAAATTCAATCAGTGAAAATTTTGAGAGAAGATTTTGCTTGTCATTTGTGAAAAGTATATATAAATCAAAGATTTATTTACTTCAAAAGCTAAAACTAAACAGTGAATATTGTATTTCCTTTATGAAAATCTCATATAAATGTCTGTATTAAGTGTTTGTGAACATGGTAACGGAGAGCTGCTCACACAGATGGCTCCCAAAACAGCCTTTCAATTACTGCAACAGTTTAAATGTCTGCGTCTGACTGGAATGTGTTGGGAATAGGCACAAAAGGCCCTGCGTGGAACGGCTCCAAGTCATTGCCACTCACTCCGTTAGTCTGGATGCCCTCCAAGGTTATTTCATCGATGGTTGCTGCGTCTTCCAATTCCCTCGACCCCTGATAGTACACAATACACTTTCTTCCTCTGTTTCTTTTTCTCCTCAAACACACACACAATCATTGATAAAGTAAACCACCCTCCTAATCCCGTATTACTTTGATTTATGTGTTGTTTGTTTTCTCAAAGCAATTAGATCACTTATCAAATTACTGGTGTGGAGTTAATATAATTAATTTTGTCTGTGCCACTTTGAGATTTCAGCTCTGCTGTATTGTGTTTCAGTTTATACATAAAACATGTAGATTGCATGTTGGTTCAAATAGATGTAGAAAATACACTTGTTGTGACACTTGCAGTATTAGTTAGGAACCATGTGTAGGCTGGTAAAATTCTTACAACACAGGTTTGTTGAAAATAAAATTTGTGCTGACATTTTGGCAAAATGGTATCATGTTGTTGTTTTTTTGCACGTTTTTGCCCACTTTTTGTGAAATGTCCAGTGAAAGGCTCTAAGTGTGTTTGATTTTCTCAGAAATGCATGAATGTGAATGAGACAACATTTTATTACATAAGTTGTTGTACATATCACAGCATATTCAAAGGGAAATCTCTGGTGAGTGTCACTAAAAGGTTAATGCTGTGTCACGTTTGAAAATAACATACCACCTACAATAAACTCTACCCTAAACCTAAATGATAGTGTTCACAAAAGCAAACATGAGATAATTAAAAAAAAAAAGAAGAAAAAAAACTTTTTCAGAAGAAACCATGCCATTTAAACTTGTTTCTAGAAGTCTTTTATGGATTGCTGTGAATTTTGTTTTGCATGATTCATACCTGAATGCTCTACATACAAGTGCAATGCTGTACCAGGTGAGCTACCGAGCAAGTTTACTTTGGTTGAAATGCCATACAAATGTAGCTGGTTATTAAATGCCAACCTGAATATGTTTAAGTTTAGAAATCATACACCATAGTAAAGGTGTTTTGAGATCATAAAATAATATTGTGCAAGGAACCATGCAGAAATAAATTTTTATTAATCGATAGATAATCTGCCCTCACAATTTTGGGGGAAAAATAAATAATTGTTGGTGTTTTAGTGTTCATTTCAGCTGAAAACTGCAGTAAATTTTATGTATAGGTACGTATTTGGAGTTTTGCAAAAATGTAGTTAGAGGCACATTTTTCCAATGAGCCTATGTTGAAATTTTTAGTAGTTCTGAGGATTTGTTGTCTTTCCAAAATGGGCTCCTTTTTATAAAACATTGCCTTCTTGGTAGCAATATTGGCCTTTAACAGAACATTGCGACCCCCTTCAAACTCAGACCTAAAAGATTATAAATTAGTACAAGTAGGGGATGAGAGTAGGATTAAGGATGCTGCATAATCTAAAACAAAGGATGCTTTTTCCAAATGGGGTGACGGGGCAGATTAGAACTATGTTGGTTAGTGCTAATGGGACTTTTCCCTTAGAAAGATGCACACTTGTTCTCTTTACCCACCTCCTCGGGTACACCATCACTGCCGTAATGAGGTAGCATGGGAAATCGACATAATACTAGCTAATAAGGTCGAGGAAAGCAGATTTTATTAGGCTAGGGGAAGACGCACTCTTTGGGTGTCTATCAGAACAATGACTTAGACTTCAACAATCAGGTCTGACGACGATTGAGTCCAACAATATTACGCCAATAGTGATGTAAGACAATGCTGGCGAACTGAGTGTGAGGGTGCTGAGATATGTGCTGTAATTGAGCAGCTGGAGCAATCGGAGGCCATGGGACGCACTTTTAATTTCATCACTCCGTCAGCTTTTATTAAAACTCATTCGTCATGAAGACGAGAGCGAGAGGTTGGGCTGTGTGTTGGAGGCTGTATTGCCATTGCCTGGGGATTGGGGCTTTGGAAGAGTAGAAGGACTCATGATATTGGGGAGATTGATGACGAAGCTTGGTTTTTAGGCATAAGCATCGAGAGAATCCCTTCCACATTATATACGCAAACATCAGCCCAGCCATCAAGCCCATTTGTTACTGTCTAGGGAGGTCAGTGAAGTTGGCGAACGTGCACTGTGGGATAGGCTGCATGGGAACGTATAAGTCGGATAATTATCAGTCACATTGATCCAAAGTCCAAGTGCAGTGAATTCGCCCAGTGTATTGAATTGCCGTTAATAGCTGTTTTTCCTCACAGGCTAATGAGATTACTTCAGCCTGCCGTCGTTCTTGTTTTGTTGGTTGAAGAAATAGAAGGCCTTGTTTGTTGCCGGCATTGTTTGTTGTTGCGTTGTGTTTTGTTTTCACAGGGGACTGTAAAAGAGGGCACACATATTCTAGTTAGTTCTCAGATAGGGCTGATAGCTTAGTCTTGGCACACAGTTTTTGAAGTGTCATCAAAGTGTAAACCCCCGTCTCCCCTCCTTCTTTCTTTTCCTCTGAACTCTCTCTGTCCTCTACACTGTCATCCCACCGATCCTCAGCAGCTCCATCACGCCTCTTTCAATCAAAGCAAATTAAATGATTCATTATTTCTTCCCGCCCACCAAAAGATGTAGAAACATGAAAAATAAAAGAAAGGCACGAGTGAGAACACTTTTTTTTACATCTTCTCCCATTCACGTTTTCACACAGTACATGTGTGCAACTAAAGAACGAACCCAAAAAAAAGAAGGGGAGAATAAAATGAAGTGTGACAACATATGAATTTCAAATTTGCGGAGAGACATCAAAGTGCACCATCCTGGGTGCCTTCGACAAGGACGCACACTGATTTTTAATCCGGTCCCCCCGATTGTATCACCACCCTAACGAAGAGTTGAGCGGGGCCCTGCCAGAGAGAGTGGCACCGGGCAGAGGGAGATAGAGAAAGGGAAAGATCAGAGACGAGAGAAGAGGAGATGGAGGAGGAGGAAGGCGAGAAGAAAGGGGAAGCTTTTCCAAACACAGGCGGCCGAGCCCTTTGTTGTCGTCTCGATCAGAGGGGCCCTTTCATCAGAGCGGGAACCGTTTCCACTCCTCTCAGTTTTGGTAAGGGGGAGTGAGAGTGTGTGTATGTGTGTGTGTGTGTGTGTGTGTGTGTGTGTGTGTACGTGCAAGTGTTTGGTGTTGGTGTGTACCTCTCATACATCAGCATGCAAGGACTTCAGACTCTGTTCAAACTTCAGTTATAGTTTAAACATGACACTGTCCGTATATGACGTGATTTTTTTTCTTAAGCATCTGTGAGGATTAATAGACAATTGTAAGAAAAGGCGCCAAATTAACTATAATTAATTTGTATATAAAGTTTATTTGGTGCCTTTTCTTACAATTACATATACAGATGTGATATATATATATATATATATAAATTATCATTAAAACAAAAAATAACGGACCATAAATTTTTCTTTGAGGTCATGAATGATTAGTTTGCATTTTTATTTTTCAAAAATATATTCTCTCTTTGCGCTTGTTACAAAAACATTAAATTAATATCTTAAAGGGACAGTCCACTCAAAAATGAAAATTCTATGATCATTTATTCACCATCATGTCGTTCTATACCTACATGACTTCCTTTCTTATGTAGAACATGTGGAAGATATTTTGAAGAATGTTGGTTTCAATTACCATTGACTTGCACTTTAATTTTTGTCCATGCAATGAAACTCAATGGAAAACTGAAAATGATTGGTTTGAGATTTTTTTGTATTTTTGTACTGTATCTTTAATTTTTTTTAATTATTATTATTGCAGGAATATTGAATGTACAGTATGTCACCTCAAAAACAAAAACAGAAAAACAACATCTTCAATAAACAAGATGGTAAATTCATTTTCTTTTTTGTCATTCATAGACTTTACCAGATTGACCAATAATTGACTTGCTAATAGTTATTTATTTCCCGAAGCCATTTTTACTTACATTATTTTGTCACTTGAGGAGTGCTCATTTTGGACCCTGCTTATAAGCATAACCAAATGAAAAAATTTGTGCAGTTACACTTTTGGAATAACTGATGCTACAGCTTTCTGAGCATACAGTGACAGTGCAAAGAGTCAGAACAGACATAATACAGTACCAGCAGCACTGCTATAGTGCCAGTCAGTGTGGCTTAGATACTAGAGGAAGGAGAGCCAAACTTAAGTGAAAGCATGAGAGAGTGTGTTCACACAAGTCTGCTGCAAGGAAAGCTGCCTCCAAGCAGTGTCAGGGGTCAAATCCTAAATGGCTCTTACAAATTTTACACACAAACACATTTGCTCACTCTCTCTGTCAAACGAGAAGCTTTACTACCAACACAAATACAGGGTTAAAGACCTCAGTTGACAGTACAAGTACCCTTGAGTACAGCACCCTAGATTGCTCCAGGGAAACTGTCTCTGCAGGTAGTGACTATAATTTCCACTAAATAATAGGCAGGGAAGTAATATACAAAAACACACTTTCTACAAAATACAACTGTTTGACTTTTTTATTGTTTTAGAGGCATCTTCAAAATTACATCACATATCAAATTATCAAACACTTTTTTAATATATTAAACAATGATAACATCAATAATAATAAACATTATTATTAGTAGTAATATTTATCTTAATAATAATTATAATTATAATAATATATTGCTTATTAATATTTATTTTTAATTATTATTATTGTGCTTGTTAATTATTGTTATTATTAAAAAATGAATAAATATTGAAAATGCAGCCTGTTCAATGTTTGATTATGTGATAGAGAGAGAGTAAAGTGTTGGGATGTGACACTTTTGGTAACATTATGCCCCATGGTCTTACCTGAGTGCATATGGTATGAAAAGGACCTACGGGCACCACACCTGTTCCAGTCTACATCCTGCACATGCCGCCCTGCAAGATACAAAGAAGTGTGAATGTGAGTCTGCGTGAAGTGTCACCTCACTTAAAATGAGTGAACACATTTGCACATCTTCATTCCTTAGAGCGCACGTTTGCCAGGAAACAATATCCTAATTTATACCCATGTTAATCACAGGTAATGTGCATAAATCTGCACATGACGTCACACAAATTGCCCTGTTGTCTTTTGCCTCAAACATCTTAGAATTCAGAAGCTCAGGTTTGTGTCATGGTAAATAGTTATTCCTTGTTCCTAACCCCCATGGAACAGCAAATTTGCCTGATGACCTAACAGAGCAGGGACTGTTTAGGAACTCTCTATTGCACATACAGCTAAAAGTTTTTTTTTTTTTTTTTTTTTTTTTTGTAGTTTGTAAGGGAGAAAGAGGAAAAATTGAACTGAAATCTCCCATAGGCCCACAGCTGCATTGAGAAAGGAGCTGTGACTCAAAAGCTTGTACCCATGGGTATTTGAGGGAGTTTGCTTCCTTTCTTTTTCAAGTCCTCTTCAGCCCCTTAAGCAGGAAAATCTGATATATAACATGTAATATGTAATATATAACGTATATGTGTGTAAAATGTTAAAGTGTTTATTGTGCACTTTAAAGCAGCTTTCAGGGGAAAACAAAGCATTTACTGGAGGAAAAGTGAGTCTAAGTCAGGTCTTCATTATATATATATATATACACATGTATGTATGTATGTATATGTATATGTATATATATATGTATATGTGTGTGTATAGACGGTTTCAACGGCAACAACATAAACAAACGTTACTGCGCATGCGCGCTTTTGTGGCCCTAACTTAACTTCCGGTAGACATCCAAATACAACAGCTACGTCCCTCTAGAGTAGATTATGTTTTGATAACATGCAAAATATGTTTGCTGCGTAAATCAGACTGACTGAGATGCAGCGATAACTACTTGGACAGACTTATTAAAAATGCAAATTCATTCTCTGCCAGCAGGAGGCGCTTTAAAGCAGGTTTCCCCGGAAACGGCTGTTGGGCTGAACGTTACACAAAGCAGCGCTGAGCTTACAAACGCCGCTTTATCAGGCATATAACATGCAAGTGAAATGAAAATGACATCGAACATTTTCTAAAGACAGTGTTCCTTCAGAAATAGTGATATAAAAACACCTGCGCCTCATTTTGATTTTTAAACGTGCGTTACGTGCTCATGTTTATTCAACGAAGCCATTTGGAAAATCGGTCAGTTCTGATATTGTGGCGGGTCGCCACAAATAAATAAATGTATGTGAAACACATCCCACAGCACAACAACCTGAGCCCAACTTCATTACTCATCACTTTAACTGTGTTTGTAGCCGGCGCCACTAACAAGACCGATAAACAAACACAGACCGGAAGTTAACTTAGGTCCAGGCGCGTGCGCCTGATGAAACCGTCTATACCCCCAAACTGTTGAACAGTAGTGTAAATCAAACAATATATATATCTTTTTTAGCATTTTAAATGCAATATTTTTTAATTAATGTTTTTTTTTACTTAAATTATTCAAATGTTGTTGTTTTTTTTTTTCTAATAGTAACTAATTGTATTACTCATCATGGTGAGTGTATAATAGACTCTAAACAATTTTGCAAAATTCAGAGAAAATACATCACCTTGTAGACTTAAAAACTTTGGATAAAAACTCTGAAGTCCCATCTTAATTGCCTATGATTCTACATCAAATCTCAAGTCACTTTCTCAATGTAAGTGCGGCTCAAGTCCGAGTCTCTTCTATCAGAAAGCTGTTATTACAAGAGAGAAGAGTGTATGTATGTGTGTAAGGACAGTAAAGCGATAGAGATGTGCTTGGTTCGAGAGTGTAAGAGAGAGATAGAGAGATGCACCATGCACTGCCTCCGGCTACCATTATGTCTTCCATTTGTCTGTAGAAGTATGGGTCAGTGTGTGTGAGAGGGAGTTTGTGTCTGTTTGCTGTGGTTAGTGTGTGTGTGTGTGTGTGTGTGTTGGAGGACAGGGGTTGTTCTCATTATCATGTGGTGTGTGTGATTAGCAGGCTAGCTGCTGCAGTAGGCAGGCTGCATCGTTTACCATGCTGTCAACACTACAGCCTTCCACCGAGCCCTGCTATTACTCACCATACAACACACACACACACCCCGACGTGCTTACATGCGTGGGTGTGCATGACCAAGACAAAATGCAGCAGAACTGTACGAGAGCATTCATATACATAATTTGCATAGTATCGAACTCAAATCAAATCAGCGCATAGATAATTGAGAGTGATGGCGAAAGAAAAAACTTTTTTTGCACATATCCTTGTATGTTACTGAGATGAATCAACCGCAAAAGCCAGATTAACTGACACCGACAGTTGAACCGTAAATGCGTACAGTATGAATAAAGAGAGAGATTTCTGTGAACCACACACAAGGAGTCTGAAAAGCAAATCAACAAAGCCTGTCAGAAAAGCATGGGCGGCTGGTGGCGGCCTGAAATGATTCTTCAGCATTAGAGTGTGTTAAAAAATCTAAATCTTTTTAATTGCCAAAAAAAAAAGGCTGATGATTTCCTAAGTAAAAGAAGTTGGGTAATTCAGAAAAGCTCAAAAGTAAGTGTCACAATCAGAGATGCCTCCTCTTAAAAAACGCTTTCCCACCCCAAAGATGGAACAGAAAAGAGCATGAGAGAGAGAGAAAAAGCGCATCTAAAAGAAACGAAGGGATTAGGGCTTTGCAAGAGTTTACTACGCTCATTTTGCGCGGGGACCTGCAGGATTATAGATAACAAATGTTAGCAGAGCGCTCTGACCTGCTTGCCGAGAGAAAAGTGCGTCTGTTCGTGTTAAAACAGCAGAGTCGGCTTTTGCAATGCTGCTTAAAGAAAGAAAAGAAAAGAAGTGCAGAAGAAAAAGATAAAGAGGAGTATCGAAGCGGGTGGGAGGAGTGAAGGAAGAGAACGTAAGAAGAAAAAGAAGGGTTGCTTGTAAGTTGCACGCTTGCCAAGACACAGTCGGGGTGGTGTATCGCGCAGCGATTGTTAATTAATGAAGCGATTAATTGTGTCGACCGGGCGATTGAGGAGATTTTCAGCGAGGTGCAAACCTTAAGCCGATTTACGCTGAGTCTACAGGCTCTGAGTGTGTGTGTGTGTGTTACACTTTCCACTCAAGCAAACAAGCCAAATCTCATCTAAGCCTTCCTATAAACTCTTATTGCTAATCATCAGCCATGCATTCCCAGCATGCTCCGGCCTTCTCTCCCTCCCAGTCCATTCCAGGACCTGCAGGGCTGAAATTGCAGTTGGGGCCTGGGGGATTCAGGGCTTTGCTATCTTGACTGACCCAAGCGCCAGCTGCTCTCAGACCGGTCAATCCTCAATTAAAAGCAGTCTAATTTAATTCAGTCTGTCCTGGCGAGTGCTTGACCACAGACGACATCGAGACAGGAGCACTTGGCGTCTGGTCGTGACCCCTTTTGGGCTGAAGCTGGTCTGGTCACTCTGGTCAGTCTCCACAGTACAGAAACACACACATAAGGCATGTAACCCCGTGGCTAGAAGTTCAGTGCGAGCATATCGTGGTGATCTCAAAGCATCTGTTGCTAAAGCAGCCTTCTTGATATCATACGGTCGAATTCATACACAAACGCCCTTTGATCCCGTTATTGCCTCTTTCAATGGACTTCTCAGATGTCTCTAAAGCAAGTCGCTCAGTCCTTTCAGGCCCCTTTGAGCCTAATAAAACACAAAAGCGGGAAAAACAGACAGAATGAGTCAACACAGTGGAACTCCGCGGAATGACCGAAGGGAACGATTTGGGTTCATTAGGCATGCATTAACATGAATTACTATCTAATTAAAAGGAAGCAACTCATTAATAAGTTTGGTGAGGGCTCTCTTGAGTGTGCAGTGACATGTGGAACTCTGCGGCTTTGCGCTGGCTTAGCCTCACTGTTTCTGCCACCAGGGAAGAGAGACGGCTCTTAAAATACTCCAGTGCAACAGACAGTTTACATGTGGAAACCCACAAAGGTTTGCCAAATCAATCATTAAATATTTAAGTGACGGAATAATGATTAAGTACTTTGCAAAAGGTTCTTAGAAATTCTGCTGTTCCCAAGCTGAGCTTGACGAAAGGAGGAAAAGAAACAGCTGTGGGTTTTCTGATGATGATAATAAGCAGTAAACAGGTGTTGATGGAAAACTACTAATTAAAATTTGTAATTTGACAGCAATGCAAGCAAATACATACATTCAGTTTTTTGCGAACAAAATCTTGCGAAATATATTTTTTTGCATGGTAGCAATAAAAGCAAACTAATTAATTTATGTATTTATTATCTAAATTCTATAAAAATATAGGATTCATTTATTTAATATTTAAATTTATATTTAAATGAATAAATGCATTATATAAAATTAGAAATCAAATTAGAAATTGTTATTATTTACTTGTGCCCGCTTTTATTGCTAACCATTCACAATTAAAAACAGAAATGTAAAATGTTGGGTCTTGTTACCTACAGTACATGAATACACTTAATTTTGTTATCTAACAACTATAATTATTAAACTAAAAAGTTTATAAAATTGTAAAGTTATGTTAAATAATATGATGTGCATCACCTTTTTTTTCCCCTCTGCATCTGCTTTCACAGAAGGAAAATTATGTTTGCATGATATTTTCTCTATCATCATCATCATCAGCTTTCAGCTCCATTAGTCCTGTCAGGAGAGATGATGAAACTCGATCAGCATCAAGCTGTGTATTATTATAAACATAAATCTATAAAAAGAACATCATGGCTACACTTTATAGACGCTTTCATGAATAAGACATCATTAAACATTTCAGAATGTTTACGAAATATTTAGATAATATACATTCTACTAGATGGGAACTGAAATAATACTTTCATATGTGAATGTGATCGGCAATTACTGATCAGCATTGTATGATGTTTGATAATGACTTATTATAAAGTATCATTTAATGAAATGTGAGACTAACAAGAGGCCACATATATAGAACAGAACTTGATTCTTAAGCTCTAGTGAACAAGACATTCAACAGAAATACATGATTCAGAGGTCAAGTCCTGAAATCCAAAGAACAATTTGATATCAAGCGAAAGTGAACAGAAAATATTTGCCATTGCAATCATCCACCAAGCCTGAACATTAATGTCAGCAGTTGATAAGTGAGCGGATGGGTGTAGTGGCAGCTTGTCCAACATTACAAACCCACTGCATCACAGGGATTGAGGGGAAAGTGACGTTGATTTGATTGACCATTGTGCAGCCAGACAGTGGAAGAGAGGCCCAATGTATTCAGAAGCATGCTTCTAACCCCTTCAGCCCACAAGCTGTTTACCACTCTATCAGCTGCTTACCAAGGGTCTGGCTGCCATCCATATTCAGACGGCACAAATTCCACTGCTTATCTCACAAGCCCCCCTCCAAAAGCTCTCCGTTCCCCTCCACACATACATACATACATAAACGCATCTTTATGGAAGCAAGTGGCAACTGCACACCCGGAAGGGGGCAGGATAAAGATCACCTTGAATTCAAAGCAAAGGATTGAGGCCTTGGCGGACAGAACGGACAGCGACACAGGTTACAGTGCCCAACTTTGTCCGTGAATGCGTGTGAGAGAAAAAGAACGAGAAAGAGATGGCAGAAAAGAAGATCTGCATTTTTAAAATGAAAGGCGCAGGAAAAATCTCATCTATAATAGTAATTATAGATAGAAATGGCTACTTTAATTCATACAAAAATAGTTGGGAGTGTATTATAATTGGAGAAAATGGAAAAAGAAAAAAATACGTAGTGATTTGAGATTGAAAACTGCACTAAGGAAATACAAAAGGTGACGTCAGCCTCAACAACCTGAAAATGTATAGAATGTTTCATATCTATTTTAGTTAAATCAGATATGATCCTCTCTAAGACCAGGGTTTTTTTTTTTTTTTTTAACCAGGGGACCCCTGGGGGTCTGTGAAGGTACTGCAGAGGTCTAAGGGGAAGATATATGAAACTGGATTTTCTATTAACTATTTGCATAATGTTCTGGTGAGCAATATGCAATTTAATAATGGTAATGTTTTTAATACAAGATATTGGGAAAATAAAGCTTTCTATATTGTGGGGTCTCCTGGGTTGGCTGAGTCTCTGCATGGAGGTCCCTGGGTCTATAACTGTTGAAACCCCCTATCTAGGATAGCCTACTGCAAGAATTTGGTGATTTAAAAACATCGTTTAGTCTATAAAATACTAGATTGACTAAATGCACTTCTGAACCTTTATATATTCAAAATCCTATGAAATGCTGGTAATGGAAAAATTGAATGTGGGTAGCCTGTAATTTATAAATAGGGTTGCCATCCATTAAAAAGTACCGACTGCGCATAGAATTAAGTGTGTTAAAAAAAGAAAAGAAGTCAGGTTAGACTCTTAGCTGTTTCTCATACACTTTATGTTTTAAAAAGGCTTGTTCTCTGGCTGTGAGGGAAGAGTACCCTTCTCTCTTTGCACTGGCCAGTGATTGAAGTTAGGAACTCACTCCATGGCTAATTGCACGCCGGTGCTTTCACATGAATATTCATGCCTGCGTCTTCAGGGCCCCGCCTAATTAGCCCAAAGATAAGTCGAGAGTTGGAGAGAGATAGCCCACACCTTTTACGGAAAGGAAAACATTCCCGTTCCATTCCCTCGGGATGCTTGCGGAATCGCCTGAGTTCATTAACCAAAAAAAGAGAGAAAGAGGTACCTGAAAAAGCGCAGGATGTGTCTGTAAATTTGTGGCTACCCATTACACATGTCTGTCAAAGCGAACCGGTGAAAACAAACGGGTAAAATGGAATGAGAGGTGAATCTTTAGTGGAGAGAATCTTTAATTAAAACACTCATTTCAGTCGATATGTATGGCACTTTCTAAAGTTGGCTGAAAATTAGTTATTTTGTATCCATTTTTAAAAGTGTCAAAATTGACTTTTCTCAGCATTTTTTTTTCTTATATAGCCTACAGTGGCCTCCCTCATTAGACAACAAAAGAGATTGTTCATCATAATTATTTTCCCTTGTTTACGTATTGTTTTGCAGCATTATTTTTATTATTGATTTTTATTATTGACACACTATTAAGTATGCAGTTAATGTATTACCAGCTGACGCTACAGACACTGAAGTATTGTTTCTAACCCGATTATGTTTAAACTGAAGCCTTTTAGCTTTGTTTTCTAATATATAGTTTAATCTGAGTGATGCTAAAACATTTTTAGAACGTTTTTAGAAATGCATTGATGCAATAAAATTCATACAAATGCAGAAATTTTAATTTCTGTATAAGAGAATGCTGATAGCCTACAACACCTGAAAGAAAAGGTCAAAACAATGAAACTTTTTAATCTCTAATATGATAATGAATTGTTTGCACGTGAATTGTTTCTGCTTTTGGCACCCACAGATAACGCCGTGTATATTTGCTGTTTTCTGAACTTACTCTCCTGTGCACTTTTACGGCCTATGGTTAATGGAGGGTTTGACCGACCAGACTCTAATTATATTCAAGTGGAGGGGGTCCCTCGTGCAGATTAAAGCACGTGACTACAGACGCGTCAATCGAGAGAGAGAGAGAAAAAAAAACTAGATCCGTAGAAGCCAATCTTACATTTTTGTAAACGAAAGAAAACATCTTGTATGAAAATTAAACTAAACGTTTCTCATATAGAGCTACTTGAATAGCAAATGAATTAATGAGATAATAAAAGCACATTTAACTGCAAAAGCTTTAATTTATTATTTTAATTCAAACTCAGTCTGGTTTAAGCTAAAGAAAATCAACTTATAACAGAGATAAGTAAAACTTTTTCTTAAACTTCGAGCTATAAAATTCTGTAACCAGATTTAGTACATCCTGGATACTCAAAGGCCACAATTGTTCTCTACTGTCTTTCATTGCCATCTTACAAAACAAGGGCTATTATTTGTCTTTTCCTGTATGGCAAATCATTCATCTGCAGGATCAGTGTGATCCTTTCAAACAGCTCTCCATAGCAACCTCGTGCATCCCAGGAAAAATTCACCTCGCTCCACACAAGGCCATATTCTTTGCGAAGGAAAAAAAGGAGCATCTGGGCGCTTTTTGAACCACTTTCTTTCGCTGGCAAACTAAGCAAAGAGTTTGACTGTGCTGCTACTGTGACGCAGCTCTCTGGGCATAAATGACCGCTCTTTTTATAGACTTCCAAATGAGAGCAACTGTACAGTGAAGCATCCTCATTAACTGCGGCTCTCTGGGGCAAACCCGGCCATCGTATTGCGATCGGCTATACAGTACGATTTAGAGTTAAAAAATAAATAAATAAATAAATAAAAAATAAAAAAAATCTTGTCAGCTGCTTTCCTATAACTTCTTGTGTCTTACGTATTAATTTTCGCCCTAGGTCACGCACAAAAATATATAGAATTTGTAATATTATCGTAGACGCAAAACCACCACGTTTTTCATCACAGAGAAACAGTGGTTAAAAATGACAGTTGTTTAGAAATCTAGCCTCATTCAGACAATATAATCAAAAAAGGAAAGAAAGAGACTAATATGAACGCTTCAAAGCTTTAGATGAAGGCTAAAGATCTAAAGATGTAGCTAAAGTCATTCTTATAAAAACACGTTAGCTTAGATGCTTTACTGAAGTTATAAAATTACAAAAACAATACATAAACATTGCTCTTAAGAAGACAGATGCATGCCAGTTTGAGTCAACCACCTGAGAAAATCGTATTAAAGTAACCGTCATGATGTTTTATCTGGTAGGCTATAAATGACGCGTTATAATCAGCTGTTCCTTTAAAAAAATGTAGCAATTTCTTCTACAAGTGTTGTTGCATATGTGATAAATAAATAACTGGTTGCTTTACATAACCACGCCTTTGACAGAGTGGTGACGAGCACTTGTGACCCCAAGAACATCATTTAGGTTACACTTCCATGAACGCGCGAAGCTCGTGCAGATGGACAGATAGGAAAAGCAGTGAGCAAACTTACCTCAGAGAAGCGTTTTGGTTTGACGCCTGAATTCTCCGCATGTAACGGCACATTTCCTCGCAAAAGCCTGTGGAAACACCCCATAAGAGCAAGACAAACACACAAACACGAACGTGAACTAAAAAAAATACAGTGAGGTAAATAATTTAAATAGAAGTGATACCAAAAAAATCTTCTAAAAAAGCTGTGGTTTTAGATGGAGTCGAACGTGTGCCTGATTGCGGAGTTTTAGACGACTGGAACAGGAGAGATGTAAGATTTGTTTAAAGCCCCACATTTCCATTTAAGAACGTGATTGTGTTTGCAAAGATCCCTTTCAATCTTCGCATCTCCCCCTCTCTACCCCTCAGCGTCTCCGAGGCTGCTTTGCAATTCATAGAATTGGTAATTTGCTATTGGGACAAAACGTGAAGGGAAAAATAATCAGATCAGCCGGGAAAGGAATACGGAGGAGGCCAGAAGGGAGAAACACTGGATTTCTCTCAAAGTTACTGTTTAGAAAAATGCTTCGAGTGAAGATATTGTCAACACACCGCAGCTTTTGTGTGGACTTTGTATGTTTGTTAAAATTTGTTGGCATAAATATGAGTTTATTAACCCAACAACTGAACTATACTGATTTGTAAATGCTCAAGTGATTTTTATTGAAATTTACTTCAAGTGAAATTTACATTAAATACTAAAATGAGTGCACTGTGCATACGTTTAAATAAAATGAGATGGATAGTGTGTTTTATAGGCTCGGTGGTAGATTGTTTATGCATTTATGCATAATGATGTGATTGTCTCGTGTGTTACAGAGTGGGCGGTCTGTATTTCTGTATGATGTTTAATTAATTCGATGCATGGTTCCGTGATTGTGCATTCGTGTGCTACTTCAATAACACGATAATCATAAATAATTGTGCATGTGGATAACACTTAAATGATATTACTGTATTAACATCTTTTAATGTACCTACATACTGATCTTCATCTTTCTCGTGGGTGGCTCCTGAGATACTTTAGAATACTAATCTACTTGCGAAGAGGAGCGGTACAGTTACTAAAAGAGGCAACGCAAGACGGGTCATTCTTCCACCCCACCAAAAAGAGTACCACACTCCCCCACGTGGTTATTTGCAAAACAACCCTCAAAGCCCAGTAATTTCCTACGGTTTTGCTGCTCACGCTCTCTTGACTAGCGGGGAGAGGAGAAGAAAGGGAAAAAAGGGAAAGCGTCTAGTGAAAGCGGCCAATTGCGAGTAACTGGGATCACGGCGCCCGGCAGCCAACCAAGCGGCCCGCGAGAGGTAATAAGGAAACCTGGTGGGCTGTAGTCGGCGAGGAACCAATGCACGCGCAGGGGAGGCGTGTCTTAGCTCTTCCCTAAGACCTCCCAGAGCAGGTTGTTGCGTTTTGGGCTCTAAAGCTCAAAGATCTCCGAAGTGCTTGTCAGTTTTCTAAGTCGGAGCCATGGCGACAACAGCTCAGTATATTCCGCGGAATAACTCATTGCCTTCGAACCCGCTAATGCATCCGGATTCGGACAGGATGCACCAGGGGACGACCTACAGAGAGGTGCAGAAAATGATGCACCACGAGTACTTACAAGGGCTAGCGACCAACACGGGACATCCGATGAGCCTAACGCACCACCAGTGGCTGCCCACCTCCAACACCGACTGGACCAGCGGCACCCACATCGGACAAGCAGAGCACAACAAAGGCAGCGTGCAGAGCAGAGAAGACCTGGGGAACGGCTATCACAGATCGCATCTGGTCCACCAGCCGACGCAAAACAGTCACCACGGATCATGGGCGCCGACCACAACGCACCACTTATCCCCGCTCTCGCCCGCCTCCAATGGTCACCAGTCGCTGGTCTACTCTCAGACGGGCTACACTATGTTAAGCCCCCAGCCGTCGCTGCACCACGGCTTGCGGGACCCGCTCCACGACGACGCGGGGAGCCATGATAACCAGATGGAGTCACCTCAGCAGCCGTTCAGCCACCATCAGGACCACTCGGACGAAGACGCCCCAAGCTCCGACGACCTGGAGCAGTTCGCCAAACAGTTCAAGCAGAGGCGCATCAAACTTGGTTTTACGCAGGCAGACGTGGGCTTAGCGCTGGGCACGCTCTACGGAAACGTCTTTTCCCAGACCACCATCTGTAGATTTGAGGCTCTGCAGCTGAGTTTCAAGAACATGTGCAAACTTAAGCCTCTGCTTAACAAATGGCTCGAGGAGACAGATTCAAACACAGGCAGCCCCACGAATTTGGACAAGATTGCAGCACAGGGCCGGAAACGAAAGAAGAGGACCTCCATCGAAGTCGGAGTCAAAGGGGCACTGGAAAACCATTTCTTAAAGTGCCCCAAGCCCTCCGCCCACGAAATCACCACTTTAGCTGGCACTCTGCAGTTGGAAAAAGAGGTTGTGCGTGTGTGGTTTTGCAACAGAAGACAGAAAGAGAAAAGAATGACACCGGTGGGGGTCCCTCATCCAACCATGGAGGACGTATACTCACAAGCGGAGACACCCCCTCTCCACCACACGCTACAGAGTCCTGTCCAGTGACTGCTATCATAAACAGTGTCCTTGTTTGAAAAGAAACTACAATGGATTTTGTTTATCCCCTTTGTTTGTTTAGGCCTATCCCAAGACATCAGAGACAGAAAGTTTGGGAAGAGTTCGCTGACAGTGAGCGGACAGCTTACGGGACGCCAGTAATTCTGAATAACGTGAAAATGCATTAATTACCGCGCCAGCTTCGCGCGCATTTATCAAATCAGTACCAGTGTTTACGAAAATCGTATCGTTTGTGCCACTCTGGAAAAATTCGATCCTTTCACCGCCGATCAAAGGGAGCTACGAGCCACAAAAAGGGCAATGTCTCCTTGGACAAAGGAGAGGGGACAGTGAATCTATTAAAGCGAGTAACCAGATTAATTATCACAATGACTTATCTGATATTATTTGTGTATTGTTTTAACGTTAAGATCTTTTTTTCTGTCTAGCGAGTATTTTACTTTAATTTCAACTAAGACAGATGAAATTCGTGATGTAAAGAACAGGCACTTGGTCAAAACCTCCAAAACAAGCAAGTGCATCAGAAACTGTTTACAATGATCATTTCTTAGCACCTGATACCGTCTAAAGATGCATAGACGTTAAAATGGCAACATGAATACACTGTCTGAAACGAT
Source organism: Acrossocheilus fasciatus (assembly GCA_036784905.1). Classification (NCBI taxonomy): domain Eukaryota; kingdom Metazoa; phylum Chordata; class Actinopteri; order Cypriniformes; family Cyprinidae; genus Acrossocheilus; species Acrossocheilus fasciatus. Next base: position 24,833,679 of record CM071953.1, read on the forward strand.
ATTTAGTCATTTTGAGTTCTACTGCTTTCATATTTTCCTCTTTGCATGAGGCACTTATAATGTTATTTTAATTTCATTTTTTTCACAATGTATTTGTTCGAGGTATACGACATTAATGCTTTGCTTGTTTACAGTTTCCTTTTCCAATTTCGTGTTATTTTGAACCGGCACTATTCCAGCAAGTCTGCTCCAGCTAAACATATTGAGAGTGATGCGTCAAAATGAAAAAGAAAGAAATATCTCAGGTAATTTTCAGTGCCCAAAAATCGTGCTGTACTCTTAGTTCTTCTTGAATATTGGCCAACTCTTGACACTCTCTATGTCAGCTGTGCCCGTTTAGTTTATGTTAATTACATTTTGCATCCTACTCATGAGCCTGGACACGGAGAAAAGTAGTTGTTGTAGTGAATAAGGGATGTGTTTTCGGGACTTCTTTTCAGGATTGGGGAAAAAAAATAGGAGGCTGATAACGTTTCGTGTTGTTTCTCAAGGTCTGGCATTTTTCATTGGACAGCAGGTGTTCCTTTCTGCAATGTTATTTGAAACAGTGTGAATATACAACCTTTTCCAAAAAAGTAATAAAAATAAAAATAAATTACAAGAGAAAAGATTTTAAATAAATAGTTGTCAGGATTATTTCCAATATGTAAATATGTCGAATATGTAAACATATGTATTTGTTCTGGGTTCGTTTTGTTTTGTTTTGTTTTCCGGGCAGTTTTGTACACTTACTAATTCCAAGAAGATATTTTAATATTTCATTTATGACCATTTATATATCTATATATTTATTTCCTAAGTGTGTTTGGAGCTTTTTTTGTTCGGCTCTGTTGATTATGTTGCAGTGGATTACAAATGTTTTGTTTACTACATTGGTTGTATGTTGATTGCGAAATGTAGACTGCAAAGTCACGTTTATATTTATGTTATAGTAATATTTTATTACTTACATAAAACATATATACAAGAACACGACTTCTGTCTTTTTTGAAGCACATTTTCACGCATATCATGATGATGGCGAACGAAATAAGAGTTCATGAAACGACTCTCAGGACTCTGTGTTTGTTGCGATTTGAATCTTAAAAGCATCGATGTGTTAAAACCAATATACGGACTCACGATATATGCTACTAGTTTGTTCATACACGATGAGTTCATGAAAAAAAATTATTTACACAAGAAGCTAAATTTTAACCTAGACAATCATATAGTTTAAAAAAAAACATTTTAAACAATGTTTTACAAGAAATGTTGAAAATTCGCTTTCGCCCTATTAAAACATAATTAAAACTTCAATAAATAAAAATTTACAATTTGTATGAGAGAACACTAAAACATAACGGCACTATTAAGTCTACAATAATGCATTTGGGCTATCTATTGAGGTACGTCTAATACCAGCACCATTCATTTAATAAATTCCCCCCTTTTTTTTTCTTTTTTTTATTATTCCATAAACTTAAGTGGTTCATACATTTTAAAATGTATAGTTTGTGGTTGTTCTAAAACCCAGTAGATTGTGACAGTTATTTACTTTTAGAACACCACAATCCTGGTCGTGCAAATGTATCTCAAAACTAATTATCGATAGCAGCCTTGACTATTTTCTAAGAAAAATGTTAAATACATAAAAGGACATAGCTAAACTCGTTTTATTTCACATGAGCGTGGAATTGGGAATTTGCTGTGATAGTTTGTTTTTATCCGTGACTCGCAAATCAAAATTCGAAGATTCTTATTGCTCTTCTAAGCACTTTCTTTTGATGATGCTGATTTCCCGTACAGACAACACCCTCAGTTCATGAATGTAGCTGTTAGGTCTCATTAATCGTTATCGTTTGGTATGATGTCCCCTGTTTTATAACTTTTAAGAAAGGCTTGAGACATATCAAGCCATGTATTGATAAATGCTGCTTGAAAATGAACGCAATCATATGAAATCTATGATTAAAATGGGATGTTACTAGTTAGTGAGTGATGTAAAGAGTAAAAATGCCATTGCAATATTTGCAGATAGGGCCTAATAAAAATGTGATAATATTTTAAATCTGCCGTTGGATATGTAAATATTTTTCCCATTTAAAAAAAAAAAAAAATGTCATTGACTATTTTATTTCTATTCGTTTTCCCCGGCTCTTCTCCGTTCGCATTGGATTTGGGGTGCTTTGTGTAACAGAGAACGTATATACAAAATTAGTTAAAGATTAGGTAGTTTATGAAGTACAAATCATTTTTACAACAGATGAATTAAAAATAATAATAATATGTATATATTTTTTAGTGTGGTTAAATTAATCTCAGCATCCTAAACGAGCTTTGCCAGTAGTCAAAATTAAGATACCAACCGAGAACAGGTTTGTTAGCCTATAAAATAAACATAAGTGACAGTTTACATTTTTTATAGCCTACATTCTTTTCGGGGTTTTTTTCTGTTTTCTTTTTTTTTTTTCTTAGGCAACTTAACATTTGTGGTTTGTGATATATGTGAAACGAGCTGTATGTCCAATTATTCAGGCATCGCATTGGAAGAGAAGTTATGAGAAAACAGTGATTCCCAAGCGCCCCCTAACGACGTAAAGAATTAATGCACGAGCTACGGTGCATTGGGTTCGTGGTTCAATTTTCCACAGTCCTTTTCAAAAGTCAGCCTAATAATCCATTGGTTCTCAAAAGATGTGCTTCCTATAATCCCATGCCAACATTTATCTCTAAAAAAAGTTTATATTTCAAATAATAACTGAGAAAATTATGTTAGAGATGAGTCCATTTTTTATAGGTTGTCTTTTGGCGTACTTTTTCTTCTAATAAATCAGCTTCCTAAAACGGAGATTTTTTCCAAAAGCTTTACAGTCTACAGGCCAACTCTAACATAATCTGTATTACTCCATTATTTCCTCTAATTTAATCAAATGCTCCTTAGGAAATGGGATGAAATCGACAGGAATATTTTCAAACATATATCTTTTTACCAGTTGTAAAAAAACAGAAAAAAAGAGACAGAAAGATCAGGATATAAGCATCTTAGAATATGCAGTAACTTGCCAGGTTTTAGCCCACCCTGATACAGGGCAAAGGTGGTATAGGACTGTATGCTGAAGACTGTGGAATTGAAGAGCGATGTGCCTGAAATGAGAATTTGTGGCGCAATGACTATTAAATCATTTAGAGTAAAAGCTTGGACTGAACCAAAAAGAGAAGTGTGTGTGTGTGTGTGTGTGTGTGTGTGTGTGTGTGTGTGTGTGTGTGTGTGTGTGTGTGTGTGTGTGTGTGTGTGTGTGTGTTTGTGACAAATGAGGACATAAATTTGTATAATGACAAGGGTATGACATAGGCATTACAAGGAGAAGGTGACTTTTCAGGACATTACCCCATGTCCCCACTTTTCAAAACACTTATAAATCACACAGAATGGAGTGTATTAAAAATTTGAAATAGCACAAAGTTTCCTGTAAGGGGTCGGGTTAGGGGTAGGGTTGGTGTAGGGCAATAGCACATACAGTTTTTACAGTATAAAAACCATTATGCCTATGGGATGTCCCCACTTTTCACACAAATAAACATGTGTGTGTGTGTGTGTGTGTGTGTGTGTGTGTGTGTGTGTGTGTGTGTGTGTGTGTGTGTGTGTGTGTGTGTGTGTGTGGACACTGTTACATACGTGCATACATAAGTCTTTTTTAATAAGCTATTACAACTACTCAAGTAAACTGCAGTTATCTAAATGTGACATCATATTAATCCACGACTAAAAATGACTTACCACTGTGGATATAAATAGACACAGTAAACCATGAATGAATGTGTGTGGAATGAGTCTCCGGGGCCAGAGTTTGTCCAGATGTCACTATGAACGACAGCTCTGTAAGAAAGCAGATAGCATGTCCACAGCAGGCTATATTCCCAAAGAGTTAGGCTTTTGTTCAAACGGGATGCATGCCCAGATTGACAGTGACTTATGAATCCTTAATTTCTGGACCATACATTTCCAGTGACCACCAGTTTAACTCTCAGGACAAAGGATGTGCATTAATTTATCCTGACGTGAGACTGAAAATCATATTATGGTGGTTTGTTGCATGTTATGATATTCCATTATTTCAGTTTCCAGTCATGGTGGTTATGAAACAGCCATTCGTATATGTAAGACATTATTGATCAGTGCTTTCCACAAAAATTGGATTCCAAAACTGCCTTCGAAAGTTCAAAAAGTTCTCAAGCTCCACTATGGGTTTAGTGTATAAAGACACTAAATGCTTGAAGGTTGAATAAGAAACACCCATTAAGGACAATCTATAGGAGAAGAGCACTTAAATGTGCAAGTCTGATGAGTACAGCTTTGTTACTTATGCATAATTAGGCCAAGATGCACTCTGGGATGGCCAACGCCATCAGGTCTAAAACCCAGTGGCTTCTTTCTCTCTCCACTGAATAAATCACTTCCATGCTCATGCCTACGTCTGGTGAACCACAGACCCGGGCTGAGCCTGGGCATTTGAGACACAATGCCACCTCCTTCATCAGTAGAGTATCATCAAACACAGGAGATGTGGATTAGCAATGATTAGCAGGGATTATAGCTGGTTAATGGTGGGAAAATACATTAGGAGCCACGGGCTCAGGGAGGGATTTCGCTCACGCTAGCGGATTTGCATTGATCCAGAGCAAATGAATGAGGATTAGCCACATCTATCTACAGATAAATAACATTAAGAGTATTATTTGGGCACGAGCTGTTATTAATGACATTACATACACCACAACAATGCCGGTAATTATAACAAATGGGCCGAATAATGCACTTAATGGTATTTTTAAATTTGTGTCTTGTTCTAAGAGGGTGTGAAGACTTTCAGGAGCTGAGATTCAGTCGAAATACACCACTGGCATGTAGTGTGAAATTTCTTATTCAAAGACTTTAAAACTTGCTCTTAAAGGGATGGTACACCCAAAAATGAAAATTCTGTCATCATTTACTCTCCCTGATGTTGTTCCAAATTTGTATGGCCAACATGCAACACATATTATGAATAGCAGTACTCACTTTACTAAATTTACTTTAAATATTGAAACTTCTAATTTCATGTCCTGCAGAAGAAAATAAATTATACATGTATGGAACAACATCAGGGCAAGTAAATGATGACAGCACTGTCATTTTTCTGCTGAATTCACAAGATGGTTGTATTTAAAATATATATCTAATACTGTAGTTTTTAACTTTTTATTCAATAACAACCTCTTTATGAAATCTGCATTACATTATATATACACAGATCTCCAAAACTTGCTGAAACATGCCCTTAAAACTGCAAAGATCATATCCTAAATAAAATAAAATAAGAACGCTTCAGCTGCTTGTTTGCAACACTGGTACCTTCTGGAAGAATAGAGCAGTAAGTGCAAGCAAACAGTGAGGAACAGCGCTATATTTCTTTCATCATTAGTTATTCTGATGTTTAATACAGTTAATAATAAGATTTATCTCATTTATACCAAATTACTGGACAGGCTAAGTTTCTGAAAACAATATAGAAGTGTAAAAGTGGGCAGTTGTGTTCATCTCTGGGACAAAGCTACATATGTTCAGAACGAGCCATTTCTGGAGCTTACTTTCAATACATGCTCTTATTTTAACTGTGGAGGATGTTTTGAGTTCCGAAAGTTACAGTATGTTTTCGTAGCACAATGAACTTTTTATCTCAAGAGACCAAGGAAAATTTGATTCTTCATGATATGACCCCTTTCTTCAGCGACGGCCACACATTGTGGTGCGTGATAGCATGCTGCTGCACAAGGCTGCGTTTGTCCCCTTCAAAGCAACTGATGGGAAGGCTGTGAGGAACAGAAGCATGGAGGGACTTGCATCACCAAAGTTACCCAGCAAGTGATCTGATAATCTTTACCATTGTTCTGTCTACCTTCGTCTCCTGCACTCACTACCCTCGTCGGCCTACACTCGACTCTCTGCTCGCTATCATTTATGTAATAAACACCTGACCCCGACAGCGAAGGGCAGAGTGGTTGAGAATCAGAGGAGGAAGGAGGGGAAAATGTATTTTTTCATCAAAAATTCTCTCTCTTCCATACCTCAAGGTTTCACCTCAGAGCCGCATGAAAGATGGGCAACAATGTGGCCACACAGTGATCAGCTATTTACCATATGAAAAGCTTTGGCTGAGCACAGGAGGAGTCAGATGCTTAGTTATTTATGATGCCGGGGCCTTGTATCTATATAGACCCTCCTTCAATTTGATTCTCAAATACAGACCTGTATATAGAAGATACAAGTAAAGTCATGGAGAGTCCTCCAACCTTTCCACTGCTTCTCTTCCTTCGCTTCAAGAGGGCCGCAGCACCTGTCTGTGCCGGAGCACTGGTGATGTAATGAATCCTCTCAACTGTAAAGGAATTTTTGGGGTTAAAACTTGTGCTTTTAAGGTCTTAAATGTTTTGAGTTGCATCTCAGGTTTGTAAGAAATAAAAATCATGCTTACAGTAATGCAGTTGGAAGTCCAAAGGTCAGTTGGACCTAAAGCACATACAAAAATGTTTATTATTCCATTTGTAAAGTCTAAATCATCTTTTTGAGATGGGACTATATGTAATAGTTACACACATCACTTTTTTGGATTCTTGTGTGAATCAAGGAAAGGTTTTTGAGATCACTGGGTTTGAATGCTCACAACATGAGCTGGAAATCTTTGATTGCAAATAGCATAGACGAGGTTAGTCAGCAATTATATCATATGAGTTTAATGTGAAATGTTGAAGTGTATCATTTGAAACTGTATATACAACAAATAAACCTAGTCTTAATAAATGTTTTAGCTTGAACATCCAGTTAAAATATCTAAAAATCCTTGCAAATCAGGTTACTTGAGAAGCAACACGTCACAGATTATTAAAAAAAAAAAAGTTTTGAAGACAATGATTCTTTATTACAAGTATATTTTGTATTAGATTTCCATTTATTTTAAGAATAAACAAGGGTGAAAAATGAAAAGTGAAAAAACAAAAACATTTATATTTAATATACAATCTAAAACAAGTCTTAATATATTATAAAGTGTTGCTTTTTAAGCAAAAATATTAAGATTTTAGATGCAAAAACCTTCTGATATTCTGATATGAAAGTCCTTCTGATATTTTTTTCTTTTAAATGAGCATTTTTATCAGGCTCCTATGTTTAGGTTCAGTAATTTCACTTTAATTACAATGAAAAGGTTATTAGTTCGCTGGTAATGTCTTATTCTCAAAAAAAATCCAATGGTATTTTCATAGGAGTCTGATAAAAATGCTAATTTAAAAGAAAAAATCTCAGATGAACTTAGTTTTTTAGGCATTTTTACTGGGAAACAAAAACAATAAAAGTAATATATATATATATATATATATATATATATATATATATATATATATATATATATATATAATTTGAAAAAATAATAATACAAATTCATTAAAGCTGCAGTCTGTAAGTTTTGCCTCTTTGTCGCCATCTCTGTTTGAAAACCTGGAATTGCAGCTCTGTGCGGAATTATCTTCCGCACGCGGGGTTGTGATCCGATGTTCCGGTGTTGTGCCCAATTTTGACCCCCCTAGTATTGGTGGGTTTTATGGTTAGGTGTGGGGGAGGGGTTAGGATTAGGCAATCAGGTAGAGATTTCAACGAGTGGGGGTAATAATTTGGCAGGGGTCGAAAATGGGCACAACACCGGCACGGCTCCAGCTGCATGAATCTAATGTTTTGAGGTGAATGTGTGGCAGTCAGTCACCACACCGATGTGGAGACTGCACTCAGGAATCACAGATTCAAGCCTACGTCTTGGAATATATGACCCAAATAAGAATTTTCACCATATATTGCCATCTGAACAAGTAAGTAACAAGTCTGTCACGTTTGTTCTGCCCAACTGAGGAAAAAGAGTTACAATAAATCGCGCTACTAAAGGGGCATGGTTAGCTCCTTGCTAGCTGTAGCCTGTTACATTACAGTACATACGATTTCACTTACCACATAAACACATTAAGGAGAGATGAGGATGATGGCGAATGATTTACAGATCCTGAGCACCACTGACAAGCATCTGATCTTGTAAAATGTGCGGTAAGTACTGTCGCTCCATAATATAAACATAGTTTATATCGCGTATCTTGAAAGTGAAACTAACGCGATCGACCGATCATTCAAAAGCAGTTTCAATGCCTTGCGTATTAATAATGGCTCCCTGATGTCCGCATTGTATATACAGTATAATTACCCGATGATATAACTGCGACAGAAAGTATTTAAATATATAGCTAACCTCCTTATGTTTCCTTCTTGCTGATGCGCCGCACTGTGAAACAGCCAATCAGAGCAGAGCTCATTATTATTCATGACCCTGCCAAATAAGCCAATAACAGACTGTTTCATTCTAGGGAGAAATCCTAGGGTTGTATATGGACATAGATTTTTTGCCCTTACCTAAGCCACATCTATGTAAATATCAGAGAACAATTTAAAATACTGTATCAATGCATTCTATGGCACCTTTAAACTAGCCAGTGTCGCGTCTTCACTAAAGTTTATAAACTGCATTGCTTTGTAATTCTTGCCAGTGTTTAAACCATTCAGTGCTCGCGCGCTCTCCCGGAGACTGAGCTCATGCACACTCGCAGCGCACACACATAATGTCATGCAGGTCCACACACACAAACACTGTTTGCATTGCGTATGCGGTGTGTGGTTTTTTTCTTTTCTTTTCCCGCGCTCACGTTAACGGATTAGAGCGTTCATACTACAGTACACACGGTTGTGGTCCGGCAGTGGGTTCAAGGAGCCGTGTGTCTTCAGCAATGCAGTGATCGTTTCGCTAAATTAAAGTGATAGCTCTGTTCTTTATGAACCGCAGGATTGCTTGTAAAAGATTTAATCTAAATGCCAAAGAAAAGGCAGTAGAGCTGATTTTCTGTCAATGGTAAGTTTTAATTTAGAATGTTTGTGGTAATGTAAGAAAAGTAGTTTAAATATTTTGTCACTTGAGCAACTTAATATCTAAAATCTAGAAGTAAATGTGTTTCTTATATTTATTGCATTTAAACACATCTATAAAAGATTGTATTACTGTACTGTGTAAAAAAGAATCACAATGCTGAAAAAGCATTTTAAGTAACAATGTTTGGATTTGAAATCAAAATAATGGATACATTTTGTGTTTGTAGTAAACAGCCATGGATCAGGAGCAGACTCCCATGTGAAAGCACACACTGTAAATGAATAAATAAATAATAATAAAAAATATATATTTGACTCAAACTCTAACTAAAAAAAATAAGGCAACCTATCACAATCAACTTAACTCAACTAGCAACCGACAACTTAAAAACTTTAGTTCATCTAATGAATAAAAGTCAGTCTACTGAGTGTTAGAAAATATGTCAGAGCAACCAAAGATTTTTTTTAGCATTTAGCATTTAGCCATGCTAATCTTTTTTAACAATCCTCTTTCTTTTGGATTTGTTTATTTTCAAAGCCTTCTACACAATATGGATAGTATTTGCCTCTTAAAACTAAAGGCAATCATTTATTCTGATAGACAAATGTATTAAACAAGTTGCAATGAGATGCATATATACAGTACCTCAGCACACGATTCTCAAACGTGGTGAGGATCATCAAATTTTAAATCAGTAAAAATATGAACTCTGATCCACATGACAGCTAGCTAACTGACAGCAGCAGCAGCATAAACTAAGCCAGTAAAATTTAAAACAATGATAATACTTTAATAATAAATAAAATAAAATGCATGCTGGGAACTTGTGCAATATTGTTCAGTGTAAAATTGTTTGTTCAGATGACTCAATTTGAAAAGTTGGGAGAACATTTGGATATGTTGTGAACAAATACCTGAGAATCAAAGTAAGGTAAACACACCAATTTTTAGTATTTTTGTTCAGTTCACACAAAATATTAAACCGACTTCTACTAAAAATTATTTGTTCAGGCTACTTTTTATATTGGTTAGTAGAACTTTTCGAAAGTTGGATTTTTTACAGTGCAGGCACATGGACTGCATACACACTGAAAACGGAGTATGTGTGTGAACCTGGTGTAAAAGGCCCATCTCACATACAGCTCATGAAATTAGGCTTGTGCTGTGTGTAAGCTATTGTGCAACAATTGCACAATTGTCAAAACAAAAATGCAGTGCAGGATCAAAAATTTAGGTTAGATAAATATACATATTTTTAAAAATGTCAAATAAATGCCCTCCTCCACCCCTCAAATTAAAAAATCATCTTTCGCAAGAATCACCTAAGAGGGGAATTCATTTTCAAAAATGAAATTCAGGCCCTGAATAAATGTCTAAAAATCTTGACTGGATCATTACTATAAATAATTCTACATGATGAAAAGAAGGCTTTAAAAAGATTGGTATCAGTGATCGGATCGGCAGATACTGATTTCTGTGATCGGCCTCAAAAATCCTGATCGGAGCAGCCCTAAAACCAAACATTCTTGATGCATTAATTCGCTCATGCACTGATATATTGTGTCTTACAACTATTGTGTCTTAGAACTCTGAATGCATTATCAGGACAATCCTATTCCTCTTGCCTCCGATATGCTACATCTCAAATATTATGTTATAGTACAGATGTCCAGCTCCCTGTCCTCTGTCAATTCTTCTAAAGCTAAAAGCTTCTTAGGAAGGTCACAAGTTAATAACTCACCCTGAAGGCCTTCTTCTTAAAGGTGTAAGTCAAGCTATAGGTTCTCCAATACTTCACATTCAAAATCTAGCCTTTGTGTGGTGGCCATCCCAGGGGACCGCTTTCAAAACTTAAATCACAAGGTTGACTGTAGCTCTAGAAAAATAAAAAAATAAAAAAAAATAAAAAATAAAATGACAGAGTCTGAAAGAAGGCTATGCTAAACAATGGGAAGGTCACAAGGGCTGGGAGATTTTCAGGGTCCTTCAGACAATATCTGTACTATTGTATTTAGCACTTTTAAAAACTGTGGAAACCAGATAAATAAACAATTGTTGTGTGGCGCTATTGTTTGTATTTCCACAATTCTGCGAATGGTCTTGGTTCAACAACATGTTGCACATGAAGGTTCTTCTTTTTAACAAGCAAAGAAGAAAACTAATCAGATGTCTGTTTTTGCTACAAAACATGTAATACGGCATTCGCCCACAAACTCAATTTGACATTTCATATTTGAGGGTGATGACCAACTTCTTTGAAATCTCTTTCATTTCTCTGTGTGTTCTGGTTCAGGCCCACCCTCCTTGCCCTCCAAAGCACTGCCACAAGAGAGAAGAGCAATGTGCAAACGAGCCCTTCGGCTCACAACTGCCAAAATAATAACAACAACAACAACAAAAAGAAATAAATGAGAAAGATGAAACGAGGGGAGACAAGGAGGGAGCGCGAGACGGAGCGAGATGAAATAGAGACCTGCCGCTGAGCTCAAGGACGCAGCGCGCGACTGCGTAATTAGAAATGTACACAGACGATTTAGATGCAGGGATGTGATTAGGGAAAGCAGCCCGGTCTTCATCTTAATCAGCTCACTTCTGAGAGCTCCTTATGGACGGGAGGGGGACATACTCTCAGAGAACAAGACTGAAACCATCCACTCAGTCAAACAGACTGAACAACTGAGGGAGATACCAGGAAAGAGAGGGAGAGACGTGAAAAATAGAGGTGGAGAGTAGGAAAAGACTGACTGGCAACAAAGAGATTGAGAGCTGTGACAGGATAAAGACAGAAAAAGAGAAAAGACGAAAATGGAAACATCAACGATGACAACAGTGAACCATTTTCAGAAAACAACTGGTAATAATATTAAGAGTCAATTAAGGGTGAAGCAATGCAAAATGAAAAAGTAATGAAAAATGCATTAAAAAAAAAAAAAAGAATATTTGATTTAAAAAAAATATAAATGCTTTTAAAAGTTTTTTAAATTATTATTCTTTTAAAAATAATTACATTTGTATATAAGAAATGTGTTAAAATAATGCAATCCTAAATATATATAAAACAAAAATATATAAACATAAGTAGAACCATTTTAAAATAAATCACATGTAAATAATTAATATTATTTTTGATTATTAATCTGAATGTTTTCTTGGAAAAAATGGAATGTGAAATTTATAAAAATTTGTTTCTTGGACAAATGCTAACCATTTTGTATTAGCCACAATATAAAGAGGATTTGACAGGTGGTGAATTAACTGATATTTTTTAAGTAAAAAAAAAAAAAAAAAAAAAACCTCAGTGTGACTGAATCAGCCTACATCAGGTTACACCAATGAAAGTAATAATGAGTCAGATCAGCTAGAAATAGCTAATGGCACATCACTTTTTGCAGTGTATGGAAGGCATATGAATGTGTACATAGTGACTAAGTGACTAAGAGACATTATACAATGACTAAATAGTGGACAATAGAGGTAATCACAGACAGCAGAGGCACAGAGAACAAACAGAAATCAGACAGATGCTAATGTCCACTATCCATCACTGAAATGTGCCCACTCATCCACCTCTCTTATTAGAGAGAGAACAGTTCTGCTCATGAGACACAAAAAAAGACAGACCGACACACAAAGAGTCAAATAATGAGTGCGGGCATTAAAAAATACTCAGCCTCCATCCCTCTCTTTCTCTCTCCTTCTCCATATCACCAGCCATGTTATTGATCACCTTTAACCTCTGCTTTCAGCACTGTCAAAACTACCATTTAGGGCCTCCCCAGGGCTGCGCAGCCATCAATGACACCCCTGCCCCATAAATCATTACCAAGCCTGTGAGGGTCTGCTGCCCAGGGGCCTGACATTCAGGGGCAAAGCCCAGCCGATCTCCCCTAACACGCCCCCAGGGGTCAGAGGTCATCCCGTCAACCCTGTGCCAGGCGCTCCCTTGGCCCACTGCTGGCACTCGTTTGATTTTTAAATCAAAACAAAGGTCAGGAAGATCGTCCTCTTGCTCTTTGCACCACGCAAGTGACACTTTCACACCGTTAACACTCCTAATCGGGCTCACAGCCAACAGGACGCGGTCGTTCGACAGGGGAGGCAGGTGGTGTCAGAGGTGAAGGCTCCAAATACTTCTGGAATAATCTATAAGTTTGGGTCAAAATAAGGTCTGGACCACGTCGGTTTCAGAGAAGTAAGATGATTCGCTTAAAGATATCATCAAATTTAGGAGACTAAGAGGTTTTATGTCCAAACCTTCCTCTGTGTGGGCTAAAAATATTGATTTTATGATTAATTGCAATCTTTATATGAACAATCCTGATGTCAATATTTAAAACCCCAAGAATAATATTTTACTTTATTATAAGTGTCTGTATGAAAAATGCATTTGTACAGCAAAGTAAACATACAATAGCCAATTCATGAACATAATATGAGTCTCATGAGTTGGTGCTTTTTATTGAATCAAAAACATACTGCACATACTCTGATTCCCAAAAAATAATGTCTATTAACTGTTTTTTTTAATAATTAACTTAAAGGAATAGTTCACCCAAAAATGAAAATTTTGTCATAATTTACTCACCCTCTTGTCTTTCCAAACCTGTATAAGTTTCTTTAAACACAAAAGAACCAAACAGTTCCATTGACTGGAAAGAAATATGTTTGATTACCAACATTTTCCAAAAAAATCTTCTTTTATGTCCATAAGAGAGAAACTCATACAGGTTTGAAACGACATGTGGGTGAGTAAATGATGACAAAATTTTCATTTTTGGGTGAACTATCCCTTTAAAAGATGAGTTGCCAATTTGAATTGAACTGAAACTGTCCTGTAGTGAGAGAGAATTTATGTAAACAAAATGGATATTATAACTGAAACATACCTAAAAGAATAAGATTCAAATAAATTCAGAATCAATTGGATCAAGAGCTTGTGAATTTGAATTGAATCAGGAAATCTATATTGATATAATACAATTGGATTACAAATACTAAAGAAAACCAAAATACATTAAAAAAATAATAATTAATTAAAATAAAAACAAATATTTTAATAAAAATAAACAAGTTATGAGATTTAAACAGAAATATATTATTGCAAAAACAACAAAATTTAAATAAAATGTGTGGTAAATGTACTGCTATTAATATTAGTCAATGTGACTGAACTTCATGCGTTTACACCAAAGAAATAAATAATTAAAAGTTCATATCAAGTAGAAATGTCTCTTTTAGCCATATATGCCAATACAGTTCAGTGCCCAATACAGGTATAGTGCAGTTCAATGAAGTTCAATTAGTATTCTATATAATTAGTATATCTGTGCACCCTATTGTCAGATAATCTTGTAAGATAGAGATAGGTTACCTTAAAATGCCTTCAAGATATCTTTCTCAGTCCACCACATAATCATATTCCCTGAGAAAAATATCTGTTACTCACAATCCAACTCCAATCAAACACTCTCATTTGCAAGTTGCAAGGTTTTGTTTCCCGAAACATGAATGATGAGCTGATATAGGTGACAGCTGGATGTGAAGGAGCTCGGCATCCCCTCAGGAGGAAAGCTTCATCCCCCTCGTCTCTCCCCACTCTGGAGGTGAAACAGAGAGGATTAATTGGTTTAGCGCCTTTTTCGCTATGCTTGGTCCCAGCAATTAAATATTGGCCCTGGGCCCTCTGTGACCATTAGCGTACAATGCCGTGTTAACTGGGGGCGCTCCGGTCTCGTGTTTGTGTTCACGCAGGGCCACGACCGCATTAGCGAAGCGTTAAAAAGTTAGCCGGACAAAAATTCATCTCCACGTTCTGAGGGCCAGCGGTAATTGATTGTTGCGCTCCAAGTTGGCGAGTAGTTTCTCAAAGGGAAAGGAAAGAGAGTAAATAAGGGATTTCAAAAGCTTATCGGGTTTACTATTTACAGAAAAAGAAGGAAGGGATGACGCACAAGAAGTTGAACGCATGAAAGAAGAAAAAGCAAATAAAAAAAGCCAGCTCGCATTTTAAGTCTGTATACGCCAGGAGGAATAGTTTAGTGGGGTGGGTTTAGCAGCTTTCATATCTTTCTTTCCCTCTCTCTGTCTATGTTGCTTCCACTCCCTCAAGCCGTCAATTAGTGGGTCCGAGCTTCTGAGGGCCAGGCTCTTCCTCACATGTGCCTTTGTTGCAGTGACATTGACTCTCTCTCCCAGCAAGACGTTTGAAGGTTAGGATAAGACACTGTCCAGGTTATCCATGGGTGCTCTCTGGGGTGCTGGTCTATGCCTCCCAGGATGAATAGTGTGTTGAGGAAGCAGGCTAAAGGGCCTTTCAACTGCAACAGGCTGCTCGCACACAAGAGTAGCTTGGCTTGGGGCCAGTATTTGTGCACTCACAGAGTGCTTCAAGTTGTCTTCAAAGAGCTATTGAATGCTGGAGTGTCCAGCTGTGGAAACTGGACTGAAGAGTCAGTGGGGACGTGCTTGCCATCTCCGCAATATTAATCCGAAAAATGGCTAGTTAAGCTCATAGTGCACCAACGCAACAATTTGGATCATGGCGGCTAAGGCGATTTGTTGTGGTGTTCAATGTCAGACTATCATCTAGACCTTCTAGAGCATCTTCAGGACTACATTCATCACAGTGTCTGCTATACACACCCCCTACACCCTGCTGGGGGACTGGCGCCATAACTCAACCCTGACATGACCGTCGATGTACCCTCTCTGCACTCGTTTGGGCAGGTCCAGCCGGCTCCTGTCCTCCACCGGCCCCCCCACCTCTTCTCCAGCTCCATCCATCAATCCTGCCACGCTCAACAGATGAGTGGCTTGTGTGCAAAATGCCAGGAAGCCCCAAAAGGGACCAATTGGTGGAGAGTGACAATTGTGATGGCCTTTTGAAAGAGCAGGTTGCCTATCGAGCAAGATGTCCTGTGTTCTTTTCGGTCAAGATTTAGTATTTATCCGACATTAATAATGGAAAAAAAGGAGAATTTGTTGTGAACTCTCAGCACTGAGTGTATTCATAATCTAGTCCGGAGCTTCAGAATGTGAGAAGGCTCTGACAATGGCACAATTGTATTCATGGCCCACCGTTATTAATTATGTATGTTTCGATTGCTGGACAACAACAAAACAAGTGCATGGCATTATCACTAACAATAACATTGACTATCGCTCCTACACAGTGTTGGTTTGAAAGTCTGTCTGTCTGGGTTCGGTCCAAGCAGACAGGATGCAAAAGCCCACTTTTTAACATTAATTTCCCTGCTGAAAAAAAGGTTTAAACCAGTCTAAGCTGTTTGCTGGTCTTAGCTGGTTAAAGCTGGTCCTCCCAGTCTGAAAACTAAAATGAAAAAATGAATGAAAACATTTTTGTCACCTGAAACAAAATAACTAATCTAAAATACACTTTCATGACTCAAACACTAAACAAAATAAAATAAAATTGAGAGAAAATAACTTGAGTCTTTGAAACATTTTATTAAACCTAAAACTAGATAGACGTAACTATATAAAAAAGACTGTACTGTGAAATCTAAATTAAACATTTTAAATGAATTAAAACCATTAAAATGAAACCATTTAGAGAATTAACTTTGGTAGCCCTAAAAATCGAATTAAATCAAATCAAATCAAATCCTGGCCTTAATTATGTCCAGGCTATTAAACTATTAAAATCGCAACCATAAAATTAAACCATTCTGAGAATTAACTGTGGTAGCCCTTAAAAAAACTGAATAAAATAAAATACTGGCCTTAATTCTGGCCTGGCTAAGTTGGTTTTCAGCTGGTCTATCTACAAAAATGTGAAAAATCTCCATAAAACCCACCAACAGACCAGCATGACCAGACTCATAGCAAACCCTCTCAGTCTGGTCCAAGATGGGGTTTTTTTCAGCAGGGTTAACCCTTATTACATATTGCTTGTTGTAAAATGCAGAACACGAACCATATTTATGACTGTTAGACCAAATACAAGGGTTTATGAGTTACCTCAACCCATTAATAATGGCTTCAGCAGAACTAAACCGAATTGTTTACAGCCCACTCAATGGACCCACATGAGCACTTCTCAGGGTTCAAGGGTGAATGGCCCACCCACATCACTACACAGTGAAGAGACACCCAGGAATGTTGAAGGTCAGTGCCACGCAAGACCATATCTCTAAACCCCATGGGACACACGCCCCTGCCCTGTCACACCCCCATCAGTAGCCCATAACCTCTCCTGCCCTGTAATCCCCTCAGTCCTGAGCATATGCATCCGAAAGCCTGCGAGACCCCTGCGTTTGTCACTAAACTTCTGCGTCATGGCCGGCATACAAAAGCAACCCAGTGTTTGCGTGAGCATGCGAGCGCGCGCCTGGGTGCAGATGTCCCGCAGCGGTGCCGTGTCAATGCGTCTGTTGTGAACGCAGCAGGGAAACGCGTCGGAGGCCTGGCCTACACAGTGGCTGCCATCTGAATGGATGGAATTCAAGATGGCAACTCTGACGAGCTGAGCATGCAGACGCAAAACAATACCCCTCTCTTTCTTTTCCCTCGCTCGCTTTCTCGGTCTCTCTCACAGTGGCTTTTCATTATACTTTCATCCCATTCTCTCTGCTCGCCGGAGTCCCATGCGGCACTTTCGCTGTGATGGAGACCTATCCGGGGTTCTTTGGTGCACACGGATACCATGCTTTGCCCCGGCAGACTCGGGCTGATTACTACGGAGAGGCCTTCAGATGTGTGTTAAATCACAGGGCTGGCTTATAGATTTTTTATGATGAAGTGGGTAAGGCTTGGGAAGTGAAGAATGGCTGAACAGGGTAGTGTACCTCCTCTGATCTTCCTCTGTGCTGTTCCATGCTCTCGTTTTCGCCACCTCGTATGCTTCGGCACACTGTCAAACACACTATTCATATTTTAAAGAGAAATGTGGCAGGATAGAAATAAATGTGTCATAACTATGCCCCGTTCGATGGAACGGTACGGAGGAGAGAGCGCTACCCTGCAGCGGTGGATGATTGATTGCAAACGATCATTCTATGATTGATCTATTGATTATGTGTCCGGCAGCCCTCACCCTGTTAACAGGAGACATATGGCATCACTCTGGGGACATTAGGAAGGCATGCCGCAGCCCATAATGCACCTCTTCCATTTGCCCTATAGTCTCCCAGCAGGTGAAAAGGAGTCTGGAGAAAAAACAGAGGAAGTATAAGTACAGTGCATCAAGATTCACATTATAAAAACTCATCTCCCAGCATGATCTGAATGATTCATTTGAATGAATCTCATGTTGCCCTCGGAGCACATGTGTTTACATCAAACCCAACAAGGTTTGCGGCTAAAGATTAATGTATGATCCAAAGGGCTCGCTGTGGATCACTGACACCATAATGGGGGTCTTTCAGCGCACGTGTCTTTTCCCACAATTAGCAAACAATGTAATTAGTGTAAAGCAAAGTAGTTTAAAACTAAGGGGTCTCTGGAGAACGCAACCGTAGACTGAGGCTGAAAGCCTGCCTGTAACTAATTATTCATATAGCTTCTTTGAAAAGATATTAGAAGGGATCTGTGGTATATCATTTCAATATCTAAAATAGGAACCAGTGTGTTTAGATAATAAAGATTAAGAGGAATGGAAAAACATGAATTCTCATCAAACAGATAAAAATCACACAGATGCTGATAAAAGCAGTCGATCTCCAGGTGAGCTCATGACTGACTAAAGTACATGAGCGCAAACTGAAGAACTGGCTCGCATTCATAAATGTGAATTGGCCACACCTCACAGGAAGTTATATGGAATATCAATCTAATTCTATCTATCTACACCCTAAAATATTTGTGGTACTTTGGCTGTAATGACAAACCTCATTTTAACAACTGGCTGAAATACAAATGTATTTAATTAACTGAATAATTTCAGTAACGGAATGCTGTCCAGGGTTTATATTTTTTTATCATAAATGAATTTACATGACATAAGTCATTTGTGATTACAGGGTTTTTATTTACTTTTTCATTTATTTTATTTTTTTCAAAAATAGCGATTTCCACACAATAACATATTTTCAAGCTTGACACAACTAGAAAAATGTACATTACAAATGTACATTTCACAGAAATGTCCATGAATTTGTAATATTTTATCAATTTACATTCATTTTTAATTAAAATAAGAAATATGATATCTGTTTTATCTTATTTTAAAGCTTATCATTTTAAGCCATATTTCAGCCCCCTTGGAACTGTGCTGAAGGCCCCGGACCCCTGGTTAAGAACCACAGCTATAAACCCTCAAACTTCAGGGCTTTATAAACCTTTTTAAAAACTTGAACTCAAGATGTCAAGCCAAAATTTAAAGTTTGTCTTGCCAAGCATTGCCAAGCATTCTTTCATAGTTACAATAATTTGTTGTGAATTTCAATATATTTTAATAGTACCTCAAATCCCATTCAAATTTGAATTACAATTCAGAATCCCATTTGCTTTCTCAATTCACTTTCAATTCAAAATCTGATTAAATTGGATTTTAAAAAGTATTCTCATTTCATTTCTGAATGGTGAATTCTCTGTATAATAGTAAACAAATAATTTAGTAAGAATGCATGTGAGAAAAGAGAAGGAGGGAAATAGATAGCGAAAGAGTAAAAGCCAGAGAGTGAGAGAGTAAAAGAGAGCAACCAGCTCTTTGCAAAGCAGCCTCTTTGTTCCCAGGGATCCCAGCGGTGGGTGGATAGCCCTAGATGAGAGAGAAACATTATCTCTCCGAATAGAGCCAGTGCACTGGTTCCAGAAGCCGCACTGGCACGATTCGCCCTGTCCTCTAGGTAATTAATTCTCTGAGTGGCCCTTGTCTCATGGGAACAAAGTGGCTGCTTGTTAGAGCAAAGTGTTCGAAGATCAACCAATCTCTCTGCAGACATGCCGCAGGACGACCACTGTTCAAGAGTGGCCACGTGTTGGCTGTTCCACGCCCACAAAGGGCCTCTTCATCTCAAAATTTAGAGTCTCATAAAAACATTATTGTGCAGCGTCGGGGATCATTTGTCCACTTCACAAAAGACTCGAAAACCAAAACATTGACCCCTCTGGTCTTTCGGGGTGCATTTTTTAAATTCTGAACCCCTCCCTGCTACTCTTGTGCCCACACTGACGTCCCAGCAGCGCTCCTACGCAGCCAAAGTCACCATGAAGGTATTTCAAAGGTTGCGTGGTCAAAGCCACCACCATAGAGGCCATTATGTTTTGGCCCTCGTCTTGCTGCCAAACAGAGGAGGCTCTGTTGGGCAATTGCGTCCATCTACTGCGTTTTAAATGTCTTTCGCTCACTCTGATGGTTCCTAAATGCGTGTTTTTGTCCCTTGTTGGTTCACCTCTTCTCCTTTCAAACATAGCCATGAATCAACGGGCCAGACTCTCCATCAATAATATTCTAAATATGGCTGCTCCACATGGCTCCGCTCTTGCACACCGTGTACCTGCCAAGCGCTTGGGCAAGGTCATGTCAGCCTATTAACCATATTAAAACATCCCAATTATGGTAATTGGCAACTACTAATGCAACTTTAGGTAGCTTTGCTCCAGGCAATTAATCATAATGGATTAGCCACTAACGTGTAGGGGGAGGGAGTCGAGAGGTACAGGGTCACATGCTTTAGGCCCATCCGACTGGTCAGAGCTTGACCCTGATTGCACCGAGCTCATTCAACTTCATTGCGCTCATCTAATTTGCAAACATCATAGAGGAAATAGACCTTGTGCAAAAATAGTCTTAATGGCTTTAACATTACTAGATGGCTAATCATGTCTGGTATATCTCAAGACGTGGATTTTGTAGAAATGCCTGTCTCAGGTGATTACACATATAGAATGACCTATAGATTGTTGCAGTGAGCAGACATGCAAAATATTTTCCTTTACCTTGTCACGGGGGCCTCAAATTTTGAGGGTAACAATACTTTCATTTAGCAATGATAAAAAGTCAAAGTAAAGACATTTATAATGTTATAAAGGAAATTGTTTAAATAAATTCAGTTCTTTTGAACTTTCTGAACTTATGGAACTTTCATCAAAGAATCCTGAACAAAATGTATGCTTTCACAAAAATATTAAGCAGCACAACTGTTTTCAACTGTGAAAATGATAAGAAATGTTTCTTGAGCAACAACTCAACATATTAGAATGATTTCTGAAGGATTATGCAGATGTGACACTGAAGACTGGAGTAATGACTGCTAAAAATTCAGATCTGCTATCACAGGAATAAATTACATTATAAAATACATTCAAATAGAAAAAAATAAATTGTACTAATATTACACAATATTCATAATTTTACCTGTATTGGATTACATTAGATTTGCAGCCTTAGTGAACATAAGATATATCTTTTAAAAATCTTATTAACCATAAACATTTGCATTGTATTGTATATATGTATGCATAAATACACAATATATTTAGTGCTACTGTCTTCTTTTTTTATCATGACTATTCTTTTATCTCTGATTGTGGTGAGGAAATGTGGATTATGTAACACGGTTGAAGGTGTTCATCCAAGAAATTGCAGAGTTTGATTGGGAGGAAAAGAAGTGTAGTGTCATCCCTTTTCGGTACCAACCTCACCCTATCGTTCCACTGTGCAGACCCCCTCCACCCCTCCTCTCCAAGCGGCCCTGACTGTGTCTCTCTGGGAGGAGAGCGCATTCTCCTTTCATCCCCTTTAGAGGACAAACATCAGCCCCATCTTGCCGCCATCCATATTCATGAGCCTCTTATAAATATCTGATAGCGGCCGCTCTACAGCTGTTTAGCTCTGAAAGCAACGCTTAGCCCATACACACACACACACACACACACACACATAGGCTTTAACGTAAGCACTTACTGGTCCGTTCTCGGGCCCTCATCACCCAGTGTGCCCTGGCGGCCCCATGATAGCATCGGCTCATTGCCGGGGTATCGCTCTCGGCTTAATTAAAGACTAAATGTGACCGCTAAATGAGAAAAGAATCCAAAAGAGCTGCGCTTACCTTCCACATGATAGCACAGCGCTTATCTAAAGAGAGAAAGAGACAGAGAGTGCATGATAGAGAGAGAAAGAGATGGCAAGGATATACAGATTTCAGTTAATTGTCACCTCCTCATCTCACCAAAGCACAGTACAAGGTGACTGCTATATCAATCATGTACACTTAAATTATTCAGTTGTGTGTGCACATGTGTGTGTGTCTATATATATGTATGTACTCTATGCCTAATATATATATTATATATATAAAATTTAAAATTGTATACAATTTTATTTCAAATGCTATTTAAATAAATGATTATAATTTATTAATGATTCGTTGCATATTCTTTGCAATATTTTTACAATATAATAATAAAATTACAATATATAATAATAACCATATATAATTCAAATTCAATGTCTCAAAATGTAAATATACATTATATATGATTAAATATATACTCTCTCTCATACTTTCACTGTCACTGGGCTGAATAAGGCGTCTCTGGGTCTGTAAAGGTTAAAAAGCCTCTTAATACCTGAATTTTACATTAAGGCCACATCAGTCATGCCAGTCACATACACAGAGAATTTTGTTGTCAGATTATCTAAGCAAAAGACATCGGATGGCTTGGGCTCTTTACGAAATGCTAAACTATAAGTAGTTTATGAGGTGGGCACTGTGTGTTCTCAACACAAGTAAGGAAAGAACATTTGTGCCTGCCTGAGAAACTGTTCTTTTTTCCCTCAGATAACGCTTCCAGTCCTCCTCCAACTCATTAGAAACGTTAGAATTGCTGATCCAGGCAAGAAAAAATGCACTTTGCTTCGTTTTCCAGAATATCCTTGTTCTGTTTCCAAAACAAATAGCAAGAAATTTAAATATTGCTCTTGTGGTGTGTGTGTGTGAGGGGGAGGGTTAGAGAGTGAGAGAAAGACAGATTGTGAGGTTTAAGATAAGTATCACAGTACCCAGTGGACTGGATGGGTTTAAAGTATTAACATTAGAGAATACAGGACGAGGGGAAGCAGAACAAATCACAGGGAGGAAATGATAAGAAAGAACATACACTAAAAGAAAAGAAACCACAAAAACTGAGGAAAGTAAAGCACTGTGCTCATACACATAAAATAAACACACACACACACACACACACACACACACATATATATATATATATATATGAGGTTGGAGTTTCCTCTGATAGAAAACAGCACGTCAGAACAGGATTGATTTGAAGAGACAATAGGCAAAAAATAAAAAGGGCCTATGAGATACTGAGATTTTACGGACTCTAAGGCGAAAGAAAAGGAGAGATGGGGGATTTCTTTACCGCTCATTAGCCATGCACAGTGATCTGGCTTTTCTCCCACACCTCGCGGCTTATTACAGCCCGAGCCCTGCCTGCCAGCACAGCCCCCCTCGCCACCCTCCTCCCCCGGCCCCCACAATCACGCCTGCAATCACAGCCTCTAATTAGGTTAATTAATTTGTATCAGCCCTTGTAGGGACTTGGCTGATGAGGCAGCCATAAGAGTATCACTGCTTGGACCTCATTAAAATACAAGAAAGACGACGAGATACAGAGAATGTTGTTGTTTGTGTACGACAGGACAGGACAGGGTCGTAAAGCATTTCAGAACGGACCCCAACCCCACTACACACCCCCACCTGCTCTCTCTATCCCACCTTGTGTGACGAGGCTGCCCCATTCAGCCACAGACAGGAGCGATATAGTGTTAGTGCTCAGGAAGGAGGGGTCTTTTCGAAACAGAGGCATCACATTACAATCAGCGAGGGCCGCTCATCAGGACACTGACGAACACACTCTGATTAACAGCGCGATCTGATTACAGCAATCACACAGCCCGTAGGACCAGTCCCATGAGAGAGGGAAAGAGAGAGAGAGTGCAAGGTTTACTGGGAATGAGTGATAAGTATATTGGAATGCTCATTCGCTCTTTTTTACAATAACGGGAATAATGCAATACAGATACGTAGCAAATATCATAACATAAAAAAATCATTATACAGAATAATGCAGGAAATATTAAAGATTTAACCCTCAAGACCACAAGAGCCTCAAAAAACATACTTGACATTGAAGTGTCAGGTTGATAATTAATATTTTAACAAAATTTCAAAGTGATAACACCAATCACATAAACTCAATGAAAAATGTTACATATGTTGGTGTTCTCAGAGAAGCCAGATTAGCATGAATAAAGCATGAATAAATGTTATGAATTTATGCTAACATTCTCTGACTGGTATGCACACTGTAGACATACTGCCTTTTGTTTTATTGTACTTCCTACAATGTGTTTTGCTTAGGTAAAATCAAGAACAAACCAATAATGTTACTATAAAAGATTCCAATCTATGGATGCACTGAAGCTAAAAGTCTGACAGTTTTTTTTTCTGCTTCTCAGATTTGATAATGATAAAAGCCTGACCGACACCAATAAGCCAATAATAATTTCATGCGGCTGACAACCGATTATAGACAATATTTAAAGTGATACATTATTTTGTCTGAATAAATGCAGTTTAAAATACTAAAAACTAAAATTCATTTACAGTATCTCACAGAAGTGAGTGCACCCCTCACATTTTTGTAAATATTTTATTATATCTTTTCATGTGACAACACTGAAGAAATGATTGCTACAATGTGAAGTAGTGAGTGTACAGCTTGTATAACAGTGTAAATTTGCTGTCCCCTCAAAATAACTCAACACACAGCCATTAATGTCTAAACCACTGGCCACAAAAGTGAGTACACCCTTAAGTGAAAATGTCCAAATTGGGCCCAGTTAGCCATTTTCTTTCCCTGGTGTCATGTGACACGTTAGTGTTACAAGGTCTCAGGTGTGAATGGGGAGCAGGTGTGTTAAATTTGGTGTTATCGCTGTCACTCTCTCATACTGGTCACTGGAAGTTCAACATGACACCTCATGGCAAAGAACTCTCTGAGGATCTGAAAAAAGAATTGCTGCTCTACATAAAGATGGCGTAGGCTATAAGAAGATTGCCAAGACTCTGAAAAAGAGCTGCAGCACAGTGGCCAAGACCATACAGCGGTTTAACAGGACAGGTTCCACTCAAAACAGGCCTCGCCATGGCCGACCAAAGAAGTTGAGTGCACATGCTCGGCGTCATATCCAGAGGGTGTGTTTGGGAAATAGACGTATGAGTGCTGCCAGCATTGCTGCAGAGGTTGAAGGGGTGGGGGGTCAGCCTGTCAGTGCTCAGACCATACGCCGCACACTGCATCAAATTGTTCTGCATGGCTGTCGTCCCAGAAGGAAGTCTCTTCTAAAGATGATGCACAAGAAAGCCCGCAAACAGTTTGCTGAAGACAAGCAGTCTAAGGACATGGATTACTGGAACCATGTCCTGTAGTCTGATGAGACCAAGATAAACTTATTTGGTTCAGATGGTATCAAGCGTGTGTGGTGGCATCCAGGTGAGGAGTACAAAGACAAGTGTGTCTTGCCTACAGTCAAGCATGGTGGTGGGAGTGTCATGGTCTGGGGCTGCATGAGTTCTGCCGGCACTGGAGAGCTACAGTTCATTGAGGGAACCATGAATGCCAACATGTACTGTGACATACTGAAGCAGAGCATGATCCCCTCCCTTCTATTCCAACAGGATAACAACCCCAAATACACCTCCAAGACGACCACTGCCTTGCTAAAGAAGCTGAGGGTAAAGATGATGAACTGACCAAGCATGTCTCCAGACCTAAGCCCTATTGAGCATCTATGGGGCATCCTCAAACGGAAGGTGAAGGAGCGCAAGGTCTCTAACATCCACCAGCTCCGTGATGTCGTCGTGTAGGAGTGGAAGAGGACTCCAGTGGCAACCTGTGAAGCTCTGGTGAACTCCATGCCCAAGAGGGTTAAGGCAGTGCTGAAAAATAATGGTGGCCACACAAAATATTAACACTTTGGGCCCAATTTGGACATTTTTACTTAGGGGTGTACTCACTTTTGTGGCCAGCGGTTTAGACATTAATGGCTGTGTGTTGAGTTATTTTGAGGGGACAGCAAATTTACACTGTTATACAAGCTGTACACTCACTACTTTACATAGTAGCAAAGTGTCATTTCTTCACTGTTGTCACATGAAAAGATATAATAAAATATTTACAAAAATGTGAGGGGTGTACTCACTTCTGTGAGATACTGTAAATAAGTGAACTTAGGCATCACAAGGTTATAATGTAAATTATGAAAATTTTATTTTTATTTTGAGATTTGCTTATGATAAAAGTCTGACTGATATTGATGAGCCCGATAATAATTTCATGCTATGGCTGATAACCGATTATGGGCAATATTTAAAATCTATTTTTTTTTTCTAATTCAAAACAGTTAAAACACTAAAAACAAATAATCTTATTGTAAGTAAAAATAGAGGAAATGAGCATGCACAATTAAATATCCAATAATCCACAGATATCTATAAATAAATAAATTAAAAAAGAACTATTCTCTGATAACCTATATGATACTGATATACTGCACATTCCTGCCAGTCACATTTCTGAAATATGAATGCCTACCTTGTGGTAAAAGTGTAAAGCTTCATATGAACTTATTACAATAATTTAAAAGTGAAAATTACTCTCATTATTTTTACACGTCAATGGGGTCTCTGGAATAGGGTCAACTTTAACTAAAAACTTCAAGAGAAATCAATCATAATATTAAAATGTATATATTTGTGTCATTTACTCACTTTCATGTCAATCCAAACCTTCAAGACTTTCTTTCTTTTGCGGCATACAAAAGAAGAATGTTGGAGTTCAAACAACATTGTACCTAGTGACTTTCATTGCATGGACAAAAACAAGAAAATCAGAAAGCAATACAAGTTTAAAACAAGATGATGGTGAGTAAATGATCACAATTTAAATTTTTTGGCTGAACTACTTCAGTTTTTGAAGTAAGCAGTTTTCGATGCTGGAGAGCACTTTACAAAAGCCAACATGGACACTATGTAGCAAACAACAATAAGGTGCATCCGTTAACGGGCCATAATAGACCATAAAGCCAGACTGTTGTTCTATAAGGCTGAGTGAAGCAGAGTGTGGAGGGATACGCAGAGATAGACAGACAATGACACCCGGCTGCCTGCAGACAAGGACAGATCCAGTAGTTAAAGTGTAATGAACACATCCCCCAGGCACATGGCTGCCAGTGGGAGAGTGATGGACTAACGGTAATACCAAGGCAGATGGGTGCACGCCACGCCTTGTCCTGTCCTCTCACCCGCAGCGGGTCCCCCCCATGGGCCCGCCACGTCTGGGGAGCGGAGGGGGAAACGAGCTCCACTGGGGAGGAGGCCTTAGCGTGATTTAGACTCCCATGCAAATTTAATCAATTCGAGTGCCTCTTCCAAACAGGCTCATGGCTAATTAGTGACAATTTAAAGGGGTTTCTGTGATCCCACCTCACACACGCGCACACACTTGCACGCAGTGAGGGTTATAAAGATTTTCCTTCAATCGCTTTCCCTCTGGCACAGAGACAAACCCCCACCCCTCGAGCTCTCGCTACAATCCGCTACTTCAAAAGCCGTGTGACAAACTGCGATGCAACTCAAAGGGGCAGATATAAGAACCTCAGCCATTTTTTCTCCACACGACCCACCAATTCTACTGTTCACCCACTCGGTTACCCTGCACCGTAATTGGCAAATCGATTAGTGCTTTTCTTAACCTCACTCATGAAAGGAGTCTTTGAGGCACAGCAGAGGAGAGGCAGCTAAGGGCTTGACATCCAGTGGGCTCAGGTGCTGTAATAACAGCCAAGGCCATCATTCTCTGGTCAAAACTACTCTGAGTCACCAACGCTGTTATGTACAGAGAGTGATTAAGAAATGGCCTTACTTCCAGTGTGTTTCATGATGCTCCATTCACTATACAGCTGTGAAAAGTTCTCACATTAATTGCCTACACAATAACGCTTTCATATTATTCATGATATATTATGTGCGTCTGTAATTACAGTTTAATCCATGGAAATTGTTGCAGCCTGATGTATTGCATGAAAAAACTCCAAAAAAATAAAAATAGAGAGATACAAATCAGCAATAAGCAAATTGCTCTGCTATGAAATGGTTCTTCCCACTCACTTACATACTGAGGGGCCCCAACGTCATTTACAGCTCATTTTATTAGCGCCATTCAGAATCACTTCATATTAATTACTCAGGAGTCAGGTTAAGACATTTTCCCAATTACATATCTTAATGATTTCACTACGGTATCTTTTTTTCTGTGAGAAACAATTGACAATTCTAATTGAAAATGACAAATATATGACCTCTATATCCAGGTTCTAGATATATTCGAACCCCTAATGTGGGCTTAAAACATCTCACAAAATATTTTAGCATATAGTTCATAGCTATGGAGCTTAAAATAGTCTTATTTTAAACAAAAGAAAAATGTCTTCATTTTAATTTGTCGTGAAATGTGCCTTATTTTTTTTTTTTAAATTGTTAATGATCTTTTTGTGAATTCATCCATGCATAGGTTTCTTTCTTTATTGACCTCATAATATGTTTTAACTCCATCTTCAGGGTAAAAATGACTGACTTCTTTGGTGAAGTATGCCAAACATCTCCAATCATTTAGTCTGTGTAAACCCCGCCTCTTTCATACAATCAAATGCAAGCCAAATTCAGCCAAATCTGCCTCCATTCAATCAACTACTACAGATTGAGAGAACAAGTCCCCAATTCATATTTTCTTTTTCCCTAATTCGTTTCACTTGTATGTTCATCATCATAATGTGGAGGAGCTGACTCATCGCTACCTGTTACATTGTGACTTTAATGAAAAATTTGCTCTTCCTCTAAAACTATGCGTTTTGTTGTTTTACCTCACATTTGGTTATTTGATTTAGTGAGCAATGCTCACACTTCACAACTCAATCAGCTCTAGCTGAAAAAATATAAGTGCCACCCTGCATAACATCCTGTTTGAATGTTACATTACATAAGCAAAAAGTTGCAAACAACAATTAAAAATGACTTTAAAGATCTTAAAACTACACACCAGCCAGCTCTAAAAATGTATAGTATACAGCTGGTTGTGTGATCTCAAAATGGCTGCCTCCATGAGGTGACCCACTCCTTGTAAAATACAACTTTTTGCAGGCAATTTAATGTTAGTTGAATGTACAAAAGTTTAAACATTCCAAAATAATTTTTCATTTTGTTTTGTAAATTTTTTTAATTGAGATAACTTTTTTTTTTTTTTGCAGGTCTTCGAAATCTGTTAAAAAAACATCTATTTATCCAAAACAACAATGGTAATCTGTAGTCCCTCATCACACTTAACGCATCAGTACAGTTGTATTTACAACAAAAGAATGAACAAACCAGCAAAAAACTGAGGAAAAGCACTGAGGGTCAGAGTAGACTTCCAATGGCATCCCATCAAATGCGCCTATTCAAAACTATTGTCAACTCAAGCTTTAACAAATTACTCGAGAGCTCCATAAGTGCCACAGGAGGCCTCTTTTACATCTCCTAATGTGAATAACATTACGGGACAATGTGGAGGATTTTGAGCAATATCTTTCAAATCTAGGGGTCACTACCAACACCGCACTGGTAGACCTGCAGCCATGACCCCTGTGCAAAAGCTGATCTGAATGAAAGACAGGCTTCAGTAAGAACAGTGGCCTTCTGTGTAACGACAGACGGAAGCAGAGCGGAACTGCGCACACGGCTGCGTGACCCTCCACTCCAAACCGAGGCGGTCGCAGTGACGAATGCTCGAGCGCATGACGCACAAACGCGCGCACACTCTGCCTGTCACTTTTTTTGGCTGAGGATTGTGCAAATACAGAAGGTCAATATTGATAGGTCACACGGAGCCACTTTGTAAATATCACCAGGCTTAGACATGCATGTTCATGTCACTGTGAGCATGTACTTGTAAATCCTTTTAAAACATTTAAAAAGTATATGCAGGAATTTAAAATGTTGAGTGAATTATAGTACAAAAGCAGTATGCACACAGCATTCATTACAAACAGCTTTTCCTGTGGTCAGCGTTGGCACAGACAGACTCTTGGCCTGCTCCTCCCAAACACAGTGACATTTCCCTGTTCCTGATTCACCCCTCCTCTCTTTCCCAGGAGAGAGTAATGGATGGGGCCTGTTTATGAAGCCGCTGCCACCTGCATGATCAATCAAGCAACGCAGAGACGACACAAAAAGCTCAGTCTGCGCAGACAGCACACAACCTTTCACATGAACAATTACACAAGCAGGAACGAGAATGGTACAAGAGTGTTTAAAAGTGGGCCATTTAAAGTTCTGAGAAAATGAACTTCTGCTTAACTCTTAAAACATTATGTATCCAAATGAAGTAATAAAAAACCAAAAAAAATTACTGTTGTAATATTTAATGAAAACCACTGGGACTGTTACCAAGTCTTAAAGTAAAGACTATAATAAATATAAATATAAATGCAAAAACAAAATTAAAAATATAAAATATAAAAGATACATATATGCTATGTTTGACTAATTCATTTACTAAATAATTTTTTTTATACAATATATAATATATACAAAAAATACTTTCATTTTTTTTGTTTGTTTGTTTGTTTGTTTGTTTTTTGTTCATTATATTAACAGTATTTCTGAATTATGGTAATTGACCATGTAATATAAACACCAAGTAGCCCAATAAATTTGAAAGTTGTAACTGAAATTTAAAGGCATAATTAGTTACATTTTAAAAAGTGATGCCTACATCAAGAGACAGGAAAGTTGCTCATTTTATAACATGGTTGTAGATTTGAGGAGATCAGATGAAATGTGCTAGTGCCATCTACTGTTAAAACCAAAGAACTACAAAACATTAAAGACACATTTTTATTTTAAAGCAACAAATGATTTTGCAATAAATATGTACAGACTCCTTGCCTTATAGTGTGCAAGATTCCCAGCATGGCCTCACAGACTACTTTATATAAGTGAAAGACAAATCCATAGATTCTTTCCAATTCATAGATTAAACGGCTGATTGGTGGCCACAAGACAAAGTGAGTTTCCTCAGCGTGCTGATTCAAAGATGTCATCTTTTCCTCTTGGCCTCAAATCTGTAGACAGCTGGAGCGCTTCTGGTCTCCTCACGTACTTTCACTTTCTTAACCTTATCCTGTCAGAGATAAAAGCACAACCCAGATGTCACACAATAATGAAAACAAATGCATTCTGAAAGCACAACCAATACTTCGTCGTAAGACAAGATAAGTTTCTTAAACATTGGATCATTGGTAAATCCATGCATTACTAAACTGAAATGATTCTAATCAGTACTAAAGTTCCCATATTGAAGGGGTTTAGGTGAAATGTAGATGAATGCACTTACTTGTAGATCTTTTCTAGTCTGGATCTTCTGACTAATGACAAACATCTTCTTTTCTCTGTCAATACGCTGTGAAAGCCTCAGATATTGAAGTTCTCTCTGCTTTGCAAGTTTCTGAGAAAGGGGGAATAAACATGTTAAGACAAACATAAGAAAGTGGACATTAAATGCAAAGAAGTTATTTAAAAACTGATTTTTCACTATTATTTACAACAGGATCTGCAATTTCATGGCTTAAAAATGATTACATACATACACACACATATTCAACATGTCATTACAATAACTACTATTTATATATTTATTACTGTTTATTACCATTAAAAAAAATCCATATTCATTATTATTAGAAATTGGTTAATGAATGAAGAAATTATTCAACAGTGCACTTTACACACTAAAATACTTAGGTTATGTACATAGCATGCTATACAGTGGCTACATTACTTTTATATTCTGTGGCTCCACTGCTCCCACAATGCTTTTCTTTTCCAGGGTCTCTATTGTAGGTCTGTTATATGCTCGTCCCACCAGTTCAGGTACTGTGTTGAGGTGTGTGGCCAGGTCAAAGTCCTCCACTAGCATGAATAATTAACAGATTTGAAAATATAAAAATTAAAAAATATAGTCTAGTTCAACAAGGGGTCTGCAGCAATACTGCTGGTGGTCCACCAAGTATCATTTGATCTCAAACTTTTATGAAAATGTACATTAACAAACATACAATCATACATTAACTTCACCTAAAGCTAAAGTTCAGAAGCTAGAGGTAAACGCTTTGTATCAACCACATTAAAATTAGTTTAAAATAGTTACTTTACTGGCATAGCAATGTAGGCAGCATAAAGTGTGTAAATACATTAATATGATACTAGGTTATTATAAGGCAGGTTTAAAATGCAAAATTGAATTTCTTACACTATGCAACAGGTGCAGCTATACAATATTACCTTCTTGTTTTGAGTCCACATAAAAAACATGTTTATTTTTCTTTTCCTCATCAAGAAGGTGGAGCTCTGATTTCATCCGTTCGATTTTCTGAAAAACAGAAACATTTAAGCCATTATTCTCAACTTTAAAAGGATAAAGACACAAATACACAGATAAATATGAAGAAGCAGCCTTACCTTCATCTCCGACACTCGCTTCATTTCCACATATCTGATGTCCTGGGTCCTCATCACTTTCTTCTGCTCCTCTGTCATTGTTTCCTCTTTTGGTTTGAGCACGTGAACTCCATCCTAAACAGTAGCAGAATAAGCAGAGGTCTCAAAACCTCATAGCCATAAAACAACTAGTGTAGGTGTGCTCTCAATGCAGTTTGAGGTGCTATGAGGTGACAAACCTTTAATTGATTGTGTATCATTTTAAAATGAAATTCATCAGGGTTCTTATCCATGGCCTTCTTGCGCAAGGCCATGAGGGTCTTCTGTTTCCGGTGGTAGTCACTGCATTACAAATAACAGGTTGGAAACAACGGTTTATAAACTGTACTGAAATCATAAAGTGCACAATTTCAACTATATGCAAAATGTAAAAAAGATTTTTTAATTATTATTATTTTATTACCATTTATTACATCTAATGTTATTATATCCAAACTCACTGTTATCACCCTGTACCAAATACATAATATTTAATACTATCTTGCCTAAAATACCTTACATTTACTACTTATTTTATTATATTTTTGAAGGAAAAAATAAACATAATTTTTTTTTCCCTTTGAGATTTATTCATTTAATTAATAACGATTTATTTGAAAGAATGACAAATTTCTGCTTGTGTAACATCACAAAACATTTCAAAGAGAAGGCAATGACATCTCTAATGGGAGAGCGTCTAAATGCATTAAACAACAAACATAAAACATCCAACAATAACAATAATAAAAAAATATCAATTTTGCGATTTCTTACTCTGCACGAAGTTTATAGTCCTTCTTCTTCTCTAACAGTCCCAAATGTTTCCTGAAACCGAGCTGAAATGGGGGGGAAAAGTCAGGTTAATAAACAAAATAAGATTCCGGAAAAGCTGAACCTTCTTCTCATTCACTGCTGGGAAATGATACATAAACCGTCGGATTTTAGAAAACCCAGCTTAGCCTCATTCATTTGCAACTACAACTAACGTTACTTCCGTACATTAGTTTATCTGTGAGAATAAATACTATTGAAACACTGTTGAAACATTGAAAACATACATTGTTTCAGCAAATCGCTATTTAGCAAGGCAGCACGCGAGTTACCAGTATGTTTAAACAGCCTACCTGTGATCGCTCTTTGTGGTCTCGTTGTTTAGATTTCAAGGCTTTTCGAAAAGAAGACATGGCTGTAAATATCTGTAAACAAATCCAACTGCGATTGATTGAGGGAGAAAAAAAACCTAGACAGAAACTTGTATGTACGTCGCACAACCTCGCATATATGGTTCTGAACTCACGTGGATTCGATGGAGCACAGTGACAACGTGTTATTTCTCAGCAGCAGATTCGCGGCGAAGATTTATCTTTCCATCTTGATCAAACGAATAAATATTATTAATTTTTGGACATTTCTTTAAAAAAAAACAACAACAACAACTATATGAAATAAAAAACTAATAGAATACATAGAATATGTAATAAATAAAAAAGTTTATAAATCGTAAATTCTACCTATAAAAATGTATAATTCTACAGTAGTCTATTCCTCGGTATTATTAACCGTGTAAATGCGTCAAATGAAGAAGAAAAAACAGTATTTTTTTTGTATAGGCCTAGGTTAATTTTAAAAGTAGCCTAGTGTGAAAGAAATGTTGAAGAAGTGTCGACAGCAGATGGCAGTGTCCTCCACTCCAACCACACACTCATACGCTCTCATTTCCTACTTTTCAAATTTGAAAGTTCCATTCTATCAAAATTGTTTTTGACTCCAGTAAATTTTATGTTTTCAAATCCAATCAATCAATCTTGTTTCAAAAACTGCACTTTCTGAAAGTCACAAAGCTCTAGTAACAAGCTGTATCCTTTACACTGAGCGTACACCACAACATTAGCTTTATATGGCCATCTAATCAGTGATATCCATCACAGGAGTTGTCTACTGTTTTGTATGAGGAAGATAGCCAGGCTCATGGCAGGGAAGAACTCAATAACAAACCTTGGGTGCTGAGACACTTAGTTTATATATCCTGGCCAGTGTGTTGACACTTTAAATCACTTTGGTCATGATAATGACAGCTTCTATCTGCCAAAGAGACTGGTTAACACTAACAAATAATACTTGGTGTTTCTCAAGCAGGGTCTTTAAAGGGTGTCCTACTCCATTCCAGACACCTAATTTGTATCTTGACCAGAAGGACAGCTTTCGGCCATTAGAGTGACAAATGTCAAAGCTAAAGTCTGATGACGACACCTGGGTGCCTCTTGTAGCTCTGAAGGTCCAGTTTATCCATTAGTTGGCTCGTCTTCTGAGAATGAAAGAGGGGCAGAAATGGCCATTTGGTGTGTCAAAACATGCAGGGCATGGGACATAAGCAAGGGCAGGTTTGAAATAACAACCAGCTTTTCCTCAGGCAAAAGAAGAAAAAAAAACACTGTGTATTACTTAGAAATACAGAACATCATGTTCTGGTGCTGCAAGTCTTTTCCCACTGTTTTTTCATAACATATAAGGCACTGTACAGGTGCAGAAGAACTTACAAAATGAAACACTCAAGTTATGAGGAACCTCAAATGGAACAAATGGAAAGTATTTTCATTTGTAATTTAACTGAAGAAGGACAAACTCATCCTATGTATTACCTCATATGTTTATCCTCTTTTTCCTGTTTAATGTTTGAAAAAAAATGGCAAAAGATTCACAAAACATGCAGATTCTTTACAGAGAAGGAAACACTTTCATGGGGTCACTTTTTCCATATGATGTCATAGTCTTGATTGACCCAGGATTTGTGGGCTTTCAACTTCTTTATGCTAGACATATAAAACCAAGTGGCCTGATGGACTTTTCCTACAGAAAATAAACCACAGTAAAGCAAGTAAAACAAAAACAGGATTTCCCTGACTGAATTTTAATCTGTTATATATGTTTCACAACAACAACAAAAAATCTTTAGGGAACAACTAAGTATCTGAACCTGTGTTTAAGAGAGGGCAGAATGTCAAATGGGCAAAACGAGGGGTTATAGGTTTATGATAGCTTGGAGTTTCTGGAATGCCCTCGCTTGACAGATATATTACTGTTTGGTTTTTAATATAGGCCTTTAAAAATCACACAAATGACATAATGTTACTGGCCAGTAGCTGAGCTAAAGACCTTGGAATGACTTTCTTAACCAGTGTAGGGTTTCTATACAAAGAGTGAGATTAATCCGAATCGAGAGGAGCTCCCGTATGAATTGCACTGTATCGTAGCTCATAAATCAGGTTTCATCTCATTTTTGAGTGGTCTTATTCAAGTAATAGATGTAGTTTCCTTGATTCCATTCATACAAATTGTAAATGGTGGACAGTCTGGATTGTGGGAAATCTTATTCATGTTTTACTCCTGTGTCAGCGGGAAAGGTTTTTGAGGAGTATTTTTTAAATCAGAGGAAACCATTTCATAGATTTAAAACTTATAATTTCAGGTTTTACCAAGGATGTTAACAACGCCGTCTGAACCCTAGATCCTTCCAGGAAAAGGCCTCTCTTGAATGTTTGGTTCTCACTCTCAAAATTCGACCACAAAACCCTGTAAAGAGTGGATATGGGACAATTAACATTCACCCCACTATTTACATTACCCAGTTTGAGCTGGCAGTACAAAATGTCAATAAAAAAGGGTTTCAAGGTCCTAAAGACATGAAAAACATCTAAAGATATGACAGACAAGGACACAGTTGTCTGCTTTTTTTTCAGGGATAAATGGAATGATTATCGTAAACAGTGAAGGTATTTCACACTTGATTAAATTTGGTGTAATTTGATAAACCTTTCTTTTAAACTGTTAAAGAGTGGTAATAAAAGCCCAATGACATTACAGTCCTGATGCTGAGGATCAGACATCTGGTACATCGTAACATGTTAAACAGAAAAACAAGAGATGTTGTTCTTGCTAGGGGTGTAATTTAATGAATTTGAATTATGTATGAACTCGTTGGTAAGGTCATGCATGATGGCACAAAATACCTGTTCTGAGATCATTGAATCCATTTATTGTTAGCAAATCATACAAGCAAGTCAACTCAAGATACAGTTACTAATTTAGTTTCAGTTACATAATCTCTAATGATATGGCTGGACACAAACTGCATCATTTCATTTACAACAATTGCTCTGTGTTTTCTGCGGCTGCCTGAATTAGTACAGGACAAAGTCACTCTCTTTAATCTTGCAAGAGGCTCTTTATATTGTATCTTTGTATCTTAAGTATTGCATTACAAACATAACCACATAGCAAAAACTAATATCAATGCAACACTTACCTCTTTGTTATACAATAACATATGTAAATGCCTGAAGTTTTTTCATAGCAAACTTTTGTGAATATCATGTAGCAATAATTTGTTCATCCATTACTGGAGTGAGGAGAACAGGATTCCCCCCCCCCCCCCCCCCCATCATTTCCACAATAGCAAGTGGTATTTTAAATATTTTGGAATAAAAAGTACATTTTTGCAGCTAGTATTAAATATTAAATCATATTTTAAAACTTTTTCATATTCTTTCATATTTTCACATTAACGTTCATCACATCATACCATAGCATAGGATTTTGAAAAAGGTTTTCATATTTTAAAATAAAAATCGATATACAATAGGCATTTGAAAAGTAGCAAAAATAATGGCATATTCAAGACAGTTAAAAACTTTCCATTGATAAAAGTTTCCAAAACAGTTTAAATTTGACCATATACTTAAAAACTAAATAAAATAAACCCCTGTAAATACAAAACCTCCCAGAATCTCCTAAGGAAGCTACAGGATATGTGCTCCACTGAACGAGACATTTCCATCCTGAGAGAGAGAGAAAAACATCTTTTCTCAATGTTTAGACTGGTTTAGGTTTTATTTTTGTTGTTGTTGTTGTTTTAAATCATAATTTCAGCTCTGTTGAATTAATCTAGTCTAAAATATGCTCCATCCCCCATGAGCAGTGCGGTTACGGAGAGGGAAAAAAGTTGTTCATTGTCATGACGAATAATTCCCCTCAGATGTGAGTGTCAAGTAACAGGTATGTATTGTGCTACTTTCATTTACTACAGACAGACATCTCTTGCGCTCTAAGCTAACTGCAAACGGCAAGTCAGACAAATAACAATGCAAACTGTCTCAATTTAAACATCATTCAATGAAACTTCCTTCAGAAAAGAAGGAAGACCGTTCATCCATTGGGGCGGGAGCTTGTGACTCATTCAACTTCCTCTATAGTAACGCATGGAAGAGTGAAGCGCGAGAGTTCTATCATTCGGTGCTTTGAGAGAGAGCTGAACACTTCTGCACACCCGTGAGGAGCAACAGGACTACAGAGCTATTAAACAGGCCAGCTAAACTGACCCCCAGCGCACTCGACACGGACAGAGACTGAAAGAGTTTTAACGGGTAAGCGCACTTCTTAATTTCTTATTCCCCAGTTATTTACATTTAAACGCACATGACAGAGAGCTAATGATTTTCAAACCGTTTTTCATTCATAACCAGAGAGTAAAAATCGATGACTTGTTCGCCTGTGAAAGTTTTCATTCATCCAGGTTATGGTAGCATGTCTTAGAGAAGTATTAGAAAGTTAACTGTTTTACCTCAGTAGTGTACTTGTAAAATCCTATTTTTGACTAACTCTTAACACTTACTAATGGATAATTAAACTAATGGATAAACACTCCATGGATAATTTAAGTGAAAAATATGGAATGGAAGAAAATCCTAGCATCACCTGTTAAAAGTTTTCTCATATTGAACTTTAGTGTAAAATATAATTCATTCTAGGCCATTCATTTCTCATGTGTGTGAGAGAGAAAGACTATTATCATCACCTTCCACTCTCCCTTAAGTCAGAGCTTCACGACAAACATATGGTGAACTTTTTGTACTTCACACACTTGTAATTCTCAGAGGAATCTGACACACGTGTCACGACATGACAGTTATTTGTGTAAGTTTTCTGACAGTCAGATCTCAAATCTTCATTTGCATTAAATGCACACATGCAGATAACCATTAGAAAAACAGAACAAAGGCATACATGCTGTGGGGGTCTGACATATTCCTGAGTTTAGTCAAAGCTGATCCAGGTTGGAACTTGATTGCTCATCTTTGAACACACCTCATCCCAGAACATTTTGCATTCCAAAGCGTAGTGAATACTTTCAGTAACTCCACGTAAGGTTCCGG
Organism: Acrossocheilus fasciatus; assembly: GCA_036784905.1. Taxonomy (NCBI): domain Eukaryota; kingdom Metazoa; phylum Chordata; class Actinopteri; order Cypriniformes; family Cyprinidae; genus Acrossocheilus; species Acrossocheilus fasciatus. The sequence continues at coordinate 24,872,409 of CM071953.1, forward strand.
TTGCAAATTACTTCAGACAGCACATTTTTACAGCCCTTTTTACGGAGGTAATAATATATAAGCCCATTGAGAATGATAATATTTATGGTTTTCATTTTTTATTGGTTTATTTCATAATATGTGGTGTGTGTTTATAGAAAGTAACATTGAGTTAAACATAAAACAGGAAATGGGTTACGCATATCAGTGAGAGATGTGATTCATAAAGACACACCTTGAGTGATTGGAAACAGGTGAGTGGAAATAGTTTATCTATAAATGGGTGGGTCCTCTTGATATATCCGATCCTCTGATGATGACTAAACTCCTTTGGCATAGATTTGTCATTTAAGCAATACTTTCTGTCTCAGGAAAGTCTTGACAAGACAGACAACAGGGCAAAAACTGCAGCGAGTAGGTCAAAAAAGTTGACAGGAAGAGCAGAACTGCGTCCTCCACTCATTTCCTCTTTCTTTTCTATTTTCAAGCCCAGCTGCTGAGACTGGCCTCTGTTCTCTGGCATCCTGTAGACATTGCACAGGCAGCGAGTCAGTTGTCTCACATTCAGTGACTCATTGAGCTTTTAACCCTTAAAGTGTTTTTAATGAGTTGTGCTGTGCGTTTTAAGTGTAGTATGGCTTGTGCTGGCATGCATATGTTTGTGTGTGCGTGAGAAAAAAGCAGAGAGACCTTTGAGGTGCATCACTGTGTCTTTTGGTGCATTAAGAAGCCTTTGAAACTGCTTACCTCAGAGCCAGATTCCCATGTTGTCTGCCGCCAGCCCTCTGCCATTACATTCCCATTCATTATTCCAAGAGGGGGAGTTCAGAGGTGCTTGTGGAGAAACAAAATCATCCCATTGAAACTTAAGTTCTATGCCTCTCATATACATGCCACAAACTTTATGAGGCCTTAGTGTGTCTCATAGTATCACTGATTTAACTGTCTACTCCATAGCAACTGATTGCCACATGCAATATGAAACTCAATACTTTATCCAAACACTTGCTTATATGCCAGTCCTTTATACTGTAATTATAATTACAAAATTAATGAAATTGAACATGCTACTGTACTGTGATTCATTATATATTGTATTTATTACTATATTACTAGCTTCTAAGCCAGCTTTAAAAGTGTTCAGCGCTTTATCTGCCACAACAAAGTGTCTTTATTTGGGGGCTTTTCTCTGCAAATATTGGTATATGCCATTAATTCATTCAATTTTAATGCATTTTATGCAATTAATTCAATTATTTTAATATTATTATAATAATTATAATAAATTTTTTTTTTTCAACAAAATTATTACTTTATTCAGCAAGAATGCATAAATTGATCAAAGGATTTAGCACAAAATTTCAGCTGGACAAAAATACATTTTAAAAGAATTAATATTTAAAACTGTTCAAATAACTGTAGGTTTGTGAGAATATCTTTGAAAAGGAGAAAAAAGAAAAATGTAACCTATATCATTTACATATTTACTATAACTATATTACTATATTATTTTTAATTTAAATGACCTTTCATACAATTGAAAAAGATATAGAAAGTTTTTTATTCCAACTTTCCCGTCTCCACCATATTCTGTACATATAAAAAGTGCTTCATTAAAAGTGGCTTGTGAATAACTCATCATATTGTCCATCAAAGAAATCTAAGTTCGTAAATTGGGCCGTATTTCATTTTGTACTAACCACAACAGGGCTTCCTCTTATAAGGGCTATGGTTTCTGAAGTGTCCTGCTGTGCCAACAAAATTTGGTTTGTTATTTTTCTAAAGAGTCTTCTTGTGGTTATAAATCCATGCACACTTTGGTAGTCTGTAAGGTCCATAAAGTCCGAAAAAAGTCCATAAAGTGTGATGTTGTCATCTTCAGAGTATGTTTTTTGGTGTCTAGAATATTCAGACCCATCAGAAACTGAAGGACGATGAAAATGCATTTGTTTTTTCTCTGTTGGGTCAGGGCGATGCGACTGCAGTGTGATCATGGCCACATTCTTTGGAAGCACTGTGTTTTGTTTTCGGAAAGCTTTATCTTATGCTGGGACTGTTGTTCATCAGTGACAGGACAGAGCGCAATGCATTTTATGACAAGTTTCCCATAAAGTGAGCTCTGTGAAAACTGCGTATACTTGGCAGTTATATTTATGCAAAAAATGGCATATTGTTCTCACTATATATACTATATACAGCAGCATTAGAAAGAGTAGTGTGGTATTCTATTCAAAAACTGCCACTTGTTTGGTCACAACATACACTGAAAGTAGTTGTCCATTCACAAGTCACAGCACAACACACAAAAAGAGCGTACATGTGTGCCCAAGCCATAAACATTTATCAGACGGTCCATATGCAAATCAATTGGACTGAACATCTGTCCATCAATAAAGCAGCTCTGTAGTCAAATGTGTAAGATAACGCTAAGCCAGAGACAATAAACCCTTTAATTCATCTCTAAAAAGAGTGCCAGATGAAGCAATGTGAATTCAGATGTCTTGAATTGAATAACACATACCAGTACACTGTGTTTACTGTCTTCTTTACATCATGAGTTATTGTGTCAACTCTGGGACTGTCCCATACACAACCTCGCTGTGCGAAAATCTCAGAATTCAGACTTTTTGTGTTCTACTGCTACATTTCTTTAAAAATTACTCATGGTGGACATATAACTGGTTGTTTGGAGGGTTAACTTTGAATTAAGGGAAGTTACTGGGAGTTTCCTGCGGGGGACTCCAGGTGCATCTGTGATCCAGTGAGATGGTGGCTTCCTCCCAGACTGAGGAGAAAGAATGGATGAAATCAGATCCTCGCAGCCTGGGCCCCAAGAGACGCGACCCTCTGCTCGGTGTGCTATCTGCTCACTTGTACTGTTTGTTTACCTTTCCCCTCTCTTCCTCTCGCAGGCCTTATTGTCCTTCATGGACGGTTAGTGCCTTGCTCTGAGCCACTTGTTGTTAAACTCCTTTGTCTGTCTTTCTTCCGGTCACTTCTCTACAACACTTATCGTTTAGTCCGATATGCTGCTCTGTGCCACTGTGTCAATGGGTCAAGATCCAGCAGGTTATACCCCTTCTAGCAGGCTATACTATCTGGCTTAAAAAAATGTCTTTTTCCATTTTGTAAAAAAAAAAAAAAAAAAAAAGATTTGAGTGGGAAACGTTAACAGAACCCATTCTGATAATGGTTCTCAGACTGCTGATGTGAACAGAATATAGTACTAAAATACTGTGACGATGTTTCCTGCACTACTATTCAGTGTTGCCACAATACTGTTAATTATTATATAGCGCAGAACATATAGCACAATCAGTGTAGTCTGATTTCCGAACAAATGACTCTTATTACTCTGTTTTAATGAATCAAAACCATAGACAGTACAACGAATGTCATCTGATTCCTAAACAAATGACTCTTATGAGCTGCTTTGTTTTAGTGAACTAAAACCATAGACTGCAACTAATATAATTCGAATCCCAAACAAATGATGAATCAAATCAATAGCGAATCAAAACTATGGGCAACTAGTCCGAAATCACGAATACATGACTCTTATAAGCCGCTTTGTTTGTTGCATGTGTTACAGTTACATGTGTAACTAGTGTAGTCCTATTTCTGAAAAAAAAAAAAAAAACTCTTATTAGTGGGTTCTTTTTAGAAAATTAAACAAATACAGTTTACTTGCTGCATGTTAATGCTTAAGGCTTGGGAGACTTAAATCAGTCCAGTTACAGACATTGTGTTTTCAACGTAGTTTTGTCGGTAGTATTTTATAAAAATAAATGAATGAATGATGACATATGTTGCCATATTTTTATTTTAGGATTTAAATTGAATATAGTTATGTCCAATTGTTGGATTCTATTTATGTTGCCTTTTAAAAGACTGCAAAAAGTCAATTAAAAAGTCTGTGTAAACAAAATTTGTAAAAATTAGTTTTACGTTTATTATGAACAATATCTCATCATTTGAAAATTGAATTGCATTTGTTTTCCCCAAATATGCCTTAGTCAAATATACTAAATAAATCATTAATGGAACCAGACTGGGAATCAAGTCCTTGCGATTCCAATTATAAGCAGGCATTCAAAACTTGCTGAATCAGACCTTACAAGTGTGATTAGCAATGCCAGATGGCATGTGTCTGTATGCATGAGTTGCGTCAGTAAACATCTGTGGGTTACACGGATTAAGCAATTGCCATTTTTCTAATGGTCAATGCTTATTATGTCTGTCATACCAGCTGTATCACAAACAACAGATGCTACTGTGCAATCTATCCATCCACACTCGTTTGTCACCCAGCCACAGTCCCTGATTCACCTTTGACGCACCTCATCTCATCTCAGATCCAGGAATCCGGTCATCCTAGAGGTGTGGGCTGTAATAGACAATGTAAGCGGTCCGGTCACAGGGTTGGGTTCTTTCACTCCTCGTCTCGTGCACATATCACCAACTCCCAAGAGGAAAATTTCCCAAATCTGTCAGAGGGATGCATTCAACCTGACAATGAATACCCACATTGGAACGTAAACACTGGTCCGTACTTGTAACAGTCACATAAAACGTGTCTTGTTGGCATTCTCAAAGCTATGACTGTCAAACTTACAGTAACATGCTATCAGAATCAGAGTGAAATATGTGTATAGCAGCAGGGAGTTTCCTGTAAAATCTGGATCCAGCGCAAATAAAATCTGTAGTTTAGGGATGTTGAAAAACCAAAGCCATGGTGCACAGCTGTAGAAATCACAATGAACTATCAAATTGTTTAATAATTGTTTCATAAAAAATAAATAAACATGGGCTATCTCTAAAAAAACAAAACAAAAATTCTACATTTTGATATATTGACCATGCAACATAGTAAGGAAAAAGCATATCTTACCTGAGCATTAACAGCACATTATAAATAGTGAATAGGGATGTTGGTTGATACAAACTGCTCTGTTCATCTTCATGGCTGGGAGTTTTTCTCCATCTGACGATGACTCACCACATGCTGGAAACTTATGGTTCAAACATCTGTCCTGCAGACTGATTATTTTGACTTGATTTATTCTTGCTGATAAATCAAACTGTTTTTAATGTTCCGTCTGTTCTGCCACCCTCTCCGACTTGATGGAATTAGTCAGCTCTTTGCACTCCACACAGAGAACCTTTATCAGTGACATCAGTTTTAAGTATTTAAAAACACATTTCTGAGAGAAAAAACATTCTGAGGTCACAAAGTGCACTGCAGTAAGAAAACAAGTGTACTGAAAAAAATTGGAATGGAATTTACAAATTTTCCTCAGAAATGTAGTATTTTTCACAAATGATTACAAAGAAACATTGAATTGAAAATGACATTTTGAAGTAGACAGACTAAAATTCACAGCGTAACAAGCACTTTATATTAAACAGATGCAGCACTTACATTTTTACTGTTATTCGTGTTAACATGCAAAATGCAACATCCACTTGAATGCAAGTCAATTATTTAGTGCTGCTGTTGCCATTAAACTTAGTAGTAACTTAATAGTTGTTGTTGGACATCAAATTTAGGGTTTAAATATTATAAATATTAGTTGCCTTATATCTTGCAATCTTGCATTATAAATGTGAAATTTTCTTTTAAAACACATACTTTTATTTACAACTTCCATTAAACAAAGGTAATAACTGGCCAAATAATCATTCAGCAAGAGCATCTCTACATGGCAATTTAAAATACTTTTACTGTCACTATGTCTTTTACACATGCTCAGTTACAAACAGAAAAATGTGACTCTTGAGCTGTAATTTGTCAAGTAGGGTCAATTTGATCCAGTAAAAGCTCTGCTGGCTCTTCAGTGGTAAAAGCACAGAAGCATTAAGAGAATAGTAAACTAGATGTACAGTGTAGGAAAAATTAAAACTAATATTTAGATTTGAAACCACTGGTTGTGAATCAGAGACTGCGGCCCAGCTGCTTAACTTTTTACTGGGCCTGGAATCGTCAAGAGGAGCCATTAATTCTCCAACAAGCCATTTATAAGGATTAATCACAATCATTACATTTTACACATGCAATTCACCACCACACAGTTCCTGTTGTTGCACAGGGCTTATCTTGCCCATGCACACACATGCACAGATCCACATGTGTAGGCAGATACATTTATGCACATTATAGGGTGCCAAGTCTGGATTGCAAGTGCTGATCACTTCCCAATGCTTAATTAGCCTCCACATCTGTAAGAGATGAGAGCAAATGGCTGTGACATCATTTCAGATGAGAGGAAATCTGACTCAAGTGTTTCCATTCCGTGTTTGTGCATCTGTTTTGTGTTTGTATGTAGTGATGAATGACTCAGTTTGGTTGCTTTTGGACTTCTAAACAGACCTTGACTTCGACAGCATACGAGCTGTCATGATCTTTTATGGAGCACGATGAACCGGCTCGCCCTTGCTGACCTACGGAGCACACTGCAATGGAATGCATAAAAAAACCAGCACTTGCTAGGATCGCTTCTGAAATTTTCTGAAAGTCTCCTTCCCCTCCGATTTATGCTGATGTTTATGTGATGCACAGCTGTGCGAGAGTGTTTCCCTCTTAAGTAAACAGCTGCAAAATACTTGCATCACGGAGAAATCTGGTAGTGCAATGCAGATGCATGTGTGAATAGTCAAATGCACTTCTAGGTATGACTGTAAACATTCAGTTTGTCGTAAGAGAATATAAACAGGCAGATCAATTTTGAAATTGTTCAATTTCTTTTTTCTTTGTTTTTTAATACTTTTGTGTAAACCTTGACACATTCATTTGAAATAGAAATACTGTATTTTGTAATGTTATACAAATCAATTTAATGCACCCTTGTTGTGTAAAAGTATTCTATTCTTTTTATTTTTTTATTTTTTTTAAGGCTTTCTTACCCTAAACTTTTGGAATAGGCGTGTTTCCACAAAAATATTAAGCATTAACTTACTATTTTCAGCATTGACTATTATAAGAATTTTTCCTTGAGCAGTAACACTAACCACGAGGCTATTGGCGCCAACAAGTCCTTTTAAAATCTAAAAATATTTTACAATATTACTGTTTTTGTGCTTGGTTTTGTACTTCTTTCAAAAAAGAAAAATTATTCTAAACCAATTTGACTCATAGTGTGTATATGTGACCCTGGACCACAAAACCAGTCTTAAGTCGCTGGGGTATATTTGTAGCAATAGCCAAAAATACATTATATGGGTCAAAGTTATCAATTTTTCTTTTATGCAAAAAATCATTAGGATATTAAGTAAAGATCATGTTCCATGAAGATATTTTGTCAATTTCTTACCGTAAATATATCAAAACTTCATTTTTGATTAGTAATATGCATTGCTAAGAACTTCATTTGGACAACCTTAAAGTTGATTTTCTCAATATTTAGATTTTTTTTGCACCCTCAGATTCCAGATTTTCAAATAGTTGTATCTCGGCCAAATATTGTCTGATCCTAACAAACCATGCGTCAATGGAAAGCTTATTTATTCAGCTTTCAGATGATGTATAAATCTCAATTTCGAAAAAATTGACTCTTAAGACTGGTTTTGTGGTCCAGGGTCACATATATGTATATGTGCCAAAGAGAATCATGGCATTTGTATTGATAGCCACTAATTTTTGGTGACAATCCTACCTGGCACAGAGGTTTTAAAGGGGTATGATGAGATTTCATGTTTTCCTTTCTCTTTGAAGTGTTACAAGCTGTTCATACATAGATAAGATCCTTAAAGTTGCAAAGACTAAAGTCTGAAACCCCACATGTCTATGTCGCTGTGTGGGAAGATTTGCATAACACTGCCCAAATGTATACGCAAAGAAAGAGGGCGTGATTTTTACTCTTGCTGTAGTATTGTTGCTGCTGCTGGTGCCATGTCCTGGAGACGCTGTGTTTCGTTGTGAAAGCGAAAGTACTTTGTTTGGGCTTCCAAAAGAGGAAATCAGTGGTTCAGTTGTATTTACAACACAGTTCCAGAACAGTTCAACCCAAATATTAGAGTGTGTGCTGCGCATTTTACGGAGGACTATTTTCTGAACCTAGGAGAGTAGCCTACAATGTCAACTGTGCACAAAGGCTGTTTCTATAAAGTGGGGCAATTCCAACTTTGCAAGGACAGTCTGGCTCTTATGACTCAAAGTCTGTATGTTTTTATATTTAAAGAATTTCCCACTGACTATTCAAACACAAGTTTTGAGCTGTGTAGGGTAGCGCTTGTTGTTTGTCATTTCTCCGATCACAAATGCAGACATGGTAATGTTTATGCGGCGCAATGCAACACGACGCATAAAAAGACAGTATAAGTCATTATAATCAGTAATTATGTCCCCACTGGATGCAACAAATGCCTCATTTATAATGGCTTTTATTGTTTTTGTGTCATCGTGCCGGGACACGGCATCACAATTTGGTAAGGGGGCGTAACATTTCCGTTACACGCTTGAGGTATTCGGCCAATCACAATGCACTGGATAGCTGGCCAATCAGAGCACACCTCGCTTCTCAGAATGATGAGCTTTGTAAAAATCGTCACGTTTCAGAAAGGCGGAGCATAGAGGAGCAACAATAATGTACAGTATGTGGAAAATAATGTGTTTTCTGAACCTTAAACCACATAAACACATTCCATTACACCAAATACGCAAAATAATGTTCTTTTTAGCAACGTCATATGACCCCTTTAAAGAGATGTATTCTTTTCGCAATGTTCCATAGAGCTGTCACCTTCTGTGAGTGAACACCTTCACAGGACTTTCGCTGACCATGGCTCGGCACTTCACAGAAGTCCATAAATGGGAGAAAGTGTCCTTGTTGTGTCTATAAAAGGATGGCGGCTATAGTGGATAGAATGATGAAGATGATTTAGTGCAGAGGGCCTGGATAAGAGCAGAGGGATGAGAAAGCAAAGACACTTGTTGTCTGACACTTGTTGACAAGGCTGCTTTGAGCAAAACCTTGAGAATACAAAGACAGAGCCCCTTTGAATGCTTTAGTGATTTGCAGTTGCACGTGAAGACTACCAAACCATGAATTGCTTTTTAAACACACTTCTCAACCATCGTCATATTTGGATGCAGAGTATGTCCACATGCCAATAGTGTCAAAACTCAATCGCTCCCAATATAATCAACAGTGCTGTAGCATTTGGACCAATCAAACACATAATTTTTCATTAGATTTAAAAAATCAATTAATCATTAGTTTAACAAATAATCACAGACCCCTCACCCAATACACATACTGGGTGCCAGTATGTCTGTGAATGACTCCAGGCCCCAGTTACCATGACAACCAGGGCACTTTAGCCAGACCAGATAAAATTTATGACCTAATGGCATGTTGAGAGTTCTCCCTCTCACCATCTTTGAACCTTAGGAAAGACATTATGCCATGAAAATGGACTCTTCTCTAATTAATTCATAGAAAAACCTTTCTTTGAATGAACACACATATCCTTCAGGTCATTGTGTATATTATTACTGTTCTTGTATATGTTCTTGTGTATTGTATACTGTTTTATGCATGCTTATGATAGATCACTAGTTAATTCACCTCACTTATACCATGTTTGGTCTCTATTGATTTGTCTTTGGATGATCTATTTGAGTGTGTATATTATATGTTGATACCTATGCAACATATTAGTGTTCTAAGAATCTTTACTAGTTTGTATATCAACTTCCGATCCAGTTACATATGCAAATGACCATGCTTGGAGACAAAGAGTCGTCCAAAAATTCAAGACACCATTGGCTCTTTGAGACCCGAAAGGAGTGACCTCTAGCAGATAAAGCTCTCACATCAGTGATCCGCCTTCCAGTTTGCGGTTCTTTTAGATCCTAAAAGGATGAGGAGGATGTGAGCTCCTCAGCAACCCTTAAATTTTGCGCCAGGCCTTAACTTTCCATTCAACAAAAGATCCTCGGATCTCAGCAGATCTCTTTCTTGGCTCTTTTTCATTTTCTACCTGGGTAGAAACTCCCAATCACCATCGAGTCAGGACATCTTTGGAATTCATCACTCTTCAACCCTGAAGAACATGATCGCAAGTCCAAAACCTTGAAACCATCAAGACTTTCTTCCGAGACTGCATCCGGACACTCGTCAACGACACTCGTCAACGACATTTAACTAAACGAAACGGAGGTTTAGTATAAGCTATAGACCCCGTTATAAACTGTGCTGATGGTTTTTACTCAGGTGGTTAACTGACTGTTTCCATAACTGCATTCTCTGGTTTCTCTATTGCCTTCATTCATCCACTTTAGCTCCCCTTTGTATGTACGTGTGTATGTTTGTTTGTTTGTTAGACTAGTTTGTGTTAAGTGTTTAGTTAATAAAACTCTTGTGCACAAATTACATGAGTTTCTGATTGGGATGCTCTGATCAGGCTTTTTGCAGCCGATACAGTGTACCGATTTCTTGTCATGGTGATCGGCCGATACCGATGTGGATTCTGATGCTTCAAGCATTATATAACATATGTAATAATGTTATATAAATAATCACAAAAATTATTCCTTATACAGTGAACATTTTAATATTCATTTAAAATGGTGTTTATGCATAACATATGCTATATCCTCTAGTATTTTTAATCTAAAGCCAAACACGCTTTATTTAACCATGCCCTTTCTCTCTCCGGACGCGTGCCGGCGCCAAGTTTAAGAGCTGCGATGACGCGGTTATTCTAACAACAGAAACACAGTGAGCAGCAAAAAATTATAGATTACTTTCACTAAAATACAGCAGAAAACAACAATGCTGCAAATATAGTTATTTTTCTTTCTATCTATATTTATCCATCTATAACCTATGACTCTGAGTATTCAAACCAGATGTGACAAGATGTTTCTGATCTACATTTAGTGTTATTAAATCTGTAGGCTGAGAACATTTCTGCTCAAGATGAGAATGTTTTGATTATCCATGTTATGTATGTTAGAGAGAGGACAAAATAAATAGAAACATTTAAACTCCAACATGGAGAAGCCTAAAGCAACTCATAAGGTTTAATACTGTCCAATAAGACTGAAGAGGAAAAAGAACTAGAAACATTTTAAACTACTGAAAGAACAAAACGAAGTAGTTCGATCAAGGTTTATCCATGGGTGATGCGGATAATCCGCGGGTCAGATAATAAAAAAATGCATTCTGATTATTTGCGGGTGGATAAAATAAATCATAAATGATGTAAATATTAACTAATTTTTTAAAATACATTTTTCATCAGGCAGACAATTTGTGTGTGTTTTCGCCTGATCAGAAAGTTTCAGTGACAGAAACGGTAACATTCCAGATAAAGTTTGAAAGGAGTAAAGCCTGTGTTAATGCTATTGAGTGGGCTAATATGGCCAAAGAAGATATTTTTGTTTTATAAATAAATGGTAATTTAAAAGCAGCCCACGATCAACATATTATGTTACCGTTTACCCCTACGGCTCCGACGAGGTTTTGTTCCATCCTCCACGCTGTGACAACTAACAAAATACTATTTTTAGCCAAGCAGCGCGGAGAGCCGTTTCGGAAACGTGCTGCACCATGGCTGGTATAAACACAAGCACTGACTGCGGCCGCGATCAGCTCCGGTTCCCATGGAACGTGTGCAGTGATGCACAGATCAGCTCTAACATCACTGAATCTGCTGTTAAAACTGAAATATCCATTCAATCATCATGCAAAACATACATGACAAATAACAAATTTTTCATTGTTTCTCAAAACATTTTCACACTGGCAATGACATGACTGCAGCACCAAATCATTTATGTCCCCACGCATCATGTACGTCCTCATGCACTGACATCATCAAATTGCGATCTGTACGTGAGAGAGAGGCCAAATGTATGAGTACCAATCAAGTCATAAAATGTGATTATCGGCCGATACCGATCTCCAGCCGATCGATTGAAGCATCCCTAGTTTCTGATTCTGCCTTGCAAATTAATGTCCTTTTACGATTTTTGATCCTTACTACATGCTCTAATGCATTAATACTTAGGAAATTATTTTCTGTGGCCACGAGAATATCCTTTCTTAGAGTTGATATGAATCACTGAATGTTCGCTGGACGAACAGATTAGATGATGGCAATTTAATTCCGCTACAGTTACTACTAGCGGCTGATATAAATAATTGTAATTAATCATAATTAATTGTAATTATTTATGTACATTTCGCTTTTGAGCTAATTTGCTACAGTGCTGTCTGCACTGCATGCATGCAATGTTTTGATTTTTGCAGTGCTGACAGCTGGGTTGATTATAATGGAGACCATCTAGTTTTGTTGCATTACGTCACATCCTGTCATGCTGTTTGCATTACAGATGGTCATTTTCCTCTTATAGCTTTGGAAAATCTTTCTCTGAAAGTTATGCATCTCTCGTCTCTAAAGAGAGTAAACCATATAAACTTGATTAGTAAACACTGCCTCTCCAGAAAAGAGGTCAAAGCAGTCCTGTATTAGGATTTTTCCCAAATAATAGGTCTTAAGAGGAGTTGTTAGAGAGGAATTAAATTGACGGAATTGGAATGAGGGTTCTTCAATGGAAACAATAACATTGTGTTTCTCCCCATGGCATGAAATTGCCATTCTTTTATATACAAGAGACAGAGGGATATTGAACCAGTGCAGGAAAATGGATGAAATGCATAATTACACAAAACAAGAGCCAGATTGCCTACACTCAAATGCAGGAGCGCTGACACTAAAAGCCATTGCCTCACTCTGAAAATATCTAACTGCTAAATGTTAAGCTTAAAAGCCTTTTTAAAAAGCCATATACTGTTTATGATTATTACAACAGAAAAAAATACTTAAACTTGTAAGAATGGGAATGCAGATATTTAATAATGTACATTATGCTCTACATACAGGAATATTACATAGAGCAAAATGCCTTGACTCTGAACTAGGCTGCAAGCTCAGCCCAAAAACTGCAGTCTTTCCTATTAATACGCAGCTGTCTTGACAAAATCTATATTTTTGGATGATCTATGATGAGATTTTCAGAAAGCCATGTGCAGAACCTGGCGCCACTCGCCACCTAAGACCGATGTCTTTACGTCTGGCTTTGGGTCTGTTTGGCTGTCTGCATATTCATTTATCTGTGGTGAGCTGCTCCACTTGGCCTAAAAAATGCACAACTGCACCGTGGAACTCAGTTTGTCAAGTAAATCAACCAGGTTTGTTTTAGTAAGTGGAACAGATGGAGGTTATAAAGGGTTGTGGGGTTTAATGAGGTTGGAAACATCATGGCAGAAAGCTGTGGATAGAGGAAGGTACCCGAGTTTGATAGACACTTAGATGAGGCCTTCTGATTTGATATCTGCATAATTATACAGTCTTATCTGCATTTGCCAAACTACCTATGCTAACGTTTTTTGTTTCCACTCAAGAACGTACATTTTATCACTTGCAATGAACAAGGCACTGAAGACAAATGGTGTTTTTGCATGGCTGCATGATAAAGAGAGTCCCACGTGACGCAGCGAGATAAGACCATGATGAATTGCCCTTCTTATCCTCTGCAAAGTCAAAGAAATGTATTTTTTTCCAACTTGCCCCATCAGACTAAAAAATCACATAAGCAATCAGTGTATAGTATTACAGTACTTACTGAGTGCCTTGAAACAGACTTACTCATATCTGTGAGATGACAACTCCTACACCATAGTATATCGTTCCAGCTAGGTGAATGTATGCTATGCTAATTTGCGTGCTAATTTCAGTCCTTTGAATGCATTGTGAAAAGCTGTAGTTACACACATACAAGTAAAACCATTGTGATGGTACAACTAGCGCAGACTGGTGGGTCATTAACGCAAATTGATGATATTCACAGTGTTAAACTACTTGGTACAAGGTGATTGGTTCATATTGCATATGCAGCCAATGAACTTACTGCTTTACATTTAAATGACTCGTTCACATTTACTAGAGCAGTTTGCAGCGCACTTTCAGAGTTCCTCTAAAACCCTCCACCTTGCCCAGCTCCACCTGTGTAGATCTGCTACGGGTTATTATACATGCTATTTATGCAGCAGCAGTATGTCTTAAATACTTACAGCATTGTATCAGTGTATGTATTGGCAGTAGTAAGTCCCTGTACTTGATTTGTAGCAGCAGCAGCAATCTACAACAACAGCAATAACCAGAAGCAGCATAGCAGATCTATTCCGCCAAGACCAAAAACATTGACATTGTCATATCCAATACCATGCTAAAATCTTCAGAGAGTTGTCATATAGGAATAAAATAGTGAGTGTTTTATAAAAATAGTGTGCACAGTCCTGTTCCTGGAGATCTACCTACCTGCAGAGTTCAGTTCCAATCCAGCTCCAACACATCTGTCTGTAATTATCAAGTGCTCCTGAAGATCCTAATTAGCTGGTTCAGTTGTATTTGATCATGGCTGGAGATGAACTTTGCAGGAAGTTTGCAGGAACCAGGAACAGGATTGGGCACCCCTGTTTTAACGTCCACCAAGTTATTAACCTACCATTGATCCGGAAACTGACCACAGGCGCCATGGGAACTGCAGAAGAGATCGACAGGAGGTTACCCACAATTACCTCACCCACCTTGGAACTCTAGGACTTGGGTTTCTGCTGTCACTTGACCTAATTTTAGTACCACTGAGATTCAAACTTAGGATGCCAGTGAAGGGACACAGCCACATATATGACATTTTAGCATTAGTTTTTGGTGTAGCTGGATTGAGCAGTTTTACAATCAAGGAACAGGAACTGGCGAATTAAACAACGACCTGTACAGGCACAGTGCAGAAGTCTGAGCTTGTAGTCTGAAGTAATGCTTCTCCACCAGCCCCACCATCTTGAGAATGACAGAAGGGATTTTGGGGGATGGTGTAGCGGATGGTGGGGGCACAACTGTTTGATTTATGGTCACCTTTGAAGTGAGCTCCTTCCAGCAGCGTGGCCAGTGCTCTGCTTTCTGGTGCCTGGAGCTCAGTCCCCTGGAAAAAAAGACCCCTGGAGGTCAACAACACCCACTGCCGTTTGCATGCAAAGTATACACTTCCTCATTTTATGGCAATTTATAGGCATGCGTCTAGCCATGTGCTAACGTTTTTTTTTTTTTTTGGTTTTTTTTTTTGTTTGCTTTTCTGCATGTGACATTTATCTCGAAGGTTACAGAAAACGTGGCAAGAAAAGAGAAGGAGAAGACGAGGAAAAGAAGGGAGGTGGTCAAGATGAGTCCTTGGAGAGTCATAAAAGAGGAGCAAGGGAGACATGTTTAAGCCCAATCCAGCCGCCAATGGCGGTTGTGTTTTTCTTAGATCCTTCCACTGGAAAAAAAAAGTGTGTTTGCACATGTGCGCACATGTACATGCAAGTCTATATTTAGGAGCATTTATTTCCTTCTTCATTGAGTTGAAACAGTGTGATTAACTCAGATTCTTTGCTTGTAGTTTAGCAAAGTAAATTAAACAGTAATAGAGTGATTAGGATTTTGTCAGGATTGTAATATTTTGCAGTATTGACTGGCTATGTATTTAGTACCTACTCATAGGGATGCACTGATACTAAAAGTCTGTATGATATTTCATGTTATGGCCCATAACCAATATAATATATTTCTATAATATTTTGTCTAAAAAATAAAAATCTAAGTCTTTTAAAAAATAAAATGAATGTAGGCATCACAAAATTGTGGGTATTAATAATATGAAATATAATAATTTTGAGATTTGCTAAAGATTACATTTAACAGTGTTATTTAAATTATTTTTAAAGATTAACTAAATAGAAAAAAACTGTCAGATTGATAAACAATATATTGTGCATCCCCAATGTAATACTGTTTTGTTGTAATGACAAGACCAAAGAGTGATACAATAAACTATTACAAATATTAATAGTAATGACAAATAATGGTAAATCAGTTGCCAGGGACAATCGTCAGTTTAGCAGTCATTTTACAAATATATTTGACTGCAGAAATCTTATACAGACCAGTCAGAATCAAGTATTCCAGAGTGCTATAAAATAGTTTTTCATTCATCCACCATTGGGAATTAGACCTGACAGTCTTGTGCAGTTCATTTCCAAACTTTATCGCATTATATAATCTTATCTAGTCTGTTGGATTAGAAGCGGGCCAGTGTGGGGTTGTGGTTACGCTGTGGAAAGCAACCACCAGCTGAGTTAGAGAAGAAATGTGTGTATGCAGCTGCTCTGAGTGTCAGCCCCTCCTGAACAACTCCTCCATTGTCTCTAGATCTTTTGCTGCGTTTATTTTCATTTTTGTGCGTGTGTGCATCCCCATTATCATCCTCCCTGTCTGTCTTGCTTTTTTGTCTGTGTTCCAGACAAATTGTGATTGTTTGTCTAGCTGTCAGATGCTGTGGGCAGATCTCTTACTGAAGGGATATAGGAAGACGACCCTGAGAAAACTGAGACTTTCAGTTAATATCCAATGAAAGGGTCCCAATATAATGATATGAGCACAGTTTTACTTGGACTTACAGAAGTTCAGATGTTTTATAGATTAGGTCTGAGATCAGCTGACATAAAGGAAGACCCCCACGCACAACCTGATATTGCCAAGTGCAACATGTTCCTGGGTCAACATCTTTGTTGACCCTGGTACAACATTGTGATTAACCAATCAGATTTCAAGAACCAGTTTATAATTTTTGTGAAGTTTAGGATTACAATCAGTGTTTGGTGCCTGTACATCAGTGTAATTCATCTATCAGTTCCTCTGATTTTAGGGATTACTTATGGGTAAGGTTAGGTTTAGGTGTAGGAATATGGTTAAGATTATATTTTTGGATTAAAATGTTGTTCCAGGGTCAACAAAATATGTTGACCCTGGGACACGTCGCACTTGGCAATATCAGGACGTGCGACCCCCACAATGCAGCTGAGCTATAGGTCACTTTACAGCAGGAAGTCAGTTTCTGTTGTATTGCCAGCAGCTGAACAAAAGACAAAATACATCAGACCTTCATGTCTGAAGAACAGCAGGATTTTTATTTTTTTTAATTCCTATATTTTTTTCCCCTAAAGATTTTTAAAAATGTAGGAATACATTACATTTTAGAATATATTAAAATACTTTAAATGTAATAATATTTTACTTTATTACTGTTTTACTGTATTTTTGACAAAATACATGCAGCCATAGGGAGCATAAGAGTCTTCTTTCAAAAACATTTTAAAAATCGTACAGACCCCAAATATTTGAAAGGTAGTGTATACAGCAATTAAATCAAGATCACAAAGTTTGATTGTTATAATTAGTAAATTAGTGAATGGACTGATCTGGCTAAACTTTATCTGAGGATTATACTGTAAGTCAAAAATCTGTTTCCCTATGGAGAAAATGAAAAGGAAAAAAAAAAAAAAAAAGATTATTTACTTCTGGAACCTAACTGTTGTAATCCGTCCCACCAAACTTCCTGTTTCAATAGGAAATACATCAACACAAGACTTAAAACTTGTGCTATTCATTTAGAAACTGCACTGGAACATTTCATAAGCTGTTGGAACCTGTGAGACTGAGGATAAGCTATAATGTGTGTGTGTGAGATGCCCATACAGCTTACATGATGAAGGCTGGGTATTTTATTGCTCTGTGGAGCCAGGACACTGTTTACACGTTGCCAAGGAGAAGAACCATAAACGGGATGGTCGAAAAATAAAAGGATAATATCCTGGAATGACTTCCGATGGTAAATCATACTGGACGCTTCTCATTTAGCAGGATCCCTTCACATGTAGCATTATGACTTTATTTTTCCTTTTCTGTCAGCTTGACTTTGCCAGGGACAAAGAGTGAGAGAATCTGTCTGTTTCCTGCCGCACTGCTAATCTTTAGATAAAATGTGATAACACAGAAGACAAACATTTAGTTCTCACAAGGCTAAAGGTTATTTTTTATTTTTTTGTAAAGGCATTGCCTTAAAAAAATAGTAGAAATTTACTCATCAAATGTCATTATTTACTCACCGTCATGTTGTTCCAAATGCTTACTTTTGTCTGTAGAACAAAAAGTTTAAAAATATTTTGAATCAGAGTTAATGAGTTGATCATAAAAAGCAGTTTATTGAATGATTAATTCATCTGAATCATTTAATCTGATCTGATTATTAAGTGAATTATGGCTTAAAATTCATTCTGTTTCAGAATTCTTGGAATAACACCGCCCAAGTGTAGTGTGTACTACTAGTGTTGTTGTTGTTGTTGTTGTTGTTGTGTTTTTTTTTTTTTTTTAGCTTTACAGCCATCATGAATTGGATAAAGAGAAATCTGAATAAAGATTAAAGATATCAAATGTTTTGCTCCAAATAAAGTCATATCAGTTTATAACAACATTAGGGTAAGTAAATAATCACAGAATTTTAATTTTGGGATGAAATGCTCTTATAAAATAATAGTGAAGAGTGAAGACACATCACTCAGTCCGGCTGTATTATTATATGGGTCAAATTTGTGTCTGTGTTTTTTGAGATTTGATTGCTTGCAGGTGTGCAGACTGACCCAGCAACCACTTCTGCTGCTCTCATTCTGGTCAGGTTGACCTTGCTGAATTAGTGCCTTTTCATTAAAAAACAAAGTGAGACGAAGACCACCTAGGACCGCCTAGCTACCGTTTTCAACCCAAATTAGCCCTATATTCGTGCTGTGCAGTGGTTAAACCCACTGACATGCGTTACGTGAAAGTGAGAATGCACTCTTTTACTGTGCTGTGCTAAACTCATATACTTATTACAAGCACTAGGAGAAAGATGTTCATTTGGGATGCTTGCCATGAATGGAAACATTTGTTAAGCAAATCTATTATTAATACAGATCAAATCTATTATTTATAGGTACACATCCAGAAATAAGGATCAGAAAGGAAAACCGTTCAGGAAAGGAGAGCTTTAACCACTCCATGACCTAATTTAACTCCTGAAAACTTCACATGATATCAAATGTCAGAGTTTGTCGGAGTCACTATACTTCAGTGGCGAATGATGGCCGTGCGAACGCACATTTTGGACCAAAGATAAAAGGCACTTTCCACTAATATAGTAAGCTGTACTGATAAATTGTTTAACATTATTAACCTAGAATGAAAGTCTCTATTTAAAAAAGCCTGTTCCACTGCTAATAAAAGTCAAATTTCCTTGTGTGATCCTTGTGCATTAGTCAAAACAAAATGATGAAACAGCGTAAAAAAAAAAAAAAAAAGTGATGCCAAAACTTTTAGACAATAGTGTAATAATATTTATTATAATATTATAAATCAAAATGTATTCAATTTTACGAAAAAATGTTCATCAGTAACTACAAACCAACATTTATTCCCAAAATAGCTAGTTTCTACTGAGTGATATTTTAATTTAATGCTAAATTTGCGACCCTGATACCCATTCTGTATAATTTTATATTCTAATAGCACAAATCATAGTTTGAAACTGCATTTAGACATTTACAATGTTCATAACAGAAATAAACCTTGTATAAGAATATGAAATAAAATAAAAACCTCTGTTCACTGATCATTTATTGTAAAGTAAACGTATTTCAGCCTATATTCTACCCTAGATTTTGAAGAACAAAGTACAGCACTTTCAGCTAATTTACTCTGTGTTGACATGAGAAGGAATGTAGGAGATTGCACCAAAAACCTTGGAGACTAGACCTAACAGGCCACATTTTAATGCCAACACATAGCAGTTGTGACTAGCAGAGAGAAGTACAAACAAGGAAAGCAAATAGGAAAGGCCTTGAACCCCCTCACAGCCTGCTATTTTATGGCACTTGAAGAAAAATCACAACCTGACTCAACTAATCAATTATGTTCCCACAGTTTTACCAGAAAGACTCAGGAGGTGATAAGACTCAAGTATTTATTTGACAAAACCAAGACATAAAAATAGAATTCTTTGGTGTAGGCCCCATCCGTAGCTTGAATCTGTAAGTCGTAGATTCCAGATATTACTGCCGAAGACAAATTGAGGGGCGGAGCCTACCCCCAAAAGAAGTGAAGGAAATTATATACCCACCAGTCGAAGATCTTTTTTAGAAGATCCTAGACATACAAACAAAACAAAACAAAAGAATAATTAATTAGTCTTCCATGGCATGAAAATGTCACTTTATGAGGTTTTTTAACATTAATATGAGTTCCCCTAGCCTGCCTATGGTCCCCCAGTGGCTAGAAATGGCGATAGGTGTAAACCGAGCCCTGGGTATCCTGCTTCGCCTTTGAGAAAATGAAAGCTCAGATGGCCCAATCAGGAATCTTTCCTTTTATGTCGTCATACGGGGAAAGGTTACCTCCCCTTTCTCTGCTTTGCCCGCCCATGAGAAAATGAGCTACTACCGTGTGAGGCGAGCGCAATATTTTTTTTTTTCCTCGAGAGACATCATGGCTTGCAAACGGACAAAGCATGGCAGTTGCTCGGTGTTTGGATGTACAAATGTACACCAAAGTATTTTTTTATTTCCTTCATCCGAGCCTATGGCTAGCATTAGCTACATGATAATAACTGTAACAGCATACATAAACAAACCAGCTAAAGTACCGTATCCAGACACAATATTTTAAACTAACCATTCGGAGACGTCCTGCTGTAGCCGCTGAGTTGCAACTTCTTCATCCGGATCAGATTCTGGGTCAAACTGAAAAGCTTGAACGACTGCGTGTCTATGAGTCATTGCGATACATCCACCGTCAACATTAGCGCATGGTAGCGCAAGCTGGTTAAGGCCACACACCCACACCCAAGGCTGAATATCGGGAAAAAGACTTCAGATACAGTACTAGGGACCACTTAGGCCTATATAAAAGCATCCAAAAAGCAGCATGTCATGGGACCTTTAAAGCTGCAGTCCATAATTTTTGCCTCGGTCACCATCTATGTTTGAAAACCTGGAATTGTAGTTACTTGCGGAATTATCTTGCTTGCATGGGTTTGTACACTGGCACAGCTCCAGCGCAGATGAATCTAATGTTTTGAGGAGTATGTGTAGCTGTCAGTCACCGTGCCGGTGTGGATATTTACTGTTCTTCGCAATCACAGATTAGTCTACGTCTTGGAATATATGACCCAAATTAAAATTGTCACCGGATTTTGTCATCTGAACAAGTCACGTTTGTTCTGACCAACTGAGGAAAAAAACATTACTATAAATCGCTTTTCCAATTATGATTTAATCTAATGATCGATTAGCTCATGTTTCATCAAACTGTGCAAATTATTATTGTTATACTTTATTCTCAAATTTACAACATCAGCATTGCGTCACTATGAGTATAGTGTTTATTAGCGTGTAGATTTCAATAGGCCACAGAGATGAATGCCCCGATAGGCCGCAGAGAGAAAGGTCACAATAGGACGTGAGAGAAAGGCTACAAAAGGCCATAGAGAGGATAGCCTCATGTGTGTGAATAACCTTGCAGAGAATAATATCTATGCCCAAGCACCACAAGTGCATAAAACAAAGTAACACTTGTAATGGTGTAGGCTGATTAAGTGATGAAGACAGAATGCTGAAGGAAATCAGCAGCCGTGTTTCTGACAGCAAGCCCTGAGAGTCTTCCTTCGAGCAGGTTTTGTTGATTGAGATGCGCCGACGCGACAGCTCGGAAAACACTCGGAATGACATGGATGTGAACTAAAAGCTCCACCAATGTTTCACATCCTCCGGCGTGAAAACACCAACACCTGTATATCATGGCAACACTACCAAACAATCGCAAAAATTTACCGCAACACCAGAGCATTGCACAATGCCAACGATCTGGCGTGCATTTTGAGAGGAATGTCAAACTCGCAATCGTTCACAGAAGACAAACTTAACTATATGCAAGTAACCCAGGGAAAGTCGGGCAATAAGTCAAGCAACAGCTTGAGCAGGGAACGTCAAAGTGAGTTTCTGCAAACACGAGGAAGGGTGAGTAGAGAGCTTATATATATTCCTCATATTGAGTGACGATTGGCTAGATCTCATTTTAATGTGTGACGTACCATTAAGTCTTCCTAGTAGAACTTGCGCTAAAGCTTCCATTTCTCATTGTTTTCCTAACATCAAACCAGTCAGAGCATATCAACTTTGTTCAGAAATGACTGGAGGGTCATTCTGTGTCAACTCAACCAGAGGTTCATTTTTGATTTTGCTATTTATTTATTTTTTTTCTGAAAAAAGACAGACAGGTATTGTGATGAAAATCCAAAATATTAAATGTCATGTATTAATATTTACTAAGTAATCCACTATTTTGTAAAGGGGGGGGGGGGGGTAAATGGCAATGTTCACATGAGATTCAGAGCCAAATTAGAAGGGGGTAAAAATGACTTCAGAAAATCTTTGTTGTATTATGTGCCAATGGTGACCATTCAAAAATGGGGAAACAGCACTTTACAAGTTTTTTCTCCAAAGTTTGCTTGCAAGTATTAAAGATATCTTGATGCCCTTTTAGATATTGGGTCTTAACAAACTTTCCTTTTGGCATGTTCATTTTTAAGGCCCTATATAATTCGGTTCCAGAGATATTGGAATTTTAATATGGCTTCAGGAGTAAATAGTTCAAATGTACATATTTTCAGTGGTCAAAAACCACATGTGGGTCAATTTGCAAAAATATGATGATTTTTTTTTTCTTTTAAAGAGAAATGTATGAAGAACAAAGTTCTTAATAAACTTTTCTTTTGGAGTCTTCAATGAGGCTCCATTTTCAGATTGTTTCTGAAAATTTCAGCAATTGAAAACCAAATGTTGGTCATGGTCTCTTTGTATACAGCGGATACTTTTTGTATTTAAAGCAGAATGTCTGAAGAATAAGTAATGTTGAAACTAGGAATGCATCTTGTTTCCCTCTATCAAAACAATTGTATAGGACATACCTGTTTGAGTGTAAATATTCATAAATATTCTTTTTCCAAAATTTTCCTTTTTAAGGCCCTATATTGTTTAATCCTATCTTGGTGTGGCTCCATGTCCAAATTGTTGTATCCTACCCATTTTCACACCAAACGTGGTTTTGTTTTTATCTAGTTATCATTGCTGACAAAGCACACAATAACAGTAACCCAGGGTTTAGGAATGTACAGTGTGACACATCAGATTATGAACGATCGGGATTAATTGGTGACTTTAGGTAAATTATGAACAGTGTGAAATGTAAAATGAGATTACCCAGGATCCCATTTACCTGGGGTTTACAATTACCCAGAGTTAATTATTTCAAGTGTGAGAGACCTTAAATGTTTGAGGTATTATCAGTGATTATGCCAAATATGCCCTTTAGCACTATGACTATGCTCACATTATATAACAATAAAAAAGAAAAAGAAATTCTAATAATTAATCCAGGTTAGGCAAATCTTGGTTTATTGATGTGAATGCTTTGTGTGGTAAAAGCAACCACTTTTCCCTATGAGGTGTGGGATTTGATTCAAACATATTACAGTATTGTGTGTTTGAACTCTTGGTAGCTTCAGAAGCTGTTAAAATGAACAAAATCCCTTCTTCCAAATATCCCTGAAACTGATTCAAATATAGAATCTTATGAATAGACTACTGAGAGAAAGATAATGTCCCTCAACTTGACAATTTCAGTGCATTTTTAGCACTCCAACAGGTATGTTCTGTGCATATTGTTTTGATAGAGGGAAACAAGATGCATAGTTTCAACAATTCTTCAGACATTCTGCTTTATATACAATAAGTATCAGCTGTATACAAAGTGACCAACATTTGCTTTTCAGACACTAAAATAGGTCATATTCAACAATCTGAAAATGGAGCCTCATTGAGGTCCCCATGTCTCTGTGACTGAATGATGTAGGGCCTTGAAAATGAAGATTACAAAAGAAAAGTTTATTAAGAACTAGAATCTTAAATCATATTGCGATATCTTTAATATTTCTTGAGTTACATGCATGCAAACTTTGGAGAAAAACTTAAAGTGCTGTTTCCCCATTTTTGAATGGTCAACATTGGCACATAATGCAATAAAGATTGCTAAAGTCCAGTGGCGCCTGCAGGTGTACGGCTGTACGCACTGTGCGTACCATGAGCGCTCAGTCTGACCTGAGATTTCCCCCAAACATTTCAGCAGTAAATTATAGGCCCGTGTGTCCCGTATTTCTGTCGATTGAACCAGCCATGCCATAAAAAATGAATGTATCAGTCTTTTGCATGCCAAAATCAATTTCTGCTTAATAAATATTACGTCAAATAGAAAGAGAAAATCATGCTACACCCACTTTCATGAGATCGGGTTAGACTACAACAATTAATTTATAGCCTATTTTACAAATGGGAATACAACGAATTCATGACAATGTTTTATATTCAAGCTACCCATAAAATTTATAGTAAAAAGTTATTTAAAATCATCTGGAATGCAATAAAGTATTTTTTTAAAGCTGATTTTGAAGCATTTGCTGCATGGATTAAAAAATAGGCTAATAAATAATTAGCATATCAGACAAAATTGCATTGCAGAAAATCCTTTAAATTGTAAGGAATTCAGAGCAGAGCAACATAAAAATCAGAAAAAAACATAATCGAGCCTGTTTTAGGCTTTTCCTTATTTTTATATTTTAGACGGTGATGAAAAATGACTCGCCATCTCCTCATTGGTCGTGCCTTTAGAGAGAAATTCATCTTTACGGATTACATAATGAAAGAGTTTTTGTTTTCGATTTGAATGATTTCGTTTTAAAGTAGTAATTTAAAGCTTTCAATAGATATGTTTATCATATTTGTGACTCAATTCATTGAGTTTCGGTTCATCACTGTGAAGTGCTCCTATTCAAGATGACACGGCAAGCACATCCTCTGTTTTCCTATTTATTTTATAAAAGCACAACGTTTTGTTGATAT
This sequence comes from Acrossocheilus fasciatus, assembly GCA_036784905.1. Taxonomy (NCBI): domain Eukaryota; kingdom Metazoa; phylum Chordata; class Actinopteri; order Cypriniformes; family Cyprinidae; genus Acrossocheilus; species Acrossocheilus fasciatus. Next base: position 24,897,257 of record CM071953.1, read on the forward strand.
TGCGGACCCTTTACAGTTCCGATTGATGTATTACTCTTACTTTTATGAGCAAAAATTATGGCGTATTTTAAGTTAAGAAAAAAATTGCAAGTTACTGCTCTGGCGCCTCCATGTCCTGCAAAGTGCGCATCAGCTTCCACTCTTCACACAAACGATTAGATATGCACCTAGCGCACATTTATATAGTTCAAACATTTAAACTAACATTGTGATATGTTTGAACTGTTTATATCTATAGATTTTATATTAGGCAAGTCCTGATGATTTGAGAATGCTAAATTGATCAAACATAGGATATGATCAGCTCACTGTCTGCCTCTGGCCGCTTGGTTGTTACTTAAAAAAGAAAAAATAAACAAACAAAAAAAAACGCATTTAGTGAACAAAAAGTGCTCCAGGCGTTTTTATAAATTAACTTTATAAAAAATGAAACGAAATATAATCACTTTACCATTACATACAATCCCCCCCCCCCCCCCCCCCAAAAAATCTGTGTGTACCCTCGGAAGAAATTCTGCAGGCGCTCCTGCTAAAGTCAACAGATTTGACTAACAGACCTACCAATCTCATTGTAAATCTCAATGTAAAAATAACATTGTGATGCTGCCATCTTTAAGTCATTTCTAACCTCCTGTAATTTGGCTCTCAATCTCAGGTGAAAATTGCCATTTTGACCTCCCACTACAAAATAGTGGATTACTTAGTGATGATAGCCCAAATATTAAATGTCATGGATTAATATTTACTATACATGTTTATCTTTCTTCAGAAAAAATATTAGCAAAATCAAAAATTTGAGCCGGGGAAATTTCTGAAATTTGGTTGATTTGACACAGAATGACCCTGGAGCAAACTTGGGTTCTCAGAAATATCTGTCAAACGTTTGGGGTGGAAAAGAGGAACAAGAGCATGAAAACAACATAAAGTTTTACATTAAATTCTTAGTAACTGACTGGATGAATTTGGGCTCTTCAATTATGCTGTTTAGTCAATGAACAGCGTCTCAGTCATTTGGCAACTGGGTTTGGAAAGTCAAACTTGAATGTTACGCTCAATCTACCTCGCCAGCGATTATTCTAACCATTGTAAATAATTTGTCATGTTGAGGATGAAGCGGTGTGCTTAAGACCAGTTTCCATCAACAACATCAAAAGACATCTGATCAAAGCAAGTGTTCCAGAGGTTAAAAAGCTCTCTGCTACAGCATGCTAAAAAACCACCAGTGAAATTTAGGAGCTCACCCCTAGCCCAAGGAAATGCTTTACAAATGCCCCTTGTGTTTGCCAGACCACCTTTCTGTGTCTTTATTTTCTACTCGGCATGGAGAAGAACGAGTCCAGACATCTGACGTGTAACACTGCCAAGCCTCTGCAGCACTCTGCTGTAATCGTAGGGTTGTTTTAGGAATATACAGAGCAGCACGGGCAGAATTCAGGCATCCAGTGTCCACACTTCACTTCTGATGAGTGATCAGCTTAGAGTTGGTCCCATTCAAGTCAAGTGTAATGCAGCTTCAATGAGAAAGATAGTTACTGATTTTGCTATGAGTTTTGTCAGTCAATCCATTCATCACCAATTTTCCTTTTGCTTTCTTTTTTCTTTCTCCTTTTTCTTTTCTATTCCTGTTTTTTTTCCTTTCCCTTTGCTTTATTTTTTCATTTTTCTTTTCCTTTCCTGTTTTGCTTTTCCTTTCCTCTTTTTCCCCTTCGCCTTCCTCTATTTCCCATTTCCTTTCACCTTTGCTTTTCTCTTTCTTTTAACCTTTGATTTCCCTTTACTTTTCCTTTTGCTTTCCTTCTTCCCTTGCATTTCCATTTGACTTTTCTTTTCCCTTTTCCTTTACTTTCCATGTCCTTTTCCACTTCTTTTACCCGTTGCTTCCTTTTGTCTTTTTGTTTTTCTTTCCCATTTCCTTTTCCTTTTGCTTTCCTTTTCTTTCCAAATTAATTACCTTATCCTTTGCTTTCCTCTTTTCTTTCCAAAATAATTTCCTTTTACCTTTTGCTTTTCTTTTTTCCCCCTTTACTTTTCCTTTCCTTTCCTTTCCCGTTACTTACCTTTTCCTTTCCTTTTCCATGTTTTTTATTTCCTTTTCCATTTCTTTTCCCTTTTGCTTTTCTCTTTCTTTCACCTTTTATTTTTCCCCTTCCCATTTCTTTTCCTCTTTTATTTTCCCTCATTTATTATTATTCCCTTATTATTTACATTTCCTTTCTATTTCCATTTGTTTCCATTTTCTTTGCTTTTTTCTTTTCCCTTTCCTTATTCTCCCTGTCCTCTCCCTCTCATTGCCCTCTCTCACATTATCTCCTCATAAATGCATGCGTTGATATTCACCTCATCTTATGTGACTTTAGGTTACAGTTCTGAAAGATTAAAGCAAAGGCGCATTCAATCACAGAAGGTTGATGACATGGAGGACAGTGACGCCAATGACCATGTTTGGTCATAAATTCTACTCTGCGTAGCCACTGGGAAACAGAAAGCGAGCAGGCTCGTGGGATTGCAATTGTGTTTGTTTGTTCTGGGAGCAATAATATACTCACTGCTTCTTTCTTACTGTCTTACATTATCCTTTGAACACCCCTCCCCCATCAATAACCCAACCTTAGTTGTCTTCACTCTGGTTAAAAGATTCCTTCTTGCTCTGACTCTCTCCACCTCTCTCATTTTGCCCTCCTTCTCTCCTCCTTTTAATGCAACAAAGCTGTGAACATTTAATTCACCAGGTCTTTCTCTGGTTTGTCTTGGATTCCATGACCTGATACAATTCAAACCATACAAACCTCCTCTTTTTAAGCTTTTCTCTTCATCCCAGTCCGCCCTTCATACTGTCAGTTTCTATCTTTGTATTCTTCTTGCCTCTGAAGCACTTACCGGCAAATACCACAGAAAGTGAAGAAAAGACAGCCCTTCCTGCATTCTTCGGCCAGTGACTCTCCAAAACCTACTTTGGCACTCTGGAGTCAACTGCATACTTCTGTCAATAGAAAGCAGATGTTAAACTTTAATGTATGGCAGTTTTTCCCTTCTGTCACTCACTACACAGAGAGAAATATGTAGGCAAGACCCTTTTTTACCATCTACATGGACATAAATACAGATGATGAATAAATCTACCTCTATTTTCACCTTTTCTTGGCACAGTAGTTTGAGCAGAAGCAGACCTGAAATGCAGACACAGTCACAGCAGTTGAAGCACTAACAAAAAGGTGTCACCATGTTTATTTCATAGCATTCTATAAAGTAATAAATATTAAAGTATATAAATATGATTATGTCACAGTGTTATGCTACCTTTTCAGTACTTATCAATCATCATACCCCCGGAAAATATACACATACAGTAACAACAAAAGGTTTGGGGTCTCTAAGATTTGTTAATGTTGTTGAAATTAGTCTCTTATGCTCACCAAGGCAGCATTAGCATAAGAAAGTTAGTAATGCAATTGTTTTATATTTTAATACATACAAATAAATAAATAAACATTTGTGTTGCTTAATATTTCTGTGGAAACCACTATACTTTTTTCATGATTCCTTGGTGAATAGAAAATTCAAACAGCAGTTTGTATTTTATTATTTATTTATTTTTTGTAAACTTATGTACTGTCACTATTCAATTTAATGCATCATCATTACTTAAAATGTTAATTTCTTAAAAATACTTTTTTACTGATCCCAAACGTTTGAACAGCATTGTATTTATACATACATTTTGTCTATAGTTTTTCTTACTGTACATTGGATAATAAACCACACAAAATTATTAAATAAATAATTTCAGGCTCAGACTAGTAGGCAATTTTTGCATGGGCAAGCACCAGTTAACTATAGCTGCAGCATGAATATAAAAGTTGATTGTGCTTGTTTTGTTGTGCCTCTTTTTTATTTATTTTTCCCCCCACTTTGGCTTAATGTCTCTCTCATACAGAGCTATAATTTAGAATAAAATTTCTGTGAAACAGGAAATTTCCTCCTCCTCAGGGCCTTTGCTAAAGCACAAAGGCTTTAGCTAGACTCTGCTGACAATGACTTTGGGGCTTTGCTAATTGACTGTGCAGCTCTGCATGTCCTTTTTAATGACTGCTGCACTAGCCTTTAGCTAAACCGTCTTGGCACAGATTGAGTCTGAAATGTCAAACAGCTATAGTGAAAAAGCCAAAAGGGTCAAATAAGGCCGTTATTGTTGTGAAGGGAGTTAAGAGTTAGCCTTGGATGATGGCTTAAAGACACATCCATATGCTTCTTGAAGGGCCGGTGGTTTGTGAAGGTGATTTTCAGGGCAAATATCCACACCTCCCTTCTGCTTAAAAGCTAGGAAAATGACATCCTTGTTAATGTTAGCTCCCGAAGCAGGTGCTCATTAATGTACATTGATGTTTACGAGGTGAACCTGACTTTGCTATCCTCATGCGGCACAAAGCTGTGTTTTAAGGGCTCAGTGGAAATTACATGTTAGGCCTGGTGTATGTCTGTTCTTCTGGCTTGTTCCTGTCTCGCATCTAACATGCACTAAAATAGAATAGGCTCAGAAACTAACAAACAGACCCATACTGATCAGTCACCCAAGAGTATCTGCCTTCTTGGATCAGTGAGGCTAGTAGTGATTTAATCTTATGCAGGGGTACATAATAGGGTTGATTTAAGTAATAATAATAATAATAAAAGGTTAGAAAGAAAGAGCGTTTGTTTATATGGCATGTTGTCTGGTTTACGTCGAAGCTTGTTGTTTTGCAAAGCTGTCTTGGTGTGGATTATTTGCTGATGATGGTCATTCTGAAGGATAACTGTGGTCAGTGACATCTGTTCCACATGGCTGGGCCTGTAACAGAAGATGGATTCACGGTATAAGTGAGATCAAGCCCTCTGCGGTTGCAACATTTGGTGTCTGGCCAGTACGAATGTTAACTGTTATCATTGTCACACTAGAGAAAATGTGTAGGTTTTAAACTCTGTGGCAGCAGTCGAACAGATCATTTACTAACATTGTCAAAGCTTCTTCTCCAGGGAGAGCAAACAACAAAGGCCCAATTTCACAAGCACAACCATTACACACAGGCATATTTTACAGCTGAAGATCTTAAACGGTGGCATAGAGATTAAAATAAATTGTGTATGTAGCTTTTTATTTAATTATAATTTATTTACTCAATAATGTAGTTTTTTCCAGACTTTGGAGGGTTTGAGAAGCACTGTTCAGCATGTGAACATCAGCAGATATGAGAAAACAGCTCTTATATGTACTGTACTGTATACAAAATACCTAATGTAAGTGGATATTACTCTTCTGTCCAGCATCGAAAACTGATAAAGATTATGTGTGAATGAGCGAGAGCAAATGTTCGGATTTGTTTTTGAATGTTATCTCCTCTTCATCGGCAATTGCCTCCTTGCTTCCTCAGATAAGACTCGCTCTCCCTCTCTTTCCTCCTTCTCTCTGCCATTTTTGCCTTATCTGATGTGGTGAGAGCCAATCCTAAAAGGCAATACCAAGTGCACATGTAGCCTACTTCTTCTCCACCACAGCGTTCTCATATTAAATTGATACTGTGACTTTACAACAAAAACATAAATGTTTTGTCTGGCAGACATCACCTCCATCTTGTCTCTGGAACCTGTCAGCTCTTAATTTTAACACTTCAGATTTGTCAAGAATGTCTGACCTCTGAAATTCAATATGGAGTCAATGTAGTCCAGAGTGATTTTACTGTAGCATTAGTGACAGAATATCACAGTATTTGTTATGGCAAAACATTGTGGATAGAAAAAAAATATATATTATTGGTGAATACATGCTAAGAATAGTGTAAACAATAAAAACTGTAATAATGTGAAAAATGACGTGAATACATAATTTTACATATATAAATACATGAATACATATATGTATTGCTATGTTGCCATTGGACATACAATGTTGCTTCCTTAGCCTCAGATGATATACAGTAGTATCTGCTGGTGGTGTGTTTTCTGCTGACTGTAAATTAAATCTTGAGCTATCGTTGTGCCTGGAGCTGCTCCAATGGCAGACAGATCTCAGTGTGCTGCTGTCTGTTTATCCATATGCTGCATTTTCATTTGCCAGTTTACTTTATAAACCTTTGTGATCCTACCTGCCCTTCATCACTCTGTTTTGCCCTTAAAGTTTCTAAAAGCTACACATTACATAAACATTGCACACGATTCTTTTCTTATAGGCTACCTAACAGAGAATATTACATTCATCACATTTGCCACAAGCCTGAAATTATGTGGCCAATTATGGCAGCCTCAGTATTACTCTGACAGAATCTATTTTGCAATGGGATGCTTGATGCAGAACAGGATGTTATTCCATTGACAGAACATTTAATTCAATGATAAATATATCTGATAAAATACATTAAAAGTAGGTGAGTTATTAAATTTGGGGTGTTGTGTAATAGTCACGGTGAGGTGGCAAGTGGCCATTGCCTCCTGTTGCCCAGGCAGACGTTTGACAGGCCGAGCTCTGGCTAGACCCTAGGAACAGGAAAGGCCCGGGTCAGTTTCCCAGCGGGAGGCACAGTCGGCCCGTTTAAAGTGAAGCAGAGCATGATGGGAGTTTGGTCAGAGGATTAGTGCTGTTGTCTGTGAAACTGCAGCGGGATGGGGGTCTGCATGAACACACTGCCCATGCCCCTACTGCCCTGCTCCCTTTCAGTCTGGCCTCTCTGAAGTTAGACAAACATGCCATTGTGGCCTTGTCATTCCCCAAGAATCTCACAGACTGTTCTGAGAAGGACCGCCATATCCTTCAGATACAGATAGGACCAGAAGGCGACAAGATAGTTGCTTTGAAATATTTGAGAGGTGGCCTAAGGCCGCTAAAACAGTTATTTCCTTCATAGTAGTGCAGGAAGACCGACTGACAGCATTGGAAGTGACCAACGACACAGTATGTAGCAACTGTCTACGCTGGAAGCCACAAAGCTGCATGTTGACTCAGAATGTTCACCAAGCAATCAGCAACAGTAAAAGGGTCAAATAATTCTATTAGTTGGTTAGTATGTTAGTTAAAGGGATAGTTCATCCAAAAATGAATATTCTCTTATTAATTACTCACCCTCATGTTGTTCCAAACCCGTAAACCTTCGTTCATCTTCGGAACACAAATTAAGATATTTTTGATGAAATCCGAGAGCTTTCTGACCCTGCATAGACAGCAACACTGTTTTCTTTGTGCACAAAAAGTATTCTTGTAGCTTCATAAAATTACAGTTGAACCACTGATGTCACATGGACTATTTTATCGATTATCCTTACTACCTTTCTGGGCATTGAATATGTCAGTTACATTGCTGTCTATGCAGGGTCAGAAAGCTCTTGGATTTCATCAAACATATCTGAATTTGTGTTCCGAAGGAACGAGTGTTCTATTTCAGATGAACAGGAAAAATAAAGTAGATAGATAGATAGATAGATAGATAGATAGATAGATAGATAGATAGATAGATAGATAGATAGATAGATAGATAGATAGATAGATAGATAGATAGATAGATAGATAGATAGAAAACATGTTTTCCATGAAGACATGGTGTGATTATGTTCTGATGGTTTGTCTAAAAGCAGAGACATTTTGCAGACTAGATTAAATAAACAAAGCTGAGAGGTCATGGTGTTTTGTTGGACATCCTCAACCCTCAAGGACTGTTTTGCTCGCAGTTTTGGTATTTTACCTCATGCCAGTTCATCAGTCACAAAACACTTTGTGCAAAGAAGAGGAAATTCCTGCTTACACTTTCAACTGCAATGTGTCAGAGGGTTCCTTGTGGTTCTGTACAAAATACCACGTTAGCTTTCAACCAAAGCCAACTCTGACTTTGTAAGTAAAGGGAGAGGTCTTGCTTCATCTTCCCAGCTTCTGGATTGAATCACTTCTGGACGTCTAGCCCTGGGGTCACTGATGACATCATGCTCTCCGCCTTAGTCCAAACTTGCCCATTTACTCTCATGTAGCTTGTTTCATTTGTTGCTCTCATAAGATGTTTTAGGAACTCAGCACAGAAAGGAAGTAATAACAGCCCCCGCCCTTGACAAAATAAGTATTTATATTTAATAGCGGGAACAATATTTCCCTCGTACAGTGAAGGACTCGGTCCTACCTCAATTTACCTTTAATTATTACCAGGAGGCGAGTTATTCTAACTAAAGCTCACGTCTCCCCAGAGACTGTAAACACACTTGTAGTCAGGCTGCAGAACGGCTATTGTTGACGTTACTTGGGTGAACGATGAGGCCTTCGAAGCGCTGTTGGTGATCCTTCCTGGCATGTGCAAACAGCCCGTCCTGTGTTTAGATGAAATTTAATGTGAAATTTAGCATATGCCTGCCAAATCAAAGAACAGAGATGCATAGATCTGTCAACTTTCATTATAAGCAATGCATTTTCTTCACGTACATTTAAAAGATGTTTATCAGACCTCCATGACTTCTTTTTTAGAACATGCTACATTTAGCACTAAGCCAGGTTTCATCACTTCTTCTTGCAGTCTAATAAGTTGCCAGGAAATGACAACCATTAGCTCTGGAGGTCTGAAGTAAGATGAAGGAAGTAGATGGCATTTGTGGGATGGATCCCAGGTGTTCACACACCTGCACAAAAGCTGTCTCTGGTTATAAAAAAAAGATCCTGTTACTTGTCATCAAAGGGCAGCAGTGTTGTTATTGTTAACTAAAACTAAAACTTCAAAAAATGTTAATTGAAATTAACCTGAAATAAAACGAAATTGAAACTAAAATTACTAACTGAAATGAAACTAAAACTTCAAAAAACTAAAACCTAAATAAATTAAAACAAAATAATCAAGAATAAAAATAAAAAATTAATAAAAATGTCAAAGATCATTAAAAGAGCACACAATCAACATTAAAAGTAAAACAGAAAATATAATTAAAAGTAAAATCTAAATATAAAATAAAGGCTTATTCAAAATATTAATAGTAATATAGAAACCTTATAGAAATATTGCTAAAATAACACTGTTGAGCACATTATAATATAAATGTTTTTCTGAATGAATAAGTAAAATTGAAAAAATGTATGCCAATTTCTTAGAAACGCTTTTGTTTTGAAAACATTTTAAAGACACATCTTCACATCTTACAAATCTTCCATTATTTTCAAAAAAGTTTTATATAGTTTTAGGGTCAAAATGTAATTTTTATACATATTATGTATTATTATTTCATAAGTATCATACATTTTTGGAGAGTCACACCACATGACATTTTACAACATGAACCTACAAAGCCAAATTATATTTGAAAAGAAAATTTGTATTTGTAATGTACGTTTGACTAAATTAATGACCAAGACAAAAAATGTGAAATTGACCCATCTACGAGAAACCCAAAACCATGATAGCCTTGATGGGAACAGAGAAGGTTCATATTCCCTCAAACGCAGGTCTGTAATGATGTAAACCAGGGGCAGCCTCAGGCCACGGGAGCCTTTAACATTAACACTCCCTAATTTACGAGCAGATCCAGGGCAAAGAAGCTTTTAAAGCAGCTCTCAGCTGAGAGTAAGTGGTATCATCGTAGTAAAAGAGTGTCAGCTGATTATTTATGAAGCTTTGGGAGGTGAGTTGCTCTTTTTTTATCTTAGCCTTTCACACCCACGATCATTTGAGCCTTTTGTCAGGCCAGGGGAAAGAGGAAAGATGAAACACGGTGGTTGATATCTTTCATCTTGCATCCTGTGATTACACCCTCCCTATGGGCGTGTGTAAGACAGGGAGCGCAAATAGATTCATTATTTCAGTGGTGGCTGATTATTATTATTAGCTGGGTGGAAACTGATGCACTGAGCTTGTCTCTTCCAGGGAGGCCTATCACTTATCATAAGGCTATCCTCCAATGTCTCTGTAATGTTTTGGCAACCTGATAGCGTTGCCGCAACGCTGTAACAATATTATTCCGTGACGGGCACTCGCAGAGCCGTATGCTCACTTTAAGGTCAAGCTGGTGTTTTTATTACACTGTCGGTTTATGTGATTACTGTAAATGGTTTTAACACCTAGCATTGTAAACGTGGGGTATGTTTTTGTACCAAATGTGAACAAATCTGATCCATACTCCCTAATGAAGATGTGTGTCTGATGTAAGACAGGCATTGCAAAATAAAAAAATACAAACCCATCTGTGGTGTTTGGGATTAGTGCTTGGTCTTTCAAAAAAGAGTTCTTGTCACTTTTGCGGTTCTCTAAACAATATCCCTAGGTGGTCTGCGTATTGAAGGCAGAAGTGTTTACTTCACAAATATTTGCTGGTGAAGCATTCAAATGCGCAGACCTCCAACAGTCAAGAATATAGTCTTACCTCTGTGATCTTGCAGGCCTTTTATCTGTCAGGCAGCGAGGGTTTGTTTTTGTTTTTTTGGCACGTGGATGACTAAGCGAGAAAGTCTGGGTTAAGCCCGAAGTATACTTCATTTATGTACATGTAAACTAGCGTATGCATACGCGTAGCCTTTCAAAGTGTACTCCATTTGATGTGTGAACTCAGGTGGTCGACACATGCAGGCTAGAAAGCTTCATCTTAGTCCAGTGTCTGTGCTATAGTATTTTCAAAAGTACTGACTTTGGTACCAGTAAGTACTGAAATTTTAAAAAACGTCCATTTCCCGCTAACATTTTCATGCAGTGTTTAGGAATCCACTCAACAGTGTTCAAATGTTAGCGGGAAATGGATGTTTCGACTGGTACAGAAGTCAGTAATTTTAACAACACTACTGTGCTATAATTCTTCAGAAGTTATGACTGATAAAAATGCCTTTGTACTTTAACTAAAGTTGCAGCAATATAATAAAACTCTCACAACATGTCTACACTGGACATGACAGTCGTTGCGTCGCGCAACAACAGCTAAAGTCTGTCTACACTGGACAGAGCAAAGCAACCGTTAAAAATCATTTGAACTTTGTGTTAGTACATTATAAATAGAACGTGGCATTAGTTTAATGTCAGGGATTTGCTGTGTCATGCCATGCCGCATCCAGTGTAGGCAGCATCACTGATTATAATAGATTCTATTTTATTTTATTGAGCCGCGATGCTCGTGTCCGGTGTAGAGACAGTGTCACAGAAGCACTTGTCAATGCAGTCTTCTGTTGTTGTTGCAGTCTTCGCTATTTTGTTGCTGTTGTTGTTCTGTCTCTTTAGTTTAGTTTTCTACTGTGAAACAGCGGACCAGGCCAGTGTTGCCACCGTGTGGAACAACTGATTAGTGCAAAACAAATTAAATGCACATGTGCGACCTGCGCGAACAAAGTACGCGTGGTTACAAAAATCGAGTGGCGCGCATACACTGTACACATATGCTAGTGTACACATAAAAAGTGAAGTATACTTTGGGCTTTGGATGCAAACTCCAGAAATTTGCTAAACCTATAACAAAGAGGAAATTAGTGCTCATTAATTGACATTTATTTAGCCTATTTGGCCATATGTGCAAGCAATGGTTTGAAAAGTTCAGCTCATTAATAACGTATAAAACTAATGAATAATCATTCAACTCTAATTCTGGTTTGTGAACATTCAATTTTGATTTAATGTTTGCCTGATTATATATATATATGATTATATGATTGCCTTACATAACTTGCTAAAAGGCTAGCCATGTTAAGGGGTCGTTTACTTTCATGCAAAAACAAGAAGATGCAGACACAACATTTTGATGCTTTTTTAAGTTAAAGTACTTTTATATTGCTACAGTGTCTCAAAAACACAATCATCACAGTGTGACATAGTGAAAAAACATTGAGAAACACTGGTCTGTGGCCAAGCAAAACGAAGCTCTTAAAACACAATGATCATCTCTCAAAAAGTGGGGGTTGAACTTAGAAATGTCTAAAAGTGACCTCCCGTTGAAGTGCCGCTACAGCTGCCACGTCACATGCAGCATAAGGTTGTGTGCTTGCTAAAATTCCAGCTTCCTCCCTCTCATTTCCCAGCTATCATCACAGAGCTATAAAACTTAATAGACGTTTTGCACAGTGCTTCGTGACAGATCTGCCTGTTTGTTTGTTCGTGTGTGTCTTTCTCTCAGTGCGATGTAGCTGTGATTGAAAGCTCACCTCCCTGAATCTTCCTTGTGTTGTCACAGGGACTGACTCGGATCAGAGCAACATGAGTGAGCGCTTTGACTGTGACAACTGCAAGGAGTCCTTATACGGCAGGAAATACATCCAGGCGGAGGACAACCCTTACTGCATCCCTTGCTACGACAGCCTGTTCGCCAACACCTGCGATGAGTGCAAAGAGCTGATTGGCCATGATTCAAGAGTGAGTTGCACTTAATAAAGGGATAGTTGTCCTAATTTACTCACCCTTGTTGTGTCATTCCAAACCTGTATTGCTTTTATTTCTTCTGTTTTTTACTTCTTTCTTTATTTCTTAAGCTGCTCTTTTAAATACAATGACAATAAATGTGGACTGTTGCTTTAAGGTGCAATCACATTTTGATGAAAAACAAATGTCCATTATCACTAGTTTGGCAATGTATGAAGCACAGTTCACACAGAATTCACTTTCAAATCTTTCTTTCTACTGGCCAATGTGACAAATTTGCATGACCAAATTGCATGAACCCAGTGTGAAATCTCTCGCAAAATTCCACATGTGGATTTGTATTGGAATAACTAGATTTCTCCCACAAAATTTTCCACATGACGGTAAATTTGACCGCACCTTTAGACCTCCAAAATTTGAACTTCTGACTGAACGATTCCCTAAAAAACGCCATTCAAACAGTGCCTGGTTCACATTCTAAAGCAAAATTTTGATTTTACAGGAGCATATCCATGGTGGTTGGAAAATTTTGAGACTCAATTACACCGTGAAAGCGTTTTTATGTGGTTTCAGACTGAAACTGTCCGTTTAGCAGTTCTTTTGAGAGAGGCATTTATTGTCCAATTAGAAATGTCATTCAGCTTCAGTCAGACCAACAATGTTAAAAACCTAAGGCAAAACATAATAGCAACCAATTGAGTTTTTAATCCTACCCATTCTGAGGGTAACTAATCCCTTCAAAATTAAATAAAAACCAAACAATGCAGTTCATTTACCACAGTAGTAAACTCCCCACAGGAAATCGCGAATCCATGCGCTTACAGACAAAGAGTCTGATGACTTATTGACAATGAGGGACAGCAGATGCTAAATTAAGTCACTGTTTGTCTTGGCCATTTGCAGCACAGGTCATAAATTTCACCCTCCCTGTCTTATTACTATGTGTTTACATATTTTACACGAGGAGTTGACCCAGGCACACACTCATAACTAGATGCACATGTGCTAGCGTTTGAGAAGCTGAATAGCCATTACTTGAGATCATAATCAGAAATGTACTTGGGATCGAGGAAAAGCGGTTTAATTTATGGCCTCTTCTGACTTTTTTTTTCTGATTATCATGGCTAATCTGTTGGTTTGTCAACTTGTCTTTAACAATAACTGCAATTTTTTTAATATTCTAATATGGAGACACCAGTGCACCAGCTGCTGCAAATTTGTCATGATTTACTCACCCTCACAAAAGTTCATTCTTCAACATTGTACCTTTTGTGTTCCATTGAAAAAAGGTCAGACAACATGATTTTTGCATGAACTCTCCCCTTAAATGTTCATAACATCTCTGTCCTTGTGATTCAGGAGCTATTTTACGAGGACCGTCACTACCACGAGCACTGCTTCCGCTGTTTCCGCTGTGACCGTTCGCTGGCAGACGAGCCCTTCACCAGCCAGGACGATGCTCTTCTATGCAATGACTGCTACTGCAACGAGTTCTCCTCCAAATGTGTGGCCTGCGATAAAACTGTCATGCCTGGTATGACATCAGAACACATCATCAGTCATAACTCATGTAATTTCCTGACAAATCTTGTTCAGACTGGTCTCAAGTCTAGTCCAATCGTACTCTGGCACCGTTCCTTCAGTTTGTTCTCAATACTGTTGTGTAAGACTGCAAGTCTTCACACTACTGAAACAGACAGCATGTCACGACCACAGGTATGCAGGTAACATTAGATTCACAAACATGAAGGAGCCAAAACAAGGGGCAAAGTTGCAAAGTTCTGCCAAAGCAAATCTGAAGTACCAGCAGCATGACTAAAATAGAGAGAGAGAGAGAGAGAAGTGAGGGAGTGTTGTGCAGGTTAGATGTGACAAAATAATTGCCAGTCTGCCTGGCTTGCTGTCTCTCAGCCAAATCATTGCGCATGGCTGCCATCCAAGCCTCTGATGATAGGAGGAGATAAGCCAGTAAACTATTTCAGCAAGGCTGCATCCATCTGAAATGCAGGTAACAATTCCAAAAGGTTACGTATGTTGTTCTTTTACAAGGCTTGCAAAGTGAGCCCAGCATTGAAAGTCCTTATATGTTATTAAATGTGGTTAGAGTTGTGGTTAGTTTGTTTTTTACTCAAGTATGAAACTTCTGCAACTTATTCAGCCTAAACCACTTACACTACTGTTCACAAGTTTGGGGTCAGTAAGATTTTTTAGTGATTAGTGATTATAGTGATTTCTATTTCAAATAAATCATGTTCTTTTGAATTTTCTATTCATGAAAATAAATGTATTCCACAAAAATATTAAGCAGTACAACTGTTTTCAACATTGAGCACAAATCAGCATATTAGAATGATTTGGCATCATGTGGCATTAATTTGCTGCTGAAAATTTAGCTTTGCCATAGTCTTGGTGAACATAAGAGACTTAAAAAATTCTATAAACTTTTGAATGGTAGTGTAATGCTGTTTTGTTAATAATTTCATTCTTAGGTGTATTAGACTTGGTTTTGTAGCTTTAAACTTTGCAAATGTTCAGCACCGACAGTGTAACCAACAGTGATGTTGTCAAATTATTTATTTGCATATTTATAGTATATGCAAATATAGTATTTGCATATTGAACTCCTCTTGGTCTTGGCGCCTATTTAACCATCTTAAAGGTTCACCCAAAAATGAAAATTACGAAATGAAAATTTATTTTTGTTTACTTTGCACAGAAAAAGAATTTTTATAACTTCATAAAATCTTAATTTGTGTTCCGAAGATGAGCAAAGGTCTCACGGGTCGCCTTTAGACTGCAAAGATGAAAATTGTAACATTTATTTTGCTGTCTTGCAAGTACTGTTATTTCCTACTGAAAACATAAATCTAGCTGCTTTTGACATTAAAAAAGTGTGGCTGTTATTTTCTGAGTCAAATCCAGTGAACAAATCAAGCAGTATTGCAATCTCCAAAAATTGCCAAACCAAAAACAAGAAGATAAAAAATATTCCGCCACAATTTTGAGTCCCGGTTCATGTATGTAACCTGAGGGCTACATTTATAGGAAGAGGAACGTATTGTTAGTGGTTAGGGCCTCTATTTGTGATGTGCAGATGACAAGGGAAAGACAAAGGATGGGGGGCTCTCGTCCATAGTTCATACTTTGCTTTGATAAATGTGGTGATGCATGTTTTGGGGTGAGTTTTGAACTTGAGGGAGACAGCCTTGCTGTAACTTGATATTTCTTCTAAATGTTTTTTTTAATTATTATTATTATTATTATTATTATTATTATTATTATTATTATTATTATCCAGGGGATTACGACCTTTATCATTTGCCCTCTATGTAAAGCTTTGGTGATTTTGGCAGTGGGGCCTCTTTAAGGAGGATCTCCATAGGGCTTTTGATCTGGGAAATGTGTGAAACGCTTAGTGGATTATGAACGTCAACCTTTAACCTGCTAATCATTTGATGAGGCTCGACTGTCAGATCATCATTTTGTCGCTTTGAAAGCTCAAATTCATCTTTTGTAGGGAAACCCCAGCGATAAGTAGTCTCAGGTGAGATCTCTCTTTCAGACTGGGTGAAGTGACTGTTGGTGACATGCTCATCAGCAGGTCCCACAATGGGAAAACGCAAAGAATCTAGGCAATTTTGATGGGCAATTATGATTTTTATCAGAGAATAAGACATATTATAACTCTTTTCCACCAAAATGGCAGCATTACTTAACTGGGAGATATGTCATCTCTGAGAATTCCCTGACTTGAGGACCAAACAATGGCATATTTGACCATGTTTACGTAATAACCTGTCTGCAAATAAACACTATGCATCATGGTCTTTGTTTTTAAGCCTTTCTTCTAATTTTAAGAAAATATTTCAGTGTATAGTATTTTAATTCATTGTCTTTATCCTATCGCAATCTAGCTTTAATAAAGGTCCTGAATTATTTCAAATATACAGTATACATGAATATGTTTATTAATGATATGCTTAATAATTCATTAATTGAAATTAATTTAATTAGCACATCATGTCCTTAATTCAATTCAAATATATGTGATCCTGGACCACAAAACCAGTCATAAGGGTAATTTTTTTTCAAATTGAGATTTATACATAATCTGTATAATTGTTAGAGTAGGGAAATATTTGGCTGAGATGCAACTATTTGAAAATCTGGAATCTGAGGGTGCCAAAAAATGTAAATATTGAGAAAATCGCCTTTAAAGCTGTCTAAATTAAATCCTTAGTGATCCATAATCAAAAATTAAGTTCTGATATATTTACAGTAGGAAATTTACAAAATATCTTCATGAAACATGATCTTTACTTATTATCCTAATGATTTTTGGCATAAAAGAAAAATCGATAATTTGGACCCATACAATGTATTTTTGGTTATTGCTACAAATATACCCGTGCTACTTATGACTGGGTTTGTGCTCCAGGGTCACATATAATCAGTTCACTGCCCTAGATATATGTGTAAAGTTACATCGCTAATTAAAGTTATAGATTTTATGGCAACATGGTATGCACAGCTGTCGAAAACAAGGAAATTGTTTATTTTAAAGGCTTCCTTCCTTTTTCTCTCTCTCACAGGAACCAGGAAGCTTGAGTATGCCGGCTCCACATGGCATGAGGGCTGTTTCATTTGCAACAGCTGTCAGCAGCCAATAGGCTCCAAGTCCTTTATTCCAGATAAAGATGACCACTATTGTGTACCCTGCTATGAGAACAAGTTTGCACCGCGCTGTACTCGATGTAAACAGGTCAGTGGTGGGGTTTTACTAGCTTCTCTGCCTGTAATACGTAACCATGTGTTTCTCATCAGTCCACACACACATTCCTATACAAAAAGTCAGAATTCTGACCTCATTTCTCCTTCCTGTTGCATATCAGAAGTCTTGCTGGTCACTGATTAACTCTGACTGTCAGTTTTACATCCTGTCCTGGACAAAGCACCATCTGTTTGGCATCTTGGCTTTACAGTTCTATGAAATACAAAAAATAAATTAATAAATAAAATAATTTATATACACACACACACACACACACACATATATATATATATATATATATATATATATATATATATATATATATATATATATATATATATATGCATATTATCAAACATTTATAATTGTTACGATTTTTTTGTTTTTGTCTCATGATCACCAAGGCAGCATTTCTTTGATGAAAAATAAAAACAGTAATATTGTAAAAATATCCATTACTTCAGTCTTCAGTGTCACATGGTCCTTCAGAAATCAGTGCTCAGTTATTAGCAATCTAGTTAAAACTATCCAACCTCAATTGTTGAGCAAACTGAGTAAACTACACAACCATAGTGACCCATCCCTAGCATGCAATTCCTGAATCATTCATGACGTAAGGTTTTATGCATAATAAACAATGGTAAATCAATACATTTGAATGACATACCTTTTTCCATGTAGCTTGGTTTAGGTCAAGTATACGGAAGCTCATGCTGACAGGTTAGTGTTTGTGTCTCTGATGAACTCTCTCCTCCTCAGGCCTTGGCTAAAGGTGGTGTGACCTATAGGGATGAGCCGTGGCATAAGGAGTGCTTTGTATGCACAAGCTGTAAAGTCCAACTAGCTGGCCAACACTTCACCTCCCGCGATGACAGCCCATACTGCCTTAAATGTTTTGGCAATCTGTATGCCAAGAAGTGTGAAGCCTGCAAAAAACCTATTACAGGTAACATGCATGGACATCACTTTGGTTTAAAAATAGATGCGGACAGTGGTGCCGCAACAGGTTTTGTGTCACGGATTACATATGTCTTAGTTTTGACGTCATGTGATGAACTCATCTGAAATGTCACAGAGATTTTACATGATTTTTATTTCATTTTAGGTTTTGGTGGAGGAAAGTACATTTCGTTCGAGGACCGGCAGTGGCACCAGCCGTGCTTCACCTGCTCTCGTTGCTCCGTGTCGCTGGTGGGCGCAGGCTTCTTCCCCGAGCAAGATGAGATTCTCTGTCGCAACTGCAACAGCAACTTATAGAACGCAACCCCTATCCACACACCTTACCTTCCCATATGCACGCATACATATACAGGCACACGTCTATTTTACACTGCTGTGCCCTCAAATGAGAACTTCACATCTCAAGTTACACCCATGCAGATACTGCTGTTTGAGGATCACAGCAAACCAGCAATCTGCCCCCACACACAATAGTCTGAGCTTCACCAAAATACTCAAAGAATAGGCTTGCTGGTTTACAACTGGACAAACAAGACTTTTAAAAGATGCACCAAAGATTGCTGTTGAGACGCGATGCAGAGTTCCAACTACAGTCTATCCATTGCACAATCCAGAATCAACACTCCATAAACTTGTAGGTCTCTATGCACAGATAAAAATATCTGATCTGCCTACTAGTTATTCCCATCTCTATTTTTCCTGGCCAGCCAGAACTGTCATTAGGCTGGTTATGGTCATTAATGGGTGGATGTAGTCTGTGTTTGCAGCCTGTGAAAGAACTCAAACAGATTCCTTCATAAACACTCAAAGGTCAAAGGTTTGGTGTTCTGTTAAAGTGACTGAACTCCCATTTAGAACTGTTCCAAACACTCTGTGCCAAGCAAAGTGTTGGCTACAGGAATGAAAGCACAACTGATTTTGAGTTTTGGGTACAGTAAAATTACACTTTGAGAAGCAGCCACAAAGCTAAACATCTAGGCATTTACACACCATATATGTCACATAAATATGTGTGACTGCTGTAGTTAGTGAGCACTCTTTTCTAAAACTTCACTAAAACCTTTTGTTTTTCTTAGCAAAACTTCAGCATCAAACAACATTTGTTGAATTGCATATGTATTCAATTCAGTGGGAGTCTTCCAAAATGCATAGCAATGTCAGAATAAAAATAACAGCTGAAATGTTTCTGCAGTCCAGAGATGTTTGGGAAAATGAAGTTTGAAATGCATTTTGTATACAGGTGGAGGACAGACTTGCATTTGCACTACTATAGCTTGAATTATCTATAAAAGCACAGAAACTTTTAGATACAGCACGCATTACACTGTATATACACAAACTACATATTATTTCCTGTTCACTTCCTGTTTTTTATTTGTTTGATAATTCAGTATGACTTCTACAATCATAATTTCAAAAGTCTTTATAAACATGTCTCCTCTGTGTTAAGAGTGAATGAAATGAAACAATATTTGTGTCAGTATGTCAAAAATGATAGTATGCATGTTGTCAGACTTTGTCAAATTGAGACATTAAGTATTGTTATTTTATTGATGCCAATTTTACTAGTTTCACCTTCTGAGTATTTCTAAATGTATAAGTATATATTCACTTTGAGCTTTAATGCAGGAGAGAAAGAGTTGGCTAATGTGCATTTCTTAATTAAAGTGATTCAAGCTTTGTAAGTTTGAGGTGTGGTAAAAAAAAAAAAAAAAAAAAAAAAGTTTATTGATGGTTGTTAAATATTTTATAAATTAAACCAATTGTGATGTCATTTTTTCAGAGATTACATTATGCAAAAGCACCAAAAACAAGTATTTTTGGTAAAATTTGACTCTGTTTGGGCCAAGCACCCAAGAGCCTACTAGTATCCTCTACGGTCTTCAAGCTCATTCAGGGTTACCTCGTGCCTCTAGATGGGTGTGTTTATGTGCAAACGTGCTGAGTGTGCTATTTCTTCGCCTTGATGAGGCATAAGAACTTAAAACAAACACGTGGCCAAATCTGCTCCCTCTCAACACTGGTGAAGGTCTTCCTCCCCTTCTCTTTTTCAGCATTTTCACCAAAGAAGGAAATGGAAAAGGAGAACGGGACATGGTGGTGGGGGAGGGAGGCCTTCTGGTGGACGTTGGGAGAGCATGTGGGAGAGAACAGCCGAAAATGAAAATGAGAGGACGACAGAGGAGAGAGGGAGGGATGATTGAAGCTTTTGGAGCTGTTCCATGGCACTTCCACTGGGGTTCAGTTACATACACACAGTCAAGAGGTTTATGGGAAAAAAAAGAAAGGGCCAGTGAGGCAATGGAGGATCACATGAGTGGTGGGTGAATCATTACCAGGGAAGGCCGTGTGGGAAAACCGGACACTGTGAAGTTGAAGTGATTCAAAACTTCACTGACTTAAGTGGCTCCTGTATTTAATTAATCAAGTGATGAGGCCACCAAACCTGATATAGTCACTGAGATGAGTGATGAAGCCATACAACTGCTGAAAAGTACTTAGATGAATGATGAAACGTCTTCTTTCATCCAATTTTGAATAGATTAACTTTTGTCTGACATTATCATGTCTGTATTAAATCAGCAAACCAACCATAATAAAGATCTTTGACTTAAACTATAAAACTCATTTAAATGGATTTCACTTCATTATAAATTAGTAAAACTGACTGTGGCTGATACTCAAGGTACAGCATAAGAGTAGATCAGCAGATCATCAAGTATTGTGGGGCAAGACCAACAGGTTAATGTTATGCTGGTTAACATGACGCCTGCTGGTAGATGTGGGTACTACGATACAACTATTCAAAAGTAGCCATGCTATGTATTATGTCAAAATACATTTAATTGCAAACAAGATATATATTGTTTGCAAACTGACAACATTTTATCATTGTATAGTAGATGTTTTACCAGTTTACAAAAAAAAAAGAGAGGACCAAGAACAGATCCCTAGGGAACACCTCTTGTTAAAAGGGCTGGAGGGATTGTGTTCTTAAAAAAAAAAAAAACTACAACTTTCATCAGGGTAAGAAGTGAACTGTGTCAGTTATGCCAATTGCAACGTATATTACTGCAGACAGTATCACATGCAAAGCTGTTCATGGTTGACGGTTCAAATTGAGAAGACTGAGACAACAGAAAGGAGGAGGTCATTAACAACCTGTGGGGAACTGTCTCAGTGCTACATCCAGACTAGAAAGGCTGCAACTAAAGCTGACAGGAAAACTCTCTCCGACACATTTTCTTCAAAAGGGAGATGTAAGATACATGTGTAATTATTTAAATCTGCAGGATCTAGACAACATTCCTTCAGGATTGGGGTGACAACACCAGTATTGTTATAGCTCACAAAAAAAGGAGGACAGGTAGAGGATGAGTGAGAGATGTTGTTCTCTAGATAATGTACTAGATTAGAAGGTTTAGCAATAGAGGAGAGACAAAGAGTGAAACTAAATGTACAAATACTCTCACCAAAAACGTACAGAGAAGGAATATTATTAAATTTAAAGTGTTATAGATTTAAAGATCACAAGAGTATGGTTCCAGAAGTAATATTACCGTGGATTTTCCTATTCTTTGGATAAGCTGATTTCTAGCAAAATGTTTTGAAGCAAATCTATTAGGAATTATCTTACAGCTATAGTTAGTAATTAAAATGCCTATGGAGAAAATGAATGGAAAATACTACTTCTCGAACTTAAACCACCAAAAGAGTTGGTGGTAATTGTTGTGTTCAATTGCTAGTTGCTACTGACAGCAGAAAATATGCAGTTTAGGGCAGTTCTACATTACAGCACGTGATGAAAATGACTCTTATGAACTGGTTCTTTTTAATGAGTCAGTTAAAGTGATTTACTAAACTTGTTTGAGAGTTAGTGGTCTGTGAATCATATAGTGATTGTTAAGTTTTTGGATATGTCCACACACACACATACACACACACACACACACGTTTGTTTTTGTGAAAAGTGGGGACATCCCATAGGCGTAATGGTTTTTATACTGTACAAAGTGTATGTGCTATTGCCCTACACCTAACCCTACCCCTTACAGGAAATTTTGTGCTATTTCAGATTTTCAATACACTTCATTCTGTGTGATTTATAAGCATTTTGAAAAGTGGGGACATGGGGTAATGTCCTGAAAAGTCACCTTCTCCTTGTAATACCTATGTCATACCCTTGTCATTATTGTCACAAATTTATGTCCTCATTTGTCACAAAAACGCACACGCGCGCACACACAAACACACTTTGTCTATAGTTTAACAACTTAAAAGTATATATTTATAAGTAAAACTTTTAGAATTAGTATCCAAAACCATAGTGACCATAAAAGTAGAAATAGCACAAATAAGAACATCTGATTTTATTATAAGTGAATTTTCTTCAAACAAGACATCACTGATGTTTGAAGGCTGTAAAAGTCCATTTTAAACCAAAATAATATCACTGATGCAATTTGTACAAACAGAATTAAGCTGCATTCCTTGGATTCTACTTCAATTCTTATTTATCCAACTCATGCCCAGAGAATCAGGAGAGAAGTCTAGCCATGAGAAAGTGTGTGATGTCATCTCACTTTATCCTCAAGTGACATCTAAAAGCTTTGTATATTAAGTGCTGAAATGTCCATAACAATTAGCCTGTCCGGTGAAGCCAAATGCTCTCTGAAAATACCTGATGATTTATTGTACACACTGCTAGTTCCCATGATGACACTAAGTGCAGCGTAATGAAGCACTGTGGGGAAACAATAGCTTGTTTTGTGTGCACTTTTATTTGGCGTTATGTGTCTCGATAAAGCCATTTGTGATTGTGGTCCTTCTATTCCTTAAGTCTCATAACATATTTTTAACAGATAGCCTAAGCTTAACAAGAAATGCAATACTGGTTCATGTGTCTGCTTGTTATTATCAAGAAGCATTTTCTAACACATGCCAGACAGTGATTATTTAACCAGTAAAGACATCACGCTAAATTTGCCTATAAAATTAGTGGGGGGCTAATGGAACTTAAATGCTCATTAAAACCAGGACTCCAGCTCAACAGAAAGTTGCTCTATAAAGCACAGATTAGGCTATTTAGCAGATAGTATCCTCGTTAGACACTAGCACGTAGGTCACACCGCATGACAAACACTTGACCACCATTTAAACGTTATTGTTAGCCGTGTCAAATGCTTAATTTTTCTTTTGAAAGCTTGTGCTTCAGACAGCCAAATTGAACAACTTAGATTGAAGTCAGCATGTTGCTGAAATGAATTTCCAAGAAGTGAATTTAATCTTGTTTACCTCAATGGCCTTGGATGACCTGAGAAATCAAGGATTTATTTGCAGATATAGTAGTCTGTGCTTCTTGTCGAATTTTGGCGAACACAACAGAAACCTAAAAATAAGGTATAAGATGGCTAAATAAGGTCAACATCCTAAGCAATTTGGGAGCAGAGATGATTCACAGTATGAACAGAATCTTTATGACTCACATCAGTTACACATTTCAGCTCAATTCTTCCATGTCTCTTAACAATGAGGGAGGGAAGTGTAAGTGTTACGGTCATAAATGATGTTAGAGCTGATATCATATCACTCACAAAACAGTTGGAGTTTACAGGGTGACAGATTCCCAAAGGTAGACGTCTAGACAAGCTTTCAGAATTAGTCAGCTTGGTCGGTTACACGGATTGAGTATTTCTAAATATCCTTTTAAAAATCAATTACTGGACTGTATTCTGATGTCGTTTAAGGTCAAGATGGCAAAGTATGGAATGTGGTTACAATTGACATGAACACTTGCTGATTTTACAAGTCACCAACGGATGAGACAATTCCTGGCACTATTATGGTCACAGCTGTTTGATTTTAAGAAGCTATGGAAGGGATGTAGAGGCCCTAACACTTACAAAAGAAGTACAGTGATATAAATGTATTTCCTATTTCTGACAGTAGATGGAGTTTTCCTAACAACATATTTAAATTGATGTTACAGATTATTCCAAGTTGAACTGTAAATATTTGGATTAATATTATGATACAATTTTAGGTCCTCAACATGAGGCAAGATTAATTTTAGTCAGCGCAACTGACCACTACAACTATTCTCTTATGACAAAACAAAACATTTTATTTTGTGTAACACGTTATTTTCAGCTTTGCAAATATAACACGCAACCATGTTATATTCATATATTCATACATTGTCACAATATATTCATATATTGTAGAAACTTAATATATTTAATTTATGGCAAAATTTGGTAATTCTGTATGTTGTCTGAGGGTTGCCATCCTCTGAGGGGTTGGCATCATCTCTTCTCAGGTGTTTGGTCATCTCAGATCATTTAAGGGTTGGATCCAGACTGAAGCTTCTGTAATTCCTAGTTACCACAGGATGTTAATCCCGTTGCAGAAACAGAGAAACAAATAGAGACATAATTAGCGTAGCTGCTGTTCAAGCTACATAATAATGTGCATTTGATCAGATATAACTGCAGTACAAGATTATATGATGCATTATGTGAATGCTTGGCTAAAGAGATGTGTCTTTAATCTAGATTTAAACAGAGTTTGGCGACTTTAGGGAGTGTGTTGGATTGTAGCGTGGTAGAAGACTAGTTAGGTACAGGCAAGTAATAATATTTTGTAACTGACACTGAACTTAATAGATAGCCAGTGCAGAGACTGTAAAATTAGGGTAATATGATCATATTTTCTTGATCTGATAAGGACTCTAGCTGCTGCATTTTGGACTACCTGTAGCTTGTTTATTGAAGATGCAGGACAACCAGCTAGCAGTGCATTACAATAGTCCAGTCTAGAGGTCATGAATGCATGAATTAGCTTTTCTGCATCAGAAACAGGAAAATTATCGTAGCTTGACAATGTTTCTAAGATGGAGGAATGCTGTTTTTGTAACATTGGAAATATGATTTTCAAAAAACAAGTTGCTGTTTAATATAACACCCAGATTTTTGACTGTAGAGGAAGTAACAGTACATCCGTCTAGTTGCAAATTGTAATCCAAAGATTCTGTGTACTGTTATTTGGTCCAATAAGTAATATCTCTGTCTTATCTGAATTTAATAGGAGAAAATTATTGGTCATCCAGTCTTTTACATTTTTTTAACACACTCTGTTAGCTTAGATAATTTAGAAGTTCCATCTGGTCTTGTTGAGATATTTAGTTGAGTATCATCAGCATAACAATGGAAACTAATCCCGAATTTTCTAGTAATATTACCAAGGGGCAACATGTATATTGAAAACAGCAGAGGACCTAGGACAGATCCTTGTGGTACTCCATACTTTACTGGTGATAATTGAGATGACTCCCCGTTTAAATAAACAAAGTGGTGGCAATCTGACAGGTAGGATGAGGATCTAAACCAGAGATACTCAACAGGCGGCCCAATATATATATATTTTCATGCTCAGTCTTAAATAGGACAAGGACAAGCAAGACTTAGATAAGTAATAAACTGTATTTATAAATCAGTAAATCTGCAAATATTGTCTTAAATAAAGTCTGATGATGCAAATTGTAATTTATGGCCCTTCGCATCGTATGTAGTTTAAATGCAGCCTCTGAACTTGAGTACCCCTGATCTAAACCATCTTAAAGCCTGCCCTTGAAGACGGGTAATACTATACGGGTAAGTTTTGTAATCGATCTATGAGTATGTCATGATCTATAGTGTCGAACACAGCACTAAGATCAAGTAAAACTAGCAATGAGATGCAGCCTTGGTCTGACACAAGAAGCAAGTCATTTGTCATTTTAACAAGTGCAGTTTCTGTGCTGTGATGGAGCCTGAAACCTGACTGAAATTCTTCACAGAGATCATTTTTTTGCAAGAAGGAGCACAATTGAGCAGACACAACTTTTTCTAAAATTTTAGCCATAAACAGAAGATTTGAAATGCTTAATAACCGCCAGCTTGAATGGCTTGAACACATAATTGAACCAGTTTTGTATAAATACATTTATAGTCAACAAGTTAATTGTTTAAAAAAACAGCTTTGTTCATTTAACAACCTTTAAACAACTAGTATTTTTGCTTTTAATTTTACATGGACACGTAAACACACAAAATTTCTATAGTAAAACAATGTACATATAAGCTTTAATTTGTAGGGTTTTTAAAAGTTTTTTTTAAAAACTTTTTTCTTTTAATGATTTCAAACAAAAGTGGTCTTAGCTGGTTTTATAGAGGTTTTGGACACTTTTCAGCTGGATAGGCAAAGAGACATGCACTAACACATTTGCATCCCTCACAGCCTGTTTTCACTTCTGTCAAAAAGATGGCATCTATCTTAGAGTACTGTAATTCTGACTACTTGTCCATAAATCAATGACAAACATAAACATCATCACTTCTTAATAAGTCTAGACACAATAAATCTCAACACATCATCTGCATTAAGTCATCACAGTCTGTGTACCAAGACAGAGAAAGTGATCCTTTCCAGTTTTCCAAATTGTAAAATTCCACGTACTGTAGAGACAGTAGAATTCACTACTGAGTTGATTCTTTGCTTCTCATTCATGTATATAAACATCATATCCGGAGGAGTTGAGAAAATAGGCAACATCGTAATTTAGAGGTTGGTGTGTTTGAACTAGCGAGAGAAATGGAGCAAGAAGAGAAGGAGGAAAAAGAACTGTAGAAGGGAAAAAAAGGGATGACCTTTCACTGTTGCCACTGTGAAACGTGGCACTAGGCATGTGCAACGGAGGAGCCGTTTAAAACCAGGCAATGCATTCCAAGGGTTTACTCATAATCCCAGAGAAACTCTCCACCGGTCTCAGTCAGCGTTCGGTTTAGCGCGGGTGTCCACTTGACGCGGTGCTCGGTGTTGCTTTAGCCACAAACATGTCTGTGCAGTCAACACTTCGAGACACAGACTCGTATATGCAAATTAAGCAGAAACTCACAGCATAAAATAATAACCAAACATTACAGACGCATAAAGAAAGATGATTTTGGTCGCAATCTACTCCTGAGGGGAATTAAAACTGGTCGCAGGGGATGTTTCTCCATCAGTATTAATCCAGTTCAAAAGTACAGTCAATGTATTTGATATTTCTGTCAGGGACAACATCATTGAGGTCTGTTTCGGCAAACAGAGCCAGATGTATTTTTGCTGTAGACATTTTTCAAAAACCTCATCACTCTCGATTGCTGTCATCACAACAGGCTGAAATGAGAGATGAGAGAATTTGTAGCTCAATGGCAAAACACAAAATCATCTGTCTAAGTCTTTAAGTGACACCCTCAGGCTCGATGTTTAATGGTAAAGGTCTGGAAGCTGCGTCTGTGGTTTGGCTTTCCCCAAAATATATTCTTCCTCCCTTCTCTATGTCTTTATCTTACTCTCTCGCTCTGAGGTCAAGCCATTTCTTTCCTGTGGATGGACTGTGATGGTTTGAGTGGTTATCCGACACTCCATTCTTCAAGCAGCCATTTCTGTGGGTGAAAAAGGGCTGCGTTGTCTAAATATAACAATGTGTCAGGCTTACAGCAAGACAACAGAGCGTCAGCCATTACATTTGTGTTGGTATATGACCAAAACTCCACTTGGCAGTGCAGTATGTACTTGGATGTGCACGTGGAGCTGAATTTTGTCAAGTTGTGGTGGCTGAAACAAAACATTTATTTGCATTATCAGCTGTTTTCTTCATGATATTTAAATAGGATGCACAGATATTCAAATTCTGGTCGATGCCTATAAACTGCTAATTATATTCATGGCTGATAAACAACATATAGCTGATATTAAAACTCTGTTCTATGCTAATAAAAATAAATAAATAAAATCAATCATTTTAAATGATAAAAGTGAATTCATATTACGAAATATTATTACAATTTAAAATAACTGTTTTCTATTTTAATTTATATTTTCTATTTCAATATACTTTATTTTAGCTGAGTTTTTAGCAGCCATTACTCCAGTCTTCAGTGCCACATGGTCTTTCAGAAATCATGCTAATATGCTAATTAGGTGCACAAGGAACATTTCTTTATTATTTCTTATTACCAGTGTTGAAAACAGCTGTGCTGCTTCATGTTTTTGTGGAGACTGTGAATACACTACTATTCAAAATTTTGAGGTATGTATAGATTAAAAGGACAGAAAGAAAAAAAGTATAATTTCTTAGTTAAACAACAAAAAATGCTAGAAACACAAATGTGTCCTTGTGTGAGATCGAACAGCAAATGTGAAGCAGATGAGGTGAAGGAGACAATTGCAAACACCCTACAATTAATGCTCTCAAATTACTCATAGACTAAGGAATTCAGTCAGAGGTTAAAAACAAGAGGGTCTGTAATACCTGCCATTAGCTAGCCTATCCATTAGCCTTCCTATTTACCTTGTGCTAGAAGTGTGCTATTTGGTTAGCATCTTTGCTTAGTTCTGAATTTCAGAATTCAAATAGGTGACTTAAATGTCATGTTGAGACTGATTGAAAAAAGAAGAAAAAGAACAGTCCAAAACATTTGAACACAAACTATTCTAAGATAGGAAATAATCCTAAACATTTCTTTAAGCTGTTAAATTCTATTTGTATTTTTTAGTAGTCTATTTAGTCACAGATCACATTGGCTTGTGCACCTGTAAATCAGGTCATGTGAAGCCAAGCTTTATTTATTAAAAACACTACACATGGCCCACCAAAAACAATTCGTGTTTCAGGAATTACTGCATTAAATTCAGCATTTAAGAGTTCAAACGGGATAGTGCAACTAAAATTGTTTCAGCATGACAACCTGCCATGTGGCCTGAGGTGTTTCACAATAGTGACATTAATGTCTAAAAGGTTTGACCTCTAATATAAGTGAGGCAGTTTTCACACATAACGATCGAAGTTAATTATTTAAAGGTCCTAATTATCAAACAAGTGTTTGATAATTATATAACAAATTAGCCTAGGCTATATAACAAACTATAAAACAAGTTAATTTATTATGATGTGGATTTCGGATGCCCTCTAGTGGACAAAGAATAATTCAGATACTTGATACATTAGACACCTTCACTGATAAAATTAATATCAAAATAATATCAAAGCTGTGTCAGTTAAACTGATGCAAATAACAGCAGCCCTCAAATTTGAACAACCTACTGATAACACTTCATAATAATTAGATATTAATAAAAAATGCACATCTTGGAAGTTTATGAATATTTAAATATGAAATCATATTAATCGAACGTTCATGACGTTGAATTAAGATTTAAATTTTTACTTACATATTGATAGTTAGTATTATTCAAGTTATTGAAAAGTGTTATCAATACAACTCCTATAAACAGGACACAAACTACCTCACATTTACAAATGTAGTTTGTGTGTTGTAATGTATTTGTTTATGAATATTTTTTATGACGTTAGTCCAGTAGGCCTAGCTTATTTTTGGCTGAACTGTTCAACTGGTTAAATTAGTTTAGTTACTGGGATGGAAATAACGAAAAGCAGCCAGTCGCAG
Source organism: Acrossocheilus fasciatus (assembly GCA_036784905.1). Lineage (NCBI taxonomy): Eukaryota > Metazoa > Chordata > Actinopteri > Cypriniformes > Cyprinidae > Acrossocheilus > Acrossocheilus fasciatus. Next base: position 24,926,797 of record CM071953.1, read on the forward strand.
TCTGAACCGTAACTTGTAGGTACATTGGAGGAGTTTGTTATGTATGTGGCTTACTTTGAAGATGATAACGATGAAACAATGATTGACAATAATATTCTTACAATCGTTCACCTCGGTTCACAACAAGTGAAGGTGTTACAGCGAGCAGCGCCCTCTGTTGGTCAAATTCCATTATTTGTGGTTTGTCAGTTATTGGTTGTCTCTCACTCGATAGATAGATAGATAGATAGATAGATAGATAGATAGATAGATAGATAGATAGATAGATAGATAGATAGATAGATAGATAGATAGATAGATAGATAGATAGATAGATAGATAGATAGATAGATAGATAGATAGATAGATAGATAGATAGATAGATAGAATGATTACAGCCTTGAAATAATCCTCATAGGCTACATTCTGTGCTGCTGATATTCCAAATTTCTTTACCCTAATTTGTACATTGTAAAGTTGTACAAACAAATGTGTGACTTTTTAGGAACCTACATAAATTGGTTATACTACAGGCTAAATTTAAATTGGATGCCATGTTTTCCAGTTACCTAAACCATGGTTCCACGCAAGGTTAAATTTAAATTTAGTTCCTCTCAAGTTTACATAAATAGTTCATCACATTAAATGAATATGTTCCAATAAGCTTAACTGTCAGAAACTGTGAACATACATGTCTGTCTTATTTCTGAATAGTGTGTCTATTTATTTCGAAATCTTGTTAATCTTGTTGATAATGGCAAAGGTACTATTTTATTACATATATTTTTTTAATATTCCTACAACATTATAAACTATCTAGCTATAGCCAACAAAAACATCAAAATTATTATAATAATTAAAGACCACTAGTGCTGAAGTATAACACCCACTAGGTGGCAGCACTTTTCTACTATTGCCAAAACTCAAAACACTGCATATTCACAATCACAAACGGTATGTTGCGTGATTTTATCCTTTTTTTAAGCAATGTCTTTATGTTCAATATAATGCTAAAAAGTAATGAAATCGCCAGCTGAAATTTCTTTACAACTGGACTTCACATTTGACTACTTGAATAAGCGGCTTTCAAACATTTTACACGTTCTGCGATGACCTGAATTAATCATTCTATGCAAATGATTTAATCTTGTTCATATGAGCTCTTCTGACTTTCTTTCTGACTTTTGTCTGACCAAAGTTGCAAACAATTCCTACCTGGGCTATTATTTCTGTCACTGTCATTTCAATATAGGTTTATAATATAAGCATTGAAGAATTATTTTACCATGCAGTCTATGCTTTATCGGTCTCAATAAAGTTGATTTAGAAAACCCGACAAGAATAATGCATCAGCTAATACAAGCAAATAAGAAAGTGCCTAAACTGTGAATCAAACGCTGCTCTCCAGTGGTTGGAAGCAGATGTTTGTGGAGTTCCCAGGCAAGTCAGGCACAGTTCTTGGCTCCAGCGCTATCATCCTGACACGCACAGGAGTTTTATACCCTGTCTGCACCTGCTGACCGAGGGATGTTTCTGTTAGCGTGGATGCCCATCATCTCAAAAGCTCGCGCGCCTATGAATCACGAGACAGTGATTCGCAGTTCTAATGTTTTTATACTACCATGTGGAATATTTTGCTGTATTGATTCGGTTATATATAGCGTGCATGTTTGAGTCTCATAAAACCTCTGGGGTTCCAGTATCTCCTGCACTGGCAGGGCGCCTCGCTGGTAGACACCACAAACACGGTGCCAGCTTATAAATCCCACCACCCACACACTCCATCACGCTCTGTTCCAGAGGCACCCCTTTAGAAACATCCCTTTTTGGCCCCAATTCCCCCTCTCCTCAGATCTCGATCCATACGAGAGAGGCTGTTGTGTTTCAGAGCAGGAGAGATGAAAACGTGGAGCGGTTTTCTCTATGGGGAATCCCTGAGTTCATGTGAGGAGAGCTGGATTCGGTTATGATTTGAAAGGAAGACAGAAATTGGGTAATTGGTAATAACAGTGGGAGAGCACATGGCTTATACGCGGAGAGTAGGCTATATGACATGCGGGAGACTTGTGGCCTCATTTGCCCCGGTGGAGTCCGTGACCTGAGAGGGAGGACGGGGTACATCTTGAGTTCCCTTGAGTTCTGTGACTAAGCAAAAATGCTCGGCACTCACGAGGTGAAATATTCAGACGAGGGCATAGCCTATGTATGCAGATGTTTTTCATATAAGGTTTACATACAGGCTCGTCAACGTATGAAGCCACCAAAAGGAAGGTGAAGAGGAAAAAATAGATGGTACGAAAAATTAGGCTATAGCCTATTTCAATACTTTAGCGTTCTCTCCCAAAACATTTGAAATCACCGCCAGAGAAATTCGGCATTCGCTCGCGAAATCGTTGTGATAGAATTTGAGGAGTGAGAAAAAATGTCAATATTTTCGCATATCTCGAGGGAACAGGAGGGAGCGCTACGTCTCGGGTGAAAATTGGGCTATACGGGGTATTTAAATAATTTTGCGTTCCCTCAGGGAAATTTTGCATTCACAAAACTTTTGTGATAAAAAATAATTTGAGGTGAGAGGAAAAACAATATTTTAATAGCCTACTTTTGCAAACGAACACAAAGTTGCATGAGGGAATAGGCCTACATTGAAGCTTCGTGGGAGAAATTATATTTCAATGATTTTGCGTTCCCTGCCCGAGAAATTTTGCGTTCGTTCAACTTTTGTGAAAAAAATAATAATAATAATTTGAGGGAAACAATTAACCTATTGCAATATTTCTGCAAGCGAAAGCAGTTTCTCTGGGGGATGATTTATGCGTATGTATTTACTCGCAAATCTTGCGTTCCCCCCTAGAAACGTGCGTTCACATGCAAAACTTTTGTGATAGAAATAATTTTAGGAAGGAGTAAAAACAGTGATACAGTAGGCTACATTTACCACAGAACGCAATTGTGTTTTCGGGGGGACAAAATAGGCATACTTTTGCGAGTACGCAATATAAAATCGAAAATATAATTTTTCAGCCCTTCTCAGATTTTTCATCACTATGTTCCCTTAGGGGCTCCGTGTTAATGAGAAATCAAGAGCTGATAAAATGGAAACGTGGCCGAATAAATGCAGAGAGGGGGACCGAAGGAGAGGCCCGGGGGGTGCGAGAGATGAAACGAGAGAAAGAAAGGATGGGAGAGGAGCGAGAGAGGGTGAAGAGCTCCGTTCCATGGAGCCGACGCAAGAATTTATGATCAGGAAGGGGGATGAAAGTGTAATTTACGGTCCACTCTCTACCGTTTTTCTGCCCTCCCCTCAGTAATGAGAAACGGCTGTTGCGGTTGGAGGGTGCGAGCCCGTTTAAGCTCCTCCCCCCTGGCGATGACACATCATTAGTTTTTATTTCTGTCCCAAGTTATACGGCCCTTGCCCGGGCACCAACAACCGCCGTACACGCTGAACCGCAATCAATATTCTGTTCGAACGCGAATCACACATGTACACACACACACACACACACACACACACACAAACACCTTCCTCTCCTGTCCTGACACAGACCACCCCAGTGAAACACTGCTGTGCTCTGCCACAGTTAAATATTCTCAGTAGGCTATAACGTGTGTTGTCATCCCTTTTTAGAATCAAATTTGCCATGCCACGATTCGCAAAAAAGCACGCCTTTGATCTAATTGGCTAAATCGGTTTGCAAAAAGGTCTGATTGACTTTTATTTATAGGGTAATGACAATTTATGTCCATACATATTTGTTCATAAAAATATGTGTCCACTTTAAAGGTGCCATAGAATGCATTGATACAGTATTTTAAATTGCTCTCTGATATCTACATAAGGTGGCTTAGGTAAGGGCAAAAAATCTCCAGAAACGGTTTTACATGTGCATTTATAACCCTAGGATTTCTCACTAGAATGAAATGGTTTGTTATTGTCTTATTTGGAAGGGTTATGAATAATAATGAGCTCTGATTGGCTGTTTCTCAGTGCGGCTCAATGTTGAGCTCTGCTCTGATTGGCTGTTTCACAGTGCTGCTCATTTCAGTAGCTTACAGCAGGACGGAAACACAGAGAGGAACATATATATTTCAATATTTTCTCTAGCAGTTATATCGTCGGGTAATTATACTGTAGTTATGTAAAATGCAGGCATCAGGGAGCCACTATTAATAAGCGGGGCACTGAAACTGCTTTTGAACAATAGTTTCACTTTCGCTTTCGAGATTCGCAATCACACTACTCTGTTTATACTATGGAGCGGCAGTACTTACCGCACATTTTACAAGATCAGATGCTTGTCAGTGGTGCTTAGGATCTGTAAATCTTTCTCCATCATCCTCAGTCATCTCTCCTTACTCTGTTAACGTTATGCAAATGTTGGGGGCGTAGTGATCCCGACTGATCCCGACTGTGAAGGTCACAGTCGGTGTTATGTTCTGATTCGTCTGTTTTTCAGTGGTCTTTTTTATTCACGAAATTTACATAAGGAGGAGGAAACTATGGTGTTTGAGGCTCAAGGTATGTCATTTCCATGTACAGAACTGTTATTATTTAACTATGCCAAGGTAAATACAGTTTTCCATTCTATGGCACCTTTAAATGCTTCATAAAACATTATGTATAGCCTATATAAAACATGTAATGGTCCCAAAAAATAAATACAAATTGTCTTCTTTCAAAGAGATAGATCTATACCTGTTCACCATTATCAGCCAGGAAAAAGAAAACATAGTTAATTTAACACACATTTTTATATGGTAAGTTGTCACAATGGAACCTGCCACTAAACAGCCTAATAGAGGCTTTCAGCAAAATTTAACCAGTGAAACAATTACAAAATGCTAAATAATTCATAAAACACCAAAAATGTAAAAGGTAATGTACACAAATCTTAAAACACTGCTTAAGCTGACAAATTGTGCAGTAATTTTATATCATAAATTTGTCAATTTGTGATATAAAAAATGTGACAACTTACCCCTGACTATTTAAAAAATGTCCTGAAAAGTACACGCACACACATATAAGGCCTATATGAAGTTCCTAAACGTAAGTTAGGGAGGAGCGAGCCCATCTAATCTTTCAATCAACAGCCAGAGTATATAAGCAGCTGCTTACCTCTCTCCAGTCTCAGCTGCTCTAGCATCCCTCCACCTCCCCAATCTCCACCTTCTTCTTAGGTACCTTGCCCTTTGTAATCACCTTATATCATGTCCCTGGGAGGGTTATCAGAGCTCGAGTTGAAACTGCTTCATCGAGCCACCCATCAGTGGACAGCAAGCCAAATAAATTTACTCTATTTCCCAATGATTATATGGGCAAACGAACTCATTAAATATATATATATATAGTGGGGGGGGGGGGATTATTTGATCTCCTGCTGATTTTGTACATTTGCCCGCTGACAAAGAAATGATCAGCCTATAATTTTAATGGTAGGTTTATTTGAACAGTGAGAGACAGAATAACAACAACAACAAAAAATCCATAAATTGACTTGTATTTCAATGAGTGAAATAAGTATTTGATCCCATATCAGTCAGCAAGATTTCTGGCTCCCAGGTGTCTTTTATACAGGTAAGGAGCTGAGATTAGATCCCTTTAAGAGAGTGCTCCTAATCTCAGTTTATTAACTGTATAAAAGACACCTGTCCACAGAACCAATCAATCAATCAGATTCCAAACTCTCCACCATGGCCAAGACCGAAGAGCTGTCCAAGGATGTCAGGGACAAGATTGTAGACCTACACAAGGCTGGAATGGGCTACAAGACTATCGCCAAGCAGCTTGGTGAGAAGGTGACAACAGTTGGTGCCATTATTCGCAAATGGAAGAAACACAAAATAACTCAATCTCCTGTGGACTGGGGCTCCATGCAAGATCTCACCTCGTGGAGTTTCAATGATCATGAGAACGGTGAGGAATCAGCCCAGAACTACACAGGAGGATCTTGTCAATGATCTCAAGGCAGCTGGGACCATAGTCACCAAGAAAACAATTGGTAACGCACTAAACCATGAAGGACTGAAATCCTGCAGTGCCCGCAAGGTCCCCCTGCTCAAGAAAGCACATATACAGGCCCGTCTGAAGTTTGCCAATGATTCAGAGGAGAACTGGGTGAAAGTGTTGTGGTCAGATGAGCCCAAAATTGCCAATGCCAAACGTCAGCCTCAAAACCTTAATGACTTGGAGAGGATCTGCAAAGAGGAGTGGGACAAAATCCCTCCTGAGATGTGTGCAAACCTGGTGGCCAACTACAAGAAACGTCTGACCTCTGTGATTGCCAACAAGGGTTTTGCAACCAAGTACTAAGTCAGGTTTTGCGAAGGGGTCAAATACTAATTTCACTCATTAAAATGCAAATCAATTTATAACTTTTTCGAAATGCGTTTTTCTGGATTTTTTTTGTTGTTATTCTGTTTCTCACTATTCAAATAAACCTACCATTAAAATTATAGACTGATTATTTCATTGTCAGTGGGCAAACATACAAAATCAGCAGGGGATCAAATATTTTTTATATATACATACACACACATAGATAGATAGATAGATAGATAGATAGATAGATAGATAGATAGATAGATAGATAGATAGATAGATAGATAGATAGATAGATAGATAGATAGATAGATAGATAGATAGACAACTAGCCCTAGCCTTCCATACAAATATAAATTTAAACAAAAACATTACAAAAAAACAGCAACCAATGTTTATTTAGATGTTTATTTACCTTGTAGACTTTTATAGAAATAGATATACAATAACAATAAGTATATTGCATCAAGATTAACGGAAGCTGACATTTTCAGTGTCATAATTCTCATTAGGGTTGTATATGGTGAACACCCACTGATCTGGGCTGCATTTCCCAAAAGCATCATTAGCTTATAGATAATAAAAACCATAAGCATCAGTGTTCTCTACAATCCACTTCTGCTTTTCGAAAATGCAGCTCCGGTCAGCAAGCTATGGAAAGCAAACAGACTAAGAAAAGTGTGATTGGATGCTACATGTAGATAACTGTATGATGTACAGCATTACTTCCTCAGATACTGATACTGTATGTTGCAAAGCGTTATGAATGATGTGATATATTGTATCTATTTGAACCATGATAACTGAGCAATGAAAAACCTATAAAGCATATAATCAATGCAGTTTAAGCATTATGCTGGTTTAGTTCCTCAATAGCTTGGTCACACAATACTGTAGACTTCTGTTGACCTCTCTCTTCCCCTCGCTTCACAACATAAAGGTGCACACAAGAACACAGATTCAAAAACACACAACACATCTGCCACACACAAACACACACACACACACACACACACACACACACACACACACACACACACACACACACACACACAAACTCTTTCATATACATACTTCAACACTGTACATTCCTCATATTATTGCTGCCTTCTTCTGTGCAGAAAATACTGTATTTATTTTCCCCTAATCTCAAGACTTTTATTTTACATATACCACTAAAACAAGTAAAACCACTCCATCAGTTGTAAGTTATAAGTGCTTTGTCTGTAGATATATAACACTTTTTGCATTTTTGGATAGTTTCATCATCATTAAACTTCTTCTTTCTCCACATTCTCTCTGTAAACCACAATATCAGTTCCAGTGCCTTCTTTTGTTATAAACAACAGAAGAAAAAAAAAAACAGATATAAAAAAGCACTTAAAAAAAAAAAAAGAAAGAAAAAAAATCACTTTTCACTCTGAGACAGACTCACAGACAGACTCCAGACTGTTTGCTACCTGTCACGAACATAAGGAGATCCAACTCTGGAGAAAAAAAAAGAATGTGATTACAGCTGGATTAGGTGAACCACAAGAGATACTAATGTATTTTAGATGTTCTTTAAGCAACGTTTGGATGGTGGGCCTCATTTGCAGTGATGTCTATAGTTCAAAAGCCTTTCCAATAGGTCTAAAGAGGAACATATGGAACATTTCGCCAACCACAAACAATGTTGTTTCCTGTGGGAAGGCTTACAAAAAGATGACCCTGCACACGCACAGCGCACAGTCTTTCTGGATGCTTCCAAATAGCATGAGACTAACCAACCTAGCTCCTTGGTTCCCTCAAACTTTACTTAATTCACACAGTTCATTACTCAGTACAGAAATCCTCCAGTTCTCATTGAGCATGTTCTACGTGTAGCAGCGTTATTCCTTTTTTTTTTTTTTTTTTTTTTTTTTACTTTTTTGCATAATTTTGATATTGTCACAATCAAAAACTGTTTATCTTCAGCCAACAAAGATGGGCCAGGCATTCTCCTTTCTTAGGCCCACCTAATACCACCATAAGATTAGGTCACCATGCTCGTTGTAATGGTGGGGACAGTGGTGGACCGGTTCGCGGGCTTTTTTTTCTTGTTGCCCCCTTTGCCACTTTCTTTGGAGTCTCGTCCGCGGTTCTTGCCATTTTTTTCTCCACGGTTTTGCGGATTCTTCTTAGTTTCTCCTGAATAAAAGAAAGTTGCAATTAGAAAACCCAGGATGTATTATTTAGTTGTTTTTAAGTAAAAAAGTATTTAAAACAATGTAAATGTACTTAAGAAACAAAGCAAAACAAATTATATGCTTTGGCAAAGGCTTTTTCTTTTTCTTTATTATTTCATTCTTGTTTTTAGAATAAACCTGACTACATTTTTTTTTCGATTTATATATTTTTTTATTTTAAAAATGAAACAATTTCATTGACTAACTTAATTCTAGATATACAATAAAGCTTTAACACAAATGCAGTCTTGTATTTTTAGTAAATTAGAAAATCAATAAAAAAACTAAAATGTCTATATTTATAATAGTAAAACATAGCTAAACAGAATATTGTGACTGTAAATGATTCATAAAAAAATATATATTTCTAAAGCTGTGCACATTTAAGCATATATCCAAATGAACAAAAATGCATAGACGTTTCACATAAATACAGATAACGTCATACTGAACTGTAATACTGTCCAAAAAAACACAGGCTGGTTCGTTTCCCATCAGCCTCACTTGCACTACTACAAGGGGGAGTCAGGGCCTCCAGACTGACTGATATTTGTTATGAAGTTAGTGTTGTGAGTCTCAGTGTTCCCTGGAAACCAAAGTCAACACTCATTTGGTGCTGGAGAGCATTCACTCCCCACTTGATAACATGAGCCACAAACACAGCCACTCTGCGACTCCTGAAATTGGCTCTCTGCTCATCTCAAGGCACTGATGTTTTACCACAAACTGTTGCATTTGTTTCTACATAAAACGCATGATTAAAAATAGAATGGATATGATGCAACAAACAAACATTTGCTTCATTACACCTTTGCTTGTTAATAAGAGTTATATAAAAAGCAGTTTCACTTTTTACAGAATTTTTGACTTGAAATGGCATCATTGTAAACACATAAAAGACAACTTTCTTTGGCAAACATTAAAGAGTTTATTGGACTTGATTCTAACAACAAAACAAGCAATAATTAGCATTCCCTTAGTTTATTTAACAGAACTGCCAAGGCCTGTAAAGCACAAACAGCAGTTCATTTTTCTATACATAAAGCCTATATCAAAAATATGACATTGTTTGTAATGATGCCTGCTACATTATTGAAGCGTCAACAACTGAATATTTCCACAATATTACAAGAGAAAGTGTGCTATTCTACTGTTTTTCCGCTGCAGATAATCGCAAAAACCATTCAGAAGTTTTTTGGGAATGCTACTGCTTTTATACAACAGATCAATAAACAAGAGTATAATATTGTAATAATACGTTACTTGACACAATATGGCCCAATATTTCGTTTGTTTTGCTCCACTAACGAAATTTCAAACAAAGCCAAAGTAGAGCCGCTGCGCATTTCAGAGTAACACACAGTAGTGGTGTTTTGATTACTGTTTTTGAGCAAATCGGTTGAGTGAACAAGTCAATGACTCATTTATAAAGACACTTGCTTGTTTTGTTCCTAAACAAATCAGTAGCATGTTTTGAACAAGTCAGTTGGATGAATGATTCAGTGACTAACTCGTAAAGACATTTGATTGCTTTGTACAACAATGAATCAGTATGTTTTGATCAAATCAGCTAACTGAATGATTCAACAACTCAATCAATGACTAAATCCACTTACGAAGGCCAATTTGGAGTGAGAACAATCATGATCGCCATATTGGAGGGCCAAAGTGCATAAATCTGGCCACTTCAAAGGGCCCTCCAGAATGAAAGACTTCCATTATTCTTTGCACATGTTTAATTGTGCAATGGTGCCTCCTTTATTGGTTAATAAAAATCACGCAAAGCGCGTTCCAAGTAACAAAAGGGATTTTGAAGGATTTGAGAATAAGGAACTGAGATGAGCCCTTCTGAGTGGAACTTGTTTCGTTCCTGAATGAATCAGTGTGTTTTGAATAAATCATTTTAATGAATGATTCACTGACTCATTCATCACTCATAAAATCAATTGCTGTTAACTTCCCAGATTCGTCCAGTCAGATTAGAGGAGCAGAGATAAATGGTGTATGTATTATATCAAAGCATATAACAGTCTTATCAGTGAGATGATTGCTGAAGTTTTCCACAAATAAAACAAAACAAGTCTAACACAATTCTGTTGTTTAGTATTCATTGCTTTGAGAACTGCAATCCCGTGTGAAGAATTCAAAGGCTTTGAGTTTACAGAATGCCTCTACTCGAGTGTCAGTTAATCACGATTTTAAAACCGAGGTGAAATGAAAAAACATGGAGGAAATGGAGCTTTAAACTTTGGATCCACATGGAGGAGACTTGTTAGCTTTGATAAAGCGGTAAAAGCGCTTGGGGAGGATCCATTCATTTATGACAGCAATAATTACAGCGCTGCTCAATCCAACCTAAACACCATTGCCTGACAAAGGCAATCACGCTTTTAGCATATTCGGTTTTCGTGCAAAGACATTTATTAAGCTACAGGAAGGGGAAGAGAAAGGGGGGGGAGCTTGGCAAAATCAACACAAAGCGTGAGATCTGCAGACCAGTAAATCACCGGTGTTATACAAGCACTGCCCCCTGTGATTTTTACAGCAGCCCTGTCAGCCAATTCCTGCAGATGTATTCACAGCCTTGCTAATTTAGCACGAGGTGCACATTTACGCACTGAGGAAAAAAAAGAGGGCAAGCGGGTCATGCAACCCATAACCTATGAGTTTTTTTATACCTGAGCTGCATTAATTTCTTTTCGCCCTGAGAAGTGGGTGGTGTTGCTTTGCCTTTCTGGCGAAAAACATGTTTTGACTCCAGCCAGAACATAACTGATCCTATCTTAACACAGTTAGGGAAAGCATGATATTATGAGATTGAACTACAAACAAATGACTTTACATGTGTCCAGGCCTATTAGTTCACCATAGCTCTCTCTCTCTCCAAAAGCTTTTCCGACAAGTGGACTCTCTAAGTTTAGAAATTTGGCAGGCGACATAGCACTTTTATGGGGCAGTTTATAATATTTCACTGTTAATTATTCTTATGGACCCAGGGTGGAAATTCTTTCCACAAATACGGGCGTCATGCAGAGTAAATTTGCCTCTCATTTCTCAAATGGTGCTGTCACACCTAGTCCAGCAAAGCACGGAGCCTACTTCTCCCAACAGAAGAACAGCGAGCACTTGATCTTGTGAGGCTGTTCGCACAGAATAAGACGTCATTTCCAGGAACGCACTGTTTCTCAACAGTCTGAAGACAACTAAGCGCTCTAGAATGTATGTTCGGGTGTTTATTTTAAGAACCACTCAAAGCGTGATGCTACAATTAGCTTAGATTGAGTCATGAATCATGCAATTTCCTAAACTGATATGAATCGCTTGAATACATGATTAAATTAAAGGAGATCTCTGGTTTGGGAGATATATATATTGGAAGACATAAAAGAGAAAATACAAAAATAGACTATGAGTAAAAGCAATTACAATCACACAAACACTTTTTATTAGCCTGGATTGATTCCTGAATTGGCATTGACATTGCAAAGTCTGCTGTTAACTATTCAGTTGTAAATTTCATGAAACATTTATAAAAACAATCTGAGCAAATGAGTTATTTTTATTTTTGAAAAGCCCAGTGGTTATCAAAGTGTGGGAGACTTCCAGTTTGAGGGAGAGTTTTCAAATCTTGTTCACCTGCTGACATTAAAAACTATCACATTGACAACAAACAGACGATCCAGTAAGATTTGAGGTTTGTTGCAATTCCCTCTTTTCCACTCACTGCACTTTCTTGTATGCATTCTAGATTTGAATGTAGGGAGTGAAATAAACTTCAGTCTTCACATAAAGTAACTGACTGAGTTCAGGAACATAGCATACAAATTATAATGACTGTGTATCACACTTTTATGTGCTTTTTAAGCTTGACAGTTACAATAATCTTCTCATCCTTGTTTTCATGGATAAAAATGTCATTCAGGTTTAAAGCAGCACAAAGGTTTTTATTTTGGGCAAATGATTCCTTCTATATTACTTCTGCATACTTTAAGAGCCATTTTTATTTACTGTATATATAAATACTGCATAAGTGCCGTATAAGACTTTTTAAAATGTTTTTGAAAGTATGCTCACCAAGGCTAAATGTATTTGATCAAAAATACTGTAAAAACAGTAATATTTTGAAATATTATTAGAATTTAAAGTAACTATTTGCTATTTTATCTTAAAATGTAATTTATTACTGTGATGGGAAAGCTGAAAACAGTCGTGCTGCTTAATTTTTTGTTATTTATTTATTTTATTTTTGTGTAAATCTTGACATTTTTTCATCTTTGATGAATAGAAAGCTATGAAGGACAGCATTTATTTGAAATATATATATATATATATATATATATATATATATATATATATATATATATATATATATATATATATATATATATATATATATATATATATATATATATATTGTGACGGATCGGTGGCCCTCCCCCTCATCATCATCACCACCCCGTCCCTTATTCGCCGCCCTTCACCAGGCTCCCGACTGGAGTGGGTGGATGAGAGGAGGGGCGTGGGACCAACGTGGGCTGGCGGCGTGTGATGAGGCACAGCTGAACTGAATGAAGCCTCATCACCGCCGCCGTTAAATGCCGAGCGCGCCTCTCCTCGGGAGACCGGTCTCTTCCCCCCGTGCATGCACACTGGTGTCCTCGTGGGTCCAGGAAGGGTGCGTCGAGGGACATCGCGCCGCCGAGGATGTGAGCCGCGGAACCTCCAGGGTCATCGTGCAAGCCGCACCCGTATAACGGCCGTCGGGCCAGGATGCCGGGCCGTCCATCCCGCCAATGGGCCAGTAAGTGGCACAGGAAGAGCCGCCGCTCCAGAGAAGCCGCCGCCCCTCGTGCCCCGGACCGCGGGAGCGTGTGCGGCCACCTGACTCCGCCCCTTGCCTGGACCCTTCCCTTTTGGAACACTGCCCTCCTTCACGAGCCCCGCAGCACATCGAGGACACCAGACCCCCCCTGTTTTATGAACACTTCTTTCCCCTGGACACTTTATTTTATTATTTTTGTTGAATAAAAACCTCTCCGAGGCCTGACGCCACACCCACTGTGTCTGTCGTTGGCTCCTCCCGTCACAATATATATATATATTGTAATAATTTAAAATAATGTAAAAATAAAAATAATTTGTATGCATCCTTGCTGAGTAATTGTAACATTTCTTTAATCAGAAGAAAAAAAAAAAAAAAACGAACTGACCCGAAACTTTTGAACGATGGTGTAACCACTCAATTAACCAATGAGCTGAAAGTTCTTGTTTGGTTCATTAAAAGCTTTTTTTGTAGGCTCATAATATAAACTATAGGCTGAAATCTACACAAGCCATTCAGGAGAGTATAACGGTCAAGAGAAACATATTCAGACTTTTACGGACAGATTACCACCAACAGGTCCACTAACATTTCGTTCCCGCTCGAGAGTCAGAGCAGCATATTAACCTCACTTTCCAGTAAGTTAAAGCAACAAACAAAAGGCCGCACTCAGATCCGCAGCCAGCGACGAAAAGATTACAAACCAGCTGGGCTTCTGTTTATTTACTGGGAACACTCGAAGATTTATTTACACCGTATTATGTCAAAGACCATAAATAAACGAAATCAAATTAGTTCCAGGAGACTGTTTACATGTTTTTCCGAGTGGCCAAAAATGATAAACGATCAATAAATCAACAAATCTGTAATTTGCAAACACGCGTATTGAAGTTGGATAACAGATTTCACGCATTCCTTTGAGCACAAGTATTTCCTATCCATCCACTTTCCAACATTTTTGTGTTGTTCTTTCTTTGATTTACCTTTGCAAGGGATCTTTTTCTGCACGGTACATCTTTGGGTCTGTGTCTCTGGGACGCAGCCCGAGGGCGGAGCGGCCCCTGTGGAAGTGGCAGGACTTGGAAGCTGTAAGGGCTCCCTGGTACGGGTCTGGTTACCCTTTTTAAAGCCACATGTTTTGTTCTTCTTCATGCAAGGACCCCACGGACTCCACTCACTTAGATCACATTGGACTGCAACACAGACATAAAAAAACAAAACAAACAAAAAAAAACAGATTTTTTTTTTTTAGAATGAATCTAGTATATGCCAATTACACAATTTACTATATTTTCAGACAATAGGGAAAAGACAGAAATTGCTTGGGGTTTGTACATTTTGTTCCTCTGGACGGGGGTCTGAGAAACAAGTTACTCCAAACAAAAGTTGAAGAAATTGCATTAGGAAACCCCAAAGAATTCACAGTGGAGATTCAGACAGCTAAAATCCTGCATCACTCACATTTTCCAATTACATTTTGCTAAAAAGCAGAGCATGTGTTATGATTGTATGAGGTAGGTTCCATTTTTATTCAACGTAATGACAAGCTGTCAAGCTCCAGACTTTCAATTGCATTGAGCGGTTTCAAGCAATTTTCAAGCCTTTTCTAAGTATCCAGTTTTTTCGGTCTAAAGTGTTTGGGGGCAGGACGGTCAAAGGAAACTCATCTCTGCCAAAAAAAAAAAATCACAGACTGAAAAATACACATAACAAAGTGGTGGACTGACCCATTGACGCAGGTGAGGCATCATAAGCTTTGGCAAAATGTCACACTAGAAGTCGAGGCTCCCCATTTAAAGGCCAAATAGCCTGGAGGAGCCAGCACCACCATTGCGAGTAATGCTGTTAGTGCTGTGTTTGCTTGCTTCTGACAGAAATATTTTCAAAAGAAATCAATAAAAACCCTTATCGTCCAACAAGGCCTTTTGCCAACGTTCCTCTCAACAGCGATTGAGAAACCACAGAAAAAGGAAAACTGAAGGAAATAAAAAAGCACAAGGTATCCGAGAAGTTTCCAGTTTTAACATTCCATCAGCATACCTGAGGCACAAAAACTATTCATGTAAGAGTCATTCCATGACAGAAGTACCATGTGCCCACAACATCTGATGACATGCACTAAACCAAAACCTTATATACTGGCTATATAAAAAATAAAACCAGATCAGATTCTGATATAAAATATGATATTGTCGTGTGATGATAGTGTATTTTAATACAATAAACCTTTATATGTGACCCTGGAGCACAAAACCAGTCTTAAGTTGCACAGGTATATCTGTAGCAATAGCCAAAAATACACTGCATGGGTCAAAATTATCGATTCTTATTGACTGTTATGCTAAAAATTATAAGGATATTATGTAAAGATTATGTTCCATGAAGATATTTTGTAAATTTCCTTCCTATATAGTTGTATCTCAGCCAAATAATGTCCTATACATCAATGGAAAGCTTTTTATTCAGCTTTCAGATAATGTAAAAATCTCAATTTAAAAAAATTTAGCCTTATGACTGGTTTTGTGGTCCAGGGTCACATATAATAAACATTTCTTAAACACTGCATTAACTACAAAAATTGTGTCGTTGTGTCATTTTAAATGACAAAAATGTAAAAGTATGAGGTAGAAAATTGCTGTTCAGTTTTGCTCCTGAACAGCATGTAACCCTGGACCACAAAACCAGTCTTAAGTCGCTGGGGTATATTTGTAGCAATAGCCAAAAATACACTGTATGGGTCAAAATTATAGATTTTTCTTTTATGCCAAAAATCATTAGTATATTAAGTAAAGATCATATTCCATGAAGATATTTTGTAAATTTACTACTGTAAATATATCAAAACGTCGTTTTTGATTAGTAATATGCATTGCTAAGAATTCATTTGGACAACTTTAAAGGCAATTTTCTCAATATTTAGATTTTTTTTTGCACCCTCAGATTCCAGATTTTCAAATAGTTGTATCTCAGCCAAATATCGTCCTATCCTAACAAACATACATCAATGGAAAGCTTAGTTATTCAGCTTTCAGATGATGTATAAATCTCAATTTTGAAAAATTGACACTTAAGACTGGTTTTGTGGTCCAGGGTCACATATTAGAACAACCTTATACTTGTAAATCCCTGGCTTGTGCAGCTCACTCACCTACACACTCCATGGTGCCATTGACAGTGAATCCTTCAGGACAGCTGGAGAAACACCGCCCTCTGTGTGAGTACAGGCCCTCCTTACATTTTGTGCAAAAGTTTCGGCTAAAACATGCCTCACAGTTTTCTATTTTGCATTCTGAAATAAAGAAAGACAATTACTGTTGATTTAATGTTGATTTTACAGAATTTTTTTAAAAAATAATTCTGCTTATTTTTGACATTGAACAAGTGGACCACCAATCTGGTGACTTATTGTTATGGCTCTTAGAGTTTCTTACCCAAAAAGTAGTCAGTTCAAGAATGTGAAGACTCTCATATGGTTTCCTCACACCTCTGTCTCATTACAAGCCTGCCGTCTTTTATCAAAATTACAAACTGCCTCAAATTGGGGGCAATTGTGGATTTTGGCAGAATGAAAACCAGACACCTACCAAACAAAAGTGAATCCACTTCCCCACCCCATAACCCCTTCAAAATTATCATCATTATCTCATTTTGATAAACAGGGGATCTAGCTCTTAACTATAAATCTCACTCTTTTCTTTTGGTGATTTTGGATAAATCCTGAAAGGGTTTACAGTGCGGTCCAACAGTCTAAAACCCGATGATCATGTCATCCAGAATGATTTGAGATGTTTTAAAGTACTTCAGTGGAAGCATGAGCAAATGTTCTCTTTTTAGGTCATATTTCTTTATTTAAAAAAAAATCCTAAAATTGATTATTTCCCATTTTAAATGTGATTTTATATCCCTTCTTTTCTCCTGACTGACGCAGACTGAACTTTAAATCGAGAGAGACTGCAAATAATTTCGCAAAACAGATTTCAATGCTAAATTGCCGTGACATACGCAAAAATGTGCAAAAATAAGGTTCTTAAATTTCCGTTTGAATACCTGGGACATTCTCAGAGCAGCAGCACACGGATATCTCAGATATCACCGGGTCCCGGCCAAAAGCAGAAGAGGGCCTAACAGCATACTTGAGCCGTGTTTTTTCTTATAACCTCTGCTCTCAATTACTACTTTAAATGCCCGACAACTAAATTAGTAATGTTTGGAGAAAATTCTTTTGCACTCAAGCATTTAGAAATGTACCCTTAATGCAAGACAAATGTTGTTAACAAGACATCATGGGGATCTGGAGACAAATCAAATGCACACAGCTGATTGAATAATTGCAACGGGGCAGCCACTCAGAGGTCTGAGATGAAGGAGGGATTCGCATGCACAGCCGTCTTTCAAAACAGGACAAAAACACTCAAAATGAGTAAGAAACGAACACGTCAGAGGGAAATGTTGACAAGAAATGGTGACATCCGGAGCGATTTGGAGTCAACACCTGTGGATACGACGTATTTTAGTCTCAATGTGTGGGTCATAAAAATACTTAAGCTAACAAGCAGACAGCTGCATGTGGTATTTCAAAGCAAGTGTAAAGTATACAGTCAAGAAATGATGAATTAAAGGCTCCAGAGGGTTGTGAAATAAAAACAGCGCTCCGCTAATTTCTCACTTCCCTTGATGCTAACATTTAAATTTAAGGTTATCTAGAATGAAAGTTTAAATCAGAACCATCTGAGAGGTATTAGGCGGAGTGATGCAAGAGTGTATCTTGGTAACAAAAGTATTTTCTTCCTATAACAAAATATAATGACTCCAAGCTGTGGTTCACACTAATTGGCTATCAAAACATGCTTGAAAAGGGAGCAGGACGTTCAATTTACAACTGGAAAAGCTCTGGTAGGTTGAAGTAAGAAAAGGCTCAAATAAAGCTATTAATTTCCTCCCACAACAGGAGTAAAGAGGTACCACCACCAATCAATTTACGAGAGGTATTTCCTTGTTTATTCACAGTTATCCCCTGCTTTGCCTTTATCACTGTAAAACTGCTCACGCACATGATGGGAACAGGCCGCCGAGTCTCTGGCTGAAACCTAGAGAGCGCGCTATTAAAACAAAGAGGATGATTAAAGGTAAGTCCTCATTATGCTTTTTGCGTAGGGTTTGCGTAGAAAGACCGAGAAATATGGCCAGAGTTGAACTACCATGAACTCTGCATTTACAGCCTACAATAATAACACAGACTTCCTAGAAGAAACAGACAAACAGCCGCGTATTACCAATGTTTTGCTTTGCATTACATCCCCCAACAATGTTTTTCACCCACAGAGTAAGAGAAAACAGATCACTGGCTCAGCATTTGGCATCCATGGGTCAGATGCGCTAGTTTAATGTCATTGGTGGTTACAGTATTAATGAATGTGGTGAATAATGTGATTGTTTCATAATTGCACAATTTGTGCCATCTTTCCAATGATGTTAAACGCTGATAACTGATGTTAAAGCCTTGCAATTGGGCTAAGGAAGGTCATTTTATGATGCTGTGCTGTTCAGATAATTCATTTTTGTTATGTGACAACCAGTGTTGGGCACGTTACTTTAAAAAAGTAATTAGTTATAGTTGCTAGTTCTCACAAATATTATAAAAAGATATAATAAAAATATTATAAAAGTAACTAATTACCAGGGAAAGTAACTATTGCGTTACTTTTTTAAAAAAAAAAAAGTTCAAATGTCAAATAACTTGGATTCTCCCAATATTAAATATGTTAAATTAATGAAATGGACACTAAATAGTGTTCACACTAGAGTTTACGGTTCATCAAATACAGGTACAGGTACAAGTCCATTCAGATGAAGTGAAAAATAAAATTATAATAATATTATAATAAATTATACGCCGCATTTTATTGTCAGTAACGGTAACGGCGTTGTAACGGGGGGAACAGTAATTCGTTTGATTAATCGTTACTGAAGGAAATACCGCCGGTAGTAACGCCGTTATACCCATCACTGGTAACAACATACACGGCTATTTTTTTTTTATGCAAATACATCTAAAGAATACATAGGCTACATAAACAATTTGAAAACTGTTATATTTTTATATATAATGTAAAATAAATTAATATTTAAAAAAAAATGTAATTTATCATCAGTCTTCACTGTCACATGATCCTTCAGAAATCATTTTAATATACTGATTGGAACAGCTTACCTTATTATATCCAACTTATTTATAGTTTTGAAACTAAGAAAATATACAAGTTGAGCAAAGACTCACGTGTGCATTTGTTCATATCACGATTTCGAATGCCATAATATCCAACAGGACAGGCAGCGAGGCAAATGCCTATCTGACGGATGTCATTCCGCTCCAGTAGGATGAAGAGCCGGGGTCGACATTTAAGACAGCCGTTGTACTCTGAGCAGTGTTCACAGCCATTCGAGCACGATGGTGGTACTTCAGTGCTTACTGAGGGAATAAAAAAAAGTGAAATCGGAGTGAGCGTGATACTGGCAGCGTTTCCTTGCAGTTTAGAAGACCCTTTGTAATCCCAAATGCTTACAATGATTAGTTAAGTAAACTAGTTTTGTGCTTTCCACAGGATTAGACAGCTTGATTGCAATATCACTTTCCAGCCACAGCTACCTGGATTTGAACCTGTAACCTTTGAATAAACAACCAAGATGAGTTTACCATCACCTCTAAATATCAAGATAAATAAACTCATTATATCATACAAAGAAAGACAGACGACAGACAGACCGATAGATAGATAGATAGATAGATAGATAGATAGATAGATAGATAGATAGATAGATAGATAGATAGATAGATAGATAGATAGATAGATAGATAGATAGATAGATAGATAGATAGATAGATAGATAGATAGATAGATAGATAGATAGATAGATAGATAGATAGATAGATAGATAGATGTCATGCTAGTTAAACTATGGTTGTTATTTCAGCAGTGCTGTGTATAATAATACAAACTCTGTATGTGTAATATAATTCATTTGGGAGAGCACTGTGAGAACTGTCTATTCAATTTGGGATATTGCACACAGATTTCTGATGGGTCAGCTAGCGAGAAAGAGGCCTGAAACTTCAGTCTGTACTTGTTCTGTCCAGGTGCCCTGGACACATGATGAAATAAAATCAGTTACAGATATCTAAGAAAGCTCACTCATCCCTTGTGACTTCCATGCCTTGCTTGTAACATCCAAAAATTTCTGCTTTTGAGGCCAAGAAGAAATAAACAATTACTCCGAAAGCATGTCAGAGTGCACATCCTGTTCCTGATAGGCTGACTGGAGTCAAAACTGCAGTCATCTGCTGTAATTTACAGGTCTATGTGTGTAGCATTAGCTCTAAATATATACTCTCACAGGGCAATCAATCTCTGTGCTGAAAAGTGTTAAAACGGCATCCCATTGTAAATAAGCTGCGAGTACAGTAAGTGATGCAACGTTATGGATAAATACAACCCTTACATTTACATATTTGTACAGGAGAACATGACAAAAATAACTATTAGATCACATAATCTCATCCATCAAACTGACAAAAAAAATAGCTTTTAACCACTAATATCAATATTAATCTACCATTAATATTCAGTAGCAAGGACTCCCTAGTGAGTTCAGCTGAAAAGGCACAAAAAAAAGAGTTCATAAAAAGATTATTAGAAGTGGTTCATTTTCAGGCAGTGGGGTGTCCTTTATCCGATTACTACTTTCCTTTCCTCAGCTGAAATAAATGAAAAGCAGGAACAATAAATATGAAACTAGAATTATAAATGATTGTTTTGCACGGGTCTGTTTAGCAGCAGGAAGGTTGGTTAGGTTTACCTTGCACCCATGCTAAAAAAGAATATCAGATGCCGCTGCCCTTCTAGACAGTGTTATAACATTATAAGTAGAATGTCCTCTTTGGATTGGCTTTTCAAGGGAAAGATGACACAAAGTGCATGTAATAAATAAGACCTTTTTTATGACCAAACCCACAGTGAAATCATCATACAACCTACAATACCCTACAAAACTTCCTTACTCTAATGGTAATCTAATGGTAATTTATTAGCAGAGAATCGAAAATTTCCATGAAATGAAAAAGTAGTCAGTGAGATGCAATAAGAGCATCGTTAAACTTAATGGATCAGTCCATAGGATTGGACATCTAGCTCAGCATAGTGTGTAACTTCTGCTTGCGTTCTTATCAATGGTCATTCACTAGTTCTAATAAATCAATCCAATTTGAACTTGAAAGCACCGTCCATGAAGAAAAAAAAATACTCTCAGATGACTGTAGCCAATTAAAATCTAAAGATATTGCTTTATTTTACTTTTTACATTAGCATGTTTATTCTTTATGCATTTACATCATGTTAATCTCTGGTTTGTATTTCAAAACAAATGCACCTCCAGACTTTTTTTCCCTCAGAATCTGAGCTAGGAAGAGTCTTTCATTTGAACAATTCAAAATGGGCCTTAAAATGTACTTGAAGAATATATCAAATGTGTAAGATAGCAATGTTATTTTTTTTTTTTGGATCAGAATATATACACATCTTGCTCTTTCAGGTTGTTTATATTGCATTTTTGCATTTCTTAAAAACAATAAACTTTTTTTGCAGCTCACACTCATACGTTTCCCCCTTGAAACAATAAAATGAGTAATTTTATCCAGTTGAATAACATGAAACTATTTTGCTATCCCCGAGAAACATTAGGTGTGGTGATGAATTGTACATTAAAATATTAAAGCTTTCCACTTCGTTAACAAGCAAGTGTGAAAAATCCCTACAGGAGTTGCCTAGAATGTGACTGGTTTACAATGACCTAAACCTCAGAGTGGAACAAAACAGAATTTTACCTTTAGATGATTTCTTAGAAAGCAGTAATAAGTCTTCATCAGCAGCGTTTTGAGGAACTACGGTTAAATAAACAAGACCTTTGGCTACATCTGTCACATTCATTGATTCAAGTTTAGCTGGAAAAAAATCTAAATATCCCATTTACTGCATCAGACTTGTTTTCAGAGAATATATCTTTATTTATATTTAATTGATGTCATTTTCTTATCCACTAGCAAATACATTTTGTCTTGTGTAAAACATTAGCCTAGCAAAATTTAGAAAGGTTTATGCTTAAAGCAAGAGATAAATTTTGCTAATGGTGTAAGGGATATAAACGTAAATCAAAATATATTCCCTGCAAACAGATCTTATTGCTTACACAATTTTAAAAGTAAATTTATCTTGTTTAAAGGATGTTTAGACATTTTAGTGGAAAAATGGGGCAAAAATACTGATTAAAAAATATTTTTGCAATGTACATGAGTGAGCAGAATAGCTGAGTCCCTTTTTGACGCGACAGGCACCGGGCCATAAAATGAATGTACAGAGCAGTATCATAATTTAAAATAGTTTATAAGGAGCAAAAATAAACACTTAGACAAAATGAAATATTAGATGTTTTGCTGGTATGGTTTGGATATTTTAGAAGGAGGGGGGGAAAGCAGCGGTGACTGCTGATCAGTCACTTGTATAAAAACAGCTGTCAGAAGTGTTTACTTTCATTTTGTTGATAAAACTGCTAGAAAACTCCGCTATCAAGAAGCACTAGTCAGACTAGCTTACAGTGAGGTCAAGAAGTCTTAACAGATAGTGAAGCATCAGCAGATTTATTTCACCAAGTAACTCACTGTTTATTTCTCCTCAGATAGCTCTACATTCTGGCATTGTGTTTTGATTTGCACTTCTAGGCTTCCTCGTGCTACATGATTTCTAGATTTAGCCACCTGCTATAATTCTCATAACACAATATATGTTTGTTTTGCTGCTTATAGTTTCTGGCAGGTGAATAAATGTAAAAAATACTATTGTCTCTTAATAACAAAATTAAATAAGAGCTAGTCTAACCAGTAGCATATGCGATGCAGATTCGTGCACAGCCGGTGTAGTTTTACCTACAACCTCCTCTAGAGGAGGCTGTACACTCCTCAACACTGCCAGAAGTGGTCAAAGTACTATTTACACTGAATAATGACAATCTCAAGCCTTAAAGTTAGATTAGGATTAAAAAAAAATTGATTTGATCATCAGTTGGACTTTTTAACATTACACCGAATGCATTATTGAGTATTTGATAGCAGTACACAAAAATAAGACTTTCCATAACCATAAATGTGTTCTTTTAAACATGAAATACTAAACCTACATCGGCGCTCTTACTATGAGATGTGCACACATATATATAATAACTTTGGAGGTTGATTTCCCACCATTATTCCAAAGCAGTATTTACTTAAAGAATATTTGATAGCAGTATATACTACAAAAAATTAAATAATAATAATAATATAAGCCACTTTCAATAAACATAAATGTGTTCTTTAAAATAATAAAAATAATAATTCTATTTTAATGCTCTCTCACGCATAAGAGTACTTATGCAATATTTCAGAGTGAGTTCTGTTATATGTGTGGGTTTTAAAACTGACTTTTCCAAAAAGAAGAAAAACAAAAAGTCATAAAAAGGTAAGAGCTGCTTTGAAGCCAGACAAATTACAAAAATGAAGTGTGTTAGGCATTATATTTATGTATTCAGGCAAAAAAAAAAAAAAAAACCTCTAATGAGTGAAATTTGGCCATGCTTAGGAACATAACATGCTCATTTACAATTTACCCTTAAAAAGCAAAGTTGCTATTAATAGCAACAGAACAGGTTGTACACAAGCAATACCCCACAAAACTGTCTGGAAAAAAAAACATTCCAAGGAACTCAGAAATGCTCCAATGAGCCACAAATAATAGGAACTGACATGTGAAATGTTGCATTGTGTCTCAAGGGACAGTGAGCTATCTAATGATGTGACCTTAAGAAAGAGACAGAAAGAGACATCAGCACTCACTTCGTCTCTGTCTTCTTGCTTTGGAGGCCTTGAGGTTATCGCCGTGACCCATGGAGCCGAGGAAGACAACTGCCAGCGCCACCAGTCCCAAATGCATAGTCCCTGCTGCCCAGTCACGCTGGGTCCCGCCTGCAGGCAGACAGATCACAGCTGAGGGGGCCCCTTTCACGCTGTGGCAGGTGGAAAGAAGTCGACTACAGCCGGCCGCGACGCCCTTGGCTGGAGGCCTCTGCCGCTGCAAGTCCGTACATGTTGGGAGAACAAACCATAGCACTCAAGAGGATGAAGATGAGAACGATGAAGTTCTGGGTACGGAGAGCTGGGCGAGATGAGAGATGAGATCTTGTGGACAAACGCGAACTGCCCTTCAACCCATGAAGCCGGGGGTGAAACCGAGAGGAGAGAGAAGCTCTTGGCGGTCGCAGCCAGGAGATCCTAACGTGAGTGAGCAACCCAGCCCAGGAGCATGTGTCTTATTAGGGATGCTGGGAGGAGGAGGGGGAGTGCCGAAAAAAACGAGAGAGATGGAGCGAGGTTCTGGACTCCTACGCGTGACAACGCATCCGTCAGTGCCAAGAACTGCTGCGGAGAGACAGACAAAAAGGGGCGAGCGAGGGAAGGAGGGAGTTGCATGAGGAGAGGAGTGGGTGAATGGGGGAGAAAAGCACAATGAGACATGTATATAAAACGGTACTTTGTTAAGTCAGCATGTCAAAAGAAAGTCCAAATATCTTGCCCAAGGGAAGAGATGCAAGTTTTTCAATTTTATGCTTTGAAAAGTGAATTCTTTAAAAACAACTTTTACATTTTCTGTAAACTGTCATAAAATACTTTTTGGAGTCAAGGAAAAGATGACGAAAAGAAAATAGCCTTACGCAGGGCTTACATAACTGCACTCTTTCATCTCTATCACTGCTCTTTCTCAACGAAGTTCAGCATTTCCGCGCTCTAAATTTGTTAAATTGATTCATGAAAGTCTGGTTTGGAACTATAAATACGGACACAATAGTTTGAGTAACATAACCCGAAACTGGTATTTTGTCCGTTTAAACCACACATTCCTGCCATGCTTATTTTTTCCTTGGCCAGATAGATTCATGAGCCGGGAAAGCAAACAAAATGTTTCATTTTAAATGTAATTTCCCATTAAGACTGACAAGAGCTGAAGTGTCCGGCCGCTAGAGCTAAAGTTGATTCGACCAGAAACGGCACCATGAAACAAATACCACAATAACCTTCGGTCGATGCACATCCAAAAGTATGGAATGGAAGAAAGAAAGAAAAAAAAAAAAACATGTTTACCCCATCTGTCAGAAAACAATAGACTGAAAAATGTCTCTCAAGCAGCGAAAGCGTTCACATTTACGCCTCTCACTATGACAGATAGATATGTTTATAGAATGATTCTTAATCACATTCCAGCAGAAATGGATGAGCGTTCTGGTTTTACGCAAGAGAGACATCATGCCTGGAAGTATCAGGAAAGCAGGGCCATATTTGGCCACAGGTCCTCTGGATCTTGCATCATGTTATTTGTTAATTCTTAGCATACCAAAAAGTGCTTGTAAATGCCAACAAAAACTCTACCGATATCTATATTTCATTTTTAGCAATTCAGCACTCCTCAGAAAAGAGAAGCTGACTCTATAAATTGTAATTTATGAACCAACGTGTAAGAAAAACATGAATTTGATTTCAGACGGGTGAAAGTACAGCGGGTGGACACTTTGTGCAAATATGTCACGTAATTGTAAAACATTATTAAGTAAAGCGTAATAGTGTTTAACTGTAGCATGACAAATATCACAAACAACAACAAAACAATCTTACTCTTTGCTAAACGGCTGTTAACAGGATCTTTTGGTAACAGTGATGTGGTAAAACTAAGCGAAAGCAAATATTAATAAACCGCATACACAGATGTGGTAGCGGATGTGGTTTAAATTAAAGAAAAATAAGGAAATAATATTTATCTTGCACATCAGGCATTAAAACGATGATCTCTCTCTCCAGTCTGGAAGGAATAAGAAGGAATCTTCTTACAACATCCTCTCTTTCCACCAAAACTTACGGACATCTTCTCTGCACTAAGTTTATTTATCTTAGACAATGAATAATACTCAAATGTCTTCGACACCTTCTCCGTATTTATCAGACAGAGCCAAAACCTCCTGTTGCCTGCTGTTCGTAGCACTCGTCAGCAATATTAATTAGGAGAGATATGTCAAGTCTGACGCATAGATATGCCATCGCCCTGGAACCAGAAAGGGGATTTATCCAGAAAATAAAAGATGATGTTCTGTGAGAGGAAAAAAAAAGCTCAGGTGAAGTCGAAAAAGGGAAAATATGTGGAGAAAAATGGCAATCATAAGGAGAAATCTAAACAAAAACAATGCATAAAGCCTTCCTTTTTTACCAATAATGTTTATCCGAAATCTAAAACCTAAAGTCTAACCCAAGCAAATCTTTAATAAATTATACTCTCGTTTCCCCAATAAAGTGTGGCACGAGGGGCATCCCGACCATCTGACTGATTATCCCTTTGAGCTTGTCTTAGGGCACTGTGACAACTCTTCATGTTTGAAGTCTCTGCTGTCTCATCCATTAACAGACAGCAGATACACAGTTCTGTTCTTCTGTTTCGCTCATTCAGCTAAACAACAAACCAAAACTCGGTTTCATTTCATGGGAAGTAGATTAAATTGTCTGTTGTGTAAGTTCTCTCGATGCATCAGCTGCAGAGTGCAACAACTAACTTAAGAATATTAGCTTCACATCACAATAATGAAGATAGTGAAGACCAAACTTTTCACGCAGCAAACCAGTTTTGAATTTCATTCCTTTTCACCTACCCTGATCTATAAATTCCTTTGGCTGCTATTTTGTTTCATTCCATCTAATGAACCTAAAATTAGACTTAAATTTGAACTAGGTATGCTTTCTGTATACAAAATAAATCAGCTAAATAAATACACATTTTATATATGCATATAAACTATAATAATATTAAAGTTCTATTATGAAATAAAAATATATTATAATAAATAATATGATATCTATATATTATTTTACTTGCAGGCCACCTGGAATCCCACCGGTGGTCTCTGCTCTAGTCTTTTTCAGTATATCCACAACTGTTTTTCTTTGTTTCTTCACTCTGCCTTTTTCCATCTTGTGTGACAAAGGCCAACAGCCCAGCTTATTCCACAGAACATATGTTCGAGCCGTTGCATTAGGCAGCAAGTTCAGGCGGAACCATGAAAAAGGTCAGAGCAGTAAACAGGCCATAAACAGAATCTGTAATAAAGCAGAGCAAACGCAGAGTGGATGTCAGTCTGGCCTGCTCTGGAACCATGGCTCAGACCCCCTGGAAATCCTCTGCTCCAGGAAACCCAAAGAAATGAGGAACGACAGTTAAACGTTCAACATCCCTCACAAACAGCTTGCTATAAAAGCTTATGGACTAGACTCAAGATCAGAAATGGTGATGCTCAGACAAAGACTTAGTGCTGGTGTTTAAAATGGTTAAACAGAGTGTGTATTTGGCACATAAAGTACTTTTTGGAATATTGTTTCAGTATACATGGCAGCCAAACGTACAAAACTACAAAACTAACCAATGATCATGTAACAACTATGACTAAAGTATACAATAAATCTGATGTCGTCAGTCAGCACGGCAATCCATGTGATTCAGCACACTTAAGGGTGACCCCTCTTTGCCCTGAACATCACACTCTCTCTTGATCTGAAGTGAATCTACGCCAGCACCCATGAGTCAGGACCACAGCACCATCGTCGAAATATCTGTCTGTGACAATAAATGATGCTGTTAAATCTGTGTACTGGCACACGGCGTGCAGCTGTCAGACCGCACCTGTCTTCATATCTATTCCGTCATTTCTCCCTTTGGACTGGTCCTCTCAACAACACTTACTGGTTTTACTGCAGAAAACTGGTGCCAGATTACCTAACTCTGGGCCAGACACAGAACAACGGATGTTTAAAAGCCATAAGATCTGGATTTTAGGAACTGGCAGGCCAACACTTGGATATCCCTCCATCTTTAAACGTTCAGCGTCTCCGAATAGCTGCTTGCTCACTGTTTTCTTTTTCTATTTGGCCCTCAATAACAAATCAGAGACAAACACCAGAGCATGTCATTGATTAGGTAATGCTAATTTTTGGTCTAGAAATCTGAATTACTGAATAATAATAATAATTCCAAATAATCAATACTAAAAATATGTCTTTTCTTCTTCTTTCTTCTTATTAAGAATTAACAAATTAAAATAGAAAAAATAACAATAACACTGCTAACAATAATAATAATGACGATAATAATTGTTGTTCAATAATTTATTTAATATTTAGTATTTACAATAATAATATTTCTAAATAATCAATATGTTTTTCTTAATATTAATAATCAACATTTTAAAATACAATATAAAAAATAACAAAAATGACTGTTGTTTTAAATATTTTATTATAACTATTAAGAGTAAGGAGCATATTATTAATATTTATTATTTAGAATTATTATTATAATGATGATTATATTTAGGAAGGGGAAATAAGTTTAAGTATTAGTTTAAGTACACAATTTTGTATCACAAAATGATAATAATAAAACTGAAGTATCAAACAGACGTTCCGCCGTAGCCTAAGAATTTCGACAGATAATATCCGATAATAAAAATATTATCGAGGTCAGATAATAAAAATGTAAATTTTCGAACAATGAAAAGTTCTGCGTTTAGAGTCATGGTTCAATGAAACTGGGTTCTTTTAAGATGTTAAAATAAATGTATTCCTTGGCGATCTCTCGGAAGTAAATCAATATTTTAATGCACTAGAAATAATGAAGCAAGCCGATCGTATAACCTACCTACTATGTATCGCGAGCCTCATATTGATCCACTGAGCGCGAGGCTCTAAATGTGTCTGTAATATGGGTTTCTCCTCGCGCTGCTAGCAGACACCAGCGGCTGAGCAACAAACTGCCTACTGGGATTATTATGGGACAAGCGCTTCTTGACTTGCTTTGACTTCGGTTAAAATGTCATGACAGTTTACATCAGTGTCCCAATGCGTAATCTGAGCAATAGTGGGCATGGGAGAAAGGAAAAGAAACAAAAAAATGACTTTAAATAGAAAATCCCAAGGATAAATCCCCTAATTCCACTGAACTGCGTTTATAATGGAGCCGACAGAGGCCTGGTTTATTTTGCGGTTCTCTGTCGTAATTCTGAAGCAAGTCCCACATAAATCCACTTTTAAACTCCGGACAGCATCCAAGTCATTGCGGAGAGCTTCTACTTCAAGAAGTTTGCATCCAACTCCATCTAGAGCCGTTTCGGCGTGCTGGAGGTTGAGCTGGCCCCACCCCTCAAAAACACACACTGAGAGACAAAAAACCTGTGATGGAATTGAGTCGAAACGTTGTTTATTTAGATGTTCACCTAATGGCAAACATCCATCAGTCTATCTGTAATAACAAAATAAATAAAAACTTCTGTCAAGACTTTCAAAGACCATCTTTATTTTTTGACCGTTTGAATATTTCATAATATGCGGGGAAGTAAGGAATTTTCCAAACTTTTATTTTAAACTAAAGTAGTAAATTCTAATAGTTGAGGAATATGAATAGGCTATATGTATTTTATAAAAAAAAAAAAAAAATAAAATAAAAGATTAAAATTTGCCAAAGTTCTCACAATCAGCAAGCATCTTGTTTAGTATCTGCTGTGAATGAGAATCTACAAACCACAGACAATAAGCTGAATGTTTTCCTGATTTGCTGTGTAAACGCATTTGCTACTTCAATGTGGCATTAAAAAATCTTCTAAATTTATATTTGTAGATTCAGATGCAGTCTATATGTCACCTTTGTTTATGAATAGATTTATTTTAAAAATAATAATGATTGGATGACCAGTTCAGAGTCTGGATCTGGACTGCAGTTCATTAATTAGTGACCTATGATTGAAACAGGTAAAAGGCAAGAAAAACAAATGTAGAAAGGGTGAGCTAAATATTTACTTGATTCTTAAGAAATTCTTTCATGACTCAGTTTTATGCTTAATATTTATTATAATAAACTGTAACTGCATATGGAGACTTTTAGCACAAGAGGTCATATTCTTTTACTTGATTTATCCTCCTCCGCTGATGTAGCCTATATTGCATTGAATTTATGCATTGAACAACCTCTTTATTTAAAATCTTTCCAAAGTTATTTGATTTTGCACATTTGCAGTAAATATATCAATCTTTTGTTCCCAAAGGCACACTGTTTATAACGTAAACAAATAACATTGATGTTACCATTAGTCACGTTCTAGCTTTTATTCCTGGGTGGCACCTGATAATGGTTCTATGCCCAGAACACATGGAGAGCATCCAGAGCAACACATTAAACAGCATAATCAGCATGTTACAAGGCTGACATTATAAACTCTGTCAAATCATTTAGCAAATAAAGGAACTTTATACCTGCCAGTGAGCCATTAGCCTGCATATGCTTACTGCTGGGAAGTCACGCTATCATTCGATATCAATGAAAATAGCTCATTCGTTACAATAGTCTTTCATAAATACATCCAATAACAGGAGCACTGCAAAATCATTTTTCATGTTACAACAGCACCAAACGTATTGTGCTAGGCAAGAAATTACACAAAGTAGGCTAGTGACACAAAAGATTAGGCAATTAATTTTCAACCAATTAGATTGTGTTTTGTTAACATCTACACCTACCCCAACCCTAAACCTACCCCTTACAATAACGAAAAGATAGTAATTATTGTTGTACAGTGTGACAAAAATTATGCTGTATTGATGTGCGCATGTCCAGTAGTGCCACACGTATCCCTTCTAGCCTTACCCGCTACAAATAGCCAAATTCTGATGAATGATTGACGAATTACGAATTATCGTATCTATGACCAATCAGGAAAACCCACGCCATTTCTCAGTGTTGAGAAAGCTACTTTTAAACTGCAGCTTGACAAGACATAAATTAGGCTAATCATAATTTAAAGTTACTGTTTTGAAAATTAGTGTGACTATAGAAAAAATGAACAACAATATAAATCAAATTAAGTCGCAAACATTGTAGCCTAAACAATCATGATTTATGCTGCCTTCACGTGCTTTTGGAATTATCGTAAATACGAGTTAACTTATCGAGTCGGTCTCTCAACATTACGTATGGGGGAAACCCTTTTTCCCCTTTTTCCTGGCACATAAATTGCTTGGAGATGGAAGTTGTTCGTTTGGCACTGCAGAACTTTCTTCCGTTTGTGAAAGAGCACCATGTTCTAATCTGAACGGACAACACGGCGGTGGTGGCGTACATCAGTCGCCAGGGAGGAATGTGCTCGTGCGCCCTGCAGGGCTTGGCAAGATCTTGTGGGCAGATTGGGTACTTCTCTCGATTTGAGCAGTTCATGTACCGGGCAGTCTGAAACGCGACGCGGACATGCTGTCTAGGGAGGGCATTGTTCACGGGGAGTGGAGACTACACCCCCAAACAGTAAAGTTGATTTCGAGTCTCTTTGGCGAAGCGGAGATCGACCTTTTTGCGTTGGAAGAGGACGCCCACTGCCCACTTTACTTCTCGCTGAGGACTGCTACCCTGAAAGGGGATGCGGTGTCGAGCCGCTGGCCCACCGGTCGGAAATATGCATTCCCCCCAGTCAAAATAATGCCGCTAGTGCTGCAAAAGATCAGAGAGGAGAGGGATGCTCTGCTTCTGGTGGCACCGAAGTGGTCCAACCAACCATGGTTTCCAGAGTTGGTAAACCTGTCGTTGGCCCCCCTGTGGCGGATTCCGTGTGGAAAACGGGTGGGTGATTTACATGCCTCAGTCAATAGTACTTGCATGCAGTCTGGCCCAAATGATTGTATGGTCAGACTCATGCCTAGACTCGGCTACACACCTAAAGTGCACTCAACCCCATTCAGGGCCCAGGTTATCACTATACAAGCGTTCTGTTCTCCCGAGCCAAACACCGATTCAGTGTCACAGAAGTACACTCAGTGCCCAGGGCGGCCCGCTGTCAAAGCAGAGGCTGTCTCACTGGATTGTGGAAACCGTACGCCTAGCTTATGATTCCCAGGGACTCAACTGCCCATTAGGAGTGCATGCCCACTCCACTAGGAGCCTGGCATCCTCATGGGCCTGGGCCAAGGGTATGTGTATTCAAGACATTTGCTTCGCGGTGGGCTGGTCATCTCACAGCACTTTTGCAAAATTTTATAACTTGTATATGAATTGTCTTACTACTGGCTCAGTTATTATATTATTTACCCAAGATGGCGGCGCGAGTACATCGCGAGGCTCTGGGTCTCTCTAGATTTTGCGGTATTTTTATTACTCATCTCGGGCCTGTTCGTGCAGAACAGTTGTGCCCTTACATCATACACCCGTTGTGAGCTTTTTGATATCGGTTTGCGAATTTTCCGACATTTTTATGGACAATCTTCGACTCCTTCCTGAGATCGCTAGGACACCCGAGGCTATGCACCCTACCCAGCCGGGCGGAAGTGCTCGCAGGCGGCGTCGAGATCGTAAACAAAGGCGGGGGAAGCGCGGAGGACTAAGAGCTAAGCTAAGGCTAACACCACACCGGCTCTCTTTACCCAGCATTTTCCTTGCCAATGTACGGTCGCTAGTGAACAAAATGGAGGAGATTCGACTCAGCATCACACACAGCAAGAAACTCTTGAACTGTAACGTCCTAATCTTCACGGAAACCTGGTTAAACAGCGGAATACCGGACACCGCTATTGAGCTAGCGGGACGCCACACACTCCGGGCGGATAGAACATTAGATGGCTCCGGTAATACCAGAGATGGTGGATTGTGCATTTACATTAACAAAGCTTGGTGCACAAACTCTGCTATTGTTGGGAGTCATTGTTCAGCTAACCTTGAGTTTCTCATGGTTAAATGTAGACCGTTTTATCTACCGCGGGAGTTCACTTCCACCATTATAACTGCAGCCTATATTCCCCCGGATGCTGATGCCAAGCTTGCTATGAAAGAACTTCACGCAGCCATCAGTAAACAACAGACTGATCACCCAGAAGCGGCTTTTATTGTTGCAGGTGACTTTAATCACTCAAACTTAAAGTCAGTGCTACCCAAGTTTCACCAGCATGTTTCCTGTCACACCAGAGGAAACAAAACCTTAGACCATGTTTACACAAACATGGCTGGAGCTTACACTGCGACACCCCTCCCCCACCTGGGACAGTCAGATCACCTTTCTTTGTTCCTCACCCCCAAATATGCACCCCTCATCAACCGTGTGAAGCCATCAGTGAAGACCATCAAGGTGTGGCCTGCGGGGGCAGATTCCACACTCCAGGAAAGGTTTCTACACACAGACTGGAGTATGTTTGCTTCTCAAGCCACCAGTGGCGCTCACACAGACATTGACTCTTACACCTCCTCTGTATTGGATCATATCAATATCACCATTGACAGTGTTACAACCCAGAAACAGATCACCACATATCCAAATCAGAAGCCTTGGATGAACAAGGAAGTGCGACTCCTGTTGAAGTCACGCAACACTGCCTTCAGATCAGGAGATGCACAAGCCTACAGCACATCCAGAGCAAACCTGAAGAGGGGCATCAAAAAGGCCAAGCACTGCTACAAGCTAAAGATAGAGGGACACTTTTCCAACTCTGACCCTCGACGCATGTGGCAGGGCATTCAGGCCATCAGTGACTACAAACCCACCCACTCCACCCCCGCAGCCACTGATGTCAACTTCCTGAACGAGCTAAATTACTTTTATGCTCGCTTTGAAAGAGACAACAGAGAAACTGCCACCAAGCTCAATCCCTCAGCTGACCACCCACCAATCATACTCTCCTCCACAGATGTCTGCAAGGCACTGAGCCGGATCAGCGCGCACAAGGCTGCTGGACCAGACAACATCCCTGGTCGTGTTCTCAGGGCATGTGCGGAGCAGCTCGCTGGGGTTTTTACAGACATTTTCAACCTGTCTCCTGTCCAAGCAGTCGTACCAACATGCTTT
Organism: Acrossocheilus fasciatus; assembly: GCA_036784905.1. Classification (NCBI taxonomy): domain Eukaryota; kingdom Metazoa; phylum Chordata; class Actinopteri; order Cypriniformes; family Cyprinidae; genus Acrossocheilus; species Acrossocheilus fasciatus. Next base: position 24,961,109 of record CM071953.1, read on the forward strand.
AAATGCACTTCCATTGTGCCAGTGCCAAAACACTCTTGTCCGAGGTGCCCTAATGACTACCGCCCTGTAGCACTCACACCCATCGTCATGAAGTGCTTTGCGCGGCTGGTCCTGGAACACCTAAAAGACTCTCTACCATCCACATTGGACTCACACCAGTTTGCCTACCGTAGCAATAGGAGCACAGAGGACGCAGTTTCCATGGCACTGCACTCTGTGCTCACTCACCTGGACAATAAGAACACTTATGCACGTATGCTGTTTGTTGACTTCAGCTCAGCATTCAACACTGTCATCCCAACCAAGTTAATAGCCAAACTTGGAGCCCTGTGCATCAATTCCTCAATGTGTAACTGGATTTTGGACTTCCTGACCAACAGACCCCAGAATGTTCGATCAGGATTCACCTGCTCCACATCCATCACACTTAACACTGGTGTACCACAGGGCTGTGTGCTAAGCCCGTTTCTCTACTCCCTCTTCACCTCCGACTGCAAGCCTGTGTATGGATCTAATTCCATCGTCAAGTTTGCAGACGACACCACGGTGATTGGCCTCATCAGTAACAATGATGAGACTGCCTATAGGGAGGAGATCCAGCACCTGGCCACATGGTGCACTGAAAATAACCTGCTCCTCAACACCACCAAAACGAAGGAGCTCATCGTGGACTTCAGGAAGGAGTCAAGAGGCACACACGACACCATCCACATCAATGGAATGGCTGTTGAGCGTGTCTCCAGTTTCAAGTTCCTGGGGATCCACATCTCGGCGGACATGTCGTGGACAACCAACACCTCCAGCCTGGTCAAGAAGGCTCACTAGCGCCTCTTCTTTCTGAGGACACTGAGGAAGAATCAGCTCTTCTCTGCTATCCTGGTGAACTTCTATCGCTGCACAATAGAAAGCATCCTGACCAACTGTGTCACAGTATGGTATGGGAGCTGCTCTGTTGCGGAGCGCAAGGCACTGCAGCGGGTGGTGAAAACTGCCCAGCGCATCACAGGGACTCCACTACCTGCCATCGAGCACATCCAGAGGAAACGCTGTCTGCATCGAGCTCGCAGCATCCTTAAGGACTACTCTCACCCAGCCCACAGACTGTTTTCTCTCCTGCCCTCCGGTAGGCGTTTCAGGTGCCTCCGGACCAGGACCAGCAGACTAAAGAACAGTTTCTTCCCCAGAGCTGTCTCTTTACTGAACTCTAACCCCCGTTGATCCACTTCCTCATATATTATTAACTCTTCTCTCCTACCTCACATCTGCCTTATTTGCACTACTGAATGTAAATTTTTATTACAGTAACAACTGTTTACTTTTGTATCTTGCACTACCATACCTAAATTGGACTTGCTCATTTGCACCGCCGACTGTTGTTTACATTATCAATGTTTACATTAACATTTTGCACCGTATGTCTAATTGTAATATGCAATCACTTCCACTGCACTTTTACACCTTGTTTATAGTAATTGTCACCTGTATGTATATTATATTGATAGTACATATCACCTGTAAATTCTGTTTATAGTAATAGCCATCTGTATATTTATTCACTATACATATTCACCTGTAAATTCTGTTTATATTAATAACCATCTTTCTATATATATTTATACATATATTCAGTACATATCCTTGTCCTGCACTTATTCAACCATTGTATATACTGCACTTGCTGCTATTGCACTTCTGGTTAGACCTAAACTGCATTTCGTTTCCCTGTACCTGTACTTGTGTAATGACAATAAAGTTGAATCTAATCTAATCTATGTGCGAGTTGGCTGGCACAGTTTTTTTCACATCGCAGGGTTTTATACGTTCCCCATACGTAATGTCGAGACCGACTCGATAAGGGAATGCCTCCGGTTACTTGTGTAACCTGGGTTCCCTGAGAGGAGGGAATAAGACTCTCGTTCAGTCGAAAGATTCTGAGGTATTTTGGTGCCAGACATCGCTTATATAGCGGCTAAGCCAGCCAATCAGGCGAATGCTCGGATGCCATTGGCTACCGCAAAGCAATAGTGTGATTCAATCAGGCTTCAGCATTTCGCAGTAGCCCCTCACTGCAGAATAAAGATCCAGGGGGCGGGGTTGGATCCACATCCAGGGGGTGGAGATTGGTAGGTTTAGGGGTGGGGATGGGTGAGTTTAGGGATCAGGGGTGGAGACGGGTAGGTTTAGGTAAATGTAAGGTGGGAGGAGTTGGATCTAGATGGAAAAAGGGTTTCCCCCATACGTAATGTCTAGTTCCCTCCTCTCAGGGAACCCAGGTTACATGAGTAACCGGAGACATTTCCTAATCGGAAATTGGATGTGAATGGCCTCTCAAGTCGTATTTACTACTGGGAAATTCTGAAATAATTTTGATGCCCGAGTTTCCGAGTTGGGCGGGTCATAAACTTTAAACATGGTGGAGGGAACAACCATTGCTGCTGTGAATGCTGTTCTCACAACTACATCCCTTTGTCTTGCCACTAAAGTAGTGCATTTATTGGATAGAACGATCATGCGAAGCACATTGTATGTTTTATAAGCAGTGAAATAAGCATGTACTTAACCGACATTAAAGCACTTGAATATGACAAGCTCGTAATCATAAGTGGGAAATAGGAACTTTCCGATATAAAAAGTATAAAACCTGACTAATGCTGCCTTCACATGCTATCGAAAATTTCCTATTTCCCACTCATTGTCGTATTCAAGTGATTAATGTCAGAAAGGATCAAATGTAGCATCCCATTGGTTGACAATCATATAAACATTCAGCGCGCTACACATGCAGTTTGCTGACAATTCTGAAATTTCGGTCAAATACAAGCTTATTTCACTGCTTATAAAACATACAATATGCTTCGAATGATCGTTCATATCTAGCCTATAAATACACTACTTTAGCAACAAGACAAAAGGATGTAGTTGTTGTGAGAACAGCATTGACAGCAGCAATGGTTGTCTTGTAAAAAGCGTTCACCTTCTTGTAGAACTTATAATTACAACTTGTGAACTGGGAGTTTTCTGAGAGTTACGACTTGTACCTCGTGACCGCTGTACCACCCGCAGTCTCTGTTTAGGGCGGCATTGATAGTGTTGCCATAAGGCACGTTCGACTTTAACCCTCTACCATAAGGCAACAACATACAACAGTGGATCTAACTTAGAATAAGTGTAAGTTTACTTATAGTTAATATTTTTCCTCAGAAATGTTTGTGGTGATTCAACTGGTGTTCTAATAAGCTTTAACACGGAACTTATAAACTTGTACATACTTTCCAACAACTTCTGCTTTTATTTATTCCATTCTTTTTAGCTGAATGCTTTATATTCTTTGAATTTCAATACATTTTTCATGAATATTATTTAAATTTCAAATTTATACAGTTAAAACAAATCTAATACTGTATATCATGTATCATAAAACACTGACATAAAACCAAAAACACTGCAGTTCATGAAAATCTTAAGCATAAGCACCCCCCCCCCACACACACACACACACACACACATCCTCCAATAATCCTTGAAACTTTATGTATGAAACTTCTCTAAGCAGTTTTTTTGAGACACAGGTATACCTCACATTTGGTGCATTTCATCCTAACAACATCCTTACAGCCAGGATACATGCGTCTACCTTTTTGAGACACCATGGCTCACTGATGTAATGTTACCTGTATTCATATATAATCAAAAGTAAAACTGCCATTTAAATTTGATTTTATCCATTATACACATGCCATTACCATACAACTAATCAACATTATATCACTAGCATTAGTTATGTTATTGTTACAGCTTAACAGATTGCAGCTGACCTTGCTAGCTAGCTAAACTATTGCAATAATATCATTCCACTATTGCACAGTGTTGCCGCTTGGCAACATATACATTTGATTGATTTACCAAAAACTAATTTCATAAAAACTTTTTTGAGCAGTGAATATGTCATTATAACTTATCTGAGGTGATCTTTATGATTTTTTTGTGCATGTGACACGGGCTGGTCCTTGTTTTTTACTGACGTTTTAGTTCGATTTCAGTAACTACCGACAAGAGACGGCAGTCTATCAGAAATCGCTCCACAGAAAAAAAACTGCATGTCATGTGACTTAACCAAAGCACATCATTGGCTAAACAAAGGTCTTCTCTTTCCAACAAAAAAAAAACAGAATGTTCTCTTAAAGACACAGTGGCAAGGAAATGAACACAAAGTGTATGTTGCCATGTGGCAACACCATGAGGTAGAGGGTTAAGCGGCGCTGAGCAGAATGGTCAGTGTATGACATCAAAGTACCGCGAGAGCGATTCGAAAGCATAAGGATCCATGATCTGCTCTCTTATCGCTCTTGCGGTACTTTGATGTCACACACTGACCATTCTGCGCAGCGCCGCTTAAAGTCGAACGCGCCTATAGAAAACAATAATTCCGTGTCCGAAGACGTGAACAGCTCCGAGTAGAACGTCACGTGTTGTCATCTCAAAATTACGGTAATTACGATATGGCTTGAAGGCAGCATTATTTCCGAATTTTACAGTAGTAAATACGATTTGAGAGGCCGTTCACGTCCAATTTCTGATTAGGAAGCTTGTGTTTACGATAATTCCAATAGCACTATCTATTATTGCATTAATCTATGTGAACAGTCCGAAAGAACAGATTCATTACAATGAATCAGACCACACTACATATGAGAGAGTGGACCTTTTACGATGAACCGGCTCACTCTGAGAAAGGTTCACGAATGAATCGGATGACTTTCTAACGCTATAGATGAGACTATTTAGGATGAACCAAAAATATATATGTGACCCTGGACCACAAAACCAGTCCTAAGTGTCAATTTTTCGAAATTTCGATTTATACATCACCTGAAAGCTGAATAAATAAACTTTCCATTGATGTGTGGTTTGTTAGGATGGGAAAATATTTGGCTGAGATACAACTATTTGAAAATCTAGAATCTGAGGGTGCAAAAAAATAAAAATATTGAGAAAATCACCAAATCAGCATGTGCACATGAAAGTATGGCATCAGTAATGAGCAGCCAATCACATGCCTTAAAACCATGATTCACTTCTTGTGAGAGAGTCTGTGCGAAGATTAAAAGATTGAACAATATGGAGAATTAAAACACATTTACACAGCACGATCATGAAACGATCTATCCATGAAAGAGGAAAACTTAAAGAATATAATATAAAATAATTATAAAAAAATAATCATCTCTAAAAATCAGATGATTTAATCTTGTAAAAAAATGTTTTACTATGTAGCATCCTTTAATTTGAAGAGAAACTGGAGGAGTGGCTTTATTGCATCAGAGACGTGTCACTTTGCTTGAAGCTGATTGGTCAAATTTTGGTTTGAGATCTCTAAACCAGAACATAACCTGCCCCAAAGCAGGATAGCTGTGGAGTGTAAGTTACTATGGTGATGAATACTACTAAAGGCCAAACCACTTTCATGGTACCTAAAACCCAGAGTTGGCGCAAACTAAACTGAAACTTACCTGGCTAGCTAGCTAAACCAGCTTTGTGGTACAGGCCCCTGCTCCGGGCCAGGTTATGTTCTGAGTTAGAGATCGCAGACTGAAATTGGACCAATCAGATGTGAGCAAAGTGACATGTCTGACACAAAAAAGTCACTCCCCCAATTTATCTTGCTCCAAATTAAAGGTCACTATACACTAGTACAAAACCAGTCAAATTGTCTGGCTTTAATATATGATTTAGATAATTATATGATTTATATTATTATTAATCCATTTCACACAAACAATTTTATTTTAACAGTTATTATAAATCATTTATTTTAAATGAACGTTAATAAATACAGATTGTATATAATATAAATAAGATAATTCTTTAAAAATGACTACATGACCTTACATGTTCGAGACGCTGTATATTTCCAACTACATAAACTAACTGAACAAGTTTCACTTGTGACTGCACTGATAAAGCAAGATAATTTCTTTTATTTGTCCTCTTTCTTGAAAAAGTACTTTTTTTCATTGTTAATGCATTTAAATTCATCACATTCTTCAATCTCTTAACCTTTAACAAAACCTTTAACCAAGGCTCATTTTTTGGCTGTTCGCCAGTGATGTCACACATTCATGTGCACGTGCTCCACAAATTCAGGATCAAAGCCTGAGTTGACAAAGAAAGTTGATGATCAGCATCACAGTTTTGTCAACTCGAAACTAATCTGAATTTGTTCATCTACCATCATGGTACTGGCCCCAGGATAATAAAAAATTATAAATAAAAGCGATGTAGAGTTTGGTCGCTGTTTGTTGGTAAAAAACAGCTCATTAGTGAACTGCTGAACTACAGTTAGCACAGCTGAAAAATGTAATTAAATAAGTGAAATTCAGGTAGTTACTCACCAGCACGAGTGTTTCTTCAGTGAAGTTCAGTGCCGCCCTTGACTAAAGGCGTGGAGAGCTTCTTAAAGCCTTGGATAGTTTTGTGTAAAACTGGGCAGATTATTAGGATGGTTATGCTCAATAGAGACAACTGTGACTTGTGAGTTAAAACAAGTGCAAGACTGTCAATTTTTTTTCATAAGTGACCACAACTGTACTCATACTCAATCTGTGATGGAAATGTTGAGGTAGGTTAATTAATTCATAACTCTCTCTTGTCAGCTACACTTTAAACGTTTCGACTGTTGTTAAGCTTGATGGAAAGCGCTGTACTCAAATATTATTCACCCGTGGCAATATACACAAATGTGTAGGTTAAGGTTTTAATAAAACAATTAAATAACGAACTAAACGCAAAACTAAGAACTTTGCAAAAAAAAAAAAAAAAAAAGTTTTTCCAGCTCTTTTCCAGTATAACACTTCCAAATATTTATTGACCATCAGTGTTTTAAAACTTTACCAATGCTTGATTGTAGGCCTATTAGTGCTACACCAGCTACTTGTCATTTAGTGGAAGTTTTTCACACATTTTTACAAATGATCCTGATCTAATGAGAAAATGTAATTATTTTACAAGTTGTCCTATGAATTTGTATGAATTGATTTGTATAAAAACATTTAAAAAAAATTTAGAGCAAAAAAGATACAACCCAAATCTAACCTAACCAAAACCCTCAATGGGATTTAAGCAGATTGTACAAATTCACCAATTTATCAAAAGTAGGTTTTATAATTTAAAATAATTAAACATTACCACGAGAGTGTGTTGTCCTGACCCACTCCGGTTTGAGGCTGAGCCTGCAAAGTTTTTGTTAGCAAGCTATGATTTTTTTTTAACCACCAACTTGCATATATCATGATCTTTAAGTCATCTAGATTTCCTCAATTGTTTTAGCTTGTCTTCTGCTTGACCAATCCTTGGATTGCTTGTCAGGACAAAGTTTAGAGTGCGTGCCATAGTCTAATAAAGAGCAGGAGAGGTTTCTTATGAGTTTTGGCTGAGCTACCAATATAAAAGAAAATATGTATTGTTTACACCAGATCTGGCCTCATATAAACCAATCTTGCATGACATGGAATCATACTAAAAGTTTTTCCTAGTTCAAGGATAAACGTTTTATCAAAAGTTTCCACTGAAAAATAGTTAGCCCACACCACAGCTTCCCTCCTTTCTCCAGTAGTCTGTGAGTTTAAACAAGGATTAGGTGTTGCCATTTTCATTTAGGTAATTGAGAGCCATTTCCTGTCTGTTTATTGTTACCGAGAAGGATCAGTATGTAAAGGAAAGAATTTAAAATGAGCTTTTCTGGATATTTCTATTCCTCTGCATCTGTCAGGATAGTCAGATTATCATTATATCATTTAAAATCAATTGATTTCCTATTTTCTTTTAGTTTTAGTTTTTTTTTTTTTTTTAATCTAATGTGATTGAGACTCTGTGAGGGAAATCGAAAGAAGTGTATGCTGTGCAATTCTGAAATCAGTATTCAGTATTTTATGGTCCATTCACAGCAGCTAAGTGTTGACCTGACCTGACTGCATATGAAGCTGACATCAATCATAAAGCACTTTCCATTTCCTCACAATCCAACAGGGGGCCATAAACATCAGTTCCTGGCGATTGCTCTAGTCTAACCAGATAACAGGAACACTTTGACCTGTCGGCAGTTTTTGCTGGCATTTAGTCTAAAATCTGCTAACAGGTAGGTTTAATGTCAAATATTTTGGGTTGCCTTGATCTGTTACAATCTTCTAATTTCTTTAAATGTGGAGTGAGATATAAAAACTATTTTTGTGTGTGCATGCCTCCAATCGTATGTTTCTCAGTGAAAACCATCAAGTTGGTGATTGCAATTTATTTTATTAGTAAACTACTCTAATCCTGTTGAAGTGAAAACCAATTTCTATAAATTCGTCCAAATTCATTTCAGGGCCTGCTGCAGAGAAATATCCCAACAGCATGACGCTGCCAGGACTGTGACAACCTCCTAAGAAGCTGTAATTAATAAGCATCCATGCAGCAGATGTTCTACATACAGCTCACCAATCTCGACCATCTTCCATGTTGTCATTGGCCAAGTAAGTGGTTTCAAAAGCGAGATGGAAAATGTTACTAACCTCCAACATACAAATACTGCATACAAAACACATAAAAACAAAACACTTCTAACAGCAACATGAGAGTTTCCATAAGATGTTACTGATGCGAGAAAAAGGGTGGTTATGAAAGTGAGACTTGTAATGTTATCTGCCAGCAATCTTAAACATGCATGCTGTCAAAACAAAACAGGATCCTTCCAACTGATTCAGTGTAGTAGGCAGTTTACAAAGGAACCAGTTTCATTTTGTAGATTTTGGTGATTCAGGCCTTTTTTGACCAATTCATTGAAAAGAACTGAATTAGAAGGGTCAATTATTCCAGAACTTCAGCTTGTTCTGATTCCATACACACATCATTATTGCTAAAATATTGTCAAGGAAAATTAACACAGTTTGCATTTATAGAAATAAAAAAGCATTTATTTGAAATAAAATGAACAATATAAATGTCTTTACTGATCAATTTAATGCATCGCTGCTGAATAAAATGATTGATTTCTTTCAAAAAAATTTGACTAACTCCAAACATTTAAGCAGTAGTGTATATGTAATGTGAAAGACACATAATTTGAAAAACAGCATTGCTACTATCTTGCTATAGTGAATTGTACTTAAATAAATATACTCAGTACATTTAGCGTTAATGTTACTGTTCATCAATAGCTAGCTGTTTCTTGAGTGGTTGTTTAGGGAGATATTTTGCTCATTTTATCATCCACCAGGCCAAGTCCAGTTACTTGGAAAAGCACACTAAAGAACTTGCATTATTTGAGGTATCATTAATATCTTTAATAATTAGGTTTAGGGGATTTGAAAAGCTTCGATATGGGCTACAGCTTTGTTTCTGATTAAATATGTTTGCAGTGTACTTGTGGACCTCTATACAGCCCTCCAATATTGTGCTATCATCTTGACTTTAAGTGTGTGTGTTTTATGATATTTCCTTAACAACATATGTTAACATTGGCAATAGGTTGTCTTACTGTAAATAATTCCACGTTCAAAATAGCAGTCCTTATTTATTGTTAAGGTTTTGTCCAGATATGGGCAGAATCACTGCTTGATTAATCTACAAGTTTCTGAAACCGTTGTAATTCTTCTGCTCTGAATTGCTTATGAAGTTTTATCTTTAAACCTGATCTTTAAGCCTTTGTTCTCAGGGGAACTTGAAAAGCTTTGAGTATAGGTACCATTGATCATCTTAAAAATGTACTCAGTGGTAGCGATGATTTACACTGTTTTTAAAAGTATCAGATACACAGCATCTGTTTCTTTTCACTGGAGCTTTGTAAAGTAACACACGGCAATGACTCTTGCAGACACCAGGAGATGAAGGAGTTCTATTGTCCTGTTCTTTTTCTCACAGATCATACTGTACCTTTGAGCCTGTAGAAATTAATAAACGGTTATTGCCATAATCCACCCCCTAGGATTTTAATCCAGCACTCCCCATGAACACAGAGGCGAAAGGAAAGCAGTGGTGGTCTCGCTCATATAGAAGAGTATAATAAGTGTCTTCAAGAAGGGTGAAGAATTCACAGTGGATGCAAGACATTAAAGAAAGCATTAGCGCTAAAGAAATGGTGGGAAAAGGGTTTTCTGGAGTGGGGGTTCATTCAAGGGAATAAATCCTGTCTGAGAGCTACTTTATAACAGATACAATTCCACATAGGGGAGGCTGGGGCTAGATGTCACATGGGGAAGATGTGACAAGATATGTTATCTCAGTAAAACATAAAAAGGTAAAGTAAAATTACACTAGAGTCAGGGTAAATATTTTAAATGATCTACATTCATGTAATTCGTTCATTGCAGTTGGGCAAAACAATAGTTTCATATTTTTCGTTATCATTTCATGAATTGTTCTGTTTTTCATAATTGTTTTACTGTTAAAATATTGCTAAAAAATGTGACAACATTCCCCAAACTGCATCTCTTTAACTACAGAGGAAAAGGTTATTTATTGGAATCTATGGTTCCATGAATCTTTAGCATTCATGAAAGGGTTCTTCAGATTATGAAAATGTTCTTCATAAACAAAATAATTAATAAAATAACTCTTCACAGTAAGAAAAAAGGTTTCTTTTGGAAACCCAAAATGGTTCTTCTATGGCACCGCTTTGAAATCTCCCTTTCTGAACTTTTTTTAAAGAGTGTGACTAGTGACTAGACTGTGACTAGCCCTGTTGCCCCTTAACTATTGTGTTCCATTACTGGATGTCTGGCTGTCAGTTAAATCTTGTAATATTTTGACGAGCGATTTAAAAAGGCACATACAGCATTTACTGAGATGAGATTTATGGCCTTTGGTTTTCATTTGGGAAGGACTTGTGAAGTTTATGGCCAAGCGTCTGCTTGCTATCCCTTCAGACACCCCTCTTTCTTAGTAGGGAACAGAAAGCAAATCTCTTTAATGGTTAAAGCAACTATCATGTGTCTTGTACAATTTGTCGTTCTCACATGGAATGATTTAGTATTGGATGTGTTGTGCAGAGCCATGATCTTTAAGATGGAAGTTTTATGATCTGATGTAATGTAATTTTGCATTTGCCATTTTCTTCAGATGTATTTTACGTTGCATTTTTTCTTATTATTTTCACCAGTGGCTTATACCTAAAGGGATAGTCTAACCAAAAATGAAAATTCCATCATCATTTACTCTCCCTCATGTCATTCCTATATGGATTTTAAAGAATGTGGGTAACCAAAGAATTTCAGGTCCCATTGACGTCCATATGAAGTCAGCGGAAAACCAAAACATTAGGTTAAAAACATTTTAATGACATGAGAGGGAGTAAATTAAAGGGTCTGTCCCTTTAATGTAACATCCCCTATATCATTCCCTTTACAAATGTTATTCACTTTAAACCTCAACAAAACCAACTGTTGCAAAAGTGATCTTTTCACTTTTTTTTATTTTGTTGTGAACTGAAATTGTGTTGTTAACCTGTGGTGCAAGTATCAGCAGGATTCTTCACACTTTCCATGCCAAATCAAAAAACATTCCCAGCTCCCACCATCATTGCTATTAAATGTTAAAGTTAAATACCCATAAACAGTGTTCTTGGACATTGAATTTTACTAGCTTTGCTGTGATCGTTAATTAAATTTACAACACGCTTCTTAAATTTGGTGATTGCAGATGCCTCCAGCTGTATTTGGTCTCTGGAGGTCTGCAGCATGAGACGGCGTTACAATATTATTTTCATATTTCCAGCTAAAAGAGTAGAGCGAGTGTGGTGGAGAAGGCAAGGATAGAGAAGGCAATGACATGGACTTTAACCTAAAATGCAATGAGATGACTTGGAACAGAGTTAAAAGCCCATATTTACTCAAACAGCATCACTGCGGTCCCTCTCCAAATGGGAGTGCCACACATCACTTAGCCTGCCAAGAAACTTCCCCAAGGGAGCACTTAAAATGAGCCAGACAGCCTTTGCAGTGTCAGATAGAAGATGCTTGTGCATGCAAATATTATAAAATAGACTTTATTAAGGTAATAATTTTTGCTGAAGTCCATCAGCCAATGGTAGTTAAGGTTGTTGTAATACCTCCAGGGTAGACTGCAGAATGGCCGGTTTAACGAGGGACCTGGGGATTAATGATGTTTAATGATAGGTTTATGACTCCAGCATCTAACCGTTCGGAGCAGCAGGATGTGAACGTCAAAATAAAACATATGGATGTTCTTCAAATCTGTCATGGCTTAAAAAATGGAAAACAAAAAACAGCATCATAATCCTTTGGCTAAAAGAGAGAAATGAATAATAGGCCAGGGTACGAAATAAAATAAAGTACAATGCCGTGTTGTCACTGGTTAATGGATTAAACATTTCTGGTTGATCCAGGGAGAGAAAGAACCATGTGAAATGTCCATAGAGAGAGACAGACCGTCAGTCTGTCACGAACCTGTGACTCTGTACTTCGAATCATATGCGATTCGATATGTATCATATGTAAATATACACTGAATTACAGTATGTGCGTATAGATCGTTTTTGTCTTTTCATTCACATTAGGTAATTGATTTCAAATGACACCAGAAATGTAGTCCATTTTACATGAACAACAAATGTTTATAAATCCTTTAATGGCTTATAGGACATTGAATTCATGGAATTTATAGGTCGATTTTATTGTATTTAATCAGAGAGATTAATTAAATTTAATTTAAAATTATAAATCATTTATTTAACATTTACCTAAGTTTTCTTCGGTTCTATATGATGTCTTGTGCTTGTCTTAATGTTGAAAGGAATTCAAATTTTGAATAGAAAAATCAATATAATATTATAGTGTAGCTAGAAGTCTTTTATGCACACTTGCTGCATTTTTTAATTAAAAAGTAAAACAATAAAATTATGAAACATAAAATAACTATTTTCTGTTTTAACATTATATAAAATGTAATTTATAATAATTTGTATAATAAAAATTGTATAATAAAAATTTCAACATCCATCAGAAATCATTCTAATATGCTGATTCAGTGTAGCATTTCATTATTTCATTATTAATCTTGAAACAATTAAGCTGTTTTTTTTTTTGTTTTTTTGAGGAATTTTTCAGTTTTTTTTTTTTTTTTTGATGATGATGATGATGATGAAAAAAGGTAAAAACAACATTTAGTTGAAATACCCTATAATGTGTGTGTCTGTTTGTGTTTTAATATATCATTTTACTGTCAATCCTTCCAAATATATGTTTCATTTTATTTCCAAATGTATAGGATGTATGTGGTGTGCCATTTTGACTAGTGCTGTGTAGTGTTGTTCAACTGTTTTTCTTTCTTTCTTTTTTTGGAGCATAACAGACATGGTAACGATGAACTGCCTTGGAAAAGATTCTAATTTTTGGGAAGACTGATAAATCTTCTATTTGATATTAATAATGTCAAAATGGTTCCATCCTTTCTGTCTTTTCACAAGGAAATTCAGTGCAGTGCATGATTGCCTTCTGTCTTCACCACTAAACTTTTCTTTTGTTCTTGTAAAAGCTCATTTCATCCATCTCTTATGTTTCACTGCAGAACTCACAAATTGTGAAGTGACACTTCTGTTCTTGGGCTTCTCAGTGCATCCGTGATGTGCTTTCTGAAGTTGTGCCTGTATGGTTTTCTTCATATGGTAGTCATTGACACACACTCTTTGTACATGTGTTACTGATGAAAGAAGGAATCATTTATATTATAAGCAGGCATTAATTTGTTTGGTTTTCTTTTTCTCGTCATCTCCATATGAGATCTTTTCATCATTGCAATACATCAGAGCAAACAAACCACTATGTTGATGAAAAAAAATGCAATAAACTTAGGAATTCCTGAACTAAGTTTTCATACATTTACCCGTTTACATTTACCAAGAAATCTGGTTTATATGTATCCTTTGCGTTGATCGACTTTCTTGCTGCATTACAATAGTATCATTGAAATATATAAAGGACATAAAAGCCCATCCATCCTCCTCTCCTTTCAAACCAAGAAACCAATAATGGCAACAGCGTGAAGTGTATGAGAGAGATGTGCCGTCTGAAAGTCAAATCAAATAGGCTCTGAAATCAAACCAAAGCGGCCTTTTAAGGCTGCAGAACGAGATACAGCCTGGCACCAGGAGTTTGACCTGATCCTACAGCTCTCTTATGGCTGGGCAACATTCCATCTTGACTGATTCGACATTTCTGCGCACTTAGTCTGAAAGGCAGGGTGGTATAAACAGGGTGCGATGCAGACACCCTAATCCCTCCACAGCTCATACATTGTCTGCCATCGGGTTAGTCGCTCACTGGGGGTCTGCAGCATTTGCAGAAATGTTAATCCCCTCCAAAAAGGAACGTGGCCATCATCTAATGCTGAAGTGTGGGAACTGCTTAGTAATGCTTGGGATATAGATAAAATCTCTTTTTCTCTGTTTCATAGCAGCCATTTTGAAATGTCTTTGTCTTTTTTTGTGTGTTAGTTCTGGCAAGCAATACTATTTATATTTATTATTTATACTTAATGTTAATAATTAATAATTCAATTTCAAAATACTATTTTCAAATTTTATATGAAATATATATTTTCAAAAAAACATGTTTTATTCTTAAACTGCAAGAAACCCAAAGCCATAAATCTAGAAAGTTGCGTTCCAAATTTAAGGTTGATATCTCCAAAAATGAGCTTTCAGTACAATTTTGTTTGGACTCAGTACCATACATTTCAGCTATACAATTTATTTTTTCCCCATTCATTTCCAATGTGGTCACAAGGAGTATGAAAAGTGACTAATTTTTTTGTTTAATTTTAATTTTTTTTAATAATGTCCATAAAGTGTGTGTGTGTGTGTGTGTGTGTGTGTGTGTGTGTGTGTGTGTGTGTGTGTGTGTGTGTGTGTGTGTGTGTTCACGTAGCAAGTACCAAAACCTTTTTAATAAGTTTCACACCATTCCGATAAAGTAAAAAAATACCCAAACGACAAAAAGTAAAGCAAAACATAAAATGTTTTGGTCAAAAATGACTGAAGCGCTTGTTTCTATGTTATATTGATAAATGAGGCCCATTGCGTTCCAGTGCATTAGTCGTTTCTGAACATTACATTGTTACACCAGTAGGTGGCAACAAGTTGCTTTCTTTATGAGCCAGTCACTTAATAATCCATTTAAACAATTTATTCAAAAACACAGATTCATTCAGATAACCCACTGTGTTTGGAGACTGAGAATGGTAAATTTATAAAGGAACAGTTCCCCCCAAAATTAACATTTGCTGAAAATTGCTTGTTTCTATATAGGAACAGTTTTGGAGAAATGTAGCATTACATCACTTGCTCACCAAAAGTGGAAGTAAATGGATGCCATCAGAATGAGTCAAACAGCTCATAAAAACGTAAATAATGGACTAGTATTTTGGCGACAATTTATGGTTTAAAGTTTAAAAAGGCTTATTTGTTTATTACAAACGTGAAGCTTTTCGCTTAACAAAACATTTTTGATGTTAATGGGGTGCAACAAATGTCTGTATTCTGTATTCACTTCCAGATAGTTTTTTTATGTGCTTAGTATCAGTTCATACTGTTGTTAGCACTTGCTTCGACAAGCAGATGCAATGAGACCTGTTTACCAGTTTGTTCAGGTAGTGTTCAACATTGATGGGCTGGAGTCACGTGGATTACTTGTGGATCAATTTGATGTCTTTTCAGCTGTTTGAACTCTCATTCTGATAACACCCATTAACTGCAGAGGTCAATCATTAAAAAAAAAAAAAATGTAATGAAATAAAAGGAAATATCATATGCCTGGTTACTATAAAAAATAGATTGGTGGATACTGAAATCAGCGGATCATTCCAAGTTCAGCAAGTTCAGTAAGTACAGAAGACTATTACTTTTTTACTGCAAATGATCATTTTGCTACAATTTGTCTTACTGTTCAAAAGTCATCCAAACTCTACTGAGAACATTCAAATAAAATCTTGCCTTGCCATGCGAGTAAATATGGAACTCAAGAATTTTCTTTGAAACCCTTCCCACTGCTTCAAGATGAGGATTGATCATGCTGGAAACAATGTGCCCAGAACATCACAACGGCCAACATGTGCTGGCCATATTATGACTCATATGACCAGGCAAGAATAACACTGGCTACAAGTAGCACTTAGCTGACTCGTCTCTGCAGGTGCTGTCACTTTCAGGTAATAGTGTTTGTTTTGGTTAAGATGAATGGTTGTCATCCGTGGATCAGGTGCTGTTCTGTTGAGGTGTGCTTGTATCGATTTGTTCTTTTGGATAGTGCGAAAACAATTCACTTGGGTATGACTCATTTGAGATACAAATCAAAGAATAATTTAAGATTCCTTTTAGAAACATGCTCCAAGAACACCTTTCTGTCTGATGTCTAATCAAGAACATAAAGGCCTTTCTGTAATCATGCAACCCAATCTATGATGGTCTCCGTTCCATTCCACAAATGACTCGACACTGTCTCTCAAGAGACACTAGAAACATTGCATGAACTACTCTCAAGACGATTTAAAACAGGTGCGAGTGATGTGCTCTTAGGTTTCAAAAGAACAACATTCTTGAGTTTGATCTTATATCAGTACAAATGCATCTTTTAGACTGTGATCTAAAACATTTAAATTGAATTATGGTACATTTTATTTTGCTGGTTCTGGGGCCAAATAACAGCTCGAAGAAATTATGTATCAAAGGTATTCCAGCATGAAAAGTGTTTGCATACGTTTGGATTCTCAAACTTTAGTTAAATCCAGTACCATGATGTTCAGTCTAATATAAAATAGTTTAAAATAAATAAAACATGTCAGTATAAAATGGAAATTTATGTTTGTTTGTATTTTGTTTTTGTTTTTTTACAACATTTATTTTTTCAATAAAAACAACAAGACCTCTCCAAGACCCTGAAAAGTTTGGGGTCTGAAAGATTATTTTATTGATAATTCATTAAATTGATAAAAAAGTGAGAGTGAAGACATTTATAATGTTGCAAAATATATCTATAATAATTAAGTGCTGTTCATTAGAGCTTTCTAATAATCAAAGAATCCTGGGGAAAAAAGTGTATCATGGTTTTACATAAACATATTAAGCAGAACAACTGTTTTCAATACAGATAAGAAGAAATGTTTCTTGAACACCAAATCAACATTGAATTGAATTGAATGATTTCTAAAGCATCATGTGACACTGAAGGCTGAAGTATTGGATGCTAAGATTCAGCTTTGCATGAATAAATTACACTTTATAATATATAATAATATATAATGTGTACATTATAATGTATGTATATAATGTAGAACAACTGGGCATCATATTACAACCCATTCTCACTCCCAAGGCGTCAAATACTGAAGCATGGTCAAACGCCTTTCGCATCACTATTAAGATGCCAAAAGTGCCCCTAGGCATCAGTTATGACAAAATAGGAACTCCATTGCTTTCAATTGACCTATCGGTAAGCCCCTCCCCTCGAACGCAGACTAGCCAATGGCAGTCAAGTATCAGTTGCACGGGGAGCGGAACTCGGACATCTTTAGGTTTCAGCGCCATAGAGAAATATAGGAAGATCCGAAGCTCACATTGGTTTTATGGGGTTTATGCTTCAAAAATGGAAAAATGATGTGGCTGGGGTACTTGTAACATTGACTACAGGTATCCTGAGAGGATGGGCAATATAATTTATTTTATTACATTTCCTGAATCCAAACAAAACAGAGCAAACTGTCCCTAAGTATTCACCCCAGTACAAATGAAGACAAAAACGTTCATTTTCTGGTTGTCATACACTCATTAAGTTACAGTTTTCATCTGCTCAAGCAGAACGTTAATGTTATCTTGTGCTTTAGCAAGGTATCTCTGGCTAAAGTTAGCTAACGTTAAAGTTAGTGAGTACATGCTAACGTACAAACTTAAATAGCGGACTGTTCTCGCGTCTTGTACAGTGTAGGTCAAAAACACATAAACGAAGGTCTACATTTCAGTGCCTCTCCATATTAAACGGATTAAATGTGCATTAATTTAATCATTCCCTGCGATACATGAACAGTGTTGATCCTCCATGTTGTCATCCGCGATCGTGATGACCGACCGTAATATGAGACGTCTCACGCTTGCATTGTGATCTGTAAACCCTCCTTCGTGTTACCCACCATATTTACTTTTAAATATTTTATAAATCCCTCCATGGAATATTTAATTCCCATTTGGTGGCCTAAATATATCATAAATATGATAAAACTAAAGACTTTTTGGAGATATGAAGGATGCAGTACTACTCTATAGGTACTCAAGATTAACATGAGATTGGGTGAAACTGTGTGTGTTAGGTCCCCTTTAAGGCTTCTTCTGGTGGCATTTTTTGAATTCGTGCACAGAGACTGCAGCATACAGGATGAGCTTAACGGCGGACGGAGACGGCGATCGCATCAAATGTTTTGCCTCAGAAGACTTGGAATAATAATAATTTTTGGAATAAATTATGACTGTAGTTGTATCTGCCTGTTATATCTTGTGTTTTATGGACAAATGGTAGGTTTAGGGACAGGGTTGGGTTATGTGCTCATAAATGTGTAAATAATGTAATATAAATAAAACTATTGTGGCTGTTTACATTGAAAAATCACACCCCAACATATATGCAATAATGGCAATGTTATTACCCAATATATAATTTAATTATGACGATAAAATTCCCAGTATGGCGTCGGCATATTGACGATAAGGGTTTCCTATTTAAAGCAACGGAGGACCCTGCAAGTTGAACAATTATACTAAGGGGTACCTTGAGCATCAAAAAGCGACGCCAAGTGGTCCTGACCAAGCTTCAATATGTGACGAGTTGGGTGTGAGAATGGGTTGCATATTTAGGCTCTCTCTAGCACAGAAAACACTTTTGTGCAAACAGTTCGGCAAAGCTTTGAAAAATCTCCAGGTCATCTTCATCTCTCTCAGAGATGGACTGTAGTTCAATCATTAGCTTATGCTCTCTCCATTCCTCTCTTCGGTCAGATACACAGTCATTTTTTACAGAGCCCTAACAAGCAGAGCAATTTATGTCCTATGGTATGAGCTATTTGGGATTGAACTCAAAGGCTGTGCCCTTATTTCACCGACACTACTCATCTCCGGGAGGCAAAGGGAGCCTGAGGTGAAGGTAAGGCCCTGAAGATCGAAGCCATAAAGCTGAGGAACTGCCTGGCTTTTGTGCAAAAGGATGATCTATACTGGTTGGTGGAGCATAAAACAATAGCTAAGGTTACTGTTTGCCAACCTGATGTAGGCGTAGACAACAATCCAGTATCAGCGAGACTCCATTGATCATAAACTGAGACATGCAAAGAGGTGGTGAACTAACAAGTTGGACACCACAAAAATTCTTCTAAAGATTCTTTGTTTCTCCAGGTCAAAATGAAATCAAGATTTTTCAAACTACCTGAAGGAGGAAAAGGCAGCTGTCCAAGGCCATGTTTTATGGGTTTATTTATCTTGCCACATGTTCAACCATGTCATGCTTCCAAGGTAAAAATAAAATTGTTAAAAACAATTTAGAGTGTCTTTTAAAAGCACATTTCATCAAGGTATAATGCCAAGGTCTGACCAGGATTTCAATATTGAACTGGTTTACTTATCTAAACTCTTTCAGACAATTATAAATGCTTCTATAATGTAATTTCCAGTAAAATACCTCAGAGTATTTCTTTTCTGGGGATCAGGTTGAGAATCTTTATGCTTCTCAGTTGTACCGGAAGACAGCTCTGGATTGATATTTATAGAGTAAAGTAAATATAGCATCAAAGCCAGAAAGAAAAGCTCCTGTGGTGCAAGCATGAATTTTCAAATCAATTTCTTGACTGCTGGCCCATATTCAGTCTGAAAGTGGTTTGTTATTATGCACTTTCCTTGAAACCTGGGTGCTTAGGAAAGGAAACCTTGCCTTTGACTGTCGAAAGTGTATCAGAGCAATTATACTGACGTGATTCATGGTCAGACCTTAATGTTCTTGGCACTCGAACTCCTGCAAGATGATGGTCGGCCAAGCTAATGTAGGCAATACATAGCCTCAGCTGGGTTTTACTTGTCCCAGACAGATTTAAGATGCGATTTTGGTATCAGCTGAGACATGTGCAAGTGTTGTAGAGTTTAAGTAAGGATATTTCTAAATGATTGGCAAATTCTGAAATTTGACCTTTAAAAATCTGAACTATAGAGATATAATAACCCTTAGGTCATCAAAGACGGTAAGTTTGTCTCTTCTTCCGAACAGATTTGTAGCTTTACCTCACTTGCACACCAATGGATCCTCTGCAGTAAATGGGTGCCGTCAGAATGAGAGTTCAAAAAGCTGATTAAAGCATAACAATAATCCACAGTTAATCCACACAACTCCACTCCATTAACATTTTATGAAGTGAAAATCTGCATGTTTGTAAGAAAAAAACACATCATTAAGCCATTTTGAATTTACACTGTCACTTTAGGCCAAAATATGTAAGGGATAATCAACGGCTAGCTGTGCATTAAATGATTTGAATGCACGATGTGGAGGCGAAGAACCTCCCGACGAGCAGCAGAGGGTGGTTGTCTCCGCGAAGTGCATTCAAATCGTTTAATGCACAGCTAACCATTGATTATCCCATTTATGCCATGGTCATTTCCCAGCATTCACATATTAAAGATGTTAATAATATTTGATCTGCAATATTTGACCAGAACGATAAAAATTATGGTTATTTTCATCTGTATTACTATTCAACTGTAACTGTATGTTACTATGTTTACCAATGTTTATAGGAAGCACATTAATATAGAACGTGATTAAACTGACCTGGAACTACCTGTGCAGTTAAACGAATTTAATCAATACCTGCCAGCCAATCAGAATCGAGTATTTAGACAGACCATGGCATAAGAGTCTATAACCCATAGTAACACTTCCTTCAGTGAAAAATTATGTCCCCTGTTATCCGCTCGCATCAACATTTCTTTGTTTAGAACTATTTTTGCTTGTGAATGGTGCTTGATCTGAGTATCTGTCACCTGACGATGCAACTTTTCCAATGGAGAAATCAATATTAGAGGACACTTGTATTTTAGCTGAAAGCAACAATTTGAAGTTAAAAAAGTCTTGATGGATTTGTTTATTACAAACTAAACAGCACTTCATATTATTTAATGTATAGAGTCATGTGGATTACTTTTGGATTATTGTAATGTTTTTATCAGCTGTTTGGACTCTCATTCTGATGGCACCCATTCACTTCAGAGGATCCATTATGGAGCAAGTCATGAGTAAAGTTACTTTTTTGGGGGGTGAACTATTCCTTTTAACTTAGGCTAGATATAATCAAATATACCAGAATCAAAACAAATTTTGTTTCATCAAGATCATCCATTGCAATTGAGCTATGTAGGACCAAAAACCAAAATGTAGGAAAGCTCTTACAGTATCTCACAGAAGTGAGTACACCCCTCACATTTTTGTAAATATTTTATTATATCTTTTCATGTGACAACACTGAAGAAATGACACTTTGCTACAATGTAAAGTAGTGAGTGTACAGCTTGTATAACAGTGTAAATTTGCTGTCCCCTCAAAATAACTCAACACACAACCATTAATGTCTAAACCGCTGGCCACAAAAGTGAGTACACCTGTTGTGTTTTCTGCGGAGTTCGGTCATTTGTGAGATTTTTGTTTAATCCAATGTTTATCAATGTATAAAAATTGTATACATGTTGCAAATAGCAGTTTATAGTGTAGTGCCCTTTAAGAGGAGTGTCCTGTGAGAAACATGTGACTGGTGTCTACTATAAAATGGAAGTGGGAGATTCATTTATTTTGTAATGACTTTCAACCCGGTGTGCTGCCACTTGGAAAGCTCTCTTAATTTCAAATGTTTTCTTGTCTGCTTTATGATTCATGTTGTCTGCTGTCGCCATGCTATGTTGTTGTACTATGTTTACTTTCTTTAGCTTTATGTTTGAAGTGTGAAGCGTGTACATACAAACAAATTATGAAGTAATGATGATGATGATTATTATTATTATTATAGTACATTTAATATTATTATATTTGCATTTTTTAAATGTTATTTATTGTTATTGAGGTAATGAACTGGGGCTGTTTGTAGTATGTATGAAAATTTAAATGTTGCATTTTCTGTTTTTCAGGTTTATTACCTGGTTATCATTGTGAAAAATAAACAAATTAAAATAAACAAACACATGTGGAATACCGAGTAATATCCTTTGTACACTGGGTATGCCCTTTCCGTGGGAAGAAAACGGAACAACACCCCTAAGTGAAAATGTCCAAATTGGGCCCAAAGTGTCAATATTTTGTGTGGCCACCATTATTTTCCAGCACTGCCTTAACCCTCTTTGGCATGGAGTTCACCAGAGCTTCACAAGTTGCCACTGACTTCCACTCCGTGACGACATCACGGAGCTAGTGGATTTTAGAGACCTTGCGCTCCTCCACCTTCTGTTTGAGGATGCCCCACAGATGCTCAATAGGGTTTAGGTCCATCACCTTTACCCTTAGCTTCTTTAGCAAGGCAATGGTTGTCTTGGAGGTGTGTTTGGGGTCGTTATTATGTTGGAATAGAAGGGAGGGGATCATGCTCTGCTTCAGTATGTCACAGTACATGTTGGCATTCATGGTTCCCTCAATGAACTGTAGTTCCCCAGTTCCGGCAGCACTCATGCAGCCCCAGACCATGACACTCCCACCACCATGCTTGACTGTAGGCAAGACACACTTGTCTTTGTACTCCTCACTTGGTTGCCACCACACACGCTTGACACCATCTGAACCAATCAAGTTTATCTTGGTCTCATCAGACCACAGGACATGGTTCCAGTAATCCATGTCCTTAGTCTGCTTGTCTTCAGCAAACTGTTTGCGGGCTTTCTTGTGCATCATCTTTAGAAGAGGCTTCCTTCTGGGATGACAGCCATGCAGAACAATTTGATGCAGTGTGCGGCGTATGGTCTGAGCACTGACAGGCTGACCCCCCCCCCACCCCCCACCCCTTCAACCTCTGCAGCAATGCTGGCAGCACTCATACGTCTATTTCCCAAACACAACCTCTGGATATGACGCTGAGCACATGCACTCAACTTCTTTGGTCGACCATGGTGAGGCCTGTTCTGAGTGGAACCTGTCCTGTTAAACCGCTTTATGGTCTTGGCCACCGTGCTGCAGCTCAGTTTCAGAGTCTTGGCAATCTTCTTATAACCTATGCCATCTTTATGTAGAGCAACAATTCTTTTTTTCAGATCCTCCGATCCTCAGAGAGTTCTTTGCCATGAGGTGCCATGTTGAACTTCCAGTGACCAGTATAAGAGAGTGAGAGCGATAACACCAAATTTAACACACCTGCTCCCCATTCACACCTGAGACCTTGTAACACTAATGATTCACATGACACTAGGGAGAGAAAATAGCTAATTGGGCCCAATTTGGACATTTTCATTAAGGGGTGTACTCACATTTGTGGCCAGCGGTTTAGACGTTAATGGCTGTGTGTTGAGTTATTTTGAGGGGACAGCAAATTTACACTGTTATACAAGCTGTACGCTCACTACTTCACATTGTCGCAAAGTGTCATTTCTTCAGTGTTGTCACATGAAAAGATATAAAATATTTACAAAAATGTGTGGGGTGTACTCACTTCTGTGAGATACTGTACATGTCTTTCAATACCACTATTATATTTATATTTACCACTATTATCTTTCTTTCTTTCTTTTCTGCTTTTTTACATACATTGTATCTAATGTAATATAGAGAACATCAAAAAAATATATATTTCACTTCTTTAATGCTCCCTAATTTTGTTCTTTGTTCTGTATATCATGTTTCCACTGCTTTGGACAAAATCAAAGAAACCAGGCTAATATTTCCTAAATGTGTTTTGCTTGGAACAGACTGGGCTGCAGTCCTTGAGCTATATTTAATGTTTCCAAATGTGTAGTTATTAACAGAATAAAATCTCCCATCTCAAGCCCTTTGAAAAGTGGAACAACATGCAAGGCTTTGATCATTTAGAATGATATAAGTGATATTGGAAAGGAAAAAGCTGGACATCTTATCTTGCTGGGTAGTACATCAAATGTCCTGGCGTCTGGTAGAGCGGTGGAGGAGGATTTTCTGTGAAAGGAAATGAAAGATTCAATATTTTGTGGTCACTTTTAAAAGGTTTTATGCCGTGTTAGTTTTTGTCATTTAGCCATTTTTCCTACATGGTCACTACTGTAAATTGGAAACCACCGAGTCGTCTTGTATCAGTATGGCCAGTTGTTTGTTCTCAAATCATTTTTTGACACTGATTAACACTATTCTCTTTTTACAGAACATTATGCAAGACTTGCTCTCCAAAGCATTATTTATTGGCCCAAGGAGATACATTAAATTTTAAATCTCAAGAATTCACATCACAACTGGTGCAAAGTTTTCTTGTCCCTGCCCAGCATCTACAAGCTCCATGTATTACCCAATAAAACTCTGAGTAATAATATATTTTTTTAATATTATTATGAATTTATTGTTATTATTTTTACTTAATACCTCTCCACAGATGTTTTGGAACCGTTAAAGGTGTTAATCAATTGAAATGTCCTCTTTTTCACTCTGTCCCATCTCTGTCCTGCCAGTATCAACTCTGGTGCTTTTTACATTACAAGGCTAATGAGTTCATTGACATAAAATGGAAGTGATTGTGAGAAACATTCTGCTTCAGCTCTCTGAGCATTTGTTGCATGAATTGTTGCACCTCAGCTCATTTTTCCTTTACTTTGAATCCAAAATTCAGCACTGTAAACTTACAAATTCAATAGAAAATGTAAAAACAGTAGATTTTACCTAACAAATTTCATTAACATCATGACCTTAAACTGGCAACTCTGAGTCTTTCATCTGCTGTTGTTTTTTTAGATGTTTTAGACGGCTCTGGTTGTTTTTGGAACTCTGTATAAAATATAGATCAAATCCAGTTAAAAGATCACACTGCTGATACAGAAAGAATAAGTCAGACAATGTTTCATTGTGTGCCAGCAATTCTGAACAAATACCGATAGAAATACCTGTAGATAGATTATACTGGTTGATATGTCTTTATTTGCCTTCATGTCATGCTTTCTGCATTATCTTCTCAAAAAGTGTAACTTCAGGTTATCTGTTGTATTACTAAAAAATAATATAGCTGGAATACAGGACACTAACTGCTTGCTTAACTGATTAATTAAGCTGTTAAACCATTTTTTAATAGTTTAAATAAAGAGGGATTTTAAAAGTTATTTGTCACATCTTGTCATTTTGATGTTCAAATGATTTAAATAATGAATATAATCAACAATAAAAAGAAGGCATAAGCTTGATCAATGTACTTCATGCCAGTCAATAGCAGACGAAGTCCTTTGCTCACACTGAAGATTTCAGCATCTGCAAATACAGGAATACATCTGGTTATTGGACATATCTGACAACTTGTTAGGACTGGAGAGGCTGTTGCAAACATAATCCAAAATAAACATTTTTTTGTAAGTTAAGCATTTTTTTTCACTGTCTGAAGCAGGAACAGATGTATGATCCAGCTGATGAATTGAAACCATCTGAAACAACTCTTACAATCTTGCTCCATAAATATACCTTTCAACATGTTTAGTGTGAGATCAGGAAAAAAAAGCAATAAGAAGGAGAAGAAGCAACATGTTTGTCAGCCTTGTCTCCTGGTTTCACTGGGGCAGATGGTGAGCAAGTGCTGCACCTGACAGACTTATTATACCAGTTTTGTTTGTTTGTTGTATAAATAAATATAAAATACTTTCTTACGAGCTTTAAAGTATGTATAGACAAGAACATCTGAATGATTACATGATTTAACTTTAATTTGACAGAATTAAAATGTGCTTTAATCCAAGCCCTCTGGGTCATGGCACCAGATTTATCCCCTAATAGTGTTTAAAATCTGACATTTTGCAAGTGCTCGCAAAACACTTTTTAATGTTGCTACGACCCATGGCTCAAGGGAAGCAACAAACAGAGGACACACGCGAAACCAAGTTGTTGACTCAAAATATACTTTATTTAAAGGTCCCATATTGTACACATTTCTGGAGTTTTATTTTAGGTTTTGATGTCCTTAAGAATATATGTTTGCGGTATAAGTACCAAAAAACATCTCAATATATTTTTACAGCTCTTCTCTCATGAGAACGCTCGCGCTAAGCTGGAAGCAAAACAAAGGGAGAACTGGAGGTGAGGCGGCCCATTCAAACC
This sequence comes from Acrossocheilus fasciatus, assembly GCA_036784905.1. NCBI lineage: Eukaryota > Metazoa > Chordata > Actinopteri > Cypriniformes > Cyprinidae > Acrossocheilus > Acrossocheilus fasciatus. Next base: position 24,987,412 of record CM071953.1, read on the forward strand.
AGCACAAATTCGGCTACGTAAGGAGCTTAAAATATCATCTTGTTGTGATGTTGAGTGCCAGAATCGATGTAATGCAGCCTCAAATTAGAAATTTGATCTCATACCTGCTGCCACTGCCAGACAAAAAACCGACAACAGCTGTGTTTAAACACGATAAAACGAGTGGACTGGACAGAAACGATCATCAAAAATGCTCGCGTTTGCAGCGCACACTTTCTTATCAGAAAAGGTTCAATAAAGGTTCCTGTCTTTTGTTGTTATGGGTGCGTCTGAAGATTTCTTGCATCTCATGAGTCGAGTATGAAATACGTTAATGTCTGTGTGCATGTGTGTAAAACAACAAACTGACGATTTATATATAATCATTTGTAATTGTACATTGTTGTGATTAATTGTGGCTGGAATAATAATGTAGCTGTAAAAATAGTTGCCTGCTGAAATTGAATAATGTGTAATGTAGAATGCATGGATGTAAAGAGATGTAGTGTACTGTGTTGAGGTGCAAGGGCAAAAGCAAACCAAAAATCCAAAACCGAAGCACCTCCTCTGGCTCAAGTGGAGGCCTCTTTTAAACGGAGCATCTGATGGTTACTGTCGTAATCTCGGTTCCCTGAGAGATGGGAATGAAACATGGTGTAAACGCCTTGAGGACTCCCTTCCTTCCTAACCTACCTGAAATCTTATTGCACAACGCCAGTGAAGTTGCAACTCTCACTGGCCAATGCCAGTCAAGACGGCTAATAGGGGCAGGGCTCCCACCACTATTTAATGCGCTGTTTTGGCGGCATAAGCTCAGATTCTTCCGACTGAACCAACAGCACAGCCGACCTGAGCAGCGAACACGGTGGCCTACGCCATGTCTCATTCCTGTCTCTCAGGGAACCAAGGTTACGACAGTAACCAGAGACATTCACTCTCGAGAGCGGTCTCTCAACATGGTGCAAACACCTTGGAGACTGTATAGAACAATGCCGTGGAAGCAGCGAAGTAAGAAGGCTCAGCCTTGGCAGAGCTAATACGAACAGTTCTTCAAACACTAATAATAATCCCCACCAATCACTTACGACACCGTGCAACATGATCTCTTGAATGTAGGTTCCTGCTTAGGGATCCAATCAGGTTACACCGAATCGCTGCCTGACGGCAGATCTCTTAATAAGAGAGCGATGCAACACCGTCGCCTTACCAAGGCTAAAGCATTATAGTTAACAAATACATACATACAAGCATGTAATGTAACAGTGTAACCAAGCATATGCAACAGTAAGTTCGGGCACAATATTATAACAATATACACTGTTAAAGAATGGTCACATCCAGGGTGCCACAGTCTTAATCAGTGTTGGGCACATTACTTTAAAAAAGTAATTAGTTATAGTTACTAGTTACTTCTCACAAATAGTAACTGAGTTAGTAACTGAGTTACATCATTATAAAAGTTACTAATTACCTGGGAAAGTAACTATTGCGTTACTTTTTACAAAAAATTCAAATGTCAAATGACGTTGGATGCCCCCAATATTAAATAAAAAGAATAAATTATTATTATAAAACATTGTACATTAATCTACAGTATTTATCTACTGACAATTATATCAGTCAGTCAAGCATTATAATATAATATTATGATAATTATATTATATGATGATAGAACTTTAGTAATTAGAATAACCAAGTATTGTCATCAATATAAAACGCACTAAGGATTAATGAGCTGCTGGGTTCATGAATATTAATCACGTTGTCTGCGTTCGCTCGAATTGATTTGCTGAAATCAAAACAGTGATGATAATATGTGAACGCCGGCCAATGAGATTGTCGTTTGCGCATTAGCTCCGCCCACTACCAGAGAAACCGTTCTTAAAAGTTGAAGAATTCCAATGGAACTCCGTTATTTTGACACGAAAATACAATAAAAGAATATTGTTTACATGTAGCGCGTCAATTCTGCATGTTATGAAAGACTCTCTTGCTTTGTATCTTATTTGCGTGCGTGTATGTGAGAGAAAGCGACGGACGAGTCGTGCGTCTTTACGCTAGAGTTTACGGTACGTCAAATACAGCTACACTGCGCATCCATTCAGATGAACTGAAACATTAAATTCTAATAATATAATATAGTAACGCCACATTTTATTGTCAGTAATGGTAACGGCGTTGTAACGGGGGAAACAGTAATTCGTTTGATTACTCGTTACTGAAAAAAAATAACGCCGTTTATTTATAACGCCATTATTCCCATCACTGATCTTGATATGATGATGGCCGTGCCTCTGATCTCTCTATATGACCTAGTCGAAACCACTAGCACAGTTGAACACTAGTGGTTGCAGGTAAAACCAAGGGTTGTACTCACCGACAGGACCTGTAAGGCTAATGACCACACGTCCAATTTGTAAAATCTGGTGAAGGTATTCTGTGAAGACCATCCAGCCGCCATACAAATATCTTTGATCGAACTGCCCTTAGTCCACGCCCACAAGGAGGCAACCGCCCTCGTCGAATGGGCTTTGACACCAATAGGACACTCAACTCTCCGGCTCGATGTAAAGTCGCAAAGACCGCACTGGGCACAACATCTGATTAGGTGCGGCATCCAATGAAGTCGCTGACTCTGGAGTGAAAGCAGAAAGCGCCACCACTTGTGCTCTGACCGGTGTCGAGAGCGATTTCGGCACGTAGCCTAATCTCGGCTTGAGTGTGACGTTACAATCACCTAGTCCAAACTGCATGCAGTCCGCATTCACAGAGAGCGCTTGTAAATCCCACACGCACTTGACTGAACATGCGCCGCTTGACTGGAGAGCAGATGGTGATCAGCCTACAGCAAAAGGAGCACTGCCTGTTTGCAAAGGGCTCCCGAGTGTACCTTGCCCTGGCTTTTTATGTACGATACCACTGACATGTTGTCCATGCAAATCAACACATGATGTCCCCGGACTTGCGTGATGAAGCTCTGAAGAGCCAAGAAAAAAAACCCCTTCAACTCAAGGCGATTTATGTGCCACGTTCTCTCCAACTCTGTCCAGTAGCCTGAGGCCGGTACACCGTCGCAATGAGCTCCCCAGCCCGTCACCGACGCGTCCGTTGTGACTACTTTCCACCACGTGACCAGACCCATCTGGGCACCGTGTTGGTACAGGTCGGGGTCCGCCATGGTTTCAGCGTGTTCAAGCATCTGCGAGTGACCACAACGTGGGCATGGCCCGTTTTCCACACCCTTCTCAGCACCTGTTTTTTCAGCCACATCTCTAGGGGGCGCATATACAGCAGACTGAGGTGACACACCGTCGGGGTGCCACGGGACAGCCCAGTCTGAATACATTCAGAGCGGACATTCTCGCATGCGCTCCTGACTCAGACGCACTCTTCTCCGAATGGGCCAACACCAGACAATCGTCCAGATAATTTAATATGTGTACTCCGCTCGCTTTCAGAGGGGAAAGCGCCGCTTCCACAAATTTCGTAAAAGTATGTGACGCCAGTGCTAGCCCGAACGGCATCACCGTGAATTGATAAGCAAATCTCAGAAAGTGCCTGTGACAAGGGGCGATCTGGATATGAAAATACACGTCCTTCAGGTCCACTGAGATAAACCAATATCTGGGCTGAATCTGCACAAGTATCTGCTTCAGTGTTGTCATCTTGAAAGCGCTTTTATATAATGCACGGTTGATGGGTCTCAGGTCTAAGATTGGACAGAGACCACCATCTTTCTTTGGAATGACAAAGTACCGGCTGTAAAACCCGTTCTCTCTCTCTCGCTGGGCGGGACCCTTTCTATTACGCATTTCGAGAGAAGATTGATGATTTCTTGCCTCAGTACCAGCTCATCGCACGCCGAAACCGTCGACATGACCACGCCATTGAACCGGGGTGATCTGCGCATGTATCCGTTCTCTATTACGTTCCGTGACCAATCTGAAATGCCCGGAATGGACCGCCATACACTCGCAAAGAGACACAGAGGGCAGAGCATCTCACCGTCTGTATTCTGAACAACGTCGCCGTAAACCAGGGTTGTGTTCAGAAAGCTCGCAGGGCAAGTGGAAGTGCTGTATGTTAGCAGGGGTCCCGCCTCGCCGATTAACGGGGAACGTGAGCCTACTGCTGAACGTGTGAGCGACACTGATGTGTATATGTGCGAGGTGTCAGGAGAGAGCTGCAGCTGCGGGGATTCGACAACTGCCACAGAGGCGTGCACATCGTCAGATACACGGAGAGGCTGACAGCTCGGCTCCATTAACGTTTCATGGCCAAGCGTGAAACCGCTATTGCTGGAGGAGGAGAAAAAAAGCTCTTCTTGTAAGGGTGTCACAAACTTTATTGCATTCTGAACATACACAACACAGACATTCCCGTAGTCGCCTGCAACCGCCAAGGGGACCTCGTGAGAACATCTCGGGCCCTTCACAGCCGAAGCAAAGGGGGGCCGCTTTGACGGCCGGTTGGAAGCAGAAGAGGATCTACTACGTGCTCGAGGCTCCCCCGCAGCCCGCCGCGTCAGAAAGTGACTTATCGCCCTGGAGTGTTTCTGTGCCTCTGAGAAGTGCTCCGCGATAGCCTCCACTGCGTCTCCAAAGGGGCCGGATGGAGAGATAGGAGCGTTGAGCAGCGCCCTCCTGTCCGCGCCCTTAAGCTCAGTGAGTGTCACCCACAGATGTCCGTGGAGCACCACCATGTCTTCTTTGTGGCTTTAAGTGCAAAATCCGTTGCCACACGTAGATCTTTAAATGCCTCAGGATCTGCCCCACCCTCGTCCAGGGTTTTCAGGAGCTGTGCCTGAAAAACTTGGAGCACTGGCATCATGTGGAATGCTGAGATCGCTTCCCCCAAGGTGGCATATGCTTTATCCGCGACATGTGCGGGCAAATGGCAGGGCTTTGATGGCAGCGTAGGCAGAGGAGGGGCAGAGGTGCATGGCGATAGATTCCTCGACAGATAGGATGCACGTATATCCTTGGGCTTCTACTCCGTCGGCTCGCTTCCTCAGAGCAGCAGCTCGGCGGCCCGAGTGAAGGAACCACGAATCCAGCTTGCTCTTAGCTGGTTAGTCAGTGGACTCCCACTCTAGACCTAGATCGCTCACAGCCTTGGTGAGAATCCTGACGAGTTCGACCTGGAACATGGTATGTCCCTCTACTTCAGAGCGCTCCTCTGGAGTGTGGGACCAGTCCTTCTCGGATGCAGTTAGGGACATCGCCTTGGGAGAACTCCTCGCAGTGCGGGCAGCTCAACCCGTTGAGTGCTGCCTTCGCATGGGCAAGACCCAGGCACAGGATGCAGAACTCGTGAGTGTCCAGGAGCTCGATGGGTCCCAAACACAGCGTGCAAACGTTGGACATGCTGGAACGCCGAGAGGGAAGGAAATCAGTCTTCTTGCATCTTCTCCACAGCTGTCTTCAGTAGGATGTGTGAAAGAGGAAGATTCTGAGCTTATGCCGCCAAAACAGCGCATTATATAGCTTGGCTGGCATTGACCAGTGAGAGTTGCAACTTCACTGGCCTTGTGCAATAAGATTTTAGGTAGGTTAGAAAGGAAGGGAGTCCCCAAGGCGTTTACGCCATGTCGAGAGACCACTCTCGAGAGGGAACAGGTGTTTCAAACGGCTGTCAATCAAGGTAGTTTGTGGGCTCAAAGGCAATTCCACGAACAGACGTCAGGGGTCGTCACAATGTACACAAAGTCAGCTCATATTCTTTCAGTGTGGGGGAACATTGTCTGTTTAGCCCTTGATTTTTATCCAAAGTAACTGAAGACTAGGGATTTACTGACACAATCATATACTGTATCATATTGCTATTGCTCACAATATTCTGCCACACATAATGCTACATACCAAATAGCATACAGATGGAATCAATAAATTACAAGTGGAATAATTTTATCTGAAATGGATTGATAATTTAATATAATGGGTAACATTCATCAAACAGGATACAGTCGGTAAAGACAGTAATCTCCCAAAGTTCAATAAAAGAAATTAACATTGCATTAGCAAAGAAATATCAATAAAATACAACCAGTAAAACAATTTAAAATGTAGAGGGAAAGTTCAACACTTTCTCACTGTTCAAATAAACATTCTCAAACTTTCAAATAAACACTTTCACGCTTTTTAAACAAACACTTTCAGCACTTTCAAATAAACATTTCCATGGTTTAATTTGTTTTTGCCAAATGGAATTTTTTTTTTTTTTTGGAAGATTCAGGTCACTTAGGTCAATTAAGTCAAACAAAATTCTCCAAAGCTCATTTGTGTGAAGTTCAACAAAATCCAGCTCTTTGAATAATTAAAAAAAAACTGTAAACTAAAAACGCATCCATTAAAATGATGATGCAATATTAGAACCGGATCAAATGCACTATTAGTGATGATTTTTCACTATTTCCTATTATCACTAACCACTATTTACTGATTTACACGGCCTAATGTTTAAAATGCTTGAGGGAATTACACTAAGTCAGGGCTGGTTTTAGTCAAATAGAGTGACCATAGCCAAAATGCAGGTCTTTACACAAAAAAAAAAAAAAAAAAATTGTTAAATTAAGCATTTAGCAACAGCCAAAAATGCATACAGCAGTTGTTATCAGGAGTGTTCAATTGTGCCTTCACATGCTACTGGAAATTTCCTTGAATGCACAGATACTATTCAATAATGAAACGCCTTTAACTGAAAAGTGTTTGAGTGTTTAATCTTGTCATTTTACATTGACACACTATTTTCCTAATTTGATATTGTAAAGTTGCTTTGACACAATCTGTATTGTTAAAAGCGCTATATAAATAAAGATGACTTGACTTGACTTAAATATCACATTTACATAAGGAGGGGTGTCACAAACCCAAACCCCAAAATAACTGTTTTCCTTCAGACTTGTTAAGTAAGTAGCATTGGAGTACCTGTTACAGATTGTGAAATTTTAAACAAGCTTTACAAAATACAAATAAATAAATACAAACATCAAATTATGGCTGACAAGTTCACTCTAGTAATTTATTACTTCATTTATTGCAAACAGTAGTGCTGATAAATAGTGTAAAGATCTAATTTGAAAGGTGTATTTATTGTGCCACCTTCTGGTTAGCGATGACAGAACCCACTTTAATGGTTTATTTGTGCCAATCAAAAGAGAGGAAATTACCAGAAAACTTTCTGTCTCTTTTTTGTGTCGGGTATTTACAGTTTTTCTTGATTGCTTAAACACATTTTTTGAAATTATGCCTCTTTTTTGCCTCTTCTAACTCAATTTCCCAAACTTCCTATATTCAGGTCAAAATGAAGCTCTCCACTCAAAACAACTCAATCTTGCTGAAAAACCAAACTTCGCTCTCAGACATGACACAAAAACCCTCAAACACACACACACACTACAACACAGTCTTACACACTGATGAGATACATTCAAAACAATACTACTAAAGCCGGTAATAAGAGTTGCTTGTGGTACTCCCTGTGTTTTATTCCTTAATTTAATGTGCTGTATAGAGTACAGTACAATACAGCAAACAACAACAAAAATAATTATTCTGCCCCAGCATCCCGTCTTTTGTCTGGGACAGGCCAAAGACAATCTTCAACATCACAGGCTATTGTCCCTGGCCAGGCAGCGGGGATAAAATCCTCTTGCATGCCTGATCCAACCCTGGCACACATCAACTAAAATATATGAGACTGCTTGTCTTCTTGCCCTTGCCCTTCCTCTTTCTCTTCCATGTTGTTGGCCTCCTCCGCCTTCTTCTCTTCCTCTTCCTCTTCCTCTTTCTTCTCCTCATCTCTGTACTCCCTCTCCACCTCCTACTCTTCCTCTTCTTTCATTTCTTCCTCTACTTCCTACCCCAGACAGCAACATAGTTTTGGCCCAGATCCAGCCCACATCTGGCCCGTGTGAAATCCATGCGGGCCAGATGTGGGCCGGATCTGGGCCGACACTGCTAATTGTGGAACGACCCACTTTTTGGCGTGTTCGCACTGCAGGAACTATGAACTGTTTTAGTTCCCGGAACTCCGTTTGGAGGAACTAATTAGCTCCTACTTCAGAGTAGGGTCTAAAACAGTTCCATAAGAATTGTAAGTGTAAGTGTAACTGTAACTGTAAGTGTAAGCGTAAGTGTACGCTGATTGGCTAAACGCATACGAAAACGCCCTCACCCGCCATGATTTAAAACGCTGTGTAAACACATACTGTGTAAACATCGCATCAACTTATATTTTGCAAGAATGGAGAACAGCGATAGATGGACGGATGCTGAAGTGCAGGCACTTTTGAACATTTTGAACTCCTTTCCAATCTTTCAATCGCTTGACGTATAAGTTATACGTATAACGTCGACATTCCATGTCCATTATTGTGAACCCCGCAAGACACAACAAAAACACAGCTTCGATCACAGCGTCCTCCATCCTCCTGTTGTTAACGTTGTTCTTCTTTGTTTTCATTGTTGAACGCCGCGCACAAATGACGTTGCTGTCAACCGGCTTACGTCACTTCCTAGTACCCACTGTCGGTTTGAATGCAACCTTTTAAATGGTACTGGGAAATCGCGCAAAATCGTCCTAGTACTTTAGTACTGTACTTTTAGTTCTGGAACTAAAGCAGTGTGAAAGGGGCTATTGTTCACAAACAAGATGCTTAGTCATGTTGTCAATATAACAGTGCACTCTGTCAGTATTACCTGATGTAAACTATGCCAACAGTTTGGATAACAGTCACTGTATTGAAATGCAGATGGCTGCACTTCTTATGTATGCCATATATCCATTTCAAAAGTACAAATTTACACATTATAGTATGTGGGATATTGACTGAAATAGACTGTTTCGAAATGTTTGAATTATTGAGGATATGGTCGATATCCCAATATTTAGCTGCACCCTTCAGACATTGTAAGGCTGCGATTGACAACATGGTCCACAATAGTGGCCTCTTCTGCCTCTTCCTCTGTTTTTTTTCCTCTGTACCCTTCCACCATGCATTCTTACTCCTCTTCTTCCTCTCGGCTGTTGACCCTGATCGTTTTCTGGATGTGCATCCATTGTCAGAATTTGAACTCTTGTGCTGTCCTCTGTCTATATATGCTTTCCAGTTGAAGGTTCATGAGATGCACCTTTGAGCTATTTCAGAGAATTGGTTTATAATTGGTTGATCTATATTCTCTTCATTAGTGAAAGTCAAGATTCACATGCACAGTGCATGGTAAATTTACAAAAAGTCTAATATAAATGTGTAGAAAAAAATATGCCTGACAGTTCATGACAACTAGATCAACCAATTTGCATTTACAGTTTTTCTTGATTGCTAACACACAATTCATGAAACAATTCACCATTTTCTCACAACTATAAACACAATCTCAAGACTACACACCAACTTGTGCAAACTTCAAACTTCCAGGTCAAAGTCAAAAATTTTAGTCAAAAACATATTCTCTTTTGTCAGAATCTAATCTTTGGCCTCAGATGACACACAAAGATGTCAAATACACAGCCTATTTTTCTGACTAGAGACCACTAGTGAGATCAATTCAAAACACTGTTACAAAAACCTCCTTTTGGGAAACAGGAAACATCTTGCATGTCAATGTCTGTTACAGCATGCAGCATAAATAGAGTTGTGCAGATACCGTAAAATTCACCAATAAACTTCAAGAAAAGTTTACTTTCATTACACTACTGCAAAATTATCTTACAGTAGATGAAAAGCACTAGAAGAGAAAAGTACAAAAACCCGAAGCGGGTGAAAAACCAAACAACTCATTGGAATATCCTGTCAGTTTCTGTACAGAAATAAATAGGGTTTTTTTTCAATTGCTAACAAGCATTATTCAATACTGAAACCACATTTTCAAAACTGTTCACGCAGTCTGCATTACCAAATGAATCTTGGCCAAACGGTTCATCTCACCTCCAAAACTCACTCAGACCAACAAAACACTTCATATATGTCTCAAAATAAGCTAGTTTCATCATAACACTGGGAACAATTCTCATTCAGAAAATGTACATTTCATTCATAACACAATGATCTAAAGAATAATAACAACAGGGAGCATTACATAAACGATGAACTTTTATCTTTGAAGTTTGAATGATTTACACATAACATAACTATTTCATTTTAGAATAAGAATAACATCTTTTCATTTTACTAACTGCATTACAGCACAAAGAATGAATGAGAAAAGCAGCACCAAAAACAAAAACTCATCAGTAATTTTTTAACTTGTGAAAAAATTAAACATACAAAATTTACTTGTGAAAAAGAAAAACAAACAAAAATAAATATAAAAGGTTGAGAAATTATACATTAAAAAATACTGAAGCAATTATTACCAAAAAAAAAACAAAAAAACATCAGCAGTCTAGTATAATGAGGTGCTGTATGTGCAGTATTGGAGTCCCAGCTGCTGCAGGAGTCTTTCTGTGTGGAGTTTGTATGTTCTCTCCATGTTGATGTTGGTTTCCTCTGGGTTTCTCCCACAATCCAGAGACATACAGGACAGGTGAACTGGAGACTGTAGTGACGTGAGTGTGAATATGAATGTGTGTGATGGACTGGACATCTGTCCAGGGGGTTCTCCTGCCTATGACCCATGAAAGGCTCCAGCCTCATGACCCTACATAGGACAAGCACTAAGGAAAATGTATGGAATAGATGGATGGATGGATGTTCAGTACTGTGAGGGTTCTAGTCCTCCCTCTCTCTGCCACTCTTTTTTTCCCCACCAATGTGTCTTCCTTGATCCATGTTTCCAAACAAAATCATTCTGAAACCATCCATTTATCAAAAGATAACCAAAAGGAAAGAAAGAAGAAGAAGAAAAAGAAAAGACTAAAAATAGGACGTCTGGCTCGCCTTTCAGCTGAAATTGCATTTAGTTGTGTTTGGAATAATTATTATTCAATTTACAGTTTTTCTCAATTGCTAACACACAATTCATGAAACAATTCACCATTTTCTCACAATCTCAAAACTACAAACCAATCTGTGCAAACTTCAGACTTTCAGGTCAAAGTCAAACATTTTACTCTTTGGCCTCAGATGACACACAAAGCTGTCAAATACACAGACTATTTTCCTGACTAGAAAACACTAGTGAGATCAATTCCAAACACTGTTACAAAAACCTCCTTTTGGGAAACAGGAATCCTGCAATGACTGTTACAGTATGCAGCATAAACAGAGCGGTGCAGATACAGTGAAATTCAGCAATAAACTGTAAGAAAAGTTTACTTTCATTACACTACTGTAAAGTGATCCTACAGTAGATGAAAATCACTAGAAGAGAAAAGTTCAAAGACCAAAAAACTGAATATACAATAAACACACATTGGAATGTACTGTCAGTTACTATACATAAATAAATAAATAAATTCAGCATCCTCTGCCAAGTTGCATTACAGTATTGGTAATATCCTTATTTGTTATACTATAACAGTTTCTTAGTCTTCTGAGAAAATAATTTCTCTGCCTCTCCGTCAACATTCGACTCTCAGTTCTGCACAAATACAGTATATGTAAGAAGTACTTGGCTACGAATCAATTCAACAGTTATGAGTTTGAGGGTGTGTGTTACAGTATTTACAGTACAAAGAACCATGAAAGTTATCTCATCTGAAGTACTGCTACTATGTACTGTAAATGTAATGTGTAAGTAGTGTAAAACCCCGTAGATGATCCTGCAGGCCAGCTTTCCTTATGATCATTCCATGCAAAAGAAGATGGTCAACTATAGTGCTTTATATTTCATCAGAAACAAATGACCTTTCACCTCGTCCCCTTCATTTTTCTTTTCTCCTCCTATTCCTCTTTGTCTCCCACAACCAGTATTCATTTTCCAAAACACATAATCACCTGAGCTCTTGTTCATATCATCCTGAGATTCTGACCTGTGTGTCATCAGTTTTGCTACTGAATGTTCAAACACAGATAAATGTGTGCTATTTGTGTTCATTTTGTGATTCTTGAGGTAGTTATATTGTGTGCTTGAGTTTTCTAAATGAGAACATGGTTAAACCTGTGCAAAATTATGCTGTTCTTGTGTAGAATTTTGCAGAAAACATTGAGCAAATTGGAGCATGTGTGAAAACAGGTGAAATGTGTTAAAAGTTTTGAGAAATATGTCTTTATTTAAAGAACTGTATGAATGGTTTGGAAAATTGTGCCAAATGAATCAGTTACAGTGTGTTAGCAATCGAGAAAAACTGTAATAAATATTCTCCTAAGGTTTTATGTTTCAATATAATTCCTGCAGAAATGGACAGTTTGCCATCGTTCTGATTTGAATGTGCTTTTATCAGTTTTGAAAGCAGTGTGTTAGCATCTGAAAAATGTGCTGAAAATGTGTAGTGTTTTGCAGGTTGCAGAGTATGTGTGACAAAAGTGTTTGTGGATTTTGAAAAATGTGGTCATTGCATGCATTTTGCCTGAACACAATGAAAAATTATTCACAGTTTGGTCCGCATAGACTTCTGTATCACTGAATGTGTGAACAGTTTTGAAAATGTGGCTTCAGTACTGTAAGTTTCATTACAGTATTGGTAATATCCTTATTTGTTATAGTATAACAGTTTCTTAGTCTTCTGAGAAAAGACTTTATCTGCCTCCCCAAGACAGTCGACTCTCAGTTCTGCACAAATACATGTAAAAAGTACTTGGTTACAAATCAATTCAACAGTTACGAGTTTGTACAAAGAATAGTGAGAGTTCTCTCATCTGAAGTAGCCTACTGCTACTATGTACTGTAATTGTAACGTGTAAGTAGATGAACCTGCAGGCAGCATTCCTTATGCTCATTCCATGCACAAGAACATGCTCAACTATATTGTTCATATTATCCTGAGATTCTGTCATCAGTTTTGCTACTGAATGTTCAAACACGGATAAATGTGTGCTATTTGTGTTCATTTTGTGATTCTTGAGGTAGTTAAATTGTGTATTTGTGTTTTCTAAATGAGAACATGGTTAAACCTTTGCAAAATGATGATATTATTGTGTAGAGCTTTGCGGAAAACATTGAGCAAATTGGAACATGTGTGAAAGCAGGTGGAATGTGTTAAAAGTTTTGAGAAATGTGTCTTTGTTTCGAGAACTGTATGAATGGTTTGGAAAATTGGGCCAAATGAATCAGTTACAGTGTGTTAGCAATCAAGAAAAACTGTAATGACTTATACGATGGACTAATGACTAGACGTTTTGAGGAGTAAGACTATTGCACAGAGAACTATATAAGAGATTTTGAGCAACATGATATTAGCAACTGATAATGTTGGAAACCGCAGACAAATGTACATAATCAGTTGCATGAATGTACCAAAGCAATTGCAACTTGTTCAAAAGAATGAGAAACTTTTTATGATGTGCACAAGTGACTATGATGTGGAGGTTGAACAATTAGTTTTGAGAATTTCATTTCTGATCTGAGAAATGCACCAAAGCCGCTGAGAAAAACTGTAAGCTGACTTTGGCCCTTTTATCTATCCATTGAAGGTTCTAATGGGTGTGGGATCAATTTTGACTCCTAGCGTTTCCACTTGGGTAATTGTGTGCTAATTGAGCTTAAACTTGCTGACTTGAGTGAACAATATTGAATGCTAGTGCTTTCTAAATGACCACATGGTGTAAGCACTGAGAAATGTAGGGATTTGTGTGTAGAGTTTTGCAGTAACAGTTCACCAAATCTGACTCATGTGTCAAAGCAGGGGAATAGTGTTTATAGTTTAAGGATATGGGTTTGTGTTTTTCTTTCTTTCTTTTTTTTAGGTAACACAAAGGTATCATTATGTTACTACTTTACTTGTTGAGGCACATTATTAGTTCATTAACTAATACAAAATCCATAATCACAATGACATATTACTTAACATTTAGTTAATAGTTCTGTGCCTCAACAAGTCATAACATGATACCTTTGCAAATCATTAGCTAATGATTAATTAACGCAGACAACTGGAAGTTGAAAGGCATGTCTTCAACCCAGTGTAGTAATTAACATTTGAATTGACTTCATAAGTTAATATAATATGTTATTAGGAAATTAATACATTATGACACATTTAACTAATAACAATTTATTGATTACTGATGCAGTAATCATTAATAAATTATTTAGTTCTTCATGAGTTATACATTAACTCATGATTATCTGTGCATTAGTTAAGCATTATTAAATGCGTATTTGTGCACTCATATTGTAAAGTGTTACCGTGATTTAGCGATCGAGAAAAACTGTAAACGGAGTGGAAATATGCGGAGAGAATATCTCTGCTTTACGCAAGCCCTTCAACCTGCTAATGTCAAAATGGTGGAGTCATTCAATAAAAACCAGAGCTGTGAACTATGTACATCTGTGACCTTAAATGTGCCCTGTGTACTGGAAATGTCATTATGTTTGTAATTAGTCTGTCACTTTGCAGTAAACACAATGAATCAAAAATCAAATTTCTTTTCAGATGAGACAAAGCTGGTAGAATATTAGTTGCATGTAAGTAATACTAAATCTCCATGCCAAAGCATCATTATCTAAATAGCACAAACAAAAGATATTTGATGCTCTCTCTTCCTCCTCATCCTCTCTTTGAACAGCAGGTTCAAATCTGCTTCAGTAGCATGGCAGTAACATTGCATAACAGCAGTTACAAATGCACAGCCCTCAAATCAGATGATATATGAATGTACAGTGTCTCTCTTAATGAAGATATATAGGCCATATATAGTTCACTACTCCAGGCCTGTCGTTCTGTGTACGTCTGTTAAGTTTCCAGACAAATTAGCACTTTGGGAAAGCAAAGGCCATAATTATCCATACTGTGTGCAACCATATTAAATACAATCACGCTACACTTATGCACACGGTGCGTATGTTGTAACTTGTTCAAATGGATGCTGAAATAATAATTGCATTTGCGTGCAGCGTAAAACAGCCATAATCCATCATAAAATAATGAATGATGTTAGTTAAGTTGCGTTATCATTTTTAGAAAACCCTGCCAAGAAATATGATCGCTTTTTAAAGAAGAAATAGCAAAATTCAGGTCATAATTTAGTGAACACGTTTGCTATGACACATAAATCTTTAACTTAAGATCTGACATAACATGTTTGCAGCTTGTTTTTCCATCGTAATTCTTACTAAATTATCTTGTCTGAAGTAATTTTTTTATTGTTTTAAGATTGTTTTAAAGGTGGTTTTATTTGCTTGAAATAAAGCCAGTAAATTTCTCTGAGAAGATATACACGCTCACACTTACATTCACATTACTGTAATCTCTGGGAGTATAGATGAGCTCATTTTTGGCAAATAGCTCTCAAACTGAGTTCAACTCTGAGTGGCCTACTGTAATCCTCTTTTAACACAAATTATGACATTTTCTTGACTAAAGCATATTGAAATATTGTCACAATGGCTTTGATTGGTGACATTAATCTGGAAACTTGAGTTACTTCACCACTGGATTTTCCTGATTACATACAACTTAATGTTAATATATACTTATTAATGTTATTAATATATATTTATTAATGTATTAGTTTTACTATTCAGCACGGACAGATTAAATTGATCAAAAGTGATAGTGACAGCCAAAAAGCTTCTAAAAATGCTGTTCTTTTGAAGTTTTTTCATCAAAGAATCCTGTTTGTATAACGGGTTACACATAAATATTCAGCAGCAACTGTTTTTACCATAAGATGATGTTTTTTGAGCACCAAATCAGCATATTACAATGATTTCTGAAGGATCATGTGACACTGAAGACTGGAGTAATGGCTGCTCAAAATCTGGCTTTGCCATTGCAGGAATAAATTACATTTCAAAATATATTTAAATAGAAAACAGTTATTTCAAATTTGAATAATTTTTTCAATGTTAGTGTTTTTACTGCATTTTTAAATAAAATAAATACAGCCTTGCTGAGCATATGATACATTCAAACACATTTGAAAATGTTACTGTCCCAAAACATTTCTTAACTATTAACACTAGCATATAGATGGGATTCAAGCTAACAGACATGTACTATAAACCAGAAAATGTCCATATGTTACATTTTTTAATTGGGAAATTTCCACACACAAGCCATACATCTTGAATGCCTTAAGGAATGTCTGATGTTTTCCATTTTCATGCAGTGTGATGAAGTGACAAGGTGAAGTTAGCAGGCACCCATATGGACCTGCTGTCTAATTATTACATCAAATACACTTCTCTCGTGAACCTATAAACTAACCGAACTGTATGTTTTTGTTCTCCTAATTGTTCTGCTAAAACACACCAAAGCGCTTGTGCTTTCCGCACACACGCAAATGCCCTACAGCTGCTGGCTGCCAGTGTGTCTAAATGAGAAAAATGAACACAAAATTAAAAACACAGCGATGAAAAACACTTCATATGATGAAAAGGCCTCTTGCTTGAAGAGCTTCTGAATGACCGCTGGCTTTACTTTGTGTATCCCTCTTATTCTACAACCCAGATTCCGGAAATGTTGATGTTTTTTTAAATTTGAATAAAATGAAAACTAAAAGACTTTCAAATCACATGAGCCAATATTTTATTTGCAATAGAACATAGAGAACATAACAAATGTTTAAACGGAGAAATTTTACACTTTTATCCACTAAATGAGCTCCTTTCAAATTTGATGCCTGCTACAGGTCTCAAAAAAGTTGGCACGGGGGCAACAAAGGGCTGAAAAAGCAAGAAATTTTGAAAAGATTCAGCTGGGAGAACATCTAGCAACTAATTAAGTTAATTGACATCAGGTCTGTAACATGAGTAGCTTGGGGAGGAGTCGTGACCTAATGGATAGAGAGTCGGACTTATAACCTGAAGGTCGCGAGTTTGAGTCTCAGGTCCAGCAGGAATTGTCGGTGGGGGGAGCGCTCTCTTCCACCTTCAATACCACGACTGAGGTGAGACCCTTGAGCAAGGTACCAAACCCCCAACTGCTCCCCGGGCGACGCAGCATTGGCTGCCCACTGCTCTGGGTGTGTGTGCACTTGAATCGGTTAAATGCAAATTCCGAGTGTGGGTCGCCACACATCACTTCACATTTTCACAAAAGGGATGTCTTAAAGAGTCTCTAAGAAGTAAAGATGGGCAGAGGCTCTCCAATCTGTGAAAGAGTGCGAAAAAAAGATTGTGGAATAATTTAACCCTTAAAGACCTAGAACATTTTTGGGGCGCCTGACACACCTGCACTTTTCTTTGGTTTTTCAGACCTATTATAGCAGTCAACATCAAGTGCCATATATCATTATAAACAGGAGAACTTGAAGTTTCAGTCTAGCTAATTTAAAGTCCCAATTTTCCTTTTGTTTTCTCTAAGAATGAATGAACTTACAGAATTTTAAGAAAAACGCAAGCAACAATTGGTGTTTTTTACTGTGTACTCAAACAGAAACTCCAGAAGTTTGGATTTTTTTCTTTAGAAAGTTGTATCTGGGTGTTTTACACTTCCAAATAAAATTTTGTTTACATATAACTGTCACAAATCGAGCCAGAAACAACAGGTAAGTAAATAAACAAGCAGGTTTATTGTCTGGTGGAAGCAGATCGTGAAGAGCAATGGCAGGTAAGTGTCATACACAGTGTAAAGTTTGAGGGTTCTTAGCTGGATACTGATATATGGTTTCTTTGCAGGCTCGTTGGAGACCGGTGTCCAGGAGTGTAGGAGATCAACGTAGGAGCATCGTCTGGAGTTCTAAAGGTAAGTACACACAGGTAAGTTATGCACGGGAGTCAGGTATTGTTCTAGGTAGTGAACAGTAGACCGGACGATCAGTGACTGAGTGAAGCGTGTTCTTAAAGGTGGCTTGATTGAAGACGGCAGGTGCAGGTGATCAGAAATCAGGTTAGTGTGATCTAGTGTAAGTAGTGGCTGATGGTGGAGGCTGTGACTGACATTACCCCCTCCTCCAGGCCTCTGGGTGCGGGACGATTCAGATGAGCGTGATGGAAGTCATCAAGTAGCATGGGATCTAGGATGGGTGGACGTCCCAGACTACCCAGGATCATTCCTCTGGTCCATATCCTTCCAAGTCAACTCAAGCCGGCCACCCCGCTGCTGCGAATCCAGGATGTCTCTGACCTGATAGACTGAAGGTTGATCCAAGATCTCTGGAGGAGGAGGCTCGTCTGGTTCAGTGGGTCCTGGTGTGGAAGGAGAGTAGGGTTTAAGGAGAGACACGTGAGTGAGACACTCATTAATCTGCCTCTGTATCTTAAACAGACCAATGTAGCGAGGACTCAGCTTCTTGCAGGGCAGGCGGAAGCGCAGATCCCAGAGGCCAGAGTCCAGCCACGAGACGGCAAGCACATTCAGCATGGGAGAGCCGTGTGGAATCCAGTTGCATGGGCTCTGGTACTGGAAGGCTGGTGGCGAGTGCAACAGACTGGTGGGCGGCTACAGATGTGTGGCAAGCTGACAAGCGCTGGGCTATGCGATTGGCCTTTTGCAAGAAGCTTTCCAGACCAACGGTATCCATCATAGATCGCCATCTGCGTGGGGATGTGGGGATCCAAACCTTGCCGGTAGGCGCTGGGGAGCACTGCCTCATTCCACCTGCTGGTCGCCGCCAGCGTCTGAAACTGCAAGGTGTAGTCATTGGTGGACAAAGCTCCCTGGCGCAATCAAAGCAGTTGGTTGGAAATGGAGAGTGTTCCTGTAGCGGAGCCAAAGACTTCTTTGAAATGGTTAGTGAAAGCTTCGTAGGAATTGATTATGGCACTGTTGGCATTCCATACTGCTTTCGCCCCCACAATAACACTTGACCAGAGAGAAGAGAAATCAGAAACACTACCTTCATGTGCTCTGTGGTAAATTTAGTCGGCTGCATTTCAATGAAGAGCACTACTTGCAAGAGGAAGCCGCCACACTCAGCTGCGTTACCCGCATAGGAAGCAGGCATGGCCATGGGACAGACAGAGGCAGATTGAGGGGTTGTGATATAAGGTCCCACTTTATATTAGGTGGCCTTAACTACTATGTACTTACATTTAAATTAATCATTTGGTACAATGCACTTATTGTGTACATACATGTTTTTACATTGTACTTATATTTTTAAAAATACTTATATGTAATTACATCTGTAATTAATTTCTGTAATTACATTTATAATTACACTGTTGACCCATCCCTTACACCTTAACCCACCCTTAAACCTACCCATACCACCAAACCTGTCCCTAACCTTACCCGTATCCCACCTCAATAGCAGCAGAAGTGTTTTGCAATACAGTATGAACACAATAAGTACATTGTACTTATTTTTTGATGTAAGTACATAGTAGTTAAGGCCACCTAATATAAAGTGTGACCTGAAATAATAACAAAACACAGTACATTTTTTTTGTTTGTTTTTTTCAAAGAAATATATTTTCAATCTGAGTATGAACAATAAGCACAAACCGTGCAGCAAGTGAAAGCAATTGCACAAATTGTCTTCTGCAACAAAAATACAGTGCAAATGAGTCACAAACTACACTCAAAATGAGTGAGAAATATTCAGAGTGCAACAGAAAAAATTGTGCAAATTACATTTATGACTATATAAGAATTATTTACATAATATACATAATATAAATGGATCGATCTGCTGGCTGTATCTGCGTTGGAATCGATTTTACCGGGACATCGCCTAGCGACGTGAAGACCAAAATTCCAGTGCTTTATCCTATATGTAACGTTGTTTCATCCTTGTTTTTGGTTTGTTTTATGTCAAAGACAGACTTTACTTTCACTTTGCATTTGTTCATATTTCTAAAGAAATATGTTAAATAGTGGTTCAAAAGAACAAAACCTATGTTTATTGATTGAATATGGGTCAGTTTGAACCAATCTGGGCACGGGGGTGGGACTAAGCATCAACAATCGTTTCTGTTTGGCTCAGAGGAATGAAATGCATTGGTTTCTGCTGACAAATCAATGTTGTCAAAATGTGATGATGTAATCATGTACACTATGGAGCCTATGAATATCCAAAAAAATTTCTCCGAAAAGCAGAGAATCCCCGCTTTACGGCCCTTTTTAAAGCATTCAGATAGGATTAGCGGTTCAAAAGGTTGACTTGTGCTTATGTTAAAATTATTGTATAATTGAGTTTACATACTTTTAAGTTGCATAACCACTGCTTTGGGTAAATGCAGGCCTGGTTCTACAGGGATACTAAGAATAGAAAATTTTATTTTTTTATTTTTTTGTTTAAAATTAAATTACTGCAATATAAAGATCCCAACAATCCTTTTTATTTATTTATTTAATATATATTTTATCATTTATTATTTTTCTCCTGGTAGATCTCGGTGAGTTTCTCATTTGAAAAGTAAAAGTGTGGGCACCCCTGTGCTACACCATGGTAAACATGCCCCTGTCCCAACTATTTTGAGACCTGTAGCAGGCGTCAAATTTGAAATGAGCTCATTTTGTGCATAAAATTGTACAATTTCTCAGTTTAAACATTTGTTATGTTATTTATGTTCTAATGTGAATAAAATATTGGCTCATGTGATTTGAAATTCTTTTAGTTTTCATATTATTCAAATTTAAAAAACATCCCAACATTTCCGGAATTCGGGTTGTATGTCTGCTTAAAATCAAGGCTCTGCACCAGATGCTCTCACAACCTGCATTCATGCAGCAGGACCGTGCATAGTTCACACATCCTATCAGCCAGCTCAATTTAAATATTTTGCCGTGCTTCTTAATTTTTCTTCAACCTTCTCACCTGATCCATTCCAGATGTGCGAGCCACAGGCTAAATGAGGTGGCAGTAAATTGCATTCTTATGTTCTCATTACACACCGGCCCGGCTATGTGTGAGCGCTCAGTACAGTACGTGCTTAGTATTTATCATATGACAAATACACGTTATGAAAATGTAATAATATTGCTGTGCCAGACGGGCTCTGCCCTTCCAACTACATCAGACCCCAAACAGTTGTACGTGATATTCAACACAGGTACTGAATAACAAGCTCATGAAGTTATGGCAACAGACACCTCTTATTTCGTTCAGCTCCACCCTGAGAGACAGAAACATGGACTATAACCTCAAAATTCCCTTCATACTTGAAGGGATAGTTCTCCATAAAATGAACACTCTGTCATCGTTTACTCACCCTCATGTCAATCCAAACCATTTTTTCACTTGGTAGATGAACACAATAATGTGTTGAAGAATGCAGGTCGTCGCTATTTTCACTATTTTCTCTGGATTGAGATTTGAAACAAAAATACCCTAACTGTCTTGTAAATTCATCTATACGACTATCATACGGTATATTCTAAGCTGAAGCCTTATGACAGTTCACACAGAACACATTTTGTGTTCCACTGCATTCTTTTAAAACATTAAATAAAATATATATAAATGAGAGATGCAGAATGGAGGTTAAATTTTGGTGCTTATGCACTAATTTCTAATTTTCATACCATTCGAATTTCATATTAAGAAATTCTTTTAACCCAAAAATCGAACTGGTTTTCTTTAAAATTCAAATCTTGTGTAATCCCAGGCTGTCTGTAATCAGAAGTACATTTAAAACTGGAATATAATTTAATTTCATTCACATGTGTGTCATAAACACATAATCCTTTCTGGATTACAATCCGCCATCAAAATGATATATTTAATTATTCTAGCTGCTGTAAGAAAAGGCTATAAATGATCCGCCACCTGCAGGATCCTCATATGCGATAGCCTAGTTGCCAGGACAACTTCTTTATGTTTACAGATGTGACGTAATGACGCAGTGCCATGCTCGAATTTTCCACGAAAACCTACCCGTACCACTCAAATTAGAAAACAATATTATAAGCTAACTGAACACAGTTCATAAATAATCAGTGTTGGGAAAATTTACTCTTAAAAGTAATGCATTACAATATTGTGGTCCTCCCTAAAAAAAGTAACTAAAAAAGAAAACAAGGTAACTTGCATTACTTTTTTGAAAAAGTAACTTAATCAAAGGTAATGCATTACTTTACTAGTTACTTCAAAAAGTAATATGATTGTGTTACTTGTAATGCATGACCCCCACCACTGTAAATCCTGCCAAAGTGATGTTTTGTTCAATTTATTCTTTTGATTTGAATTTTTTTAATGAATTGTTTGATCCAGTTTACAAATCCGAAATGAATTATTAATTCACAGTAGTCAAAAGCTCACTTTACACTGAGTCAAGTGGATTAGGTTTATTACAGGCTGCATTAAGCTTTAAAATATCTTGGCCTACATAATGCAGTTATTTTAAGCCTAGACAGCATCCTCAATATCTACCGGGTGAATAGGCCTATATGTAGGTATATATTTTAGCTGGCAAAACAAGACCAGATTTGTGACCAAAACTTTTACTCCTGTTTTTGCGTGAAAAATGTAAAAAATAAAAAATAAAAAATAAAAAAAAGATATATAAATATAAATGGGCAAGAAACTGACATTATTTTCCAAAGTAATCATTAGATTTTATCATACTTAAGGCCACACTGGAAAGGGTGATCTGCGTTTACCAAAACGCCACACTGTTCAAATGAAATTAACAGGATCTTTATAGTTATGTGTACTGGGTCTCCTCCAAGGGCTGATTCATTTTGCTTTCCTCTGAATGAATTTTTAGAAGTGCAGAGCTGAAAAGGAAGGAAAACATTTAGTTGGAATGTGAATGAGGAAAAATGTAATGAAGATGTTGCTTTATTGTGGGCAGATCACTATGTTGATGTCATATGTTTTCTCTGCAATTTTATAGAGATGTGTAGATAAAAATTAAATCAGGAAAAAAAAAAAAACCTTTTTATTGACCACATGCAATTGACCACAGTCTACTAAGGCAATTGTTGGTACAAGTATTGGCATGCATTCTGAATAAAGACGAGTCATGGAGAAGTACATACAAGACTAATTCATACCAGAGAACATTTGGAGCTGTGTTCCAAATGATCTCCTTAGGCTGTTGGTGATGTGCTGGTAAAAGCCCCATTCACTCAACACACAAAAGAGTATGGACTCAGTAATGAGGTGCAAGACATGATTTTCTGTCAGAACTCAGCAGTTAACTTTCATATCACTTCATTGGAAGTGGAAGTGCTGAAATAAAGAACAAGGACATAAGTCTATTATTCAGGGATGACTTTCCCCTTGTGATGCAACTTATCCTTCTCTTTTTGCCTTTACATTAAAATTAACATTTTCTTTCGCTTGACACAAAGCCTGGTGTGACCTCGGTTTCAACTAAATGAGAGGCTAAATTTATGGAAGGAAGTGCAGTAAGACAGTTTTGGCAGTGTGATTGCCTGTGCAGATGCCTGCCCGGCTAGAGAACACCATTATCTGGTAAGGCTCATTCATCAAAGGAACATGGGGGACCTTACTTTAATTTACAGGTCCTGGACCATGCATCAGATTGAATGTTATATTTGGCTGAAAACGTCATCTCTACTGAGAGCTGGCTGCGAATTAAGAACATTTTCTCATACTGCTGAATATCTGTTAACTCTCCATTAATACTGCAGGTCATCTTGACCCATCTGAAATTTTAAAGGGCCCAGATCACAAAAAACAAAATCACAAATGTCTCTTGAGGTAACATTTTCAATATGCAAAATAAAATGTGGGGGGGGGGGGGGGGGAATGCAATATAAATAATAAATATTTAAATAAAAATTGAGAAATACTACAATGGGGAAATTTTTGAGTCTAAAAAACAAATTAAATTTCACTGTTCTTTTTAAAGTGTATCATATGAAATAGTTGGAATTGTAATGATTAACTGCTCTGAGACTAGAAAGAAGATCCAAATCCTGCCTTTTATTCGCAGTGGTCCATAATAGTCCAGGAAACAATAAACAGATAATTAAGGGAATACAGGAACAGGCAGGAGAGCAAAACCCACAGAAACCAGAACTCAGAAATGCAATGTTAACAGAGTGAGGACTTCACAAAGATTTATATAGGAGCAAGCAAACCAGTCACAGGTGGAGGTAATCGGACCATAAAGTGTTCATGCAAAGGATTCTGGGAAATGTAAGAATAGGAAGAGTGACACTAGTTTTATTTGGACTATTTTTATGGTATTTTGTGTCATTGCGTCCTCTGGACAACATTCGCATTTATTGAATGCAAAAAAAAAAAAAAAAAAGCAACATGCAACAAAACATATTTATTTATGTTTTACCCATCCCTTTTCGATATTCTGGAAAAAAAATTCTCTATCTATGCTTTATCTATTAAAGCCCATTTCCGCCACTGAATAAAAAAAAAAGAGAAAAAAAAAAGGTTATTGCGACTTCTTATCTCACAATTCTGACTTTTTTTCCTCGCAATTGCGAGTTTATATCTCGCAATTCTGACTTTTTTCCTCAGAATTGTGAGATATAAAGATATGAGATTTTATGCGAATTTATGAGATCATAAAGATATAAAGTCAGAATTGCGTGATATAAACTCACAATTGTGAGTTAAAGTCCAGTTTTGAGGGGAAAAAAAAGACTGATATGTTCTCAGAATTGCGAGTTCTGTCACAATTCTGACTTTTATAACACGTACTCGTTACATCGTAAGTAGAATGGCATCTACGCTAATATTTGTCTGTTTCTTTCCTATTCTGTTTCTCAGTCCGTATCCGATCAGATGGTGGATCAGCACCAAGAGATGTTGTCTACAGCCCTGATCGTCAGCGGAGACCAGGACACCCAGATGACCCCCAGAGACATATCCCCAGCGAAAACCGCGATTAAAATACAATAAAACTAAAAAATATAACAAAATAACTAAAAATATAATAAAATACCTAACTACATAATACTACTATTGTTAGAAATGGCAACAAAATTAAAATAGAAATATAAAGTTTTGAACTGCTGGTTCGTCTGGTCAGAGGAGAACTGGCCCCCGACTGAGCCTGGTTTCTCCCAAGGTTTTTTTCTCCATTCTGTCACAGAGGGAGTTTTGGTTCCTTGCCGCTGTCGCCTCTGGCTTGCTCAGTTGGGGGACACTTAATTTCTAGCGATTATCGCCGGTTTGATTGCACAGATACTATTTAACCTAAACTAAGCTAGACAATGACATCTCTGAATTCAATAATGAAATTCCTTTAACTGAAAATTGAGTGTTTAATCTTATCATTATACATTACTGACACTCTGTCCTCCAATTGTGTTAAGTGCTTTGACACAATCTGTATTGTTAAAAGCGCTATAAAAAATAAAGGTGACTTGACTTGACTTGACTTGACTTATAACTCGCAATTGCAAGTTTATATCACGCAATTCAGAGAAAAAAGTAAGAATTACGAGTTTGTATGCTGTGCTGGCAATTCTGAGAGAAAAAAATTCAGAATTGTGAGTTTATATCTCGCAGTTCTGACTTTATTTCTCAGAATTGCGACTTTATGTCTCGCAATTGCGAGTTTATATCACGCAATTCTGAGAAAAAAAGTCAGAATTGTGAGCTAAAAAGTCACAATAACCTTTTTTATTTTTATTCAGTGGCGGAAACGGCCTTCCATATTTATCTGATCAAAGTCAATAACCTTGAGTTAATTTTTTGGCACCTTTATTTAACATAAAATAAACATCAGTGTTTCATTTGTGTTTAATTCTGAACATTAGAGCTGGTCAAGAAAGATTACTCATCATTGTTGGTAAAAGAAAAAAAAACTGTAAACACAGATCCACACTGAAAATCTTAAAATCTAATTTATTTCCTGAGCAAAAACAGAAAGTTTCAACATTTAGCAAAATTTTAAACAACATTCAGATGTCAAATGAATAAGAAATATTGTCAGATTTACATGATAAGCCAGTTAAATTCCTCTTTTTATGACCAGATTGGCCGATACCATTAAATGAATTGAAAGCAGCAGTACAGAACGTTGGACTGTGCTGGGTAAACATGTCATGTGTGTTAGATGTTAAAACAAATCTCTGGCGCCTTGCTTTGACTGTGGTTGATGCAGGTTAGTCATTATGACCTGTGTCTGGAGAGGTAGTGTGAAAACACACAAGAGAAAATTAATGTGCAACCTTAGAAGGCAGCAGAAGCACCTTGGAGATGCTCTGTTATATTGCTTGATTGTGGTTACGAAGGGCCCATGCCCTCAGTAAACCTGGGTATCAACACATTGTATCTAAAGTGCATCCATAACTCATGTAAATTTACATCCCAGGAGAACATCAAGTGTGATGGATCGATGAACCGTGCAATCTAGATGCATCAGAAGACTCTTCAGCTGAAGCCAAGGATCAAAGAAGCCTAATTACATTTGGCACATACGTCATTGAATTTTAAGGGCACACAAACAACATGTAACAATGGAACAGGAGTAGAGATTCACCTTGTAAATGCTGGCAGTTTTTAAAAAAAAAAAATCCACTATGGTTCTTTCAGCCATAAAGGAATTTAAAGGTAGGATTGAGGCTGACATATGACGAGTCGTAGACCCATATTTACTCAAACCACGTATGATTCTCTTGGAAACAGCTGCTGAACAGTCAAGGCCATTTTATGAATAAACATCATCAGACCCAAACACTAATCATCTCTGGTCAGTTTGATGTCAAACAGACATGGCCCTTAGTAAAGAATAGAGAAGAGAAACGGGAAAAGTCATTTGATTTCACAGTCAAAGGCGGCAAGGAATCTGAGGAGAGTTGGCTGACTGCTCTGAAATTCTAAGAAATAACTTTTTTTGAACAAATTTCCCTGTTGTCCTATAAAAAACTATTTGCTGACACTCAAAGTCAATATTTAAATAACATGCTTTTTGGCCTGTATCAATACACTCATTTGTATTTGTGTACGTGTGCGGAGGGAAAGGAGAAAGCACCAAAAATCTTTGACGAGGTGCAGTCTTTGACAAAATACATGAATATATATTCACCTAGTTCGATGTAGAGATTGAATGTACACCAAGATATACCTTTGGCCCACAGAATTGAGGTAAAATGTGATGAACAGACAGGCCAAATAATCCACATCTTATCTGTTTGGTCCACTCAGATGTGAAAGAACAGTAAAAACCTTTTGTAACATCCAAACAACAGGATAGAGATCTTCTGGCCTCTTGGAATGATGTTGTAAATGAAATTTAATGATTTTGGTTTAGTTTCATTTAAAAAAAATCTAAATTCTTCAAAATATTTACATAGCATAGCCAATAATTCTTCTATGACAAATTTAATTTCAAAACTTATATTCTATGGTGCCTCTGTAACACAATTACACAGCTAACATTTACTTCTTACAATTGAATGAGATTATATAACTTTCCATGATTTAGTGGTTCTTTTCAACCTGCTCTTCCTCGGCCAGACAGGCAGAGCCAGTGATCTGAACTGACCACAGATGTGTTCCTTTGAAAATCTTTAAAGCATCGGTTTATAATTCACAGTTTGGACATTTTGAACATTATGCACTCAATCAAGCAATCCAGCAAAGTATTTTTTCTCAAGCTCTTATGTGAACTGATTTTTCCCTCAAACCACTAAGTGAAAGGGTGGAAACTGAATGTCTACAAGGAGATAAAATGGATTATAGTAGTGTGTGCCTTCTTTTGATCTTTACTGAGTAACTTCCTCTGGAGAGATGGGCCTGCGTCACACTTTACAGTCCAGGTAGCGAACAAAGAACAGAAGCCCAGAAGTCAGAAAGAACATGACTAAGAGCTAAATGGCCTGCACTGTTGTCACTATCTATGTTAAAAGGGCAAAAGATAACCACTGGACCCACAGGCTCTCGGGTTGCCCTGTGATGTGAGCTTTTTATAAGTAAATAAGACATTTCTACAGCTGATGATTTTTCATTGAATCAAAATGTTGCTGAATTGTGATGAATAATAGATACAAAATCTTCTTGATTTCTTTTGGCTAAAGTAGCCTTATTGAATTAGCTATTGTTTAAGATCTCAAAAATTCATAATTTGGTGCCTGACCATCCAAACTACACCCAACCCCCTTCAAATACCTGAGGACCATCGGCAAACCAGATGCACTAACGTGATGCAAAGTGAGACTAGAACTTCATGACAGCTTGTCTGACTTTTTTGAGATGGAAGAGCTTGTTTGTTTTGGCTAGACTTAAAACAGACTTGGTCTGGCAGCACTAGAGGTTCGTGAAACTGAGATTGTGGGTGGAGAGCCATTTTTGCGTTACACTTCAGATTAACACAGGTTTTGATGAAAAAATATCTTGTGGAGATATTTCTCACCAGAAGATCATTGCCAACTAAGAAGTGAAAAGTCACACTTTCTGAACAGACTATAATATGTAAACTGGCACTACACTAATGGAACTACAATGCAAACTTGACAGTGTGACAGTACATTTCTAATTTTAATAATGTTGAAATATGGGATAGCTAATTCACTTGCCTTCTGTGACAAGTAACAGTTACACAATATATCTTTTAGTTCATTCATGGTTTTAGACAAACAGAAACTGATAAAGAAGGGAAAATTATCCTAAAATCAATGCACACACACCTAAACTCATCCGGGGAGGGGGGGGGGGTGCTCTGGTGGCCCCTCAGGACAGATATAGACAGGAACACAGGACAGAGACCTGCAGAGCGGAACAGACAGACGGAGGCCATGGCGGAGCTGGGAGCTCAGGAGGCCATGGTGGAGCAGGGAGCTCAGGAGGCCATAGCAGATGGTCTTAGTGGCCGTGGCCTCAGTCCCCTCGGCCTGGCCACTCAACCCAGAGCTCTAGGGGGTATCAGGAGCCCTCCAGGGCTAGACAAACAGGACATGACAGGATAGCCCACCAGGGTTAAACAGACAGGAACAGGACAGTGACAGGACAGCCCTCCGGGGCTAAACAGACAGGACAGGACAGGAACAGGACAGCCCTCCAGGGCTAAACACACCAACAGGATAGCCCACAGGAACAGGAAGCCCTCCTGGGCTAGCTCGGAAGCTGAGGCTTCTTCTGGGCATGACAAGGAGTCAGGGGCCCTCACAAGGTCCCTCAGCAACCGCCTCCACTTCCGCGACATGAGGGGCAAGATTAAAATGTTCCTGTGGGCACGACACAAAAAAACTGGGCACTCCTGGCCGGAACTAGGGAACTAGGGAACTGGCGGCCGGCGGCACTGAAGGGGCAATGGGCACCGGTTACTGTTTTGGGTCTGGTCTTCTGTCACGGTGCACACAGTAGGGAGGAACAAGGAACACGCAGACGAGGATAAACTCAAATTAACAGTCTTTAATGTTGACATCAGGGCAAGACAAGGCAAGGCTGACACACAGACAGGAACACCGGGAATAACGAGTAGACCAGACAACATGAAACAGAACGGGCAGGAACTTAAATACACAGGTTAATTACACAAACACAACTGGAACATAATTAACTAATTATCACATTAAACAAGGACAGGAAACAAACCAAATATGGACACAAGAACACATGACACACACGACAGAGTCCTGACAGTATCCACTATAATTTTAACATAGGAGTGGAAATGCAGCCATTTGTAACTTGAATGTGCGAGGCTTCCGGGGTCATCGCTTCCAGTTATTTTTAGCTGCACAAAACAGCTCATGTTAGACTGCAAAATGGTATAGTGCACTTTTGTACCGCAAGTCTTGCAAAGTAAATTTTTGCTTTTTTGTGTAATTAAACAGTAACATGTCTACATGTTTAGGATTGTAAAAGTAACTTCAATTAATACACATTGAGCAAAGCTTTATAATTCCTACTAAGCTTATAATAACTTGGCTTAACTATAAACCCGAGTTTATAATGTGTGTTCCCACCGCCCCCCACACACTTTTCAGATTGCTCTTAAGCTCCTGGCTAGCAGGATTACAGATAGATGTTTTCCTGTCTATTGCTATGAAACAAGTAGAAGAGCTTCTGGCTGATCTTCTCAAAACAGAAACAGTGCTGACACATAGTATGAAGAGGCCCACCGAAAGGGCCAAAAAGAAGTACACCAAAGTTCAATGGGTTCATCACACACTATTCTAGTTTTAAGGATCAAAAAATTAAGCATGTTACTTCCTTGTCTTCAGCTAAATGGTGAATTACATATGGAGGAGGGGTGCTCATAAACACTGGTGGTTTGAGGAGCATGCTCCTGGCATTATCTCCATTAACGGCTGCCAGAAGATAATGCTGCACTGTGATTTATGTGGTGTGAAAACTGAGGCTACAGGGAGCAGAGAGCTAAACAAGTGGAAGCTTCAAGGAGTAACTTAACAGAGGATAAACACATTAGAGGAATGTAGCACCACACACAAGCCACAGTCCTGGCTCAGATGCACCTATCTGCATCGATTATTCATTTGTTCCGTAAATTGATTTTATTTTTGATGCACAGCACCCCCAGATATGATTATCCCCGTGTGATATTATATAAATTCAATAAAGTGAAAATAATTTTTGGCCTTTATTCTGTCATTACACTAAATTATTTAAATGTTAACTAGAAGTATCTTACAAATACATTAACATATTTATGTACTTAATAAAAATACCATGCATTTGTACTTTTGTTATACTAAACTGGTATACTTAAAGTCTAACTAATTTTGTACTTAATGCACTTTAATTGTGCAAAAGTAGTGCTGAAATCCAGCTAATACTGAAGTACACTGTAAAAAATGGAACGGGCAATTTACTTTAAAAAAAATTATGGTAACAATATTACACTTAATATTTTTGAGTAGTTTTTAAGGCATGGTTTTTAATGGAATCTACCTGAATAAATAAGGTAAAATCTCCTAAATTAATTAATCTGTGACACAATGAATTTAATATAATTTGTGAAATGTGCTCATTTATTTTAAATTGATTCTCAAAAGTCTGTGATTTTGAGTGAGGCCTGTTTGTATTTGACTTTGAGTTATTTTGTACATTTAAAAGACTGTATACAGCCAAACAGCTCAAGTAGGAAAATACTTGAGAAATACTGGAAAGTACTGCACTAGCACAAGCAAAGCTACTGCTCATTGAACAAGGCTTAATGCCTTATAGGAGTAGTATCCATAACCATAAGCTCTACTCTTCTGCACAATGGTAACGATTGCACTGCACAATAGAGACTTCAGTGTAACAGAAACTCTTTCAAATGTTAAACATAACTGAACATTAAACATTAATAGATGTTTCCCTTCACTCAAAAACACATAAAATAGCATTTAATTTCAAAATTTACTCTCCATATCCAGTCATATGCAAAGCATGCTGGTGACTAACAATCACCTCAAATTCTCTTAAAATAAATAGGTAGCCTTATTTCCTTAATTTTCTTTTATTTTAGTTTAATCAGTTCCTCAATTCAAGCCTCAAAACTGCTTAAGTTTCCTTTAAAAACAACACATCTCTTGGTTTTAATATTTTCCTCCTCAATATTTTCTATACATCACAATTTCACAATGAAATATACTCACTAGTTTTAATTATCACCTTAATTGTTTTAATGAAAATTACAAGACCCATGATTCATTTTTTACAGTGTATGTTTGGATGTGCTAAAGTGGAACTATTGCAAGTATACTTCTGGTACACTTTAAATATCTTACATTTAAAGACTGATGTGACCCTGGACCACAAAACCAGTGATCAGGGTCAATTTTTTAAAAATTGAGATTTATACATCATATGAAAGCTGGATAGAATAAGCTTTCCATTGATGTATGGTTTGTTAGGTTAGGACAATATTTGGCCAATACAACTATTTGAAAATCTGGAATCTGAGGGTAAAAAAAAAAAATCTAAATATTGAGAAAATCGCCTTTAAAGATGTCCAAGGGGAGTGCATTGTGTATTACTAAGCAAAAATTTAAAGTTTTGATAAATTTAAGGTAAGACATTTAAAAAAAAAAAATCTTTACATAATATCCTAATGATTTTTGGCGTAAAAGAAAAATTGATTATTTTGACCCTATACTATTGCTACAAATATATCCATGTGACTTATGACTGGTTTTGTGGTCCAGGGTCACATATTATTCAAAGATCATACAATCCTCATCAATAGTGACATTAAAACATTTTAGGCTTAATATTAATAAATGTACATTGTGCACAAGTAGTACTCCAAATAAAGACAATATGTCAGTAAATATGTTAACAGATTTGAACTATACTTAGTATGAAACGAAATATTACTTTTTTAATAGGGCAGTTTTTAGCATTCCTCCAAAATCTGACTCCAGTTTGTTTCTGGACTTCTCTTCATTTTGAAACATTTTGGCTTCTCAGCTTCATTAACAAACACCTTTATTCATGTCTTTCAGAAATGGGGCAAAGGTTATACACATGAAGAAAGTATGTGTTTTAAGAAATGGCGGCACTGACAACATAAAAAATATTTTATTTCACTTGAAGCCTGCAGTGTTTCATGCTAGCTATACATTGCTGTCTGATAAAGATGACTAATGTGTCTTGCTGAAATATTATCCAGAGATACACATACGAAATCATAAGACACAGCAATTCAACTCGACGTGACTGTGCAGTGTAATGGAATATCTGTCATGATGAGGCATGTTTTAATTATCCCACGGCGAGGTTTCGATTCGAAAGAGGCATGTACCTTTTAGCCTGTAGCATCTTCTGCATCTGGATTTTGTCTAGTGACAAAGAGAAGCTCGAATGTTTTTAGTCAAAAAAATGTTTATAATTTCTACCGCAGCATATTACGGTCTGACCAAAGAACGTTGAGGGGGAAACAGCCTAATTGCACTGTTTATAAAAGATCATTGTGAATTTGGGATACTTTTTGTTTAACCAGAAGCCCTTATTTTGGTTAAAACGATATGCTATGCTTACTAACAGATGAAAGATTTCAGTGTTTACATTTATAAATTCGAGAAAACACACTTCCTGTTCTGTCTCGCATCACCACTTATTTTTCTATTTGTTTGTGTCATCATTTTTTACATTCAGAAACGTGATTTTTCAGGGTGAAAGACATGTTCACCTTATGTTTCGATTTTTTTTTCTTATGAAGCTGTTAATATAATAACTACTGTACTGCAAAAGGTTTACTGTTACTAAACAATGTTATTAGAAGTCTCTAGAAAGCCTCCGTGGTTGTCAGGAATGAATTGTGAGGTCACTTGTTGAGATACAGATGATGGTCATATTGCATTTCCACACGTTTGCCAATAACATTCACCACTCTGATACAAAAAATCCGCCTCTGGCTTTTTCCTTCGAAAGCTGTTTCAATCAAACTGCCGAATGTCTTTGAATGGCAAGAAAACAATGATTTTATAAACAAAGATTTTGGCTTTTGTAATGACTTCAGATGTGGTAAGTGTCATTGGTGTGAGAGCTGTGGATAGGGTGCATGACTTCCTGTATTAATGCACAAACATTCCATTCCCACGTTAAATGAGTAAAACGTAAATGTAAGGTCAGATTATGCTAACTTGTCTACGCTTTCATTCTTTTGCTTTTGCATAAAAGAGCAACTGTTTTTGCCTTTAGTCTGTTAGTGTTTTTCCTCCCTGTTTTGCCAGTAGTCAAGTGTTGCCAATAGGGTATTTAACTTGATGGTGAAATGACCTGTTTAGCCTAAATCCTGGTTTAAGTATAGCTTTATCTGTACTTCCCTTTGCTGATGAGAATAATTGATAGCATTTGGTCTTTTAAAAGGACAAACTGTCTGCTTTCAATTCTTCTTTTTTTTAAGCTTTAATCTTGTATCATTTACCAGTGACTCAGCTATAATTTGCTCAGTGCAGAAGGGGCGATGAGGCCGTAGGCCATGATGACTGACTGTTGAAAGGTAACTCTGGAGCTGGAGGTCCATATCTGCACTACAGATGATTATGTGACACACATATATAAAAACATTATTAAAAGTGCAATATCATTATTTAATATGAATATCTTAAATATTATAATATAAATGAAGCCAATTATGTTTTGTATATTAAAATTCTTAGCAATCATATATAAACATATTGCACAATTTTTCACCTCTTCTTCTTTAAGGAAACAATAGGTCAGATTGATTCGATTTTAGCATGTACAAATTTTTTTTTTTTTTGAAAATAGGCAAATCTTTTTTTTTTTTAACGTAAGAAGCACGAGTTATTTATAACCCCAGAATGATAAAGATGATGCAAGTCCAGAACAAATAGCCTACTTAGTGCATTTCCCACCACCAGCCAGATGCATCCAAATCCAGCAAAGTCTCTCGGTCCATCATTACTTTCTCCTGTGTGGATGCCGGGCAGTGTACTGGCAGCTCTGAGAACAGATTAAGTGAATACCTAAAGGGATATCATGACCCTGCAACTTTACCTAATCTTGACGGAAAAATCAAACAAGCGAATTCTCCCTCCCTGACTGAAACAAAGTGGACCGATCAGCAAGCCATCTTAAAAATACCTCTCACTCTGGCAACCATTGTTGGAGCACACCTGTTTGCAGCTGCTGTTAAATTGCTCAATAAAATATAATAAATGCTGAATCCTTTATTTTAGGATATAGCATTGCTCAATATTTTCTATTATCTAAGAAGAGTTCATGCAACCTAGGCTGTTATTTAGTGTTTAGTTTGAAACTGTGGTGTCCTCACTTGACTTTTAGTGTCAGAAAAAAGATTCACCATCCCAATGCAATGTGAACAACAGTTTCACTTACATATTATTTTATTACAATGATATTTGGAAAATATAACCATGTTTAAAATGTACAAGTGCACATCAAAAGTAGCTCAACAAGTTTCTGGAATAAAGATTTGTCTCTACAAATCCTTCTCCAGATATGCTTTAAATATCTAGTGCTTCAATATTCTAACCAAATCATATTGCTCTAATTAATACTATACATAAGCAATTTTCAAATAATGTTGATAGCAGTTTTTCACAGACAACCGTGTACTGTTTGAATTCAGTCCAATTTTGGAGAGTATTGTTTTTATCGTGGCTTATACCAAGCAATCACAGAAATGAGCAAAGAGTCTGGAGCTTTCATAAAAGGATTTGAAACAAAATATAGAATTTCATGCAACCGCAACTCCATTCAAATTTAATAGCCTTTCAGAGACAGTCCTCTGAGAAAATGTCTGAGGAAATCATGATTATTTGCCTCTCATTTTCTTTTGTGATGTAAACTTCTTGTTTAAGCAAGCTGGACGTCAGAGAAATGAGGGTCTTAAAAGGGCAAATTAAATCTGAAAATATTTCTCATGTTGTCACATTTGATTTTAACTGAGTAAAGGCGAACAACTGGACTAAAAAAAAAAAAAAAGACTAAACTGTTTCTACAATATTAGTGCAAATCAGTGCACAAGTTTCCATTTCTCTCAAAAGACTATGAAACTGAAGCTATTCCTTGTACTGTGTTTCATTCCTTATACTGAGTTTTCATTCTCCTAAGAAATGTAGGAAAATTATAATATTGTGTATTTTATTATGTTGGAATAAAAAAAAAAGAAAATAATAGAAACGTCAAATTATTAAAGACAATCTCTGATATTTTCCAAGATTCCAGTGATATGTCTATAGAATACTAGTATTATACAAGGTATGCCTGGTTCTCATTGACTGTGTGGGCTGCCCCAGAAGCCATTATCTACGCATTCCACACAGGCTCTGTGCAGGTTTTAAGTTTACACGATACACCGGCTGGCAACGCAACATGTATTGTTGGTCCAAGCTGAAAACTGTTTAAATGCATCTGTGTAATGTTTGCTTTAATTCTATTTTGACAATACGTTTAAGTTTATAGTTCCTTTTTCCAATTTGTTTCCTTTAACTTGAGTGAAATGTAATCTTGTAGTAGCCTAGAACATGTGCTGAAAGAAAACAGGTAAGTCATACATCTTGTTTTGATGTCAGATTTCAAGCAGCTCTCTTTAATTGGTCTAAAAGCATAAGACAAAGTCTTGGTTCAGTGTAGCGAACAGATGCTGTTCGAAGCTCAAAGGCACTGGACAGGACAATGCAACTGAAGCAACAACTATCCCGGCATGCCCTCTTCTGGGTATGCAGAGTCCTGCATGAATTTAATGTGTGCGTTATAAAGTCATTGAAATAAAACTGAGAGTTTCCCAAATTAAATATATTTGTCTTGTTAGTTAAACAATATGGGGGCGATAACTGTATTGATTGCAGGTCTCAGAAGACATTGTTAAAGCAAATTTTAATGCTTAGTCAACCAAATAGCTCAGGGTTATCAGCTTCAGACTCAAACGTATTGAACAAATAAAAAGAACATTAAATAAGAATTGGCAATTTAAAACATGGATAATTGTGCATGATGTGTCTTTTATCAACATCAAGATTTTAGGTTAAATTATTAATGAAACATTGAGAAATATTTGCCATTTTTAATGTTAGTTCCATTTTAATGGTTCTGCTTTGTTATACAGGCATTTTAAAAGTACAAATAGTCCATTTAGTTAATCAGGTCAGTTGTTATTGGACATAAAACCACATAATTATAAAATATGTTTAATGTTGTTCCTAAGTTTAAGGTGACCTCGGTACGTTAACCAACAACAGACCAGTTTATTAGCTTGTGTACACTGACATAAATTTGGGTAAATTGAATTGTGGTTTTGTAGGTTCTCGTTACTAACTCAGATTTCATTCTGAGAACCTACGAACAGATTTGCTCAGATTTTATGGTAAACGAAGAAAAAAAAGTCG
This sequence comes from Acrossocheilus fasciatus, assembly GCA_036784905.1. NCBI lineage: Eukaryota > Metazoa > Chordata > Actinopteri > Cypriniformes > Cyprinidae > Acrossocheilus > Acrossocheilus fasciatus. Next base: position 25,024,033 of record CM071953.1, read on the forward strand.
TCGCTTGAATGATGACGCATTTCCGGGTTTCTGTAGTTTATTGTAACACGTGGAAATCTACAGTGGACTGAACCTCAGTTATATTTCTTTATTTACAGGATTTGGACTGTCCCGCAGTAATCGATCACAATGGTCAAGCCAAAATTCAAGGGGAAAAGCTCCATAAATCCCTCAAACTCCAGCAGTAATCCCGGTAAGATTAAATAAACCGCTGGTCTGGCTGTGAACTGCTAGCCAGCTAAAGCATTAGCCAACTCTTTTTGAGGAATATACGAGATTCTGTTGTTATGTTTTCACCGTTGTCTGTTGGTAGAGCAGCTTTCTTCAATGTTTACAGGGTTATTAGTTGATTTCGTGTAACCATGACTTCTGTCAAGCCTCCAGGTGTCCCATTAGACTAGACTAGAGGCTGCTGACACTTGTATTAAGACCAATCATGTCTGGGTACCAAATTGCCGACATTTATACGTGTTCAAGAATAAATGAATTACAGACTTGTTCTAGATCGCTACCACAATGTTTGAATGTTTTTCAGAAATGTTTAGAATCGAGTCAGAAATTATCTGTATTTTTAAGAGATAGTATTTGCTCTCTGCTTTCAAGGAGAATTTTTCACCATTATAAGAGCATAAAAGCACGCCTCATGTTGTTTGTTTATGCCAAATACTTACATTGAATTAGCATAAATTGTCAGTCTGATCAATTATGGCTGTCACTTACAATAGATGTTTTAAATATACCATATATTTATTTGTTGTCTTTTAGTGCCATTTTGATCCAGACCCTGACTCATTTCATACACTGCTCATAATAAACTAACTACTTATTAAATAAAAAGCAGTATTTCTAGTTAAAATGTTTTGCATATCACAACGTGATCCAAAGTTGAAATATTTTGAATGTAATGAAGGGTTATTTACAGCCAAATGCTACAAACTGTACACTACTGTTCAATTTTGGGGTCTGAATTGTTTTTTTATCTTATTCACCAAGGACATTATATTGATCAAAAGTGACAGACATTTACAGTGTTACAAAAATTGTATTATACATAAATGCTGTGCTTTTGAACTTTGTTAATTAAAGAATTCTGAAAAAGTATCATATTAAGCAGTACAAGTGTTTTAAACATCGATAATAAAAAATTAAAAAGTTTCTTGAGCACCAATTTAGCATATTAAAATGATTCAGCCTTGCCATCACATTTTAAAATATACTTAAATAGAAAAGTTATTCTAAATTATATTCACAATATTGTTTCACATTATTACAGTTTTACTGTATTATGATCATTTAAATGCAGTCTTGGTAAACACAATATCTTTTGAAAACTTTTTTTTTACCTCAATTGTAACTGGTGGACTTTGGAAGTGACACAAAGGACTCTTCTGTTAATCGTAGCCCTTGTGCTTTGATTTAACGATCTGTCACATTTATGAAGTGGGTATATTTTTAGAAATACCTATATGTAGTTACGTCTGTAATTAATTTCTGTAATTACATTTATAATTACACTGTTGACCTATCCCTTACACCTTAACCCTTAAACCTACTCATACCACCAAACACTGTCCCTATAACCTTACTCGTATCCCACCTCAATAACAGTAAAAGTGTTTTGCAATATAATGAGTACATTGTACTTATTTTTTGATGTAAGTACATACTAGTTAAGGCCACCTAATATAAAGTGTGACCATGAAGTGTATATAAAATTATTGTAAATTGTTCCTGTGTATAACAATGTTCATCTCTTTTAACATTCTCTATCCCACAGACCGGGTCAAGGGAGCTGGAGGGAACAACATGAGGGACCGTGCCACCATCAAACGCTTGAATATGTACAGGCAAAAGCAGAGATGGTAAGTCATTTACAAAATAACAATTCAGAATAGAATCAGAATGAGTTTTATTCACCAAATGAACACAAACACACAAGGAATTTTATGGCTTCTAGTAGCTCTGGGTGCTTACATACATTTGTATGTAACAAGACAAAAGAAAGAAAAAATAAACAGAATTGAATTAAAAAATTAACGTAATATACATCTAGATGGAGTAATATGCATTAAACACTAATCATAGTGAGAGCTTATTTATTTATTTTAAACAAAAACAAATCCCAAACCTAATCAAAAATTAAACATTTTAAATGATAATGAAACAGAGATGTTTTTTTTATTCATATGCCCACAGTAACAATCGAGGTAAGGTGATCAAGCCCTTGCAGTATCAGAGCACAGTTGCTCCAGGAACTGTGGCCAGAGTTGAGCCCAACATCAAGTGGTTTGGTAAGAGCAATGCGTTTTTTGTTTATTTTAATCAGTCTTAGCCATCTTTTCCATGTAATATTATAGACCACTTATTCTGTGGTCACACCATTCAAAATTCATATTGCCTGTAAATATATCTGATTATGTGAATATTTCTTTGGTTTTCCCATATGCTTCCTGTGCAGCCAATACACGTGTTATCAAGCAGTCATCCTTACAGAAATTCCAGGAAGAGATGAACGCGGTAAAGAAAGATCCGTACCGAGTAGTGATGAGACAGAGCAAACTACCAATGTCCTTGCTGCATGACCGAATAAAAGCACATGTGAGTATGGACTTAAGTTACACATACTTGCTGTTTTTATACAAAAATCTGTGGTGTGATGTGAGAAGACAGGTAGGCTCAGTGTTTGCATGCAGTTTTGTTTACTGTTTTTCAGTGCAGGCAATCCAGTAATGCATTGTGATGAGCTCAGTAAAAAGTAGTATCGTGAATCCTAAATTTATTTATAATTTACTTGCAACCAGAAAGTATCACTTAAAAAATGTATTAAATCAATTTAATGCAATTTTATGTCTACAACGTTAGCAACATGGTAACATCTAACTTTGGGTTTTACATGAGTATATAACATTTCTATACTATTAGTGTTGATTAATATTTTTAATTTGCCTTTATTTTACAATTTTCAGTTTTCCTTTTTGTTAGGTGGTTTTGTCGTTTTTATACTCTTTTTATACATATTTCTTTTTCGCTTTAAAATATTTTTGTTTTAGTCATTTTTATTTTAAGCGACACACTTTTTTTTTTAAGTTTTCATCTAATATTTTATTTCACCTTGTTTTGTTTCAGTGACTTAAAATGGTTAACAATACTTTTAGTTAACCGGACGCTACGTGCTGTAGATCATTACCAATTTAGAAGAGTCATAGTATTATACTGTGTTGTCGTCATTTGATTAGAAAAATTATTGCCTAATTAAAGCAAAAATGTTTCTGACATTAGACTCCAACAGGAAAATTACCCTTTCGCAAAGTACTTTTCTGACTTGATTTATCAGCTGCTCATTTCTGGCAAATTCCTGTGAACAAATGGCTTTGCTCATTTGTGTTTAAATGAGAAAACAGTTTTTCACAACACCTCTTGGCTAAACGTCTTGTAACTTGTGAACCTCACATAACACATGTGGTACTACGACAAGAACACGGTAAGAACAATTGTTGTGCCGTGATAATGGTACAGTGATTTTGTTGTTGCTGACGGTGGAGCGAGGGCATTGCCTGACCTGCGATAGAACTTGCTCTTTGGCATCTAAGTGCCTGCTGTCTGCCAGTAGTAAAGAACAGAGCAAAAAATATGTGCTCAGAATAAAATGTAAGGTTTTGCTCTGTTCTTCATGTTCCTTCTGCAAATGTTGTTGATTTGCTTCGACATCTAAACTGTTCCATGTGTGAGCAAAACCTTTGCATAATGAACGTCCCAATTTACTTTTGCTCTATGTCTCAGGACTGTGACACTCTTGCTACGTTTTTTTTTTTTTTTTTTTTTTTTTTTTGGTCTGGCAAAACTGTGTCAGTTATTGATTTTCATCCTCTCTTTTTGATTTGTGGTGTTTGAGTTGCTCCTCCAGCATGTGCCATAATGCCCATTGTTTGCGCACATTTTTTTTCTCTTTCTCAGAAATATTTTGAACATGTTGTGATGTGGTGGTTAGCCTCAAATCAGGTTGTTTTTTATCATCCACGTCAATTGTTCCGAAGAAATGCAATCTTACCAGAAGTACAATTTCTTACGAGAAATGTTACTGGCTTTGACAAGATCTGTAAATTGCTTGTTTTATTCCATCCTCTGTTGCAACAGTGGTATGGCTTCACTTTTGTTTTGTTTTTAGGTCATTACAGATTGCAATTTGGCCTGGTTCAGTTATAGACTTTAACTATGAGAAGTTTCATTCATTCTTATTTGGCATTTGTATGATTTTATCTTAAGGCATATTTTTCTGTATATTAATGCTATTAAAATTAGCTGATTTTTGTAAAAGCATATATTCTATATACACGTGTTCAAAAGTTTAGAGTTGAGTTTTCTTTTATGTTTTTTTTTTTTAAGTGTCTTATGCTCTTAAGGCTATTTATTTAATTATTTAATCCAAAATTCAGTAAAATCTGCAATATTATGAAATACTATTACAATTTTAAATAACTTTTTCTTTTTCTATTTCTAAAATTGTAATTTATTCCTGTGATGACAAAGCTGAATTGTCAGCAGCCATTACTCCATTCTTTAGAATCACGTGATCCTTTTTTGGGGGGGATTCTTTGATGAACAACATTTATTTTGAATAATCACTTTTGGTCATTTCAATGCACCCTTAATGAATGTAAGTATTAATTTCTTTTTGAAAAAAACACACTGACCACAAGCTTTGGAACAATACTGTGGATAACATTCTATATATGCACAAGAATGCGTGAAAGCTGATGTATACAAACCTAATGTAAACCACATCTGCATTTAGTTTGAGAATGGCAGATTACCATCTGATTTTTTTTGGAATGTGTCTAAACGGTCAGATCGGATTTAAAGTTTTCCATGTTTCAACAGTGTGCTGTGCTTTCTGGAGCTGTGGGCAAATACACAGATTTACCCTCATTTAGTGTATTATGTCACTTAGCATCGTGTTTAGGCTTAAATCCTTACTATAGTAGATAAAGTGCAGGCTACGCTGTCTAAACCAGGGGTGTCAAACTCAGTTCCTGAGAGAGTTTTGTCAGAGTTTTGTTCCAACCCTGCTCCAACATGCATACTATGCAGTTTTCAATTAAGCCTGGAGGACTTGATTAGTTGGATCAGGTGTGTTTAATTAGGGTTGCATCTAAACTCTGCAGGGCTCCGGCCCTCCAGGAATTGAGTTTGACACCCGCGGTCTAAACAAACTGATTTCACCACTCCATCACACAGAAAGTCAATCCTCAAGATAAGGAAACAAAATAGATTTATGTGCAGTGTGAATAAAGCCATATTACTATATGCTTTATGGAAGAAATGACGTTGTTTTGTGTAGCACAAAATTTTATGATCACTCTTGTAAGCCATATATAATGTGCAGATGAATACACTCTGCTCTCCCATAAATCGCTGGGGCTTCTTTCCTCTTAGGAATAGTAGCGCAGAGAACTGTCAAAATGCTTGCAAGAGAAATATCAGATGCTTCATCAAAGAAATTCCAAAAGTTATGAACGTTATGATGAAGAGGATAAAACTCATGAATTCTCATGAAATCTGTTTGTCAATTGACCTTCTGATGGTTCTTCTAGAACTCCAAGGTGCACATTCTGGACACAGAGACATTTGAAACCACATTTGGGCCAAAGGCACAAAGAAAGAGGCCCACCTTGTCTGTGGGAGAGCTGAAGGACTTTGCTGAACAGGCAGAGGTCTCTGCTCAGAGCTACAATGCTGAGAAAGACCGTGATTTGGTGTCTGAGGACAGCGGAGTCAAGTGAGCGAGTGCCTTCTAGAGATTATGAAAATATGTAGTTCTGTACTTACTACAGAAACAAGCTATAGCCCTGTTTTTCTAGCAAACATGGCTTATATATCATGACATGACATAAAGCCATTTCATTTTCCCGTCACTGCAGGGACGAGGCTCGGGAGGAAATCTTCAAAAAGGGGCAGTCAAAGAGGATCTGGGGCGAGCTTTATAAGGTAGTTATAACCATCTCCCAACACCTTACTCATTGAAAGTTCTAATAAAAACCGTAGTTGACGCCACATCCTAAAATGAACCATGCTTTGTGCAGGTGATCGACTCTTCAGACGTCATTATCCAGGTGCTAGATGCTCGGGACCCTACGGGCACTCGTTCCAAGAGTATTGAGTCCTACCTGAAGAAGGAGAAACCTTGGAAAAACCTCATCTTTGTGCTCAATAAGTGTGACCTCATTCCCACATGGGTTACGGTAAGAAATGAAAGTGGAATACTAGTACCAGTTCCAAAATCTGTTGAGCTCCCTATGTAGGCAGTATTATATAATGTATCATGTTGTTATCTTAGCAAAATGCTAACACCAGTCTCTGATGAAATCCTGTTGCAGTTGGTGGAAAATATGTCAGAAATGTTAATTATAAATATACTTATTCATTCAGTAGTGAAAATTATTTATAAAATATTTGATATTGGTAGTTTAATCTAATTTAAAAACTGTTTTCCCAACATTTTTGCCATCCATTGAGGTTGGTGGAAAAAATTTCAAAGTCGTAATGATAAATATACTTGTTAACCAGCTTTACTGAGAGCTACAACTTGTATCACATAAGCACTGCAGAATCATTGAGGTGCCATGTTTAGGTGTTGATAATGTTGCCATTGAAATACATAATTCCGAGTCTGAGGAAAAGTAGAACGTCATGTGTTGTCATCTCGAAATTACAGGAATTACGACATGGTGTGAATTGTTCAGTCTAATTAGAAAAACTAGAGTATCGTGTTGTATTAGCTTAGCAAGTTTCTATAGAGTGATCCAAAATGGCCACTTCTGTACAACAGTTAGGATGTATGGAACCACCTATGTTGGCAGTAGACAGCAAGGCATCTCACTAGGTTTCTGGAACAAGGCCGCTGTCTGCAATGTGTTCTGTTTTACATTCAGTTCTACCGTCTCTGGAGTTTGTTTCACTGACAGACAGGCATGTTTATCTTGGCTTGTAATAGTTAACCAGTTAAAGGCTCCTTCCCTGACATATTTTTTTTTCTATAATTCTTGTTTGTAATTCTTGTTATTGGTGATTCTGAAATGCAACAACAAGGAATGAGGGAGTTACACCAGCTGTTTATAAGCTGCAGGCCTTTTCATTCAGGCCAAAAAAGCATTTGCCTACCTCCTCTAGATTTATGACTGAAGTCTTTTGTAAACCTAACGGGCAAATGATTGGGAAACCCATTAGTTTTGTTGTTGAAAGGGAATCACTTATCATTCTATGGTGATTCTTGTTGGGCAGCTTGTGCCCTTTTTCATCTGTTTTCTCTTATCAAAAACAATTTCATAGATCACTTCTAGAGTTAGACCTAGGTAGAAATTTATAAACCACACGTACAACCGGATTTGATTCTAAATTCCATGAATTTCATCCTACGTCAAAAGGATCAAATTGGGGTTTCTAAAGGCAGAAGCTGACATAAAAAGTTATATGTATGCCAACTGAAGAACATATGCACAATTTTTTTGTGCTCACTTAACAGTAATTATAATAACTCAACATAGATTAAGAAAACGTCATAAGTAAGAAAAATAAGACACATTCTTCTAAATGGCCCATTTTTTCCACTAATGTTTGTAAATGTAGACTGCATGGCTAGGTGCTTAATTTTATACAGAGTTCTGGCAAGAAACTCTAGATGGTGCAGTCCAATAGGTCTAACTCAATCTGACCTAATGACTTCATTATCACATGGCACAGCTGATTGGTATCAGTAGCCAATGAGCTCGCTGCTCAACATTTAAATATATGACTAGTGCTTGCTGTAGCAGTTAGCAGCGTGCTTCAGAAACCCTCCACCTTCCCCAACTCCACCTGTATAGATCTGCTACGAGGTGATTCATGTATGTTATATAGGGTTATTTCATGCATGTTATATTTGCAGCAGCAGTATTTCTCACATGCTCACAGCAGCATGTTGTGGATGTATTGGCAGTAGAAAGTCTCAACACTTGCTCTGCCACAGCAGCAGCGTAGCAGATCTATTCCGCCAAGACCAAATACATTAACATTGTCATGTACATTACCATGCCAATCCGTCCGAGAGTTTTCATGACAGAAATCATTTCAATAATTAAGAGATATGTTCCAAAACATTTTTGTCCATAGTGGTAGGTACTATATAGTATTTGTATGTTTATATGTTCACATTGTTCTTGAAATTACGTTGAAATGTGATTTATTTGGAGGGATGCTTTATTTTATTTTTTATTTTTTTTGTGCATGCAGGCATTTTATAAATCATTCATAGGAACGTTTATGGATACTGTTGTTGCTTAGCATTTAGGATGATGCTACACTTATTTTTCTATATGTGAACTGTTTTTCATTCTTGCTTATTCTGGTGTCTATGTTGTAGAAACGCTGGGTTGCAGTCCTTTCTCAGGAATACCCCACTTTGGCCTTTCACGCCAGCCTTACCAATTCCTTCGGCAAGGGCTCCCTTATCCAGCTTCTGCGGCAGTTTGGCAAGGTAAGGCTTTAAACATTTACAGCGTATTTTTAATGCTTATACACATTGTGGTGCCTTGGAAACCAGGGGGCAACAGATTTTAAGTGCACAACAGTTTCGATCCACATCGTTTATCTACTCAAGCTGCAGTTTTAGGACAAGGTCAGTCTGTTTTTTGGTCCGTAATGGCAACAGATGTACAGAGCAGTGGTTTGGTTGGGTACCAGATGGACCCCACCCTCCCATGCTATTGGGCTCCTGTCCTGTCTTCACATCTGCCTCGTAGCTATTTTTGGGAGCACAGCCGTAAACAAAAAATTGGAAATACTAAAAAGGAGAGAGGGCTTACATAACATAAATTTTGTTGAGGTTTATATGACAGGACACTCTTTTAGGAGTTAGAAAACAGCGGTGCAAAAATATCACTGTTGCCATGCATGCAGTATAAATCTGCAGGTGTAATGACATTTAAGAGGTCTTTGTAGGTTTTGTATCAAGTCTTTATTTCTTGGACCCCCTTTTTAAAAGTGTATAATGAAATGTGAGAAGGAATGTGTGCAAATTATTGGGAGAAGGGCTGATCCAAGATCGTCTTGTTTTCCTGACCTCAATACCATGAAACTGACATTATATCAGAGGACTTTACAGTATGTGTGTATTTCTTGTGTGTAATTGCTGCTTTTCAAAATGACGTTTGCTTAGTATTAACATGTTCATATTGATTTTTGCTCAGCTCCACTCAGATAAAAAGCAGATCAGTGTTGGCTTCATTGGTTACCCCAATGTTGGAAAGAGCTCTGTTATCAATACCCTGCGCTCCAAAAAAGTCTGTAACGTGGCACCCCTTGCTGGTGAGACAAAGGTAAGACCTTAGAAGCTTTTTCTTTCCATCTCAGGGATGTGATTTTAACATAAGGATTTCTGTAGTTTCCTACCTGAAAATAAGGATCCATGTGAATTCTGAGAAAAAAAACTGAGGAAAAGAAATTGATGCATTTTGTAATTGTAATTATACTTGTTGTATAAAATTATATGAAAGTATCATTATTTTACAGTACAATAATATTCTTGCTGTAGTAATATATTTCTTCATTGATTTGTTTAATGTTCATATTTAAATAATCTAAAATAATATTTTTCAATAATAATAATAATAATAATAAAGTAATTTGATATAATAATTATAATTATTTGTTGTATAGTCATACTGAATGAGGAGAAAAGGCAGGGTTTTTTTTCTTAAATTTCTGTAATTTGCCAATCACATGCCTTTATCTCTGTTTGGTGCTAATTTTAATTTTTTTCTTAAAGGTGTGGTTTCCCCAAAAATAAAAAGTCTGTGATTAGTTTGCATACTCTAATGCCATTCCAAACTTCAGCGACTTTTTTCCCCCTATGTACACAAAAGAAGTTTAACACAATGTTCATGCTGCTATTTTCCATACACTGTATATGAATGTTGCCCAGGGCCAAAAAATGCCAAAAAAGCACCGTTAATAATAACCCATTACACTGTATTTCAAGTCTTTTTCTAGTCAAAAGTTATCATTTTTGATGAGCTTTTCCAATAACATACTTGTTTTTGTCATGTACTGATCATGAACATCAGATGATTGAGTGATTTCTCTTGTACGTGACATTAAATGAGACAAATTTTTTTTAGTGAGTGTAAGATTACCTGCCAGATCCTGACATGTGGTAACATTTTGGACGGCTTAAGTTTCCAGCATTTTGGTTTTGGCTGCAACTTTTGTGTATTCATGTTTTTGTGTGAAGTTACTTTTTTATGTTGTCAAATTTTTCCTCCTATTTTACAAACATGGAACTGAGAAATGGTTTTCAGAGAGCGAGTGAAAGTGCAAGGCGAAGGAAAAACATTACTGACGGAGGCCAGATTGAAATCAAATTCTAAACAAATCTGCACTTCCACGCTCTTCTGTTTATGTTTTAAATGATAAATTGTTTCATTTAAAATTTCCCCAGTGTGTCCTGATTTGAGTGATTCTTCAATTAGTAGACATTTCTGTCTTCTATTTTCCTTTCTTTTTACAACAGTCTTTCTAGTTTGATAGATAGATAGATAGATAGATAGATAGATAGATAGATAGATAGATAGATAGATAGATAGATAGGTTTGATTTGATTTTAATAGCTTAAAAATTTGTTGTTTCGTCAACTAGCTTTTCCTATGTTGAAATGTTGGGTTTGCCTGAATCACTGTTTAGGCCTTTGGCCAGTCAGCAACATTTATAAACAATCTATTTAGTTTTAGTTTTATAAACTTCAAAGTTAATTGACTGCTTGCTAACTTGAAAAGTTATTATAAATTACGTACATTTAAATGCAGTTCGTTATATTGAAATGTTTTCGGTCTTGTGGTTTCTTAAATGGAGGTCATAGATGAATCTATGGACTTTCAAGCTCAACATTAATGCCATAACCAACTGTTTTCTTTCTCTCTTTTTTTCCTGACAGGTCTGGCAGTATATCACACTAATGAGACGCATTTTCCTCATAGACTGTCCTGGCGTCGTCTATCCCTCTGATGACAGCGAGACTGACATTGTGCTGAAGGGAGTGGTACGATGACCTTGAATCTCAAAGTCAGCCATTCACATTGGCAATCCCAGCAGCTTCATCCACTCACTTTGTATCTATCTGTTGCATTTAGGTTCAAGTGGAGAAGATCCGAAATCCAGAGGATCACATAGGAGCGGTGCTGGAGAGGGCTAAAGCAGAGTACATCCAGAAGACATACCGCATTCCGTCCTGGAGCTCTGCCGAGGATTTCCTGGAAAAGCTCGCCTTTCGCACCGGAAAACTGCTCAAGGTCTGGCCTGATTGTGGAGAATCTGATAAAACTAACTGTCAGCTTGGTCCTCGCGGCACATTTGTTTATTCTTTCCTCTCAAGTGTCCGATTGAGATGTGACAGTTTGCTTACTTTAAGCCAGTGGAAAACATTTAATTTTAACTTTGGATAGCCAATTTACAATACTTGAATGCCAAAACCACTACGATTTAGTGCAAAATGAGATTTTAAAAAAAGGGGAGGTGGTATTTTATTTTTTTTATCTTTATGTGTGTCCAAATACTGTACATGTTGGTGCTGTAATGATTGATATTTTGTGTTGTTCCACTTATACAGGGTGGAGAGCCAGATCTGTCTACTGTGTCTAAAATGGTTTTGAATGATTGGCAGAGGGGACGCATACCCTTTTTTGTGAAGCCCCCAGGATGTGAGATGGACGAAGAGGTAAATGGACACTTGTTCTTAATATCCTACAAAGTTTAGTGTCCTTTAGCCAAAAAGATTTGCTTAGTCTTTGGAAATTTCACTTTAATTTTAGGTCATCACTGTTGCATGTTTTGCTAAAATTAGAGCTTTGTTGTTTTAAAGGACCTTGGAAGACATTGTTTATATGAACCTTCCTTAATTCATATCGAATTACTTTGTACAAATCCTCTTTTAAGTCACTGTGGCCAACAAAATTATGACCGTTGAATTTTGACCGTCTTCATACAGGCAGACACTAATGCACTTTTAAACATTTATAGACTTAAACTGACACTTGATCTTTCCATTCAGAACAAAGCTCAACCGATGCTGGAAATGCCTGAGATGGAAACCAAGAATGAAGAGTTGGGAAACACACTTGAAGCTCAGGATGTGGACGGGGCCTCATCTAGCCAGCAGGAAGATCAAAAGCTTCTGAGACAGAATGAGGAGGAGATGCAGAAAATCTTCAGTAACGTCAAGCAGAACTTTGGTAAAATAAATGTTGCTCCAGAGTTCAGCGAGGAGGACCTTGTGCCTGTTGAGATACCTGACATACTGGATCCCTCCTGGTCAGAAGACGAAGATGAGCAAGATGAGGAAAATGAGGAAGATGAGGAAAAAGTAGAAGAGCAGATTGGTGAACAACAGGAAGAAAAATCCTCTGTTTGTGACTCCCCAACCAAAGCAGAAAAGAAGAGCACATGTGAAGTGAATAAAGAGATGGATGAGAAGATTGCCAAATTAAAGCATTTTCTTGATCGTGCCAAGTCAAAGCACTTCTCCGCCATACGGTTTGTTTAAGCTCATGTGGATAATAATATTTTATTTATATGCGCCTTTCAGGACACTTAAGGACACTTTACAGCATAGACAGCAAGATCAAAAATATGCAAAGCAATACAGAACATAAACTACAAACATGTAATTACTTTAATATATAATCAGTAAAGTTATGATATAGGGTTAAGATAAGGTTGTGAGAGGGTTCTGTAAAGATTAATGCTTACCCTATTTCAGTTTAGCTCTTATCTGTTGATATTATAATGTTGTCTTGATGTTTTTATAGAATTCCTAAAGGCCTGTCTGAAAAGGTGTTCATTGAAACCACAGCAAAGCAGAATGATGCAAAGAATCTGCAACGGAAAGGTACTGCTAACTCAAGTTAATGCCAAATGTTTGTGTATCAAAAGACATGGCTGCTGCAACTGTGTATTTAATATAAAACAATCCACTTATTATTATTATTATTATTATATAAATGATCATTTTTTATTACATTTTTAAGCATTTTTGAAGAAGCATTGGGATTTTCATTTTTTTAATGTTAAAAAATCTCTTATGCTCACCAAGGCTTCCTTTGATTGATCAAAAATACAGTAAAAACAGTAATATTCTGAAATATAATTGCCATTTAAAATAACTTTTTGAATATATTTTCAAATTTAATTGATGTGATGGCATAGTTGGATTTTCAGCAGTCACCTTGTGTCAATGATTAGGGTTGTCTGGTGCTTGCAAAAAAGTGAGTAATGTTGGCGCTGGTAGCCTCATGGTTAGTGCGCCAACATACAGCGCAGTTGTGCTCACGGTGACCCGAGTTCGATTCCCGTCTTGCTGATCCCATTCCCCTCTCCCTTCCCAATGCTTTCCTGTCATCTCTCTACTGTCCTGTCCATTTCAAAGATAAAAGCCCGAAAATATAACTAAAAAAAAAGTAAGTAATGACACTCATCCTTTTTTGGTTTTCCAGCTGTGAATTTGGGTAAAAAGAGGAAAGCTGAAGATGAAGGGCCTGCACAGCCTACCAAACTCACATCTAAAGAGGTATGCACTATTCTCCCAGCTCAATCATCTTGATTCCTTACTCCAGACATCTCACATAAATTTGAGACCAAACTTATCTCCTTCTCTCTGTTGAACTTCTTCACCTCAACAGAAAAGAAGACTGGAGCGTGCCCAGAAAGTGAAGAAAGTGGGGGTCCGCTATTATGAAACACACAATGTCAAGAACAAGAATAAGAACAGAAAAATGCCCTTGGATAGCAAGAAAGCCAAACGAGCTAAGCGATAATACCTGGCCAGATACTCAGTCACATCAATCCCTGTTTCCAAAGCCATGTCGGTGGCTAGGTTGGAACATCTGGTGTGGAATCACGGTGATTTGTGAAAAAGTGAAGGTGCGATTGATCTCTGATACAATTGTTCCAGTGCACTTTATTCATACTGTGGCACCAGTCATCGTCCTGAACATTCTAACTACAGTCTGACAGCTAATTCATTTCAGTACTGTGCATTTTCAGCGCTTTTAACTTAAGATAATGTCCTGATTTTGCAGTGATGAAATGTGAATTATGTACCTGTGTATCTACATATGTTCTTTTGCATTTGTTTGGAGAAAAAAAAATCAATAAATACTCAAAACAGATGCTTTAATAAATGTTTTATTCATTAAAATGGTATGAGAGTAAGTGTATTATTATTCTAATAATATTTAGGCTTTATTCCTCAGGGTAATTATGCCCTCCAGTTGTGCCTAAAAAAATAAATGGTTGCATAAGACTCTGAAAAACAATCAGAAATCATGATTATGATTATGATTATCTCTGCTTTACCTTGAGTTGCTGATTAGTTCGTTTGAGGAACTGAACCTCTTCGGCATGCTTCTTTTCCTCAATTTCCCGCCGTTCTGCTTCCCGTCTCTCGATGGCTTCACATTTAGCCTTCTGCTCATTCAACAATCTCTCCAAATCTCGCTTCTCACTCTCCAACTCTAAAATCTACCAACAGTTTGTATCTCAGCAAGCAGAAAATGGTAATTTAATGTGTGCTTGTCAGGTCTTTCTTTAAAGGTTTTTTTTTTTTTGTCCATACAAACTCAGTGGGGACTAATGTTGCGTTGGACACCACTGACTTTCATTGTAAGTTCAAAATATATTTTGTGAGTATATGTAATAGTTTTTGTTTTCTGTTACTTAAGCCAACAAGTTGAACATGATTTGTTTTTGTTTTTTTATAGAAAATAATAGGTAAAATACAAGTTATTGTAAGTGTCAGTGTATAGGCTTAGTTTTGTAGCTTGGTTTATTTTTTTTTTATAAACAAACTTTATCTTTAGGATATAATTTTTATTATATGTATATACATTAAATGTACATCAAGTCATTTAGCAGACACTTATCCAAAGCAACTTTTATATATTTATATATATATATATATATATATATATATATATATATATAGGTTATAGTAAAATTATTTTAATTTATGTATAAAAAATGTAAGAAAAAAATTGAATTGCTTTCAATAATAATAATTTGCTGCAAATAACCTTGTTCTCCATGTCAGCCATTCCATGCTCTGCTTGAAGTGCTTTCCTCATGCCAAAGGCCACGCTGCTCTCGTACAGTGTTTGATAGGCAGCGATGGTCATGCGAATCTCATCTCTAACTTGCAGCAGCAGGAGGCCCCGCTCGGCACAGTTAATGGTGACCTGTCTGATTAACTCATCTGAGACATTTGAAAGGGGGAATGCCATGTGAATCTCAACAGCTATTAATATGACACTTCATTAGTAATATGTGTATTTTTACCGAAGCACTGAGAGTAGAGCTCCCTGCGCACAGGGCAGATGCCCGTCTCTCTGGCCTGCCTTCCCTGCAGGCTTCTGTCCAGCTGTTCTTGCAAATGAATAACGTCCATGCGTGTGCACGGAGCGCTGGACACCGGCTGCACCCACAACTGGTTGTCCTCCATCCATTCCCTGTAACAGAACCATTTGAAAGATTTATGCTATCTTTCAAAAGTTTGAGGTTGGTAAAAATTTAAAAAATGTCTTTTATGCCCACCAAGGGTGCATTTATTTGGTTAAAATATAAACAGTATCATGACATATTACTTCAATTTAAAACAGGTGTTTTATATTTTATTACATTTTAAAATGTATTCCTGTGATGGCAAAGCTGTATTTTCAGCAGTCATGACGCCAAGTGATCCTTCAGAAATCATTCTAATATGCAGATTTGGTTTTGAGGAAACTTTTTTTTTTTTAACATTGCTTATTATGTGGAAGGCATGATACATAAGCATTCAGAACAGTATTTATGTTCATTAGAAATCTTTTGTAATTTTATAGCTGTCAAACTTTTGAACTGTAATGAGACGTGATTAAACAAATATGCAACTATTTTGCGTATCCGCACCCAATTAAAGAAAATGTTTAACAAATATGCTAATAAACCTCTTATTTTATTTTACCTTGGTGGTAGAATGGCATTCAGGATCTCTTCGGTTTGCTGTTTGCTGGCATCCACTGAGGGGCTCTTGGGTTTGGGTGGAGGAGGGACTGGGCCGCTCTCTACCATCTGTTGGGGACTCACTTTCAAAGGGCGACTCTGAGTCAAATGTGAGACAACATATGAAAAACTAATGTTCAGTCTTCATTACAAGAACAAGGTATACTTTACGGTGGTTACAGGTTTGTTTTTATTTCTATAAGTTAACGTACATCCAAGAACTGTGCTTACCCTTGGAGACTTCCTCTCTGTATTCTTGCTCACCAACACCGGATAATCATACTTCAGCAAGGAGTCAGTCGGGAGAAGCATGCTTATAATGTGGAAGTCTCAAGAAAATATACAGGAATGTTTCAATTTCTGCGTTTTAGTATAAAGCTTTGGATGACTTCGTATAAGTTACCCGCGTAACGCTGCAAAAGTTTCGTTTTGTTGTTTCCCATTGCTATGACAACCGTTCTTTCCCATCACGCGGGTCAGTCCGTGAAAGTGAACCAAACTAATCTGGAGAAAATAATTATTATCATGAAATATTAAGTAATTTTCAAGTATTTTAAAAGAATTTACATACAAATATATTGCATTGTTCTATTTTTCTAATGTTTATGTTCTTAAACACGAGACAGAACTCGCCACTGGGTGGCAGGCTGTTAAAGCAAAAAGGCTATTAATGATATCATGTAATATGACTTTGAAGTGAATGTGCACATTTTACTGTTTACTTGTTTTTTTTTTTTTGTTTTTTTTTTTTTGTTTTTTGTTTTTTACTTATTCCGATTTTTTGGTTTTTAATTATTGTCCTCTAACACTTTTTTATTTTTTTTATTCCCCCTTTTCCATTGTATTTTGCTATTTACATTATTTAACCTGTTAACAATTGTAGCATGTTGTCCACAATATTAACATTTCTCTTGTTTCATTTATATATAAACACTATTAAAATTTGTATATTGAAGCTCTAAAGAAAGCGGAACTAAATTACTTTTTCAAAAAAAGGAGGGACACATTTCTTCAGCGTACAAGCTTCGAACCGGAAGTGTTCATGGAAGTTTCGTAAATGCGGTTTGAATCTGTTTTCATGCTTCCATTTGGTATGAAAGCCTCTTACTTTTTACGAAGCTAATAGGCAACCTTATTTCACAATGGATAACAGGAGACGACACAGAGAATCTCCTGTCCGGGATGTAAAGACAAAAATTAAGCAAGAAAAAGTGAGTCCGTCGCGGCCTTCGCGGGTCCGCCGATCCAGTTCAGGCTCCAGCCGAGGAAGCAGCAGCCCTCCACCGAGACGACGAGACAGCAGGTGAGCCCCCTGTACCTCACAGCCTGTTTATCTTCATGACAGCTCCGCAGAATAGAGAGATTGCGCCTATATTTTAATCTGGACATTCCATTAAAATACTGTAGTATGTGGGGATGATCAACAAGTCGTTGTATTTGTAGTCAGTAGTTTCATACAAGATGCTTTCTGAATTGTATTTGTAGATCACCTGTCAGAAGAAAGGAGAGGTCGCCAGCGAGGAGAGACCGTTCATCAGGCAGACAGCAGGAGAGGTCACCTCGACCCCGGAGAAGTAGAAGCCCACACCGCAGCACTGACGTTAGGATAAAGCGGGTATCCAGTTTTTGAGGATAAAACTGATACATATCAGCTTGTCTTAAGCTAACAAGTTACGCAATGGCATGAACTGACAAGAAAGCTGTTTTTAAAGGGGTTTAAAAGTACAGAGGGCTTTGGCTCAAAACTTATAGGGTCTTCCTGAGGAAACAAATTGCATTATAATATAGTTTGACTCTTGGATGTGTAGCAGGCCATATTATTTTGTTTAATTGTTATTGAAATACATTATTATTGCTGCTTTGTGTGTGTTAAATTGTTGATATTTTGGTATTTTAGTATATTCAATAAGCAAAATTATTGTTTTTGTTTACAAAATAAATATGTACAGTTACATTATGACATTATATATATGACCCTGGACCACAAAACCTGTCTTAAGTCGCTGGGGTATATTTGTAGCAATAGCCAAAAATACATTGTGTGGGCCAAAATTATCCATTTTTATTTTATGCCAAAAATCATTAGGATATTAAGTAAAGATCATGTTCCATGAAGATATTTAGTGAATTTTCTACCGTGAATATATCACAACTTAATTTTTTATCAGTAATATGCATTGCTAAGAACTTCATTTGGACAACTTTAAAGGTGATTTTCTCAGTGTTTTGATTTTTTTGCACCCTCCGATTCCATATTTTCAAATAGTTATATCTCAGCCAAATATTGTCAGATCCTAACAAACCATACATCAATGGGAAGCTTATTTATTCAGCTTTCAGATGATGTAGAAATCTAAATTTCAGAAAATTGACACTTATGACTGGTTTTGTGGTCCAAGGTCACATATATGTATGTGCACACAGTCCTTTAAATAATGTAATTTGCTTAATGCCGTTATTTATTTTTTTAACAACATTAATTGAGGTTTTATTTTCATTACAGGAGCAAGTTGATCACATATTAACTTGCCATAAGATGATAACATGATTCGTATTTAGTGTATTATTTTTATTTAATAGAAAATGAGTTAAAATGCTAGTTATTATATGCATGTCTCCATATAGTCTGTCACGTAGGCTTTCTTTGTAGTTTTAACAAATAATGTAAACTGTTGTTTACAGATATAATTGTTATAATTAAATATTATAAATACTGGATATTTTAATTAGATATGTATAAATTTATGTGTGTTAAGATACTTTGGAATATATATATATATATATATAATTTTTGAACTGCTTTTAGTAATATTTATTATTAAGTGGAGTGTGCTAAAACTTTGTTTTCATTACAGGAGCAAGATGATCACAGAGGATCTGAAAGTCACCGGCATCGTGAGAGAAGGGACGATTCAGATGATCGCAGGATGAAAAGGGAGGGAGAGCGGCCTCGGCAAAGAGAGCGAGACAGAGAACAGAACAGAAATAGGGCAAGAGAACGGGATGCCCACATACAACAGCAACAGCAGGCTGAGAGGGAACGGCATAATGAACGGCGGCGGGAGAATCGCCTCAGACAGGAGGCTCAGAGTGGCAGTGGTAATGAGGAGCATGAGTTTGGCGGTGAAAACACTGGCGATTCTGCACCTGCAGTGGACAAGGAAAAGCCCAACTTTGAACTATCAGGTGCCTTGGTGGAAGATACCAATACATTCAGGGGGGTGGTGATTAAGTATAATGAGCCTCCCGAGGCCAGGATCCCTAAACGAAGATGGCGTTTGTACCCTTTTAAGAATGACGAGCCGCTTCCAGTCATGTACATCCACAGACAGAGTGCGTATCTACTTGGACGACAGAGAAAGATTGCAGACATTCCTATCGACCACCCTTCGTGTTCCAAGCAGCATGCTGTTTTTCAGTACAGGTCAGAACAACAATAAAAGATATTTAGTAAATAGCTCACCTAAAAATGATAATTCTGTCATTATTTATTCTTCCTCATCTGTATGAATTTCTTTCTTCTGTTGATCACAAAAGAAGATATTTTATATGTTGGTAACCAAATAGTTTACAGTAGTAATTAACATCCATAGTATTTATTTATTTATTTTATTTTTTCAGAATATGAAAGTTAACACATTGTTGCTATTTTCACTACATTGCGACTTTAAAAATGTCAATAAACATAAAATTGAATTCAAGTGTTAATTTCTTCATAATGATTTAACTTTCGTCTCTCATCTCCAGATTAGTGGAGTTCACACGGGCGGACGGCACCATGGGCAGGAGAGTGAAGCCGTACATCATCGATCTGGGTTCTGGTAATGGAACCTACCTGAACAATCAGCGTATAGAACCTCAGCGTTACTATGAGCTCAAAGAGAAGGACGTGCTGAAGTTTGGCTTCAGCAGCAGAGAGTATGTCCTCCTTCATGAGTTCTCAGACACAGCCGAGGTTGACGCAAAGAAGGAGGAAGAAGAGGATGAAGGCCTGGATGAGTAGTTCTTGTCTCAATGTTTACCAAAGTTACCTGTTTTGGGCTGGACTCTTTTAAAGAGTTTCATCAGTAGGAACAGGACCAGCATGAATTTATTAATTCAGAATTTCCTTATGGACAATGAAAGAATCTTGCTTCAGCCTGCCCAAGTTGTCTGTATGACTCTATTCTCAGGTGGATAGTTTTGTATCCCATCAAACTGTGTACAGTGTTGTTCTTCAAAACAAGTGCTCAATGCCAGAACTAATTCATCTTCAAAAAAAAAAGCATATATATTTTGGATACTCTTGAAGTAGTGCAAATAATGTCCAGATTTGGTAACTGTAAATATACTGAATGTATTTGATGTGAGTGCTTGTTTCATGTCTTTTGTTTTGTAGTCTATGTGATTAGATACATTCTATGTCCTGGTTAGTTGAACCAGTCTTTTTTTGCGCCAACAGATTATCATCCTCATGGTTATGTAGACTCATCTGAATATTGCTATACAAAAGATGGCATCTTACTTTAGATATTTTCTGTTCTCTCACAGTACATTCATATTTGATTTTTAGATGTTTTGTATTGTAAAATAAAGATGGATAATAATGAATGTTGGCCTTTTGATTGACTGCACACAGAAGAGTAAATGAGGAAATCTGAAAGCGATAAACCAGACATTGTTTCTTTGTCGAATAATTATGTATGCAGTGAATTTAGTGTTATATATTTAATAATTAAGTCTACATTATTATAATAAGCTGTTATTTGGATTAAGCTATCACAATGTACACAGTGCTCGGAGCCACAAAGCTCACATTTTGTCCTTTAAATAATACATTTTCTTGGTAAAAAAAAAAAAAAGTTTCCTCCGATTTATAAAGTACAGTTCTGTAACGTTTATATATTCTCTAAGAAAAGACGCAAAGTCAATTTTGCGCGACTTTTATTTTGAAATCACGTACTTCCTGTTTCCGTCACGTTTATAGCGTCATGTTGCAGCGAAATAATTCACTGACTTCCAAAGGTTTGTGTATATGTGTTTTGTTATATGTATATTTGTTTTACGATATTAGATGTATTTGGTTTTACATATACATTAATTCTAGTTTAATTTGGTTTTGTCCTGTTTGTCTGAATGAGTTTGTTTACGGGTGCCTCTATTCCCAGACCGCGCAAATCTACAGTAACGTTCTGTTCTGTAGTAAGGATACTAATGAAAACGATCATCAATATTTAAGAATTAAATAAGTTACCATCACTTATTTTAAACTCCTTTTTATTCTTCAATGTTTCTTGAAGATGAAATGAAAATGAAAATTCCGTCGTCACACCATGTTGTTACGTGATTGTATTTTCCATGTATGTTATTCATACAACATAAAAAGAAAAACATGCTCAAGTTTTTTAACTTGGAAAAAATATATATATGTTTTCTCCTCTCTTTTAGATGTAGCCTAGTTTCTTCAGTTGCATAGTGGTGAACCTGCTTCATCATGACCTCGTCAAATCCTTCAAAACCAGCTCTACATTTTGGCCAGGTTGTGATTGGTCCACCTGGCTCAGGTAAAACCACTTACTGCCGGGGCATGCAAGAGTTCCTCAGCCACCTCGGGCGCAAGGTAGTCATTGTGAACCTGGATCCTGCTAATGAAGGTTTACCCTATCCGTGTGCCGTGGATATATCAGAGCTCGTCACTCTGGACGATGTGATGGACGGTCTAAAACTTGGCCCCAATGGTGGCCTTATCTATTCTATGGAATACTTAGAGGCAAATTTGGACTGGTTAGAGACCAAGCTGAAGCACCACCACGACTGCTACTTTCTTTTTGACTGCCCAGGTCAGGTGGAACTTTACACTCACCATAATTCGGTGAAGAATATATTTGCACAGATGTCAAAGTGGAATTTCAGGGTAAGTAGATGGTGAGAACGTTGAACTCCTCTTGTGATTTACTAAGATTCTAATTTCATCTGATATTGGCAGCTGACCGCAGTGCATCTGGTGGATTCCCATTATTGTGCTGATCCGGCCAAGTTCATCTCTGTACTGTGTACGTCTCTGTCCACCATGCTGCATGTTGAATTGCCACATGTCAATGTGCTCTCAAAAATGGACCTCATTGAGCAGTATGGCAAACTTGGTAAGATAATATAGTCCAGACTGGTGCAGAAATGTCTGATTTGTGGATGTACTTTAATATAATACCAACTCTTTTTTTTTTTTATAAGCATTCAATTTAGACTTCTACACTGAAGTTCTGGACTTGACGTATTTGGTGGAGCATCTTTCCTCAGACCCTTTCTTCAAAAAGTTTCACCGCCTGAATGTGAAGTTGGCTGAAGTGATCCAGGACTACAGCTTGGTGTCTTTTGTTCCTCTGAATGTGCAGGTTAGTGCTCACTTTTGTAATTGTAATGAAATGCATGCCTTTTTGTGGCATGATTTTTGACCAGTGTTATTTCCCTACAGGATAAGGAAAGCATGACTCAAGTTCTGAGAACTGTGGACAAAGCTAATGGCTACTGTTTTGGAGACCTGGAGGAGAGGAACCTGCAGGCCATGATGTCTGCTTCAGTTGGAGCAGACTTCCAGTTCAGCACGTATCCTTATCGTACTGCTTAGTTTTCTGTTTTTGTTGTTGTTAACACACTTCTGTTCATTTCTGCAGTCACATTGCTGAATTTTGATTGTCCTTAACCATTTTCCTCAGAACTCTTAGTGTGCAGGAGAAATACATGGAGGCCACTGGGAAAACTGTGGAGGATGTAGATATGGACTTGTAACCATTTTTATATTGATTAAAAAAAAAGTCAAATGAAAAAGCAATTTGCAGAGGTCTTATTTCACACATTCAAACACACTGCAGACACAGTTCCACAAATGAGCAAATAAAATAAATACAGGAAATAATAAATGTTTTTTGTTCCCCACATTGAAATTTGTGTATTCACAGAACAGTTGAAATGTTGTTTTTAAATTGAAATTTTATAGTAACAAGAATAGTCTTGAACTGGTGCTGTCAAACGATTAATCGCATCCAAAATATCCAAAAAAGTTTTTGTTTACATAATATATGTACTGTGCATATTTATTATGTATATATAAATACACACCCTTACAGTATATATATATATATATTGGAAATATTTACATGCTTATATATTTATATTCTTAGATTTTATGTTTTATATATATATATAAATATATTTAATATATAAACAACATATCTTTCTTAAATATATACATGCATGTGTTTGGATTTATATATATATATATATATACATATACACAGCACACACACATTATGTAAACAAAAACTTATTTTGGATGCGATTAATTGCAATTAATTGTTTGACAGCACTATCTTAAGATATCTTAAATACATAAAACACTTGTTTTCGATACATACATAAGCAATAATTACACAATTCATTGTATCAGATGGATTTTTGAAGTTAAATAATACACTATAAATCTTATTTTGTAATAAAAACTTATTTTGTTTGTTCTGTATCTAAGAAACAATGTTCTTATGTATCTAAGCAAAGTCCTGTTTGTCCACAGTGAAACTAAATCTCATTATTTCAGCTTGAGTTGCACTGATAGAAGGAAACTGAGAATGAGTGTTTTGGATTTCGTAGACCTGCAGCTTAATGTTTGAGCTTGAAAGATTTGATGCGTAAATAGGGTAATTAACTTTTAACAGCTTCTAAATGAGTGTGTAAGTGCAGTGGAGAGTATCACCACTAGAGGTCACTATCGTAACGGCTACGTGTTCACACAGTAGTCAGCTTTTCTTCGTTTACCACTGAATTTTGAAAAACTGCAGTTGCCTGAATTTTAAATCTGTGACCGAATTAGAGACAGTTTAAGGCCAATGAGACACTAAAATAACTAACAAACGATTGGCGTGCTTAAATGTGTGAAATTGGGGACAATTGAAAAGGGAATCAATTAACGCTGCTGGTTTTTATTATTTGGTACACCCTTGTAAAACAGTACATAAAGGTTCTGGTTTTGTTTTGTCGTTTACACGTTTTCTTTCCCGCTCTCTTGATACATGGCGCGTAATTTGCTAACTTGTGGCAGAGAACCTTTATTGAGCCGGAACACCTTTCCCATCATGTGTAGTCTGGACCTTGAAAAAGGCCTACTCACTCGCGGAGGAACACAGGAATGCATTGTACACGAAAGGGAGACATGACAACTATGTTAGATAGTGCTCGGTGTTTGTTGAACTTGTCTTTTTGGTCATGTTTTTCTTCCTAATATCAGTTAAATATGATCTAGTCATTTAAGCTTATGTATGAAAGTGCCAGAGCATCCCTCAGGAATAAATCTCCACAACAGTCACCTTAACACATACTTGTGCGAGCCACGGAAGTATTCCGGGAACCAGAAAGAAGTGCTTCGCCTCTTAGCGCACTCGGTTTGAGAACTGTGGAAAACGCGAAATGGATTAAGATCGTTATATTGCACTCTAAAAAACGCTTGTGACAGTCAGATGACTTAGTAACATTTAAATATAACTATATATGCTGCGATATACGTTCATAGACAGCTGAAAAAGAATGTTAAGAGATTATAATATTCTTGTAATTAGTGCACAAACAGGACTGCGCTATTCCACGGTGTATGTGTCATTAGAAATTCATGCGTTATCCATGTCAGTTTATAATCCAGTCCACATTTTAGTCGAATCTGCAGGGTAAAAACAGGAGGCAGACAGGGAATGGAGTTGGCAATGTGAAATCTGTTTCTGCTTTACAGGGTCTGAGTATGTGCAAGCTTGGCACTATATTTGCTCTAGGCATCATTTAGGGTGATAAAAGAAGTTTAGATTTTTTCAGTATGACAGGAGCTACTCGGTGTATTGCTATTACACTTAAAGAAATAGTAGAGTGTTTCTTTATTCAGTTATTTTTCTCAGTTTCCTTCTATTCAGGGGTATGATTTCATGATATTTGAATTCTGTTAACAAAAGAAATTCAAATACAATAAAGTTGACAGTGACACATTGTTGCAAATTTTAGAACAAAGATGCAATAAATATAGTGTAATTTGCTGGTTAGGGTTGTAGTATTGAATTTGCCTCCGATATTATACATACATTGTAGGCCACATGAAATCCTTGGAAGTTTCCCTCAAAATTTGAAAGAGTAGGCAATATGATGTGTTTATGTAAGTTGTATGGCAGGTATATAGAGTATGGCGTGTATATGTATATATATATATATATATATACACACACACACACACACATGCACATATATACAAGTTTTTTATAATATATATATATATATATATATATATATATATATATATATATATATATATATATATATATATATTTATTTATTTGTTTGAAATTGAGCTTCAAGCCAGAGTTTCCATAGTATTTCCTCAGGCAAATGATGTCACCATGAACATATATTTTTTATTGTTATGAATGTCATGAGTGTGTGCCAAACACACGATTATGCCCCAGTTATGGTTTTCCTATAGCTCTCTGGAGTGGTACTTCCTTCCCTAGCACACTTCAGAGAGTAATTTTGTGTGTGTGACGGCTGCCCAGCAACCTGCTGGCTGAGGACCAACTTCCTTGTGTCTGCTCTTGCTACTTTATGGATTCCCATGTGGGGGTGTGTCTGAGAACAAGGGATTGAATGAAACTCTGATTGAATGAAGGGCTCTGCTGAGCAGTTTCCTCCCTTTACCAGCAGTGTATACATGTGGCTTATTGGTGCACTGAGGGTCATGAAAGGGTTTGAATACACATGGTTTTGTTTACACAGAAAATGTGCCATACTTTGTACTCTGCCTCATTAAAACTGTTGACAAACAAGGACAGATGAAAGCCGTGCTTGTTTGGCTTTCATTTTTTCGCTTGGAAATCTCAGCAAAATCATTATATGTCTTCCAGATTTCATTCTCTCGCAGTAATTTTATGCAAGAAGCAGTCTTTAAAATGATATAATTTCGTGCCATTTAGAGAAGGATAACGTAAAATCTACAACTATTACATTTTCACTATTTAGCACAATTTATTGGATTTAATTAATTGTTGTCTCTACAAACAAATGTTAAGATTTACCATCTAAATATTCACTATGTGGATCTTTTACATGTCTACTTACAGTAAATATCGTAGTTCAAGACTGATTGGTGTTTTGTATTGATTGGCTTTCTTGTAGCTCAACTGGTAGATCTTGATGCTAGCAACGCCAAGGTCATGGGTTTGATTCCCATGGAATACTAATGCTGCCAAATTTATACATTGAATCAGGGTTATTGTTGTCAACTGAAACCATAGCAAAACGTTTTCATTACTTGAAATAAAATTAACATTAGCTAAAATAAAATAAAAATACTTATTGTCAGCTATATATTTCAACTAGTTACCATGGCTACATTTCTCATTACGGTCTAGCCTGAAGTACTAATTTAACTAAATCTAAAACTAATAAAAAACTATACAGACATATTTAAAAAGAAACAAAAAACCTGTAATAAAATGGCAAAACAACAAAATGAGTTAAAGTTGATCTAAATTTGCAATGAAAACGATTAAGTTACAATACTACTTGATAAAAGCATTTGCTGAAGGCATAAAATTAAAATTTGCTAATGTAACACTAAATAGTTATTTCATTAATATAGTATTATAAATATATGTAGCTCTGATAGTTCACTTTTCACAATGAATTCCATTATCTGTGCTAATTTGTTGTATAAAATAACATCATAATTTATATTCACGCCATCAATATTTGTATTATACTCCACCAAATATTTATAAAGATATAGATAATCTCACTCATCATTTTGACCATCAAAGGCTTCAAATATTTAACAAAGATGTTGGAGCTCCAAATCAAAGATATGAAACGCTATATAACAGCTCCAATAAATTATTTATTAATTTGATTTCCATATTCTTTGCTGTAAGATGAAATGTATATACATTTCACTGGGGAGAAATACATTTCCAAGATTCAACACACTGTTAAAAAGTGACAGAGAGAATCTCCCTACTTCACAGGACACAGGCAGAGTTGGCCAGCAATGCTAGCGGCTCTGCATTGCATTAAGGTTGTGCGCTGTGCTGCTCTGCCCATCCCCCATACTGAGATACCAAAGCAGAGTTGTGCTGCTTTTGCAAGCAGCAAAGCTTCAGCTCGAGTGAGAGGCAGGCAGGGAGAGAGGGGGTGGGGAGAGCAGAGAACGAGACGGTGTGTTATTCTCCTAAAAAGATATTTTTCCCCAGAGATCCTTTCTCTATCTCTTTTTAGATTCCAAACTGAACCACAGTATAAATAGATGGGCTTATTTTGTGATGATAATGTATTCTGCCTTTCAACCACTTTGTGTGGTTTATCTGATTTTCTTCTTTACTCGTGCTCTCTCCCTCCCTCTCGTTTTTCATTTTCACTTCCTGCTTGCAGACTAGCTCAACCCACCACCAACCCTCCCTTCTCTTACTTTCCTAACGCATTTCAATCAGCACAACCCCCTAAAACAGTGTTTCTCAACCGGTTTGACTGATCCAACACCGCGCCAAAACTGTTTTTCATGCGAAATGTATTGAGAAATGCATGTATAGGTCCTACTTTATGAAATGTATTAACATAACTTTGGGTAAAAGGCAAAATTTGCTATTTTAAAATGATTAAACCCCCACAGTCACACATAATCTGTATTTAACGTTGCCTGTAGCATATTTCATTTTATCTTGCATAGTTTTACGAAGATGTTGGCATATTCCTATTTAGGCCAGCTTCTACTAAGTGACAGATGAATTTGTACCAAAATACCAAACACACAGCGTGAAAAGATATGAG
This sequence comes from Acrossocheilus fasciatus, assembly GCA_036784905.1. Classification (NCBI taxonomy): domain Eukaryota; kingdom Metazoa; phylum Chordata; class Actinopteri; order Cypriniformes; family Cyprinidae; genus Acrossocheilus; species Acrossocheilus fasciatus. The sequence continues at coordinate 25,051,915 of CM071953.1, forward strand.
AAACATTTTCTTCTTCATTTTAAAAGTTTAATATATAAGCTATAAGATAAGATATTACAAAAAAAAAAAAGTATTTTATTATCCTATCTTTATTCACTACACACGCATATGGTCAAAATGCATGTCTTTATAGAAATTTTGCATTGTTTCTTATCGTAGTTACCTAAACCATGGGATTTTAGATACACACATTAACATTTATTTAACCAGGCAAGTCAAAAATCAACCTCTTCAACACCAGGCATAGGCCTACATACACATACAAAACAGAATTTATATTCATGTAGGCCTACAATGTGTTGTCTATCCATTTTTCTAACAGCCCTTTTTAGGGTTGAAAGCAAAGTAGGTGTGTGTGTGTGTGTTTGCAGACTTTGGTATTTTATAGGCAGTGCAACAGCAAAACCAGTAAGACAAGCTTACTTCATGGAGAGACTGCATGCAACTAATGCAATCGTAATGTCTGGCTATATGGTTTCATTCAGTTCACTCCAGCCACAGTTTTCCCACCAAAATCTGTTCGAGGAGCAGTTTTCAACCCTGCCGTTATGCAACGTCAATTTAACACCCCCCTCTACCCAGCCCCCCTTCTCTGAATCCATTCCGCACTCGAGGAGAGTCCGAGCCATGTTTTACTGCTCTCAGCGCACCTCGGTAAAATGGCTGTATCTAAGTGAGCCTCGTGCTGGTGTGATCCGTTCCTCGGCTGTAGTCTACTTCTGCAACAGAACCCCCACAAATTCCGTGTCGGTTAAATTTCATTTCCCGGGAACTCGGTGCGAGAGAGTCTAAAAAACGGAGCCGACGGTGGAGTCCGGATTCGGTCCGGCGTAAGGGGTGGGGATGAGTCGGGACACGGGTAAATTGTTGTAAAACTATTGTATTTACATTCAATGTTTCGCGTTTGATTGTGACCGACTCGCCGAGAGGGAGAGGGGGGGGGATCATGGCCGCTCAGGTCGCCAGCGCTACCTCTCTCAACACCAGCCCGCCTTCCGAGCTGAAAAAACCGGATCGAGACCCAAAGGAGGAGTCGGTACCGGGGGAGAAGCAGCAGGAAAATAAGGAGCCGGGACTCGAGAGCGGATCTCCGGCTCGCGGGGAACTGCAGGACCGGGCCGATGTGGGAAATGCTGGGGGAGGAGGGGAGTCGGAGATGAAAAACGGCAACGTGAATCCGACGAGGGTGAACAATAATCAAAATGAGAACACCGGACCGGAGGGGAACAACCACCCCGGGATGGTACACCATCACGCGCCCGGGTTTCAGCCCGCTTCCTATAGCTACGCGCACTACGGCCGGGCCCCTTTTCATCAACATGGCGGACAACAAAGCCCTGGCATGGCAGCTGCAGCGGGGCCAGGCGCGCTGTCGAGCAGCATGATGGACCCCTATCAGCCCAACTCCCACGATCACGGCTTCCCGAACCACCAGTACAACAGCTACAGTCCGTTCGGGAACCGAAGCCCGTACCCGGGCCAGGGCTACGGCATGAACTCTCCGCGCAGCGCTCCTCAAGCCCAGGCGGTAGGGGGGCAGTCAGCCAAGCAGCAGCAGCCAGCAGCGGCTGCATCTTACAGCAATCAGCGGTATAACATGGGAAACCCGCAGCCTACATCCACCCCGACTCTCAACCAGCTCCTCACCTCACCGAGCGGTGCCCGGGGCTACCCGAATTACCCGCCGAGCGACTACAGCGGTCAGGACGGTGCTAAGGGACCAGCAGATATGGGCAGCAGCAGCGGGCAGTACGGTGGGGGCCATCCGGGTTGGCAACAAAGGACCCATCACCCGCAACCCATGAGTCCTGGAAGTACCGGGCAGCCCCTGGGAAGAAACCAGGTAAAATTACAACCCTATTGCCTTTGAAAACGGCCTCTCTCTCGCTTTGCTCAAGTCATATGAGTGGTTGAAACGCACTGTGCTAGCTATTGTCTGAGCAAGAGACTCTATAAAATGGCTGCCTGCTTGGTTTTTCATAGCAGCTCATGCCTTTACTGCTTATATTCAGTTAAAATAACGAAACTTTCCAAAAGCCGCAAGCTTCGTGGCTGGACTTGTGTTGTGAGATGAAAACTGTTGCCTATTATTGCTGGAGTTGAAGGTAGATCTCCGATTGAAAATGCGTATTTAGCTCAGGCTGCTTCTCCACCAAGAAGGCTTAAACGCATTTAGCTTTTCCCTCATAGGCCTTTCTGTGTTCTATATATGCTTTAATGTTCTGTACATACATCTAATATGCAATATTTAGCCGGTTGGTGTGGTGTTTGTCAGTTCTGATGTTAATTAGGAGAGTGATTAACATAATATTAGCGGATGTTTCGTGTGGAAAAACCCGTCTTGTGTAAACCGATACGTGAGTGTCACACTTCTACAGTAGAGAAACATATGCTGATTATCCTCATTTTGGTCTAAAATGTATTTAAGCACGCTTTAAAGGGACGTTACTAGTACATTTGATGAGGAAAAGCTTCGTTTTTAAAGCGTGGACTCAATTGAATGTCGGTCTGTGTGCGCGCAGCTTGTAAACACAAGCCCAGTGATTTGAGTAAGTGCAGATTGGTTTGCAGTGGGATTTGAATTGTGGAGGTAAAATCCTCCTGTCAAAGGCAGGAGACAGTTGGTCTTGGGTTGACATGCTCGCTGAGATCTGATTGGCTCTGCATCCTGTGCTCTTGGCCATTTATAATTGCATATGATGTAACACTGAAACACTTGCTGATTAGTTCATGTTGCTCACCTCCCTCACTCTTTCAGTAGTGCATTGTGTATATATAAAATAAACATTGGCTAATGCTTTTAAGATGAATTCTACATATTGGACAAATAGGAGTTTATTAATTTAATAAGTGAGGGTTATATTCAGACATTGATACTTTTAACAGAATGTTGTCAGTGGATGTTTCAACATGCGATTATATATGCAAATAATATATAAAGGATGTATGGAGGTCCTCTCTTTTTTATATACAGGGCAATACAATACACATTTTTGCAGATTTTATTCAAAGAATGTCAATAATAAAATGTGTGATTGGAAACTGGTTTCAAGTCACTTGTCGACTGGGAATCTTTAGTGCGTTTTTGAAGTTTCGTTTATTGAAGACACTTGAATAGTCTGTCTCTTATTTCTCTAGGCTGTTGGATATTGAGCGTTAAAATCTTTTTGAATTCTCCCTGATTCATGCCAGTTGTTTACAGTATGATGTTGTGCACTGTTTCCTGTCTGGTCATTCTCTGCATGCTAAATGCTTGTTCATGTGGTGCCTATCATGATTGTTTGTCTTGGATATGTCCAAACACTTTTAAGTGCAATTTCAAGGTTGAACAACATCTGTTTACCACCGTTAACTTACTTTATCATACTGGTTTGAGGCTACATGTGCTTCAGTTTTGTCGCTGTGCAAACTGTGCATCTGATAAGGGGATTGAAAGTCGGTTTGCAAGTTTTCCTTTTGGCCTTGAATTTCTTATTTATATTTTGTTTATTCTTATTTATTCTTGCTTTAAAGTTTTCTTTATTAATAACAACATGAGACTGTGAAATGAGAACCTGTGGAAAAAATAGTTTTTATATACCAGAATCTCAACTTGTTTTATTTAACTTTCTTAAAATTTGAGAATTATTCCTTTTTGTTTACAACATTAGGATCTCTATGGGATTGTTTTTTGAACACCATACCATTCAAAAGTTTGTCAGTTGATTTGATTTGATTTTTTTTGTTCACAAAGGTGGCATTTATTTGATCAATTTCAGTAGAAACTTTTTTTTTTTTTTAATTTTTATTTTTAAATGTGATTTTATTCCTGTGATGGCAAAGCTGAATTTTCAGCAGCCATTACTTCAGTCTTCAGTGTCACATGATCCTTCAGAAATCATTCTAATATGCTGATATGGTGCTCAAGAAACATTTCTTATCATTGTAGAAAACAGTTGTGTGGCAGCTGTGGCTTCATATTTTTAATGGAAATTGTGATACTTTTTTTTTTTTGGAGGGGGATTCTGTGAATAAAAATTTCAAAAGAGCAGCATTTCGATTGTTTTCACGACGCTATAAAAGTACTTACTGTCACTTTTGATCAATTTAATGTCACCTTGCTAAATAAAACTTACTGACTCCAAACAGTAATGTAGGTCTTTTAGTTTTTGTACAGAACTTCTTGGTTATTAATTATATTAGCTTAATAGATTCATTTTGATGTAGCTTTGAACTTTCTCCTATAATTACGTTTTATTTAATCTCAGACAGAGTTGTGCTTACTGCAGCATCTGAATGCCGTCCTGCCTTCAGTCTTCTGGTGTCCACCCCATCCCCCCATGGCCAATCACAGCGCCCGTCCAGCAGCCTCTCCTGCCAAGGGAGCCCTCACTTTATCTTATGCAGATTAGCCATGTGCTGCTTTTATTTATTTTATTTTTCCATTCGGACACTGGAAAATGTCAAGAGCAGCTTGCCCTCAGTCGTTTCACACTGTAGAGCGTTTACAGCCGTAGACTTCCTTTCAAGGTTTGAACTCAAGCCAGATTCTAAACGAGCCTCCAAGATATTAGACAGACATCGTAGAGGAGGTTTCACTGGTCCAAACAGGATAGGATGACACGGTGTACTTTCTTGTTTTGTTATGTTTTAATGTTGTGTAATGATGTTTAAGCTTTGGTCGTGTTTGAGTCAGTGCCCATCTGAAGAACAGATGATTGTGCCATTCATTTTTCCACTAGACAAAATGATACATAAAAAAGACTAAACAAAGGGTCATTTGAAAGAGTTGACTGACATTTGAATGTCTTCAATTTGGTTTCTAGTTTTGCCTCCATCAGTTTAACACTTTATATCAACGTGGATTTCATATGTCAATGTAACACTTGAATAGGCAGACAGAATATGCATGAATGCGTCATTTGTACATTGTCATTTGACATTTTAAAACCAAAATCATTTTTTTTTTTTTTTTTTTTTTGTATGTTCTGGGTCATCAGATACAAAGATGGAAAGAAGGACTTCGTGATATCAATGTGAGACTTGAAAGTGATCTGAATATGTGGACTTTCCAAGTGCATTTATGGTGGTTAAAGTTGCGTTGCTCATCTGTCTTCTAAATAGAATTTACAATAGTTAAAGCAAAAGATCAGTTTAATACAACGATTCATCCATTGCTTAATGAACTCAAAGATATTTTATTAAAGTGATGATTATCACCTGAAGCTTGATTATCATAATCGTACCAGCAGCATGATATTCAAAATAAATATTGAAATTTTATAGATATGTAGTGTATAATAGTATCTGGGCAATGTCGCTAAATATGTCTTGCTTTTTCAGCCTTCTGATGATGTTTTATGCATAAAATTATATCAAATATCAGAGACACCTTTAAAACCTCTTTCATAACACTCATACTTGGAGTTACAAAAAGGATTATGTTTTAATGATACATTCTTTAGGAAAGTTGCTAATTAAGAAAAACTTTTTACAGTCATCACCATATTCACAAAGTTATTTTATTTTAGATAATATTCAACATATCACCCAACAATATATTTTCACTTAATGTAGTATGATATAAACTACTGAGTACATAAATTCTGTACTCATACAGTTAAAAAATGTAATAAAAAAATATTATTACGTTTAAACATTTAAAATGACTGCTTTCTATTTTTATATTTAAAATGTATTCCTGTGATGGCAAAGCTGAATTTTCAGCAGCTGTTACTTCAGAGTCACAAGATTCTTCAGAAATCATTCTAGTATGCTGATTTGCTGCTTAAACATTTCTTCTCAATGTTAAAAACAGTTGTGAAACTTGTGTAAACTATGAAGCATTTTTGAGGGTTCTTTGAATAGAAATCTTTTAGCATTTATATACAAACTTTTGTAACCTTGTAAATGACTTTACTGTCACTTTTGATCAGTTTAATGCATCCTTGATGAATACAAGTATTAATTTCTTTCAAAAACCAATCTTACTGACCCCAAAATTTTGATCTGCATTTAGATATCGTATTTTGTGTCGGTGAACACTGGAGAGGAGCTCATTTGGCTGCTTGGTAAATTTATTAAGCTGACCTTCAGGATTTCATTTTTGCATTATTTTACAATCATGAAACAACAGTGGACAATATGTATGAAAGTATACTTAATATTTCATGCTTCAGAGTGTTGTTTTTGAATGTACATGGAGAATTATGATAGAAAAGACAGCATACAGTTATTTCTCTCTGCGGGTCAGTTTTGTTCTCAAGTACATCAAGTTGAAATGTAAGTATGTAACTAGTATGAAATACTGTACTTGAATGCAACATAAGCATTTAAAATGCAACCATTTTTAACCTGGAGCAGAACAGGATGCAGACTCATTGCAGTGCAGCCATTATAAGGATGCTAATTTAATTAACATTTACTTAATATTTAAAAAGTGTTTAATACACACAGTGAAAATAAATGTTTAAGGACACACACGAATATTATCAACTGCATGTGCATGCAATAGAATTGTCATCGCTTGTGGGTAATGAAGTTAAGCTTCTAAAAGGAAAATAAAGACTTGGGTCTGTATTTTTAAATTTCAAGTGTTAGCAAGCGATGTTTGAATCAGTCAGATTGTCTATGCGAAAGACTACATAAGCTGATGCAATTAATATAGTGCCATGTTCTGCAAATATCAGAATTGAATGCTGCAAACTTGCTGTATTTTGTTGTCCATCAGTGTTTGTGCAGTTGTTATTTGTTAGTTTACAACGAAATGACTTGTATTCCAGCTCCAATATTTACGTGACCCCCCCCTCATCTTGGCCTTCTATGCTCCAGCGTTCATCTCATTGCAAGTCAAGCTGGACCTCTCCTCTCATGTCATTAAGCCCTGTGTCATTCATTCGGTGCCAAGATTGCCGTCTTTTTCCGAAAAAAGGAAAAGCTGGCTTGGCCGAGGCTCAAGCAGAGCTACAGCTGGGATGTGTTAAATATTCGGCAGACTGCCCTCCATTTGAAATGAGTTATATATAGCACTGTTGACTTCCTTAACTAAGGCTGAGCAAGGTAACGGTCAGGTTAATAACCGTGGGAATCGGCAGCAGAGGGTTATTTGCTGTCTCTCTTTTTCCTTCTCCTTTTTCCACTATCGTTTCCCCCCTCTGGCTGTTCTCTCTCTTCTTCTCTTGTGGTTTCTTGCATTTTTATTCTGTCCTTGCTATTCTTTCATTCCACCCTGGCTTTTTAAAATCAAATTCTCAAGTGTGGGAGTGCAGTAGTACAGAATAATGGTTTGATTTAATGGTTTTGGAAAATGTGTCCTTGAGTTTTTAAAAAGCTTTGTAGATGTCTTTGTGTGAAACTCAGTTTATGCTTTTCTGTCATTTATCTGTGAGATACCTTTGCTCAAACCACTTTGTCACTCTCGTTCCACAGACTCCAGGCTCCATGGATCAAATGGGGAAAATGCGTGGTCAGCCTTATGGGTCGGGCGGGCCTTATTCCCAGCAGCCCCATCAAGGGCCTCCTCCGGGGCCCCAGCAGGGGCCTGCTTACCCAGGCCAGGGCTACGGCCCCCCTGGCCCTCAGAGATACCCTATGGGCATGCAGGGACGTATGCAGTACGGCCAGCAGGTCAGTGATCTTTCTCAGTGTTTTAAGGGTTCACGGTTTGAATATGCTGCACTGTTGTAGTTAAATGAGTGAATATCCTGGTAATTATAAGTTGTGAAGCTAATAATGCTTTTTTTAACCTATTGCAATGTGTTTTCTCATTTGATCAGAGGTAGGGTTTTAAAGTTAGTTTAGCAGCATAGATACACAGACACTGTTTTCAAAGAAGAAGGTTCAAGGTAAAAAACAAAAAAAACTTTTGTATAAAGTCAGGTTGCTTGTCAGGTAGTTTAACACGAATAATATTAACACTGATACATGAAGAAAATTCTATAGTAGTAATTCATTATTTTTATTAACAATTCAAGATGTGATATTACTGTAAGACCATTATTATCTTTGACCTTAACCTGTAATTCTATAATTTAATAACTTCAATTTAACATTGTTTTACAGTGTGGTTATGCTCCAAATATTACCTGAATATCTTATGTTTAAATTTCAGAATGCACCATCTTTTGCAAAAACAAAGAAAAACAAAAAAAACAATGAATGAGAATTATATTAATGTGAAGTAGAAAGATTTTTTTGGGGCTTTAATTTTTGGGTTAAATCACAGTGTATCATAGTGTTTGGTGTTACAAAGCTTGGCAAAAATAGCAACGTGTAGCATATTGTGTCCCAGGTATCATGGGATCTTTAGCCATTCCTAGCCTTAATAAATAATTACAAATGTGATGCTGGACAAGGTCACACTTTCTGGTACAATAGCTACATTTTATCCTTGTCTTATTATTTAGGGAATAGGAAGGATAAAAAGTCGTTGGGCTGTGTACAGGTATATTTTGTACGGGTTATAATAAAACCCATCTGGTATCTTTTAGCAATAAACTTTCTGTCCCAGTTTTAATATTAAATATTATTTATATAAATTCATATTAACAATAACATGGAATTCTAAAACTGTCATTTTCAGTGCATAGAAGAGTCGTGGAAATTTCTGATGTTGAAATATCAGTTTTCTATTAATGCTGAGTGCTAAAAACCTTGAGCTTTAAATGTCAGGACGATTTTACTTTCTTACTGATAACATTTTGTACATTTTTAAAAAGTAGCAATTTTAAACTATGAATTCTCATCCTTTAATCAAGAACAAACTGGAAAAGTAATGGAAATTCAAGAAGTCTGCTTTTATAAGGCTTAATATAACACAAATTGCTTCAAAGCAGGTATACAGTAATGAACAGGAAAAACAATGTCAGTGTCACAAATTCATTTGTCAAAGGAAGTGGGAGCCTTGTCTGTAGCATGTCAATAAAAATAACTTGTCTTTTTGTATATTTATCCACATGATATAAATCAGTGTGGGAAATACCATGAGTGTAATGATCTACTTGTTTGCACAGATGCCATCATATGGACAGCAGGGACCAGGGGGTTATGTGCAGCAGGGGCAGCAGCCCTATTACGGCCAGCACGGTCAGGGGCCTCACTCGGGCCAGCAGCAGTCGCCATACCCTGGGCCTTCCCCTGGGCAACCAGGAGGTCAGGGACCTTATTCACAGCAACCTCATGGCCCCCAGTCATCTGGCCCACACGGACAGGCTGGCCCTCCTTACCAACAACCCCACATGCCCCAGCAGCCACAGGGGCAGATGACCGGCCCTTCACCGGGCCCGTCGCAGTCCCCGTACTCGCAGTCCTCGGCGCCACCCCAGGCCAGCCAATCTCCCTATCCACAGCAACAGGTGCCTCAGTCCCAGCCCTCGCAGCAGGGGAGCTCCCAGGCTCCTCCTGCATCCCAACCCAGTTACCCTCCTGCCCAAGGCCCCCAACAACAACAACAGCAGCAGCAGCCACCGCCAACATCACAGCAGCCACCGCAGACGCCCACACCTGCTTCTCAGCCGCCTGCGGGACACGGACAGATGCCACAGGGACAGCCCTCATCGTACTCCCAGAATCCCCCACAACAACAACAACAGCAACAACAACAGCAGCAGCAGCAGCAGCAGCAACAATCGCCGTATCAGCGTTTTCCACCCCCTCCTCAGGTAACTTAAGCTTTCGGCTTTCATATTAATGTGGTGGTTCAGGGTGGATAAAAATTAGATAATGAAAGTGAGAGTTACTGAGATCGACTGTCACCAGTTCTAAACTATAGGTAAAGCTTTGCAACGAAATTTAGTTAATGCATTACGTGTCAGTAATTAACAATGATCAACACTGTTACATTATTATCATTAGGTAATGTTAATCAGCATTAGCATATTAGAATAAGTTTTCAAGGATCATGTGACACTGAAGACTGGAGTAATGAAAATTGCTGATGAAAATTCAGCTTTTTGATCACTGGAATTAATTGCATTTTAAAAATAAAGACAATAGAAAGCAATATAGAACACAGTTATTGTGAATTGTAAAAATATTTAACTGTTTATAAGATAAATGCAGTCTTAGTGAGCAGAAGAGACTTTGTTTAAAAGCAAAAAACATCTGACTCCACAGTAATGTCTTATTTTCTTTTAATAATAATGTATTATGGAACATTAATTAACAGTGAACATTTATGAATTCACTTAATCGAAAAAAAAAATGAAATGGTTGTTCATTGTTAGCTTAAACCTAATGCATTAACTAATGTTAACAAATTTAATCTTGTTGTAAAGTGTTATTTAAGTATCTGCCGAATAACATGTAAATATATGCATTTTCTACACTGGATGGTGTTTTTAATCCCGTTTATTTCTGAACATATGCAAATTTAAAGGTGGGATGTTAATAGCATGTTTAATATTCACTTTGTGTGTTTGAACTAAATTGGATGACTGCTTTTGTTTGAAGTCTGGAATGCATTTCATTTCACAGTGCCACCACATTTACAGACTCGTACGGTAATAAAAGCAGTATTGTAACTGGTTATTCTTAAGTACAAAAACAGAAACTTGTATTACTAACAGTGAAACTGACCTAAACCCCGCATGTAATATTTGAAAGCAAAAACATCTATATATGCGTCCACTGTCCTAAATACCAACTTCGACTGACCTGGGCTGCCTCCCCCCCCCCACAGGAGATTTCCCAGGAGTCTTTTAGCTCCCAGTCCAGCGCTCCCCCCTCCGGTCCGCCTCTGGCATCGAAGAGCAGCACAGAGGACATGCAGGGCAGACCCTCCAGTCTACCAGTGAGTCTGACACTTTCATTTCACACAAGCTGTTGACTGCGTCCAACCGCATTTAAAAATGCATTGTGAATTTGACAGATTCACGAGTGTGCAATCAAGTTGTTTCAGTCAAACGCTATTTTTATGTTGACTTTTAGTTCGAGGTAATTAGCTTGAAGATGTGAGCATAATTCAGCCTCAGCTGCACCTTTATCTCTGGAGTGATTATGTAGGACCTTTGGGGTTGTTGCTAAATGAAGAACTTCATGTGGTCTGTCACGGAAATATATGCCGTCGGTTCTCTCTCTACCTTTTTTTTGTGCTCTCCATGTGAATTCTGCTTCTCTGTCTCCGAGATTTAATTGCATTTGAGTGTGTGTTATGACCTGCGAGACTGTGTCTGAAAAGGACACATGGAGAGACACCCAGCTGCGCTGACTCAGCACACGTGCAGCCGACTGCCGTAGCTATGGCAACCTCAGGGACGCTGTGATCTCACTTTTTTTCCCCCCCTCCTAGATGAGATAAATAAGGCCAGCAGCCTCTGGCTGTGTGATTGTATGTGTACGAGAGCACTTGAGTGTGTGTGTGTGTGTGTGTGTCCTAGAGAGGAAAAAAAACTGTGCCAGAGTTCATTGTTGCCGAGTGGAAGAAGCTGTCACCAGGAGATTTATTCTAAAGAAGAAGAAAAGTTTTTGTGGTATTATTAAATCTTGCTATTGTGCTGCTGATTTAATTTTATTTATTTTTTTTACGGACTGTTTTTTATTTTTGTGAGTGAGTCCTTGGGCTTATTTTCAGTACAGAATATCTATCTTGCCTTGGCCTAACAATTAAGCAACAAACCTTATCCAAAGCCTCCAAGACACATTTGTGATTCCGAGTGTGGATTCATTTTTTAGCGAAATTCTTTGCTGATTGGATAGGAAAATGTTAGTAAAATAAAGATAATGCCATGAAGAGTTCTTTGAGACAGCTGACAGCTTCGTTTTTAAATCCCTAGCAGAAATGCTGGAATACCAAATGATAACACCAGCTGAGCCTGTTTTTTTGTTTGTTTGTTTTTTTGTCTTTTTCTCTTCTATTTGTGTTTTTGTCTTTCTATGGGAGCACACATTATTTTATTCCCCCAGGTATGTTCATATTTGCAGTGCATGTAATGGAAATAACCATGCATTTTCTAAATCTTACTGTGACATTCATTTTTCAAAATTATAATTTTTTTTTTCATCTTAATGTCATAACTCAACCTTTCAGTGAAATGAGACTTCTCTCTGGTGACACTTACCAGACTCCAACCATTTAGTCTGCTTAAACCAGAGCTCACATTCAGATCTGCCATTCTTCTAATGAACCATCATTGGATAGTCTCCGCCCTACTTTTTTTCTTCTTTTCCAAAAAATCAGAGGAAAAGATACTACTTCCGTTACATTCCGACTCCCATCTTAGATTTTTCTGACCTTCTCTCTACGGTTCTCTTTGCTTAGGACCTATCTGGTTCAATCGATGACCTGCCTACTGGTACGGAGGGTGCTTTGAGCCCTGGAGTCAGCACATCTGGAGTATCCAGCAGTCAAGGGGAACAGAGCAATCCAGCACAGTCACCCTTCTCCCCTCACACTTCTCCCCCGGTGGGCTCTCCTGCCAGCGCCTCAGCATCTCGTTCCGGGCCACTGTCCCCTGCCACGATGCCAGGTAGGGCTTAATACACCTTAAATTATTTTTAAATGTGTTCACAGCAGTCATCAGGAAGATGGTTTGGAATCGTTACAAATATTAAATATTAAGAATATTTTGTGGCACCAATTGCAATCTTTTTTTTCTTTTTTTTTTGAGCATATGGCATGAGTTTGTGGTTTGACTACCAGTTTATCCTGACTAATGGAAAATGGTGGAGTGCTTGAAACATTTAAATTTAAACTATTTGAATTTAAAATATAAAAAAAAAAAAAATGTTCAAGTTATAGAATGTTATACAATTTTTATTTGTTTAACCACATTTGAATTTCTCATTTTTAGGGAACCAGATGCCTCCCCGCCCTTCAAGTGGACAGTCTGATGGAATGATGCACCCTTCAATGAATCAACCTGGCATTGGCCAAGAAAGAGGTAACTCAGTCTGTATAATTTGAAAAAGACAGCTCTCTTTTTATTTATTGGATCAACACATTAATCTTGTTGTCTGCACAGGATATATGCAGAGAAACCCTCAGATGGCACCCTATGGGTCTCCACAGTCTAGCTCTGCATTGTCTCCTCGTCAGTCGTCTGGAGGCCAGGTGCATGCTGGAATGGTCCCTTATCAGCAGAACAACTCTATGGCAAACTATGGGCCTCAAGGTGGTCAATATGGCCCACAGAGTAAGTGGCTCAGTGGTAACAGCGACTTTAATTTAATGTAAAGCATATCTTATAAATTAGGGCAATTAAGAAAAATGTACATTTGAAAAAATAAGTCCCTTGTTGAGAGAAGTTATTGTAGTGGAGGTGCAGATATTGGGCTTTTATCTTTCTCTTCTTGCTGTCCCTCCAAATCCTTCTCACTCTCCCTCTTTTTCTCTCTGTGCGACCAGTGGATCACAGTGTGGTTATTTTTAGCGTCAGTGAAAAAAAGGAAGTTGACGTAGCATGGCTCACGTCAGTTGAGCAGCTACAGTGACTGTGGGTTACAGCAACGCTACATGCTGCTAAAACACTCAAGGGCCTGGAAGTCTCTTAACAAGCCCACCAATGAGGCAACTATACCCCAACTCATTCGGCCAATGCTAATTGTTAATTGCTAATACTGTTGTGGTGTTCAGACTTTTTGTTTCATTCGCAAATTGTAGTTGGGATAAGATTTCTTATTAAACCTGTTTTATTTCTCTCTACAGAAAGATGCAGCATAAGCAATATGGTGTTTTGATTAACTGAACTGCTTTTATTGTCATTGTGTAACTATTATTAATTTAGCATTATGTCGGTTTGTTTTGCATTTCTATGCATGCATGTATTTTAAAACGGTACTGTACTTATTTTTCACAATCGTGGAAACTTTGTATCAAATTACAACTGCCTTTCTTCCTCTTCAGGTTACCCCAGGCAGCCTGGTTACAGTGGCATGCCTAATGCCAATTACCCAGGCCCTGGCATGGGTGGATCCATGAACCCTATGTCTGGACAAGGAGGAGGGCCAATGTTTGCTGGCATGCCGGCTGGGAGGATGCCTCATGGACAGATGGGTGCACGTCCCTATGGCCCCAACATTGGTCCCAACATGAGTCCCAATATGGGTCCTAATATGGGCAGCATGCCCCCTCAAGTGGGAACCGGGATGTGCCCACCTCCAGGCCTCAACAGAAAGCCACAGGATGCTGCATCAATGCAGCATGGACCCGCCAACTCAATACACAACAGGTACACAAGAACTGAAATTCAACTGAAGTTGTGCATTATCATTGTTCTGTAACACATGTCTGATTTGTTAGCCTTTTCTCTTTTTTAAATACAAACTAGATCCAATCAGGTAATTTGAAGTTAAATGTGTTTTGCCTCACAGGCTACCAGGTTACCCCAGTATGTCTTCTGGTCCCGGTATGATGGGCTCAGGACCTCCATATGGCCCTTCCATGAACAACATGCCTGGAATGATGAATACCCAGGGTTCACCCTACCCTATGGGTGGTAACATGGCTAACAACACTAGTGGTAAGATAATAAAAAAAATTACAAAAAAAATAACCTCGCTGAAGTCATTTTTACCTGCCAGGTCACAATCATGGTTAATGTATCTGTTTTTCTCTTAGGCATGTCCCCTGGTCCGGACTTTGGTATGGATGGGAAACTTAACCAAGCCCAGAAAATAAATAACAAAGTTGAGGGGACGCCCAAGACAGAATCAAAATCCAAGGTTTGCTTAACATTTAGATAGAAGTGTAATGTCTTTACATCAGAAATCTGTCAACCTTTTTTGCACTTCCTGTTTAATTCCTTTTATATGAACTGCTTCTGCCTAGAAATCAAGTTCCTCCACGACAACCAATGAGAAGATCACTCGGTTGTATGAGCTAGGCCCAGAGCCAGAAAGAAAGATGTGGGTAGACCGTTACTTAGCTTTCATAGAAGAAAAAGCCATGGGCATGAGTAACCTGCCAGCTGTGGGACGCAAGCCCCTTGATCTCTTCCGCCTCTACGTGTCTGTCAAGGAGATTGGAGGTCTTACACAGGTATGTTCAAGTTGTCCATACACATTAAGGTAATGTTGAAGGTCTCAGCTCATTTTCTCTCAAGGGTGTTTGCTTATATCCTTTGGTGTCCTTGTAATTGCAGGTTAATAAGAACAAAAAATGGAGGGAGCTGGCCACAAATCTGAACGTGGGGACTTCCAGCAGTGCTGCCAGCTCTCTGAAAAAGCAGTACATTCAATGTCTGTATGCTTTTGAATGTAAGATTGAGCGTGGAGAAGACCCACCACCTGACATTATGTCTGGAGATAGCAAAAAGAACCAGGCCAAGATTCAGCCTCCCTCCCCAGGTGAGTTCTGACATCTTGGATCTTAACAATTTAACTGCTGCAACAAATCACCTAAATCCAAAATTAAGTAAGGAAAATATGATAATTGTCTTGTTTATAATTTTAAGCTAAAAAACTAGTTATTGAAGCATGATCATTATAGGTTTATGAATTAATACTGTGTGCAATTTAAGCTCTTTTATTTAGAAGCACATATGAAAAACGCAGAAGAAAGATACATTATAATAACATTATTAATGTTTGAACATATGAATCATTGCATTATCTCTAATGACCAGTTGCAGAAGTCACAAAGTATGTGTGTATGTAATTAGATTCTGAGCATTTCTTTGCATTATTCATGAGAGAGAACTCATTTCATTACACTTTAACTGCTCAAGAATTTGGCTTGTGGTACTAATGATGTTGTAGTACTTGCATGTAAATATAAGGAACATAGAAGTATAATGTTTCCCATCTTGTTTCTTGTTTTTTTGTTGTTGTTTTTTTGCATGGAACAGCTGGATCCGGCTCTCTCCAGGGGCCCCAGACGCCTCAGTCCACCAGCAGCTCCATGGCAGAAAGCGGAGACCTGAAGCCCCCTACTCCTGCCTCCACCCCACACAGCCAGATGCCTCCAATGCCAAGTGGCAGGTGAGATTTGCTCAATTGTCTTGCATTACTGTTTGCGTTATTTGAGTGTGAACCACTCCTTACCTGCCCTGTTTCTTAGGAGCAGTGTGAACCTGCAAGATCCATTTGCTGATAGCGACTTCTCTCGGAGAAACACTATGACGCCCAACTCTGGCTACCAATCAGGCATGAGCACCCCAGAGATGCCTGGTCGCATGGGACCCTATGAACCCAATAAAGATCACTTCAGTGGTATGCGAAAAGGTTTGTATTGTAGTCATCCTAGTCCATTATAGTTCATGATAAGCTACCTGGTGTAATGAGCTGTGTGCTTGTGGTCCTAGTTGGAGAACAGTTCATGCCTGGTGGGCAGGGTCCCAACAGCAGTCTCGGTGATCAGTACAACAGGGGACCACCAGGCCCTATGGGAAACATGCCCATGGGCCAGCGGCATCAGTATCCATATGGCCCCGGCTATGACAGGAGGTACACTGAAACCTTATTTTGGGAAGAAACTAATTCCTTTACTTTCATTGGTGTTATGTAAATGATGCAATGAACCTTGAACCTCTCCTGTGTTGCGTAGACCAGAGTCAGGGATGGGCCCAGATGGCAGCATGGGGCCTGGAGTGCCACAGCCAAATATGATGACTTCCAATGCCGAATCTGGGATGTACTCACCAAATCGTTACCCTCCACAGCAACAGCGGTCAGTCCACTAATTGGTTCGTTTTTTATGGAGACTGTATTTGTATATCTGCTATATCTAGTTCTCATTTCTCTTGCATATGGTTCTGTGCAGGCATGAGTCCTATAGTAATCAGTATCCTGGTCAGGGTGCGCCTCCTGGTGGCTCCTATCCGAATCAGCAGCCTGGAATGTACCCGCAACAACAATCGGTACGAAAGCAGTTAATAAAACGATCTATTTGTTTTGTTTTTTTCTATATGAAATTGGTGTAATGACTAAATGTTACTGAAAGCCTTTTCATTTTAAATGTAATTTGTTGCCTTTAGAACTACAAAAGACCAGGGGATGGTGTTTACCCACCAGCTAAACGGCATCATGACGGTGAGATGTTCAGTGGGCCATACAACGCTCAGCAGCCACAGCCACCGCCTCAGGCTCCCCCTAGTGGTTCCTCAAGTGGTCAGGAAATGTATAACCAGTATAACAGTTCCTACCCTGGCTCGGACCGTCGTCCACCTGGTCCCCAGAATCAGTTCCCTTTCCCCTTTGGAAGAGATCGGATTCAAGCAGGCACGGGTCCAAACTCCCAGGGTTCCATGCCTCCTCAAATGATGGGCAGTCCAATGCAGTCTGGTCCTGACGGTCCTCAAGGTGGCATGTGGCAGGGCCGAGGTGATATGGGCTACCCCAGTTACCCTAACCGTCAGGGACCTCCTACTGGTCCCGGTCAGGGCCCTGGCTACCATGCAATAAATCGATCTGAAGACATGATGCCTTCTGAACCACGCATGAATCATGAGGGCCAGTGGCCTGGGCCACGACAACCCCCATATGGCCCTAGTGGCGCAGGTCCACCATTGAGCAGACCCTTGCAATCAAATTACCAGTCTCCCCAAACCATGCAAAACCACATTCCACAGGTGTCAAGCCCCACGCCCATGCCTCGGCCTATGGAAAGCAGGACTTCCCCCAGCAAATCAGCCTACATACCCAGCAATATCAAAATGCAGAAAGCGGGACCTCCAGTGCCTGCATCTCACATTGTACCTCCCTCAGTACAGCCTCCAATGATGAGAAGAGACCTATCCTTCCCTCCAGGTTCCATAGAGGCAACATCACCAGTTCTCAAATCACGTAGGCGTCTTACCATGAAAGAAATTGGTAAGTTAATTTTACATTTTGGTTATTTATCAAGCTCAGTCCTGAGAGATACAGAAAGATAACTGTGTACTACTTTTGCAGGCACTCCAGAAGCATGGAGAGTCATGATGTCCCTTAAATCGGGACTGTTGGCGGAGAGTACATGGGCTTTAGACACCATCAACATCTTGTTATATGATGACAACAGTATTTCAAATTTCAATCTTATACAGGTGAGTTATTTTTGGAAAATGACAAAAATGTTTATTGCCATTTACTTAAGTTTCATTCTAAGTAACATACTAATATTTTCTTTTAAAGCTCCCTGGTTTCCTGGAACTAATCGTTGAGTATTTCCGCCGTTGCCTCATTGAGATCTTTGGGATTCTGAGGGAATATGAAGTTGGGGATCCAGGACAAAGAGCTCTTTTAGATCCCAGCGTGCTCAAAAAAGATGAAAACACTGTGGATGATGAGGCATTGGTTGAGGGCATGGAGGAAGATGGAGAAACAGAGGAGGAAGATGAAGGAGAGGAAATGCACAGGTCAAAACATCAGGAACAACAAATGGCACAAGGACCTCTCCAGATAAAGCAGGAAGAGAAGCCAAGGACACTTGAAGACTCTGTGAAGACAGAAGATTGCCAAGGGACTGAAGGAGAGTCATCTGCAGAACCCAAGACTTCAGAGCCACCATGTCTCGAGTTGGCTGTTACTCAAGAGAAGCCCAAACAGGCTAGCAAGTTTGATAAGCTTCCCTTGAAGATTGTGAGAAAAAAGGATCCATTTGTGGTGGACTGCTCAAATAAGCTTGGTCGGTTGCAGGAATTTGACAGCGGCCTCCTGCACTGGAGTATCGGTGGAGGTGACACAACAGAACACATTCAGACCCACTTTGAAAGCAAGATGGACCTGTTGCACCATCGGAAGCGTCTTCCTGCGCAGGTCCCTGACAGGAAGAGAGGAGCACAGAAGGACAGCCAGGCACCCTCGCTGCCCTCATCCAGTGAAGACCATGGGAAAGAAGTGGACCGGCAGCCCTCTCCAGAGTTATCCACTGAGAAGGTGACCAACGGAATTTCAGATTTGAGGGACGACAGACCTGCTGACTCCTTAGAAACTGCCTCTGAGGGGACTTCACACACAGAGAAAGATGAAGAGAAACAAGTAACAGAGACGACAACTTTAGAAAACATTAGGCCAGCACCTCCAAGCCAATCATTACAGGGTCAGCGCTCCATCGCCGTTTTAGAAGATGAGCCACACAGCAAGGATGAAGCTCCTCTCGTCACGCTCTCAGACTGGCAAGACTCCCTTGCCCGTCGCTGCATCTGTGTCTCCAACATTGTCCGCAGCCTCTCGTTCATCCCGGGCAATGACTCGGAGATGTCAAAGCATCCAGGGCTATTGCTACTGCTGGGCCGCCTGTTGCTTCTCCACCATCGTCATCCAGAGCGCAAGCAGGCGCCTTTAACCTACGAGAAAGAAGAGGAGGTGGATGAGAGTCTTGGTAGCAAGAAAGACGAGTGGTGGTGGGACTGTTTGGAGGTACTGCGGGAAAATTGCTTGGTCACTCTTGCCAACATCTCAGGCCAGCTTGACTTCTCTGTCTACACTGAGAGCATCTGCCTGCCTCTGCTGGATGGCTTGCTCCATTGGGCTGTTTGTCCGTCAGCGGAAGCCCAAGACCCCTTCCCTAGTCTCGGGCTTAACGGCGCCTTGTCCCCCCAGAGACTAGTCCTGGAGACCCTCTGTAAGCTCAGCATTCAGGACAACAATGTGGACCTCATTCTGGCGACGCCACCTTTTAGTAGATTAGAGAAGCTGTTTGGTAACCTTGTGCGTCTAGTTGGAGAGCGAAAGGTGCCTGTTTGTCGGGAGATGGCAGTCGTGCTGCTGGCCAATCTCGCACAGGGTGACAGCCTGGCGGCCCGTGCCATTGCGGTACAGAAGGCCAGTGTAGGGAATCTATTGGGCTTCTTGGAGGACAGCTTAGCAGCTACGCAGTTCCAGCAGAGCCAGAGTACCCTACTGCACATGCAGGGGTCACACTTTGAGCCAACAAGTGTGGACATGATGCGGCGGGCTGCTCGGGCTCTGCTCGCTCTCGCTAAGGTGGAGGAGAACCACTCTGAGTTTACGCTGTATGAATCGCGGCTACTGGACCTTTCTGTCTCCCCGCTCATGAACTCATTGGTGTCCCATGTCATCTGTGATGTACTCTTTTTGATAGGCCAGTCATGACAGCTGTGCGGAGCTGTGGCTCCACCTTCTCTGGTTTTCGTACTTCCCCCTTGCCTGTCCTCCCCATTGGCGAGTGGGGATTGAAAGCAGAGAAAATTGACTGTTTTTGGTTTTGTTTTGTTTTTTTTAATTTATGCAAGCCCTTTCATATTACACCCACTGGTCCCCCTTTTCTCTGCGTCTCACTTTGGGAAGGTTGTCACGAATTTGCTGTGGATCATGAACCAGAGCCTCAACACACTGACACAAACTGTAACACTGATGCCAACTAGATGACATGGACAGGGACCCCAACTTTTGTGTCCTTGTCTGAGGGGAAAGTACTTTTTATAATAAAATAAATAAATGAATAAAATAAATAGCTTGAAAAAACAAACTATTTACCAAAGTTGCTGTCTTGTTTACAGTGAGTTTTGGGGTTAATTGTCTCTTTGTCCTCCCCAAGAGGGTGCAAATAATACACAGCTCTTGTTCACATTGACAGGTGGACTCTTCATTGTTTGGTGGTTGTATTTTGATGCTACACGGTCAACCTTTCTGGATGCGTGTACAGCAGAAATGAATTGTCATTTTCTGTACAGTACTCCACAACTGTAAACATACTGCAAACGTACTGCACTGTTCCACATGGGGAAAATGTTGGCTCAGTCGGCTTCGTTTTTAAACCGTTTTTAAACCATTAGTTTGCTGGTAAGGAGAATACCCCCCAAAGTATCAAGGACGTACAACACCCTGACCTCTTCTCTTTAACCCTTGATTGTATGAATTGACCCCATAAAGAAATCACCTCCTAGGACTGGTTTTCAACTTAAGATGCAGCCGAGGCTGTACTGTATATAAGATGTTGTACATTTTCACCTCCTTTTCTCTCTTTCTCTCCCTCTCTTTCACACACTCTCTTGCTTCTTATCCCTTTTTATCTATCAAGAATGAGAGCGGACACTCAAGTTGGGTTATTGCATCAAAATGCCTAGGTATATTAACTGAACCATCTTTTGGCCTCCACGGTTCCTCCATAGTGCAGCAAACAACTGAAATATTTTAATTTCATCTCCTGGTACAACAAAATAACTCTAGATGAAGAAACACAGTTGAGATATTTTTTTCTCCAGTGATATGAATTCTGCATATTTGTATTTCAGACTATGTAGCTTAATGTAAATTCCTTGTTTTTTTTTTTGTTTTTTTGTTTTTGTTTTTTTCCCCTTTTTGGCTCAATGAATATCATTTATTCACTATGAAATCTTTATACTATATGTTCCACGTGGTAAGAATAAATGTACATTAAATCTTGGTAAGATGTTTGTGATTATTTTCATTTAGATGATTAAAACAAACAAACAAAAAATCCTAGAATTCTCTTCATAGAATTTTGTAATTATGAATGGAAGCTTAAATCAGAATGTTTACAATTTTTAATCAATTTTAATTTGCATGTTAAAAATTAACTCAATTTGTAAGATTTAATATTACTCTTACACTAGTGCTCAATGATACTTGTCCGCTAAAAAAAGATGTTTATCAGTTGAAAAGGCAATTAAAATATTGAATCAAATATATTGGTCTTCTGAGACAACGAAGCTAAAGCAAAATAGAAATTTTTTCTGCATTTATAAAATCGAAATAACTGATTACCTAACTGTTTTAAATGGTGTTGGCTGTCCAGGCCACATAGGTATATAGAAGTAATAGAATATAATATATTCCTTTAAGTATGTTTACGTTTCGTAATAGCGGTTAAGGTATTGGGGCTTTTATTTTGACATTTGTAAGACTGCATGCCGGAAGTGCATGTTGTTAGCTCTGTTGTTCCATTCAGTAGCTTTATGCGATGAATTGGAAAAAACGTGAATATAATTTACATTGTTTTATTATTCGTGTGCGGACGCGGGTCTTTGCAGTTGTTACAAACCTCAAGAAAGCATATTGCCCTTTGGCTTCTTTTTTTTAATGATGCCTCCCCCATCGTATCTGCTAATGTACTGGGATTAATATGATTGCTATTTTCTACAAAGGGAAATTTTCTACTGTTATTTTCGTTCATGAAAGTTTATGTTAAATATGTCGCCTTCAAACACTCGTGTAAATGAAGACGTGTGGACAGTTGTACGGTTTGCGACGTTCACGCGACTGCTTTCCCTTTTTTTACAGGTAAGCAATTGGCACACAAACAACTAAATAGCCTAAAATTATGTATTTGTACTTTGTATTTTGACATCTGCCTAAAATTACCTACTATAGACATGTAGAACTCCTTAAAGTCAGTAACTACTGGCCGTATTTGCAAAATTGAGATTAGAGTGACACCTACCGCACAAACTGAAAACAAGGCACATGACAAATTACTGTCTATTTTGTGCACTTTTGAAGGCTGTGCTGAATGCAGTGATTCCCGACCACGTGGCAGATGCCTTCAGCCCTCCACGATCAGAGACCCATCTCCTGCTCGACCCTGTCATTGAAGCATTATTTGGTGGCCTTAGTCACTGGGATGCAGAGCATTTCCTCTTCATTGCAGAATGTGGTTACTTGTATGAACACAACTTTGCATTCTTTCCATTGTTTCCTCTCATCCTGCGATTGATGGCAGCCACTGTCCTGTGGCCCTTGTGTGGATTTCTCACATTGCATGGCCGTTTACTTTTAGCTGTGGCTTTAGGGAACAGCATCGTCTTTGTCCTAAGTGCTGTGGCACTATACAGACTGAGTCGTTTGGTGCTGCAAGATAGAAAACTCGCCCTTGTTGCAGTCTTTATGTACTGTCTGACACCAGCTAATGTTTTTATGATTGCAGGTTATTCAGAGACTCTCTTTGCAGCACTTACCTTTGCAGGCCTCTGGCTACTAGAGACAAGATTCACACTTGGAGCTTGTCTTCTGCTTGGGTTTGCTACTGGTGCTCGTGCCAATGGACTTGTGAATGCTGGATTTTTGCTGTACCTCAGTTTACAATGGGGTCTTGCCCATGCACGGGCTCTTAGCAGAGGAGCAGGGGGCTTTCAGTATCGTCACTATGTCTGGGAACTTATTCGTTTTGTTCTCACAGGAGCATTTTATTCAGCTCTTGTAGCAATACCTTTTTGTTTGTTTCAGTATTATGGCTACCAAACATTTTGTCATCCGACTGCTACTCAAGTTCCTCCTGTGCTGCTTAATCTGGCCCGGGACAAAGGATACCGTGTGGCTGATGCAGCATCTCCAACACCAAGATGGTGCCATTGGCCAATTCCAGTTTTGTACTCCTACATACAGGATGTTTATTGGGATGTGGGCTTCCTGCGATACTTTCAGTGGAAGCAGATACCTAATTTTATCTTGGCGCTGCCTGTTGCAACTCTGGGATTCGTGGCCTCATATATGTACGTTATTGCCAACCCAGTGTTTTGTATGTATTTGGGGTTGGGAGACAGAGAAAAAGACAGAAAAATTCATGGTTTCTGTAACCCAAGAGTGTTTGTTTACATTGTACACAGTTCTGTCCTGCTTCTATTTGGAATATTCTGCATGCATGTGCAGGTGAGGCTTTTATCATTTATTATTATCATGTGACATATGTAGTGTATACATGCTCAACATGCTTTTTTTTATATTATGTCCTCTCAGGTGTTGACACGCTTTCACACTTCCTCTTCACCTGTTCTCTACTGGATCAGTGCCCACCTGCTTTTTCGGTATGAACCTCTGCTGCAAGATGAAAAGCTGTTCAAATCAGACCGAATAAAGCAGCAAAAGGATCACAAACCTGGCTTTGGTTTTGTGGGCATGTGGAGAAATAATGAAGTTGTTTACCTCTTGATGCACTGGCAGACATGCTCCATTTATACACGATGCATACTGGGGTATTTCATATCATATTGGTTATTAGGTCTAGCTCTGCACTGTAACTTCCTTCCATGGACTTGATAAATTTTGTTTCAGTTTTCAAAACATTCCTGTGGCATAACATGCTGTTTTACAAATACTGATGTATTAACTTATATTTATTATAAGATGGTTTCTGGTATAGTTTTGTATAATTAGTATTGAATAAATATAATTATTGGAACATTTAAAAATTATTTCTGTTTTTTTTTTTTTCTTTTAATCTCTTATCAAAAGAAACTTCCTGAAGCCAAGCTATACACTTTTTTTTAATGTAAAAATATAAATATTCTTAATTCGACACATCAAATTGATCAAAAGTGAAAACAGATATTTTAATGTTACAAAAAATGATAGCTATATCTATTAAGGAATCCTAAAAAAAAAAAAAAAAAGTAGTACGGTTTCCACAAAAATATAAAGCAAATATAAACTGTTTTAACTGTTTCTTGAGCACCAAATCAGTTTTATAGAATGATCTCTGAAGGATCATACGAGACTGGAATAAATGACATTTTGAAATAGAAAACAGCATTTTGAAATTTTAAGAATATTTCATAGCATTCAAATAAATGCAGACTTGGTGAGCAAATGATTTTTGAAAGACGTTTTTAAAAAAATCTCACCGACTTACTTTTGAAAGGTAGTGTATGCTTTGTTTAAGTGCAAACTTGTTTTTGAAATGACCTGTAAAAATAGTCAGGGATTTAGTCTGCTGTAAGGCCACTGCTGTTTGTTAAATAAAAGGAGTTCATTGAAGGATGAATTGCACATAATCTTGTTGAAAAACTGTGATTATTGTGTTATATCACCATCTAGTGGGTCCAAAGTGTCATAAGCGGTTTCCAACGTTCCATTCTATTTAGCATTATTTATACACTAATAATATTTAGAATTAGCTTTTTTATATTTCATTTTTAATTTTAGTAATGTTATGTGCTTTTGTCATTTTTATTATGATCCTTTAAAGAAATGCCTATTTATTTTTACAAGCTTTAATTTTAATGCTCAAGATGATATTTCAAATGTATGAAAATTAAGCTTTTTATCATATATTTATTTAATTTCAGTTTTATTTCACTTGCCAAAAACATTTAATAATTAACAAAAACTGTTCAAAAGAAACATTGTCACAACTGTAATGCTACAATCTATAAATATTGAATCTTCAAAAACGTAAAAAGATTTTATAATATTATTTTAGAAACTATGTTACTTTAACTTCAGTTACCCAGGTAAACGTTTAGCCTATTTAAGAATAGATGCAACATATTAGTTATTATTATATTAGTTACCTATTTTTATAGATTTGTATCATGTTTACATAAATCTGTTACGTTCGTAACGGTGTACAACAATAACAAAATATCTTCACACACAGTGTTGGGCAGTAACAACTTACTAGTAATTTAGTTACTATAATAATATTACTTTTTGCAGTAAATAGTAGTGTAACTAATTACTAATAAGATTTCAGTAATAATATTACAGTTACTTTCCATAAAACAGCTTAGTTACTTAGTTACTTTTGATGCCTCAACCCTGCTGATTTAAAATCTAACAATCAAATAATTCCTAGATTTATTTTCAAAATTTTCATGATTCACACATGCATGTGATGTCCCCAGTGCAGCAGGAAAGCTTGGAATATGGAAAAGCTTACATTCAGCTGATAGAAACATTGCATTATATTGATTTTGTCAGGAAAAAAGATCTGTTGTGTAAGTTGTGGCTTTACTTTACTCTGGCATTACATCCCTCTGATCAGCATGTGGTACATTATATTAATATAATTACAAATATTTTTGGAAAATTAAACAGTTTCTTACAAACTCATGTGATTTGATAAAACACATAACAAAATTTAATCGCATATGGGAATGGAAAAATTACTACACATGACAATTAATGAGATAAATACAACACTTCTACTTGAACGCCCCTAGCAATCACTATTGAGTGTTTGTAATAACTTCTGACTGCGATCCAATGTGGATTTTGGTCAAATGATGAGGCAGAAATATGTTGTTAGTAACATTCTAGAAGAATTTTATCTGGAAGATGCACAGTTACAACTTCTGTGGGGCGTGAAGAAAAAAGTAATTTAACTAGTAGTGTAACTAATTACTGTTGGCAGAAAGTAATAAGTAAAGTAACAATATTACTTTTGAAAGGAGTAACTAGTAATGAGAAATATATTACATTCCTTGAGTAACTAGCCCAACACTGTTCACACACAGAGGGCAGCGAGTCTCGGAAGTGATCTTTGATTGGTCTTCCTGAGATGACGCAGCCCTTGCGAGTCATTGGTCCCTTTCTTCAGGTAATCCTCGGCTAGGGAAGTGATCGCTGTAAGGTAAATAGTGTTGTATCTCATCCGTGGCTGAAATGCTGCGTTATATTCGCGTTTACAGAATTATAAACAACTTTATCTGATCTAATTTTCAATATCCAACAGATTCATTACGGTTGGGCAACTTAATATCGACAGCGATCGGACGGCTGGGTAACGCGAGGAGCCGAGTGTCGTTCAAATGACGGTTGAGCAGCGCGTGAGGAGCAATGTCGTCCGCTGAGATATGTTAGCTTGTTGACAGCTAGTTAGCTTAGCTAAGACACCCCTAATTTATGGAAAGCAACAACATGGCGTGATAATATAGTAATAAGTCGAAATATTCCCTTTAGGGGATGTTTAGTTGCAAACGGATGCGTTGAGCAACATATTATGTGTTTTGTGGACTTTCGAGTTAGCTTAGTTCGATAGCTGAAGTCATTTTAGTACCCAAGTGATTTGTCAGTACATTTGTGACAGTATCTTTAATAATATGTGGCGGGGCTTAGCAGCTGATATCTAGTGTTGCTCAAGCTTCCTCTTTGTTAGGGCTTGACTTGTGGTTAAAGTGTTCCTGAGGTTAAATACATACTCCCCTACCGCTATACTATCAGTCACATTTTTTGAAAATGAAAAATTGCGAGTATCAACAAATAGACCCACGAGCGCTCGGAACATCGAACACCCGGACCTCCACCACTTTGCCCTGTGGAAGGAAAAACTCCCAGCGCCCACGGAGGAAATGGGAAGTTTTCCCTGGAGAAAATCGCTTCTACTGTGATGGGCGTATTATGTTGGCCAGGCAATGCGGTGTTCTCCCGCTGACCATCGGCCTAATTTTCATCACCAGTGGCTTATTTTTCACTTTTGAGTGAGTAGTATGCATTACACATGCACACAGAGCCACCAGTGTTCACACTGCTAGACAAACTACTCCTATCACTGCTACTTTTCTCAATAGAGACATCTCCACCAGCTGATGTATCAGTCTGAAACAGTTGCTTTCACATGGTTATTATCAGAAAGCACACATACAATATTTGTCTTGGGTGCTAACTTTGCTCTTGTCTTTGTGTTTGATTCATAACAGTTGCCCCTTTCTGGTGCGTCACCTTACTGTCTTCATTCCAGTAATCGGTGGAGTGTTATTTATATTTGTCATCACCGCCCTCCTTCAAACCAGTTTTACAGACCCAGGGATATTACCCAGGGCTTTGCCGGATGAGGCTGCGGATATTGAGAGACAGATTGGTGAGATTTTGATTGTGGTGTTAATTTTTCATTATTTTGCATTTTAACATTTTTGTTGTGTATGTTGATATTAAAGTTGTGGGTTTCTTTAAAGATAATTCTGGATCTTCAACATACCGTCCACCTCCCCGGACTAAAGAGATCCTTATAAATGACCAGGTGGTCAAGCTTAAATACTGTTTCACATGCAAGATGTTCCGTCCGCCCCGGACATCCCACTGCAGCCTGTGTGACAACTGTGTCGGTAAGGCAGCATTTCTGTATTCTGCAAAAATTATTTACTCATCCTCATGTCATTCAATACTTGATGACTTCATGACTTTTATTCTTCTGTGGAACATAAAAGAAGATATTTTAAGAAATGTTTTTTTTTTTTGTCCATGCAAATGAAGTCAATGGTTATCATAATGTGTTGGTTATCATCATTCTTCAAAATATGTTTTTTGTGAATGTGTGGGTGTTTTGTAGAAGAAAGAAAATCATACAGGTTTATTATTTTTGGATGAACTAACCCTTTATAGCTTCAACAAGAACCATAAAAGTAGTCCATACAACTTGAGTGCAATATTCCAATCTTCTGAAACCATGCACTTTGTGTGTAGATTGAAATTTCAGACCCGGATCAATCAGTTAATTTAGAAAGCATGGTTCTTTCACAAATCTTTCAATGTAACTTCAGTATTCTAACGTCATGGAATGCACCATTACGGCAGATGTCAAGAGTTTCAGTTAAACTCTGTAAATTTAAACTTTTTATTTCATCTTAAATTTTCAAAATGAATACATTTCATAAAAATCATTTTATCATTCACAGCCATTGCTTGACTGCAGATGACTTGGAATGTAGTGCACAACATTTTTCTAAACATTTTTATGCTTTTGCTTTTTTTTTTAACCGTAAATGCTCAAGTACCCATTTAGTGTAATTCCATGAAAGGAAGTCATAATGTTTTGAAACCACATGAGGTTGAGTAAATGATGACAGAACTGTTTCTGTAAAGTTACGAAATATGTTGCTTTAATAATGGATGTGTAAGAGTTTAACCTCTAACACAAATCACTTCCTTAAAATCACTGCATGAGAACGCACAGAGGCTATTTGTAAGTGTCATTGTGTCTGAGAATGTTCTGTCTCTGTTCCCTTTGTAGAGCGTTTCGACCATCATTGTCCTTGGGTGGGGAACTGTGTTGGGAAGCGAAACTATCGCTTTTTTTATGCATTCATAGTGTCTCTATCCTTTCTGACCTCCTTTATCTTTGGCTGTGTGATCACTCACCTCACTTTAAGTAAGTTGCACAACACCTTCTGTGCCACAGTCTTTTTCTACCTCACACAAAATCTTACTAATTGTGTATAATAGTTGTCAGCGGGAGAGATATAAATGTATGCGTCTATGTTGAAATGGTGCTTATTCAAAACCAAGAAATCTTTAAATGCTTCCTATACGGACATGTTCAGAACTGTTTTTTTATTCCCGCTCCCACAAGGTTATATTCCGCACCCACCCGCTCCCGCGATATCTTCACTCTTTGTTCACCCACTGTCCGCTTAGAATAATTTTCTTCCCGACCCAACTGTTCCCGCTAAATTTAGATTTCGTTTCCAGAATCTCACATTTAAATTTCACATTCAAAATTTTAACATTTTGCTGCATGTCAACACAATAGGAAAAAGTGTTGCAGAGAAAAAACATTTAAGTTGTACAAAAATAGAAGCCTATTTATTTTTATTCGTCTTGTCAATATGCAAAATTCGTTTAACATTTTGCAGTTAACACAGTAGGAAAAGTGTCACAGAGAAAGATAAATAAATAAATATGACATCTGTCATTTAAAATTATAGGCTAAGCCGAGTTGAATGTCCTTCAAGGACAGCACATCCACACTTTGCTCTATACTTATTCTGCTCTGTCACTGATCAACAACCTGCCTGTTCTGTCTGAGGGCCATATATTTACCACTGGTACAGCCTGCTTTTAGGACCGTTATGCACATGCTGCGCACAGACCCCGCAAATAAAATGCAAGCAGCGGTCCATGTGTGCAGCATGTGCATAACAGTCTTGAGTGCAGGCTGTACTGGTGCTCCATAAGAATAAGTAGGCTAAAGCGCAGGATCTATGCTGTTCTGAAAGGACGTCAGGAATGGGATATTGTTAGATATCCCATTCCCGCTCCCGTTCAAATTACACCAGAGTTACCGACCGCTACTGCCTTTTATTCGGAAATTTAATCCTGCGTCGCAAGAATTCAGGTCGGGTCCCGTGGGAATGCAGACCTCTATTCAGAAGTTTGGGGTCATTAGGATTTTACTAATATTATATATATTTTTTTAAGATATTAATACTTTTATTCAGCGAGGATGGAATCACAACTGACAGTAAAGACTTTTATAATGTCACAATGAAATTCAGATTTCTAATCATCAAGTCATCACAGTTTCCACAAAAATATTATGCAGTAATATAATATTAACTAGCAATACTATTAACTGATTTTAACATTGATAATAATAAGAAATGTTTCATGAACATCAAATCAGCAAATTAGAATGGTTCATGAAGCATCACGTGACACTGAACACTGTTCAGCTTTGCCATTAGTGGTATAAATTACATTTATAAAATGGATAGTTCTGGTACTTGATTCTGATTGGTTGAGCTGTGTTCCAAACGGTTGCAAATGACTCTACAAACATACACCTCTGTTTATGTCTGCGTGTTGCTCGGCAACCACTTTGTTGCAACCGCAACTGTTTCTGAGGAACTACATTGTTTGGTGGAAGAATAATGTTTTTATAAATAGCATTACATTTTATTTGCTTTGTTTTAATTTGTGAAACCTTGCTACATATATGAAATAACCATTTATGGAATAACCACTCCGCTTTGCATCGTGCCTAACAACACCCCTTAGCTGTTATAAATTCCCTGTAAACCACAGCTTCTTGGGGCTTATTGCTTTATTTTAAAAATTGTTATAACATTAATATGAGAAATTGTGGTAATATTTCACAATATTGTTGTTTTTGATATGTCTTTTGATCGAATAAATGTAGCCCAAACCTTTGAACGGTACTGTAGATAGTTTTTTAGTTGTTTTTGTCAGTCAGGTTTAAAGCAGGTTTGTTCTCTGACCAGTCACTCTCATCAACAGGATCACAAATTGGGAGTGGTATCATCCAGGCAATACAGGACAGCCCAGCTAGATATCCTTTTTTTCTCTGTTCCCACCCCTGTCTCCATCGATCGGCATACTGCGATACCCCTTTCGCCAGAAACAAACAATAGCAAGGCTGACCGCGTTCACTATTTGTTTACAGGCACACTGCTGTTGGTTCTACCTTTTCCCTAATCTCATTCATCCCTAATCGGCTCAAGGATTCCACCACGCCCTGCACTGTAAAAAAAAAAAAAGTTGAGCCAACTTAAAATTTTAAGGCAACAAACTTCAGCAGATTTTTGAGTTTCCTCAACTTGTTGTTTTAAGTTTATACAACAAAAATTTGAGAATCTCCAACAAAAACAAGTTGAGCAAACTCAAAAATCTGCTGAAGCTGGTAAAAAATGTTTTTTTAAGTTCGCTCAACTTTTTTTTTTTTTACAGTGTGCTTTCCTGTCAGGATGGCAGCAGTTGCCCCTAAATACAGATGATGCTGCTGTCCAGCCCCCTTTTTTAAAGCTTTCCACCACAACCTGGCAGAATGTTCAAGCACATGGGATTGATTTTGCATAATTGTTCTTATATCACTGTACTGTTATTGTCATGTATATTTTGGACATTAACACACATTTACAGCAGATTTGCATCCTTAACCCTTCCTGCACTGTTGTCGAGCTGGTCATTTGCTTCTTCTCCATCTGGTCCATTCTTGGTCTGTCAGGTTTCCATACTTATCTTGTGGCCTCCAACCTCACTACCAATGAAGATGTAAGTATCGCACAAACGCTACATCAACACTTTATTTAATTGCAATGTTTTATACAGTCAGATTGAAGAACAGCTTCTTTGCATTTAATGATTTCAGATTAAAGGCTCTTGGTCCAGTAAAAGAGGAGAAGAATCAGGGAATCCTTACACCTATAACAACATCTTCACAAACTGCTGTGTGGTGCTTTGTGGGCCAATGCCACCCAGGTCTGTACTGCATGCTCATGCCAACATCATAGCAGAAACAGGTGTTTATTTTAGTATTCATTCACTTCCTAAGATTTTCCTAAAGAAGCAAATATCTTTGCTTGTTTGTGAGGCAATGAAGGATGTCATTTAGCTTAAGGCTGATGTACATCCTGTCCTCAGTACATACTATTACAAACAAGAACACATTTTGCCAGAATTCGCCGCCTTGGAATTATAAGGTTCTATCTGAAATTTTTGTCAAAATTGAGTTATTCACATATTCTTATTCTGTGACAACTTATTTACATTGTGGTTTTTTTTTTTTTTTTTTTTAAGTTTTTTAGGACTTTTTATTTAGAAAACAAAAAGGTTCTATCTACAAAGTCGAACTCTAAAGGTTCTATCTGTGAGCCAACTTTGAATGCACCCAAGAGGAGCAATCAGGATCAACTTTCTTTGTCATGTCGCCGGACTGCTCCATGACAGCAGGAAAGATTAAACGTGAAATATTTTATTTGTAAAATAATTTGAAATATATATATATTAGTCAGTGAAACATTTTTCAATGTTTATTACGGGTGTATAGGGTCACTAGTGACCTGAGGTAGGCTATGTAATAGTGTAAGTATATTATTTCTGCACAACAATAATTAAATGTCTGATGACTCAATACGTGCAATTCACCTTTTTCCTCAAAGTGGCACTGTTTGATACACCATGACGTGATTTACATTTGTAATTAACACATAAAACAAATATCATCTGTAAAAATGTAACTGGCTTGAATGGCTTTACTGCAGAGCAATTACTGTATGCAGTGAAATATAAGTGTCACTGTCATTTGATGAATAACAATCAAAATGTTTTTGAAGCCATTGAGCACGATAGTTTTGAGAATGTTTGAGATCGCAAATATGAGCCAGATGCCGAATGTACTGGGGAAATGCGCTCTGATGTAAAATCATCTGCTTAGATTGAACCCTCCCAAGTTTAAAAAGATAACGAAATATGATTTTTTATTTATTTTATTTTTTTAGTTTATTCTTTTGTAATTGTTATTAAAATATCAGGAGCATTTTATACTATTGCAGCAGATAGAGATCCATCTGTATTAGATATAGCCTTGGCCCGGGTCGCTAAGGACCCGAATATGTAATGATTGGTGAAACATTCATGCATTTAAGTGTAAAAGTGTATTTGTTAAACAACTTAAGCATTGTCTGTTTTCTTGCAGTTTAAAGTCTTAAAATGTCTTACATTTTACAATATTTAGCCTTAAAGCCAAGTAGTCAACAATCTAATTGATGGGGTCATAATTACAACAATAAAAGTTAGCAGGTCAGATGTATTACTTAAACAGTTCCTGCAATGATGTTTAATTACCCACCATATTCCTACCTAAAATTAACATCTGCACTGGACCAAGTATTTAGCACAGCCCTTTATGCTTAACTCGAACAAGAAAAATTATTTCCCCTAAAATAAGAAATAAATGTCATAGGAAGCATTAAATTGACCTTTCTCATAAATGTCAGCACATTGTAAGAAAAATTATTTCCCCTAAAATAAGAAATAAATGTCATAGGAAGCATTAAATTTACCTTTCTCATAAATGTCAGCACATTGTTACAACACTAATTTTATGTTTTAAAACAAATTATAAGCAAACTGTTTGTATTTCTTGAAAATTGTTGCTTAAAGTAATGTTTTGCAAGATAGAACCTTATAATTCCAAGCGAAAAATGACTTTTTAGAATTAGAAGGTTCTATCTGCATTTGACCTGTTCTCAAAATCCCCATTTACAAATTTGAGAGGATTTTGATTTTGTACTTTTAGAATAAATTTAGGGTCTCTGTCATGTTCATGTATGAAAGAGATGTTCCCCATATCATTTTTGTTACATGGAATGCAAAATCTTTGAAGCTCAATATCTCAAAACTGCTCAGAATGCAGTTAGAACCTTATAATTCCAAGGCGGCGAGATCTGACGTTAATTGTACAGTTCTTTGACATCATGGCCCATCTTTCCCAGTTAAGTCTGTGCTGTGTTTTGAAAGTTAAGTCACAAAAGGTCACATGCTCATCTTGTCATCTTTTTTTAGCTTGATTGACAGAAGAGGCTTTTTACCTCCAGCTGACACACCTCAAACAGTGACCTCTGACACTGAGCTCCCTCCTTTCAGGGCTAAGAATGACGCAAATATGGTAAGAGTGCCTTCAAGTTCAAGGAGCATTAGTTCCAAATTCTTAACATTAAAAGTATTTTTTAAATAGTTAAAGCATTATAGCAGTAGTTTAAAATCCTGATACATTAGTCACTCAAAAAACATTCCATAGCATTCCAAGTCATACGCTACCACTCAAACGTTTGGGGTCAATAAGATTTATTTTAAAGAAATTAATTATTTTATTCAGCAAGGATGCATTAAGTCGATCTTTTGCATTGTTACAAAAATAAATAAATAAATGCCATTGTTTAACTTTCTATTCATCAAAGCCATCATGGCTTCTGAAAATTCAGCTTTGCATCACAGGAATAAACTACATTTTAAAATATATTAAAATAGAAAACAGTCATTTTAAATTGCAATAATATTTCATAGTATTTTTATTTTTATTACTATGTTTTTAATTAAATGAATTCTTGGTGAGCATTTTTACCAAAGATTTTTACCAACCCAAGACTTTTGAATGGTAGTGTAAATATGAACAGAAACCAGGACCGATCTATTAACATATCTGAAACCATAAACTTTGTCACAGAAAAGCATGTGAAAATGAATGAGGTTATCCTATTTTAATCATATTTATTGTAAACCCTGGCTTGCTGGGAAAGAGCTCATATTTACAGTTAGTGAGGCTTGCACCTGTTCTGTTTTATGTGTAAAGATATGCACATAGAAAAATGTAGATGGATGACGAACACAACAGCACATCAATCTTACAGAAGACTATGGAGTCACATTTCAGTCTAAATTTAAACAAGGTGGCAATTCAGGTTACAAATGCTATTTTGAGATGTTATTGCCACTGCTAGTTGCAAAGCTAGAGTGGAATGAAATCGTGGCAATAAGGATAGATTTGTAAAAAAACAAAACAAAACAAAAAATGCTTTTAACTGTAAATTTTGATGTTCACAAATGCCATTGTTTTAGTTTGTTTTGATATTGACTTGCGTCAAGCCCTGATGTTTGAAGTTCTGAACCTCACACAGGAGGAGAACTGTCAGGAGTTTGCTAACTCCTGCACTGCCTGAAGGCTCCTGCAGCTCTGTGACGTTTGATGGTAAGGGTGTGTTATGGGGCTGTTTGCATGCCATTCCATGGCCGCCTTCTCGTGACTCTTTGGCCTTTGCTTTGCCTTTTATTTGAACTGTCAGCTTGGCTTCCATTTCTTTGCTTTAAAACCACACTCATAAGACATGTCCATCATGTGAGAGATCATTGGGCTCGTTGTCTATTCTCTGTTCCTTCTTTGCTCATGGATGAGTTGACTGTTTTAGCTGACATCTGTTTTTACTCCGTTTTATGGTGGTCGTGTTCATGTATTACTGTCGGCCAGAGGTCTGCAGTTGTTTTGTTTTTCCTCCATGATGTCATTGTTTCCTAATTAATGTATCATCATCATCACGATTCATCTGTGCTTATCTCATTCTCATCCACTCTCGGGATTCTGGTGACTGAGGTCATGGTAATGCTCGGCGCTAGTTATCATGCACACATGTTCTTTTCCACCTTCTCTCATGATGGATGTTCATCCTGATGTTAAGGAGGTGTTTTCATCCTCGCGACCCCTGGAGATCCCCTTATAATATCAGCTGCACTGCCTGAGCTCATCGGAAACTTTGAAGTCAAGTGCTTTGTTTCCATTTTTTGCTACATTTTCATTTCATTAGTTCCTTGGCAATACTAACCTGCTTTCATCCTTATTCTAATCTGGCCATTTTCTCCTACTCATACTTGCTCTGCTGTCTAACATCAGTTTCTATTTTCTTACCCCAGAAACATTTATGACTGTGATCTTTGTTTTTTTGTCTCTTAACAAGGGCTGCACAGTATATTGAAATGAATATAGCAATATGGCTTAGTGCGATTCTCAAATCGTTTAGGCTTTGATTTTAATTAAATGTATTTTTTACTGGTTTTAAGCATGGCATTTACACCGATATTGTTCATGATACAGTGTTTCAACGTCTGAGAACATCTTGGTTTATTTACTGCAAATGGAGCCCTTCTGAGACACTGATATCATGGGCTGTATGCATGTAAATTAATACACAGAGACGAGCTTCACTCAAACCGGCAACCCATCAAAATAAAAGCTTGATGGTTTACTATTTGAAAATTGAGAAATTGAGTATAAAATTAAAAAACAAAATATTTTTATACTCATTTATCTTACAATATATTTCTTATTTAATGTTTTTGTTTCATAATATTACAATCTCAATATTTTAATCAATAATCACAATAAAATCATGACAATTATTATTTTATAGTCCTATTGAATTGGTCAAAAATAGTAGGAATGTTGTCTAATAAGAACTCAAGTGAAAGAGGTTGGAGTTGTTCTTGTAAAAAGTAAACCCAAGTGTGAATACTTAGATTTTCCCCAAATCTTGCAGCCATAAAGGATATTACACTCAAAAAATCTTAAAAGTAAAAAAAAAACATTTGTATCATTTTTATTTTCTGTGCACTCCCTAACAGAGTCACCCCACTAACTCTAGAATGACTCAGTATTTCTAAGTATAGTTATTCAAGTAATCATATCGATATACAGTATATTGCAGAAAAACAAAATTATTGCAATGTCATATTTTTCTAATATTGTTAGGGCCCTATGAAATCTGTTTTATTTTTATTTTTTTTTCAAATTTCATTTTTTTTTTTGTCCAAATATTTAGTAAAATTCCATTTTAATCTTTCTTGATTCCATTGTTTTCATCCGTGTCTGCACCATTCATTCACTTTAGAGGCATGCAGAACATGCAGGATTCATTTTTAAATAGTCTTTTTGCGGCTTAATATTCACAGAAACTAGGCCATATTGCGTTTTTATTTAAGTATACAGACCTACTTTTGATTTATTCATCCAAACTTTGGCAAATTCTGTGACATTCTGCGTTATACAGTAAATTCCATTTTTATGACTGGATTCCGCAGTCCTGTCCACTTTTCTGCATCACGGGAATCATACGGCCCTATATTGTGCAGCCCTATATTGTGCAGCCCTACTCTTAATCATTTTTTTCTTGCCATTCTTTTCGCAGTGCACACAGGGCACAAAGGAGCTTTTAGAATCAATGGCACACTCCACAGTGATCCAGAGCACCTGCTCTCCTGGCACACCCAAAACTGCCCCGGTCACCCAAGAGAGTCTACTACGTACCGTCTCTATCACCGTCTCTCCCCCCAACAGGCCTCCTTCTACCGGCTGCTCAGGCCGCCAAGCCCGGCGCCCCATAGATGTTCCCTGCTCCCAGAGAGGGAACAAACGGGCCGCTCTTCACACCCATGAACCCTTGTTGCGTGTACCCAGCCCTCCCTACTCCCTCGGCCACAGTCCGCTCATTCTTAGTGACGCTCCCGACATGGGCTTCATCCCACTGAACTGAGAGCAGTATCTCTGCCACCAGCAGCCTTGTGCAAATACTCTCCTCTCTGTTTCAACTTTGAGAACAGCATCACACTTTTTAAGAAACTGTGACTTACTATACTCAGGATCCTCTCAGGAAACATGCCATCTTTCTACAAATGGGAATAAGCCTGCATTGGCATTGGATTTCAAGATTGTTTTGTTCCGTTAACATCAACATACACTTGGTGGAGAGAAACGCTGAACATCTTAAGAAGATGCTTTTGTTTTTCATTCATTTTGCACAAAAATATCGGCAGATGATCAGTGTTTTACAGAACCTCAAGCCATTTTTTTTTTTCTTCAGCCTTTTGTCATCTGCTTAGACCTAATGCAATAATTATATGCTTTGAAAGGTCAATTGGGTCTAAAAAAAAAGCCTTACTTCATAGTCACTTCTGTTCATTTTTTTGTGGTGTTAAAGACCTACAAAAAACTCATTGGTTAAAAAGTATTCGCACCAACAGCCAAGTATAAACCGCAGTTTTATAAATGGGTATCAGAGAGCTCAGGATTAGAGGGTTAATGATTTATTTGTGTACATGATACGATGTTACTGTTGTTCCAGGGGTTGTTATCTCCTGTATAATGTTGCGGCTACCAGTAAGTGAATTAACAGCTTTTATATTTACATTTGTTTTGTGTCCTTTTAATACAGGGTTTTTCCTTCATTGAAAATTTTTCAGTGGCATCCTGAAGCAAACGTAATAGTATTTGATGCAATATTTTCCCCCTATGATCATTGTCTTTTTTTTTTAGATGCAAAGTGCTGATGCACAGCGTGAACTACAGACCACAAAACCCGTGTGACCCATTTAAATTGTTTAAAGTTCTGTTGAGGAAGTCAAACATCTTAGACAACTAGTTAGCCCTAAATTCTTAATCGTCAATAATCTTGGGAATGCTAATGTGGATGCACTCTGTGGTAGTAAATTTGGTAACGTTATTGTACATTTCAGTTTTAACTAATGCATTAATTAGTTAAGGCATTAGGTATCACGAACTAACAATGAATGAATGTTTTTACAGCATTTATTAATCTAATAAATGTTAAATTATACATATACTTATTACATATATTATGAACAAACATTACTTGGGTAGTTGACAAATAAAATTTGGACTCTGTCCAATGGTGTGACATAGCAAAAATGTAGAAAAAAAAACTTAACTTACAAAACTTGAGAAAAATGTATCTTCATTCTTAGTTACAAATAGCATGAGAGAGGTTTATCTTCAGTGTTAGTTTTTTTTTTTTTTTACATTTTTCCGTCGTACCATAGGACACATTGATACGTCAACTACCCACTTACCTATAATTTAGATAAAAAAAATTATTTAAAAAGCTGTTTTCATAATTTTAAGCTTACCAAATGTAAAGTGTTAAAATTCTGTCATTCGACATGTAATTGTATTATTAGAAAAATTAATAGCATATTGTGTAATCAGTCAAATTTGCACGTGTATACTGAAAATCATTTTGAATCGAGGAAAAACCCTGTAGTATTTCTGACTTTTCATTGGTGGGTCAAAGATTGTTTTCTGATGTGTGTTTTTACTAAGCTTGAGAGAAGAGCTGTTTTAACTGAAACCTTTTGCCTTGAGATTTGATGGATTACTGATGAAGTATGAGTTAATCATATCATCATTAAGATGATCAAGTTTTTTTTAATAAATAGGAGTCTGGCACAGTAATAAAGTTGACTGTAAAAGTTTCACAATATTTTGCTCCTCTAAAAACATAGACTTACAGAAGTTAATCACTGCCAGCGGTGTTAGAGGAAAAATAAAAGAATGTATGACTTGTTGTGTTTTGTGTTGTTATCCTTTTTCACCTGAAGACGTAATGACAAAAAGTAATAAACAAATGTTCTTTCCTCTTGTGATTTAGTTGCCTGAAAGTTTTCATCTTGTTTCGAGGTGCACAGTCCACATAACATCTTTTGTTACCTTCTGTGATCTGCTGCATGCCAGGGCGCATTCATTTAGACAGTAGATGGCACAGTTTTCCACAGTTTCATTTGCATGTGTCAGATGAGGACAATGTATTTCCTGGAGGCATCGTTGATTGATTGCTTGCTTGATTGATTCAAGCGTTTGCATTCACAGTACTTGAGCTATTCTGAATGTGATATTTGGCTTTACCACAATGCCATCAAGCTGACATTTATTCTGGTTTGATGTAACAGGATTGGATATGGGAAATGCTAAAATGCATAATTGTAGGGTTGCTGTATTTTAGTCAGATGTGGGAGCAGTAGAGAAGAATAATCAACTGAGTTTCTTTTTACCTTTCTGTTGGTACTCTGCGCCAAGCCGTAGTCAGTGTTTTTCATTTAGCCCAGAACTAACCTCAATTACCCC
Organism: Acrossocheilus fasciatus; assembly: GCA_036784905.1. Classification (NCBI taxonomy): domain Eukaryota; kingdom Metazoa; phylum Chordata; class Actinopteri; order Cypriniformes; family Cyprinidae; genus Acrossocheilus; species Acrossocheilus fasciatus. The sequence continues at coordinate 25,091,426 of CM071953.1, forward strand.
CATGCATCCCTTGCCTAGCGATTCTGTCATTAAAAATATGGCAACCCATCATACAGTCAACCTCCCGGGACTCTTATGAAAATGTATCTGGGTAAAAAAAGGAATTGATTTGCTGACATGCCACAGTTCTGAGGAACTGGCACTTGCAGTAAATGGGTGAAATTACTTCAGAAGTTGATTTGAGGTTTTGCTTTGTTGTTACATGTTATTCAGAGCGACTATGGTTGGTATAAGCTCTTCCTTTGTAATCAGTGAACTTTTTCCTAATACCTACAATGTAAAAAATGATTTTTTTTTTTAAGTCGAGTTAAGTAAAACAAAGGTTTTTGTGAAATTTACTAGCAAATTCTGAATGGAAATTGTTTCTACACAAAGTATTTTTAACTGATTATAATCAACTTGAGTTAAGCAATCTAAGTCATTTAGATTTAATTTGAATAATTTTCCTTAAATGGCAAAAACATCAGCTCAAAATGCTGTGTTGGTTTTGACTGACAATTTTTGAGAACAACATCAAATGTGGTTATAGCAAAGTAAAAGTGTCTGTCATTGCAAAGCCATGAAATAAGGTTGTTGGGGTTAGACCACATCCTCTTATCCAACTACAAGATTCAAGAGTCAGAAGCATGTAATGGTTATGGATCAAGTTGTAGGCGACGGCTTCACCGCTCTCCACAGACTTTTGTCTGGACCGCTTCACACTGGCAAGACGAAAGGCTTGTTTGAGATGCGCCTCGCCTGGCCTCGTCTGAAATGTAGGGGGGGCGACGCGGAATTAAAAAAAAATAACTTTAACGGCACGTGAATAATCCCGCCCACTCTAAATCGGTACTAAACTGAAGTGGAAACACAAACCGAGCCGTTCTGAACCGTGCAGAGCCGAGTCGTACCACGCAGTGGAACAGATACCTACGAGATCAAAGGCAGATATCGTGTTATTCTCACTCATATGCTGTGCTGCTGATAAACATAATATAATTTCAGTTCTGTTGCTTTTATATGAATATAAATATGATGAACAAGACACTCAAAGTGCTTGCTATTTAATTCCATACGAAAGGCGTATTTATCATCCATTTTTATAGAAAATATGACAACAAATACATATCTCACACAGAGATCGCACTGTCATAGTGTTTGGGAATATCAATGCATAAATTAATAGCCTACATGATAGCATGAAATCAGATTTAGAAAATAAAACATTTTAGAAGAGAACGCAGTATCACGGTTGTCTGAACCAATGAGCATTAAGCTGTCGTCAGTCAGTCGTTTCCCATCATATTTTTGATCAGCGCAGTCGGTGGAGAGCAACTGCGCGCGACTGTTCAATCCGACACAGCCGCCTCGCCGTCGCGAGAGTTTCACATCGCGAGTGTCAGTGGAGCGTGAGATGTTGATGAACCAGAGGGTCGACCATCATCACGCTTCCGATGTGAACGCTGTCAGACTAAACACGCGCTGCTCACGCTCCACTGACGCTTACGATGTGAAACGGGTGTTAAAGACATTCAAATTTGTATTCATGCTGCTGCTGATCCAGAAAGAGCAACACAAACAGTTTTTTTCAACAACGCATCATTATTTATGTGTTACAGATATTTAAATAACGGAAAGAATCGTGCAGCTCTAGTTTACATGTTGTAAATTACTGCATATAATTAATTAAATTAGAAGTTTAATTTCATAAAGTAAGATGATTTCAAAATGCACCTACGTTTTTTTGCATTTTGTGTTTTTCAGTTGAATAAAATACTTTTTTTTTTAGTCTAAAAGTCTCGTCTCGTTCTCGTGAACCCAGTCTCGTGTCTCATCTCGTCTCGTGGGATAAATGTCTTGTCATATTCATAATGCATTAGTGGTGATTGCTAAGGCTGTTGCACACTGAGTTCGAAATTTTCGCATTTTCCGTTTTTTCGTATTCGGATCAGGTTCGATTTTCTGCGTTTTCGCATGTGTGAGTGAGTGTGTGTGAGAAAGTGTGCGTGTGTGCATTTTGTAGGAAAGGATGACGAATACGAAAAAATGGAAAACCACATGCGAAAGTTTCAGACTCAGTGTGCAATGGCCTTTAGATTTAGGGATTTGAACATTTGTGCTACACATTATTTTCACTTTACAGACGATAAAATAAGTGTTAATGTTTTTAATTACTGATCTTTTTAGCAAGTCAGTGATATATCTTTTTTTTTTTTTTTTTAATTAAATGTGTTTGTATCACATTGTTTCTTGCCATTTTGACTCTACTCTGACTTCAAAAGCTAACCCCATGATGCATTTTGTATTTTTTTTTTGTTTTACCTTAGCAGGTTTACAGTCTTAGATTTATTAGTCTAGCAAAAGATGAAGCCAAGGTTTCCCAGCATCTGTGTCCAATATTAAAAGTACCACATGTCAGAGTGATCTGACAAAGAGCCATTTTTTTAAAATGCTTATTTTCATGGTTAATTTTTTTCTTATTTTTATTTTTTCATAATAAACATGTCAGTTTAGCTCAACTGTGCTAGTAAGGGTTAGGGTTCCTTTATTTGGAATTGAATTACTTCTGCATCATGTTATGCTGAAGTTGTTCATTTGTGAATGTTTGTCAAGTGCTTCTTCTGTTTTCATAGACTGGATTTCATGTAATGGTGAGTCATGGTTAATCAACAGTCAAGAAATCATATACCAGTGCTTTTATGCTTTATCTTGTGATGTTCTATAGTCTTTTGAGTACTACAAAGGTTTCGCTGGCACAGGTCAGATGCAGAGAGCAGTATTTTATTGCAGATGTCAAGGGCAGTGATTGATAAGGCAAAACCCGTAATGCTTTTCAGATGGACGTCTTGTCCTGTATATGAGCGTTTGAGCTCTTCAAAGATCCAAGTTCATGCCCTCGTCTGTCTCTGATTCTTTTGAGCCAAGATAGCAGGACTGCATTGATTTAGGCATGGCTTATGTGTCTGCCGATTCAAGATTCACTTCAAGGCTTGTGTTGGTGCGCTAGCTTTTTTACAGGCAAGTCATATTGTTTGATTTACGACAGTAGTAGTGGGAGCACATCTATTGTAGGCTGAAATGATTAAATAACGCAATTTAAATAAGTCATATATATGTTTTTATCCCTCTGAAGTCCACATGTAACTTCCAAGGTTTTTTGTGCTGAATCAAGTTGTGATCATTTTAAACTTTAGCCACTGTGCTTCGAAAACTTACTGTAAACAACATAAACTTACTATATTTAAAACTTCCTTCAGCATGAACGTTCTTCAAAGTTTTTTTGTGTGTGTGTGTGTTCCTTCAAAGAATGCTTGAAACAGCATGAAGATGAGTAAATAATGACACAATTAAATCATGGCTAATTAAAAAGTTTGAGGTCAGTAATTTTTTTTTTTTTTTTTGGAAGAAAAGACGGGCTGCATTTATTTCATCCAAAATATATTAAAACTGTTATGTTGTGAAATAGTTTATTTAAAATGTAAAAGTGTTTTCTATTTTAATATATTTTAAAATGTAATTTATTCCTGTGATGGAAAATCAGAATTTTCAGTAGCCATTACTCCGGTCCTCAGACAGGGTTCGGGGTTTGGAAGTATTTTCCAGGTCTGGAAAAGTATGGAAAAAAGAAAGCAGAGTATGGGAAAAATATTGCTTTTGCTATTTAGTTTTTTAATAATAGAAAATTAAGAATTTAATGAAAATATATTTATCATACAAGAAGTGAGGTTTCATGGCAGCTGTTTAGTGATTCTTTAGTGATCGTCAAATGAATGAATGAATGTTGGGTTTAGCATCATGTTACATTGCCTCAAGGATCTTTGCAAAAAAAAAAAAAAAAAATAGGGCCTTTGCAAAAAAAAAAAAAAAACTTAGCATATAGGACAATGCACACAGAGCCACCTATTGTGCCATCAGCCCATTTCGCGGTGTGGTTTCATGGTTGCCACAGACATTAGAGATTGCATTAAAGAGAAGGCCTTGAAATATGGAATATTACCCCAATGAAAGCCAAATCTTAAACACTTTTTATGGACCCTTGAACGTGGTTAATTTTATGCCATCAGCCCATTTCGTGTCATAGTTTCTCCTCCGCCACAGAGGATGTGTTAAATTGTTCAATAGGCTTTGATATTAGGGGTACTACTGTAAAGAAAAGCTAAATTCTGAGCAGGTAGATCTCTGTTAATTCATGTGCATCCATGCTATCGCTTTATTCATAGTTAGATGGCAGTGATGCACAAAGGAAATAGATTATATAAAACTAGAAATTGTAATGCGTTACCATGCAAAAAAAGTTTCTTGTGTGCATGTAAAAGTCTGTATTTTTAATTCATTTATTATTATTTTTTATTTTAGGGACTCTGTTTGTTATTTTAGGAAAATCAAAAAAATTTTTTTTTACAGATGACTGTACTATATACCAAATATAATGCTGTATGAACCATTTATGTTAAATATGGTCTGAAAATCTACTGAGAGTTTTGGAAATTTGAGTCTGGAAAAGTATGGAATTTTGAAATGAAAAATGTGTAGGAACCCTGCTCACATGATCCTTCAGAAATCATTCTAGTTATGATGTATGTGGGCAAAAAAAAAGAGGCAAAAATGCAGATCAATTACAGCAATCGGTTACAGTGACGTTAAGGAAGGCCTAAGTTACATCTTACATAAATTATGAGCTTATGTAAATAGCAGGGTGTAATAATTGCAAAATTGACCCAAAAATTTTAATTCCATCATCATTTACTCACCCTAATGTCATTTTAAGCCTACATGAATACCTTCATTCGAGAAGAGAAATTTTTGAGAAATGTGTTCATGCTGAATTTTTAAACTGAGAAACCCTTATCTCTTTTAAAGTATTTCTCGTGATGTACGGCCCCATTAACTACAATCAAAACAATAGCATTTGTAAACACTAAAACGATGTCTGTTTGAAAGCATTGCGCTTGCCAAAACCTCAAAACTATTACAACCATCTCATTTACTCTAGCACGACACTGATATATCTCATTGCTCTCAGGCATGCTTTTTTCTGAAGATTTTTAAATTAGTTTCCATGTGTGAGAGCGCCTAGAGGAAAATACAATAAATTACGGAAGAGTGAGTATCATATCATTGTGTGTTCATGTGTCAAAAGCGCTTGGAGAGGACCTACTTCGAGCACATGGAGAAGATTAAAAGGGAATGTCTAAGTTCATGGTATTTCCTCACAGTCACTGCCACTGCACTGCTTATCAAACCATTCACCAAAGCAGAACCTGCTATATTCTCCTCAGCCAAATTGGAGTAAAAAAGCAAATATAGTCTTAGCATTTTTCCTTTCTTTCATATTTTCCGTGCCCTCCGCCTTGTTTCAATCAGTTGGCTGTGCTAATGAATGGGACACGATATGGGACAAAGGTAAGCCATGGTGTTCAGGGCAGTGCATGTAACAGATTTGTTAATGGCTTCGTCTGAGAGCCTCTGCAAATCACCCTTCAGTTGTAATTGGATCAGTAGCCTGACAGGTAAAGGATTAGCAAAAGCTTGCTAATAGACATTGAGTTTCATTTACTCACAATTAGTTCTCAGTTGCCTTCCAGTGTTGCAGTGACTATTGAAAGTCAGACAGTATTGGATGGTAATGGATAACTTGTTTTAACAGTTTGAATCACTGCAGAATTTCCCATATAATGGGTCAAATGTGAACCTTTTCCTCCTTGAAGTGCAATAGACCACCCACACACCATGCCACTGTGACATACTGTTCAAGGGTGAAGGCTTCAGGTAAAGTCAAATAATTACTCTGAGGTTTTGACTCCACTGTCTGCACAATTTGAACATGTAGCTGTTGTAATGCAAATAAAATTATTTAACTTGAAATAAAACTAATGTTTGCTATAGAACACACATTTAGTTTATTTTGTTTAAATATATATATAAGACATTAAAAACAAAAACTAATAAAAATGACAGACTTGAAATGAAGCTCAATTAAACATTCTCATTTGTTCGTTCAGAACCAGTTGTATAACTGTTGTAGTTTGTCACATCAAACCTGTGATTTTCTGTCTTCATTGAAAGACAAAACAAGAAATTTTGAAGAATGATGAAATTTCATGCTGCCCTTTTTCATACGTATGACAAGAGATTCAGAAATCTGACCACATAATATTGTTTGAGATGGCCTTTTCAAGTCATCGACTCTGTATGATAGTGCTAAATAAGGATTGTAAAATTTTATTGAAATGAGCACAATAAAGATTTTAGCTAAATAGGTATTTTTTTAAAGAACAAAGGTTGTCATGGTCCATTGTACAGGAAAGGAAAGTACTCAGAATCACCAATACGTATCTTTGGTTTGTTAGCAGGTCATGTCTTATCAGGATCCTGTAATCACATGACTCCAGCTGATATGCTTCCCTCCATCTCTAATGGGCTCATTGCTTAATAGTGTTGCAGGATAGCAAACTTAAACACTCATTTGAACTTATCAGCACTTATTTCTCTGCAGTGTAACTGTAAATACATCCTTCACAATTTGAGTCTGTGAATTTAAAACATTAATATTCGGTCATATTTTGCTCATTTACCTTTTGCCTGTTTGACTTACTGCTTACAGTTTATTTCTTACACAAAGCTATCTAAGAAGTGCACAAGTCCTACAAACCATTTTTTTCCATCTTTGAAGCTTGACATCTCTTGACCTCCTTTCATTATTTGAAAAATGATAACAAGCTCATTATTAAAAATATCGGTTTTAATTAATTTTTTTGGTCCCTTTAACACATTCTATTGACTATAATTAATGTTGCACCTACATTTCTACTACCTCTCATTAGAGTGTTATTAGTTGACTGGGTGGGTTAGGGTTAGATGAAGTTGACACGTTCTTGCAAAGTTACTTATAGTCAGTAGAATATCTGTTGGGAGACCAACACAATAAGGAGTTAGTAGATATGAAGCAGACCGTCTACTAATACTCTTATGAGAGTTTGTTGACATGTAGTTGCAACATTACTTAGTGTCAACAGAATGTTCAAAAGGGACCATCAAAATAAAGTGTTACCAAAATATCTCCTTTTGTGTTTAACAGAAGAACGTTAAGTCATACCGGTTTGTGAGTAAATAACAGAATGTTCCGTTTTTGTCGCGAAACAAGGCTGGGTAAATGATACTAGTTGAGCAGGATATTAAACTCCTAAATTTTTCTTCAGCGCATTGATGGAGAACACAGAATGTTCCATAATGGCAGCGCATAAATGTAGTGACACATTAAACTAGCTCCTTTTGACGTCCAAAACAGTCTACTTATCATCATAACACCGTGCAAAATCCTCATAAAATCACAGTTAAAAGGTCAGCTTCCACAAACGCTCATGTACGTGACAGCGAATTCCCCAACGTGTGTTATGACGTTTTATTTATCTGCTTATCTGTTTATTCTCCTATTACTTTTAGGACTTGCATGATAACATCTTTTTAATAGCACATCTATTTACAATGACTAATAGGTACGTTTTCATGAAGAGAGACGCTATTGGTTATGTAACATAGCCTCTACGCGTTAAATAGTTCATAGCAGGTGCAACAGCAATAAAGGAAAGCCTGATAAGTGTTTTCATAAACCTAGTTAATACAGACTAAGTCAAGCTAACTTCCAGTAAAGTGGTTGTTGAATCCATGTGTGCACAAGTGAACAAACATCCCGTCAAACAAACAACTGCACAAGAACAAGCTAATGGTGAGTGTATTTTGCTCATCTGTGTATATTCACACAGTATCTCATTTATTCAAAACAGATGCTGATACGGTAGTAAATTGATCTAAATAGTGTACGTGTCTACTTAGGACTCATAAAGTGACGTCATGGCATAGCAAACAGATTCTGAGTCACTCATATGTTAATCATATCTTTCTGATTCAGTTTGATGCTTCGTGATGATGGTTGGAGAGGTTAGCATGGCGTAAAACGATCCGCTGAATTACCGTAGGTTCACTAAACCTAAACTTTAAAAAGGTTTTATTTTGTCAAGTTTTGTTTTTGTTTTCCAGGAAAAAGCTTATGATTTCAGGGAGTGAAATAGTGAAGGTATATATTATCTAATTTATTCAGTCCATGGTGGTTGAACAGGAATAGATAGCACAGAGCTACACAAATAGATGCCTTATGAAGATTTACTTAGCGTTCAATTGGCTAAGCAACTGCTGTAGATCATCGTGGTTTTTCTTGGATCTGCTGTCACTGCTCTTTACTTGTGAGCACTAAAGATGGAACTCAGATCTCTAATCATAGTGTCTCCCTGTTTTTATTGGAAGACAATGCATTGTTATTATGGACTCTGGCAGTAGCGGAAAGTGGAAGCTGTACAAAAATGGATGTGCCCTCTGATTTAACATCTGAGGAGAAACCCTGAAGTATAGAACATTATTGTATTTAAATATCTCTGTCAACATATTCTCATCTCCCCTTCTCTTTTATTGATTTCCTATTTTCCACTTTTAGACTCAGCAACAGGATTTGCCGAGGTTTGAAACAGACACAATTAATTACAAAACATCTCTCCATGCTTTTCCTGCTAATTTGCATCATAATTTGATGGTATAACTGACAGTAAGAGGAAATGCTATTTCACATTCGTGAGGCAGAACTATAGTCTGGCAGACGATTCTTGGGAAGCTTCCCACTGCAGGGGTCGTTGGATTTATGATACTCACACAACGTTGAAATATTCAGGGCAGCGTCATCCTTGCATGTCTTCATGCAAATTCAGGCCTGTAATGGGATTTACAGGTATCTAATGGAAGCTGCAATAGGACATGGTGATGACTTTACGACTGCACACTCCACTGCACTGCTGATGACCAAAACTTTACTGCCCAGAACTTTAGGACCTGTGGTGCCTCTCCTCAGGAATAGTCTAGAACGACTGCTTTAGATTTGGGGCACATGCTGATCACTTCACAGTGGACTAGATCACATTTTAATTTCACATTTTGTGTCATCTATCTATCCTTCTGTTTTTCTATCTATCATTCTGGCTATTGTTTTTTTCATTTATCTATTGTTCTATGTGTTTATCTATCTATCTATCTATCGTTCTATCGTTGTCTGTTGCTCATATCAATCTATCATTGTAGCTATTGTTTTTTTCATTTATCTATTGTTCTATGTGTTTATCTATCTATCTATCTATCGTTCTATCGTTGTCTGTTGCTCATATCAATCTATCATTGTAGCTATTGTTTTTTTCATTTATCTATTGTTCTATGTGTTTATCTATCTATCTATCGTTCTATCGTTGTCTGTTGCTCATATCAATCTATCATTGTAGCTATTGTTTTTTTCATTTATCTATTGTTCTATGTGTTGATCTATCTATCTATCTATCTATCTATCTATCTATCTATCTATCTATCGTTCTATCGTTGTCTGTTGCTCATCAATCTATCATTGTAGCTATTGTTTTTTTCATTTATCTATTGTTCTATGTGTTGATCTATCTATCGTTCTATCGTTGTCTGTTGCTCATCAATCTATCATTGTAGCTATTGTTTTTTTTTCATTTATCTTTTGTTCTATATTTCTGTCTGTCTGTCTGTCTGTCTAAGCACCACATTTTAACACTGCTGTTTTTTTTAAGGATAATTTTGCAGATATAGGACCTTACATGGTGTCTGCACTGGCAGGCTTTTTTTTTTTTTTTTTTAATTTTTTTTTAAATCCTCTGTTTGAGGATTCCTCTGCAGCACAGGGGGGCAATTCTGGTCTTCAGTATATCCATCATTGCTTCTCCTGCTTTACTGCTGCTGTTTGACTGGTGAGGTAAGCTGGCTCCAGGGAACAGATGGGCGCTCGTTGCACAACTCATGATATGGGTCCTTTTAAGGCTGGGGTTCTCTCACTGATCTGGGATGTTCCATTCGGGGAGGCCCTGAATGTATTCTTAGGTTCCTCTCCTTTCTCTTTTAGGAAGCGTGCTATAAAATCTGTGATATGTGGTGCAGAATCAATTCATGTCACTCTTGAGATTTGCTTTCTCACTGTTTATGAATGCTATATAACCAGTTATATAGTCCTAAGGTGTATTACATAAACAGTCTTTGTACATATGGTTTGCTGTGAGACCGAAAAAAGTTTAGAAATCTTCCAAGAATGCCTATTGTCTGCACCAGTAATTATTTCATCTGTGCATAACCACCCACACTTTTCATTTCTCCTGCGACATACAAATGCAGATGTCCTTACGCAACAAGAGGCCTGGCAGTAAATTTGACCCTTGTGCTAAAAAGAGCAACTGTCACAAGGCTTCCACCCCCCCACCAACACTGAATATGATAGAGGGCTGAACCACAAGCCATAATCTGTCATAAAACCATTGCTAAGCTTGTTTCCCTATAGAATTCTTTTTGCAATCAATTAATAGAGGAAATAAATCTTAGTTATGTAAATAAATATATGGGATTAGTTAACTGAAGAAAATATGCGAGTGGCACACCTTGTTGTATGTGACGCAAATGTCAAGCAAACATGAACAAATAAGTTATTAATCACAGAGAGAGGCCACTTAAAGTGGTGAGTATTATAGGCCTGAAGGGAGATTATCAAGGGCTGGGCTCTTCCATTGTCTGTGTATTTTCATGAAGAATTAGCGTTTCTTACGGCATGACCAGCTGGACAAGAAGCCTATGTGTACTGTACTAATACAACAACAGGCTGTCTACATCTGACTGTAATGTAACAATATGGAAATGAAAGCAAGGCTAAACCTGAGACAAGACACACATTCAAGCTGATCATATTAAGTTACTGCAGCCAATGTGTAAAAATGTTGTTGTGTTTACTTAATATCGTTAAGATCTGTAAAGTCCCTCAGTCAGCAAGAACCTGTTCTTTTTACATCACAGATAAGCTTACATAACATAATTCTAGAAGTTGTCTGGGACTTCTAGATAAGAACCTATGCATCGTATCAAACATTAACCGAAGCAAGGCCTACAACAGCTGAACGACCTAGTAACACCAAAACTAAAAGACAAACGGTGGCGTTGTCATAGGTCTCTCAGATAATACTGTCTGCACTGATATTTATCAAGGATGCATTAAATTGATAGAAAGTGACAGTGAAACATTTGTAATGTTACAATAGATTTTTATTTCAAATAAATGCTGTTTTTTTAATTCTCTATTCATCAAATAATTCTGAAAAAAGTACAATGATACTAAATATATCTTGAGCACTAAATCAGCATATTAGAATGATTTCTGAAGGATCATGTGACACTGAAGACTGGAGTAAAGGAGAAAATTCAGCTTTGCATCAGAGGAATAAATTCAATTTTTAAATGGATTCAAATAGAAAACAGTTACATTATTATTTTTGATCAAATTAATAATATGTTTTCTTTTAAAAACATTTAAAAAATCTAAACGTTTGAAAGGTACTGCTCTGTGGAAATAATGAGCTGGTTCACAAATAATTTCAGTGGGTGTGTGAAGTCAGTTCTCAAGTTACATACTAAGTGTTAAATATGAACCATCAGAAAGTGTCTGAATAAATTGTATCATTTTGAACAGTTTTATCTTTTAAAACTGATTTTTGTCAAATGTTTTTGTAAAAGTGTGTTTATAATATTTACTTTTAAAATAAAAGTTTGATTTATTGATTTTTTTATTTAATTAAATAATATTCATACATGTTAAGTGTGGCTTAAGACCTTTTTTTTGGGGGGGGGGGGGGGGGGGGCTCAATGGATGGTTAAATGATTGCATTAGTTAGTTATTTGACATATTATATTATTATATCAGTGACAAAGTAGTATAAAAAAAAATATGTGTCCAGTGATTAACATGCTCCATAGATCATAGGCTATTTAAAGACAAGGAGGAGGAAGAAAACATACAAACCTCATTTGCACCTGTCTCCTACTGACTGCTTGTTTTTCAGCTTTGTAGTCATGAAATATGATTCTGACCTCCAGTTAACTCTGACAAAACTGAAGAATGAGGAAGTTGTCCTTTATCAGAAGTGTACTGATGAACAGACAACTATAGCTTGCAATGTTATGTGATATACGTCACATATACCAGTTTGTTTCGGATCTATTCTTTTCTATTCACAAAGCCTCACGCCTCACTCGAGTGCAAATGAAGTAAAGATAATATGTACTCATGATCATGTCAAACCCTGCTTAGTCACATTGAGATGTCAGTCTTGTGACATTCTCCAGGATTTGTGTCATACTAGTGAAGGATCTGTGTTCTTTTATAGGCTTTCTGCCTTTAAAAAATGGCCTTATTTATAGTTTCTCTTGATTTTCTTAATTATAAACGGCTTGTTTTGACAATAAATCCAAGTGTCTGATGTGGTCTGATGCATTCCATACTGCAAACTATTATTTTATGGAGCCCTTTTAATGGTTTGAGTAAGTCATTGTCAGAACCTACCAAGAAAAGCTCAATAACACCAGAATGTGAGTTATAAAATCTGAATCTGTTGGGTCGATGCGCTTTAGACTCATTTTAATGCGGTCCTAAACGTATTTGCTACCCAAGGTTATGGCCCTGACAACTTTTGCCTACTTCGGTACCTAGTCAGCACTTATGTGTTCGGTGTAATCAAATAATAAAAATAAACCCACATCCACTAATCTTGGGTGTTTAAAGATTCAAGGGCGGCAGAATTGCATTGCAAACAAAAAGATTAGTTGTGTATCCTTAATAAACAGTTTCGGGATCTAGATGCACCTTATTTTGGGTGTGTAAATGGGAACAACCTTTCTGATTGTTTGCAAAAAGAGATGTTTTACTTAAAGGTATTTGTCTACGTGCATTAGGTTGGATGGATACACCCAGAAGAGGCATTATTGCGGCTACACGTCCACCCAGCAGGGCCTTGAGTGACGACGAGGTGAATATCAAGCATTTCCTTGGTTTGGCTCTATTTGAATGTTCCGCGACCCTTCTAAATCACTTCAGGCCTGGATTGTCACCAACAATGCTCTCCTAGCTCAAGGCAAACTATTTTTAGGCCAATGACGCAGGTGTCTCATATCACCACCTGCGCAGAACACCGATGAGGGCTCCCTCTTCCGTGCTGCCTGGCGACGGGGGATGCTGTTGCCAGGGGAACTGAAATTGGTTGACATCACACCATCAGGACCTCCCCTATTGAAATGGTATGTAGTGCAGCTCTGTGATCACACACACGCTGATCTATTATGACTAACCCCCCGCTGCTGTTGCCCCCAAGACTGATCAACAGCTTGCGAGCTGTGAGTCATCCACGAATGCCACGCTGCAGAGAATCGTGCGTAGCAGCTGCTCTTTTCATCCTAACCAAAATAAATCCAATCAGAACAGATGTTTGGATGATTTCTTATGCGGTCCACACAAACATGCTCTTAACATTATTCAATTGAGAATTAAGACATATTTAACCTTGTATTCTTCATCCTCCAATAGAAATGAGACATAACTTTATATTTAGGGCAGTCCCGGTGGTAATAAGCTATTTCCCTGTAGTCACACACTACTATTTTGCAGTTCGGTTTTAACATCAGCACTTGTTCTGATTTGGTTCCCTATAAACATGCCTATGTTCAGATTTATGAGGTTTATGGTTTTCTCTCTTTCTTTTCTTTCTCATTTGGGACTAGTGAAGAAAAAGCCTGTTGTATTTTGTTTAGAATTGAGTTATTTTCGCTTTTCAGCTGCCACTGTAACACCTCACACATTTATTTGGAAAAAGCTCATTCAGTTCAGGGATCATATAATATATAAAAATATAAAAGTGTATATATAAAAAGAAAGAAAGGAATACAAAAAAATGTATTTAAAATGTTTATATTTAATAATCACATGAAGATTTGCAGTATAGCCTTTTTTTCTGAGGTAAAAATTCAGGTAACCTGAATAAGTTTCTGTACATTATGTCATTATAAAATCTTGTCAGTTTGGAGATTTGCAAATGATAATAGTAATAATATTTAATTAGCAAATCTAAAAATTCATGTATATATGCATTTTACCATTAAAAAAAATTATTTTATGTAAAACTAGTATAATTTTGTTTTATTATTTTTATTTTGTAATTAGTAAACAATCTAAAAGAGGGTAGTATTTCTAATCTTATTGTTTATTTTTTATTACATACTACTATCTATTAGACCCCTGTTACTAGTCACAATCTGCATATATATATATATATATATATATAGGTCCAATTCACGCTATTAACAAACCATTAACTATGACTTCTGCCTCAATAAACTACTAATTTGCTGCTTATTAATAGTTAAGGTAATTGTTATTGGGTAGGATTAGGGATGTAGAATATGCTTATGCAGAATACGTGAACACGTGCTTCAAAAGTACTAATAAATATATTTTATATTTAATAAAATCAAGTATATTAATAATAGGCCAAATAGGCAAGCAAATAAGCGAGTAATTAATAGGAGAATTGGTCACTGTACTAAAGTGTTACCATATATTACACACACAGATAGATTCAAACTTCACAGTAAAAATTACAACATCTTACTGGTGCTTTGATAACTGAGGTCTCAAACCGGGTGGGTGTGTTACAGCTGCACGCCTCCGCCAATCCAACCAGATCGCTGTGAAATTATTCATGAGCAGATATTCGACCAATAAGACGCGCGTATGCAAATCTCTTCGGTATAAAGACCATTCAGATGGTTCGTTTCTAGCATAACTGCAATACTTAACGTTGCTCTTAGTCGTGTGTGGATTGGGAATAGTGACTCACGCGCGCAGCTGGATGACCACGCAAACCGTGTCGATTTATATAAAGCTGAAAACGAGTGCAACTGTGAAATAACTGAGCTTTTCACAAACGAGTTTGCGTAGGAACTTCATCTGTTTGGAAAGACAGCGGTGTCCGTGCGGGAGTAGACCAGAAGTTTTTACCTTTTTAAGCTTGTTCTTTCCATCGCCATGTCCTCCGGTGATGTGTCAGAGCAGTGTCGGCGGTTTTGCGTGTTATCTTGGGAGCAGGTGCAACGTTTGGACTCTATTCTTGGCGAGACGGTTCCAGTTCACGGACGTGGAAACTTCCCGACGCTTTCGGTTCAGCCGCGACAGATCGTTCAGGTTAGTATGAATGCACATCACTGAATACGCGTTTAGCACTACAAC
This sequence comes from Acrossocheilus fasciatus, assembly GCA_036784905.1. Classification (NCBI taxonomy): domain Eukaryota; kingdom Metazoa; phylum Chordata; class Actinopteri; order Cypriniformes; family Cyprinidae; genus Acrossocheilus; species Acrossocheilus fasciatus. The sequence continues at coordinate 25,106,550 of CM071953.1, forward strand.
AGTTAGTTGTACACCGTCTTTGTAATGTTTGGCATTTCTTTCTTTTTTTTTTTTTTTTTTTTTTTTTTTTTTTTTGTATTTCATAATGATATACATATGGCTAGATGGCTTTAAAATGCATTCCTTAAAACTAGTATCATTTTATGTCACTTTTGTCTCTAGTAAACAGTCTAAAAGTGAGCTGCATTTCTCATTTCAGTTTCACAAACAACAGTTAGTTATTTTTCGTTAGTACTTAGTATTCTAGTAGTGACTAATAACTGTTCAGTTGTGGTTACTAGGGCCCTTGCTACTAGTCACTATCCCAAGGTAACAAGTCAATATCATCCATTTGCTTCAGACTATTATGTATTACAGTCAGTACTTGGTACAATTTTACTATTAACTTTTCATTTAATAGCATTTATATCTTACTTTCTTGTAACCATTAAAATAGTGACTAGTACCTATTACAGATGTCCCTGTACTAAATAAATATACATAATAAAACACTATTGTGTTGTGCATTTCAGTGTACTGGTACTACTAACACTTCAATCTGATCTATAAAGTGAAAACTAATTCGAACTAGTAATAACTGAAACTGATACTAGTGTCTTATGCATACTAGTAAAGCTGGAATGGATACTAATGCCGATGGGGCTACGGTAGGCTACTAGAACCCCCCCCCCCCCCACCACCACCACCACCACACACACACACACACACACACACACCCACACACACCCCAAGGATAAGCAAAACATTCTTAGCCTTTGGCCCTCCAGCAGATACAGAAAACTGTGCACTTGGCAAATTTAAGAGAGTTGTTAATGACTTGGACGTTCTCACGAAAGCTACACTGAGTGTGACTCATTACCGACCCTAATCCCATGCAATGTAACACTGCTTGAGCTAGTCCAGTGATAACCTGCATCAATGCCCCCCTTTTCAATGAAAAGAATTCTTGTTCTCATACACAAGCAGTGTGGGCTTGCATCTACACATGCAAGCAGATATTGATCTTTTCTCCAGATCACTTATTTCAGTACTGCTTCACTCAACAAGAGAGGGTTTGTTTTAAGTGCTTTAGGGAGAATGCTCTTGCAGTTACACAGGAAATGTGTTTAAGCTTCAGCGTTTCATGTGTATGATCCCATATGGCAGCAGTGTGAGGGAAGTTGTCCGTCAGTCATCTGTTATCTTTTATTTCAGTGTTCTCAGATGCTGTGATTGCTTTATACAGTGATATGCCTTAGATCCTAAAAATTGGCCTGAGATTGGCCCCTATTGGTTCTAATTATATGAAGACACAAAGTAACTATGAACTGTGGAATCTGACAGTTTCCCTTCCTTTGATCCAGTTCTGCTGGACAGTAATGAGTGGCCAGTCTCTGTTTCATAATACTCCATCTGCCTGGGTTTGAACGGATAGTAATGTCCTGTCAATAAAACCAACTAAGAAGCCTGTTATATTTAATGGGAAACCTGTAAAAACCAACTTTGATGTTTTATTACACAGCCTCCACATGCCATTGCAAAATTGACAAAAGATGGCTGCTCATTCACTGTTCCTCGTTTTCCTTAACCCTAATGATTTGCCACGGCACCATCTCATTACATGGGCTTTGTGGCCGTTTTCATTATCATAACTGTCTTGATTGCACATTTGCACCTTGTGCTTTAGGCTGTGATGTACTATAAAATGTAGGTTTTGAATGCAACTGCGAACCTGACTTGGCGTCATCTTAATATCATAATATTCACGAGTTGAAAGGCGATCCGGTTCAGCCCTCAAGCCTTTGGTGGAAACTGAAGAAACCTTGAGTTTTTGTTTGTCAGTGGCAACATTTTTTTGAAACACCATTGATTGATGTTAATACAGACAATAGTCTATTACATAAAGTAAATTACTTTTGCCTTTTTGTTTAAACAAATCACACCCTTTATGGATTAATAAATTGCACTCTGCCATATTGCAGTATCATTAATCAATGTGCTGCAAACCTGTAACGCTGCATAATGTGTTCTCAGCATGTGTACAGACGCACGTCATGCATATTTTCACTGCATTCACTTGGTCAATTGCTGCAGTCTGACCTAATGTGTAAAAATAGAAGGCTAATGATTTGATTGACAGGAGTGAGGGTAGGTGATCTGATTGACACTAATCTGACAGAGCTGTGGAAAATGAAGGTTACGTGCATTCAGGACAGAGATAATGAGTTTGATTTAAGCGCATTTTAATCTCTGAACGGTTGCAAAACAATATAAATAGCATGCAAATCTGCTTTGCATGTATAAAATGTGGTCTGTGCCAAAATCCAAAATTTTGCCTTTATTGAATTAGACATTTATGAATGTGATCCTGATGTCACATTCAGTATTTATGAGACCTTCATGTGAATGTGAAATCTTACAACTGCCTCTGTCTATATTCATAAGCGAGGCAGTTTTGTATAAGTCTCTGCCTTCTAGAATGTTGTGCAGCATGTTCCCAAGTGAGTCTCTGTGAATGCACTGCACTTTCCATGTAAATCGATTAATACCGATCTTTATGATGAGCTTTAGCTCACGTTTATGCATGAAAATATTTACTGGGAACATAATGGAGATGTAAAATGAAGATTTTAAACCTAATCGTTAACCCGGTGAGTTGAGTTTATTTCTCGAAGTGTATACATAATGACTTCCAATTTGCAAATAAAGGCACAGACACAAAAGATTAACACCTTTAAAAAATAGACCAATTACAGTAAATGTGTGCATGTGGCAGGTTCAAATTCTTTCAGGTGTGGTTTAGTTGGAGATATTATTCTGTCACAACAGCTTGAATCACAGCAACAAAGAGACAAATGTTAAAATGACAGTGACTGATAACGGCTGTGAATTGATGTGTTAATGATCGCTGACTATAAACCAACTGTGATTCTCAGGTGTTGCTCACAGTGTGAGGAAGAATAAATGCAAGAAGTCTGTTACGTAAACTGTTTTTGAGTCAACAGCTTAATAAAATGTGTCTTAGGATTTTTAGATGATAAGGTAATTATCTAATTGCAGTGGTGGCAAAACAGAGTATCCTCAAATTGTTCAGATAAGGAAGTGCTTAGTGTGGTATTACGTTTGCCAGTGTTTATTTGTTCAGGCAGTGGTTGTATGTTACTGATATTTAATTTGATTAATACCATAAGCTGGATAACTGCTAACTGGTTTTGTTGAAATAAATTCAAATCAAAGCACTAAAAGTGAATTTAGACATTACAAGATTATAAAGTACAGTATGAAAAACAATTGTTTTAACAATTCACTTTGTGAGAGTTATATGGACACCAATGTCATCTAAATGTAAAAATTCATCCAATATTGAGGAATAAATAAAAGAAACTCTAATCTCTGATCCTAAACCTATTTCTGCAGGTGGTTCGAGCACGTTTGGAGGAGCGAGGCATCGCTGTTCGAGATGTGAGGCTGAACGGCTCTGCTGCCAGTCACGTTCTGCACCAGGACACCGGGCTCGGGTACAAGGACTTGGACCTGATATTTGGCGTTTCACTGTCAGATGACCAGGCCTTCCGTGTGGTTAAGGACGTGGTTCTCGACAGCCTGCTGGACTTCCTACCCGATGGCGTCAGCAAGGAGAGAATCTCAGCACTTACTCTGAAGGAGGCTTACGTTCAGAAGTTGGTGAAGGTTTGCAATGACAGCGACCGCTGGAGCCTCATTTCGCTCTCCAACAACACCGGCAAGAATGTTGAGCTTAAGTTTGTGGACTCTCTCCGGCGCCAATTTGAGTTCAGCGTGGACTCCTTCCAGATAGCCTTGGACTCCCTTCTTCTGTTCGACCGCTGTTCAGAGACGCCCATGTCGGAGTGCTTTCACCCGACGGTGTTGGGCGAGAGCGTGTACGGGGATTTCGAGGAGGCTCTCGGCCATCTTTGCAACAAGGTCATCGCTACGAGAAACCCTGAGGAGATCCGAGGAGGCGGGCTTTTAAAATACTGCCACCTTTTGGTTCGAGGGTTTCGGCCGACATCGGAAGCGGAGATGAAATCGCTCCAGCGGTACATGTGCTCTCGGTTCTTCATTGACTTTCCGGACATAGGCGAACAGCAGCGAAAGCTGGAGGCGTACCTGCAGAATCACTTTGCCGGAATGGAGCACAAACGGTATGACTGTCTGGTCACATTATACCACGTGGTCAATGAGAGTACGGTGTGCTTGATGGGACACGAACGACGGCAGACATTAAATCTTATTTCCATGCTCGCACTGAGGGTGCTGGCTGAACAGAACGCCATCCCCACGGTTACCAACGTCACATGCTATTACCAGCCGGCGCCGTATGTCCGAGACATCAACTTCAGTAACTACTACATCGCTCACGTGCAGCCGCTGGTGCACACCTGCAGCAGTTCCTATCCGACATGGCTGCCCTGCAACTGACCTTTGATTAAAAATCGAGTTCAGCCCTCGTATCTTCCCATGTGGTGAAGAAGATATGCAAGCAAGTGAATATATAAACTGTTTGTTTTTTTCCAAATGGACGTTTAGGAGGAGCTTTTTCAAAACAATGGCAATTGTTTTTATTATAAATGTGACATGTATAGAATGACTGTTCACTGCTGTATGTCTGATTTGAGCCGATCCTTACGTATTCTGTTCTGCAGAGAGGATGAAGATCTTTTTCACATGTAGCAGGAAAAAAAATGTTTCTTCTCTTAAACTCATTATAGATTCAGTTAAACTCTCGCAGGTTATGTAAGTGGGGAAAGAAGGCTGCGTTTCTACATTGTGAAGCTATATATGTTTTTTTTTTTTTTTTTTTTTTTTGCCAGACTGTGGTTTCAATCAAACTCTGTTTTGCTACTTGTTTTTTTTTTTTTTTTTTAAGGACCAAAGATATTTTATTTTCGATGTTAAAAAAGAAAGGAATGTTTGCTGTTGTAATTCCAAGTGCCTAAAAACATTGTACAAGAAAAGTGAGACCTGTGCTTTCTAAAACCATTTTTCTGTCTCCTTGTTAATTGTAAAACTCTATTTTCAGGGATGGAGGCATGTATTTCCACGTGATTAAAAAAAAAAGCACAAAACCCAACTTCATGTGTTCTAGACCTCTTTTACCTTTTGAAGCTGTTGTGGTAGGTTTTGACAACCTAATTTGTTCCTATTCAAGCATGTATTTATTTTCCCTTTGTCTTGGTGTTTTGCAAAATAATTGCAAATGGTAAGGATTTTCTTTATCAATGGAGCATTTATCATTAGGCATAAGAGGTGAAAGTGGTCAGTGGTGAAACTGCAAGTGTAGCAGTGTTGTGGTCTGAATGTGTGCTGACTCTTAATCTGAGGAAATGGATCCATTGCAGTTCCAGGACATGAACCATAAGGATCCTTTCTAAAGCACAATGGCCTCTCTTTTAGTTTGACACTAAAGGTAACAGACAAAGGCTGTTTTGTTAACTCACCCATGCTGCCCCTGGAGATAGAATCCTATTTCCTTTCATAATGCCATATCCATGTCATTGTTTTTGTAAACATCAAGGAGCTGGTATTGTGACGTAAGCTATCAGATCTAGGGATGTGATGTTAAAGCTAATTACTACTGATTGGTAGACTTATATATATATATATATATATATATATATATATATATATATATATACTGTAACTTACAATTTTGTTAATTGCTTTATGCTTAAGTTTAAAATAGTTTAAATAAGACTTAAATATTTAATTTGAATGTTGTCACTGCAACAGATTCATTCTTTGGTTCAGGTTCTTTCTTGTGACGGTAGTGTAATAGTTATTGGCCTAGACTGGTTTCTGTAAGGGGTGATCCATGAATTCTCCTTTCACCATTGTGCTCTTGAGCCCTTTTGTGCCATTGCTTTTTGGGAATCAATAAATAAACTATTTAGAAAATCTATTTACAAACTTTAGGAGTGTATGAGAATATGGATGTTTCACTTTTATTAAGGGCTCCTCTGACTGACTTATGTTCTTGCAATTCTGAGTGAAAAAGCATCCTTAAAAATACTATGGCCTGTTTTCCGACAACATGTATTTTTATGAATTGAATAAATTCATAAGATTAATAAATATGAAGTCTTACGACAAGCATAATTATGATTTTATTTTTGATTTTTTACACTTTTTATTAATTTATTTATTTTAGAGAGATTTCTGTAATGACATAAAAGTATGTGTATGCATATAAATAATGGCAGAATTTACATTTTCTTGAACTAGCCCTTTAAGTGAAGGTGATATTTCATTGCAGTGTGTCAGAGAGAGACATAGGTCAGGTTTCCTTTTTATTTTTGGCCCTCGCTATTCAAAAGGCATCAGGGGAGCAACTACTGTCATAAAGCTGAAGTAGAACAACTGGGGAATAATACTCTACTTATTCCCTCATGTTAGGCCTCACATTATAAATAAACCCGCCTAGTTAAAAGACTAAGGAACCCTAAAGAAAAACACAGCGGTTGGTAAACCATGTGTAATGTCCCGGCCCAGTGCAAACAGTGTCACTGGCAAAACTTACCCTGTCAGACAGTGGTTTGGGATGAGGTAGTGCTGTTTAATTCAGTGGGACTTGAAACACAGACATGCATGGATATATAAGGACATGCTCGAACATGTTGAGACATGTTTTGGACAAGAAGCAACAAGCTTTGACAATTATTTAGCCTATGATGTAATTTATATCCAGCTATTTTCTGTTATCTAATCCTGTTATCTATAACTCTAACCGTTTTTTGTTACCCTTTTATGTTAACCTCCAAGTGTAACTTCAGATGAAACCAGTAAGTTAAATTAGAAATGAAAAAGTATAAAATGTCATCAAAAACAGAATTGTGTTCACAAAAGTATATAACATAAAACCAGTAACTTAATACAGAAGCCTTCAAAATGAGGACAACACCTCATTTATGAGGACTCTCACGACAATATCATTTTATGGCACAAAATGGCAATATAATATGTCATATATGATGTTATTCTGAACAACTGTGGCTACAGTGACACATTGACCCAAAAAAAAAGTTGGACTCCAAGACCACATTTCAAATTAAAGAACAAACACACTTTTCAAACATTTAATAAAAATAAGCTTGTTAGGAATTAAAGGATACAACAATAGATATATTGGTAAGATAAAATGTTTTTGGAAATAGTTGAAAGGTTCAAATAATGGATTACACTATTGTCAAAAAGTTTGGAGTCAGTAAAGTTTATTAAAAAAAATTAATTAAATTGAATTTTGGCAAGAACATATTAAATTGATCAAAATTGACACTACAGACTTTTTAGTCTTGCTAAAAAATTCTGTCTTTCAAATTCTGAACAATCCTAAAAAGAATGCATTGCAGTTTCTACAAAAATATTAATCAGCACAACTGTTTTCAACACTGATAATAATAAAATGATTATAAGCACCAAATCAGCATATTAGAATGATTTCTTAAAGATCACATGACACTGAAAACTGGAGTAATGTAATGCTTTGCCATCATAGTAATAAATTACATTTATTAACACTATTTTAAAATAGAAAACAGTTCTTTTAAATTGCAATAATATTTCACAATATATCAGTTTTTACCAGGGGTGTCAAACTCTGACGCCCTGCAGAGTTTAGCTCCAACCCTAATTAAACACACCTGATCCAGCTAATCAAGTCCTTCAGGCTTCTTTGAAAACGACATGATTTGTGTGTTGGAGCAGGGTTGGAACTAAACTCTGCAGGGCTGCGGCCCTCCAGGAACTGAGTTTGACACCCCTGGTTTTTACTGCATTTTTGAATCAAATAAATGCAGTCTTGGTGAGCATAGAGCAAGAGACGATACTTTCAAAAACATTAGGAAATCTTACCGACAACAAACTTTAAATAGAAGTGTCCATCAACTTCATACATCCACTAAAAATCACTTTGACATTATTTGGCTAAAAGAAATGGTAAAATGCCACTTGGTTTGATATTTCGTGTCTGTGCAACAACATTCAGACATTTTGTCAGACTTAAATGTCCAAAAGAGTCTAGATACATTTTGGGTCAACTGTTTCTACACAGAAACACAGCAAAATGTGTTTGCCTAAGAGTGTGTGCCTCTTGTAAAAATGAAGAACTTTAATGGAAAATGAATATGATGTTTAATATTTTGGTAGGGCTGGGAAATATTTCTCCTCTGTCCATGCCAATAACATCCATGTGTGTGAGTCATACCTGTCTGCCTTGTTTCCCCTGGAACAATGACGCTCCTTGTCTTCATCCTTGAATCACTGAGGGCAGGTCAACCGGACAGCCGGCGCAACACAGGGCAAGTGCAATATTCCCTGCTGTTCATGGCATTTATAAACCTCTCAGTGTGACCTACGGAAAGAACACTAATTCAATTTTGAAATTTAATGAATGTGTTTATTCTGTTTGAGAGAGTCAGACGTACTCACCCTGGATAATATTCTTGAGCTTGTGCAGTCCTATTGACAGTAATCTCATGCTAAGTTTAGGTCAGTGTAGAGTTAAATCACAGTTACAACTAATGGTTTTAATGATGTGTTAGTAAAAATGACTCGGTCTCCATTAATGAGCCATTCAAATTAGAACGTCTGCAACATTGAAAGCAGTGTCTGAGATGATGATTCTGTTGCTGTGTGACACACAACTGGCTGAATCAATCTCCATTATGAGGAATTCAAATTATAACCTGTCTAAAACATCTAAAAGCGGTTTCCAATTCATTCTAAGTGATCACACACCTTCAACACCAAACCATAAAAACAAGTTTTCCCTCAAGCACCATTGCTCCATTCAGTATAAATGGAGCATTTTAACATTAAATCTTTGCGTCAAACCTAACACCACTGTTATAAAACGACCATAACTGAAATAGGTATCCAGAAAATTGTTGGAGAAACAGTGGTGAAACCATAAATTCATGACTGGAATGCATGATATGTGCACTGAAGCCTCAGGGGGGGCAAAAACAAAGTTATCACATGTTTCGTCATTTGAATCAGGGCAGAGAAAAGAATGGAAAAATGAACAGGGCGGGCCTGGTTTCAATAGCAAGAAACCAAATAAGTTCCATTCTTGAAGGAATGCTATAAAGTTGTAACTTGAAGATGTACAGATCACAAAAGGTAGGTCACTCATTATAATGCATTGAGGCTATTTTTCCTTATGGTTCTGTGCCTTAAAGTAACGAAGTATCTCATATTTTTCTTTTCTTTTTTTTTTTCAAATGATTTTCAAATGCCTTTAAAGCTTTTTTGCGTAATAATGTTAAAATTACTTTTCTTTATTTTTAGTGGCATAATCACTAATCAGATGCTATTTTCATGGCTGGCATGACTGAAATAATATACCATACAGACAGACAATTTCTTACATCTTACAACATTACAATAATGTTTTATTTTACATGTATTTTAAATAAGTTTAATAATAAATTTTTTTAAACGTTTTTGAAATTTTTATCTATTAATTTATTTTGTAAAAACATATTTAAAGTTAAAATCAGGACAGTCTATTGCTTAGTCTATTTTTTCAAATAATTTAATTTGATAACATTTATTTATTTATTTGATTAATTTTTGTAAAGACATCTACGAAAGTAACATCTTTTAAAAAGCAGCTCTGAAAAAAACATAGGCTAGCATTAAACTCAGGTCAGCCCATTAAAATATGCTTAACATTCAGTTAATGATATTTCTAGGCAATAACACAGTGTGGTCATATTAAATCTCACTATGACCCCAGATATTAAGTAGATGTCATATGTGGGCTGTTTTGATGTCTACAGGAGGTCTGGTCATCTGCATGTGTGTTTGGTCATGTGTGGTCTGTGTAATGAGAGTTAACAGCAAACCGGCGAGGGAGGAAGGATATTGATAGGCTATTTACTCACTTAAATGGCTTTGGTCTGGCATGAGTTGACTCGGGTCATAAAGCACAGGCAGTGAACCCTTTGGCAGAGCTGCCCAACTCTCAAAACTCCCACAGTCAGCACAGCCGCACCAGACGTCTATCCGCTGAGCCTCTGCTATTAAATCAGTGGCATTACTGAACGAAGTGCTGCAAGACATACTGTAGATAGGCTATACAACAGCCTTTGTGTCCACTTAGGATGCCTTAGGACCTAAAACATACTTTAACAAAGTATGTGAATTCAGACTTTTTTAGTTACGCAGCTTTTGTACGTCATTGGGTTCTAAATGTGTCTGACTGCACATGTCTTAACGCAACGCAATTACGTGCGTTATCTATCAGCAGTGCCGCCAGGAGCTGCATCCAACATTACCATAAAACATCCCCTTCATTTTATCCCCTCTAGCTCCAAAACCTAACCCTCATGTCGTTCTAAACTTGTAAGACCTCCGTTCCTCCGATCTTCGGAACACAAATTAAGATATTTTTGAGGCTTTCTGAGAGCTCTCTGACCCTCCATAGACAGCAATGTAATTATCACGATCAAGGTCCAGAAACGTAGCAAGGAGATCGGTAAAATAATCCATGTGACATCAGGGGTTCAACCGTAATTTTCCGAAGCTATACGACATGACTTTTTGTACGCAAAGAAAACAGAAATAATGACTTTATTCAACAATTTGTCTCCTCCGCGTCACCCTAACACCATTTTAGAGAGTATCCGCTGAACGTAAACAGCGTATGCGGATACGTTTTCTATGTTGTTAATGCTTTGATTTGAATGAAAACAACGTATCCGTGTGGCGCAGCTGATACAGAACATATACAGAGCATTTCAAATCAGTCACTTGTGAGGTGCAGTGACTGTTAGGAATCTACCTTTGAAGACATCTGCTGCTATAGGTACTATAGGCAACTCAATCGCTAGGTTTTGGAACAGAGCTCTTAAATGTCATAGATGAGTGTGTAATATAAGCCAACAGAGCTGAGAAGCTGGATCCTCCAATTATCTTCCAATATAGTGAAATGCTCATGACCTTGCAAGCACCTGGTATAATGTGTCCTCCAGCCTTTAAATCTTGGTGGAGCAAGCGTGCCAATGGTGGTTTTCTTGAACCATGTGAGTGCACAGCTGGCCAGAAGAGCAGATGTAGTCAGACTTCAGTAGGTGTTTTTAATTAAACTGTTTTGGTAGTCACATGATCGTCATAAAGTGACATCATTCAATGAAAGTTAAAGGTTAACACATGCTACCACTGGGATAAATCACTGGACTGGCCCGGGTGGGCCGACAAATGTGAGCAGGCACCATCTTTCTTTATGGGCTGTGTGGTCTCTAAACAAGCTAGAAAGAAAGTTCTCCTCGTTTCAGCCTCTCGTTGCAGATCTGTAGGCTCATTTGTGAGGAGAGACATCAAAGGGAGTTCTAAAAATCTCAGCAGAAGCCTTTCACTGAGTTTGTTTAGTTCGGGAACATATTCATTAAGGACGTCGCCCCTTGTTGATGGTCCCATATGTCAAGCTGCAAAGCCGGTGGCGCTGGGAGTGCAGCGGGTTTATACAAGGAGGAAATTGCGTGAATATGTGACAGGAATGTGATGTCACAAGGAATGATGGAGTGCGCTAGGAAATGCCAGTGGGGTGGACTGTGGATATGGAATCCTCATGTGAAGGGGCTTGTGGGCCTCTAAGCTCACTGTTGCTAGGAACTCAGAATAGCTCACCAGGGAGAGATCCGATCTGTTATTCCACTTCAGTCACAGCCGTTATGATTAAGGCTGCTGCTGGATGTGGTAAATGGATCGTTCCTGAGGAAAAAAAAATGGTGATTTGGAGAGAGAGAGGGAGAGTTAGATAGAGAGAGCAAAGGAGAGGGAGAAAGGACGGAATGTCCACCCTTCGATGTTCCTTTCCCAGAGGGGAATTGGAGCTCTGCATTCCTCACATTGCAGTCCGCTGACAAACAATCCCAACTTTATCCCCTGCACGCGGGGCAGCTGAATGGCAGCAGTGTCTAGGCCGCAGCCCTCTGGAGTTTTTTGCAGGTGGGGAGGGGGGAGGGCGATGCCGACCAGACCAAATCCTACTGCCCCACCGCACTTCCTTGCTCCCAAACCAAACACAGGCCTGGCTTAGGTGCTACTGTAGGCCTGACTGGACACTGTGCAGTGCTGGCAGAGGATGGGCCGCTAGGAGCCAAGGGCAAATGCTCACTCATTCTGCTTGCCTAGGCAGTCCGTTTGAATTGGAACAACAAAATTACAGGGTGCTACACTCCTAAAAATAGCCGGGAATGGGAATCTTTCAGAATTTAATCATTGAAATTCCGGTGGTTTATTAACAGTTCTATTTACAATTCTTTTATTTTTTTATTTTGAGGGGGTATATTAGTGACCTTTATTTTAACTACAAATGTTTTCATTTTATTGTTTTTTTTTTTTTAAATAAAATCCTACTGACTCTTTAATTACAAACTGTCACACGAAGAACCAGTCAGTAACTTCACTAATTTAGGTTTCTAAAGCCTGACACCTGTAACACCATCAGTTCTTGGTTCACTGTTGTTCACATGACGAAATGGATGACTTGTGATTCAGTAAGTGACTCAGACAACTAATGATTCATATGTGTTTGTGGAACAGAACAGTCTTTCATTCAGGAATCAGATTTCACTGGTTGTGCTCAGTGCATTTGATTCAAGAAAATAAAGCTTGGGAATCAGACTTGGTTGTGCTGTATGTTATTGATTCAATTAAAAGAACCAGCTCATAAGAGTCAATATCTTGGGAATGCTATCGATTCACTAATAAGAATAGGCTTGTAGAAGTCCTAAGCTTGGAAACTGTACTTCACTGATTGCACTGTATGTTATTGATTCACTAAAAAGAACCAGCTCATGAGTCATTAGCTCAGGAATCAGACCTCTCTTGTCACACAGCACTGTATGTTATAATTTCTCTAAAAAAAACACTGGCTCATAAGAGTTGTGAGGTTGGGAATTGGACATTACTGGTTGTGCTTCACAGTATTTATTTAGTGTTCCATCCGCATTTGTGGAAGAATGCAAGAGTGTGAATTCTGAACGGAACCACGAAAATCATTTGATTCCCGATTTTTTTTATTTTTTATTATAGAACTGGTGAAGAACCCTAAATATAGCAGTATAAATATGGCTGTTTTCAATTCCGGAATATAGGCATTTTTTTTGGTATTTGCTGATTTGCATGAATACACATTTTGTGTGAATGAGTCCCTGTTGTATCTTTAATGGCTTCGTGGTATTCAAGCAGGCTACATGGCCAGTCTTGGGGCACTTGGCAGAACCTTTCTTAAAAGGTAGAAACAACATTTGCTGTCCAACCTAACATCCTGAGAGACAGAGCTTAAAATAAACTGTACACATCCATCCCAGCCGTCTAGGATAGACTCCTTCTGAATAAGCTCACTGTCGTGACAGGTGCTGGCAAGTATGAACGCTGATCTGAGAACAGTTTTGGTGATTCTGGTTGAGACCATTATTTTGCATGAGGATGGATAGCAAAAGATGGCAAAGCCGTGCATGATCCCTACAGATAAAGTATACACTAATGCAGATGACGCTTTGAGGAAACAGTGAGCTGTCCGAGACTCTCCATATTTACAGTATGAGAAACTGACTCTTTCCACCCCCTCGCTTCTCAAGGCCAGATGAAAGCTGCGGGTTGTTCTGCCCAGGGCCAGATGTTCTCAGGTGGGGCGAGTGGCTGGAGAGATGCTCCGTTGGTTGTCGTCTCGCCCCACACGTGGTTCTCATGTGAAGTCTGCAGGAGGAATTAGCCTCGGATGTTATCGCAAGTTGGAGATTGAGCCAAGAGCGGTGGCCTGTGGTGTTCTGAGGGGGACGCAAGGCTGTCTGTGGGGCTATGATCTCAGACATCCTCTGTTCCCAGCACGGGGAGCGGAGACCATGGGCAAGGTCACAGTGCATCCCACTGTCTGTGCAACAGTGTCCCATTGTCTCAAGTTTCTTTCACTGTCTTCAAGTGAAAGACTTTATAAAACTTCTGGAGGGGAATGTTTTTACCCTCCCTGAGAAACAAAATAAACACGACCTCGGGAACGCACTCAGAAGCTCGCCTTCTATAAATAACAGCACTGTAAGCCCACATTAAATTGTTTCAAAGCACACATAATTCAACAACATCCGCCCTTTTCACAGTAAAACCATTTTATGGGAACACTGGAACTCTGAGGCTTACGTGCAAAGCTTTAAGTCAAAATAAATGTCATTTAGAAGGAATCACAAATAGAAGATCATTCATTGTTTCACTTGTGCATGGACACATTTTCTTTTATTTGTATGGTGCTTGTTTGGTTTTAGTTTTATTCTTTGTTTTGAGAATATGATGGTTTTTGCGGCTCATTTTCTGGGACCGTTTGCTTGTTTATGTTAGTTCCTTCTTTCCTTTACAGTACACCTACAGTAAACTTTCTTTTATTCACATAATTACTGTATGTATGTGACCCTGGACCACAAAACCAGTCTTAAGTCGCTGGGGTATATATATTCCGGATTTCAAAAATTCGGACTATTTTTATTTATTTTTTGCGCATATTATAATAGTTTGACCAAAATGTCAGTCCCACACACATACACATATAAAACATATTTATTCTGGTCCATTTCTCGCTGTAGGTCTTATTTTGGCCAGAGTTGTTTGGTTAAAGTAGTGCAGTGAACTGTCTGCACATCTATGGTATGTTCACAGCTTATGTTAGAGTAGATTTGGGTACATTCAGAACATTGGCGGGTGACCGTGAGGACATTCACAGGAAAGTAATTATAGTGAGACATCTCTCATCAGAGGCAAAGCCCCAGTAAGTGGGGTGTGATTTGGATTTGGCTTCAGAGGAACTCTGTGGAGATCCCATTTCCTTGATTCTTAGAAAATGCTGCAAAGGGCTGCTGGGAAGCAGCATTCTTAGTCCTTGATCAAAGTTGAAAAAATATACAGGCACCCTAATGGCATCAGTCCCTTTCCTGAAGTTCCACTTGTTTTGACTTTGTGATATTTATTTATAGAGGAAGCAGCCCTTGGCATTTTTAGCAAACTGGTGTATTTATGTATTCGTGGGTTTTAGTCTAAGTATCCATAAATGCATCAGAATTCATGTTGTTCCTAATCATTATGGATTTCATTTAAACCATTTATGTCCAACAACAAGCACAACTTTGTATTTACATGATGGCTTTGCTACAGTGTTTTTGTTTTTTGCCTAAGATGGACTCACTACAGCACTGAAAAAAATGCCGTAGAAACAATTTTCACTCACAAATTGCTAATAAATTACACAAAAATTACAACAAAACCGCAGGTAACGCATTGAATTATTCTTGTAAACCGTATTCCAAAAATTAGTTTTAGTTTTTGACAGTGTTTGTGGATGGTTTTCTCACATGATTGTGTTGTTTTCTTTCGCTTTTGTTTTATTGTAGAAATCACTTTGCTTTTATTTATATTTTGTTTGGCTGATATTTTGTTTGGTTAAAAGATGAGCCAAATTCCCGAGGTCACTCCATCATGAGGTATGTGATATCAAATTTTTGTGCAATCTCAAATACTAGGGCTGATTTAACTCTATCGCACATGTGAACCTCGTGAACTTTGTTTTTGAGGATTTTCAGGATGGATGGTAGAGAAAAACAAACGCAGACTTTGACAGTGTTACCGTCCATCTCAGTCCCAGTGTGTTTTAAAGAGAAAAGACATCATTTATATGGTTATAAAATGGACTTAAGTCCTTGTATATGGATTGTTTCACTCTGCTGAAAAACATTGGTGTCAAAACAATGTTAGACCCCATTTACTTTCATTGTATGGACAATGAAAAAAAAAGAAGACATTTTTCAAAATATCATCTTTTATGTTCCACAGAAGAATATATGTTTGTGTGGTATCCTACTGTGATACCCATATTGTAAGTTAGGTTTTGGCTGAAATAAAATGATATCTCCCTGTTCCCTGTTTGTAGGGAGCTCAATGTTTCCTCAGTCCCTGCTGTGTCAGCCTGCATCATTCACACAAGCTTTACTGTGACATCATGTCCACCCACAATTCCCTTGTTACCTTGAACTTCCTATGTCTATGCTCAGATCTGTGTAAAACACACAAAAGCTCTATGTGTGGAAGAAACCAAAGAAAACCAGGGAGAATTGGTGACTGACATGTGTAGGTGGGTGGGGTAGGTATTTTAGGATAACTTTGATGTAAATAGTTCCTTCCTCTGAAACTGTATCTTGCACACTGATGCTTCCTGTCACATAAAAGATTGAAGTATGCACTTGAAAGTTTAAATGATTTAAAAATAGAGTAATTCACCCTATTTTGTTCATTCTGCCAAAATGCAAGTTTAATATGGCAGTTGTTATCATTCTTTATCAGAGCCGGAATTATTTTCTCCAAAAATAATTTCCTGTGTAACCAAAAGTGAAGTGGCCCCTTCTTTAGCAGAAGGTCAATCATAAGGGTGGTCAGCTCAGGACCTTCCCTGCCTGTGATGAGAAAAACAGGTTTTCTTTATTAAAAAAAAAAAAAATCTCAGCTTTCAATGGGGGACTACTGCTGGAACAAAAGCTCTGTTGTTGACAGGTACTCCCTGGTGGTCTACTCTTTGACAAAAACATGCCAGTTAACAATATATGTCAATTATAAATAATTAAATAACTTAAGTAAAACACGATCAGTTGTGTGATAACAGCATCCCACCTATACAGTGTTTCAGTACCTATGAGACTTGCAAGCACATTGTTGACACTCTAGAGATGGGTTGCATTACCTCCATCTGAAGTCTAACTTTAGGGTATCGCCATGATTTATGAGCCGATATTAAATCTCTCACTAAGTCAGACAGCTGAGAAATGGTAGCACAGCCCTACGGAGACTGAACTGTCAGGATTTATTACAAAGAAGGAAAAGTCCATCTGCATCCATACATTTAATGTAATGTAATTTTATCTTATTTTTTATTTTCAAAATGTTTAAATCATTTACATTTATAATATAATGATACTTATAATATGCATATTATATATTAATATATGTATGTTTTGTATAATATTTGTATTTAATGTAATGCATTACATATAAAGTATTTGTGATTTTATTTCTTGTAAGAGCAGCTGAATGTAAAGAAAAGTGTAGTAGTAATTAGTATTGTTTTTATTAGTAAATGGTTTAATGTACATTAATTCTATTTATTTCATGTATTTTTAGCTAAATTAAAGGGGAAATAATTGTGTTGTCCATACAAATAGCTCATACACTATTTATTTCTACAATCGTGCAGTCTGATTAAAATGAACACGTTTATTCTTTAAGTGAAATGAATTCAGAAGAATATGTATCCTCGCTTCAGACGTGCTCGTATCATGCTGTTTATCTTGTATAAAAGTGATATCAGTTGGAGGAGGTGTGCTAAATTTTTCAGACCTGATGAAAAGGTTTTCACATACCATGCTTTAAATTATGTCTTTGACCCGGTCATACCTTAATTACAGCATTAAAGTTCACTGCTTTTCCTCCTAGGCTGCTGACTGAAATTTATGCTTTGTTGAAGAGTTCAGTTTGTCTGTTGGAATATTTTCTCTGGCTGATGCTGGGATTTTCCGTGCCTCGGGCGGGATGTAGCAGAACGAATGAGGGAAGCAGAAATGGCTACTGTAGATTCGTTGTCACCGTGAGCCAAATCTAGAAGTGCTTAGACAGCTCTTCTCTTCTGCTCTCTGAAAAATGGCTTTACACCACACATATGTGACACATATACAGTATTCATACAGTAGTAATTTCGTTCTAGCAATAGTGGGCAGATGCCAGGAAAGCACTGAGTAGCATTTGGTGATCTGTTAGTCACGGGCACACTGAGGCATGAATGGATTTAGATCTTCTGTATGAATAATAATATTGTCTATCTATTTTTAAACAAATCAAATTATATGATATCCTGATCAATTAATCACATCTATCAATATATAAATGAATGTAAATATGCTGACCAAAATGTGCAGAACAGAACACACTGTATCCCATAATGCAATGTGCTTGTGCTTCCATTATTATTGTAACAAATGAACTGGAAATAATATCCACTGCAATTTTTTTTTTTTTTTTTAAATCTCCTCCTTAACTCATTATTTGATTGGACTGTAAAAACTTTAAACAAAATATGATATTTTATATACTGCATGCACACTACCAGTCAAAACATTTTAATTTATTTATTTATTTTTATGCTCACCAAGGCTGCATTTATTTGATCAAAAACAGAGTAAAACAATTCCTCCAGTTTCCAGTGTCACATGATCCTTCAGAAATCATTCTAATAAACTGATTTCTTACCATCTCGGGTAATAAAAAAAGTTAATTGATGGTTTTATTCAGAAAAGATGTATTAAATTGATCAAAAGTGACAGTAAAGACATATATTTAAAAAGATTTCTATTTAAAATAAATGCCGTTCAATGAATTGATCTTTCTACTTATTCTATTCAAATCTGTTCATTCTGTTATTTCTATTCAAAGGATGCTGAATGTATCCAGAAAAAAAAAAAATTAAGCAGAAAAATCTTTTTGAACAATGATAATAATAAGAACCATTATTAACGATTGAGCACCAAATTAAAATGATTTCAACTTTGTTATTTTTAATTCTAATAGTATTTCACAAAATGAGTTTTTACTACTGGTAGTATGAGATGACTAGACCCATTGCTGAAATAATTACAATGAGGTCATGTGACACCAATACACAATAATATTAGAACATGTAACATTTATTGTTGCATGATTCGTGTTTCACATTAAAAATAGGCAGTATACAGTGTATGCAGTGTAGTTTGCTAGTATTCCACTCCAAACAAAGCCAATTAGAGAGATAGCAAGTTTCAGTCTTTGCAGCTGTATGATTGTTGTAGAGAACGGATAAGCCTTCAGAAGATAATGAGACAGCTTGCTGTTATCCAAGAGACTCAAAGTGATGATGCAACGCTGCAGACTGGATTCCTCCGCTTGAGAGCTCAAAGGGGGATTTGATCGGATCAGATATGCCTTCCTCTGCCTCTGCCTCTCTGCCTGTTTCTTTCTAATCACCTTCTCTTATATCCTTACATCCGCCTGTTTTCTCGTCAACTCCATACTTTGCTTTACGTCAAGCATTTAGGTCAAGCGCTTCCTTTTTCTGTTCCTGACTCTTGAATGAAAAGCGTCATTAGCCTTCCTTGTTTTTCTTCTTACTTCTCTTTATGCTAAAAATTTGTCACATATTAAAAGCCTCAAACATTTTCAGGTTGAACTTTGCACAGGAAAGCCCTGAAAAATCACTTCTTAGTTATGAATCGACGTGCCAATAATACACTTGCAACTGTTGATTTAATTAATGACCATCTGAGGGACTTTAATTTATGTTTGTACTGCAAAATGTTTCAACCATTGTAATCAGATCGCAAAACCGTGTTTAACTGCTCCCCTGGAGTCAAGCTTCAGGAGGCACTCCTGCCTTTAATAAAACCCGCTTTATACATTAGTGCACTGATTCTAACTTTAGATCTGGAAGGTCCATTGAGAGGATGTTTGTCATCCAACTGTGAACTAATTCACCAGATACAGCTGCTGCAATGGCCAACATATGAGTCATTAATTGAATCATGTGTGTAACATTGCTTGAAAGAAGTTCCCTTAACCTCAACTGCAAACCATAAGCCTTCTGAATAATCGTTTATTTTTGTATAAAGAACAAAAAATGTCTGTGAGGTTAGTCACTAATGTAATTTTGACTACGAATGTAGAAAGACCTCATTGCGTTTTCATCACAAATCTTTCTTTCTGTCATAACATCAGGCCGAAAACTGAAGCAAGCTGTTAACAACGTATTATTTTCCTTCTTTTTCTTCATAGGAAGCACTGAGAGAATTTTCTGCTTCTGTGCTTAGTGGCCTTTTTTCTCCACTTGGGCTGATTTGGAAAACACCCTCAGCAAATTGACCGTGGAGGTGAGTCACAGGACCTCGTCTTTTGCAAACACTGACCTCCTGGGCCACTGAAGGAGGTAGCACATTGTGTGAAAGTCCCTACGGACTACATTTCCCCTGGTCTACGGATGTGTTTAGAAAGTTACCCTGCCAACCGCCTCTCGCATGACATCAGCTACTTTGGGCCTCTCTTTAGTGACATCACCCCGTACCCCCAACCCTAAAGCCATTTATGGAGATTTTCCATCAGATTTTGGAGAGGAGACCCTTGCTTCCTCTAGACTCAAAGAATCATGTGGTATCTATAAATCCTGTGCAAACCGGAAAGAACAGTGGAACTGAGTTCGGATGGTTCCCTGTCATCATTCATATTTACAACATGTTTTATTTCATTTTGTTATATCAAATTTTAGACACAGTCATAAGCTCAGTGACTGGCTTAGAAGAGTACAGAGTATCATTTGTGATGAGAGGTAGCCTGCTGTTTAAGCTCATTTTGTTTCAACAGATCCAGTATCTTTGGGGATTTTGTAAGTTTATGCCCTACTCTCTGTTTTTGTATTTCCTAAGGAGTTAACAACTCCTGTAAGCCTCTAAAAGCTGTTTACGACAAGTCTTTGCCAATCACCATGGAACCTCCAAAACTCTTATCCAAGCATCCAGGTATGAAGTGATGTCATAAAGTAAGCTTAGAGAAAAATGACAGAAAGACTTTGAGATATAAGTTAAGATGTGACATTCAATAAATAAATAAATAAATAAATAATATATATATATATATATATATATAAAGATTTTGTTTCTGAATTTTTAGAGGTAAAATTAGCTGTAAATATTCTTATTGTAAAATTACTGCAAAATTAAAAGGTTTTACAACAAAGAGATCTAAATTTAAATCTAGATCCAAATTCAATATTCTGAATATTCTAATATTCAAGGATCTGTGTTCCATAGTTTATCAGGATAGTTACTGAACACAATTAGGCGCCTAAAGTGAAATTAAAATGTCACATGTCTAGAATTTTTTTTTTTTAGCTCCAGAGGAAGCTACACTACCATTTAAAGGTTTGAGGTTGGAATTTTATTTATTTACTTATTTATTTATTTTTAAATAAGTCTTATATCTTTCATATATTTCTTTGATGAAAATACAGTAAAACAGTAAAATATTATTACAGTTTCAAATATCTGTTTTCTATTTTAATATATTTTAAAATGAGACTTATTCCTGGGATGGTAAAGCTGAATTTTCAGCAGCCATTACTCCAGTCTTCAGTGTCACATGATCCTTCTAATATGCGATTTGCTGCTCAAGAAACATTTCTTATTATTACCAATGTTGAAGATAGTCATGCAGCTTAATATTTTTGTGGAAACCATGTATCAAAAAGCATGCAAAGTCACATTTCATCAATTTAATGCATCCTTGCTGAATAAAATATTAATTTCCTTCTTACTGACCCGGTTGTGTATTTAACCAAATGTGCAGTCCTGGGGAGGATGTGTGTCATAGTAATAGATGAGTGTGTTCACAGGGTCATAAACACATGAGAGGGGAGTTGAAGTGAGCTAATCAGATTATAACAATGAGCTAAGTATGTCTGTGGATGATCACTGTGTTTTCACAGGGCAAGTCTAGTCTGGAGGTGTTGCTATGATACAAGTGCACTTTTTAAATGATTGGCCTCAGTGGTCAAAACCAACACATATTTTAAAGGCTAAGCACTGGTTCTCCTAGTGCAATACTTATATGCAGATAACTTCAACACATGCATTAGGGGTCTGCACTTATCCTCCATCTTCAAAATATGCTGGCATCAGCCCAGAGTAGGACAAAAAGCTTTTAAATTTTCTCTCACATCAGCAAAGAGCTAATGCGAAAAGCTGTGCCAGCAGATGTGTGAGACGTCTACGGACTACAGTATTGGTTGTTTATCAACAAAGTCTGATAAACTCTGCTGATCTCTCTGAGCTAAACCTGATAAGATCATCCAATTGGATTTGTAGTTTGCCAAAAACAAACGGGAACTGTTGCATTAAAAGCTGACACACATGTGTCAATAATAATTAACATCTACAAATGCAGTAATTTTTCGTCAAAATTACATTAATCAAAACCGAATCGAAGTATAGTAAAAATAGTAATATTTTGACAATATTATTAACATTTAATGTAGCTGTTCTATTTTAATATATTTAAAAATGTAATTTATACCTGCTATGGTAAAGCTGAATTTTCTGCAGTTATTACTCCAGCCTTCAGTGTCACATGATCATTCAGAAATCATTCTAATATGCTGATTTGGTGTTCAAGTAACATTTCTTGTTATTATAAATGTTAAAAACAGTTGGGGTACTTAATATATTTGTGGAAGCCATGTTTTTTCAACATTCTTTGATGATGAATGAAAGTTAAAAAGAGCAGCATTTATATGAAAGGATAAAAGTCTTTACAGTAACTTTTGATTTAATGCATTCTTGCTGAAAAACAAAACAAATAATAAAAATAAAAAAAACTTTTCAACAGTAGTGAAGATGTTTATTAAAAAATATAAAGAAATATTTCCAGAAACGGCCTTGTGCAACATTCAAAACAAAATAATATATATGAGACTAGACTAGAAAAGTTGTTTTCAATGCCAGTTTAAAATATTTCACCTCAGTGCAACTCTCAAGCTGATTAATGCCTTTTAAGCTTATTAAGAAATAAGTGAAACTGGGTTTGTAGGTGGCAAAAATGCTTTGAATTTGGCAGCAGGAAAAGTGTAGGCTACGTAAGGGGATGTGGATGTTCTCACTAAAGGATTAATGGCCGATAGGTAGGGAAATGAGAGTAAGAGGGGATTTACACACTAACACACTTCTGCCTTTAACTATCTAGTTATAAAGTTCATTGTCTGTGTAGTCACAAAGCTATGTCTTGTGAATTGCCAGAGTCTGAGCGTGATCCCAAGTTCCCTTTTTGAAGCAATTGATGTCTATGACTGCTTAGCACGACAGCATACTGCAAGCGAGTGACATTTAGTTAAAAGGCTGTAATTGCATAGACACACGTTGCATGTTAACGAACCGCAGTGTCTGGACTTGTTCAACATGGTTTGCAGCATGTGAGCTACATCAGACTAATTACCCTGAATGAAAGCCTGTTAACGGAACAGTTTGCCCAAAAATGAAAATGTACAAACCCTTGGGCCATCCAAGATGTAAATGAGTTTGTGTCTTCATCCGAACAGATTTGGAGAAATTAGCATTACATCACTTACTCACCAATGGATCCTCTGCAGTGAATGGGTGCCGTCAGAATGACAGTCCAAAGAGCTGAAAGAAAACATCAAAATAATCCAGAAGTAAAATCTGTGTGTTTGTAATAAACAAAGCCTTCATTAAAATGTCGTTAACTTCAACAAAGCATTGCTTCCGGTGCTTCCAGAGTCCTCTATCTATAACATTGATTTCTAAAGTGAAAAAATTGTCTCGTCTGAAATCAGGAGAGAAATATGCACAGATCAAGCACCATTTACAAAATGAAAATAGTCTAAAACAGTTCTAAACAGATATTTTAATGTGAGAGAACAACAGGGGATGGATTTTTTTCAATGTATATAGGAAGCATTATTATGTGATTACATTTTCAGCAAATTAAAATTTTTGGGTGAACCGTCCCTTTAATATCTATCTGTTTTCATCTACAATGACAATCACACCTTTGTGGTTTCGACCAGGCATACTGTATACAAAGCAGTAGTTCTGCCCCTGGCATGTGAGTGCCTTGAATCCTCAGCAAATATCACTTCCTTGAAAATGTTGCCACACAAACACGCTCAGACCTTTCCAACATAACTAAAAAAAAGTTCTGCTGCTGAGATTTTATAAATACTCCCTTAACCAGAGGCTGGTGTGCATGCCGTGGCAATCCAGCCCAGCATCTTTGTGTTTTATTACAGGGGCTCTCTGCGCCTAAAAAAACTGAAGCACGGTGAAATCATTCATTTTCTGGTCTGATGTCATCTCAGACTCTCCATAATTGCCGGAGTCCGGCGTCTTGTGTCTATAATTGGTAGAGACACCGCAAACTCTCTGAGAAGACACTGTAGGTGGGTACTGGTGGATTCATTATTTTGTCGTAAAATTGAAGCGGGAGGTCATCAAAAGGAAAACCATTTTTCAAGTCTCTTCTTTTTCCTTCTCCCTTTTCCCTTGTGGTTTGAAAACCAGGCCTTCCAGGCAAGTTCTGCTTGTTGTCTGTCTGTTGCTGTTGAGAACCGGTCGCAGTTGCTGACTGATGTGGGGTGCTTGCAGAGGGTAATGATAGATCTGGTTCCCAGAAACCTGCTGTAATTTAGCACATTTTAAATGTATGTTGATAATTTTATATAATTTATGCAACCATAGAAGCCATACAGGTTATTTAGGGTGAAGGCATTGGAGGACGACAGGAAGTGCACAATTATAAAGGTAGTAAAGAGGAAGTGGTGAATATTTGTGTATATACAAGTTCGTGAAATGTTGCTGGTGTTATATTGAGGGTACATTTTGTGCACATTTTGATGGGAAAATGCCACAACATATTTGCTTAGTTATTTTAGGACAGATGTCATCTGAGGTCACCCCATATGGAATGAGCTTTAGTTTAGCTTCTACGGAAAGATGCTTTGCGCATTTGAATGAATAACAATAAAACCTTGAGGCACCATGTCACAATGTTCCTACAGAAAGACTGTGATGAAAAGTGTAGGAGGGTTCATAAAAATTCAATATCACCCTCCCACAAGCTGCAAAATAAAGCCAAACAGAGCATTTTAAACGAATATTCAGGGTTATTTAAAACTTAATGTCTATGATAGTTCTCTATATTACCACAGGACATATAAAACGTTAATTCGTCAAAAGGAGATGTTAAATCTCTTTAACTGAATAGAAAAAAAGATGCAGTGGGAGTGAATAGGTAAGACTGACAGTCCTTAACATTCAGCCAAGCATCTCGTTTTGTGTTCCACAGAAGAAATAAAGTCATGAGATGACATGAATAACATAATATAAATTATATATTAATTTCTGGAACTATTTCTTTAGTCATTCTTATCTGTTTTGAGTCCACTGCACTGCTATCCCCCACATTGGGACGTTGATATTACATGACACAGTGCTGCCATCTGTTGCTCAACTCATGTAGCACTTGTCGAGTCTGTTTGGTAAATGAAATGCCCCAAACTATCTTTATTTTTCACACGCGGTCTGATGCTTTGACTTAATAACAGGGCAAGTGATAGGCTTGCGATGTCCAGACAAGTGACAGTTTCTAGCTACTCAGTAAACATTAAATAACATTCAGTAAACATACTTACAAGAACGCTAAAATAGCTGCGAGACTTGTAACGTCTTTTTCATCAAGCGTTACCACAGTGTGTCCCGATTGGAAAATGATGCATAAAAGTGTCTAAAAAGCAGACACAAAATACAAGTTACAAATTTCATAGTAAGCCTGCTGCAAATGTGTTTCCTAAAAAACACTGAACTTTTATCGTCCCCTAGTAACGTTTATATTTAGGAGTTGTCATAAATCCAGATGGATTGATTGACAGCTCCGACTGTCTCGAAGGCCCCGCCCCCTCGGCTCAACTGACCGTGCAGAAGCAACTTATTCGTGGGAACAAAACTTCTTACATTTCGCTGAATTATTAAGATTTATGTGACCTAACGTATTATAAACACATCAAGTTTTCACTTAAAGCATATTAATGCGCACATAATGACGCGAGAGGAGGACCTGTTGCGGATTGCTAAAAAACTAGACAAGATGGTGTCTAGAAATAACATGGTGAGATCCTAATTTTGACGCAACGCTTCACGCTGTTTGTTTGTGCGAACTCTGTGCATGCTGCTTATGAATAACTCTTAAACTTTTTTTTGAATGTGTATTTATGCTGTTTTAATTATGCTTTATTTGGATACAGGCGTGCACAAACGTTGTTTAATTTTGTTGGAAGTGTGTGAGAGACCGTAATGTGTGTGTAATAGGACTACAGAGACACATGTGACAACAGGTGTTGGTTGAGGATTGCGTAGATTTACTTTAGATTTTTTCAGGGCAGCGACAAGAACGAGGACTAAAGTGTGATTAGCATAGACAGAGTTTTGTTGACATGTTTGTGTGCACGTTTTGTTAATACTTAACAGCATGTATGTATTGGATTCCGCGTAGTAAATGGCACAAGGTCGTGTGTGTTTTTGCCGACATAAATATTTTCACACGCACGGGCAGAGAATTTAAAGGGATAGTTCATTCAAAAATGAAAATGAAACTTCTGCAGTAATTCACTCACCCTCATGTTGTTCCAGTATGACTTATGCCTGTGGAATACAAATTTCGCAACAGTGACATTGAGTTATTATTATAATGTAAAAATAAATAAAATACATTAAATAATATAAAGAACAAAATGAATACAGTTATTAGGTATATTAATAATTGTTAAAATACTCCCTGTCTGTATAGGATGGAGCTCTAGATCTTCTGAGAGAATTGAAAGATTTCAACATGACACTGAAGCTTCTTCAGGTATATTTGCTGGATCAGTTGCATTGACATACTTTATTGATTCCTGTAGGGCAGGGGTGTCAAACTCAGTTCCTGGAGGGCCGCAGCCCTGTAGAGTTTAGTTCCAGCCTTGCTCCAACGCACAAACCATGTAGTTTTCAAATAAGCCTGAAGGACTTGATTAGCTGGATCAGGTGTGTTTAATTAGGGTTGCATCTGAACTGTGCAGGGCTGTGGCCCTCCAGGAACTTAGTTTGACACCCCTGCTTTAGGGAATTATAGCTGCAAATCAAAGGAATCACAAACAGCCTTAATGCAATCAATATTTACTGTTCAAAACAAAAAAATCATTGAGAAAGTAGGAAAGACTTGAATAATATAACAGCTATGATACATCAGATAGATTTGTACATTTTGCTACATAAATGCAGCTGCTCTTGTTAACATCACAGATATCTTGCGCTTTTGTTTGTCTTTGAGAGTCAAGACTTACTTTGTTCCAGGATACAAGAATTGGCATGTCTGTCAACGGAATAAGAAAACATTGCACAGACGAGGATGTTGTCAACTTGGCAAAAGTCCTTATCAAAAACTGGAAGAAGCTTTTAGGTAGGTGTAATGTTTTTAATAAATAATATAGTTTTTTAATTTTATTTATTAAGTTTAAAAAGGTTAATTTATTATAGTCTGGCTTAAAATGTAATGTTTTAATGAATTTATGCCGTTATGTCTTCATCAGAATCGGCTCAAAACCAAAAGTCTGATAGGTCAAATGAGGTGAAGAATGGCAATCATCCAAGCAAGCCATCAGGGTCACCCAACAGGACCTCTCCCGAGAGAGAGTCCAGGTATGTTTGCTGATAACAGGGTAAAACATGGAGGTATTCCAGACACAGCTTTTGTAAAGTGTAATTGACCCTTCACAAAGAGCTCGATTGGCAAGTGATCTGGCCAATCATAACGCTGAATCTGCCATCTTGTCTGACAAACAAATCAGACAGGAGAGTAGTTTAATGTTGGTGGACTTAAACTTGAAAAATTGTGTATATCGATGTCTTTCCGTGGTTGAAATAAAAAACGTTCTGATGTTCATTTCATGCTTATGAAAAGTAAATATGAAAAGACGGTCGGTTCACGTGCCGCTTGAACTGAGGCGCTACAGCGATCTGTCACGACGCATAAAAGAGCCTCAAAATAGTATTTATTGTTTGAATTTCTTAAAAATGACAAAATTTGAAAGCTGAGACTTTATTTCATACTAGAAGTAACCTTCTCTGTCTTGACTGTCTGCGTGTTGTCAGTTTTCTCTTTGCTCCGAGATGTATTTTTTACTGTTTTTGCGAATGGTCAGTTGAAAGCTTTGGGAATCTCTTCCTATAAACATACCAGAGGGTGGTCTATTTTTTTATACTAACATTGATTTATATAAAAGGGGAAATAAGCAAAGACTTGTTGTTTGTGTTATGAAGAATAACCTGTTTATCTTGTCAGTCCACGAAGGTCAACAACAGTATTAAAACCAGACTTAGACTCTAACAAGAAACTCGATGAAAAACACAGAAGAGAGAAACGTGATGCAGAGCTCAGGAATGAAAAACGAGAAAGTGAACTGAAAAAAGAGAAACAATCTATTAACAATAAAAAGGAACGAGAGAGGTGAGAAGTCCTGAAAAAAATCCCTTCTGCCCCTGCAAAACCGTGCCATTAGCTTGAAGAGTTTTATGTGCATTCTGTTTAGGAGAGATGTATTGAACAGTGATCATCTTCCCTCCCCAATGACGCATTCATCTCCACCTCCCAAGTGTCCTCCGGTTGGGGAAGTGAAAAGAGAGAGGTTAGGGCTTGTGTATGCGGTTGAAGCATGTGACTGTGGTTAGGAGGAAGCACTTACACAACATAACAAAACATGCAGCCATTTCTGATGATCTAGAAAAAATATTTTCTTTAAAATTTCACAAATTAACAACTGCATTTTTTTTTCCACTTTTTCTGCAACTGTGTAGTTCTTCTGTTGGTAGAATATAAGTATTTTCAATTCATGTCCAACAGGATGTTTTCATTAAATTTAAATTAAACAGGAAGTGGAATTTACTGAATTTAAAAAAAAAAATCAATGTAGTCACACAACAGAGTAATTTCTTTGGTTATATAGGTGAAACAAAAATAATTGATTATTGACTAATGATGTCTGTTTTTTCACTGAATTGTTACATACATGTTTACATTAACTGATTAGACATTCTCTACAGTCCAAAAGTTTGGGGTGAGTAAGATTTTTTTATATTTTTGAATAAATCCTCTTATGTCTGTCACCTGATTAATTTAATGCATCCTTTCTGCATAAAACCTAATTATTTTAAAGGGGTCATATGATGCGATTTCTTGTTTTACTTTTCTTTAGTGTGTTATGTAGCTGTTTGTGCATGTATACGATCTGTAGAGTTACAAAGCTCAAAGTCTCCCACAAAAGGATTTATTCTATCTAAAAGAGAAGGCTGATCCAGACCGGGCTAAAATGCCTCATTAAAACACGCCCCCACATGTCTACGTCACGATGTGGAAATATTTGCGTAATGCCGCCTGTGTGAGATGCTGTGTGTTTCTGTGCGAAAGCAAAAGCACTTTATTTGGCCTTCTGAAAGTAGATGCAGTTAGGAATCATTAAGATTCCTATATCATTAATCTTAAGATAAGAACAGAACAACACAACCCAGATGTTTGAATTTGTGCAACGCATTTTATGGATGACAGTTTTGTGAACCTTGGAGAGTACAAGGCTGGCTGTGTGCACAAAGGCTATTTCTAAAAAAACAAAAAACAAAGGATCAATTCCGACTTTGCCATGACAATCTGGCGCAGCGACTATAAGTATGTTTTGTTAATAGTATTTAAGTTAAGTATTTGCTATTGACTGTTCAAATGCGGAGTATCACATCTTGTGTGTGTGTGTGTGTGTGTGTGTGTGTGTGTATGCACATGCGCGTTTTTGTGGACATAAATTTGTATAATGACAAGGGTATGACATAGGTATTACAAGGAGAAGGTGGCTTTTCAGGACATTACCCCATGTCCCCACTTTTCAAAATGCTTATATATCACACAAAATGTAGTGTATTGAAAATCTTAAATAGCACAGTTTTCTGTAAGGGGTAGGGTTAGGTGTAGGGCAATAGCACATACACTTTGTACAGTATTAAATCTATTACGCCTATGGGATGTCCCCACTTTTCACAAAAACAAACATGTGTGTTTATTTTGAAAGATGAAGCTCGCGATTATGGAAAGGGGCATTACATTTCCGACGAGTGCTTGTTTAAGAGGCAGGGCATAGAGGAACTACAATAATGTGCAGTATTTGAAAAATAATGTGTTTTTTGAACATTAAAGCATGTCAGCATTTTCTGTTACACCAAATATACAAAATAATGATCTTTAAAATAGCATCATATGACCCATTTAATAATAAAAAAAAAAATCTTACTGACCCCAAAGTTTGAAAGGTAGTGTATTTCTCTAAACCTATAGCTAAATACTTAACAACAAAACAATCACAAAATGTCTTTCAGTTTATTTAAAAATTATACTAGTACACATGAATTTCTATCTTCCTTAAATTCAAATTTGAATTGCAGTTCTGCATTGTGTTTGCTACATCAGTTCAAATTCAGGAATTAGCTTAAAAAGTTGTTCTTAGTTCTTAATGGTGCATGGCCCTGGTGAAATGATTTTTTTTGCTTTTGCCATGCTTTTGCTACCATGGTTGTCCAGTATAAAAGTGGAAACAGTAACGTAAGATGAATTTTCACTTTTGTTTAGGAAAGATGCTCCTGTTGATTTTTTCCCTCCTGCTTCGATCAATTTCCACCCTCCTCTAAGACGCTCATCAGTAGATGTAAAGAAAGAGAGGTCAGAGCCTTTTGCATGCTTGGACATGTATTAGTTAAGAATGTGTCATTGAAGTGCAAAAAGTTTTATTTTGTAATGTAATCTGTTGGTTATATCGCATACTGCCTAGAGTGGTAGTTGATACAGCAACAGAAACCTCAAAACAGTTTAAAAGTTGGGGGTCAGTACATTTTTTAAAGAAATTAATAGTTTTTAAAAATTGAATTTATATATATATATATATATATATATATTATTCAGGATTATAATTTATAATAATCTCATATATACTTCACATATACACCTTTAAAGTTGTCTAAATGAAGTTCTTAGCTATGCATATTACTGATCAAAAATTAAGTTTTGATATATTTACGGTAGGAAATTCACTAAATATCTTCATGGAACATGATCTTTACTTAATATCCTAATGATTTTTGGCATAAAATAAAAATGTTGCTAAAAATATACCCCAGCGACTTAAGATTGGTTTTGTGGTCCAGGGTCATATATATATATATATATATATATATCTTATAATCCTGAATAAAAGTTTAATCCTGAAAACTGTTTTCAACATTCCTAATAATGTAAATCTTTCTTGAGCACCAAATCAGCATATTAGAATGATTTCTGAAGGATCATATGACACTGAAGACTGGAGTAATGGCTGCTGGAAATTCAGCTTTACCATCACAGGAATGAATTACATTTTAAAATATATCACAATAGAAAATTACAATAATATTTCACAATTGTACTATTTTTACTGTATTTTCAATCAAATAAATGCAGACTTGATAAGCATAAAAGACTCATCAAGTTTAAATGCTAAATTTGATGTTTGCATCTCTTGTACAGAAAAGACACTCAGGGTCATTTACAGTCTTCTCTTCAGTCTCATCCTCATAAACGTCCCTCCATAGATGGAAAGAAAGAAAGGTTGGACACTGTGCTAGAAGTGCATGCTGTGTGTGACAAGAAAACATCAACTTTTATATAAGTGAACTCCTTCATGTTGAATCAACAAGCTTGTTTTCATGCAGGAGAGATGCACCTCATCCTCTTTTTCCTCTTCATCATCACCTTCATCCTCCTCCTATTCCTATCCCTAAGCGTTCATCAGAGGTGAAGAAAGAAAGGTCAGGGGTCGAACTCGATAATATGTTTAGAATTTGTATTATGTATAATAATTATAGTAAATGTCTAACATAGGGAGTCACTTCCAAATATCTATCTTCACAGGAAAGATCCTCCTGAAACTTTACCTCATCCTCCTCCTCCTCCTATCCTTTCTCCTCCTCCTCCCAAACGTCCATCACTAGAAGAGCCCAAAGAAAGGTCTGAGCACCTTTCAGTTAGAGTTCATAAAGAGGGTTTGTGAGTGAATAGAAAAGCACATTGTAATATATCATTATTGCTTTTGGTTTTAGCAGTCGTTGCTCTAAATAATTCTGTGTTCAATTGATGGGAAATTGTAAATTATCATTTTTAGTTCATGACCTAGTATCACACATGCGCTTCAAGTTTCTCTTTGTAATGCCATATTTGAATTATATATTTCTTGCCTAGGGCAAAAAAACCACCTGATCCGAATGCCCCGCTTCCTCCTTTACCTTTTCATCTACATCCTCCCCAGAAACGTGAGATGAAGAAAGAGAGGTCAGAGCTTGGCGTGTTGTCTTTTTGAGCAAACAAAGTACTGCTAGTCCTTCAGTATCATTTTAGCGTAACACTGTGTTCTAACCAAGCACAATGTTCCTTGTCTCATGAATAATCGGTGACTTTCTTTGCTTAGAAAAGAAACAGCTGAACCCAGTGCTCCTCTTCCTCCTGTTCCTCTCCATCTTCAGCCTCCTACACCTACTAAACGTCCCTCATTAGACACAAAGAAAGACAAAGAGAAAGAAAGGTTAGGGTCAGGCGAACTGAAAAGCATGCTGATATTAAAAGCTTTGTGCCTGTGTTTTTACTTAATTACTTCATCATCTGAAAAATAACTAAAGCTGTTTTAATATAGAAAAGACACATCAGACCCGAAGAGACGGACTTCTGAACACAATGAGAAAGATAGGTCAGAAGCATGACGAATACTAACCCTTGGACAAGATCGTTGTTGAGTGAAATTAAACTTGAGGTTGCAGTGTTTCGTCTTAACTAAACTGTTGATTTTATGAATTTAAAGAGATATTACCACCCAAAATAAGGATTTTGATATAATTTACTCACCCGTATGTTGTTTCAAATCTGTATGACTTACTTTCTTCTGTGGAACACAAAAGGAAAATCTCAAACATTGCGGTGTCGCTCTTTTCTATGCAATTCCAGTGAATAGAGACTGGAGCTTTCATGCTTCAAAAAGCATCTATAAAGTATCCTAAAAGTATTTCTTACAAGTTGTGTGCTACGTTCAAAGAAACGCATACAGGTTTGGAATGACATGAGGGGGAGTAAATGATGACAGAATTTACGTTTTTGAGTGAGCTATCCTTTTCGTTTCATTTGGGTAAGTCTTTGTGGGGATAATAATTGGTCACCATCCTGTAGCGCTGAGACAATGCTTCTTTTTCAGAAAAAACACAAGTGACAGTAAACCACTCAAAAGGCCATCAATGAAGATCAAGATTGAGAGGTTCGAATAGAGCTTTTGCAACAGAATGAAGGCAGAGGGCAGCAGAAGTGCATGTGTTATTCTCATTTTGTCTTGGGTGTTTGAGGACGTGATGATTTGCAATACTCATGGCTTTTTTGTGTTCATTAAAACTATACAAATTGTCACCTTTATTCCCCATTCTGCTTTTGTTTCTAGAAAAGACTCCACAGATTCTAAAAAGCTCCATTCTAGAAAGCTCAGCCTGGATGGACGGAGAGACAGGTCTGCTCATGCATCACTCTTCATTAAAAATGCTGAAAAGATCTATGACATTTTCAGGGCAAAGAAAATCAGGTGTTTGTGTTGTACACTTTTACTGCAGTAAGGACTCTACTGACTCCAAGTCAAGCCATCACCTTTTGAAAAGACAATCAAGTGAACCTAAATCGGAGAGGTAACCTGTTACAGCAGTGCAATACTAAAGTATTTAAACTTACTGTTGTTTTTACAAAGGTAAATGCATGTTTGCCACAGAATATTAACTATAAGCTCTCATGTGTTGTTTCTCCAGGAGAGATTCTACTAACTCAAGGTCTGGCAGCTCACCTCAGGCCAGGAAATCTAGTGAAAGGCAAGAACTATATTTACAGTAGCCTCATTTAGCTGTGACCAGCATGCCATATGGCTTTATTATACTTCAGGGAGTTCTCTACCAATGCTGGCATTGTGTTCTCATTCTCATCCTTTTGGATGGGCTCAGATATACTTAAAATTATGACTGCTTCATGTCCCAGTTGTAGTACACCACAAAATCCATTCAAATAATAAATCGACAAATCACAAAAATAATGTTTCACAGATAGCAGTAATACATAATAATGTTGGGACGTACAATTTAAGTGTATTGTTTTTGTCCTTGACTTTCACAGTGCATATGCTATGTTTAAATTATATTAAATTTAACTCTCATATTGTCTTCTAGTAATTTAAACTCGGAGAGGATTTTATATATTTTAAAATGCTAGTTAGAGTTATTGCATCGGACTAAACTTAATTACTTTGCATACCCCAAAGCAAAACAAATAATTTTTGTACTTTTTGGGGGGATTTTTTTTTTCTTTATCTTGTTGCACTTGCAGTGTTCCTGGTCAAAAATAACTGGCCTACAAAAAATTATACAAATTTCTCATTATGCTATATTGAGGCGCATAAACTCAGATTAATGATCATTTTCAAAAAGAAATACAAAACCTGTGCTAATATAATAAAAAGTTGACAGAAAGATTAAATCAAAAATTTAGTGCTTTACAGTCGAGTTTTAAAAGGCTGGTCATTTTTTATTTTGGTAAAGGATTTAATGCACAGCACAAGAGTTAAAGCAGGAATAAACTTTTAAAATCTGAGCAGATTTGAAAACACTAAGCATCATACAGTTGCCGCATTTGTAAAAGGTCACAGAGAAAAACTCGACATCATACACCAAACAACGTAGGATCAAGGATCAAGTCATTCTGGAGACAACAAAATCATGCAGAAACATGTGCCTTGTTGCCAGGAGATGCATTACAAATGAAAAAAGAAAATAAATGTATACTAAAATCTGTTCAAAATATCAAATATGTTTGATTATCCGCCAACCGGATGGAAGCATTGTCTGAAGCTAAAAAAATATGAGTCTGTGTCCATCATACATGATGCGATTTTGTGGTCTGTCAGCTCCGACTGACTTTTGGTATCTGGAGTTCACACCTCTTGGCTGTAAATCGTGGCATAAATCTGCGCAAAAGTAATCCAGCTTTAAGTTTAAATGAAATGGAATTGTCAGTTCCTGCTTTGGTTTAACTGAAAGTCCAATTGTCACATGGACATTAGAGAACTAAAGACTCCTTCCTGGTTTCCCCATACAGCAAGAGTAAACCAGAGACCCCAAAGACGCCCACAACACCCACAAGCCCCCTCTCCCCGTCGTTTAGCTCCGGTGTGGGTCCTTTATGTCCTCGTCTGCAAACTGGGGATCCCATCAGAGACAAATGCATCGAAATGCTGATCGCTGCGCTACATACAGATGGTACGCAAAAACAAACAATGACACTTGACACCCACACAGACATGCTGACAAATATTGTTTTAATGTTCATTATTTTGCAGATGATACTCACAATATGCTTTTCCTCTTAGATGACTACAAAGACTATGGGGCAAACTGTG
The DNA here is from genome assembly GCA_036784905.1 of Acrossocheilus fasciatus. NCBI lineage: Eukaryota > Metazoa > Chordata > Actinopteri > Cypriniformes > Cyprinidae > Acrossocheilus > Acrossocheilus fasciatus. The sequence continues at coordinate 25,141,684 of CM071953.1, forward strand.
AGGGCATGGCGGCAGAAATTGAGGATCATATCCTTAGAAAGTCAAACTATGTGCGGAATTTTCTTGAAAATATTGTTTAATGGTTGCAAGTTGATCTCCTTAACTGTGTTCTTCTGGCTACATATCTACCAAGAGATAAAAGCCACAGATATGAAATACAAGAACAGAGTTCGCAGCCGCATAAGTAACCTCAAAGATCCCAAAAATCCCAATCTGCGTAAAAATGTCTTGGCTGGAGCCATCGAGTTGAGACGCATCGCCATCATGACTGCTGAGGTGGATTGCACATTTTGGACCTCTTAAATAATTTAAATTTTGTAAATAAAATTATATATAAATAAATAATAAATTTGAATTACAGGCTAAAATGTGTTGTTCAGTAAAAAAAGAATCAGTAAATCAAAGTTTGTCTTTAAATCAATATTTACCACAATTATAAAATATAAATATAATTTGGTAAGAATTATTTTCAAAGAATATACACTACTTTTTTTGTTTGAAAAATACAGTTTTCTGTGTCACATGATCTTTCAGAAATAATTCAGATATGCTGATTTGATGCTCAAGAAACATTTGAAAATTTTAGAAACACATTTTATGAATTGAATGCAACCTTGATGATTAAAAGTATTAATTTTACCAGACCTCAAATTTTTAAACAGCAGTGTATCTTCAAATTAAGTTAATTATTCTTACCATATTACCAGATTATAAGAAATTTTTGTTTAAAGTGCATTTGCAAAAGTTAGCCTTTGAAATAAGGTGTTGACAAATAGATGATATATCTGAAACTAATGCATAATGTACTGTTTATAAATAAACACTGTGTTCCTGCTGTTGTAGGAGATGGCTAGTGATGAACTGAAACAGTTGAGAAACGTGTTGACCCAGGAGGCCATCCGAGAACATCAGATGGCAAAGACAGGAGGAACCACCACTGACCTGCTGCAGTGTGGCAAGTGCAGGAAGAAAAACTGCACCTACAACCAGGTACATCAATGAAACTTATCTTACAATTATTAGCTCCAGATATGTATAATGCATAAGAGCCTAGTAGAGTGCCTAGTCACAGTCTGAGCAATGCACTCTTAAAAATGTCAACTCTTTCAGGTTGTCCTTTGAAAGTGAGTCCTCTTGAGCTGATTTAACAAAGAACCCTTGTGCCATTAATCGAGCCTGTGGTCATTTAAAAAACATTCTTATAAAAAAAAAGTTCATTTGTCACAAGACCTGTCTCTTATTGAAGGGAAATGAAATGTGCTTATGAACTAATTCCAGTTTCCATTTTTGCCTGTCATTATTTCATTTGTTGGGAAAATAAATGTACTCATTAATGTTTTGTACATTAACAGGTGCAAACCCGCAGTGCTGATGAACCAATGACCACCTTTGTGTTGTGCAATGAATGTGGTAACCGCTGGAAGGTCAGAAAAATATGTTTTGGCTCATATATTTACTATGTATTTCTAAACAAACCACTGTGCAGTAGAACAATGTAAGTAACACAAGTGTCTTTTAATGTTTTTTTTTTTCTAGTTCTGCTAACCTGAAGCCAGAACTCCAAGAACAAAGACCATGTAGGATTCCTCATCTTTTTATTTTTTAATTTGGAAGAGAATGTAATATAATGGTTTATTCTACCAGCAAATGGCCCCGAATTTATAATATGTAAATTAAATCTTCAATTTTTACAGAGGAACACAACATAGCAAAGCGTGTGTTCTGTTTATTCATAATTGAAGTGAAAATTAATTGCCTAGGAAATGTAAATCTGTTTAAATTGTACGCTTTTATACTGTTTTATGAAATGCCAGAATTATTATTTTTTTTAACTTGATTAATCGGTTTATTATGCAGAATCATATTGGGGTCAGATGTTAAAAATGAAAAAGGAAATTCAAATTTGAAAATTTAACATGTAATTTATGGAGAGAATCCTAATCTATTTCAGATGTAGCAGCTATATAGTACAACTAGGGGTGTGCAATATATATATCATCTGCGATAATATCACAATTGTTGTTTAAACGATTTAAGCGATTTGACATTATCGAATATTTTGCAAAAACTATTCAAAACACACCTACAGAGTGCATGCATTCATTACGTGAAGTCTAGACTAGTGCGCGTGTGTAGAGTGTTTCACTGCACTTTCACTACATTTAGAATGATCACAAAATTAAAGACATGGGGGCAGAAAATATATATAGGCTATTTTGTACCAGTTCATATAGCCTAGTTAATCAATTTCACAAGCAAAATAACGCTCTAAAAATTACCATGATTACAAATGTGATATTGATTTTTTTGTAACAGTTCAATAAACAAGAGGTTAGTGAGAGACTTCCGTCTTAGACACCATATTTCCTGTTTTTGCTTTATTTCAACAACAAAAATCACTCCAAACACAGCCAGAGCACTGTTTTGCGTCTCTGAGCAACATAAGGGCGTTTCGTTCCTGCATGAATCAACCGTTTGAATGATTATTAACGGTGACTTGCTGCCACCTACTGGCGATTTTAATTTCACATTCAAAGTATCTTTTATTATTTAAATAATTTCAAATACCAGTATTTAAAGGGTTAGTTCACCCCAAAATGAAAATTATGTCATTAATTACTCGCGCTCATGTTGTTCCAAACCCGTGAGACCTTTGTTCATCTTCGGAACACAAATTAAGATATTTTTGATGAAATCGGAGAGCTATCTGACCATTAACAGCAAAGCAACTGAAATGTTCCCAGGTCTAGAAATGTAGTAAATACATCAGTAAAACAGTCCATGTGACATCAGTGGCTCAACTTCAATTTTGCGAAGCTACAAGAATACTTTTTTTTTTTGCGCAAAGAAAACTTCAAATCAAAAACTTTAGGAGTCAGCTGTCCACGACGGTCCTTAAGGTACCAGCACAATAACATACAGCAAAATATCGTCTAATTATCGTTATCAATAAAATCCCAGAAAATATCGAGATGATATTTTTTGTCAATATCGCACACCCCTAAGTACAACACAAATAATTGTTTTAAATGGATCTAAAACTCTCTTTTTTTAAATTATGGTGATACATAAAATATTGTAAAGAAAAAACTTGGTTTAATTCAAATAATAAATGTAATATTGATTTGAATAAATTGTTATATTGACTTTTTTTGTAGTAGTAGTAGTAGTAGTAGTAGTTTTGCATAAAGGCCTAGGACTGTTCAGGCACAGCTACTGTTCATCAAATATGCTTGGCCTCTGTTCAGTCAGGTGTGCCTGCGCCAGTCAGCCTGCCAGCCCTGTGAAAGCAGAAATCCCACACATTTAGACGACACACATTTTCTCTCTCTCTCTCTCTCACACACACACACCTGCACACAAACAAACACTCAGAGAAATAATGAGTTGCAGAGCTGCAGTACTGATTGAATCAACAGCTCCACAGCATGCTGTGAAATTCTCAAAAATACAGAGCGAGTCACTGCTGGATTAAATTTCCCAATTTTATTATTCTGTAGACAGTTATACTGCTGACATATGTAAATTAAATACAAGTAAACAACATACGTTTATGATGCAATTCATTGTCGCAATTGCTCACGTATTTCTAAAAAATACTATATGTTTGAAACCTAAATTATAGTCCCTTTCTATTATTTTACAATAGAAATAAATTATTGTTGTACCCTATGACTCATATAAACGAAGACTAATAGAGTTTGAGTGAGTGCCATTTTTCCTCGTCTGTACTTGTGGGAAATTTATTTCATTGGCATGTCAAAATCCGCCCCATGTGTCGTTATTCATGGGCATTTCCTACTGACGCATTTCTAGCCGAGCTAATGATGCCCCTTTCACTATATTTTGGGTTTAATAAGTACCCTGGCCTCTGCTATCCTCAATGCACTGTGTTTGAAACGAGATGAATAACTCTGTGTGAAATTATCCCTTTTAGCACCGAATCTTCACTCAAGTTTCATTACTCAGTTTACCAGGGTGCCCACTCATTACAAGTGAATGGAATTAAAGGCTGTTAATGGATGTTCCACTTTTGACAGCATTTCCTGTTGGTAGAAAGGAAATGCCATTGAGAGGATGGCAAGAAGCAGTGGATATCTATGCCAGCGCTGTGCAGCTTCTCAGAAGGCACAAGTTATTTCTCTCAGGCTTGAGCAGATAATTGGATGCCCTGCAGGTAAGAGAGCTCCTCAGTCATTTTGATGCTTAGATTGAGTAGAGTCATATTACGGCTTTGGCATACGTGGAGAGCCATGGGTATTGCTGTAAGCATCAGGAGGTAAAATTGCAAATGAATACAAAAACGGATCAAGGTAAGATTAAAAAATGCAAATTTCCACCTCATACGTGTGCGCACAAACAAAAATTGGTGTAGGATGTACATTGATACATTTTTCACTACAATTTTCACTTGGTAAATTTCACAAATATTACAGATACCGCAAGTAACATATTGAATTAAACATGAAATTTTGAAGTAGACAAGACTGAAATAGTTTTGTAAAATAATCTTTATGTTCACAGCTTCGAGAAATCACTTTTTATAGTGCAAGACAGTTCCTTCTTTTCCCTATACATGTTTTTCTGTCCAAAGGCAACAACTAAGACTCATTTAGTGATTGTAGTGATAACCTAATAAAAAAAATCATTAATAATACTTTAATATTGTTTTTCACCTTATTGCTAGGCAGATTGTTTTTGTACATTGTAATGAACTGTAATGAGCTTTAGCATAATAGCATTAGAGGTAAAAAAAAAAAAAAACCTTCAAATCTATATATAATGTGTGCATATTTATTTTATTTGTGGAGAAGCTGTGTAATAAACGGGACTGAAAGTTAGTCATTATACTGTTTTTTTTTTTTTTTTATCTGTTTTTACAGAATAAAACTGGAAGCTGTGGTTAATTTTACAGAGCAACCCATAATTTACATTTTAAAATGTTGTATTTGGAAACAAAAAAAATTTAAGCCAGTTAATCAAACAGCCCTTTTATGCTGAATTAGCATATCTACAAGCAGTGATGGGAATTACGGCGTTATAAATAAACGGCGTTACTAAAGGCGTTATTTTTTTCAGTAACGAGTAATCAAACGAATTACTGTTTCCCCCGTTACAACGCCGTTACCGTTACTGACAATAAAATGTGGCGTTACTATATTATATTATTAGAATTTAATTTTTCAGTTCATCTGAATGGATGCGTGTAGCTGTATTTGACGTACCGTAAACTCTAGCGTGAAGACGCATGACTCGCCGTCGCTTTCTCTCACATACACACACGCAAAGAAAGATACAGAGCAAGAGAGTCTTTCATAACATGCAGAATTGACGCGCTACATGTAAACGATATTCTTTGTTGTATTTTCCTGTCAAAATAACGGAGTTCCTTTGGAATTCTTCAGCTTTTAAGAACCGCCGGGTTCTCTGGTAGTGGGCGGAACTAACGCGCAAACGACAATATCATTGGCTGGTGCTCACCTATTATCGTCCCTGTTTTGATTTCAGCAAATCAATTCAAGCGAACGCAGACAACGTGATTAATATTCATGAACCCAGCAGCTCATTAATCCTTAGTGCCTTTTGTATTGATGACAAATATGCATTCATACTTGGTTATTCTAATTACTAAAGTTCTATCATCATATAATATTAAATTATCATAATATTATATTATAATGCTTGACTGACTGATACTAAGTGTCAGTAGATAAATAGTGTAGGTTAATGCACAATGTTTTATAATAATAATTTATTCTTTTTAGTGTCCATTTCATTCATTTAACATATTTAATATTGGGGGCATCCAAAGTTATTTGACATTTGATTTTTTTTTTTTTTTTTTAAAGTAATGCAATAGTTACTTTCCCTGGTAATTAGTTACTTTTATAATGATGTAACTCAGTTACTAACTCAGTTACTATTTGTGAGAAGTATCTAGTAACTATAACTAATTACTTTTTTAAAGTAACGTGCCCAACACTGTCTACAAGATACTAACATTAAAATCCTGATACTCCTTGTAGTTTAACATACTAACTCCTTGTAGTTTAACATACTAACATGCAACTGCACATTTTCCAGTTTACTAAAGCTTTTGAGTCTCAAATACTAAACAATGCTGTTTTCTTGAAACTACATAAAAACCCTTGTCAGACTAACAAAATTACCCCAAATGTTGTCCCAACTAGTCAAACACAGTTGTTTGAACAAAATATTTCATATTGTTGAAATGGTAAGGCTTTGTGAGTTCCCAGCATGCATTGTAAACTGTAAAAAAAAAAAAAAGTTGAGCGAACTTAAAAAAAATCCTTTTTTTTTTTACCAGCTTCAGCAGATTTTTGAGTTTGCTCAACTTATTTTTGTGATTTGCTTATTTATATAAACTTAAAACGACAAGTTGAGAAAACTCAAAAATCTGTTGAAGCTGGTTGCCTTAAAATTTTAAGTTGGCTCAACTTTTTTTTTTTTTTTACAGTGTAGCATGACTAAATTATGCAGTTATTGTTATAGGATTATTGTTAGTTATTTGTTGTACTGTGATGTAAAGAGCTCATCTTTTAAACATTTGTTGATTGTCACCGTTCTTGAGGTTCGTGTGTCTAGTTTTGGGGCCTAGAGTATGTTCAACCACTTATATCCGTTTCTTAGTTTGGCAAGTTGTCTCACAAACAAAGACAATGTTGTCTACTTACTAGACTAAGTTATCCATTAATGTTTGTCATTCGTAAACAAGCATAAATTTGATAATGTGGTGACTTTTTACACATTCTTTTTTTTCCAGGAAACAGAAAAAAATTAATTACCTCAATGACAGTAATTGTTATTTCAGTTGCTGTGACAAGAATTTTTCTTTTAGCAAAATACGACAATCAAAATTGCATGAACAAACATTTGCATTGGCTAAACAAAGTATCTTTACTGAGCAGAACTATAAAACTATTGTTGAAAGAACTCAAAAGTCTTACTGCATCACGCCAAACTATTTATTTTTTACAGTGTACTGACAGCCAACATAAAAACACAAGCTGAGGAAAATACTTATATATAGGAAGTACACATCATATACACAAATACAAAACACCATCATGGTAACACACATGGCACTAAAATAATACAGTAAAAATAACATTTATTAAATTTAAATGAAATCTTTACATTAAATTCTGAAATCAATGCAGTCGAAAACTACTTGCGGACTTGGAACTAATTGTTACAAAAGTATATCAGTTCTTCAATTTAATGATCTTTGTGGCAATGAAATAAACAAACTATAAAATACACACACACACACACACAAATGCCCAAAAATCCCCATAGCGCGCACACACAACCATTTCTAACTGTAGAGCTCTAGCCCCCTTGCTGAGGATGAAGTGAGTCAGCTGTTCCCATGACAACTACATTTCACTGAAAGAATCCATTAGGACCTCTTGGATCATTTTTGCAGAGGTATCAAAGGACTGAGACTCATTCTATCAAACATCTAATGTGTTCCATTAGACTTTAGCCATCATGACTTTAGAAGGTGGATGATTGCTCTTAGTGCCCACTCATCTTTATAAAATATTAAAACCGGATTTGCTGAATCCTCCCTATAAAGATGGTCCCCTAGATGCATCTAAGATCGAAAATAAATACACTTGTTCTGCTTAAAATCAGTTAAGAGATTCAATTATTATAAATCATTGGTACAAACTGTCATTGATTGCTCATAGTTTAAAGGCATAAACTATGACTAGACTGGAGTCTGGCAGGAAAGAGGCGACACTATCTCAAGTGAGAAAATGAATGACAATTAAATACCAACCAGATGTTCTGTTTAGTGCTATTTACGGATTCAAATAATTCAATTTTAAGTTGCTCCTGGAGGAACTAAAAACAGCATGATTTAGCCAACTATCCAAGGCTTGAAGATGCTCATAGCCACTACATCTCTGATGAATGAGTTGCCAGGCAGACAAGAGCATAATTGACTCTTGGGCTTCTTTTCATCCCTAAACTTTCATGGCATGAAAAGCAACATAAATATGGCTTTATGAAGGCACTTTAGTGACCTATAGAAGGACACTTGTAGTTGTATGACTATAAGAGGATTGTGATAGTATGACTCAACAACGAGTCACGATTGTATTGGAAACGTGCAAAAGAGGCAAACAAAGAGAAGCACTATTGTGATTCTAGGCTGATGTTTTTAGAGAAAAACGTCATAGCTAAGAATGCTTACTGAAATGCATATCCATCTAGATCGATGTAACATAACCACAGAACAATATACTGTTGCTATGTTACGCTCAAAGATAACGAAGCATTCAGAAGTTTTGATGCTGTTATCATCTCAAAGCTATTTTCTCCTTCACCAAATGCTATATTTCATTCTGGCTGTTTGGAAATTGTAATTTTTGGTGCTAAAGTGACATTGTTGAGTTGCACTCCTGTTTATCAGAACAGAAAACTCTAGGCAGTGAAAGATAGTAGCTCACAATGGATGTTATGATGAAATGCAAGTTCAGAGTGATGAATATAAGGTTTTGTCCTTGGAACTAGGAAGGAACAGGAATAGACTAAAAATTAAATTTACTCACCCTCAGGTCATCCAAGACGTAGATGAGTTTGTTTCTTCATCAAAAACAGATTTGGAGAAATTTTGCATTGTATCACTTGCTCACCAATGGTTCTTCTGCAGTGAATGGGTACTGTTAGAATGAGAGTTCAAACAGCTGAATAAAAACGTCCCCAATAATCACAAGGAATCCACATGAGCATCAATTAATGTCTTGTGAAGTGAAAAGCTGCTTGTTTGTAAGAAACAATTGCATCAAGGCATTTTAACTTTAAACTGACACTTCTGGCCAAAAATATGAGTCCATTATCCATAATAAATCTTTATTCTGTGGAAAACACCCATCCTTTTTGTTCTCTCACACCAAAATCCACCAACATATTTGTTAAGAACTGTAAACAGAGCTTGGTCTGTACATATTTCGCTCCTGATTCTGAAAATTCTTTTATTTTAACAGGAGAAAGCAATATTATGGATAAGAGGACTCATATTTTAACCAAAGCAAGAGTTTTATAATAGAAATATGCAGCTTCTCACTTAACAAGACATTAAATGATGGATTGGAGTCATGTGGATTACACATGGTTTATTGTCATGCCTTTATCATCTTTTTGAACTCTCATTCTGACGGCACCCATTCACTGCACAGGATCCATTGGTGATGTAAAGCTAAATTTCTCCAGATCTGTTCAGATGAAGAAACATCTCGGTTACGTATGTAACCCTCGTTCCCTGAAGGAATGTATGAAGTATGTAACCCTTGTTCCCTCTTGCCAGAGAGCGCAATCAACTTTGAGTGTTAACAAAACAAGCCATTAACAGTTGGCGTGTGTGCTTGGCATCGCGCACCCCGCACCCCACCCCGCAGCACGGGTAAAAAAGGAGAGCGCGTGCAGACGCACATCAGTTTTTCGCTGATGTGCCTCGGCCGTACAGCAGTGGTACAGCAACTGTCGTAGGGATCCCAATTGCGTCAGTCACTCTGACGTAACGTCTCCGTTTCCTCCTTCAGGGAACGAGGGTTACATGCATAACCGAGACGTTCCCTATCAGTCAGTCATGGTCTACGTTACGTCAGAGTGACTGACGCAATTGGGATCCCTACGAAAACGCCACTATTGCTGACCCCCTCCAGTGCCCTGCGAAAGCTGGCAAGTCCTCCCACGCCAGTTGGGACGGAAGATAGGACAGGGCTTAGGCAGAGATGCAGCAACTGCTGTTCCGTACAGTGGATACTGGATAACACGGCTACAGAAGCCGCATCCTGTGTAACGGAGGTACCATGTGGATATTACACATATGGACTGGCCAAGGGCAGTATTACATATGGAAGTCCCTGCGGTAGGCTCACAGCAGAGACAGCAGAAGGTCTCTGCCAGGGAGAGACACGGACTCACCGTAAGGGGAGCCGTACCATGGAAGATTACACATGTGGGATCACCCAAAGGGGAATCACTACACACGGACACCTAGCCCAGCACAAGGGCTGACCTTGGGCAGGCACATGAGTGCTGAGCCTGGCTCCTGGCGTTCTGCCACGCCTGGCCGCCTATGGTGCGGGAGGAACTTCAACAGGGTTCGCCAAGAAGGGGAACTGAACTGAGAAGCAGAGAAGCGCACATATTCAATACGTAGAGGGGAGTGGCGCAGCAAGCATGATTGACACCAAGCGGGTCCGGTGTTACTGGCCACCTGAGGCAAGTCCACGTGAGGACACGGGCTCTACACAGAGATTATAGAATCTCGCAAATGTGTTAGGTATCGCCCAACCGGCAGCTGTACAGACGTCTGCTATCGAGGCACCCTGTGCCAATGCCCAAGAAGAAGCAACTCCTCTCGTAGAGTGTGCTCTTATTCTGAGGGGGCACGGCAACCGTTGGGTCTGGTAAGCTAGGACTTTAGCCTCCTTTATCCAGTGGGCAAGTTTTTGTTTAGAGACAGCCTTTCCCTTCTGCTGTCCTCCAAAGCAGACAAAGAGCTGGTCTGAGGTCCTGAAGCTCTGCGTGCGGTCCACATAAATGCGTAAGGCACGGACGGGACAGAGCTGAGCAATGGCTGGGTCTGCCTCTTCCAGGGGCAGTGCTTGCAAATTCACCACCTGATCCCTGAAAGGCGTGGTGGGAACTTTGCGCACATATCCGGGCTGGGGTCTCAGGACAACGTGAGAGTCAGCCGGTCCGAATTTTTATAGGCACGAACTGTCGACCGAAAATTCCTGCAGGTCCCCTGCCCTCTTGACCGAGGCCAAGGCAGTGAAGAGTACTGTCTTTAACGACAGAAACTTTAGCTCTACTGACTGCAGAGGCTCGAAGGGACCGAGGGGAGATCCCAAGAGGGTACCAGGTGAGGGCGTGGAGGATTTAACCTCCTCGCCCCCCTGAGGAACCTGATGACCAAGTCGTGCTTCCCGACAGACTTACCGTCTACTGTATCGTGATGTGCAGCAATAGCGGCAACATACACTTTGAGAGTGGAGGGAGACAGCCTTCGCTCCAGTCCTTCTTGCAGAAAAGAGAGCACGACCACGATCGGGCATGTATGGGGGTCTTCCCGGCAGGAAGAACACCAATCGACGAACAGGTTCCACTTCAGCCTGTAAGCGTGCCTTGTAGACGGAACTCTGGCTCAAGTGATGGTGTTCACTACCGCTGGAGGGAGCCCACCTAGAACCTCCGCGTCCCATCCAGGGACCATACGTGGAGGTTCCACAGGTCTGAACGCGGGTGCCAGAGGGTGCTCCCTCTCTGAGAAAGGAGATCCCTCCTCAGAGGAATTTGCCAAGGAGGGGCTGTTGCGAGGAGCATCAGTTCTGGGAACCAAGTCCAATTAGGCCAGTATGGTGCCAATGAAAGTATGGGGGAAACGCATATTTGCGTAGGTCCTGAGGCATGTCCATGCCGAGGATCCCTTCGGACAGGGAGAAAAACAGCTGGCAGTGGGACGTGTCCAGGGAGGCAAACGGGCCTACCTGAGCGTACCCGAAGTGTTTTCAAATCAGCTGGACTGTCTCGGGGTGGAGTCGCCATTCTCCCAGAAGGGCGGGCTGACATGAGAGCCCGCCTGGGACATGAACGGTGCAAAGTGACCTCAAATGCTTCTGACTCCAAAGGAGGAGATGGCGGGCGAGTTGCGACATGCGACGGGAGTGTAGACCGCCTTGGTGGTTGATGTACGCAGTGGTCGCAGTGTTGTCCGTACAGACCAGTACGTACTTGTCATGTAGCAGTGATTTGAAGCGGCGTAGACCAAGTTACACTGCTAGCAACTCGAGGCAGTTGATATGCCACTGCAGTCGGGGCCCTGTCCAGAGCCCCGATTCTGCATGCCTGTTGCACATGGCTCCCCAGCCCATGGCAGAGGCATCTGTTGATACAACAACATGCCTGGACACTTGCACTAGGGGAACTCCTGCCCGAAGAAAGGCAAGGTCCGACCACGGGCTGAAGGTCTGGTGGCAAGACGGGGTGACTGGGACCCGGTAAGTGCTGCATTGCCATGCCCATCTCGGGACCCGGTCGTGAAGCCAAAGCTGAAGCGTTCTCATATGAAGCAACCCGAGCGGCGTAACAGTGGCTGCGGATGCCATATGCCCCAGGAGCCTCTGAAATAGTTTCAGTGGAACCGCCCTCTTGTGCTGGAAAGACTCCAGCATCGACTGAGCACGTTGTTTTGAGAGACGTGCTGTGAGGTTGACCGAGTCCAACTCCATACCGAGAAAAGATATCCTCTGCACAGGGGAGAATTTGCTCTTTTCCCAGTTGACCCGAAGCCCCAACTGGCTGAGGTGACTGAGCACTGTGTCCCTGTGGCCAGTATGAACCAGTCGTCGAGGTAGTTGAGAATGCGAATACCTCTTTCCCTCAATGGAACAAGGGCTGCCTCCATGACCTTGGTGAAGACACGAGGTGACCGCGACAGCCCGAAGGGGAGGACCATGTACTGATATGCTCGCCCTTCGAACGCAAAGTGGAGAAAAGGCCTGTGTCGAGGGAGGATTGAGACATGAAAGTACTCGTCCTTCAGGTCAATCGCTGCAAACCAATTCAGAGGACGGATGCATTGAAAAATGAATCTCTGAGTCAACATCCTGAATGGGAGCTTGTGAAGAGCCCGGTTCAGAACACGCAGGTCGAAGATTGGTCATAACCCACCGCCTTTCTTGGGTACGATGAAGTAAGGGCTGTAAAACCCTGACTTCATCTCAGCTGGAGGGACTGGCTCTATCGCGTCTTTTGCATACGGCGATATCTGCATGCAAGACAGGAGCATCTTTGTTCAGCATAGAGGTGAAACGAATGCCCCTGAACTTGGGAAAGTGCCAGGCGAACTGAATTGTATAGCCGAGTCTGATGGGTCTCGTGAACCAGCGAGGCCCCCAGAGACTGAACAAGCGGGAGATAGGTGAGCCCAAGAAGTGATGCTTGTCGGCCTCCCTCATATCCACCAGGGACAGCCATAGGTGGGACCATGCTGTGACTTTTGTCGCCCTCAGGGCGAGGTTCATCGCTGTGCGCAGCTCCTGCAACACACCTGGGTCAGCACCACCCTCGTGTAGCTGCTTTAATGCCTTGGTGGACCTGCAGGAGGGCCATGGCGTGCAGGGCAGAAGCAGCCTGTCCAGCAGCTCTGTAAGCCTTGGCCGTTAAAGCGGACGAGAACTTACAGGCCCTGGAAGGAAGGTGTGGATTACCCCGCATGGCGGTAACGCTTTGCAGGCAGAGCTGCATTGCAATAGTGCGCTCGACTGGGAGGGATCTCCATACCCTTGGGCCGCCCCGCCATCAAGAGTGGTGAGGATGGAGGAGGTGTTAGCTCTGTTTCGGGCAGAAAAAGGTGCCTTGCAAGACATAGTCACCTCCTCATGCACTTCCGGGAAGAATGGAACAGGGGGTGGCTGCAGACGATCGGAACCAATCAATCATCCAACCTCGAACGTTCGGGAGAAGGAGGAGGTCTCCAGTGCAGCCCGACGCTTTTGGCGGCCCGGGAAAGCATAGCAGTCAGCTCTGGATCTGACTCGGGCAACGCCACTCTTCCTGACGGAGGCAGCACAGCCGAACCATCATCTCCAGAGCCTAGCTCGTCCCCTGATGCAGCAATCTACATCCTGTCATCTGCCGGTGCTCCGAATGAGATGCTGGGCCCCGCCCTGTCCGGGGAACCAGCCACCTCATCCGGAAACACCAGAGGGTGCGAAGTGCTAGAGGAGTGAGAGGTCCGCTGAGACGCCCTCGACGGGGAAGCTCTCACTGTTATCCTCAGATCACCCTGACCACAAGCCGAAGTAGTCCTCCTCTGCTGAGAGACGGAGGAACTATGTGCTGATAGCCCAAGCACAAGACAGTGCTTGTAACCGTCAGACGGAGCCAGGAAGCGACCACATCCAGAAACGCACGAGCGGAAGGCCATCTTTAAAAAGACGCCGCGTTGCTTGTGGAGCTATTTTAGATTGCTCTTTTAGAAAAGGTGCTGAAGCGTGCAGGAGAGGTTGCGGCATGACCGCAGTTTGATGTGCTGCAGCACGCCGTCCAAAAGGAAAAGCGGCAGCACTGGATCGGCAACCCCCGCTGACGCACCATAACGCCAACAGACTCGCTGTCTGTAGACACTCTCTTCGGTGATTGCACAAGCAGGAAGGCTTGGATCCGAAGCGAAAAGCTGATGTGCGTCTGCACGCGCTCTCCTTTTATACCCGTGCTGGGTGCAGGGTGCACGATGCAAAGCACGCACGCCAACTGTCATTAGCTAGTTTTGTTAACACTCTAAGGTGTTTGGGCTCGAACGTGACTGACTGATAAGGAACAAATTCACTTACATCTTGAATGGGTAAATAAGTTTTCATTTTTGAGTGAACTATTCCTTTAAGAACTATTCTCATGGCAGAGTGTGGTTGCAAGACCCAGAAGTACTGTATAGGCCTATATATTTTTGCTCTTTGATACCCTTTGAAAAAGCAGGGCCAGTGAGTGTATTTCTACAGCAGAAGCTCAACCCTGGTGTGAGAGACTGGATGGTCACATCTAGATGTAAATGAGAGGTGATAGACAGATTTCTCAGTCTCAACATGTTGATGGCTGCCAGAAGATCTGTTCCAATATGTGGGCAGAAGGCTAGTTAGTCCCCGCTGGCCAGTCTCATCAATCTAATGCACCAGTCACCCGTGATCTAATCCACCAGCCTTTCCAAAAACAAAAAAAGAGAACCATCAAGGTGTATATGATACATGTTTTCTATGGAAATTTAATTCAGAAGGAACATAGCCAAACAAAGAAACTTTTAATGGACAGAATGGAGAGTCAATGATGCAAATAAGAATCGAAAGAACAAAATGGTGAGTACATATTACATTTTTTTTTTTTTTTACATGCATTGCAGCCTTGTAAACTGTAATTGCAATAATAATGCTAACAACAGACATCTGCCTTTCAGCCACAGATTGAAAAAAAAACAATGAAGTCAGTCAATCACTCACTCACTAAAGGGAACAATTAGGCGGGGGCTTTATACTTGTTGGTTATGGTAAATAAATAAATAAATAAAATAAAATTACTCCCACTAGCCTGAATTTATCAGTTCTGCTGATGACAAGAGGCAGAAACACTGATGAGATGCTAATGGAATTCGTGGCTTGTTCTGTCCCTCACATTAATGATAATTTAGCAAGCCCATCGTCTTATCATGCACTGATCTTTGGGCAAAACGGGGCTTCATAACAATCCAATACATAATATTTGAGCATTATGAAATCTGTCTAACCACACTTAATGAAAATATAACAACATTTACTTGCACATATTACTACATGGTTGAATGAAATCTATGGTTTTTACTTCTTATTCAGTGCTTGATGATCTGTCTGCACTCTAGATGTATGATTTAATGAGGCCTTTAAAGACCGAAGGATCAATCAGATGATTCACATCAAGTGCTAATCTAGATAAGACCACTTAAACTTACCTGGCATTCAGACCAGTGATAAAAATAGCTGCAATTACAAATTTGTTCCCAGGTTGAGACCCTGCATTAAGCGTTTCAATCAGATTTGCAAACATTCATTATAAAGCTGTGTCAATAGCTGAGATATGATTATGATAATTATTTGGTTTTGTTCTGTATGTATTATTTGATCTAGTGTTAAACCATAGAGTAAGAGAGTGCTATATTGAAAATAAGACTTGGTGGCACACATTGGCAGGTTGTGTGGTATTTTTTTTTTTTTTTGGCAAGGCTTCAGTTTTTATGGCTAGACATCAAAATCACATGAACAGCCAGAAGATCAAGAAATATTTCTTATTCTGCCATAAACAGTTTTAAATATTATTTAAACATCATTCTAAAAGGCTCAGGATTTTATTTTGCCAATATTCAATCGTTTTTCTGTCTGGATGGCATATGGTCAGTTCATTCACAACTAAAGGACGCTTTGGCTTATGATCAGATGGTTTAATGGGTGCATCTGGCTCTTGAACTTGTCAGACTAAAGCAGACTTCTGTCAGTTTGTGGCCAAGCTCAGCATCTGGTCTCTGACAAACCTGCCGTAATCACACATACAGGTATAACAAGTTAGTTAACTTGAAAAAAGTAAGTAAGCGGTCTTTAAATTGTCTTGAAAAACTTATACTGAAAACGTCCAGGAATATTTTGTATGAGAAGAAATGAAATGGTCTATGTGAGTTAATGATCCAATCTCTCTCATCAAGAGCCATCTGTAACAACAGATGCTCTCTCAGTTTAGATTTCTACTGGCCAGCTAAAATGGTGACCTATGGGGCATTAAGCAAAACAGCCTGCGTCCAGATCAAAGCTTGTGATTGCTCTGAAAATCACTGTCTAACAGCTATAATAGAGTGTCATTCATTATACTAATGTCATGCGAGTCAAATGTAATTTCAGTGTCATTGAAAGTTGCCAGGACATGCTCATATGGCACTCAGAAACAGGATAATTGACTCCAAATGAATCGTATAGCACTTTTTGTCCTCTTAAATCATGGACGATTTCTGTTCTGTGTGAAATCATTGCAGAACGTTTCATCAAAAAAACAGTAATCTGTCTATTTGTTGATCTTTGTTTGTTTCATTCTCTTAACAGCCTCCATAAAAAAACCTCTTGTTTCCTGAGTGATACAAAGCTTATACAAAATGTAATTGTAATATTTATCCTATCATGAATTTTGGATAAAAAGTACAATGTTACAACAGCAGAGAGCCATTAGAGCCATCAGAGAGGATATTGTCAAGTACATGAATTTGATTTTCCTCTGTTATATAATTTCATTTGCGCACAACCCCTGCGATTAGAAGTCACAGAATAGCGAAGATTCTTCATGATTGAACTGATCATGTAATCACTTGCACAAATTTATCCCTGAGGGTCAGTGTTCTTTTCCTAAGTGAGGTGTCAGTGGGGAAATAACTTATAGATATTATACCTCCGAGCACGTGGTTATCAATAGTGTTTTACTAAGTCAGTTAAAGTTTGTACTTATGAGAAATGTGACGTGGTACAGTGATGTACAGATAGAATAAATATAGACGTAGAGGAAAAAACGCCGGCCTACAAGTTGAATGAACTCAACAATGTCTTAAGAGATACCAAAACAACATGCAGTAACAGCTTGCTACTATGACTTAAATACAAAGCCTCCAGATGGTGTCCTGTTTTTCAGGAAATTAAGCCAAGAGTAATGCTTGACAAAATCACAATCTTGACAAATCTGTCACCTTAAAGCAGCAAGGTCAAGAACCCCTAAATGCAAAAACAGCAAAGGTTAAGCATGGGTCATATCCATTAATAATTCTAATGTTGGAAGTTTGCAACATCACTGATTTATATGTGTTTTGGCAATTTTCTCTTTCAGGCTGGTGATAAAACTTACAGCAGTGTGGTTCTGGATTGAGCTGAATGAATTTAGGATAAATACAGGGCTGTAATGATTAGTAATGGTATCTATTCATGATGGTGTGTCATCAAAATGTCATAAATGTTGTCACTGTACCATGCGACAGTCACATGGTATACCGTAACGTAAATAATGTGCTGCAATTTTGATGCCATCTGTCTCCCTTCTTCAGATGCATTTCTAATCAATCAGATGTTATACAGTCAATCACTGTTTCCTCTCTCCATACTGTGACCTGCTCTATGTTTACAAACTGCAAATATCTCTTGCTTAAAATGTAAAAATAATTCATTAAATTTGCTTATTGGAATCTATATTTATAGAAACGTATAGATTTACCAAATGATTAACTGATTAAGTACCAAGAGCAGTTCGATTAAATCATAAACAAATGTTTTAAACTGAATGAGAAGAGATGCAAATGAAAAGTTTGAAAGAAAGAGCAGTTATACTGAAAATAAAATGTTTATATAGTGAAAAGGATGCTTTGTGATTCTGTGTATTGTACTAACGCATTTGAAAACGTTGAAATGTTTTTCTGTTGTAAAGTAGAGGGACACCACTTGCCACCACAAATGAAGAATGACCCTGCTATCATTATCATTATGTCAATCACTGCAATTTCGAAAGAGAATCCTATATTTATATTAGAGATTTTATGTCACTCCCGAAATCTTCTCCTACAGATTTGGCAAATCTTGCTTTTGTTTGAGGGTGCTTTTCATTGCGTGAGAAAATGAACCTGTGATGAGAGCCTGAGAACAGTGTCAATTTCGAGTCTCACGCTGAATGCTTGAGAGTTGGCAGCCCTAAGATAGATAGATAGATAGATAGATAGATAGATAGATAGATAGATAGATAGATAGATAGATAGATAGATAGATAGATAGATAGATAGATAGATAGATAGATAGATAGATAGATAGATAGACAGACTTCATGTAAACGCACTTATAATAGTAAATTGGCATGGCTATAGTACACGTTTCCAGTATTGCGAGTGACACTTTTGAGTGCGGGCGCATGTGCTCCACTAGTCTTTCCGTTGTATGCTAACTCTGGAGAAAGTACAAGCGCGTGCACAGCGGCTCACTCAGTTGGAAGTCGAGTGCGCTCCTGAGAAGAGCAGAGGAGAGGAGAAAAGGAGGGCTGCGTAAAGTAACCAGTGGAGTTGATGTCCCTACAGCTGCTTTTCTGTATCTTTCTCTGTCTTTTAGATTAAAGATACAGGCTACGTTTATAATCTTTTTACTTAATTAGAAGGCGTTTGGCGTTATACAGGGAAAGCGCATAATGGAGCCTCTAACAGTGACTGTTAGTGATTTTTCCGAGCGGTATCCTTTAATTCTGCCAAACTCGAGCTTTATGGAGGAACCAGCGGGACTTCAGACCAACTGGAGCGGAGGCAGCGAGCCGAAGGCGGTGAAAGACAGCACCGCGGTCGCTATCGCTGTGTGCATCACCGCGCTGTACTCTGTCATTTGCGTAGTGGGACTGTTTGGAAATATTCTGGTTATGTACGGTGTGGTCAGGTAAGAGAAATAGTTTATTTCAGTGAATATGTACTTAAGAATTCTCAGGAAGTGGGATGAGCATTATTTAATTTATCACACTTTGTCATTAATAAGTAGGCTACAAATATAACCCACTTTGCCCTAACTTTGCTGGTTTAAGTGCACGAAGTCTAAAGAGAAAGATTGCAAAATACCTATGTCTCTTAGATATATTTGAAGAGAATATGGTGGAAATTGAATTTTGTTTGGAATCTAACAAGTGGTGGCTGAGGAGTGAGATTTTGTGTTGTGCTCATCTGAGGGTGGCTGTGAGAACCTTCCACTCAGCACCAATGGAACAGAGAACAGAACCAGTCCAAATTATATCACCCACAGATAAACCAGTTTAGCTCAGGGGTAGTTTTTGGAGGAAGAACGGTTTTCACAGCATGTACAGTTCAAAGCTTACTTGTGAAAGCTGCTGTTATATTCTGGTCTCATGTTCCTTTAATGCATCCTTACAGTGCTGGGAGCTTTATGGAGGAGCGGGACTTCTAAGTAATCTGTGTAAACTATGTAATCTGGATTATGAAATTAAATTACAAAATTCAATACTTGTAATTTGTTTATATTGCTTTTTAAAGTACTTATAATCAGACCACAGTTACTGTTTTTATTGATTATGTAATTAAATAATATTTTAAAATGGCAGTAAATTATTCATAATTTATTGATCCTCCCTAATTCTTCCTTTTATCTTCATTTTTATAAGACTATTGTTTATATAGGTTTGGAAAGTCCTCCAGTTTTGTGGAACTGCACACAGACCAGCCACTATAGGTGGCTGAAATTGCACAGACAATTGAGAGGCCTCAAAGCATAAACAAATAAAATACTTTGATGATTTCATTAATTATTAGCTTTTTATTAGTTTACAAATTCACTGCAGTTCCTCATAATCCCCAATTTGGGAAAACCCTGATGTAATGTTTATTGCACTTTGTGTTGTTGATAACAAAGAATGGAATACATTTCCTTTCTTTTTTCATATCAGTATGGAACATTATTATTCTATTCAAATTAATGTGATACATAAGGTAGGTCAAAAGTAATCAGATCATATGAACTAAAATGTGTAATGAAATAATTACATTACTAACTGCAATTTTTCCAATTCAATAACTGACTACAATTTGTAATCTTCCCAGCACTGTGTATATACAGTCACGGCCAAAAGTGTTGGTACCCTTGGTAAATATGATCAAAGAAGGCTCTGAAAATAAACCTGCATTATTAATCCTAAAAAAATCACAAAAATCTAACCTTTCATTGAACTAAAACAATTGAAAATGGAGGAAAATCTCATTATGAAATTAATGTTTTTCTCAAATACGTTGGACACAATTATTGGTACCCCTAGAAATTCTTATAAGAAAATATCTCTGAAGTATATTCCCATTCATATTTACAATTTTGAGCACACCAGCGTGATTATGAACATGAAATTATCCAGACATGGCTTCCTGTTTCACAGAAACATAAATAGGAGGGAAAACAAAGGCCAAATTCCCTTAATCATCCATCACAATGAGTTAAACCAAAGAATATAGTTCTGATGTGCGGCAAAACATAATTGAGCTTCACAAATTAGTGAAGTGGCTTTAAGAAAAGAGCTAGAGCGGTGAATATTCCCATTTCCACCATCAGGGCAATAATTAAGAATTTCCAATCAACATAAAATGTTATGAAACTGACTGGAAGAGGACGTGTGTCTATATCGTCCTAATGCACGGTGAGAAGGACAGTTGGAGTGGCTAAAGACTCTCCAAGGACCACAGCTGGAGAATTGCAGAAAATAGTTGAGTCTTGGGGTCAGAAAACCTTTAAAAAAAAAAACAATTAAAAAAAAATCAAACAGCCCCTACATCATCACATGTTGTTCGGGAGGGTTTCAAGAAAAATTCTCCTAGCTCATCCAAAAACAAACTCCAGCATATTCAGTTATCAGACACGACTGGAACTTCAAATGGGACTGGCTTCTATGGTCAGATGAAACAAAAACATTAGCTTTTTAGCAGCAAACACTCAAGATGGGTTTGGTGCACACAGGGATAAAAAAAAAAGTACCCTATGTGTACAATGAAATATACTGCTGTATTTTTGATGTTGTGGGCCTATATTTCTGCTGGAGGTCCTGGACATCTTGTTTAGACACACGGCATCACTGATTCTATCAAATACCAACAGATAAAAAATCTCAGTTAGAAATCTTATAATGGATCTTCCAACCATGTTTCCAACCATGTTTGGATCTTCCAACTGTACAATAATCCAAACACAAACCTCAAAATCAACACAAAAATGTGTCACTGGGCACAAACCAAGCTTCTGCTGGTCATTCCAGTCCTCTGATCTGAACCCTACAGAAAATGAGTGGTGAACTGAAGAGGAGAAGCACCGTCATGGAGCTGGGAATCTGAAGAGTCTGGAGTGATTCTGGATGAAAAAAAATGGTCTCTGATCTCTTGTCAGGTGTTCTCTAACCTCATCAGGCATTATAGGAGAAAATTTAGAGCTGTTAAACTGGCAAATGGAGGTAAAAAATAAAATAGTACCGTTAATTGTAGCCAATAGAGAAAAACATTTATTTCATAATGATATTCCCCCCCCCCCCCATTTAAAATTCTTATTCTCCATTGAAAGGTTAGATTTTTGTGATTTTTTTAAATAAAAGATTAAAAGGATTAACAATGCAGATTAATTCTCACAGCCTTCTTTGATCATATTTAACAAAGGTGCCAATACTTTTGGCCATGACTGTATAACCTATATATATATATAGAGAGAGAGAGAGAAAGAATGAGTTCCTTATATTGAGGTTCAATACTCAACTCCACAAAGGAAGCCAAAAGGAACATATAAGAAAACATATTTGGCACAAAAGGCTTCATTAGGCTAAAAAAATAATCACAAAATATGTTAATATCAAATATGTTACGCAATAAAACAAAAAAATTAATTTCTGTTTAATGTTATGATGTAATTTTTGAAACTGCTTAAAGGTTCTATCACTGTAAAAATTAAAAGATACTTGAAGCACCATTTGAGGCTCCTCAAAAACCCAATGTAGAACCGCTAAACCATTTCTAAATGTTCTTTTTTGAACTATTTTTAACAGAACCCACAGGTTCCTTCAAGAACCCTAAAGACAAAAGCTCCAAAAAGCTGTCAAAAGCTCCACAAACTCAACCAAAACTTATAAAGAACTACTAGCACAAATAATACAGCATGAGTATAATCAATCCAAGGAAAATTAGGTTACCAAGCACATAGCACATGCAAATAAGACAACAAAGTGCGTTAGGTTGCATACATTCATAATAAACTACGAAAACATACATACGTAGTTCACAGCTTTAGAAACCTGTGTATTTTTCCTATTTAGGCAAAAGAAATTCGGACGGAGTGAAAATCCAAAACCATAAAGTCCGGCCTTGAAATATATGGAGTCTTTGATATGTTCCCTCAGAGGAGTTCAGATTGCAGAACTATTACAATTCAGCTAGATCACATCTTTCTAATCTATTCACAGCACATATCTTCAGGAGTGCAAAGCCACTGCCTAAGAGGAACAGTCTGAATGAGCTAATCATATTTGCGATTTCTGGATTGCCTGTCTTTCACAGGAGCCTTTTCCCATTTGGAGACATAAAAAAAAAATGTTGCAGAAGAGAGTATTAAAGCGTATCAGCCTGGAAGGCAGAAACTGTACAATAGGAAGGCTGATGTGAAAAGAACTCATTAATAATTCCCCCTAAAGTTTCAACTGCAGACATAAAACGTGATATATGCACTTTAGATTGCAACCACATCAAAGTTTTCCACTCATTTTATTCCATTAGTTCTCACGCTGCACAAAAAAAGACCTTTTTTTCTTTTTGTCTTGTAAAAATTTCTAAACATCCCAAAAAAGGAAACAGAAACACAATTACATGAGATTTTAAGACTCTTTTTAAGTTTTTTTTTTCTTGTTTTAAACACAAATGTAACAAAATTGAGTGAAGTTTCTGCTTAAAATAACAAAAAACTATTTGCAGTATATTCATTGGTCATTTTATCAACAATACAAAAATATATACAAAACAAACAATCGTTCAAAAATTGTGCCCACACACCATTCAAATGTCAGTAACATGGAACTACCAAACATTATTTTCCATAACAGGTCTGTGACAAAAATAAGTTCCCTGAAACAATGAATTAGAATGAAACGTGATTCATGGCAGTGCTAAATAAGAGTACAGCTGTACAAAACATAGCAAACCAGTATTTCCCTGTATGAATGAGGGACTAGTGTAAAATTAGAGATGCAAACATGAGTCATGGATATACAACAAAACATGTTACGCACTCGG
The DNA here is from genome assembly GCA_036784905.1 of Acrossocheilus fasciatus. Lineage (NCBI taxonomy): Eukaryota > Metazoa > Chordata > Actinopteri > Cypriniformes > Cyprinidae > Acrossocheilus > Acrossocheilus fasciatus. Next base: position 25,165,058 of record CM071953.1, read on the forward strand.
TACAAAAGACTTAATGGAACTTATAATAATGGATTTATTCATTTCACCGCACGTATAGCCATGTACAAAGAAAGAGAGGAATAAACTGTAGTGTCACTAATGGATGTGCCGTCTTCTCTCTTCTTCTCTGTGAGACTTCAAATGTCAAGTCCTCAAAAGAGATCACAGTGTGTGGGCACCAGACAAATCTCAAAGAGAGGATAATCAATGGATACCAATTTATGCCTTGGGCATTGGGCTTTTCTTTAGTAACTATGGTCACATCCTTTTAAAGGATATCCCATCATTCATCAGCCTACTACTAATTTGGATAAAACGTGAGAGAGAGAGAAAATTACGAGTTGATTATTACGATGTATGATATCACAGAGAGACACCTTCATTGAAAGCATGTTGTTAGCACCTGCTAGTAGGTGTTGTAGCTACACTTTATCACAATTTCTGCACTGGCACCCATTAAAATTGTATTTTTCAGCCATTATAGCCAAATCATCCATTATATCTCTAATAATAATAATAATAACTAAAATAATGATTGTTAAAAAAAAGTGGGTTTATTAGTAGCTTAAAAATAAACACAAAGATATCCAAAAAAGTTTGAAAAAATACCATATTGTGTAAATAATGGAAAACAAGTATAACTAGCAAAGTTCTGAAAAAAAAAATTTTTTTTATAATATTTTGATCAAATCACCAGAATATAAAGAATAATGAATGTGCCAATGCATGGCATCATTTTCACTGGTTAACATTTTAATTCTTGACATAAAAGTTGATTACATTGTGGAAGGGTGTTAAAAGAGCACATATGGTTCTCTTTTTTTCCATTTTTTGAGTTGATCATCATGTTAATCATATCTGATATTTATAATGAAAAGGGCAAAGCAGAGAAGAACCTCAAATCATGCACAATCAGTGCGTCCCATTCATCTGCATCTGTATTCATCAATGTTCCTATCGTCATTGCAAACCCAGGTGCACCAGTTCGACATTCGAAAATGATGAAGTGTTCATCTTGCTGAATATCTCAGACTAACTGTTTCTCTTTTCTTCTTCAGGTACACAAAGATGAAAACAGCTACCAACATTTACATCTTTAACCTGGCTTTGGCCGATGCATTAGCCACCAGTACTTTACCCTTCCAGAGTGCCAAATACCTCATGAGCACCTGGCCATTTGGGGAGCTCTTGTGTAAAGTGGTCATTGCTATTGACTACTACAACATGTTTACCAGTATTTTCACTCTGACAATGATGAGTGTAGACCGTTACATTGCTGTGTGCCATCCAGTGAGAGCCCTGGACTTCCGCACACCCTTCAAAGCAAAGATCATCAACATCTGCATATGGATTCTCTCCTCTGCTGTCGGCTTCCCAGTCATGGTTATGGCTGTTACTAGAGTAACACCCACAGGTGAGAACAAAATGAGTGAAAAAAGTATGTTATGCACCTTATACTGTATTAATTGTTTGATTTAGTTTGTTTTGATCAGTTGTGTCGCTTCACTGCCATTCACAGATCCTCTCCAGAGGCCTCATGGGATAGTAAAATGCCCATCAAATGTGCACTTAAGATTTTCACAATTTGGATATACGTGTCTCATATACTATTAGTAAGGATGCAGGAAGTCACTTGTTGTCACCTTGCGCAATGATAAAACGTGCACAGACTAATATATTTCAGTGCTCTTGGAATGCTGCATGGCCAAACAGATTTTAAGTAAATACTGGACATAATTGTTAAAAACGTCATTGAATTAGAACTGATCAGTAAATTCAACTAAGAAATGACTCTAGACTCACCTTCTTATCTTCTTTTTACATACATTCTTCACAGGCAAAACAGTCTGCACGTTGAAATTCCCAGACCCAGACTGGTACTGGGATACTGTGACCAAGATCTGTGTTTTCATTTTCGCCTTTGTGGTTCCCGTCTTGGTCATCACCATCTGTTACGGCCTGATGATCCTTCGTCTCAAGAGTGTACGCTTGCTGTCCGGCTCCAAAGAGAAGGACAGAAACCTCCGGCGCATCACCCGTATGGTATTGGTTGTGGTGGCGGCCTTCATTATCTGCTGGACCCCCATCCATATCTTCATCATCATCAAAACTGTGGTGGAGATCGACCAGAAGAATCTGCTTGTGGTCGCCTGCTGGCATCTGTGTATTGCTCTGGGCTACATGAACAGCAGCCTCAACCCGGTCCTGTATGCGTTTCTGGATGAAAACTTCAAGAGGTGCTTCAGAGAATTCTGCTTGCCCTTTCGTTCCCGCATGGAGCAGAGCAGCTTTTCCAGAGCCCGTAGCGCCACGAGAGAGCCCATCTCGGTGTGCGCCAAGTCTGAATCGATGAAACAGCCCACATGACTAGACCTGGAACAGATGCCTCCTGATACAGAACCAAGGACACAGAAAGATCTGCAGTCTGAGGTCACCCAGATCTCCACCACTGAGTTTTAAGCTCCTTTGAGGTAAATACAACTTGACAACAAGCCCAAATACTGAAGGCAAAATGCCATGTTGGTTCATTAGTCATTTTTTCTGCCTTTCTTAATTTCACTTTGTGGAAAAGCAATGGATGGCTCGCTGCAAAATGTTTTCCTAAGTGCGGAAATGAAATCGTTTGGACCAATGTACAGTAATCATGCTTTGAAAAAACAAAAACAAAAACAAAAACAAAAAAAAAAACATCAAAGATGTGGCCTTGAACGGTCAACAAGAAATCTACATTCATTAGTGGTATATGACCCACCAAAGTGGATTCCCATAGTCAGATTTTTAAATGAAAATCAGTGCATTTCCATGGAAATTGTGTGAAATTGTAACTGAAATACAAGTGTCCAAACAGTTAACTAAATACACAAATTCAATTTCTCAAGCAACAAAATAAACTGTAAGATCTTCATTTAAAGAGAGAAGCAATCTTGCTTCACCAAACAGTGAAAATGTACAGAGGTCTTTTCCCACTCCATAATAAAAGGACTTCATTAAACCTGAGGATAAAGATATATGGAGAAAGAGAGAGGTGTCAGATACAGATAATGGAGCAAAATTTCATCTTAAGGTTGGCGGGATAGATTTGCATGGATGACAGGGCTCCTTCCCTCAGGATGGCTGGTAAAACACACTGTTATATAAACTCTCGACATAACGTTCATTTCATGGTGCTTGATAAGGTGTCATTTTGTAAATTTGTGCTACTAGTAAAGGTGTTTGAAGACCTTTGACTATGAAGTTTACAGTGTTCATACTTTGAGCATACAGTATGTGTAGATGTGCTCTGAGACTATTACAGAGGGGCTTTTAGATATTTTCATCTTAGTTCATTGTAATGAAGTATTTAGTGCAACCATTCTTGCATTTCATTGCCATTAGCACAGAATAGCTGTTTTTTTTTACCTTCTTCAAATTCCAAAGTTGAAATGACATTTAATGAGTCATTTTGTGATATTAGCGTTTGATTCTAAATGTCAACTTTGTTGTAAAAGGAGAGTGAGTTTAGTTTCTTGAGCTGTTGTAGACAAACTTTTTCCAGTCAAGGATGTTATGTATTAGCAGTGAGTATTGCTTTGCTGTAGAACCTGTATGTACTTTTGTGCAACTATTGGATATTTCCTCATGATTATATTTTTATGGATGCACTGGAATTAGACATCACAAATTATCTTAACTGTCAGTGTTTATGTTGTGAAAGCTAAAAAAACAAACAATTAAAATGTTCAGTAAATTGCATGGATGTTGGGAAAAAATTACTTTTATCTAAAAAAAACCCCATCTCTACCCACATGATGAGCAAGACTTTTAAGATACACATTCATCATCTCATGAAGATATGGGTCATTCTACAGAAACGTCCACTTTTGGTATGGCAAGATGTCTTAAAATGTATTTCTTTTTCTAACATTTAAACTTAGACCACATTACTAGATTGCCTTTTGACTTTATGAATACATATAAATGACAGCTTAATTTTATTTATTTATTTTTTTAGCTTTTTTGTGCAATTATTTCAAGACCACATTCACTTTTTTGTCACTGGTGTTACCTTCTTTAGCAATATTAAAAGTTTTTATGAAATATTATTTCTTGATTTTTTTTTCAGCACATGTAGTCAGAGTTACAGAAAAATAATGAAAATGCACGAAATAAGGAGATTATGTTTTATTTATTTAATGTGACAAAAAAAAAAACAGTACAGTAACACAGTAAAACGGCACAGTACACCAGTGACACAATGAATCACCAGTGACGTTCATAAGCCCTGATATACTGATCTTCACTGTTGTTATCCATAAGGAAGGTAACACCAGTGACAATTTTCATGAAAAATGCATTTTACAAAATGTCTGCTGCAAGGTGTCAAACCACATGCTTTCAATCATGGTATACTCACTAAATTAAGTAGTTTAATCCATTTGTATTATAGTTTTTTAAATAGATTTTTCAATAAATAGGTCACACCAGTGACGTCAACTAAAAACTTCATATGAAATCATGAGATAAATTAGAAAATTTGTCATAACTGAAAAGAAACAGTGGACTAAACATGGGCCTTTTTTCATAGATGTTTAGAAAATAGGAAGGAGGAAGTCAAGTGTTGTCATCAGTGTGATTTTTATTTCAAAATAAATGATTTTTGTTAAACAGTAACACCAGTGACACAACTCCGGGGGACTACTGTTTTCATTATATATTTTATAATATTTATTCAGCATTTTGTTTTATTATGCCATTTATATAACATATTTGATAGTTATGAATACATTATAGTATTTTAAACCTCAAAATAAAGCACTTTCCCGCTGTACATGGCTGTGGGGACAAGCAGTTTTGTGGTACTTGGAATTCTTTATAATTAGTTAAAAAAAACAAATATTGCCACATTGCTGGCTCAAGAAGGTGTAATTGTTCAAATTACATATTGTTTCATTTTAAAATACAAAGAAATTGTAACCCCTAAAGTGTTTTTTCAAGTGTAATATTTCCGTAAAGGCTAGGGACAGAAAAATGGACATTTCCAGAGAATGACCCATATACATTTATCATCTCATTATTTATTGAATGATAAATAAACCTGTCAACCTTTTAAGGTTTTTTAAAGATTAAATAAAAAACTACTATGCTAATTTTCTGCAGGTACTTGTAAAGGTTGGAGACTCAAGCACTGTTACATAATCTCTTCAGCAGACAACCTACCCCGTTATGAAATAAACTGGATAAGTGCTTTTGAAACAAGATAAAAATAAAAAGAGGTTGTTGTATAATGACTGTTGTATAAAGACAAAATTGTTTGTATTTTTGCTGACTTTTGTTGTCTGTCTAGTCATAAGAAGCAAAATGTCATTTTACCCAGGCTAGTTTTAAAAAAAATGCATGGTAACACAGCGCTAAGTGAATGAAAACATCCTGCAAAGTTTTAAATCTGAAAGTGCACTGTGTATAAAGTTATTGTCTCTCAAAAGAAAGAGTCGACTCTGAATCATTGAAACGAGTCGTTTTTAAAACTAATCCCTCAACATGAAACATTAGCATATTGCCCTCACACTTGGTCTTTTCGCGTTGGTCTAAATGAAAATGCAAATTCATTCTTTGCCTTTTAGCAAGAGCAAGAGACTGTACGACAATTACGTTACATGATTTGACAAATTTTTACGTAGAGAGCGCGACAGCGTACCGCATTAAAAAAATGATCATTCATGTTTTCATAACCACTGGCCAAATTCAAAAATGAAACTAAAATTAAAACATCTTTGAGAGCAAGGGGGCCCCCTGGTGTTTCGGGGGCCCTACGCAGCTTGTGTATTCTGCGTATAGGGAGGATCAGCTCTGGCTGTAACAGGTACGTAATTGCGCGAAATTAGGGGCAGCAACAAATGCTCATGTATAGCTAAAGCCATTGGAGGGTAAGCCTGCAGCCTTTAGCTAAAAAAATGTAACGGCTAATGCTAACGCTGCCGCTTTGGCGGTACGCAGGGAAAGAGAACTTTTTTTTGAATGGATGTCGTTGGAGGAGCCTAAACAGCTTTAGTAAGGAAACAGCATTTAAAGAATCGACAGCCTATCAGCTAATCTTCAAATCGTTTGTCATTAAACAGTAGTTTTGGATTGAACTATTTTTGGAGTTTACACCGAAAAAATGCCAAGAGAAGTCACTGACAGGTAGAATTTTACAGAACTTCTTATTTATTTCTATATCCGTAAAAGGTGATTGACTGTCGCACAACTCTGTTTGATATTCCATGACTTCAAGGCTGTAATGTGATTGTTTATCAAGGCACACTGTATTACTTACCATTTCTCCAATGGCAAGTAATACAGACCCTTGTATCTTACAATAATAAGACAAGGTAACATTACAGCTATCCACTGTAATTACTACAGTGCTATATTTCCGACATTCAATTGCACTCACTGTAGGGGGGCTCAAAATTCTACAACATACTGTCGATTAAACTTAGCGAATCTATTTTGTTCATTGTATATTTAGTTATATTTTTAATTTGGTCAAATTAAATAACTAGTCCACATATATTTGTCACAATGGAAAAAAACAAACAAAAATAAGGTATGAAAATCAAAGGGCTCCAAAGGATCTCTGCACTTTTCACAAACAGGATAAAAAATAGGTCCTGAAACTCTTATATGTTGATTGTCAGCAAGCCAAGAGTGAAAATATGCTGTCAATAAGCCCAAGCTGGTTTGTTTTTGCAGCAAAATTGAAAATAGGGATCCTGTTTACTGTGACTTTTTAGATGCGAGAGGAGCAGAACAGTTCACCTGTTATATTTGAAAGCAGCATCCTGACATTTAAAGCACTGGCGTATTCCTTGTGCCATAGTAGGGATAATGGACTCTGGAAATGGCTATGGAAGGATACAGAGTATCAACCGGCCAACAGACACAAATACAGAATCTTAAGATGAGCAAATGGCTTTAATAACGAACAACAATATGGTCAGCAAATGTCGCTTATGTGCTTCTCCGGTTCCTCGTGATTGTGGTTTGGAGTGTCAGTTACATAATGGCATGAACAGCAGATCAGAGACCAACGCTGTTTACAGTGGGTGGAGGGAAGCAGAATTCACGAGCCACAGTAATGACAAGAGACAGCATGTCAGCTAGATTGATCAGGAGGATCACACTCTGCACTAAATTGCGCTCAACCCCATTCAGTGTCCTTATGAGATGCGTTATTAACAAGCTGCGGGCTAAATCAGAGAGTCAGTGTTAATTTTACACTCAACTCACATTCTTATACATTTGGCAAGTGATGTTTAACATGTCCACAGGATAAATTGCTAAATCAAAAACTTAAAGTAATATTTCTGTGGAGGAGGAACTGCTCAGCCTCTTCAGTTGACTATTTTTGTTATTATGCAGTTGTAAGGTCCACAAATTTGGTCCAAGGACGGTTTCCTGCGTTTTCGGTCTTTTCAGCGCGCAAAGTTATTAAATTTAGGTTAACTTCAAATCTGACTCGATTTTAGTATCTAATCTGACTCCATTTTATTATGACCTCGAATTTAGGTTGAAAGGCAAACTGGTCGTTTGTCTGTCCCTAATTATTCCTATTATTCTTCTGACATTTGATTATTCTAGTTAATTCTTTACTTTATATTTACTCGTTCATTAGGAATCTATATCACCCAGGGTATATCACGCCGGTCGACGTACATGTACCCCATAATCACAAACTCGCCAGTCTAATCATTAGTCAGAGGTTATGGCTAATACTATTTAATAGGTCGCTCATGCTCACCATTCTTTAAATAGTAGTTCTGTTTAGCCCCCTACAGTTACCTATGTACAACTTAGTTAAAGCTCAGACAATAATCAGCGGTTATGCTAGTACCGTTTGTCTAGCCCCCGATAGTTATATAACCATGTAGGCTACAACTTAACTATAGTTGAGAAAATAATCAGCAGTTATGCTAGTAGCCTACTATGAAATATGTTAATATCTCATTAGTATTTTCACCTAGCCCCCGATAGTGAAAATAACTACGTACAACTTGAATAAAGCTCAAACGAGAATCAGAGGTTATGCTAGTATCCTATATCTACCCCCCAAAAGTTAGAAAACTATGTACAACTTAATTAAAGCTGAGACAGTAACCAGCGGTTATGACCAGTACTATAACTAGCCCCCCATAGTTAATGCAACTAAGTACAACTTAACTAAAGTCAAGCAATTAATAACCCTGGATACAGATTTGCAGACATATACCTTCACTTAATCTACTTGAGAAAATAATTTCAGAGTAAGTCAGAATAAATTCAAATGTAACAATTTATTATCAGTTAGGTAAATATGTATTATGCCAACTATACAGCCAATTCAAAGATATCAAATCAATACAAAACATCAAAATCTCAAAGATGAATCTAAGAGTAAGCATACCCGACTTGAGAAAAATACATAGTATGATTGTAAATATCACTTGCATTAATGTAGAACATTACAATCTACTATTGACCATTTAGACTGAGTAGAAGGAAGGATGGATGAAGGGATTTAAGAAGAAACAAATGGAAGTTTCCTGCACCTTCACTCTGTGGGGTGTCTCGAAGATGCCCGTGCATGTTTGTACAGTCCGTTTCTCAGGAGATCAATGTATTTGAGGTTCTTTCCCAGACAGCAAGCAGTGTCGGCCCAGATCCGGCCCACATCTGGCCCGCATGGATTTCACACGGACCAGATGTGGGCTGGATCTGGGCCAAAACTATGTTGCTGTCTGGATTCATCCTTATAGTCCCCCATTTGACCCCAGTAGGTCACATTCAGAGGAATCCGATGGGGTCACTGTTAGGTGATTGCTCATCCTTGAGATGTTAACTCAAAACTGTCTTTGTAATGTTAGCAGCTGTAGAAGCCTTTAGAAAGGCCTTTGTGTACACCAGTCTCAGCAGGTGCATGTAGCTTGCATTCAGCAGGTGGATGAACGGATTCAGGGTTTCATCTGTCTGGTTGAGAACAACCCGTGTGTATAGTTCATTGAATCAATTCAGGCCTTTTATTGCTTGACGAGTCGTTCCATCATGGAGAAACTTTTGTCTCTAGTGACACCTTCCCTAAGACTTTCTTGCCTCTTTTGTTGAATCTTGTCACCTCCAATTGTGCAGATTTCTGGGCAGACTCCAACAGGTGAAGGGTTCTCGCTGGCTACACACTGCTTTGTGTGAGACACTTAAACATCATCTTAATGGCTCAACGACTGAACAATGATGAACTTGATGTCATTGAAAATGGGAAGAAAGCTGTGAGATTTGGCACAAGAACAAATAACAAAGCAAAAAACATAAGGTAGGTTCATGTTAACAAGTGCGAATGGTACATTGGGTCTTAGGTGTCTTTTGAGGTCTCATTTCATAAGGTGGTCCCATTTTCAAACAGCCAATTCCTTACTACCACTCCGATGGATTTTAATGGTAGTGGAATTAAAGAATGCTTGGTCTGAGTAGCTTAAATGAAAAGTAGCAAAAAGTCAGTGTAACTTACATATTTATGAAGATGGTATGCATCATTAAAACATATGACAATAATAATATTACATATTCAATCCCAATTACAAAGGTATAGACATATATATATAATTCTCCAATGCAAGTCACCTAAGATTTCAAGATAGTGATCTAAAGCGTGCTTAGGTTTTATACAAGAATGGAGATCCTGGATCCTTTGTAATAGTGAGTGAGTGTGTGTGTGTGTTGCAAGCTACGTCACATTCGATGGCATAGTCAAATTGCACATTTTGTAGCTGATCAACAGAAGTGCCCGCACTTCATATTTAATAATTTTGATAATGTTTCTGTTATTAGTGATCTGTTGGGAAACCGGTGGGCCCTCTGGTTTGCCAAAACATCCCAATAACAATCAGAAAGTTTCAATCTTTTGAATTTTCATGGCAGATTTGCCTCAGTGCTCATAATTTAACATCATCGATTTGTGACGGTAGCCATGCATATGTATATTATATGCTTCCCATGAGTTGAGAGATGGTTGTAAATAGCAATTATTATGTGTGTCTTTCTTTAGATTGCCATCATGGGATTAACTCTACTGTCCTATGTGTGTGAAGCTATGTGGTTCTGTTAGTGTCAAGATGGACACTAGATCTTTAGTGGAGTACCACGTTAGGGATCTAAGCTATCATTGTCTTCTGTGATGTGTAGTGTTCAGACTGGTTAGTCTAGATGAGGTGATGATGCAATGGTGTGTGTTCTGTGCACATGTCTGGGAGATGGACGGAGTCTAATCTATAACAATCTGTGTTGCAAAAATTTAGTTCCGGTGCTAATCCGGGAGGCCATGTAGATATTTGTGTAGTTATGTTCTACTGTGAGGTGTGAATGGCCTCTTGAAGTGTCGTCACACCCATCTCCCACAATTTCAGGTTATATTCTAACAATTCCGCTGTCCTGGCTCGAGACAGATGGAGCTAGGCGCCTTCCTGGTATCTGATCTCCAAGGAATTGCATTGGTCAACCACAGCAGCTGGAGAAAGATCAAACCTCTTGTTCAGTGCAGTCCATATTGCACTGAAAAGACGTCACTTGCTTACTTGGGAGATCACGGAGGATGGTCACCACTTTGTGAGGTCCACGAATTTGGTCCAAGGACGGTATCCAATCGTGGATGAAGGTTTCCTGCGTGTTCGGTCTTTTCAGCGTGCAAAGTTATTATATTCAGGTTAACTTCAAATCTGACTCCATTTTATTATGACCTCGAATTTAGGTTGAAAGGCAAACTGGTCGTTTGTCTGTCCCTAATTATTCCTATTATTCTTCTGACATTTGATTATTCTAGTTAATTCTTTACTTTATATTTACTCGTTCATTAGGAATCTGTCGCTCAGGGTGTAGCTCCAACAATAATCAGAGGTTATGCTAGTACCATATACCTAGCCCCGATAGTTAATATAACTACGTACAACTTAATTAAAGCTGGGACAATAACCAGAGGTTATGGCTAGTACTATGAAGTATGCCTGAACCATGCTAATACTCTAATAATATTTTATCTAGCCCCCCATAGTTGCCCCCCAACTGTATAACAACTTACTAAAGTCAAGCAGTTGGTCAGAAATCTATAATCTCACCTCATGTGTGCCCCATGCTCCATCTGACCTGAGGTTTAGTATGTACTAACCCTGGACGCAGATTTGCGCTAACATACGCCTTCACTTAATCTACTTGAGAAAATAATTTCAGAGTAAGTCAGAATACATTCAAATTGTAACAATTTATTATCAGTCAGGTAAATATGTATTATGCCAATTATACAGCCAATTCAAAGATATCAAATCAATACAAAACATCAAAATCTCAAAGATGAATCTAAGAGTAAGCATATTGAGAAAAATACATAGTATGAAGTGTGCAGACACTTCATCCTATGGGCTCATTCCGGCTACAGAAGGCCCTGATCCTTTTGCAACATTTCCTTAAGTACCTCAGACCAAGACCAACATCCCCCGAAATGGAGACAGGAACTAACAATTGGAATTTGCATTGATCAAGCAGAGTTATCACCTTTCGGGACAGATGGTAATTTGCATGAAAGACACTGGGAACTGACCCGCCCTCTACAGTGTGCAAAATATCTCTAAACTCTAAGGATCTGTATTACCTTTAGTTTACTTATTATAAGAATGATACCATTGTACCAGTCGCCCTGAGACAATTTAAATGATACCAAACATGACTGTAAATATCATTTGCATTAATGTAGAACATTAAAATCTACTATTGACCATTTTGAGCAGACTGAGTAGAAGGAAGGATGGGTGAAGGGATTTAAGAAGAAACAAATGGAAGTTTCCTGCACCTCCACTCTGGGGTGTCTCGAAGATGCCCGTGCATGTTTGTACAGTCTGTTTCTCAGGAGATCAACGTATCTGAGGTTCTTTCATGCTTACACAGTATATTTATCAGACTGTCAACGGTCACACACTAGCTAAAACAAAATATATGCATACATATTAAATACATTATATATTAAGTCAGTCAGGCTCTAAGCTTAGCAGTTCCCATATACTTTATCTCAGGGGAATATGGTAAAATCATACCTATTTCCAGCAAGACCAATCTTCCATTAAGAGTCGCTCTGTTCAGTTTCCAGAGAAACTGTCAAGATGAGATGCTGTACAATAATGACTGGTCTAATGGTTAAAGGCATCCTGATGCTATAAACATACAATGTACATTTCATGCCTGGAAGAACAGAAAATATCATATCTAACCCCAACAATTACAAGCGTGGCAGGTCTCAGTTTTGAAAACAGAAGCGCTTCACTCATGTCAACAGTTTTATCAGTTATGGTGCACTCTATAAAAAATATGAACAGCTTTGTTGGCCAACGTGGCAAATCTATGTGACCAACTCGAACCTACCGCAAAATCTGTCAGGTGAGGAAATATTTACCACTCAAAATTCCTGAATGCATGGATTCCTTTTGAAATTTCACCAGTGAAAATTTGCTTCATGAAAGAAAAATGCTGTGGCTGTTTGTGATGTGTACATGATTTTAAACTTTTTTAAATAATTAGCATCACATGTCAAACTTTTTTAATGAGACAAAAATACTGAGTGCACCTTTAAAGAGCAGTGCTTTTAAACAATTGATGCCTGCTGTGAAAATTTTTCATGACAGTTTTGGAACCGCATGAGTCATTTATACTTTTGCGAATAAGGACATCCCTCTCAAACACATTTAATGTAGCTTGCTGGCATTAAAACATTTAAAGCCAGTGCCCTGTCCACTTCTCAGTGCAGCTGCCTCACGCCGGGCATCAGAAAACATTGATGACAGCATTAAATGATGGTGGTCAATTAAGTGCTTGCAGAAGAGGCTGTTAGCATTTCAAAGCTTTCAGAGAAAGTGGGCCTTGAAGGGCTTTTCAACTGAAATACCCCACAAAGTCTCTCAGCATGACTCACTGTGGGCTGGAACATAAAGACCAGACCAAGAACACAATACCATTTCCTCTTCATGGATGCTGAAGTGGTGCTTTGATCTGCAAATTTTATCTATAGTGACCAAACCATTTCCAGCCTCAAGTGTTTTCAACAATTTAGGACATAATTATGTAAGCATCAGCTCTGACATTTCATATAGCTAACAGAGTATACATTTCTTCTGGTTGCATAGGGCCACCTTCTTCAGGTAAGTGTAAACAAACAAGATCTTTCATCTTTTTTCCATCTGTGGAACATAAAAGTAGGCATTTCACAGACTGAGACAGTAGCTGTCAGGCTAATAAATAAATAAATAATACATGCTTCTAAAGCCAAACACTTTGTAAGGAATATACAAAGATGTAAGCAATTAAACTGAAGAACATCACTTTAATCTTGAGTGCACATCGCTGCCATCCAGTGGATAAACAGCATGAATAAAGAAACGGCACTTCTAAAAGTAAAATAATTCATATTTTTTAAAAAAACTTTTACTTGCACTTTTACTTTGAAGTGCAGCTACAAGAAAATTCTTGAAGAAACATTTAATCCTTATGTTTGAAATTAGTTATAGAATAAGATGAAAATCTCTGAAAATGCCTAAAAATCACAATTCACATACAATAAGCATGTCATAAAAACCCCCACACACACAAGACCCTGTAAAGGTAATAATAATCACTAAAGGTTTGAAACTAATTAAAAATTAAAAATTGACACTTTTTGCTTTAATCTCCACTAAATGTGTGCGTGTTTTCTTTTTTCTTTTTTTAACGAGTAACCGTACATCAGATTCTGTAAAACCTCATTTTTATTAAGTGTCCACAGGGCCAGCAATGCATGGATACAATAATAGTTTCGTTTAGGAAATTAGGAAAACAGTTTAACACTGCAAAGTACAGGAATACCAAATCTGTTTTTTTTTTGTGAGTAATATAGATTAGACCTGCTATCATAAACCTTTTATTGCTCAGACCAAAATGTGGAATTTAAAAAAAAGTTTAAGGACTTATCTAAAAGACTTATTAAATCACCTTTCAGCTCATACATGCATACAATCACGACAGGCGGTCTCCAGGAAGCATACTAAAGATCTTTGTTAAAAAGAATTAAGATAAAGCAAAGAAAAAGAAACAACAACAAAAAAAAAAAAAGTCCATAAAAAAGATCTTTGATCATCTACCGGACCATATCCAGTGAATGTTTGGGCTCCCCATGAAGCGGGATAAAAGGTTTAATTAGATGATATTCATCCTACCCTCTCCCTTATTCGCTGGCTTAGCTCAGCACAGGAAGCATTACCAACCCCAGACTCCCCCGATCATGATCAAGCTTTAGGTTACAGATACCACTGATACAGTAGTTTGGCTCAGCTGTCTTTAGTCAAGGAGTTAAAGATCAGCTCTCCTGCTTGTCTTTGACCAGCAGGACTGTGTGCTGCCCTCCACTGGACACTGATAGCACTACACGGTTCTCCAGCTGCCTGCCCGTCATCTCCACTGGGCTCCACTCATCCTCCTCCTCTCCTGTACCCAGCTGCAGATTGGTGCCCATGCCCCAGGAAAACACAGAGCCTGGCCGACAGATAGCAGTGTTAGAAAACTAAAACACAGCTCTGACGATCAAAACAAGCCAAAGGTACATTCTGTTATTTGGTCCTAAAAATAAACTGCTCTGATTGGTGCAATTAATGTAATTAGAGGTTGAAGATACATTTGTGAACAACACACACATTGCGTCATTTGCCATTTAAAACTACAGGGACAAACAATGCTACAACCCAAACCATGAAATCAGAAGAAGAGTCTAAAATTCACCACGCCTAATCAAAGCGTTCTGATGAAGGGGTTAAAAACAGGACAGAAAATAGCCTATCACTTCAAAATTGTGTGGTTTTTTTTTTTAACATAAGTGGACCTCAGAGAACAGTACAAAATAAAAACAAAAAGGCAATTCATGACCCCTTTTAAATATAAAGATAACCTTTTGAAATTCACCATAAATTTCTCTACCATTCAAAAGTTCTATTAAGGTTTTTTTTTTTTTTTGCTTTTATTCAGTAAGGATGTATTAAAATGTTACAAAATATTTCTATTTCAAATAAACGTTCTATTAAACTTTCTACTAAATCAAAGAATCCTTAAAAGGAACACTCCACTTTTTTTGGAAATAGGCTCATTCTCCAACTCCCTCAGAGTTAATAAGTTGAGTTTTACCGTTTTTGAATCCATTCAGCCGATCTCCGGGTCTGGCGATAGCACTTTTAGCGTAGCTTAGCATAGATCATTGAATCCTATTAGACCAGTAGCATTGCGTTCAAAAACGATCAAAGAGTTTCGATATTTGTCCTATTTAAAACTTGACTCTTCTGTAGTTATATCGTGTACTAAGATCGGTGGAAAATGAAAAGTTGCGAGTCCCCGGGGACTACTTTCAGGCGCTGCGTAATATCACTGTGCCTGCTGCGGCCATGTTACGGCAGCAAAGTTCCTTGATTATTACGCCGGAATGAGAGTATAGTTCCTAATCATATTAGCCTAGAAAATCGCAACTTTTCATTTTCCGCCGGTCTTAGTACACTATATAACTACAGAAGAGTCAAGTTTTAAATAAGACAAATATCGAAACTCTTTGATCGTTTTTGAACGCGATGCTATTCAACTTATTAACTCTGGGGGAGTTGGAGAATGAGCCTATTTCCAAAAAAAGTGGAGTGTTCCTTTAAAAGCAAAAACATTAAGCAGCACAACTTTTCAACATAAGAAACATTTGAACACCAAATCAGTATATTAGAATAATTTATGAAGGATCATGTTATTTTAAATTGTAACATTTCACAATATTACTGTTTTACTGTATTTTTGAACAAATAGATTCAGCCTTGGTGTGCCATTTACTTCAAACCCCCCCCCCCCCCCCCCCCCCAAAAAAAACAAAAAGTAAAAAACAAAAACAAACAACAACAACTTATATTTAAATAAATCCTATCCCCAACTTATAAATGGTAATGTTATTTTAGCCACTTTTCCCATTTCATAGAGGAAGGACCTCTCAGATACAGGTTAATCACTAGTTGATTTCATACACAATTTGTGTGTGGTCTGAAACAGTTTACAATGAATTCCAGGTTTTTCAGAAGAACTTGTAGTGGCTAAAATACTTAAGATTAGTCAAAATGAACCTAAAGCCAAAAAGTTAAAGTGGTCAGATCATTGTAAGTGAAATGTAGAAGAACCAGGACAGGCTGCAGTCTCACCTTGTTTAGTGACAGCATAGCTCACAGAGGCACCACAGGCAACCATCTGAACGTCACTGATCCCGGTTACAGGTGTGGGCTCACTCTTCTCCCCAGCATCCTTCCCCAGGCCCAGACGGCCATACTCTGCCCGACCAAGACTGTACACTTGTCCTGTGGATGAAGACAGCATTTGAACAAATTCCGAACCACTGGTGGAACACGACTCAAAATAAATCTCATTTTAATGTAAGTGTAACACAAATGAATTACCTTCTGAATTCAGGCACAGTGTGTGATGCTGCCCCCCAGAGAAACCCACCCAAGAGGTGGTGGAGTTCTTGAAAGAACCGAGTTTCACAGGAACAAAGCAGGTGTTTGTGCTTTGGGTGCCTGTAAAAAGGAGCAAGAAATTTTTTTTATAAAAATTCAGCAATAGACAGACCATTTAATCTTCAGGACTGAATGAGCTAGGAGTCGTACCAAGCTGGTGGTAATTAGAAAGGCCAAATCCATAGACGTGCCCCTCTTTAGACACAGCAAAGGTGAAGTACGCTCCACAGAAGACATCCGTAAAAACGACCTTCCCCCGTGGCTTAATGATAACCATCTGCGGCTCCAGCAGCCTCACTGAGGAAGAAAAAGTTATATAAATATCTTGCTGTGTTTATAAGCATTACTCTTCAAAAGTTTTGGGTCAGTGAGCCTTTTTTTTCCCCTATTCAGCAGATGCACTAAACTGATCAAAAGTGATGTATAGTCAAGTATATATTTCAAATTCAAATAAATGCTGTTCTATTGAACTTTCCATTCACCAGAGACTCAAATGTATAAAAGTTTCCACAAAAATATTAAAGCAGCAGCACATTGATTTTCAGCTCAAGAAATTTATCATCAAATCACATTAGAATGATTTTTGAAAGATCATGTGACACTGAATACTGGAGTAATGGCTGATGAAAATTCAGCCTTGCAATCATAGGTATAAACTATATTTTAAAATAGAAAAAGTTGAAATTGTAATATTTCACAGTATTCCCGTTTTACTATAATTTTGATCAAATAAATGCAGTTTACATTAGCAATTGTTATAGAGTAGTAGTATATTTTATTTAGCATCTTAGGCTATTTTCATGGAGATACATACTCAATCCCTTCCTGCCTCCGCGGTTAGCAAAGTGCTCAGCCACACGGCCCAGCTGCCCTTGTTCTCCACATCCTGAGGTGTACAGCTCTCCATTCACAGTCAGCATCACCAAGTGGTCATTTCCTTTAGATTGAATGCAAAATATTACTACGCCGATTAACTACATAGACAATGGTGTAAAGCTACAGCTTGAATTCCTATGACCCACCTGAGACTATTTTAACCACTGGCTTGTCTATAGGAACTTTGACGGGCAATGTGCATTTTTTCATGGGCTCCAGAAGTCCAATGACACCATTGTTGTCCTGCAATAGAAGAGATAGGTCAATCAAAACTGGTACAATGTTTCTGCTCCGCTGCAGGATATAAAAAGGCTATACTCACTCTAAAAGAGCCCCAGACATAGACAGCCCCCTCCTCTGTGAGGGCAGCTGTGTGGCTGTCCCCAGCAGAAACCTGCACCACTTTTTCACCAAGGTCCACCTTTGCTGGCACCATCTCGGAGCCCTCCTCAGATGCGTCACGGCCCAGCGCGCCCTCATCATTACAGCCAAATGTATAAATCTACACAGGGATTAGAGAAAACAGGAAGGACATCAGAAAGATATGATAAAATAACATTGAACGGTCTTGTTAGTGGGCTCTGCACAAAGCTTGTGATTAACTTCTTTTGTAATCAGTTTACATTTCCTGTGTCGCTGAGGCAGACTGTATGCATGCCTCCAGCCACGGCCTGCACGATACCCTCAGGAAGAGTCACCAGAGCGGGTTTCTTCCTCTCCAGCACATCCTCTCCCAGACCAAGCTGCCCAACATCACCCTGCCCCAGAACAAGCACCAGGCCCTTCTCCTGCCCATGACTACTGTGAGAGACTACAAACAACCACAAAAACAGAATGCATGAGATTTCAGATTTAAATATTACAGAAAAACAACATTTCTGTTATTATTTGACTCCAATAAGACTGGCTGTGATCTGTAGTACCAGTCAAGCACTGACATAAAACTCAATATTATAGCTATAATGGCAAAAAAAAGTCAGGTGCTGTGGGCTCTTGCATATCCATAGAAATAATTCTCTTTACAACCATTTGTAAAGACTGCCTCACAATTAAAACAAAGAAAGGTTTATCGTTTTTACTGTAGCTTATTTAAGAGAATCTCTCCCCTAAATGGAACATAAAAAACAATTGGCAAAATCAGCTACAATGTGGGTCAGTAATCAAAGGTCTGGCCATATGAAAATAAACACTTGCCTTTTTGTTTTTTCACAACCGTTGAGTCCTCAGTTACTGCAATTGTTTGTCTCTTTACAGCTTTTTTAGCAGGCATGGTGACTCAATTCTTGACAAAACCTAAAACTAGAGATGTTAAGAATAAAGCATTGTTATTGGGTAGTTGACAAATAAAAATTGCTATGGTGTAATATAGCAAAAATGTAGAAAAAAAAAACATACAAATAACATGAACAAAAAAAAAAAAAAAAAAAAAAAAAAAAAGTCTCTTCATTCTTAAGAGTTACAAATAGCATGAGAGAAGTTCATCTTCAGTGTTAGAGGTTATTTATTTATTTTACATTTTTCCATCACACCACAGGACACATTGATACGTCAACTAATATTATTAGGCCAAACTAAACAGCATTTGAGGCCTACACGTAAAACAGGCCTGGTTTGCTATAATATACAAAAAAAATGTAAATTTTGCCTTCGTATCCTCAAACTACTATGAAACAAACAAAACTTTCCAGGACCTGCACTGCTGTACAGGGCTTATATATTGACTGTATATCGTCTCTGCTTGTTTGGGCATCAATTGCTAAAATGTTGCCAAGTTAGGCAACTGGCTGGATTTTGAAACACAGCCATTCTGTTTTCTGGCGCTGACTTCACGCTCCGTGAGTGACAGCGGCAAATGCTTGATGGCGGTTTATCGGCCAAACATAGCATTGGAAAGAACAGGCTCTTGCTTTTTAGGGTTTATACATATTTAAACGCAGGAAATGGTTTAAACATGGCGGAATAAGATCTGAGCTCGAGTTCAAGTTCAACCCGCTGAAAGTTTAAACAGATCAAGACTCATGCAATGACACTTTAGAGTTCGAGGCTACATGGTTCAACCTCGTAACGTTTGGTTTGACGATTAATTATTTCAGAGATCACGTTCACAAGATCGACTACAGTTTAAATAAGACTAAGATCAATGAATGAATTAAACAGGATCAAACATGCTTGTTCTGCACACAGCTCACTTGCAGTTGCAGTCCAAAGCTCTGTTTGTATTACATTTCCTGGGTTTCTAAGACACTTATACTTATTATCTTACCGTCGGAAGGCAGCTGAGATGAAAACCTACACTTATGAGTGAAAATTGCCCAGGTTCAAAGCTTTTGCTTGTTCGAGGAGGTTTGTGAACATAAGTAACTCCTTGAGAGAATGTAACGCACGCGTGTCTCACTCCCGCCCTACTTCATGTGTTTCACTGGAATCGCGCTAATAAACAAATTCGCATGCGCCACCTATTGGAAAGGCGGGTTAGAAAATTTAGTGCTTGATTACAGTCGTCATTTCACTTTAAAATGACATTTTTTGCCTTAATCATTTTTTACAATATTTAATAGGCTTCAGCTAGTTATGGTCAATTATTTTAGAATTAATTATATAATTTGAAGGCATTCTTTAATATTTTTAATTAAAAGTGTTTATATTTTCAATTAATTTAATTTTAGTTTAGGGTTTTGTAATTGTGTTATGTGCTTTTTTGTTATTGTTTTTATTATTATTATTATTAAAATATTTATATTTAGCTTTAATTTATTTTTTATTTCGGTTTTAGTAATTTTACTACTTCAGATTAAATTGGAGTTAAAAATACTTTTAGAAGCTGGAAATAAAAGAATACTGGAGTATGCTTAACAAGAAAATTCTATTTCAGTCTTTCTTCTTCAAGGTTTCATTCAATATTACTTGCCATTTCTTTGTAATTATTTGTGAAAAATTAAAAAGCAAACATTTAACTTTTTTTCAGCATAGTTGCCAAGGCAACATTTTAATTTTTAGTTCTTCATATTTAATATTATTATTATAATTCCTTTTTGTTTTTCAGCTTTATTTCAAATTACCCCTAATATTTTTTGTTTTAGTTTTGGTTAACAATATCACCAAGTCAGACACCAGGCCTCTACAGACGTAAAATGAATAGACATAATACATAAATGCATAGATTAGTTATCTTACCTGCTCCTGGCCCTTTCTCTAAAACCTCAACACACACGTTATATGCTAGTTGTGGCAGATTGTCGTCTCTTTTGCAATGCATTACGCACATTTGTAATTGTAATTTTCCAACTGTGATTTCTCATATTTGCAATTTAATTTCGCATTATTTGGCCACTACATCTCAGAACTGTGAAAAGAAGGGCCTACAAGGACCATAATTTGTCTTTGAGTAACATCTTTATTTCGGAAGTTCTGGACCCCAGAATATCTGGCTTTAGAAATTTACACCACTACTGTATGCACAAAATAATACAATCAATAAGTCAAAGCAAGCATTTGTAAGAAAAATGAGAGTGACACAAACATTATCGGTAAGCATTTTAATTTAGATTTAGAGGTGTTTACATCTAAACAGCAAATTTACTGTCAGTTTCTAAAAGTTCACATATAATTAAAAAGCAAGAATATACAACGCTACATTACATTGTAGTGTCGAATAATACACTAATAATTTTGTGCTTAAAAAAATAGTAACCTATATGAGTTTCAATATATTTAAAATATTTTTCAAAATAAAAGGAAGACAAGATATACACAAACAGTCAGGTTCATCTACAGAATGGATCTGTACAGCAGAGCAATTCCTATTGTCCTACTGGCCAAAAAAACAAAACAACAAACGACAAAATAATTGGAAAAAATGAAGAATAGTTCCTGCCGCAATAACCTCCCTGCCAACAATACTTCACAAAAACTTCATTTTTAGAGCTGTATCAGTGCGTGTCCGGACTAAATTCATTCTCCTTTTAAATGGGCAATAAATAAATCAGGAAATCCTTTTTATTTAGAAATAAAATATTCTGTAAACACAACTTGGACACTTCTTAAAACTGAAATAGCGGGACCTCACTTTTACAGAAGGCGATATGATTTAAAAAAAGATCACAGTTTTGCTGTAGATCAATAGTGAAATATGAAATGCTTACATTCTACCTAAAAACTGATCCTATTTTCTTCTACTCCTCTCTCAAACAGTGAGGACCACAAATTAAGGGGAATCTGTAACCCTGTCTTGAATAAAGAGGGCCAAAGCCAAAGTTTTGAATGAAAACAAAAAACTTGTGCCTTAAAGTTTCTAACATTATGAACGTTCCAAAGAGTCAAACTAAGAGAAAAATTACAGCAGCCTATACAAACATACACAAATACACAATTAACATTCAGGCTCAGGCCTTACTCTTGCAGTTCTTCTGTCTGCCCCGCTATGCTCAGTAACTAACACTTACTGTAGTATTACTGTATTTATTATTGTCACATCATTATTATTACTATTATTTTTAACTTTGTTACACTTCCCTGAAAGGAAATAACGTTTATCATACGAAGTAAAAGCAGAAAAAAGGCCATTCAGAGAGTAGAGGAGGAATATCTGCCATTGGCACAAGTAACTTCCTCTAATAAGTCCTTCATCGCCTCTCTGTCTTGGCACATGGGTCCCCTAAAGTCCAGGAGAAATACTGCATCTGTCCCCCAGAGGTCACTCGTCCCACACGTCAGTGGGTGGACAACTGAGAAACGGTCTGTTTTGTTTGTTTTGATTGGTTTCTGAATGCTCCAGGCGTCCCTGTGCATCTGAAGAATTACATTCATAGTAAAAGCAGTCTGAAGGAGCTCTGACACCCTGAGGCTCCTCACCTAAAACACAGCCATTTCTTCCCAATATCCACCGGCCTTTAAGTGCTCATTTTCCAGTTAAAAGATGCCGTTAAGGACGATGGAATCTAGAAATGACATAAAAATAAAAATACATGGTTAGATGCTTTAAACAGGAACTTTCTGTATTTTTATATGCTGCAAGTAACAAAACACTTGCCTTGTGTAAATTCTGCTTTCCTCATGCACTTCCATCTCAGAGCTCTTGAACTCGTTGAGCTCTTTACGAATAGCAGCCTAAACAAACAGATTAGAGTTGGTTGATCATGTGTAGAGCAGATATAGATCAATAAGCAACACATTTAAAAGAAATCAGTGTCTTTTGAGACTATTTATAATCTAAAATGATATATAAAGATCTCTAGATCTTTATATAGATAGATGTGTGTGTGGTTGCAATTTTTATTTTATTTTGTAGATGTACCTTGTCTGCGGGAGTGAGTTTGGTCCATGGTTTGTCAGCACGGCGGTCATAGTCCTGAGCGCATGTGACCTCCACGTACTCGTGGAAACGTAATATTTTTCGAGCCTGTAGTTCAGCAACAGTCGGTCGTTGACTCAACTAAAAAAAAGAAAACAGACAAAGGCACAAATGCTGTCAGTATGATTAAAATTCCTTACAGCATTATTAGATTCATTCTCAATTCTTGATAAAATCAACCTTGATATTACATTCCAGGTGAAATGTAAAGCGAGCAAACCAAATCGCACCTTTCTGGTGAGTCTGCGCTTGATCTCCCTGACCTCTGCTTGTCTGTCTGCTTCATTTTTGGCTGGAGAGAAATGAGAGACAACATCAATACCAATCAGGCTGATTCAAATCCAGATTTCATAGAAAAATTATGTGGAGCATTATAAACTATTAGTGCATTAAAGTAAAAAATAAAAGTAGAAAGCATCTAATTTTGGATCTAATTTCACTTCATACGGAGAAAATATCACAAACTAAAACTCATAGTAGGCTCATTTGAGAGAAACAAAGGACTTCACTCTATTTAGCAGAAAGTATCAGTAATGTCTGCCGACATATGAAGCCAATAGAGACAGAGAGTAAAATATATGTGGGTCAGTGTCAGTCCCTCAGTGAACACAGAGGGAATAAATGAACAGGAATAAATGAGTAACTAATGAAACGAGGAAAACAGAATGGAAGAGAACAGAACGGAAGCAGGAAGATAAATCACAATACAATAACTGGAGTGAGTATAAAGAGGCAATTTACGCTGGAGAATGTTTCTCTGTTCCAGTTCCTCAGCAGTAGGTCTCTGGCTCAATCGCCTACGGAAAATATTTAAAAAAAAATTATATATTCTCTTTGCACATTATACAATATTTAAATACATATTGATATAAATTGTAATTATAATAAAATTATATAAATCTATTTAAATACAAATGATAAATAATTTGTAATTTAATATTTATATACATAGCTAGTGGGTGCATATACACAAAGCATACATAACGTACTATAAACTAAATATATAATATAGAAACTTAATTTACACATATACACACACATATATACACACACATATATACATATATATATATATATATATATATATATATATATATATATATATATATATATATATGCTGTGTGTGTATATGCACCCACTGGCTATATATAAATATATGTATGTACAGTTATGGCCAAACATATCGGCATCCTTGGTAAATATGATCAAAGGCGGCTGTGAAAATTAATCTGCATTGTTAATCCTTTTGATCTTTTATTTAAAAAAAAATTCACAAAAATCTAACCTTTCATTGGATAATACGAATTTAAAATGGGGGGGGAAATATCATTATCAAATAAATGTTTTTCTCAAATACACGTTGGACAATTATTGGCACCCCTAGAAATTCTTATGAGTGAAATATCTAGAAGTATATTCCCATTCATATTCACAATTTTGAGCACTCCAGGGTGGTTATGAACATGAAATTATCCAGCCATGGATTCCTGTTTCACAGAAATATAAATAGGAGGGAAAACAAAGCCCAAATTCCCTTAATCATCCATCACAATGAGAAAAACCAAAGAATATTTCTGATGTGCAGCAAAAGGTAATTGAGCTTCACAAATTAGTGAAGTGGCTTTAAGAAAAGAGCTAGAGCAGTGAAAATTCCCATTTCCAGCATCAGGGCAATAATTAAGAATTTCCAATCAACATAAAATATTACGAACTGCCTGGAAGACGACGTGTGTCTATATCGTCCTAATGCACAATGAGGAGGAGAGTTTGAGTGGCTAAAGACTCTCCAAGGACCACAGCTGGAGAACTGCAGAAAATAGTAGTCTCGGGGTCTTGACAAAAAGAATTTGTCAAACCGCACCTAAATCACCACATGTTGTTTGGGAGGGTTTCGAAAAAAATTCTCCTAGCTCATCCAACTCCAGCATATTCAGTTATCAGACACGACTGGAACTTCAAATGGGACTGGCTTCTATGGTCAGATGAAACTAAAAAAAATGAGCTTTTTAGCAGCAAACACTCAAGATGGATTTGGTGAACACAGGGATAAAAAGTACCCCATGAGTACAATAAAATATACTGCTGTATTTTTGATGTTGTGGGCCTATATTTCTGCTGGAGGTCCTGGACATCTTGTTTAGATGCATGGCATCACTGATTCTATCAAATACCAACAGATAAAAAAAAAATCAATAAGTGACTGACTGTTAGAAATCTTATAATGGGCCATGTTTGGATCTTTCAACTGTACAATAATCCAAACACAAACCTCAAAAACGGGTCAGTGAGCACAAAACCAAGCTTCTGCTGGCCATTCCAGTCCTCTGACCTGAACCCTATACAAAATGAGTGAGGTGAACTGAAGAGAAGAAGCACCGTCATAGAGCTGGGAATCTAAAGGGTCTGGAGTGATTCTGGATGAAGGAATGGTCTCTGATCTCGTCAGGTGTTCTCTAACCTCATCAGGCATTATAGGAGAAAATTTAGAGCTGTTAAACTGGCAAATGGAGGTTTCAAAAAGTACTGAATAAAAGGGTACCGTTAATTGTGGCCAATGTGTATTAGAGAAAAACATTGATTTCATAATGATATTTCCTAGAGATCGACCGCCATTAATGCACAAATTAGATGCATTACATAAATGCTTGATATGCAGTTTATACAGCTTGGCTCTAAGAAATAGAGACGAACTCATGGAGTCACGTAAGATAATCCGTCAGTCTGTCCCAATAAAGACGTAACTTTGCATGAATTAAATAATACAGCCATGAATGAGCGCATGTTGTTAATAAAAGCGCTGAATTTAATTCTCTCTCTGCTGAATAATTCTGTTTAAATGCATAGATAAACCGCACTGTCAGCAGGCATTTCATAATCTAGAATAACAAAAACATTAATAATTCTGATAACATACCAGTTGAGAAATGCAATAAAACACAATGTTTTGTTAGTTATATTTCAATATTCCAGAGATTATTCAGTGAATTAACACTGTCCAGTGAATTATTCTTCACTCTTTAGCCTATTAAACAGCTTATAAACCTAAAACTGTAGTTTAAAATGAAGTCCTGTCCTTTATTTTTTATCTCCATTTGAAAATGAGACATTCTACATTTATTTAGTTTATTGTTAAAATCAGTTTTGCCACTGATGCTTTTTATAAATAAAATGTTTTTATTGTTGTAATATAATTTAAATTTAACATGAAAGACTGTTAATTTTCAACCTTTTTTAATTTTTTTTTAAGATAACTGAAAGGAGGAAAAACCAAAGTGAAGTATAGACTTACTTCACTCAGTTATTTATTTACTTTATAACAGTAAATAAATATCGACTCTGCATATCGGTTATCGGGCACACAAACATGCAAATAATTGGTATCGGTTATATATATATATATATATATAAAAAAAATCTATATCAGTCGATCGCTAATATTTACCCCATTTAAAATTCTTATTATCTAATGAAATTAGATTTTTGTGAATTTTTTCAATAAAAAATCAAAAGGATTAATGCAGATTAATTTTATGTGTGTTTACTTATGTGTGTGTGTGTGTGTGTGTAAATTAAGTTACTCCAGACTAACTTCTTGTTTCTTGTTGGTTCTTCTTGCACTATCAACCCACAGCCTATATTCACAGCTGTGTTCATATTCAGTACAACAGTTTTTTAGTGTAATTTGCATTTACGTGGGTGTGTGTGGCTGAGAGGGCTATTACCGTGTGAGTGCACTACCAATCTGTGTGCGGATGGCCTCCCACTGCTCCTTGCTCTGCCACGACAGACCCGTGTGCTCTACTTTGGCCTGCCTCTCAGGAGCCTGCCTGTCTGGGGCAGAGGGCCGACTGCTCAACTTCAGCGCCAACGTGTCCTTCCTTTTCACCCTGCTGGCCAGAGCACCTGCAGCGAGCAAACACACATGCGCACATGCATGCAGTCAGAAGTTCTGGCTCTCTTTTATATGGACAGATGTCTGAGTATACGATTCTACTAAAAAAAAAACACTGTGAAATTAATACAGACAGCAGAAGGCACTTTCTAATCATACAAACACAAATGTATTTAAAACAAAATGTACAAATGCCATTTCAAACTTTATATTTATAAAAAAAAAGAATAAATAAACAATACAAATGACAAAAATATTAAGCTGTACAACTGTTTTCAACATTGATCATTTTGAGAAATGAACACCACATTACAATAATTTCTAAAGGGTCATGTGACACTGAAGACTGGCTACTGAAAATTCACATGAATGCATTTCAAATATATTCAAAGAGAGTTAATTATTTAAAGTTGTATTGATTTTCTCAATATTAATGTTTTTATTGTATTTTTGATCAAATAAATGCATTAGTCAGCACATGCAATATATAGTAATAAAAGCTATTCACATACTTGGTGGGCTGTCGTCATCCTCGTCTTCATCCGATTCATCATCCTTGTACAGCACAGGCCCGTCCGAGTCGCTCTCCTCCGGCTGTTGATCTTCCTCATCTTCCTCCTCCTCGCTACTGTTGTTTCCTTCAGGAATGATGCTGATGCTCAGATCCCCCACCAGGCACCTGCGGCTACGAGGCTCAAGTTCTGGCTGGGACTGAGGCGATGGGAGGTGATCAGGTGGAGGTTCCTCATCATCGTCGTCGTCGTCGTCCTCTTCCTCCTCCTCTTCATCTGAGTAGTCATCTTCATCCCTGCATAAATAAATAATCTGTTTCATACAGGATCTATATGCATATAATTAAATGTACTGTTTTTGCAACTTTTTTTGCAAAAAAACAGAAAACAAAAAGGTCATCAGAGCCACATAACGCAGAACAGATTTGAATCAGCATCTCCCAAATGTTTATGGATGTTTTTTTTATTCATAACAAGAGGCAGCAAGAGCATAAAAAGGAAGGCCAGAAAAATAAGTTAATATTTCTAAAAGTTAATAAAAATAATAAATAAAGTTAATAAAATGAATGTTATAAAACTATATTTGACGCACGTGATGTTTTGGCACAAAAATTTCTGGGGACCACAAGGAAAAATGATATGATATCATGACCCCTTTTATATGGAATATATTATTTTCTTTGAGAAGTTTAAAATACAAATAATTGTAAGTGTGTCTCTATATACAGTAGGTTTAGTTAAATAAGCTTGCTTTGTAAAGCTTGTTTTTGTGAAACATAGTTTACATTACAGGCCCAATTTTATGTTTATATTTTATATTTATATTCTTATTATATATATATATTTATATTCTTATTATATTCTTATTATATATATATATATATTTATATTCTTATTATATTCTTATTATATATATATATATATATTTATATTCTTATTATATTCTTATTATATATATATATATATATATATATATATATATATATATATATATATATATATATATATATATATATATATATATATATATATATATATATATATATATATATATATATATATATATATATATATACACAAAAAATACAAAACTTCAAGCTTAAAGAGAAGGACGTGCTAACATTGTGTCAGCCTCTACTGCTGAAGCCAAATGTAATATATTTTCAAGTTATATTTATTATACAAAGATGATCCGTTCACAATAAGAACTATAATACACATTTACAAAATAGAGTGACTTTTCAATTCATGCCAACCTGAACGTCATTAAGATTTTTTAAAGTGCTTTTTTCTTTGTTTTGTTGTGCAGCATTTTTTTGATTGACTGCTCTATTAATAAGTAAAGAAATTGCCCAGACTTCACTCACAGTTTGAGAGGCTGGATGGTGACTGGTAGTGGGCGGCTGCCCTGGTACTCCGGTGGCGTCTCAAACAGAAGTGAGTGGGCACGCTGGGAGCCATCTGGGTGTGGGAGAGCGGGTCCTGGGCTACTGAGCGCCCTCTGGATCATGATGTGTAAAGGAACAGGGGCTTGACGGGCTGGCGGTTCCTCCGGAGGGCTGGGAGGGTCAAAGTGGACAGGAAGTGGCTGAGGCAGGGGGTAGGGGTAGGAGTGTTGGTGGAGGAGATGATGGGTGTGGGCCCGTGGTGGGGAAGGGGGGATGTGTGTGGGGAGAGGTGGGGATGGGGGAGGCGGGGGCAGCTGGTAGCCCCCGGGGATGTTGGCCCTCATGTCCTCAGACAGAATGGAGGGAAGGGAGGAAATGGTCAGAGGGGAGTCCTCTGCATTGCGTTTGGTGACAGGCGTGGTTCTTTTTGGGGGCATAGGGGGCGAGGGCTTGGCCGGTACTAGGTTGACACCTCCTTGTGCGAGTTCAGCTGTAGTATAAAATGCACAAAAAACAAGTAATAATTTTCAAACATATTTCTTTTACATGAATTACATGAACAGTTCACCTAAAAATGATAACTGTCATCATTAACTCATCCTTTATGCCATTCCAAACCAGTATGCCCTTTTCTATTCTTTTAGGCAAAACTATTATTTTTTTTTTTTTAAACTTGTCAATGAAACGAGTTGATACAGTTCACAAAACCAGTCAAAATAATTCCTTCTCAACTAAAAAACTGAAACTATTAAAATCATTTTCCTTAATTGAAATAAAGCTAAAACAAAGCAAGTGTAAATATTAGATGGAGAAATGAAATTCTGAAATGCTGCCTAGGTTAAAAAAAAAACAACAACAACAAAAAAACTTTAAAAAAGCACTCAAAATTACTAAATCAAAAATAAAAGTGAAATTATTAAAACTAAAACTGAATTCTAAATTAAGACTAAATAGAAGTAAAAACTAAAACTAAATCTAATAATATATATAAAAAACTAAAAATATCAAAATAAAAAGCCCCCCCCCCCAATTCTAAATATCAATAAATATTATAATATACAAATACTACTAATATAACATTGCACAAAAGAAAATTAGTGACAAATGGCTTACATTTTCATCTGTAACAAAGTTATATGATTTTAGAAGTCATACGGACTACATTTATGATACTTTTAAAGTGCTTTTGTATAATTTTTGGTGATTGATGAAAAAATGAATCCTTTTGTGTTTCATAGAATATGTAAAAATCATACAGTTTTGGAATGATGAAGGGCGAGTAAAAGACTGAAATTTCATTTTTGATTAACAGAAACTTCATAGTTTTCTCATTTCAGATTAGTGATATATTAGTAGAGTTAAATGGCTCCCATCCCAACTCACCAATAACGTCACCAAAGACCAACTAATTCTTACAGAGCACATTCTAAGCAAGCAAGTTCATTGACAAAAAGCCATGTGACTGCTAAATCAACGCATTCTGAAGCCCGTCTCACATGACTTACAGATGATTGGTTCTACGTAACTGCCAAAGATATGGTGTAAGTATAATGAAGTACAGCGGCCACACATTATTTCTGTGAAGGAAGCATAAATTAAGCTAAACATGCTTTGGATTAGCCTAGCTGCCTCTCTACGAATCAAATGCATGAATTTCAGCCCTAAATCAAAGCAACCCGCAGGCTTTCAGCATGTGATGAGGTGGACTGGATTCATTCCTCGTTCTCTAATCTCACAGCTGCTTGTGGAGCAACTGTTGCCTGGAGTAGCTTATACGAACATATGCTTGCATCTGCTTTGGCATGATGGGGCATTTCCAGCAGCGGTAGCTAAGATTGGCTCAATTCCACAGGGGGTCTTCTAGCCGTTTAAACACCTGTTAATATTGTGCCAACGTGCTGCACGCTTGTGACAGCTTTAATGCCCGAAACATGCAGTTTTGCACTTGAGAATGTGAGTGAGAGAGAAAGAGTAGAGCAGAAGCAGCAAGGGGGGGCGCGTTAGTCCCACGCTCAGGTGGTGCGCTAAAGGCATGCTTTGCTGAGAGTGAGAACGATGAGGCTAGCGCACATGGCAGCAGATGAAGGACGCAGCTTTGGAGACAGGCCCGGCCTCGACGTTTACCTGTGCGCATGCCTCCTGCCCGCCGGCAGAGGTAGACAGGCAGGGACAGGTAGACGTCATGGTCACCCTCACGCTTCCAACAGGACCAGTAGAGGGGGAAATCGCTGCCGTCACCCCCATGCAGGGTGGAGGCTGGCGGGGGACAAAAAAACACAGTCCCCGGGCGTCAAACAAACACATATCTTCACAAAGCAGGGACGACTTATCCCTCTACATGACTGTAAACATCACGCCAGTGTGCATGACGGTGACACTACACACAGAAGATTTTTTAAAGTCAACGTGAAATCAAAATTGACCCCATTTATTGTCTTAATGCACATTCCTGGTCTTATGATTTATTCATCAGGCTAATCTAAAGAAAAAAGAGATCCTGATTTCTAATCAAATTATTACATGAAAAACACTCTTTTTTTTGGTGACGTCACTTTGGCCAAGTGTTATCCACTTGTTAAGACTGACTTCGCAGTTCCCATAAATCATATTCTCAATAGAAACAGGCTTGGACTGGGAAATAGCATTTGTCATGAATTAACAAGAGGACTGGATAACATTAACCAATGGCCAAATTTGTTTTATACATTCATCAACCTTTTGGACATTTAACAAAATTTGTCTAGTTTTAAAATAGAACCAATTCCTTGTTTTTTTTGTCATTTTAATTTTTACTTGTTAAAGGGGTCAGAAACTGCCTTTTTTTATTATTATTTTGTACTGTTCTCTCAGGGCCACTTATAATATGATCAAGATTTTTACATCATAAAACCTCATAATTTAAAAGTGATGGGCTATTTTCTATCCTATTTTGACCCCCCTCATCAGAACACTGTTTGAATAGGCGTGGCGGATCGTAGACTCGGAAATAAACGCCCACTGCTATGATTGGCTGACAGTTGTTTATGTTTGACAGCATACATTCTTCATAGATGGACGCTGCTGTGATTTAAATACTCAAATACTCAGTACATATCAAACGATCTGTAATAACAGATAAAGCAACAGTGATCACGTAATAAAAGCAGTTACTCACACTTGTGTGGTGCAACATTTCTGTCAGACCCAATATTGTCAGCACAGCGTTGTCTTTCAGTTTCAATCTCTCTGAAAAGCCTGCATTGAATTGTGCTTTGTTTGTAAACGAATCTGCTGTAAAATGAAGTGAACAAAGGACCAGGTCCCTTCCACTGTTTCCTAATATTGGGATGAGAAGGAAGGCAATGCAAAGACTGTTTTTCCACAACATGGCTCTGCACAGCGTCTTGTCTTCGGGGACATCTTTATCATTTGGTTTCTGGGTAGACCCGTGTTTGCCGCTCTTGTCATTTACCTACTATGTGCACAAATCGGTGGGAGGGCTAAACAGGCAGTGATGTAGAAGCAGGCGTTGATGATCTTCTGCGGAGGCGGTGTTTAGCCACACTATTAGTGGCACATCCCACAATCTATCATTTTGGCAGACTGGCATCAATATACACTTTTTCTAGACTAAAGAGAAAGTTTTAGGTTCTGAAACTTAAAGAATGTTTTTATAGCACAATGACAATGATCCTATATGTACAAAGGATCAAGGGAATTTTGATTTCTCAGTTCATGACCCCTTTAAATATTCTGTTTCACTTGGAAATACGTCACATTATGAAAGCAAAATGGGTTGCAAATGGCAATTCATGTTGACTTTAAATGAATTATGTGAGATAAACAACCAGCTAAAGCCATAAATATGAATACCCAGATGATCCAAATATGTCAACAGTGTCACCACTATCTTCAACATGTTAGGTTGAGCTAACTAACAACTGTCATTATACCAACAAAAATGGTATGCCACAGCACTGTGCAACCAACCTGTTAGTTACTAACACAAATGGTGTCAGAAAGATCTATGCACAATATCTACTCTTATAATGCAGCAGAGCTACAGTCTGGTGGCTGCGGTTCAACAAAAAGATCTGGACAGTTCCAGTGTACTGTGACTCAGCACATTGTTTATAAGCAGTAAAACAACACACAAGTGAGATGTACAGCTCTGCCTTTCAGAAGCACTGACTGACACGCTCATTGACTGCTTTCCAAATGGACAGCAGGAGGCAGTGTGGAGATTTAATGCTTGAGACACAATGCTTAGACATTTCAAATCACCTCCATGCTGATTTTCAATTCAGCAGGACTGTTGTGTTATACTGCTGTAATATACCATTCCTAAATTAAACTGAATGTATTGATTATACAGTATCTCACAAAAGTGAGTACACCCCTCACATTTCAGCAACAATTTTAGTATGTCTTCTCAAGGGACAATACTACACAAATGAAACTTGGATATATTTTAGAGTAGTCGATGTGCAGCTTGTATAGAAGTACAAATTTACTGTCCTCTAAAAATAACTCAACATATAGCCATTATTGTCTAAATAAGTGGCAACAAAAATGAATACACCCTAAGTGAACATGTCAAA
The DNA here is from genome assembly GCA_036784905.1 of Acrossocheilus fasciatus. Taxonomy (NCBI): domain Eukaryota; kingdom Metazoa; phylum Chordata; class Actinopteri; order Cypriniformes; family Cyprinidae; genus Acrossocheilus; species Acrossocheilus fasciatus. Next base: position 25,198,183 of record CM071953.1, read on the forward strand.
ACTGTGTCCAAAGTGTCGATATTTTGTAGGGGCACCATTGTTATCTAGCACTGCCTTAATCCTCCTGGGAATGGAATTCACCAGAGCTGTGCAGGTTGTTGCTGGGATCGTCTTCCACTCCTCCATAATGACATCACAGAGCTGCTGGATGTTAGACACATGGTGCTTTCTCCACCTTTCGCTTGAAGATGCCCCACATGTGCTCAATAGGGTTCAGGTCTGGAGACATACTTGGCCACTCCATCACATTCATCAACAAGGCACTTGTCATTTCGGTGGTGTGTTTGGGGTCATTATAATGTTGGAAAACTGCCTTTCAGCCCAGTTTCTGAAAGGAGGGGATCATGTTCTGCTTCAGAATGCCACAGTACATGTTGGAATCCATGTTTCCCTCAATGAACCGCAGCTCCCCAGTACCAGCAGCACTCATGCAGCCCCAGACTATGATGCTGCTACAGCCACCATGCTTGACTGTAGGCAAGACACAATTTTCTTGGTACTTCTTACCAGGACATCGCCACACATGCTGGACACCATCTGAGCCAAACAAGTTTATCTTAGTGTCATCAGACCACGGGACATGGTTCCAGTAATTCATGCTCTTGGACAGGTTGTCTTCGGCAAACTGTTTGCAGGCTTTCTTGTGAGCCAACTTCAGATGAGGCTTCCTTCTGGGACGACGGCCATGCAAACTGACATGTGCGGCATATGGTCTGAGCACTGACAAGTTTACCTTCCGCTTCTGCAACCTCTAAAGCAATGCATCTGTTTTTTTGAAGCCAGCTTCTGCACCTGACGCACAGCACGAGGACCTAACTTCTTTGATCGTCCCTTGCAATGCCTGTTCTGAGTGGAACCAGTCTTGGAAAACCTCTATGACCCTGGCCACTGTACTGTAACTCAGTTTCAGGGTGTTACTGATCTTCTTATAGCCTCGGCCATCTTTGTGGAGAGCAACAATTCTAATTCTCAAATCCTCAGAGAGTTCTTTGTCATGAGGTGCCATGTTGAACATCCAGTGGTCAGTATGAGAGAATTGTACTCAAAGCACCAAATTTTAACTGCTCTAATATAAGATACACAAATTTGTATAGTCCTGTCAAGCAGACAAAAACATGATGAATAAGACATGTGGCTTTGCATGGTTAAACAACGTATAGCTGTTATCACTTAGGGTGTACTCACTTTTGTTGCCAGCTTTTTTGACAATAACTCAGCTTACAGCCATTATTTTCAGAGGACTGTAAATCTTGCACAATGTCTACTCTAAAATATATCCAAGTTTCATTTCTATAGTATTGTCCCTTGAGAAGATATACTAAAATGGTTGCCGAAATATGAGGGGTGTACTCACTTTTGTGAGATACTGTATTTCATAGTTTAAGTCAAGCATTAATAAATTATATTCAACATCAGATACTGATATCAGCAGGATGAAATTTTGCATGTGATTGTAAGGAGCACTTCTCATTTGATTTAACAAGCACATTTAAATGGACAAATTCTCCTAAATAAGAAAGAGTTCCCATTAAATTGGAACAAACATGCCTATTGTTTTTCTGCAAAAATCAGGGACAAACGACAAATCCAAGATTACAGCATAAATGAAAACATTGTCTTTAGTAATAACTCAGAATCTCGCAATCAAAGACTATTATCAAGCTGATCAGCTTAAGGGTCAGAATCCCAAAAGAAAAAAAATTGGCTCAGCAAGCAGAAAACAGCAGAAACGTATTAAATACACGGCTGAATTCTCATGATGTACAACATGACACACATGTACGTGGATGTAATGCAATTAACACTACAAATCATGTTTCTTTTTTGGCACCACTGCATGTCACACATGCTTAGAAAATATATTAAAGAAAAACAGACAAAGGAGTCTTGGTAAAAATGCTCTAACTAACATACAAGCATCAGAGTGGTCTCTTTATGAGATGCTGTAGCGCGTAGGTCACTGACAGGTGGACCGCGATCCGGGTCCGGACCCAGAAGACGTCCCATCTGGACCCAGACCTACATATCTAGCTTCTATTTCAACTGGCGCAGCTTTTGTAGTCTCTACGGTAGTGGACTCCGGTCCGAATTCGTGAAGGCTTTTGACATAATGAAATAAATACCAAATGCTAATTTCTAGTAAATCAAATTTATATCTAGCAGATCAAGGTCAGCTCTAGAGCCGTTTGGGTGCAGTCATGTGAGCAGTGATGAGAGCAAAGAGTGGCCTCCTGCGCACAGACAACTGAAACTTTCAGTGGGTGCATTTTCAAAAATTAGGAAAGTTGACGGGTCCTTAAAAATTTTAAATGTTACAAGAAAGTCTTAATTATGATTTCAGGAGGTCTTAAATGTGGGGACTGAAAGACAAGAATTGCGATTAAACTTAAAAAAAGGCTATTCATTGAATAAATATGAGCACTGCATGTTTCAAAGTCTGCTTCGCTGCTTTGTGCAGTCTGTCTCTTGGGCTTTGTGTACTGCCATTCCCAAAGCGCCACCTGCTGGAAGAGAATGATTTTCCATTTTCAATCAGCCCATACCGCTGCTGTTGTCAATGGCCTATGTGAAAATCAACCCATGTTTTTAAGCAGAAACCACGCGCAGAGTTGTAAATGTGAACTGGTGGATCAACAAGAAGATAATGTGTTATAAAATGTAAACAATTAAGGCAGTAAAATATATTTATGTTATTTAATTAATATAATACTTGACTGTTTTTGTGAAAACCTGCATCTGAACTGTAAATCATGCTTTTTACAGTCATTTAATTTTTAATTTATTTTCATTTTTTTGTGCAGGTCTTTAAAAGCCTTGAATTTAAGCTTAAATATCCTGCAGATACCCTGGCCTGGCAAAAACCATCAATTGTTTTTTTATATATAATTGTTCGGACCTCGGCTGGTGGGGAGGGTTCATTCCTGGACCTCGAGCCGTTTTAGTTGAAGACCCCTGCTGTAGTGTGTGCCTGTGAGCAAGGGCAGCAGGTTTGCTTTCAATATTTGTTAGAATATTTTAAATATCCCTCAAATTACACTAATACACCGTTACAAACAGACAGAAATCATTAATACAGCAATCTTGATGTATTAAAGGATGTCCTTGCTATACAAGTTGTCACAGTATCTAACAGCTGAAGTGTGAAAGCGTCTGAATATTATTGAAATTCCCATTTTAATTCTAAGCTGCTTTGACTTCCCTCACTGAGCATTTTACTAATTTCCTCATTTCCATCATTACAAGTTTGCCTAAAACAGTTGCACAGCATTTTCACCTCTATTACCAACGAAGTGTTTCCACTGCTGACCAGTTGTTCCTGTTTAGAAAAGGGATTTTCTTATATGTCATTTATACACTAAAATATTTTAGAATATAAATACTGTAAATAAATATATAAATAAACATCATAAATCTAAGTATTATATCATAAGTAGTAATTAAAATATGTAAATTTTAATGTTTAGAGATGAGTCATCTGTGGTGATCTGCCACGTCCTTACCACCCAAATCTACACCCATGCCTGTGCATTTAATAGGGAGAATTAAATATCACAATTTTATCAGTGAGCTCACATGAGGAAGCAAATGAATTGTGTCTAGTAATTTCACTGACTTTTATAGGGGTCATGTTATCTTGTATGACGTATTTGTGACCACTCACCCAACATGGTGGGGTTGTTGCTACGGTTGATTGGCTTGGGTGGAGGGAGAGGGGGCTGTTTGTTGGGCTGGGCTGGGACATTGCCCATAGAGGATGGTGCTGAAGAGGTGGTAAGGGGAGTGCTGCTGGAGGACTGTGTGTTCGCGCCTGCCGAGGATACGTTTCGTAGTGGTTTTCCAGCCATGCTGACAGCTGAGGAGGAGTTGGAGGAGGCAGAGGAAGAAGAGAAAGCAGCTGCAGGGTTGTGGACAGGGGTGCGGGGCAAGCTGTCAGCACCAGGCTCTGGGGTGGAAGTCATCAGCCATTTGGGCGGCATGACGGACTGCTTGGGGGGCAGAGGCTCCCGCAGTGTGTCCCTCAGAACCTCAGAGTTAGGAACGTATTGACTGCTGTCAGACTCTGTAAGGGAATACATAATATTCAGAAAAACAAATTAAAATGTTTATTTTGTGTTATGCTTCGTTTGAGCCTCATAATAAATCAAGCTGATCTGAAATTATGTAATGTTTAATACTAAGTTTAAATTTCACAGTTGAACTGCTTCAGTGAACTGAATGAAAAATCTGATTCAGTGATTCATTTACATTACAGTGTTGTTACTGTAAACTAAAACATAATATAATAATTTTAGTTTATTAAAAATAAAGTTGGATATTTAAAGATTTAAATACTTAACCTGAAATACTTAACTGAAATTAAATGTGTAATCAGCAAAATTACTACAACTAAAACTGAAATATAAATAAATTAAAACTGAAATATTTAAAAACCAAAAATAATAAAAATGATGAAAGAAAATAAGTAAAATAAAAAAATATATAAATATATAAAAATAAAAGCCAATTAAAAATATGAACAAATACCATAATAGTATATAAACAATACTCAGAAACACTGTTGCATTAAAACAGCGTTAAATCATCATTAAAACATTCTGACCAACATGTGGCATTTTTAATATATTAAAATGTTATAAAAATATATGTATAGGAGATTATGATCCGCACTCATGAAAACAGTTCTTTTTACATTTTATTTTACATTCGTTGCTTTTGGGAAAAGATATATTTTTAGCATTATAAAAGCGCGCGCGCGCGCACACACACACACACACACAACTATTTGAAAATCTAGAATCTGAAGGTGCAAAAAAAAAAAAATCAAAATACTGAGAAAATCCTTAGCAATGCATATTACTAATCAAAAATTAAGTTTTGCTATGTTTGCAGTAGGAAATTTACAAAATATCTTCATGGAACATGATCTTTACTTAACATCCTAATGATTTTTGGCATAAAAGAAAAATCGATAATTTTGACCCATACAATGTATTGTTGGCTACTGCTACAAATATACCTGTGCTACATCATGAGAGAAACTAACATGAAATTATTTAAAGAAAAACAGTGTGGCACACATGCCTTGATTATTTTAACTAGATTCATACTGTATTTGTCTCATTATATTAAACCGTTTCAAGTGCTACAAAGGCTGGTTAAAATGATGAAATTTAAGAAAAAAAGATAAAAATAAAATAATAATAAATATTATATATATATATATATATATATATATATATATATATATAAGCTGCATTCCTCTAAACATAGAGCAACATTTGAATAGTGACTGAATCATTTAAATGAAAACTGTATCATCAGTCCTGGTGGAGGGCCAAATCTGTCTCCAAAGGACTAAATAATAATGTTCACTTTGATGAGGATTGAGGTGACTGGTTTATTAATTAGGAAAGAACAGGAGAATTCAGCTTAGCTGTGCTCAGTTCCTAAATAAGAACCTTAGCTGGAGCAGAACCCAAGGGAACATAGACACTCGTCTCACTCCAGTTGGCCCAACAGAAGGTGAGGAAGTGATGGCGGAAGTGTGGAGAACAAAGAAGAGGAAGGTAGAAAGGGAACTAGAGAAAAATGATTATAATTGATCCCACAAACCTCGTCTTCCCCTTCCCTCTTCGACAGATGAGTGGCGAGGAAGTGTTGGCTTCCAGTCCGGTTCGGGGCGAGTCCTGCGCCCATCCTCAGAGGGGGCTTTCATTAGCCCAGGCCTCTTGTCCATTTCAACATGTAGCCTTCCTCCATGTCGGATATCATCTCCCTGCCAGGCCAGATTAGATTTCCAGTCCTCTGTCCCAACAGACCAACCACTTCTCCTGCCTTCATCCTGATTGGAGGACCGGGGGCCCAATGCTCCGCGATGATCCCCGTCAGAAGGGGCACGACCTCTGCGGTCATCGGGCTGTGGCAGCCAGACAGGGTTGACTCTAAATTCGGATTCAGAGGGCGAGTGAATCTGCTCTAGCCCCAGACCTCCACCAACTCCTACAGGCAGAGTGTGACCATTCTTCACATAAGCTGTCTTGTGGCCATGGGCCTCACATGATTCTGAAAACAAATGGGGAAAAATTACTTATACAATTTTTTTTAAACATTTTTTTAAATGCATTAATTTTAATTTTGTATGTACATATTGACATACATATACAGTCATGGCCAACAATATTGGCACCCTTGGTAAATATGATCAATCTGCATTGTTAATCCTTTTGATCTTTTATTTAAAAAAATAATAATTCACAAAAATCTAACCTTTCATTGGATAATAAGAACTTAAAATGGGGGGGGAAATATCATTATGAAATAAATGTTTTTCTCTAATACACATTGGCCACAATTAACAGCACATTTTTATTCAATACTTTTTGAAACCTCCATTTGCCAGTTTAACAACTCTAAATTTTCTCCTGTAATGCCTGATGAGGTTAGAGAACACCTGACACGAGATCAGAGACCATTCCTTCATCCAGAATCACTCCAGACCTTTTAGATTCACAGCTCCATGTTGGTGCATCTTCTCTTCAGTTCACCCGACTCATTTTCTATAGGGTTCAGTTCAGGTCAGGGAACTCGAATGGCCAGCAGAAGCTTGGTTTTGTGCTCAGTGACCCATTTTTGTGTTGATTTTGTGGTTTGTGTTTGGATTATTGTACAGTTGGAAGATCCAAACATGGCCCATTATAAGATTTCTAACAGAGTCAGTCACTTATTGATTTTTTTATCTGTTGGTATTTGATAGAATCCATGATGTCATGTGTGTAAACAAGGATGTCCAGGACCTCCAGCAGAAATATAGGCCCACAACATCAAAAATACAGCAGTATATTTCATTGTACACATGGGGTACTTTTTATCCCTGTGTTCACCAAACCCATCTTGAGTGTTTGCTGCTAAAAACCTCATTTTTCAGTTTCATCTGACCATAGAAGCCAGTCCCATTTGAAGTTCCAGTCGTGTCTGAGAACTGAATATGCTGGAGTTTGTTTTTGGATGAGCTAGGAGAATTCGCCTTGAAACCCTCCCGAACAACATGTGGTGACGTAGGTGCTGTTTGACAATTATTTTTTTTTAGGGTTTTCTGACCCCGAGACTCAACTATTTTCTGCAATTCTCCAACTGTGGTCCTTGGAGAGTCTTTAGCCACTCAAACTCTCCTTCTCACCGTGCATTAGGACGATATAGACACACGTCCTCTTCCAGGCAGTTTTGTAACATTTTATGTTGATTGGAAATTCTTAATTATTGCCCTGATGCTGGAAATGGGAATTTGCACTGCTCTAGCTCTTTTCTTAAAGCCACTTCACTAATTTGTGAAGCTCAATTACCTTTTGCTGCACATCAGAAATATTCTTTGGTTTTTCTCATTGAGATGGATGATTAAGGGAATTTGGGCTTTGTTTTTCCTCCTATTTATATTTCTGTGAAACAGGAAGCCATGGCTGGATAATTTCATGTTCATAATCACCCTGGAGTGCTCAAAATTGTGAATAAAAATGGGAATATACTTCAGAGATATTTTACTCATAAGAATTTCTAGGGGTGCCAATAATTGTGTCCAACGTGTATTTAAGAAAAACATTTATTTCATAATGATACCCCCCCCCCCAATTAAATTCTTATTATCCAATGAAAGGTTAGATTTTTGTGAATCGATCGATAGATAGATAGATACTTATAGTCTAGCAAGAAAAAAAAATACAAAAAGCACCATTAAAGTAGCTCATATGACTTTTGTTATATCTCTGTTATGGTGCTTTTCTGAATTTTATAACCACATTTCACCATTTCTTATTTTGATCATTGATAGGTTTCAAAAACGATTAATCGAGTACTCGGGGGGCGGGGCATGGCCGTAACGGAGATAATGAAAATATCTGAAGACTGTTATGAAAATGAATGTTAAAAATAAAAATATGACATGAAAACGTGTCTATGAAAACATGAACACATGATTAGATGTTAGATTATGATGCAGCAATGTTGTTGAGAGAGAGAGAGAGAGAGAGAGAGAGAGAGAGAGAGAGAGATAGATAGAGAGAGAGAGAGAGAGAGAGAGAGAGAGAGAGAGAGAGAGAGAGAGAGAGAGAGAGAGAGAGAGAGAGAGAGAGAGAGAGAGAGAGAGAGAGAGAGAGAGAGAGAGAGAGAGAGAGAGAGAGAGAGAGAGAGAGAGAGAGAGAGATCTCCCGCCATGATGCGCTGAAACACGGGCAAGGACAGAATTTACTAGGCTATAGATTTCACATTCTATAAAGTTCTCATTATAATGCTTATGTCATTAAGGTTTATGGCAGATTTGTGCTATATTTTCATCTACATTATCAACTGATTCCTAAAATCGGCTGCGTGTTTTCGAAGCCATACGAAGTACGAAAACAATTTTAATTGAAGTATGCCTACTGTTGACGAGGAAAAAAAAAAAAAAAAAAATCACTGCTGCATTATTATAGGATCAGTATTTCCTAAAAAGAAACATCTAAAAGCAATATGACTATCTCAAATATCTCAGTCAATATCGGGCATTGCATTTGAGCATGAAACTAAACACTGGTAATATGCAGTGCATTCAGCATGTAAATAAATGTTAATATCCCAACGCATCCTACATTAGATTAAATCAGATACAGTCATGGCCAAAAATATTGGCAACCTTGCAATTCTGTCAGAAAATGCAACACTTCTCTCAGAAAATTGTTCCAATTGCAAATGTTTTGGTTTTCACGTGCTTATTGTTTTCATTTGCACTGTAACAACACAAAAAAAACAGAAAAGAAAAGTCAAACTTGATAAAATTTCACACAGAACTCAAAAATGGACTGGACAAAATTATTGGCACCTTGTCAAAATTGTAAGAAATAATTGCTTTTCAAGCATATGATGGTCCTGTAATTTGTATTTAGAAACACCTGTGGCAAGTAACAGGTGTGGGCAATATAGTAATTGCACTTGCAACCAGTTAAAATGCAGAAAAGTTGACTCAACCTTTGTGTTGTGTGTCACACTGAGCACGGAGCAGTTTGCAAATGAAGAGTGGTCCAAAATTCCAGAAGAGAGGTGCAAGAAGCTCATTCATGGTTACAGGATGGTTACACCCAAAGGGGGTGCTACCAAATATTAAGTTAAGGGTGCCAATAATTTTGTCCAGTGCATTTTTTGGGTTCTTTGTGGAACTGTACCAGATTTGACTTTTCTTCTCTGTTTTGTGTTGTTCCAATGCATTTGCAACTGCAACAATTTTCTGAGAGAAGGGTTGCATTTTCTGACAGAATTGCAAGGGTGCCGATATTTTTGGCCATGACTGTATTTAGCTAATCCAGACATCACTACGTGACTTCAAAGCCAAGCTTCTCCCTCTTCTCACATCTATACTTTGAACCGTATGCTTTTGCAAGCTAAACAATCAGAGCTCAGGGTACTGCCCCAAGTTCTGCTATAACCAATCAGAATTTTCTTCCTCTTACAATCATCGTTTTCATGATCTATCATCGCTGTCACGGCCGAGTACTCGATCGCCGTTGCACATCCCTAATTAGCATGCCTTTTATTAACATACTGGCTGTTTATTAGTACATATAAAGCACATACAGCAGTGTAAAAAAGTTTTGGCCCCCTTCCTGATTTTTTTTTTTTTTGCATGTTTGTCATGTTTGTCACACTTTAATGTTTCAGATCAAACAAATTTAAATATTAAATCAAAGATAACACAAGTAAACACAACATGCAGTTTTTAAATTAAGTTTTTTATTATGAAGGGAAAACAAAATCCAAACCCACATGGCCCTCTGTGAAAAAGTGCTTGCTCCCTAAATCTAATAACTGGTTATGCCACCCTTTGCAGCAACAACTGCAATCAAGCATTTGCGATAACTGGCAATGAGTCTTTCACATCGCTGTGGAGGAATTTAGGCCCACTCTTCTTTGCAGAATTGTTTTAATTCAGCCACATTGGAGGGTTTGAGCATGAATGAACGGTTTAAAGTCATGCCACAGCATTTCAATTGCATTTCAAAAGTCCAGACTTTTATTTGGCCACTCCAAAACCTTAATTTTGTTTTTCTTGAGACATTCAGAGGTGGACTTGCTACTGTTTTGGATCATTGTCCTGCTGCAGAACCCAAGTGCACTTGAGCTTGAGGTCACAAACTGATGGCCGGACATTCTCCTTCAGGATTTTCTGATAGAGTGCAGAATTCATGGTTCCATCAATTATTGCAAGTCATCCAGATTCTGAAGCTGTAAAGCAGCCCCAGACCATCACACTACCACCATGTTTGACTGTCGGTATGGATGTTCTTTTTATGAAATCCCGTGTTGGTTTTACGCCAGATGTAACGGGACACACACCTTCCAAAAAGTTCAACTTTTGTCTTATCAGTCCACAGAATATTTGCCCAAAAGTCTTGGGGATAATCAAGATATTTTTTTGGCAAATGTAAGATGAGCCTTTGTGTTCTTTTTGGTCAGCAATGGCTTTTGCCTTGGAACTCTCCCATGGATGCGGTTTTTGCCCAGTCTCTTTCTTATTGTTGAATCATGAACACTGACCTTAATTGAGGCAAGTGACGACTGCAGTTAGATGTTGTTCTGGGTTCTTTTATGACCTCCTGGATGAGTCGTCTTTGTGCTCTTGGAGTAATTTTGGTAGGCCGGCCACTCCTGGGAAGGTTCACCATTGTTCCAAGCTTTCTCCATTTGTGGATAATGGCTCTGACTGTGGTTTGCTGGAGTCCCAAAGCCTTAGAAATGGCTTTATAACCCTTTCCAGACTGATACATGTAAACTATTTTGTTTCTCATCCATTTATGAATTTCTTAAGATCGCGGAATGTGTTGCTCTTTAAACATGCTTCACTTTGTCAGACAGGTTCTATTTAAGTGATTTCTTGATTCAACAGGACTGGCAGTAATCAGGCCTGGGTTTAGCTAGTGCAATTTAACTCCGCTTTCTAAAATAATGTGGTTGATCACAGTTCTTTCATGATTTAATTAATTTTTCACGTAGGGCCAGGTAGGTTTGGACAGCTTTTTTCTCTTAATAAATGAAATCATCATTTAAAAACTGCATTTTGTATTTACTTGCATTATCTTTGTGTAATATTAAAATTTGTTTGATGATCTGAATCTTTTAAGTGTGACAAATATGCAAAAAATGTAAAAATCAGGAAGGGGGCCAACACTTTTTCACACCACTGTATTCTGCATGACCATATTCTACATCCCTAATCCTACCCAATACCTAAACTCAACAACTACTTTACTAACTATTAATAACCAGCAAATTAGGAGTTTGAGTAGTAGTTAATGGTTTGTTAATAGTGAGAATTGGACCTTAAAATAAAGTGTGACTGAAAAGAGCAGCATAAACATCTTGCTTAATGTCTCCTTTTGTGTTATATGGTGGACATTATGTCATACAAGTTTTGAATTTTCATTTTCATTCACTGTAGTAACAGTTTTCCACAGGCATAAAAGGCATTTGAAATGTATTGTGAATATACACAAACACATGACGTGCCCCGAAAGAAACGACACGTTTCATCTTATAAGTACTGTATTCACTAAACAAATATTTGTGTTTCTCTGGAATCAACAGCCCTGCAAAAATTCAAAAGGATTAGCATTTTTATTTTTAACAGAGCAGGTTTGCAAAATCCTTTCAAATCGGGTTAGAGACCAACGTGGTTTGCTTCTGAAGTTCGACACAAGCCTGTAGCTCTGAAGTACAGGTTGCGTCTCCTCACACGTCTCTCAGAGGTTACACGAGCAGCTCTCAAATAAATAGGCCTCTAAAGCAGTCGGTTCACAGCGCATGACTTTCAAAGCTTTTTGCTGCAGGGCACAATTTGCTCCACTTTCTTGTCTTAAGAAAAACTGCATGTCATTTCCTTCCCAAAATATGAAGTGTCAAAAAAAGGTATCAAATTGAAATTTCCACCCTTCATCTGCCTCAAAAACTGCCGAATTTGTTTCAGCTCCCCTGACTGCTACCACATTAACAGAGCCTGAAATGATATACAACCTCACTGAGCTGTCTGTCTTTCTCTGCTGGGAAGAGAGACGATGCGCTGAAATTAATGTATGGCACATGTATCAAAATAGCTCTGAGGCACAGATTTGTGATTCAGCAGTAATGTATGCCACACATCTGTAAACTAGTGGGAAATCATTCCCAATGTTTATTTTCCTTCTGAGGCCTGAGTTTTTTTTCTGTGGGTATGTCCAGCATTCTCAAAGACCACAATGACAGGAATGTAAGAAATACAGTGAGACCACTCAAAAGTTAAAGCAACAAACCCCCTGCCTGACACACGCACATATTTGGGTGTTTCATCAACCATGGATGCTTTTTGTCCTATTATATGGACTTTTAGAAATAGACTTTCTTAAAAACAGTGCTTATACTATCACTAATTTAATATCTAACAATAGTGTCCAACAGTTAGTCATATACACAGGAATTTAGCAATTTTTCCTTAACCCACAAATGTCTTTTTCATCTTTTTCAAATTATGCATTCTGTGGTGTAAATAACATTTTTGGAAATGAATGGCAAACTCCTTGCTAATTTCTTACAGTAGCGAGCATTTTATTTACCCAAAATCGACACAAGTAGATTTGACCAAAAATTACAGCTTAACTGCAAATAAGACAAAAATATTATGGGAAACAATATTGGATTTGTTGGAAACAATATGACAACTGATAAACAGGCATGTGTATAATTAGTATAGAATGTGAATATATTGATTTGGTTTATGATTATTTAACTTTTTGTTTAGATCATAATAGTTTTAAATATTTGCAATAATTAATATTTTGTGATGCATTATTAAAGATTCTGTGTGTGGAGAAAAAAACCCCTAACATCTGTTATCACTTAATAAAATTCATTAAAATGTTTTATTAATAAAAATCAACACCTGGGACATAAAAGTGCCCATAGTTGAATAAACACCCATAGAGTTTATTTACAGCTAGTTTTAAATGCTGTAAACCAACACAAATAGAAAAATGTCTACATTTTGTAGAAAAAAAAAAAAAAAATTACTTTGTTTTTAGAAAATAAAGACATCCCCAAACAGAGGTTTTGCTTCAGGGTGCAAACATCTTGGTACAAAATAGTTAAGAAAGCACATACACACACACACACACACACACACAGTCTGGCATTTGTGGTTTACGGGGATTCTCCATAGGCGTGATGGTTTTTATATTGTACAAACTGTTTGTGCTATTGCCCTACACCAACCCTACACCTAAACCCACCCCTTACAGGAAACTAATGGCAATTTTTGAATTTCATAAAGCCTTTTGTTTTACGGGGACACAGGAAGTGTCCTAATAAACCATGTTTACATTGTAGTACCCATGTTATTATACACATCTGTGTCCTCATAAACCATATATACCAATACACACACACACACACACACACACACACTTCTCTCTCCTACCATTGTCAGAAAGCTCCTTGAGCACTCCCTGTTCAATCAGTTCCTGTCTTGGCCTCCTCATCGACATCTTTCTTTCCAAAACTGTGGGGAGAACAAAAACACTTTCTATAAAAGATAAACTCACAACGGCACATGGTTGTCTACACCTTAATGGTTTTGAAAGCCCTAATTTGGGCTAATTCTGAATTTGAATAATATCCTTTGAATAACTAGACATTTAAAACACATTTGGACATCAATAATAAACCAATAGAAGGATAATTGTTTACTTTTGTTAAACATTTTAGTACTGTGTTGGATCAGCATTTCATTTAAGATATTATAGAGTCTTCAAGAAAAAATAACTTGGCAAAGGGATTTTGAAATCATCTCATTGTTTAAAACATCTGAGAAAACATACATATCAACAAAGGAAAGATAACATTAACAAACATTAGGCTGTGATTTAAGGAAAAAAAGTCAAGGAAAGGAAAGCTCTTTTCCAACACAAACATGAAAAGAAAAGAACAAAGGACCTTCTGAAGTTTCCTTAAACTTCTCGCTGCTTTTCTTCTTCCTCCACTTCCAGGGTTTGAAGATTTTACCCAGGGTAGAGAACTTGCCCTTGCGCTTAGGAGGAGGGGTGCCATCCCCTGCCGTGCCCCCTTCGCTCCCCGTGCTGCTGTGCTGGTGGTCACCTTCATCATCTGGGGAAGAGACAGAGAATCAGTCCCCTGACTGACCCATCAAACACAGGGCATATCAATGGCTCCAAGAAGCCTTGGGTCAGATGGTTTACGTAACTAAAACTTTGTGTTGCGCAGAGTTTATGAAAGCATATTATATATAGCTTGCGACATCAGGATGAATTATAATATTGTGCCATCACACAAACACGACAAACATACTGTCCCATTTATGCAGCTGCGTCCTGTGCACTGGCTTGAATCCAAAGACACTCTTATCCACAAAATACTTGATACCACAACCCTTCTCCAACCTCAATATCAAAACATACTAAACTGCTGAGCCTCCTTAGAGTCACTATTGTTTTAGACCCCAACGCAGAGTGTTTTCTGGCGGCTCTCGTGACAAGACGAGCGGATCCCCATTGCGGACCTCAATCACATCTCAGCATGGTGAGCTGGCCAGAGGCCACTGCTTCCCCACATTACACACTCACATTCCTATCAGGTCCAGCACTGCCAAGAGACTCACAATCTCACATCTTTGGCCCATCAAGTGGGTGCTGAACGTGGCTTTGAACATTCCGGTTGATGGGGCTGGCTGGGCCTCACTGTACTCTCTTTTATACACTGCTGAAGAAGATGTGCGTCCCATAAGCACAATGAGCTACAGTACCAAAAAATATTTGTCATTTGGAGAATATCGGCCTATAAAAGTGCCTGTTAAGCTATTATAAAACATTGCCTGTATTGAAGTACTTTGAAGTGAATTTTAAGTAGATTTAAGGATTTGTTTACTTCTAGAACAAAAAAAATTCGGATAATTTACTCACCTTTTCTTTCTTTCTTCAGTCGAAAAGAAATTAAGGCTTTTGAGGAAAACATTCCAGGATTGTTCTCCATATAGTGGACTTCAATGGGACCCAATGGGTTGAAGGTTCAAATTACAGTTTCAGTGCAGCTTTAAAGGGCTTATCTAATTTTCTATAAAAATATCTATACTTTAACCACAAATGCTCATTACATACTCATGTTTGAAAGGTCACGTGCGGTTAGTTCGTCTGTGTGCTCTGGTTCAAAAAGGTAGGGCAAAAAACTCAATATCATTTTCTCCTTCAACTTCAAAATAGACCGACATCGTTGTTTTACCTTTTTTTGTAAAGGCTGTTTGACTTTCTTTGCACATTTGCTTTGTAAACACTGGGTCAGTACTTCCAATTACGTCATGCGTGACCTTTCCAATGTCACTACGTAAATATTTATATACATTTTATTTTAGAAAATGACCAATCGTTTTGCCAGATAAGACCCTTATTCCTCAGCTGGGATTGTGTATAGCCCTTTGAAGCTGCACTGAAACTGCAATTTGGACCTTCAACCAGCAGGGTTTCATTGAAGTCCACTAAATGGAGAAAAATCCTGGAATGTTTTCCTCAAACTTAATTTTTTTTCAACTGAAGAAAGAAAGACATGAACATCTTGGATGACATGGGGGTGAGTAAATTATCAGAAAAAAATGATTTTGGAAGTGAACTAATCCTTTAATAAATTCATAATTTTACTCAGGATAAGGATGTATTAGATTGATCAAAAGTAAAAGTAAAACCTTTTGAGAATAGGGCCTATTATTTTTTAGGAGTATATTACAATTGCATATTTACTATATAGAAAGTGTGATATTAATGAAAATATTAATATTTTCCAAGATTTTTCAGACACAATTTCCTGATACTTTAAGTTTTGCAATGGGAACTCTGTTGGCTGTTTTTCTTTCAGTAATACATTTTTCTGTAAAATATGGCATGTTAAAATTACACAGATGAAAAAACCTAAAAGAAAAAAGAATAAATAAACCAAAAAATTTGATCTAGAAACCAGTCATTTTAATTCATTAGATGGTTGTTAGATGCCTATAACCATCCTGATCCATTCCTAATCTGCAGAATTCCAAATTTAGTAATCTTCATTTGTAAAGGGCTTTATTGTAGACTTTGGCACAGTGCAGCTGACATTCAAATATTTACTAGACCACCACCTTTATACTACTTAATACTTCTCACTTACATTAAAATAGAAGGCATTTTAACAAAGCCCAGTAAACACAGAATGCCCCTTGAGACCTACTATGCTGTGTGTAAGATAAGTAAATATAAGCAACCAAACACCTGCAACCCACAAATCAACAGGGTGAAAACCCATTAGAGCATAGAAGGCAAAACAGGCAACATAAAGACTCATCAAGCTCAATAAACAGGTCCAAATTATTCCTTAATTATTATATCCTTAATTATTTAAACACTAATACAGTGTCCCCCATGACTACATTTTAGTATGTGAAAGCATCAGTCTACCTGGACTCCAGCTGCCATAGCAACTTGTTTGAAAGCAGCAAGCCATACAAGCGTCCACTTCCTTTCCTGTTTGGCGTTTCCAAATCAAGAAGAACGTGAGGGAAAATGTTGAAGTAGGAGCACGAATGGAAAAGCGATAGTCCTAAAACACAATACGACTTAAAACTGACCATATATCCAACAGTTCAGATGGAAGACAGAGTCTGAGGAACAGGCAGTGTCACAACTCCCAAAAGTGTGAGGACTCTCAGTTCCTTGAGTACATAAGAAGTGTAAAAGCCAGAATGTCTCACAAAGGGAAACACTGCCATCTGAAAAAAGAGCTGCCCCCATCGAGAGCTAAGAAACACCAGCAGTCGACCACACATCCATAATCGGGTCCTAAAAGCACAGCCGGCAAGGAGTGCCAACCTTTGGAAAGACAATCAGTGAATGACGCACATCCACCGAGTTCGGTGAGAAAACAGACCAATGTGTTACGCAGACACCATCCAGCTGCATTAAAGTTGAGCATGAGCAGCCTGAGTCAAGATATTAGTCCTTAATGGATCAGACATCACTAATAGCGGCGAGATAAGTGAACTAGTAGGAAACAGATGCGGAAGACGGGGCTTCAAATGATACGTCGTGGAGCTAAAGATGTCACTTAGAGTGCCGAGAGTGAGGTGTTTAAAGAACGAAAGGCTGTGCATTAATGGCAGGGAGAGATTCAGATTGCCTTGGAAAACAGAGGGGGGCGAGGTCTGGGAAACAGAGGGAGGAAATGGCACTCCACCCTGATCCTGAAACGAGGAGAGAGAGGGGGAAGAGAGTAAGAGGTGAAGAGAACCAAAACGACCCCCTCCCATTGACCGCAGCATGAAACGGGAAAACGGACAACGGCAGATAAAACAAACACAGCCGCACATCAATAAATGTATGTCGAGTCCATGATAAACAGATGTGCTTTTACTTCAACTTTATTTTATCAGACATACGGATACTAACAGACTGCTGACACAATCATATATGGATATTGTTTTCTTATGATATTGCATTGATACTTCAGGGCATTGCATCAATATTTTTTTTTTAAACTACCTTTCAAAAGTTGGGGGGCAATAATATTTTTTTTAAATGTTTTTGGCAGTCTCTTCTGCTCATGAAGGCTGCATTTATTTAATCAAAAATGCAGTAAAACAGTAATACCGTGAAATATTATTACAATTTCAAAATAACTGTTTTCTCTTTTAATACATTTTAAAATATAATTTATTCCTGCGATAGCAAAGCCAAATTACAATATGAAATCATTCAATATGCTGATTAGACAAGAAATATTTCTCAGGCACCAACATTTTGTGGAAACTACGATTCCTTTTCTAATAAAATAAAATAAAAACAATCTAAAATAAATAAAAGTAAAAAAATTAAGAAATAAAACAACAAAACAATAAAATATAAAAAAACGAAATAAAATAAAATAAAAAAATCAGTTCAAATAAAAAAATGAAAAAACAAACAAAATAAAAATAAAATAAAAAACAAAATATAGAAAAATAAAACAAAGATAAAAAAAAGAAAATATAACAAAACAAAAATGTAACAAAATAAAACAATCAAATCAAAACTAAAAAAAAATAAGACAACATGAAATACAGGCAATTATTATTTTTTAAAGAAAAAAGGGTTTAATCTTGCGCTCTGCTAAAATCTAAAAACAGGTCCAGTCAAAACGTATTGAGGTATGAATCGCTGCATGAGGTACCTGCCAATACCAGCCCTATAACACCAAATAAAGCTAAATCTGGACACACTCCATTTCTTCCCACAGAATGATCCCAGTACTCTCAAAAGATGTTTAACCGTTTCTCAAAGGATGTGGCACTGACTGCTTATTCCACTATAATGAGTTTGGCTTACCCTCTATTGGCCAAGTGATTTGAAGGACCTCTCAGCTACATTACCTAACCAGACTGAAACAATCAAGCACTTAAGCAGAACAGCAAGAACTCAAAAACATTTTACACAGCCCCACACCACATCACAGAGCAAAACAAAATCCAACTGTCTTCCAAAGAACATCTCTCACTGTTCTTGCAAAGTCCTCTGCATTCTGTCACCCACCACAAAGCATTTTTTTTCTTTAACACATCTTATGAAAACCGATCCTTATGACCAATTAGTTGACTTGTCATTCAGGTAACCCACCAACTAGTCGACTTTGAAAACATGCCCAAGCATGAGTGAATGTGTGAATTTGTACATGCAACTCCAGAGCCAGAGGCTTAAGGTGTATATGCAAAGCAGATGAGAGGAGGAGTGTGTAGGCAGTTGTGTTGTCGGAAATAAGGCCGGCATTCAGCCTGGAGCAGCTTGTTTCATTATGTAACAGTCTGTCTCCGCAGGGAGAAACCATGAAGAGTCAATCACTGCCCTGCCGCTACACACCACCCCCTTATGCATTGCTGTATATGCACAAATAACTACAGTCTCTCATTCCAGACAGCCATGTTTCTCAGACTTATTTAATGTATAGTTCTTCTTAAATCTCCGCTTCAAATGATCAAAGAAGCATATTAGGAAAAACATACACCAAATCGAGTAGTCGATGGGCTGCCCGAATCATTAGTTGACTTATCGACTGTAAGAATATCAGATGTGATTCTTAAGGGGCTATTACATAAGATGTATTGCAATCTTGCAATCACAAACAGAGCAAACAAATTCAAAAACACAAACGCAGCTCAACAAAGGAGCAGATTGCAGGAGTTGTAAAACCTGGACTATTTTTAACTTGAAACGGCATTATCAAAAACGTAACACTTGAGATGAGATGCTTAAAATACCGCATGAGACATAATACAATGGCCAAAGAAAACTCACTAAATATGTATAGCTGAGGTGTAGTGTATGGTGCTGCGTTATAGGGCAGAAATAGAAAATACCTGACATTTTCAAGAAGGTTTTACTGTGCAAACAGCTAATCTGTCCGTTTTACTGTCCGACAATAATAAACAAACAAATAAATTATACATGAATACATTTAATAACATATACATTTAAAATAACATATACATTTAATTATTATACTGTTAAAAATGAAAACAAATATTTAATTATAATTAAACATTTAATATCAATTTTTAAAAAGATTTTACTTTGTTAAAGGGATAGTTCACCCAAAAAAACGAAAATTCTGTCATCAATTACTCACCTTCATGTCATACCAAACCCATAAGACCTCCGAGAGCTCTCTGATCCTCCCACAGACAGCAAGGATCCTAACACGATCAAGGTCCAGAAACGTAGCAAGGAGATCGGTAAAATAATCCATGTGACAATCAGGGGTTCGTATGCACCATGCGGATACGTTGTTTTCATTCAAATCAAAACGTAAACAACGTAGAAAACGTATCCAGGTGGCGCAGCTGACACAGAACAGCATATGCCGTTTACATTCAATGGATACTCTCCAAAATGGCACTAGGGTGGTGCGGAGGAGACGAGTTGTTGAATAAAGTCGTTATTTTAGTTTCTTTGCGTACAAAAAGTAATCTTGTTGCTTCGTAAAATTACGGTCGAACCCCTGATGTCACATGGATTATTTTACCAATGTCCTTGCAATGTTTCTGGACCTTGATCGTGGTAATATCATTGCTGTCTATTGAGGGTCAGAGAGCTTAATTTGCGTTTCGAAGATGAACGGAGGTCTTACGGGTTTAGAACAACATGAAGATGAGTACTTAATAACAGAATTTTCATTTCTGGGTGAACTATCCCTTTAACTGTCTAACAGGTAATAAATTAATTTAATATAATATAATATATAAATGTAAAAATATTTTTACATTGCTAATAATGAACACAAAAATAATCTAAAATTGTAATTTAAACATTAAAATTATACTATATGGTAATTAGACAATATTGTGATGCATCTCAATTTAGAACAGTTTTTTTCTGAGGCTTCAATTGGACATGTTGTAAGGGATAAAAAGTTTCAGATGCTTCCAGCGAATTGACATTTTGCCGCAAGGAGAAACCACTGCAAACAAATACAGAGGCAGAGGCAACAGTGAGCAGAGTCCACTGAGAGAACAAAGAAGCCTGTATTGTGACATGAAACCTTGCCGTGCTGTTTGGCTGAGGAACAGTAAAGACTTGATAGCTTCCTCTGTGCAGTAACTGAATGTCAGCTGCGCTTTGTCTCCTTGTTTGTCATCACTATCGATGGCGTTTCACACCCTGCACTGGGGGAAATAGTACAAAGATGATCGGGATTCAGAATGTAGGCTTTTCTCCACAAACAGGGGAAGGTTGACAGCTGAAAACCCGATGTAAAGAAAGATACATGGCATTTTGAGACAAGGTCAACAGCACTTTAATCGAAACAAAGCAGCTAGTGACCAAAAACATGGACAAAAAGTTTGTGTTTCAAACATATGTTGACTTTGCCTCCTGAATTAAAGTACAGTAACCATTCCAAAAGCAAAATTTATATTACAAATGAACAACAATGATCTGCTACACAGGGAAGAACAAAGAATAACCACCAGATGACAGTCAGCTCAATTAATAAAATCACAGCTGACAAAAAGGCACAGTTCCTGTAACTTCACACGCAATGTGAAATCATGTGAGTTCAGTAATGAGGACCAAAAAAGACAACGCTTAAGAATTTCTGCACAGATACTCAAAGACCCCCACCGCTCTCCCGCTCGTCTCCATGTCTGGTTTCCTTCCACTAACAGTTGAGACCCACTGCTGAGTCATAACCAGTTCCTGCTGTGTTGAAGTCAAGCTGAGGTAATGCTTGCTGAGATTAACGCTTCTAAAACCTAGCAAGCCGCCTCATTGCTTGCTGCCTACATTGGCATCTGCTTTCTAAGAGTTTCTTAGCTGCCTTGGAATCTCAAAACTTGGAGATTACCATTAGCATGTTGTTGAGCTAATGAGCATAAAAGACTTCTTTGAAAAACATCAAGTCATACTGAGCCTGTATATCATTTTTTTTACTAATAATCTTCCCTAACCATTGTGACCATTTGACTCCGAATCAGTAAAAAAACAAACAAAAAAAACAACAACAGCTTTGTGAAACTGGATCAGTGAATTCATAATTTCTCCAAAAAAACAAAAACAAAAAAAAACAAGATTTGTTCACAAATTTAGGTTTCCTTTTCCATTAACAATATGTGTTCATCCGTCATGATTTTACCTCTTTTATCTACTTTGCAAACTTCAAAGAACACATTATACTAGAAGGTCATTATGCAATGTGCTCTTTGTTATGTTTGTATGTTTTACGGAGGTGTATTTTAGGATTGCATTATCCAAAAAGGACAGCCTATATGCAATGCAGCAGCATGATTAATCTGCCTATCTTTTGGAACTACCATCATACCTGAAGTGTGCCTACGATGCCTTAAAATGCTGTGTCCATAGGCCTTTTTCTTGACTCACCCAAGTGTGCGCAGGAGTTGTGAGGTGCAGTCTCTAGAGGGAACGTCTGTCCCATGCTCCAGCCCCCAAAGGGCCTCCCTGTTTGAAGCTCCTGCCCAGGTGCACCCCAGTGGACAGCAGCGGCAATCCGGGTTCCCTCAAACCTTCCGCTTTTCCTTTCGGCTTCAAAGTACCCCTTTCCTGTCACCTAGTGTCGATCTCATGCTTCCTTCCACCTTCCAAGCCAATGTTCCCAAACTCCTCTCTCCCTCTTCTTTGAGTGGATCTCATGCCAACAGCCCTTCTTTTTTTCCTCCACTCCTCCTCCTGCAACTCTCTCCACCCCCTCTCCCTCTCTCACACGGGACCCTCCCTCCATACCACTCTCTCCCTCCACTTTATAAACGAGCTTGCAAAGCAGATCAGCATAGACGGAGACGGATGCCTATCATTCCATAAAGCAGAGGTCAAAGTGCAAAGTGAGTGTGTGTGGGCTTGCGTATGATAATGAAAAGCAAAGAAAAACAAAGCAATGGATTAAAGGGAAGTTCTGCCAGCGGAGGGAAAAATGGTATCAGCTGTGAGGACATTTGACTTTGTGGTTATGGAGAACACAAAAGTAAGAGGAACTGATCATCAAAAAAACAGGTCATCATGTTAGTGAACATTTTAAATGAGATGTGAAATTTCCCTAACGTTAATAAGAACATAGTGACAGCCTTCAAATTTGATGTGTTCTTTGAGGTTTGTGATGTAGATAAAACATAAAAGATGTACAAATATAGCCGATAGTGTTAACCTAAAAAAAATAAAAGTGAATTGAGATTTGGAGCAAAAAAAAGTCCAATTTGTGAATAAACTGTTCATTGGAGTCATTTCGATTAATTCATTGATCTAGCTGGCAAAACTGTTGATTTGTACCAATCCGGTTCTCAACTCAGTGGTCTGATTATCACAGTTAACAGCCCACTAGAAGAGAAGATTAGTAAAATATGATATACTATTGTTCAAAAGTTTGAGGTAATGAAGACTGAAGGTTTTTGAAAGAAGTCTCTTATTCTCACCAAAGCTGCATTTACTTGATCAAAAATACAGTAAATATAGTAAGAGTGTGAAATATTACAATTTAAAATAACTGTTCCATTTGAATAGATTTTAAAATGTAACTTTTTAGCAGTCATTAGTCCAGTTTTCAGTGCTCCAAGACCCTTCAGAAATCATTCTAATATGCTAATTTGGTGTTCAAGAAACATTTCTTATTATTATTGATGTTGAAAACATCTGTGCTGCTTACATTTTTTTTTTTTCCAGAATTCTTTCAAGATTACAAAGTTTTTCAAATGGAATTTTTGTAACATTCTAAAAGTCTTTACTGCATTAATTTTACCGTATCTCTTAAAAAAAAAAAAAAAAAACTTTTGAAAGCAAGTATAAACTTTAGAATATTGTGAATAAGTTGTATGAACAACTATTATGATACTTTTGTGTCCTTTATGAAGCTTAAAAGGAGCAAGGAGCAAGTCTTCAACATGTCTCTTTTTGTGTTTCACAAAAGAAAGTCAGACAGGTTTGGAATGACATGAGGGTGAGTAAACAAGGACAATTTATGACAAATTGTTTAGGTATTTGCCCTAAACAAACCCTCTGTTTTACTTAAAAATTCAATCTAGTAGTATACACTCAGTGATCAGCGGATCTGGACTCCTGCCCTCTGCACTTTAGCAAATCTTCATCCACAGGAATTCCAAGAATGCAATTTCATCCAGCAGAGTACATTAGCAGAGACCGGGAATGTGGAAGTGTATAGCTGTGTAACTTGACTACAGCAGATCGCACTCCTAATCCCATTTCCTACAGCCTGACACAACTTCTCATTCCACAGCGTATAACAAAGTGATTCTGTACCAACCCCCTGAATTACACTCATGTGTATATAAAAGCTTTCCTTATATGGGAAACATCAGTCATGGACCAGATCCTTCCTATGATCAACAATGCTCCAGATCTTCGGTCACCATCCATGACCATGTGTGATCATGAGGAGGCGTTCACACAGGAAGTGTTCTTGTGTTCAAAAGCAGCCCAAAAAAAAAAGAAATATAAATGATACACCTTTAATTGACTATATTTGATCTAATTTCCTGTCACATCTTAAATAGACATCCAAGTCAAGAGATCAAGTGTACATCAGGCTTCCTCAATTGCATGACTGATGATTTTACATTAAACACGTTTTGGAAAACCCTTATCAGCATCTCAAAATTCATTAGAACAATATTTATTTGTTCTCATGCCAGCCTTGTTTAATAATTCATAGACTAAGCATTAGTTTCCAAGATGAAAAATGTAAAACTTCAACTGTCGACTGAATAAAATCAGTAGCACACCAGCTAATTTTTTATAGTATAGTGTGGTTCGCAATGCTTCACCCAAAAATTACAATTCTGTTATCAATTACGCACCCTCAATGGGTGCAATGTTGTTTGGATCTCAGTTTTCTTAGACGTATTTGGTTTTGAGAGTAAATAAATAATGGTTAACGAGGGTAAATCAATGATGGTTAATGAGGGTAAATTATGTGAACTATCCATTTAAAATGTGTTGCTAGTTTACTGTAAAAAAAAAAAAAAAAAAAAAAACTCCAAATACCATTCAAATGTTTATGGTCAGTTAGATTTTTTTAATGAAAAAATAATTGAAATTACTAGGCCTACTATTATTTAGCAAAGATGCATTAAATTGATGGTAAAGACATTTATAATGTTACAGATTTTTTACAGTTTCTCCAAAAAATAAATCAATCATCGAAACTTTTTTTTCAACATTATTTAATAAGAACGGTTTCTTGAACAGCAAATCAGCATATTAGAATGATTTCTAAAGAATCATGTGACTCTCAGGAATAAATTTTAAACCATTTCTTAATATTACTGTTTTTGATTAAAAAAAATTCAGATTTGGTGAGCATAAGAGACTTCCAAAATCTTACTGACCTCAAACATTTGAATAGTAATGTAAAAGAGGTGCAAATTCATAGGATCCGCGATTAGCTGACAGCAGAAGTAGTTAATGGAACCCTAGTTTATAAATGGGAAAATTATGCAAAACTGGGCATTAGAATAAAATTGGCTTATGCTGTAATAATCTTTGGCTGAACACATCTTTTAAACTATTTGAACAAAAAAATTAAATGTTTGAGGCTTCGATGAAGAAACAGAGAACCAAGAACAAACAATCCCTTTTTTTCTGTGGGGCATGAGCTATGAAATCCACAAACCATGCAATAATAATGCTGAAGTTGGGGCAACAGATACAGAAAGAGCATGAGGGAAATACTGCAATGATACAACTCCATGAAACAGAAACAAAAGCAATAAGGCAAGCAAAGGAAGAGAGCAGAGCAAAAATAGCTTTGTGCTACATGGTTCCGGCATGTTACATAAAATTTGTACATCTAAGTTTTATAGATCACAATCACAAAAGGAACTCTGACCTATTCATCTCGCAACTCAAGTCATTCCAAAATCTCTGATATCTTTGCAACCGTTCCAAGTTCAGTACCACAGTAAGAACACACATGCATCTACACTAGGAAAAAATAAAAAAAAAAAGACTCAGAGGATTGAACTGAAGCCCTGCTTCTCTCTGTCCCAGTTACAGCACCTACACTGGGCGTCTTTCCAAAGAGAGAACGAGAGAACAGAGAGAAGAGAATCAGCTCGTTGGTTCTGCCTAGACCCAGAACCTGACATGACCTGGAAATCAAGCTCCACAGATCTGTTCAAGGAACTGCCTTCATGACCTTCCTAACGGGATGACACAGAGCTCTTTACTAGTGTTTCGTTGGCCTACAGGAAGCGTCAAACAATTACTTCTGCAAGAATCCCATTTAAATCAAATATAGTTGTTCCTCATTACAATGCACCCACTGACAAATAACACGTTTGTCTACAATGGCTGCATCCCATTATGTAATAATTGTGATTTTGACAATAAATACTGTTGAATGCACCAAGATGTGCCATGTTAAATCAAGATCACACCTTGGTTTCTAGAGCTTAATCAACACCGTCTACAGCTGGAACTTTTATTCTCAAGTATTCAGCATCATTAGTATCAAGACAAATTATGGCAATAAATACTCACCTCGATTTTCCATTACAGAATCTGAGACTCAACGATAAATGGGTCCTGTAATTAAAGCAAAACAAACAGATAATTACATAAGCAGCCCATTCATTTACAGCACCACTCATTACTAATTATTACAGACAGATGACATGGCATTAAAATGATTTAATAAAGCAATAAGCCACAAGAGGCTGTGCATTAGCATTACAGTCAATTTACCACATGTAAAGGAGCGTCCTTAAGCATAATGTGATTCAAATTCCCTTACTTCTGGCAGAATTCAATGTCAAAAATAAATAGATTTCATTTAAGTGAAGGTTTAGTGACAAAAAAATATATTAAAATACACACACACAAAATAAAATAATATAATGAAAATAAAATAAAAAATCTAAATAAGAAAATAAATGAATAAAAAACAAATAATCAAAAAATTAATTAAAAAAAAAAGAAAAACAGTAAAATAATCAAATGAAATGATGTGTAGCCTTCTTGAGTGCATAAAAGGACACACGACTCATGAATCACCAATGGGAGCTTCAAATCAGAATCTATTCAGAATGAATGGACAAACTTACAATGGTGAAGGTCATTGGTGTTGTAAGGGGGTAGTCGTCCGTGGTGGCTCTGTTCGTCTATATTAAAGTGTTCAGAGCAGCAGACAGGGTGCAGTCGCTCATCTCCAGGGGTTTCCTGTAATATAGAAAGAAAATGTAAAATTCACTTGGTTGGTAGTCAGCTGAGTCCAAACATCATCTCAAATCCAGGTTCATGAGAGCGATCAGTAAAGTGTGTTATCCTCAAGTACCCTCATCGTCCTTGAAAGCTTCACTCCCAGACTCCTTCATATGCTTGAATGATGCTTGTTATTTCTGTTTAAGTGTAATCTTTTAGATCTGGTGGTTCCTACACTAATTAGTCGCACGTCTCGCATCATTAAGGTAGTGAGAACTTCATCCAACATATTTAAAAGCAGGTGTCACACCTCCAGGTTGCACAACTGATAGGACAAAAACCGTAGCGGTTCAATTAAAATGGCACCAGCGAGATTGAGAAAAGAAAAGCAAAACGACAAGAAGAGGTGCGTAAGTAAAGACCGCAAAGAGAAGACAGGCAATTATCTGAAAGGCGTTGATGGAAAGGACAGATAACACACGCAAATAAAATGAGCGAATGTCTAACAGAGGGATACAAAAAACAGACAGGGCACATCAGACTGTAATGGACTGTCAGTAGAACTGAGGATGGATGAATGAATGTGGGAGAGAGAGAAATGCTAATGAATATCTCCAGGGGCATTGATCGATTAAACCGAACGCAGACAGACAGCAGTCTCACCGCGCTTCGACTTCTGCTTCGTCGCAGTGAGAGATAAGAACAGAAGATGCCTGCACGACGTTTACCTGAGCTCAGCTAATGTCATTTGTGCCATATGTCTCATTTAAAAACAAAAACCAAGCTGACACAAAATACAGTCAGTGCCAATCGAAAGCCAGCTAAAATAAAACAGATACAGGAGGAAACACGAGTTGGAGAAGGGTGGTCATTCGGAGAGTCAACTGCATTTACATGAGGAAAAATACAGTAAAAATGGTAATATTGTGAAATATTATTCTAATTTAATATAGCTGTTTTCAAATTAAACACATTTTTAAAAAGCAATTTATTCCTGTAACGGCAAAGATAAGTTTTAGCAGCCATTACTCCAGCCTTCAGTGTCATATGATCCTTCTGAAATAATTCTAATATGCATATCTGGTGCACACAAAATATTTCTAATTAAAAATGATTTTTTTTTTACTTTATTAGTATAGGACAGTGTAGAAGTGGCAAGAAGTGAAGTGGGAGAGAGAGGGGGGTGGGATGGGGAAAGATCCTCAAGCTAAGGTTTGAACTCGGGACGCCTGTAGCGCTATATGTCGGCACGCTGCCCACGAGGCTACTGGCTCCAACAACATTCGCACTGCATAATATTTTTGTGGAAGCTGTGAGATTTTATCAGGATTCTTTAAATAAAAAATAAAAAAACAAACAGCATTTATTTGAAGTGCAAATATTTAGTAAAACCTGTTACTGACACTTTTGATCAATGTATCACATTATTTAAATTGCATTTTTCTTACCGAAGTACAAATTTCTTTCGCCCTGATAATGCCAGACTTCAATATTTATGTATTTTCTCTGAAATGGCTTGAAAGAATGAGGTTTATGAATCAAAATAAACCATAATACTGATTAAAACACAACAAAAACAATAATTTAGGCAAGTTTTTACATAATTTTTTTCACAAAATTAAAACACAAAAAAAATTATGGATGCATCAATATTAAAATTCTGTCTGATAATTTTCATGCTAAATGGATTAAGCTGATAATCTTGATGGTATCAATATAGTGCGAGTTCCTAATATTTCATCTTTTTTTTTTTTTTTTTTTAATAAACTTACATCCATCTATATCTAATAGTAAACAAACAGCAATATTTATATATGCATACACAATTATTAAATCAACCATGATGCAGTTATAAAGTTAATATTTAAAGAAAATTATAGAGTTTATTGAGGCTCAATTCTGGATGCTGGTATGTCTCTTATGAAACATGACAGTCAGCTGAAGTCTACAGAATTTGCCTCCTTACATTAAGCAGGCAGGAATGCAGTAAACACGAGACAGGCAGTGCTAGAGTTAAGCAGCCTATTTCAGCTATGATCATTATCCCCAGCAGCCTCACATTTTTGAGGTTTCAGACACCAAAATAATCCCAAAACAGTGGTCATTTGTGTTTGCGTCTTCCTCAAGAACTATGACCAAACCTAAGGCACACGCTAGACTCAAACTGCAAAAGTAAAGCAAGCAAGTGCAAATTAAAAAGGACATGCAAAAGAGATGCTTTTCTTCTGGTAATTTAGGTTTTATAAAAAAGTGGAAGTTTTACACGTACAATTGTGGTTAGCTTTAAAAGGCAAAACAAGCTCTAATATCACCCCTGCTGGTAGTCGGATCATAAAGCTAGCGTTCTCTTATCACACTGTTCTTTTATGATGGGGAAAAACAACACAAATATAGCTAAATATATACTCTCAAAAGAAAGGTGTATTGCTATTATTGTTGCAGACGTGGACACACTATAAAAAGCTCGTCTGCAGGGAGCCCACACTGGCCCTTATGCAAATCTCATTGAGAACAACATGGTATACCGCTGCGACGATGCAGTGACCAGGCAGCTGGAATACTAATACTGTGCAACACGCTCTCCAACTCATTCGTGTGTGAAAATCAAGCAGCGTTTTCACAATGTTGAAATTGATCTTTGTAAACCTAACGGTTTCATAACTGTTGTTTTTATTTGTGCTTTTGAAGCATGTCACAAGAAGGATTTGAAAACAGATTTATTTTGGCTTGTACAGGAATTCTTGGTGGGTTTATTGTTGGTTGGTTTCTGAAGCCTTACATTCTTGTTTTGGACCAAGTGGTTAGCATGTTGTGACTGTGGTATCAAAACCACAGAGTAATACTGACCAAAGCTACGCATAAATCAAATAATCAATCCTTCCATGTGGTCGTATCTAGCCAATGCAACAAACTAGTTAAGGTGTTTAAGGTCTCCGAGCCTAGGTATCTACATCAAAACCACGAGAACACGACATTCTCCTCAAGCCATGTTATACCACAAGAATACAGAAAAACCTGTGGTCTAGTTTGGAACAGTATACTCTCATTCTATATTTTTTGCAGTATGCAGTGAAGTATGTACTGTGCACTAGGGTTGTAACGTATGAGATTTTCACGGTATGATAATCGTCTCAAAAAAATATCATGGCTTCACGGTATATAGCCTATTAAACAATAATACTTATCGGTAACAATGACTCTTAAAAGAATAAGAACAAGTTATTTGAGTGAACAAATGCTTTATTACAACAAACCTGAAACCATTTTAATGAAAGTATTGAAGTCTCCCTAATTTTTTTTAAAATTTTTAAAACTTTTAAAATTTCATTTTAAAAAATAAAGTTATACACCTCATGTATATCTTAACCACACTTTAACATTAATTAATGTTTTAAAATGTTATCAAATTAAAATTTAACAACTTTTATTTTTAGCAAAGTTCTGCGGTATACCAAGTTAAAACATGAACAAACATGATATGGCTTAAAAATAATGTTTAAATAAATTCATTATTATAAAGAATATTATTGTTGTTATTATTATAACTTTGAAATACATTGTACACATATACATATATATATATATATATATATATATATATATATATATATATATATAATAATTTGTCAATATTTTAATAATTAAATATATTCACATTTATTTTGACGGGTTGTTGCGGACCTTTGAGTTTCAGAGTGTATTTGACAATGGTTTTTCTCAAATAAAACTAGGAAAATGTTTAGGTTTTTTTCTCAGAGCAGCTCTGCTGATGTTCATGTTTATGTAGATGCTGAAAACACCATTAGTGTCATGCGTACTTCAGTATGTAGTAGATAAAACGGTGCCACTCAGAGAAATGCAGAAACAAGCAGATTATTTATATAGCCGTCTCTTCGCGCTTCACAGACACATATCATATCTACTTTTGATTTATCCATCCATTAGATCCTCGTTATACTGTAAATTCCATGTTCATGACTACACGGGGATTCCCTCTGCATCACGGAAATCATATGGCCTTAATTTATAATTTGTTATAAGTGCGACATACCTTTATCTGCACGGAGGGATGGTGTTCGCGAATATGAGAATATGAGCGAACATGTTGGATGTATCGCCTGCTTTTGCAGAAACTTTGCATCCACATTTTTGCCAATTGGATCCGTCCTCAAGGACAAACCCGCGTTTGTTTTTTTGTGTTTTTTTTAAATATCCGAGAAGATTTAAAAAAAAAATTTCATCAGGAATGGAGATTAGATATAATCTCTGTCTCTGTACGTGCATGTAAGCAGCCAAGTGAATGCAGCGTGAAGCAGCCGAGTGGAAAAAAATTGCATATCCGCAGGTGAGTTTTTTTTGTTGTTGTTTTTTCTCATTCATTTTAGATATGCAAATGTTTACGGTATGATAATCGTGCATGTTCAAACCGTGATGAATCGTCATACCGGTATATCGTTACAACCCTACTGCACGCTATGCTCATTTTTTGTACACAAGGAACCTAATTTGCCTAGGCTATATGTGCATATCTCATTACTTCAGACACTGTATTCCATAATGCAAAGCACTCTCTTCATTGCAGTGTCAATAAAGACCAGAATATAAATCAACCGCAATTTTATATATTTCTATCTTGAGTCATTATTTGATCGAACTGCCAGTACTGAAAACATTTTTACAAAAGATTGGATTGAATACAGCTGACTAATACTAAATTCATGGCTGATGAAGTTATGGCTGATAAACAATTTGTCCAAAAGTTTCTATACAATGTTCTCTAAAATTAATAATAAATCACACAAGCACCAAAAAATAAATAAATACATTTAAAATATCACAAGTATATGCAGACATCACAAGATATTAGGTTATAGATTTTAGAGAGCAGTGTTATTAAATTCTATTTTTAAATATTAAATTGTTTTTAAATTTATATTTCTTTCTTGGATCATTATTTGATCAAACTGCCAGAACTATAAACATTTTTACACAAAATAATTTTTTTTTTTTAAAAATAGCAATTTACCAATAATATAGGGTAAGCGTACCTATTATGCCCCATTCACACGGGGCATCGGCGTCAATGTTTGATGGAGGGCGTGTCTGAAGCTTGGTGCCGACGTGACCATCATAGTGATCACAGACAATCACAGTACTTTTCTGGTGTTGCATGAACGGGATTGGCTAGCGTCCGCGTTAGGGTATTTGCATAAGACGATCTGATTGGCTGACGCCTACGTTGGCGCTTGAAAAGTTTTCAACTTCTGCCGCGAACAATGCCAGTGAAGTGACGCGATGCGACAGACCCACAATTCCGCTCGGCAACGCTTGACGTCATTGCATTCAAAGTAAACGAGAGGCATTGACGCCGACACCCCATGTGAATGCAGCGTTAAGCTCACATACCCATTAAGCACACTTCCATTTTTGAGATCAGATTATAAAAAAGAAAAAATAATTTATTATCCTACTTGATGTCTTAACCAATTTATGTGTTTCTTACATATACCTCCTATAATTTCAAGTCAATCAGATCATTGCACTCTGAGATATGAGTCTCCATGTATGCAAACTGTCTGGCGGCCATTTTGAAAGCTGTCTAAAAACTTTCACCAAAAGAGGAGACCCTTAAATGTGCATTTTTTAGATGTCTAAACCTTTATTTTGGTTAACAAAAATGTACCCATTAAGCACAACCAGACTTTTCTAAATGTAATGAAGTATCTTAATTTAAATGCTTTTGTCATTTAAAATAAAATTAAATATTTTTGTGTGAGAGATTAATATTTTATTTTAACATAACTTTTTGTACTGAAACCAATATCTTGTGCACTAAAAATGTCTCAATGTAGATTTTGGTGAGCTTAATAGGTACGTTTACCCTAATTGTGGCAGATACACCGATGATTGTTTTCGTGGTATGGTTGATAAATAATAAACTGACAAATAAATTTGCACTTTTACACATAGAATTATACACTTCTGGTGTAAATAAATAATAAAAATTAAAAATACTTTATAAAAGAATACCTCAAGTATATTTAGGCATCACAGCATTTTATGTTATGGATTTGTGACTGTGTTATTAAATTGTTTTTAAAGATTAATGTTAAGTGAGTGTTAGAGAATGGCAAAACTTTTCCCAAAATGGAAAAATTAGCATGAACAATTCATATAAGTCCAATAATCAGCCAGTAAAAATAAATAAACATTAGTTTCTGAAATAACTCAAATGTAAGCCATTCACCGAATTTGACACTGATTTTAATGAGGTATGTAGCATAATACTGTTTGAAACGTTTCTTATTGCATATTGCAAGCTATTTCAGCTACAACTCGCATTTGATTTGAAGAAATGCTGCTGCTGCTGTGGCTTCATGTTCATGCTGATGGGGAATGGCTTAGGAATATGTGCTGGATGGGCAAAAGAGCCGAGAGAACGAATTGGAGACACTTCAGTGCCTTAACGGGGAGCAGATGTGTGTCTCGTCTCAGATAAATCCGTTCTCACACCCCTGGACCAGAAGCATCAACGACAGTGAGTCACACTGTAAACTGGAACAATGTGCAGGCTACTTCCAGAAAAGGTGAGAATGTATGCATGCATGCAGCATTCATGTGTGTAGTGTTTATGAGCCGAACGTGAATATGACCTGAATGTGTGTATCAAAGCCACTATAATAACACAGGAATAGAAAGTGAGCATGTTGTCATATTCCCAAATGCTAAGAAAGTGTCACCTCAAGAACCTGACACTCGGCGATACCTAACACATGCTAATCCCCGACACACACACACACACACACACACACACACACCCATCCTCGCAGCCTCCCTCAGGACATGAAGTGTGAAAAAAGGATGTAACTGGCCTATTTCTTCTTTGGGTGCTTAACTCCTCAGCCTCCGTCGTGCACCATTTAGGATGTGCACTCAGGGAACTAAAATCCGTCATACTGTAAATTGCACATGGCAAAATCAGTGTGGCACCAAACTGCTCAGGTGCTGACCCATAAAAGCAAAATAAAATAATAAAAACCAGATTTAGATG
This sequence comes from Acrossocheilus fasciatus, assembly GCA_036784905.1. Classification (NCBI taxonomy): domain Eukaryota; kingdom Metazoa; phylum Chordata; class Actinopteri; order Cypriniformes; family Cyprinidae; genus Acrossocheilus; species Acrossocheilus fasciatus. The sequence goes on from CM071953.1 coordinate 25,231,945, forward strand.
GAAACGGTATTAAAACAATCTCTTAAGACATATGTCATATGACCTTGCATTTCGCACATCACTAACAGTAAACATTTCATACCGTCAAATTTAATCACCACCACGCAGGAAAACTCTGGAGGAGAAATAGAACAGATGTGCACTCTATTATTGCATCTACTGCGTGTCTCTGACGTCTCGCTCTCCTTCAGAACCCCTATATGTGAACGCCAAGGCCAGTCCGCACTCTGAACAAAAATACTCCTGAGCCAGAAACAAAAACGTGCAAAAAAGCACTTCATTTGGTCCAAAGTAGGGCAGTACAAAACTACAAAATCGACTAGTCATTGGTTTGCCTAGTTAAGTAGAGCTGAGCTTTCAAACTGGGGTCAGGCCACAAGACAAGGTAATGTAAGGTCAAATAAAAATTTTCCAAATTTCTAAACGCTTGTCATGAATCATGAGAGTAAACGCAAATGATATTATTCTGTTGACATATGAGATGCAAAAAGTATAAACAGCAAAAAGGAGGGCAATAGACTGTAACACTGCACAAGACAAGAGACTTTAAAAAAAAAAAAACTGTCATTTTCACACTCACGGTGAAATGCTCCAAAAATATCATGAGATGTGATGCAAAATGCAACGACCAAAAACTTCCATCTGAATGTGGATGGCTGCAGGAGAGGTGCTTTAAAGTTGGCTTTTATGACTAAAAACATCCAAAAATACACCTACCTAAATAAATATATAATCAAAAATTGAGATAAATTAAACTTCACAGGTCAAATAGTCAGTTTTTGGACCAATCCAAAAAGCTCTGATGTCCTTTAATGACTGAAATGATGAAACAACAATAGAAATTGTATCAGAGCAGATGGCACGCTCAAACACATCCCCAAAGCTCGCTGTTAAAAGAGTGACACTACGGCACCACCCTCTCATGTATAAAACTAGGCCTACAACTTGCCTAAGAATAGCTTAACACACATAAAAGTGGGTTTAGTGTCCTACATCAAGCTGCCTGGAGTACCACATGGTTGATTCTCCAAACACAAGTGACAGAAAAGAAAAAAGGATGACAGAAAGTAGAGTCTTCTTCTATAAACAGAACTTTCAAATCTAAGGACGAGTTCTTCAACTGGATGCGCCGATTCAATTACGTAGCATGGAAATGGGAGCAGCTGGTACGCTTGTGAGATCTTTAAATAGCATCCCACCTCTGCGCGTCGAGGCTCGCTCGTGTGTTTAGGTTTGGGCAGAGACAGCTGCTGATGGCTGAGAGAAAAATCGTTACATGCACTGGAGGTCAACAGAGAGTTCCGATTTCACAAACTTTTGCCAATTGCGGGGGAAGACAGTATCTCCGGTAAACTTCCAATCTACCAATGTAACCTAAATGCAATCTTACTGTAATTTCAAAAAATTCGCTCTAGAAGTTGGCCTACCTCTCTAGCAGAGACCTCAACCAGAACAGAAGAGCTCCGTTGAAGGAAATATGAAGCGAAACCTGTATTTCCTACTTCCAGACCGCATATCACACCCCCGGCTCCCTTCAGAATGACTGGACGGTGCTGTACGTTCCCATTCCGAACCGTCTGTACGTCATTGCCACGCCTGCCCCAGAAAAGCTTCGCTCACCCCAGGGACCTGTGGCCCACTTTCCAAGGAGCCCAAAACGCCGGTCCGAACCAAACTTCAGACTTCCTCTCATTCCGTCCTCTACATTGCCTGGGAAACTAACGGCATATGCAAACCTTGACTGAGCCATGCTTCAAGGAAAGGATGTCAATCCTTGTTTCCTAATGAAATTCTGTATTATAGAGTTGGGGGAAAAGCACTCTCCATTTCCCGCCACTGAAGTAAGATCTTGGGACTGAATCCTGATAACTGGCAAACTGGATTTAGTGGGATGAGATCTCCTGGACACAAACTCAAATCAATACTGGATGATGTTTAGGTGGTAGAGCAGCTCAGAGTGCCACGCACTCTCATGGTAATTTTGATGGCTAATTCGTATGAATTTGTATGATCTCATTTATATGTTTTCTTATGGCTCAATGACGGTTAGGTTTAGGGGTGGACATTCACGCTTCCATTTTTTTTTTCGTAAAAATTGTTCCTTTCTGTATGAATCACTTATATATTCATACAAAATCACCACATCATAAAAAAGTTACTTTTTTCATGAGATGGGGTTGGAACCATGGTCAGGCCTGTTTCGCTCCAAACGCAGCACGTTTATTTCGACACCCATATTAACCAAGAATTGGCTTGTTACCATGGTTTAGCTCTTGCTGGAAAATGTCGTAACTACAACACCTTGCTGAAGAGAGGTTTTTGCCAGGTATAGCATGCTTAAATAAGCAGAACATACAGTAAGATGCACTATAACACTATTTATAGACAATCTTTTACAAAATAGTTTACTATGAAGCTACATAAACCACTGAAGTAAACTACTTACCCAATTACTCACTGAGGACAGATAATTCGGGTTCCTTTCTATTTATTAGATTAATTATAAATTGTATGTATATGTGATCCACCTCCTCTCATGAATTAGGCTAGACTTCACAAAGATCAAGTTGATCATAAATCGCAATGGCCTACACCAGATAACCTTTTGTAATGTATGGTCATTATTAAAAGAAACATTTAATGCAGTAACCCCAAAAACACTTTATTCTCTGAATAAAGCCACAGTTTCATTATGTTGCAGATTCACCATGAGAGTACAATGCGAACCTGCTGTTATAGTTACGCCGTTGCTGCTCAAACACTACTTGTGCATGCGTGTGAAACAGCCTGTCCTAACAGAAGTAAAAAATAAATAAATAAAACATTTTGCATGCATAGCCAATACACATTCTCATAAGCCATCAATCAAAAGCAAAAATGAAATGACAATTTGCAATTTAAAGGAAAATTAGACCATTCTATCAACATCCTTACCAACTAAAACCACCTCATGTCTTCATCTATACATCTCTCTGAAGTAATCATTTAGATGAAAAGCTTCTAAAATTTATTAATTTTTATACCAAAGAGTTTAAACCGAAGACTTGACACATGAAAACTGTGTATAAGCTGAGTATAATAAATAACTGTACTAAAGACAAAATATACCTATCTCGTGATCTCAAACCAGGATCTTCAACTGAGCATACCCAGGAGATCCATACCTAGAAGAATATTTTAATTACATTAATTTCTAACTAACTAAATATGTGTTCGGCATTATACTATGTTAGTAAATGTTTTTAATCAAAGTTAATATAAAGAAAACACAAAATTTCACACTGAAGGTTCTTGGTTTGCTTAGTGTCTCTGTAAATATAAAAATTGAAAACCCCTGATATTTTCACTAAAGCACGTTCTTGTCAGCGTTTGTGTCCTCCTTGAAAAAGAATACCAACGCGAGTAAAATAAGATGGTCTGCACTGCAACCACACAGAGCAACAAAGATATTTCATAAAATTAAATAGCTAAACAAGTGTCCTTTACCCTACCTTGCAACCGCCAATCCATCTCAATCTTTCACTCAGGCACACGAGAGAAATTAGAGCTTCACTGGAGCAATGAATGAGTGATGAATGATGGAGCTCCGAGCTGATCAAGTCCTCAAAACGACTCGTGCACAAAGAACAAATTAGATGCTCTCAGGATGAAATCTTCCTCGATGTTACGCAAGCTGGCGAGATCAATCTTTGTATGTGATAAGATCACACACCGGCTCTCGTAAACGGTTGCGATAGATTTTGAGTAACAATGGAGATTAAAAAATAAAATAAATAAAATAAAAAAAAATACCGGCGGTAGATGCGAAATGCTCTCTGCGAGTGGAGGCGCGTGCTCCTGATCGCTCAGATTTCAAATGGACCTGAAAATGAGCGGTGATACATTCGGAAAGCACGGAGTATTGTCAGTCAAATTAAAACTAGGGTCTTCGGTCTCCATGTATTTTCCATTGGGAAAATCCCGTAAACAAATACGGATTCGTAGAAGCACAGCTCTCGTGCTTTGCTGAAAAGTCAGCTGATCATCCTAACGGCAAACATTTTCACATGTGTTCTAGGTTCACTGATATTCTCAGTACTCAATGCCAGATTAAAGGGGAAATGCACGATTCATAGTGGTTATTAAAAGCATTGAATGCATGCAACTGGGGGAAAAAAAACCGGAACGCAAGCGTGCAGAGATGATGCGGAGCATCACGATGAGCGCAGCGCCGCTACAACTTTGAGCACAAGTACTGATGCTACTGATGCAGTGTTTTTTTTCTCATAATAATAAAACATATACGTTTGGCTGTGTTTGAAGGGGGAAACATATGACGAAAATAAATTGTATGTGCACGAGCACTTTTGCGCATAACACTTACAAAAGCTGAGATTTGCATTGCAACAACTTTCTTTCCAATGCGGTTCACCTGCGCATGCATCATTTGGTTAATAGGTAACATCTCTTACCTTCCCCTATTACGTCTAAGGCACTGGCCCTCCTCTTCCCCCGTCTAGTTTCACTTCATGTACACGACAACACGGATACTTTTTCATTACTCTCTTTTTCCAACCCCCATTGAAACTTTTCCCAAAGATACCGGAAATCGTATGACAGGAAGTATGGTAATTGTAGTTTTCAGTTTAAAGAACCTCTGCCGGCTTGCATTGTCAGCATCAACAAAATTGACAACATTACCCATGAGGCGCTGCAGGGGAAACGAAACACTGCAACTCAGTTTTTTTTATGCATGCATCTAAATATTTAGTCTTTATTATTTGTATTGTTAAGAATTGTTCTAAAAAAAACGCTTCGCTACGCGATGCCTTAATATATCGGAATGAAACCGACGCGCAATATTTAAAAATTAAAGCTTAGCAACAAGAAGAAATCGAAATTGATTTTTTTTTCTTATACTTCAGCTGAAGTTTTGATCTGTATGTTCTACTTTTTAGGCTATGTAATAGAAAGACTTAGAAAGGAGGTAGAAATGAGCCTACTGAATGGTGCAACCATTTTAATGGTCAAAAGAATAGGCTATATAAATTTAAGGGATCTTGATGAATATCACTGTCTTACAGAGTAAAATATAACAACGAAATATCCCATTGAAAGTTTTTAGGCTGTGGCTGTAAAAAATATCCCAAAAACAGATTCATGTATTGGCAAACGTTTAATGCACTAACCTGGTATGCATCACATAACAAAGCATCTACTTCATTGGATATGTTACACATATTGCATACTCACAAAATGACTCACATTTAGTAATACTCACAACATTGTTTACAGAACCAAGTGAACTATCCATTTTGTCTGTGGATGTGGCATCCTTTTGTCTTACACATAACATGTATTAAACCATGAAGTAAATATATTTACATTTACATTTAGTCATTTTGCAGACGCTTTTATCCAAAGCGACTTACAATTGGATATATAACTATATAAAACTAAGCCTTTTATTCTAATTGTTTGGGAGAAGATTTTATGTGGAGTTTTCTATCCCAGTGGAAAATCAACCCTTTGAGAAAGCATCTAAGATTAATATAGTATAGTTTGTCTAAAAGCACAACACTACATATTTTAAAAAATTCCACAAATCTGTCGTTTTTATTACTTTAAAGAACACATGTCATAGAAAAATAGCAAGAGGCCTGTAAAAAATTGATTGGTTAAGGAAAATCTTCATTTTCATCTGCATGTGACTTAAATAGGTCATGTGCCTGCTAAATTCTGCAATGTCACACCAGTGACAGGACTTGTTAATTTTTCATCCTGTAATGTATAGTATGGTGAGTCAGTGAAAATTGTATAGCGAGATTAGATAACCTTAGTAGTTAAAGTGGTCAGATGGGTCAAAGGGAGGCTGAAACCACATGACTCCATAAGTGCTTCATTCAGTGTAATCATGTTGACTGTATGTCCAGACATGCCATTTTCGGGAGCTTGTGTTTACTTTTGAAAATCGTTTAAATGACAGCTGTAGTTTGCTAAGTGCCATTGTAGTTGTATAACATTAACAACAATGTAGTTGAAAACCACTTAAAATGCAAAGGTTCGATATTGGAACTGTGATGTCTGAAACCAAGTAGTATTGGATATCTGCTGACATCCCAAGGTTTTATTTAACACAGCATGGAGCTCACATTAAACTACACCAGAATGAAAAAAAAAAAAAAAAAGAAGAAGATAGGTTTATCATGTAAGTCTTGTCATTTAAAAGTGATTCCTGTTGGGAATTGATTGTAACAGAATACTGCCACACAGTGGAACTCTAGAGAAGTGCTAATAGAGGCTTTTTTGCATTTTATTATTTTTTTCTTTTCTGCTTTTGAACACCCATTTGTCTTGTGCAAATGTAAATTAGAAAAGTAAGTCAAAAGTATGATGTGTTTATGACAATGATACTATTTTTAGATACAGTAGGCCTACAATAAAAGAACAATTGTGGAACGTTAGAATCTGTTATAAAATAAAGTGTTGAAATAAATGTGGGGAAACCTGCTGTGCCATATCATTTATGTTTAAGGGAGCTTTCCTGATATAATTTCTTACAAATAAGATATTTAATTTACTTATGGAAAATGAAAAAGCAATAATTATGGAAGACCGCCATCATTTTTAATATTTCTGATTCAGTTCACTGGAATGTCAAACACCCACAATTGCTTATCTAGAGCCAAGTCAATAATAAGGTGAGGAATGAATTGACATATTTTGCATAACTTCATCTGGTAACGAAGACACATGAAGGTGTAATCTTTTTCGCAAAGTCATGCATAATAATTTTATAATTTAGTTACTCAACATAACAAATCAAAGTTCATCCTCAACAGCTGCCAACGCCTCCGGAGGCAATAGCAATAGTTTTAAATGATAATGAAAAACACGGTGTCATGCATATTGTTGACAAAAGGTGAAATGTAAGATACTCTGTTAATGTAGAACCTCTTTTAAAAGCACTACATATTCTGTTTCAATTATGTATCTCCTCCTGAGAAGGCTGAAGTTATATTTCAGAAAGTCAAAGACATCAAACCGACGCATAGAATGCAAACTTAACTCAACTATCCAAGAAGAAGGTGAGCACAACATCCATGAGTGAACCAACAAAACAGGAAGGGCAGAGGGTTGGCTTCTGGTGAAATGTTCTCAGCCAATCCTACTCCAGACTGCAAAAACGTTCAATGCAACTTCCGAAAAGAAGATCAGAACAATGGGGGTAGTGTTAACCTGATTTTATCCAGTAATAATCAACCATGGAAATGATCACATATTTTCCACTAGCTGATGTATTTTGTGCTATAGAGTCTTTTAGAAGCTGCATTTCTATTTGATAATCTATTATATTGGTACTGTAAAGTCATCCAGGGTACTAGTACTGCTCTGATAAAAGTGTGTGCACTTTGCTCGGATCTATGAAAACTGGGATCCGTGGAGACAAAAAGCTCTTTGATAATGTAGCATTTATTAGCATGTACATAATGTTAAACAAATGTTATCATGCATGATCACTCCATTTTCTCAGCAGAACTGTTTTACTAAGAGGGCTGTACACACTGGGTTGTGAGCGTTTTGAGCGTATTAAACTGGTAGTTTAATAAAATGAAATATATAATAACATTTACAAATAAAATAAATGTAAAATGAAATATTGATAGATTGATCAATTAAGTAATGCTTGTTGATCCCAGATGTGAAATTTAGTAATATACTGTTTGCAACCCTATATAATGTATCTGAGTGCCGAACAGTGTCATGGACTACATGTGGATTTGCTGAGGATCCTCCTCCATTCAGTTCTCTTAATAGCGCAGTAATAAGGCAGTAAGAGCATAACAAGAAACCGTAATGTGCTGGAATCTGTGTTTAGTGGACACCTTTTGGAGATCTCTATACCACACAGCATGTATGGTTACTGTAATAAGAGCAGCAACGTACTTAACATACAGGTGCATCTCAATAAATTAGAATGTCGTGAAAAGTTAATTTATTTCAGTAATTCAACTCAAATTGTGAAACTCGTGTATTAAATAAATTCAATGCACACAGACTGAAGTAGTTTAAGTCTTTGGTTCTTTTAATTGTGATGATTTTGGCTCACATTTAACAAAAACCCACCAATTCACTATCTCAACAAATTTGAATACTTCATAAGACCAATAAAAAAAAAAAACACTTTTAGTGAATTGTTGGCCTTCTGGAAAGTATGTTGATTTACTCTATATGTACTCAATACTTGGTAGGGGCTCCTTTTGCTTTAATTACTGCCTCACTTCGGCGTGGCATGAAGGTGATCAGTTTGTGGCACTGCTGAGGTGGTATGGAAGCCCAGGTTTCTTTGACAGTGGCCTTCAGCTCATCTGCATTTTTTAGTCTCTTGTTTCTCATTTTCCTCTTGACAATACCCCATAGATTCTCTCTGGGGTTCAGGTCTGGGGAGTTTGCTGGCCAGTCAAGCACACCAACACCATGGTCATTGAACCAGCTTTTGGTGCTTTTGGCAGTGTGGGCAGGTGCCAAATCCTGCTGGGAAATGAAATCAGCATCTTTAAAAAGCTGGTCAGCAGAAGGAAGCATGAAGTGCTCCAAAATTTCTTGGTAAACGGGTGCAGTAACTTTGGTTTTCAAACAACACAATGAACCAACACCAGCAGATAGCATTGCACCCCAAATCATCACAGACTGTGGAAACTTAACACTGGACTTCAAGCAACATGAGCTATGAGCTTCTCCACCCTTCCTCCAGACTCTAAGACCTTGGTTTCCAAATGAAATACAAAACTTGCTCTCATCTGAAAAGAGGACTTTGGACCACTGGGCAACAATCCAGTTCTTCTTCTCCTTAGCTCAGGTAAGACACCTCTGACGTTGTCTGTGGATCAGGAGTGGCTTAACAAGATGAATACGACAACTGTAGCCAAATTCCTTGACACGTCTGTGTGTGGTGGCTCTTGATGCCTTGACCCCAGCCTCAGTCCATTCCTTGTGAAGTTCACCCAAATTCTTGAATCGATTTTGCTTGACAATCCTCATAAGGCTGCGGTTCTTTCGGTTGGTTGTACATCTTTTTCTTCCACACTTTTTCCTTCCACTCAACTTTCTGTTAACATGCTTAATACAGCACTCTGTGAACAGCCAGCTTCTTTGGCAATGAATGTTTGTGGCTTACCCTCCTTGTGAAGGGTGTCAATGATTGTCTTCTGGACAACTGTCAGATCAGCAGTCTTCCCCATGATTGTGTAGCCTACTGAACCAAACTGAGAGACCATTTTGAAGGCTCAGGAAACCTTTGCAGGTGTTTTGAGTTGATTAGCTGATTGGCATGTCACCATATTCTAATTTGTTGAGATGGTGAATTGGTGGGTTTTTATTAAATTTGAGCCAAAATCATCACAATTAAAAGAACCAAAGACTTAAACTACTTCAGTCTGTGTGCATTGAATTGATTTAATACACGAGTTTCACAATTTGAGATGAATTACTGAAATAAATAAACTTTTCCAGGACATTCTAATTTATTGAGATGCACCTGTATATCCCTGATGTAGGACAATTCCTTGATGTAATGTAGCCTATGAATGCACTTACAGGTCTCTAAAACTGATATGAAACAGATTGATATGAGGGCAAAAATGCTCCATACTAAAGGTTTTTGTCTTATGGTGGGTTAAATACAACCCAGCGCTAGGTAAAATATGGACAAATCCAGAGACTGGGTTGTTGATCCAGCAGTTGTGTTAAATGTTTAACCCAACTTTCTGGGTAGTTTTATTTAGCTCAACTATTGTTTAAAAATGACTATATGGCTAACTTAAAACATTTCACCCAGTGCTGGGTTGTTTTTAACCCAGCATTTTTTTTAGAGTCTATATACAGTACGTCATAGTTTAGCAATAGCACACAAGCAAGAGTGCTATTTTTTTCCCGAATATCTTCGTGATTGCAAAATGTGATATTGATTTTACACCACAGTTCAATAAAGCTGTCACTGGAGTGGTACCTTTTCAAAAGGTACAACTTTGTACCTAGAGCCCATATTGCTATCTTAAAGGCACATATATTACCTAAAATGACCATATTAGTACCTGAACGGTGCAAAAATGCAACTTTTGAAAAGGTACCGCCAAGGGACAGCTTGGTACCTTTTTTCCTAAAATTTAATGTGTTAAATTTTAGACACAATACTGCCAGCCTATTTCGCTCAATGAAAATAGTTCCAAACAAAGCCGCAGCAGAAGGATTCAAGGATTCAGAGTGTTTATTGTCATGTGCACACAAGTTTCCCTGTAAAATGAAATTCTTTCTTTGCCGTCCACATTGAATGCCAAGACAAGTGCAAACTATGTAAAAACAGATATACACATACATAAAAACAAACATAATAAAAGTACAGCTATGTTGCAGAAGTATAAATACAGAATATGTATATAGAATAGACTATTTACATGTGCAAGTGTGCAATATTGACTTGTGCAAAACAATAGTAGGCTAACGTGTAGTAGGGTTGTCACGATACCATAAAAATGTCTTACGATACTATGTCAGCTGAAGTATCACGATACCAAGTAGTATCACGATACCATGCAGTATTGTTAATTTAAAATTCAATTCTACAAAATGAATCAAAATTTAATAAGTAAATAGATGTAAGTGAAAACAGACAATATTATTCTCCGAATACTTCATTAGTGTGAATGAATGACTGGCTATTGTTATCCATGAAATGATCTAAACAAAACTCATCTTAGCACTGCACAGAAGCTGCATGAAGTGACATTTAGATGTGGCATTTATACATTTAGACTGTATTTATATAATTGCATACATAATGTTAAGAGATTAGTTTTTAAGTACTAATTTCTGAATATAGAAATATGTTGAAAAATAGTGTAATATGCCTTCTTTTAGAAGGGAAACTTAAAAACGGCCAGCAGGTGGCAGAAGTTCGTGATTGAATCACTGAGTCATTCAAACGATTCTTTCAAAACGGCTGAATCCTTCAGGAGCGAATCAAATGACTGTTTTATGAATGGCTCAGTGAATCAGTGATTTGCCCAAACCAACGCGGATTTGGATTCGAACACAAACGAAACAAAAACAGCCCTCTTGCTCGTGTCTTATTGCCGAACTGTCGGGAGCATTTTTTTTGCTCGCGTATCTTGAAATTTCCGAGTTAGCAGCATGTATATTAAAACATAACATTATAAATGAATAAAAATATATATATAATGATTGATAAGAAACAAGTGTAAAGCCGCTATGCTGATGAATGGATTTTCATTCGTGATCGCAAAGATGCTTCCAGAAACGAACTATTACCTGTTCTAGAAGTGGTCAAAACTGCGAGAATACTTTCTTGTAAGATATTATGATGTTGAATAAGTGATGCTGCTGTTTTTTAAAATGACATGGTCTGAATCAGACCCTTTCATCTGATAAACTGCAGCATGAACAACGACGTGCAAGTGCGACTTGAAGCATCGGGGAACACTCAATACCATATAACGCGTATAGAGCTTGGCAAACTACATCACGCCGCGTCGGATTCCGCCATGTTTTAGGTAACGCTCAGGAGCACACAGCGTAAACAAATGCAAATCGCCACAGAAAGCCGACCGTTTTACATTCATATTTTTTGAAAAACATCTTACATAGGCTTAGGATAAAACGGACTAATATGTAAATCTCTTTAAATAATAATAAAAAAATCGCTCTGTTGTCTGAGAGGCTGCAAATATTCATTACTAATCAGTCTCCTTCACTACTACAGTGGTACTGATGTATGCTAACTGCTAAAACACTTACGACAATTGACCATGGTTTTACTATAGTAAACGTGAAGCGACCGGGTTTTTGGTGTATGTATTACCATTCTTATAACCACAATCTTATTAAATACCATGGATAAACTATGGTTAGAGTAGCAAAACCATGGCTAATTTTGTAAGGGGAGAATACACAACAGCTAGATCTCAAACAGTGGATCATTTTATATCATCATATTGCCCGGTAAAACTGCTCAGTGTTAAGAGTTAAGCCATTATAGAGGTAACATAACTTGAAGCTGCTTTGAAACGATGTGTATTGTGGATGCTATACAAATAAATACATTGTCTTGACCAAACCAAGTTGAAGATTCCTACTAGGATGCCGAACAACGATGCTAGCGATGAATGAATTAAGGAAACTTAATCCATACAAAAAGTCGCCGGGTATTAACGAGCTGCCGCAAATAATTTCCATACATGGTTTCCTTCTATTAGTGGTGTGAGGGCTTACAGTTTAATGCAAATCACTGTATCTATAATATATTAAATATACAGAGATGAATTATAAAGCCACATTTTATTTTAGATATTTACCATACCGATTTTCAGTTTAATTTTCATCTGAGTTTAGTAGTGAATGTAGACATATTTAATGTTTATGATTTAACTTAGATCGCGTTGTAATGATCCATTACCACAGCCTTTATCATCAATGTCTGCAGGTAAAACCTCTGCTTTTTCGGCTTTCTAACGCGGAGAAAGCACGTTTTTCACACCGGCTGTGCAAAGGGATATGACAATTGATGATACAGTAAGCCTTAACCACTGCAACGCGATCTTAAGTAGAATAATATAAACATTAAATAATATAAAACATCTACATTCACTACCGCTCAGTCTCCGCTGTAGCTCCCGTGACCTAAATTCCCAGAATGCATTGCCGCTGTGACGACACATTCCCAGACTCTATACACAGAGCACAGCAGAAAGACATTTGGCAATCAACTTGTAATGTTTCTGCTGGCATGCATGTTCAAATGAACGTTTTAAACAGTGTTCTTGCCGTGCATATGGACGGCACCGTATGGACGATACTACAGTTTAAAAAATGCAGTGGCACCGCGGGTATTTTTAAGCTTTAGTATCGCGATACTACCGTAGTACCGGTGTATCGTGCAACCCTAACGTGTAGTAACATTAACATGTCCACATGTAGCAGTAATATGTAGTAAAATTGTTGTGAATCAATGTTTTTGAATGAATTGAGTGAGCCCCCCCATCCCACACACAGAGATGTCCAAGGTCTATGAATAATGTGTTCTGTAGGTCAATTTCAGGCTTAAAACATTATTTGACCCAAAAATTCCTCACCATGAAATATCTCAAATCTATTCCAGATGCTGTATCCCCCCTTGCATCTGCTTCTCCTCGTGCTCCAAAGACCACAAAACACCACACAGATGACATTTTAATACATGGGGAAGGGAATTCTTTACATTCTTAGATTTTTATTTAGAGATTGGCCACATGATCTGTTCTTCGACACTTCTGTTATGACTGATTGAAATAAATGTTATTTAAATTATTTCTACTAATAAGCGAAAATAATATATTAAATAAAAGCTATAGAAGCTAAACAAATGCATCTTGGGCACCAAAGCTATAAATGAATCTTAATTATTGATATTATACGCTAGGGGGCGCTGGTTTATAATCTGAGTAATTTATTAAAGATATTACTGATCTGAACTGTCTGAGCCTCATACATCACGGGACACCTGAACCGTGTCTAATTTCCCTAGGGACTGATTCAAGTGTGTCTAAAAATAATGAAATAAATCTACATTAGCACTGTTAGGCCTACAATATTTCAAATGATTGCTTAGTTGATTGTGTGCTATAAAAATGACTGAACTAAGGTGGAACATTAAAAGCAAATTCACATGAAGGCATTTTTATGTATGCCTATTTCATGCATCTTTTCATTAAATTGTTTAGTGCCTCTTTTTTTTTCACTGGAGCACGAGCCTCCAGTAAAAATGGGCTTGTCTACGGGCTTGTCATTTTCTTTGATAATATTGCAGCAATTAAGTCATGTGCGTTTTCAATCAGCTGTTTATTATCAAAATAATATCATCAAATTAATTATATTTTATAATATTATCAAAATTAATTAGCCTGCATGGCTATTTGATCTCATCGGTCAAGGCTTTTGCGTTTGCGGTTCAGGTTGATTCATTTGGACTGTTCACTCTTGCACTGAATCATTAAATCGAAGTCGTTAAATCGAAATAGTTAAATCGGGATATTTTATCGACCACTGGGTGAGGTGACCTAAATGGTTACAAAAAAAATCTACATTTAGAGGACTAATATGTAATCAAATCCTCGGAAATCCATATTTAAATTGACAAATATTAATTAGCCTCCAAATATTTAAAACAGACCAAATGAACATCACAAAACATGAACCATGTAAATAAATGGCCACTGGTCACTATAAGCTTCAACTGTATATGGTAGAGAGCAGTGTATATGTCATATGGGGTTGAAACAACATGAGGGTTAGTAGCTAAATGATGACATCTTTATTTTATTCCTTCATGACAGCTGCTCATAAATTAGCCTTCTTTGCATAGTGCTGCAATAATGATTTTTAAATACTCAGTTAAATATTTCATTTACTTAAAACCCTCAAGCACAGGGCTAATAAAAAAAGACAGATATTTCATCAACCAGACAGCAGATATTGATGGAAAGGTATTTATCGGCAAGGGAACTGTGATTAGGAAGAACTGTTTGTTTGCTTGTTTGGGTCGTGAAGGAAACAGCTACTTCCTGAGACACACAAGTGAGAGAAAAAAGTGAAAGGGGTTGATTGAGGCCAGTCCCATAGCACATAAAAACTGGCTTTGACAAATGTCCCAAATGCTTTGGAATGATAACTTGGCTCCTGCTTCCCAAGAGGGACTGTCAAACGAAGATCTGATTAAGTATATCTCTTAGAAACAGATCACGCAATGTACCGTAGGGACAAGACTGCTGTAAAGTCTAAAATTAACCTTTTTCCTCATCTGCCAAAAATGACGGTCAAAATGAGAATTTACTGGCATAAAACTAAATTTTGAATTACTGTAACATTGTTCCAGTGATTAAATAATTTTGCATTACTTTCTGATTATTTTGCCCCAAAAGTTCAGTATGACTTAGCTAAACTTCTGACAACCTACAAACTACATCATAAACAAAGATATTTCAGACAACAAATACAAAAGACATGAGACATAAATAAAAAAAAGAGGGACAAATTAATAACATTCACAAGAGTCAGAATGCATAAACATTTCAATAACACTGAGTAAACAGATAAGAAGATATTAAATTAAACCAACAATAAGACTTACGGTCATTTGTTAGTCATTCCTTCTCTAACTTCAAGAATTTTAAACTTTGAAATAAAAAGCTTCGTAAGCATCATAATTTGATGAAAAACAACAGAAAAATTTGATAAAATATTTAATGAACATACTGTTTTATTTTTCATGTTCAAAGCATCAGAGATACATGGTATTAGGCTAATGTTATTTTGCTCTGTCTTGTAGTTCGTATACATTCCCGTTAATTAAACAACTACGTGCTGCTTATTCAACAATCTGGCACACAGACAGCAGTCTGAGTATATAACAGCCATTGATCCCTCTTAACGGTAATTATAATCACATATAGCCTATAAGCAATTGCTGATATCACTCTACTACGTAAATATGTCCTGATTAGTTATCATTTGGTGTCAGTTATCTTTATTAGAGAGTTTTTGGATACAGAACACACTGCCATCTGATGTTAACCCCAGATTAACCAGGTCATGACCAGAAGCTTCTCTGAGATGCTAAGAGTTAACTGTCGATTAAGAACACAACAATTCCATTTCCCCTACTGTTCGTGCCTACAGCTGTGACTGAGGGGAGAAAACGTGCCAGTTTTTTATGCTTTCCATTATCGACAGCCGTCTACTTCATATCACTTCCTCTGATTTACCTCTGATGTGCCTTTCCTGACATTCTCCTCACTCAGAATGCGATATGCAGTTGGGATGGAATGTGTAAAGGCATCCTGTTTTTCGAGCGGGACAAAGATGGCTGTTGGCGGCGCAGCAGACCTTGAGCTCAAGGGAGAGATGGACGCTGCCATTGTTTCAAATGTGAATATTGTTGGGGGCATAAACCTGATGAACTTGTCAAAGTAATTTAGTATTTGTGTGTTCAAAAGGATTATATCTCTGGTAAATGAAACTATGTTGAAGTAATATATATATATAGAAATGACAGTTCTGTATAGCCTAATCATTTACTCATCCTATCTGCAGTTAAGCATCATAAAAGTAGGCCTATCATTTGACACCATGATCGTCCGGTTCGTGAATGAATCATTCAGACTGGTTTTGTGAACAAATCAACTGATTCATTGAAAAAATTTGGCTCAAATGAATCGTTTGCAACTTACAGCAAATATCCACTTCCAGTCTGTTTGCCACATAAACCTTGGCTTCAGAAAACTTGAAATGCATAAAAGTGCACAAGTCAAAACATATATATTGTAATTTGGTGCTTGACTGTTCCAGTCAAGATTATTTTGAAACAAGTAGTCCAAATGCTGTTATAAGAGATTTATTATTATTATTCTTATTGGGTTCTTTTTGTTTTTATTTTCTTTTATTTTTTGTTGCAGACATGCTATCAAAATCCCAGAGTCCATCAAGTTCTTTTACCTGTGTTGCTCAATATTTGATAATTATTGAAAAAAAATCCACTCAAATGAATCGTTTGCTAGTTTTTCAGGAATTACAGTGAATAACTGTAATAATAACAGTCTTTATTATTTTGAAAAAAGTGGCCAGGAGAAACAACTAGCAAATGATTAAATGTTCCTTGCTCTCAAAATCTCAGAGGTTTTGGTTGTTCAGTATTTCATAATTAAAAGCAGTTTTATAAGGCTTTTCATACCAGTATAATGATGTAATGTTGACGTATATGTTTTTCCCCGGTATTTTGCTCATTGAAATTGCAGTTATCTCACCATCAGTCACTGCGGTCCATTCATGTGGCTGCATTTCTCACACATATTAAACACATTTAAATGAGCAGACATGCTGAGAAACCTTGAGGCAATAAAGGTTATGCATTTGCTTTAGGAATGTCTGGATTGGTATGATACGCATACAGTAGACATGCAATGTATTGCATGTTCAATAACAGAATAATGAAGCAATGCACGTTTTTAGTCCATTTTAAATGTACAATAGTCATAGACTAAAAGGAAGAATACAATTTGAGAATAAATAATCAGGATAAATGGCCTTATGTGCACTGTTGGCCTATCATGGCCTATCATCTATCATGACAGGAAGGTGGAAACCATCAAGACTTGTTGTTCTCACATTGTTATTGTCTACACTGTTTCTTTCCCATGCGCCTGCAAGCTTCCTGCCTAATTCACCTGCTCTACAAGAATCTATCTTTCACATCACAATAACATGCCAATGTGTTCAAACTAATCACTTTTCAACCATGTACACACCCTTTGAGCTTTCATGCCAAAGTGCTTTGTCAACCGAGGAATAGGCAGTGATCCAGGGCAATTATACAAACCTAAGTATGCAAGAGATGATGCCAACGATGTTTTAACATGAAGTGTAATTGTAGGCTATTGCTTTATTTTTGAACATAATCCAGTAATGTCCAATTCCTGCAGGTGACACAGAAACAAGACAACAGCAGGATCACAGACGGACGTACTTCAGAAGGAAACGAAATCCAGCAATAATACTTGTTATTTTGAGATGTATTTATTAGGATTCTTGTTAATAACAGCTTATAGATATCATCTAACATATTCAGAGTATGTGAAAATGAATACATTTATGGAATACACAAATTTCATTATAATGGTCTAAAACTTTGTTGTGAAACCATGTAGCTGATACAATACAGGAATCTTTCTCTACAGAATTCTTAATGGTTAAACATAATAATTAACAAAAAAATATATGTTTCTAATTACATACATATGATAGTACAACAGCCATAATCTTAAAGTGCATACTTATTGTGTGCTCTACACTGTTAGTGCTCTAAAATGTTCCAGTGCTATTCAATAAATTGGAAAGTACTCCAGCTTTTTTTGGCATGATTAAATCTATTGTCCGTCATAAGGTCATAACAACAGATTGCAACAACACAACTGTCTGCATCACTTATGAATACATATAATGCTAGGTAAAGCTGGATTGATATGAAAAACAAGGGCAAAGTGGTCATCCTTATGCTATATTTTCAGAAACATCTTATTATTATGCCAGCTTTGAGAGCATTTAGGTTACAATGAATCCAAATTGTTGCAGTTTGGGGCTCCAATTGCCGCAGTCCAAGATACCATCCTTTTTGGCATGACACTCAATTTGGAATTATTGTTTGTAAATGATTAACTACTCAAATATAGGTTATCTTTTGTCTCTCTTAAAACATAAATAGTCATTTTTAAAATTGATTTATTTTTACACTTTTTCTGTTTTGTTAAAATGGCTCCAATGGTGCCAATAAATTGTAGAAGTACTGCAGTTTCTAACTATCTGTGCTCTTCCAACCAACTTTCATTAGCACTTCACCTGTCTCTTTTTATCTCTAACCATTCAAACTTGGTGTTTTTTTGACTAGCTGTCAGGTAGCTCATAGCCACTTAGCTAACGTGTTGTTTGTACTACAGGACTGTCGCTAACACCTAACCCTCTTTTGTGCTATCCCAGTGGACAGGTCTGACTTGCCTTCAGCTCACAAATATCTCCTTCACGTTTCACAAGTCTTAAACGTGCGACAAAGGCTCCGTTTCCACCGCACAGGACTGTCCTGGAGGAACGCTGCTTCTAGATCGCAGTGTATGCATGTTTTGCTGCCCCTGGTTTCACAAGGGTCATTTTTTGTTCAAGGCTCGCACTCCCATCTCTCCTCCAGGTAAGGACTTCATCTGTAGCCAGGTTTACTGGCCTTGGATGCCTTTCCCAGGGCTCTGGCTCTAGCCCTTACCAGGTTCCTGTATAGTCAGATGGGTTTGTTGTAAGTAATGGTGTTAATGAGGACATAATCGCAGAATAAGGTGTGTAAACATGAATTTCGTGATTTGTGTAATGTGGCCTTACCTGAGGAAGGTTATGACGTCTGACCGAGCCCCAAGGGAGAAAGACTTCCCTAAAACCAGAACTCCTGGACTGGCATTTTCTGAGTTATTTAGGGCAGTCAGATGATCTGATTTGGGTTGTTCCTGTTTTTCAGGCACAGGTTCAGATGGGTGAACCAGCATGATGGCAGGATTTTCAGAGCTTGGAGAAATATGCGCAAAATTAGTCCAAAGAACATTCTTGGCATTAAATGCATCAAAATAACTGCACTGTCCTGGATGACTGCTATAATGGCTAATACATCTATTAAAAAGTC
Source organism: Acrossocheilus fasciatus (assembly GCA_036784905.1). NCBI lineage: Eukaryota > Metazoa > Chordata > Actinopteri > Cypriniformes > Cyprinidae > Acrossocheilus > Acrossocheilus fasciatus. Next base: position 25,251,188 of record CM071953.1, read on the forward strand.
AATACGTGTTGGGGAAGCTACTTCAAACTTGTAGCTAGAAGCTAATTACAATTTCAAGTTTGGATGAAAAATGATCAGTTGCTACATCCGTTACATCGTGTCTTTATGAACAGCATATAATGAAAGATTTGGTGATGCTACACAACTACTCTTTATGGGTACAGTTAAGCTACCCTTTAAAAAAAGTAGTTAGCTACACTATAAACAACTGACAAATAGCTAACTATATAGCTAACTATAACATGTTTGGCTGTGTTACATTGCTACTTGTTAAGAAAAACTAACTTTTTGAAAATGCTATTGAAAAAAATCTAGCAGCATTGTAGCTAGTTAAGGCCCGTTTACACCAATGAACAATATAATTGGAATCAATTTCAGAGTGACTTTTTTTTGGCCAATGAATGATAAAGACAGTGACGCTAAACCAGCTAAGACCAGTTAACAGTTGGTTTTAGCTGTTTTTCTCAGCAGTTAATAGGAAAGTAGTTCAGTTTTTGTTGCCAAATCAAAACTACAGTCTATTTGGTTGTCATAACAACAGATTGCAAAAACAAAACGGTTTCGTTTATGGATACGTAACAGTGGTTAATAGCTGATAATAGATAAGACTGCTTTAATGACTAAGCAGCCTGTCATAATGACAATTTTTTTTTTCTTGCGGTATCAAATAGCAGTCATGGCCTAAAAGCCATTAGCTAAAACTCTGACTCATTAGATGAAACTCTCTCCATCTTAGTAATTCTAATTCAGAAACATTTTCCTGTCGTATAGTGTGGATTCTCCAGCAGTGTTTGTCTGGTATCACCTCACGCCCTCATGATAACTCCACACGCCCTAATCGTGCACACCCTGGCATTAAAAATAGCCTTCTAAAGAAGAATGACTGCCACTTCCCACAAATTTGCGCATGGCTGTCATTTGATCGTTAAGGAGCAGATGAGAGACAAGGCTCACCTGTATTGACAGAATGCATTACATGTCCGATCTGCAGGACTGGAACAGAAGCAGCGGCCTGTAGCCCTGCGCCGGCGAGCCAACGGACTGCCCAATCCATACACCGTGGTCTTACTGTGGAAGAGAGAAGACAACCAGAAAGCATCCAGTCATTGATTAACTCATCAGAGAGGGAATCACAGGAATAAAGACAATGGGACTTTGTACTTTTTAAACTTTAAGCATGACAATTGCAACTGGTGCCAAAAGTATTCTAGATAAACAGCAATAAAATGCACAACATCTCAAAAGTGAATCTTTTTGAACTATAAAAACACTCTCATTGAAGTCACAAATGTGCACTGGTTTATTGAAACAGATTCACAGAATACTTCCTTAATGCTTCCTTTCAGCTTCTAAAGAGTCTTCGGCATTGGTTGAACTTCTGCTTTGGTTTACTTACATACGGTTTACGCAGGTTAGCCCATGCATGGGTGAACACTCACCTTGGTGTGTTCACCCAGATGATGTCCAGATGGCAGAAATAGTGGCATTCCGAATCCAGCTGGTTGTTGCAGGAGCAGCGTTTGCTCCTGACCTTATGGGTTGCAGACGGGTCACTCGGGTCAGTCTGGGGCACTAGAGGCAACCCCCAGCCTGCAGACAAGAGATATATTGCGGTCCATAAAACTTCCCGTAATTATTCTGGGCCAAAAAGCTCCAGCAGAGACTAAATGACTGAGTCTCAGAGAAATTATGAGCTCCGTACACCACATGTTATTATTATACTTTTATGATTTTGATTTATCACCTCAGTCTATTCCCACTTTCTTATGTAATGACAAACAAGGTCTCAGATGTTTTATCTTAACGAATAATGGGCAGCTGTAAAGTTCACAGCTATTCACACACATCTGTGCTGAGCTGTCAATTTTGGCTTTAATTGTCGACACTGAGGCGACAGATTAGTACAAAATGAATATGAACCCCTGACTGTGTTCACATATTGTCAGACAGATGTTTAAAATTATAAACAGTTATAGAACTGTATGAAGCTGAGTTTAAAGTGAGTTTAAATGTTAAACTATCAAAGTAAAATTACAAATGTTTCATCTCAACAAGCTTATGAATGAAGGCACAGTTAAAAAGGTATTTAAGATCTCAGTATATATATATATATATATATATATATATATATATATATATATATATATATATATATATATATAAATTATTAAAATATACAATAGATATTATATATAAAATATATTTACAGTAAATTACATATACAGTACATCGTTAAATATATAAAAAAAATAACACATAACACATGAAATACAGTAAATACCAGAAATATAACACACACAAATGTTTTACCTTCAAGAAGAGTTGTGCACAAGGTGAAAATGAAGATCAGAGTAGTTCTTGATTCCATGTTGCATGTATGTTTCAATAGAAAGAAATGCAGATGTTCACCTAAGCAGTCCCAATAGATCTTACTCAGCTGCAGGTGCTTGTCTAATGTAGAACTGCCCTGTTTGGCCACACTTATAGCTCGTGCTATGCACCACCCCCCACTAGGTTGGCTGTTGTGGGTGTTAGTTACACAACTCCAGCTTGTCTTCGCACTCTACAAATTCCAATTCTCTGCTACCCCCTCAACAAACGGGGTCACTGGATTGTTTGTGAGGAAGAGACCCAAGCTCCCGAACAATGATGATCAAGAGTGTAAAAAAAAACAAAAAAAAACTTTTTTCTTGCCTGGAACTTAACAATGTGGATCTAAATTGACTAATGGGACTGGGGGTGGGAAGAGGGTTGCTGTGGAGGGCCAGCAGGAAAAGAGGAGTCACAAGAGGATATCAGCAGATTTGCTGCTTTGCATGAATTCTCTTGCATGCACTTTGCAGGGAAAGACAGCGTCCCGTGGAAAGAAGGAACATTCTAGAGGGCATCTCCTGTCTATGAGGTCCAAGTGTGGGTGGACAGTGGGGAAAGAAGCTTCCGATGCCCTCTGGCCACTATTTGTTTCTGATTATACAAATTAGTCAGAGATATGAAAACGTAATTCAAAATTGATTTGATTATTTTGTGTTGCTACATACAGAGCCAGCATAAACCAGTTCATTTCCTTTAGATATTATTAAAGAGCTGTTGTGGTACTTTGATAAAACGTAACATTTATGCATCGTCTTGTATTAAATTGTGTCATAAATCGTTCACTTAATTCCGCCACTTATGATATTTATGATATTTCAATAATCTAAAATGCCTGATCTTTTAACGTTTCTGAAAATCTGAAAAGACAATTATAAATAACTAGAGTTATTTATAATAGATAACTAAAACCTAAAAAAAAAAATTGTAAAAAAGCATAAAAGTAAATGCAAAGTAGGCTAAATGTAAGGTTTCCTATCTTTTAATTATATTTTTATATAATATAAATAAAAATACTACGAATGTATATACTATACAGTATATTTACTAAAACTATTATTAAAGGTGCATATTAAAAAGCAAACACTAATAAAAAACAAAATGACAAAAATACACATTTTAACTCAAATTTAAATGAAAAAATAAAAAATAAATAAAATAAAAACAAGTTAAAAATCTTACCAAAACTGTAATAGTATCTCCATTTTACTAAAATCATAATAAAATTAAATAATGTAATTTGCATACAAAATAGAATACGCTGTAAGACAAAAACATAAATGCAGAGTAAATGAAGATTTTAATAAAACAAAACATAATGAATGGCAATAAATGTCGAGTGCCTCTGCACTGTCAAAGAAATCTGCTTTACAGGAACTGAAGCAATGTTCATTAGTGCATGAGCAAAGTTGGGTTTCCGTGATGGTTTGCCGTGACCTGTGCAAAGATAAGACACAGGGGCACAGCCTTGCAGGTATCGGGCTGAGTTTGCAAATACAGCCCCCTAGCGTGGGATGTGCACACAGTGTCCACAGCGGAGAGTCAGCAGCAGCCGCTGTGGGTCATGCAAATGCATCATAACATAATCTCATCACACACTTTGATTAGCATGTTTTATCAATTGCATTGTAAAACCCAAATGAGAGTTTGCTGAAGCACTTCTCTCATTGTAGCTGAGAAAAGTCCCTCATGCTGATAGGACTATTAATATGGAAATCTTATTGAATTACTAATCTGGACATACAGATTGCACACATCATCCCACACTGGAAAGATTTTATGCACTGCAAATATTTCAAATTGGGAAGAACAGGACACTTTAAATCAATTTTATAGTTGACAGTCTTAAATATGTTCTTGAAAACTTGGTTAAGTTTTTTTGCATCCAGTTCAAATTTTTTTGACTCTCTCTCTCTCTCTATATATATACATATACATATATCGTCTTGTGCTATTTATGAGCAAGAAATTAGTTTTAGCAGACATTTGCCAGAAAGTTTTCTTCTCAGCGCTGCCAAGTCCTATCTTCTGCAGATGGATGAAAGAATGTGTGACACTGTGGAGGAAGTCACTGCAGAGCGATAGAACACATTCCTCTGCATTCCACAGACAGAGGAAATGTGCTCATCCCTCCAAAATCCTATCATGTTCTTTCCGGTCTCTTCCTTCAGAGCATGTAGATCAGAGAGCTGCTCTGAGGAGGGGAGGGGAGTGCACTCTGATTAAAGACAGTTGTTACATTTTTAGCTTCTTTATCATTCTTGAAGAACAGTTAAAGGGGTAGTTCACCCAAAAATGAAAATTTGATGTTTATCTGCTTACCCCCAGAGCATATAAGATGTAGGTGACTTTGTTTCTTCGGTAGAACACAAACAAAGATTTTTAACTCAAACCGTTGCAGTCTGTCAGTCATATAATGTCAGTCAATGGGCTCCACGGCTTTGAGAGTCAAAAAAACATACACAGATAAAACCAAATTAAACCCTGTGGCTCGTGACGATACACTGAGGTCTTAAGATGCGAAACGATCGGTCTGTTCAAGAAACTGAACAGTATTTATATTGTTTTTTTTACCTCTGATACACCGCAATGTCCAACTTTCCTGAACGTGTCCACAACTGCTGGCGCGTGACGCATCTTCTTCTTCTTGCTTTACGGCTGATCGCAGACTCAAATGGACCATTGACACTCCTAATTAGCCCTTTTCACAACAATCGGAAATTACGTCAGCGCAGGGTAAAGTCAGTTCTGTTTCAGGTCTGCGCCTATTATATCAGAGGGCCCTTTTCTCAAATAATGCTTCTTACCTTTTCTGTTTTCCAAGTTGTTGTTATATGATCTATAAAGAAATATAATTTTACTTGTTTGTAACTCATATGGCCACTCAGACCGTTGACTCGTGAGATAATGTGCTTAACATAGCGCTGGATGGATCTATTCTCCATCTCCAGCAAAGTCCCTTTTTTAAATAGTCTTTGCTCTCCGGTACATTTGAGCGCATTATCTCAATTTACTCAGTCATTTCCCCTCGAATCACCACATCATGTTAAATTACTTCAAAATGGCAACATTTATGTCCAGATGCACATTTTTCCAAGAATACATTAAACAATTCTCAGTCCGGTTGAAGCATATTAAACTTAACACAAAAGCGTAATCCCGATAGAATAGGAACAAAGCCATGAATTATCAAATTAATATGTATTTCCCAGGGCACATTATACAACGTACTGTACATTTACTCCATCACATTAATGCAAAGGAGAGCAAGTATAAAATTCAACATTACTTTAATAATAATAATAGCGAAAAAAATCATGTGGAGAGTCATAGATACTTATGCACAGCCAGCACCAAACGGACAGAATGGCAAAGCTAACTGAACTGAACTGCCACCATTTAGAATTAAACAAATTTGTATTTGTGATGACCTGAGCTGACCTAACAGTTAATTGTGAAATGTTTGCGCTTTGCAGAGTACAGTACCGGCAGTTCAAGCATTTTCATAGGATCTAATTTGTAATAAAAGACTTTGATTCTCGAATTCATTCTTGTTCAGTACGCTGTTGTCACCGGAAAAACTTTTACACTGCGAGCGCCAATCCGGAAGCCAGAAACGCGGAAGTGTGAAAAAGGCTAATTGAGATTGAAGATAGAGTGTCAATGGTCCATTTGAGAGATAGGTGGCGGTAACGCACTTAAAAGTCTGCGATCTGCCGTAAATCAAGAAGACGACGACAACGCATCACGCGCCGGGTGTTGTGAACGCGCTCAGGACAGTTGCACATTGCGGTGTATCAGAGGTAAAAACCGATATAAATACTGTTCAGTTTCTTGAACAGACCGATTGTTTCGTGTCTTTAGACCTCAATGTATCGTCACGAGCCACAGGGTTTAATTTGGTTTTGTCTGTGTATGTTTTTTTGACTCTCACAGCCGTGGAGCCCATTGACTGACATGACAGACTGCAACTGTTTGAGTTAAAAACCTTTGTTTGTGTTCTACTGAAGAAACAAAGTCACCTACATCTTATATGCTCTGGGGGTGAGCAGATGAACATCAAATTTTCATTTTTGGGTGAACTACCCCTTTAACACAGAATATGATTTTTTTTATACAATAATCTTTAGCTCAAAGCTAGTAGGACTTGGGTGTTCAACGAATACTTGATTCTGACTGGTCAGTCGCAATATTATTGATTTGAAATTGTATAAAACATATTAACTAAAGCTTACGAGATTTCCCTCACAGTTGAGCTAGTTTCATATTTCTTTCAGTCTTTTTCTTCTCACATTATCAATTCCATCTCAAAACAATATTTCAGTTACATTTATTTACTTATAAGCAGCCATAATGTGCTTGACTGTACAATATTCAGGCACCGAGTAACAGAAAATGACTGCATATTAACCTTGATTTTTTAAATATTTGATGACTGTTTCAAGGTTTAAGGTTGGATTTATGTTTTTTTTAAATGCTAACCAAGGCTGCATTTATTTTATCAAAAATATAGTAAAACAGTAATATTGTGAACTATTATTACTATTTAAAAAAACACTTTTCTATTTTAATATATTTTAAAATGACTTTTATTCCTGTGATTCCAGCCATTACTCCAGTTTTTTCAGTGTCACATGATCCTTCAGAAATCATTCTAATATCCTTATAAGATGCTCAAAAAACATTTCTCATCACAATTGTAAAAGGCTGGCCTGCGTAATAGTTCTGTGGAAAATGTGATCATTTTCTTTGAAAAAAAAGAGAACATTGTTACAACAATGATAAAGTCTTTACTGTCAGTTACTGATCAGTTTTACTGCATCCTTGTTGAATAGAAGTATTAATTTCTTTCTTTCCGACTGACTGATCTCAATCTTACAAAATCCACTGTGCTCTACTAATGTGTGTAATGTTTAACCTGTTGTTTCAAACACTGCACAGTTAAAATACTTTATCCTTGTTACGATCACAGTAAACAGATTAAAAGACACTTAAAGCTTAGCGGGATTTATATAAATGATTAACTATTAAATATTTTATTTTCCCCGACTAAATATCTAATATCTAAATTAAAGAATGTCATATTTTACGTCATAGCTATTGATACCGCTTCACATGAAAAATTAAAAAAACATTTATTGATTGAAAAAATCAATTTGTACTTGAACTTCCTGTTCATTTACATTCATGCTACCACAGCAAATTAGTCTGAAAACAGCAGCCACTCACTCACAAACACACACAAGCACATGTTGTCCAGACTGTGGAGGGAGGTGTGGTATTAGCATTTAAATGCTGTTAGGGTGTCTCTGTCCCCTCCTCCCATAAACACCTTTATTTATCTTTAATTACAGTCCTTCTCATTCCTTCGACCTGTCCATGAACATTTAGTTTTGCTCCACACTTTTCATCCTCAACCTCCCTCCATCAATGAGACTGACTGACTCTTCTGAGCTTTACCTTCAAGTAGTTTCACTGTTTCCTGGTTATAAAGGATTGCAGCAGAATCTTGGACCCAGACCTGCACTGGATTCAGGCATAACAGGTTGATGTCATAATATACAATTTTACCATAAGTTATAAGGTAATTCATATACAAAATGCTATATTTTGATTACTTCAGCAAAAACAGTGTAGTTTTTCAATGATTTTTTATTTTTTTTTTAAAGTAAGAGTGTAATATACACACCTGCATAGCTTTGTGTTTATATCTTCCAGTGTTGTATAAAGACAATCCCAAGTGTCAGACTGTTGCAAAAACAGAGACTGAACATAAAATACATTGTTGTGGCGTGTATCACTTAATGGGATGGTTAATGTTTACACCTGATTGTATTCAAGAGAAAGTGATAACGATAAGGCAAATAAAGATACTGGTATGGCACTAACTGCACTGGGGCTGAACCGCATTCACATTTTAATCACCTGACCCATTTAACCTGTACATGTCCATTGATTAATGATTGTACTACTTACATTTTTGGTTTATGGCATGAGAATGATAATTACACAAAGCCTGATCCTGGTGGGATCATATAACTGAGCTCAATAGCATTCTTTCTGTTCCACTGAAGGAAACCAGACTGAAACCGAACATTGTCTGTTCTTATTCACACAGATCCTCAGTAAACGCTTATTTAGTAGTGTGAGCAACTGATTAAAAGTAATAATCTAATATAAGACAGTCTGCATAAAATTAGTCATGAATGATGAAACATTTCACATTACGTCTTTTGTCTTACTGTATGTTTATGCCGATAGCACAGCTTGTACACGAATCTTTTCAGAGAACAATTTGATGAAATGATAAAGTGGCTTCGAGGTCTGTGCAACGTTCTCCACAGCAAACACATCTGTCACACACAGCTGTGGAACTCTACATAGATAAAACAAAAAATATTACATCACCGAGTTCGAAAAGTCTCAAGAAGAATGAACTAAAAAAAAAAAAGAAAAAAGACACTTCTGAAATAGCCTTGGACAAACTGCTTTTAGGAAGTGAACAGATGATCTGCCACGTCTCAGACTCGAATGTTTTTCGCTTGGGAATAGAAATTCTTGCGGAAGCCCAGATATTTGACGCTACAGTGCTATCTTTTTCTCCCGGAAACTATAAAACCTGCTTGGAACAGGCCACGAATGTCTCCCACACAGCTCAGATAAGTCCACCTGCTCAGGTCCCTGTGGGAGAGCTAGAAAATGAGAATGAAAACGGCATGAATGAACAGACTGCACCATCTGCTGGTTGCAAAACACTGGACACCATCAGAAGCAGGTTTAGTAATTCCTGGTGTACCTTTATTGGTTCAGAAATGCAAAATGTCTGACAAATTTGGAGGGCATTTGATCCACCCAGAACTTCGGCTATTGACCGACTTCACTGAAAGCCTGTCCAGTTTCTTCATTTCAAGTCTTGAGGTCATAACTAAAAAACTAACTATTAACAAAAAGTGTAAAGAATAATAAAAATGACAATAGAAATCCCTTTGAAAACCAAAGTAAACAAAACATAGGCATTTTCATATTTTTACATGGCAATAAATATGGACCATAGACTTTCTATCTGTACAGAGACGATTTATCTAATCATTTAATCACTTGTATTATTATAAAAAATATGACTTCAGTGCAATTTCCCTGCAAGGCTCGCCGCCGAAACCTTTGTTTCTTGTCTATTCAACAGTCTCGTTTACTCCAACTTATAAAGAAAATCCTTTCGTTTCTTCAAATACCAGCTCAGTTGAAACAAACAAAAAAAAAAAAAATCTATATTCATAAAAAGAATTCACAGCCTTTTATCTTTGACACTTCAAGCAGTAAATCTGGACAGAAAAAGGCACACATCACTAGAATTTGCGCAATACTGGACAAGAGACGAAATATTGGAATTACTCTCGATTTAAGTTTTCATCTTGGTCATTTAGAAATGTATTCATACCCATTCTTAATGTTTTGCAAGTACAAGTTTTTTTTCTTTTTTACATATACATATTCAAATAGATATATTAAGATTGCAATGTCAATAAAGATACAGAAGGGACAGACGCAATCGATTTACAGAAATATTTTTTCCAAGAAAAAAAAAAAGTGCATCATATTACAATCTTGAATATTGCAGAACAAACATTTACCAAGTTACCAATAGTATTGAAAATTTTGTATATAAAAAATAAGCGCATTACAAAACAAAACAATAGTAGTATTAGCAGTAGAAAGCATTTCACCATTGTGCACAGAGGCTTTTAAGTGCTATCTGGATCACCTTCCTGGCTCTGAGGAGCACTGCCAGATCCTGAACATCCTTCTGAAAAAGAGCCGCGTCCCCTGAGTGGCGCCGCTACAGGCTTTTCCGTCTCACGCAGCTGTCTGGTTTCACGTGAGGAACTCGCTGCTTCCCCCTGCGAGATCCTCTCGGCTCCTTCATCGCTGTCTGCCGCTGCTTTCCTGGATGTTTCGGGACCGAAGGTGCGAGTCTTTGTGGCGGAACTCGAGTCGCCATATTGCTTTCTGACCTTTGCAGTTCGTTGCTCCCCTCCACCTTGTTGTGAAGGGGGGAGTTTGGGTAACGTCGAGCTTGTACTGGGACAAGACAGGTCAGACCGGCTGGCTCCCTCATCTTGGCTTTTTGTCCTGTTGTCCACCAGAGTTCTTTGCGGACTGGTGTCTGGAAGCGAGATCCATGGATAATCCCTCCTGGTGAGGGAAAAAGGGGAGTCCTCTTTGGGAGAGGTGGGCGAAGGGGTGGAAGATGACTGTCGTTCCAGTTTGGGGCGTGATCGGGGTCTGAGCTGCACCATTTGGATGCCCCCAATGGGAATCATGTGATAGGGCATGCGGGCTTGATCTTGGGAGTGTAAAGGTAGGTGGCTGAACATGCGGTCCACTGTCCGTGGCACCACAGGACTCGGAGGGAAAGACTCGCTTGGAGAGAAGCGTAGGGATGGGGAAAGCAGGCAGGGATCCGGGGGCATACGCTCCTGTAGAGTTGGTTGAGTACCAGGCTTGTCCTGTAGGGGGAGACATGGAATTGCAATCAAACTTGTATATTCCATTGTTTTTGTCTTTTGACAAGCAGTTTTACAATGACGTGCATTGTTAACATTTGTCTTTTTTCATAATAATTTCCTAGCCAGTAATTATTTTTAATGTAACTTTTTGTTTGTTTGTTTAAATATTTTCTCATTCATAATTAAAAAAAAAAAAAAAACGACAACATACAACAACAACATTCATTTATAATAAAACCCCACACAGGCTGACAGGAAAAATTTGCCTCAACCTAAATTCTTGTCAAAATTAAAAAAAAACACCCATAAATAAATAAAGACTCACTGCAGTTTCCAGCAGAATGAAAATTAATGGCAGTAAAACACCAAAAACTTTTCACACAATTTAAGCCCCCTGGGAAAGGGGCAGGTTATTATTTTCAAGCAGTTCCTTGCATAATACTATGTTATGACCTCAAAACACTTTTTACCATATGCATAATTTCTAAACTAATCACATAAACTGCTCCAGATGTATATCTTTTTAACAAAGTAAACTTCCTTGGTAGCTCAGCTGGTACAGCATTGAACTTAGAATGCATGAGTATGAGTCCCGTGAAACACAAAGACTTGTAAAAGTAAGCTAAAATGGCATAACTGCTCAATCAAATGCTATTTTACCCCAGGTTTGCCTTTGCCATGATACAACAACCAACATCATAAAATGTTGCCATAAAATTTTTTACTTTTAATCGCACGTTAGTCTTTGCTAGGCAGGGTTTAATCATTTAGGTGGTATGTTATTTTCAAATGTGACAACATTTGCCTTTCATTTCTGAACTGCTGCAATATGTACACCAACCAACATAATATAATGTTGCCACATTAATGTTCATCTCTTTTTTGTGCTATTAGCTCATTCACTGGACATTTTACTTTGAAATTGCCGAGAAGAAACGTAATATACTTTTGCAGAATTGTCATCACAGGCAGGGTTTTCCAATAAGCCTGTATTGAAAATGTTATTTAAATTGTATTGCGTTACCCACCTTTTGACCCTCATTAGCTGGTGTGCTAGGCTCCCAATGAAGCCCTGCGGGTGAGCTGTGCGGGCGATGCTGGGGCTTTAGGGGTGTATGAGAGGAGACAGCCCTTGCGCTCCTGTATCGCGCCGGGGATACAGGCCTCAGAGGTGAGAGAGGCCTGAGAGGGGAGAGGCCTCTGATGGGTGACGGGCCCCTCTCTGGAGAAGGAGAGAGATGACGGCTGGGTGAGGACAATTCAAGCCTTGGAGACAGGCTTCTAAGGGGAGAGCCTTCACTGCTAGGGGAGAAGGTCCTCGGGGAAACCTCCCAGCCCTTGCGGGAAAACGACGCCCTCTTGCTGCCTGGAGATGCAGCTCGTATGCCAGGCCACGGTCTGTGGGGTGAGGAGTATTCCTCTTTGGCTGTAGGGTCAGAGTGCTCAGTCTGTGAGCCTTGGCCACTTTCAGAGAGGTCACCTGTGGATTGACGAGTATCAGTGGAGCAGGCTGAAGATGGTTCATCGTGGGAAGAGAAGTCTTCTTCCTCATCCTCATCATCATCTGCTTCAGAATCTTCAACATCAGAGAACTGGTGCCCCTCCTGTTCTTCTGACTCACACACTCGCTCCTCACTGCCCCCTGTTGGACAGAAATGAATGCGTTCATAAATGTAACAAAGGAGTCAACACAAAACAAATAGATTCAACAGCAACACTTTACAATAAGGTTAATTAGTTAACATTAGGTAACTACATTAGTTAACATGAACTAAGATTGAACAATACTTCTACAGCATTTATTTATCTTAATGTTTTTATGCATTTTTCATAAATTGGACAGTGGAGAGACGACAGGAAAGCACTGGGAGCAGAGGGGGAGCGGGATTGGCAAAGGGCGTTGAGATGAGAATCAAACTCGGGTTGCCGTGAGTGCAGTTGCGCTGTATGCCGACACAATAACCATGGGCCTGTACCATGAAGCCGGATTAGCTGGCTAGCCAGGTAAGTTTCAGTTTAGTTTGCACCAATCCTGGGTTTTAGGTACCATGAAAGTGGCTTGGCTTTTAGCTGCATTCATTGCCATAGTAACTTACACTCCACAGCTAACCTGTTCCAGGGCAGGTTATGTTCTGAGTTAGAGATCTCAAACTGAAATTGGACCAATCAGATGAGAGCAAAGTGACATGTCTGACACACAAAAAAAAAAGTCACTCCCCCAGTTTATCTTGCTCCAAATTAAAGGTCACTAGTACTAAAAAACAAAAAAATGGTCTGGCTTTAATGATAATTACTTAGTTATTTTATATGATTTAGATAATTATGATTTATATTATTATTAATCCATTACACACAAGCAATTTTAGTTTAACAGTTATTCTAAATCATTTATTTTAAATGAATGTTAATATATACAGATTGTATGTAATATAAATAAGCTGTAGAATCAATAGATGGTGCTTTAAAAATGACTGCGTGACCTTACATGTTCGAGTCTCTATCGCTGTATATTTCCAATTATATAAACTAACTTAACAAGTTTCACTTGTGACTGCACTGATGAAGCAAGATTTTACTATAAGATTTTATTTGTCCTCTTTCATGAACAAGTACTTTTTTTCATTGTAAATGTATTTAAATTAATCATATTCTTAAATATGAAGAATCTCTTAACCTTCAACCAAGGCTCGTGATTGGCTGTTCGCCAGTGATGTCACACATTCATGTGCACATGCTCCACAAACTCAGGATCAAAGCCTGAGTTGACAAAGAAAGTTGATGACCAGCATCATGGTACCAACAAAGCCAGATTGGATGGTTTGGCTTTGTCAACTCAAAACTAATTCTGTAACTCTGAGTTTGTTCATCTACCATCATGGTACAGGCCCCACGAGGGCTATTGGTGCCGAGTGACTTAATGTTAATTTCAACATTTGCTAATGCATTATTAAAATCAAAAGTTATGCTTGTTAACATTAGTTAACGCACTGTGAATTAACATGAACTAACAGTGAACAACTGTATTTTCATTAACTAACATTAACAAAGATTAATAAATACTGTTATGAATGTATTGTTTGTTGTTCATTCATGTTAGTTAATACATTAACTAATGGAACCTTATTGTAAAGTGTTACCGATACAACTTGTACCGATACAAAAAAATTAACCAAAGAGGAGATCGGGGGCAGTTGTCACGCTTTTAAATCCAGTTAATATTTATAGGTGTAAACTCATTTTTGAAAGTCATTTTAGTACTACTGTTTTGGGGTTGATAAGAAGTCACTTATACTCACCAAAGCTGCATTTATTTGATCAAAATCATTCTAATATGCTTATTTGGTGCTCAAGAAACATTTACTATTACTATTAAATGTTGAAAAGAGTTATGCTGCTTAATATTTCTGTGCAAACTGTATTTTTTTCAGGATTTGATGAATGGAAAATATAATTTTTTGTAACATTAATTATAAATGTCTTTACCATTACTTTTGATCAATTTGAAACATCCTTGAAAAAAATAAAAATAAAATTAATACCAACCCCAGATTTTTGAACGGTAGTATATAATGTTTGAAAGGCATGTGGCAACTTGCCTCATCTTGACATTTATGAAAAATGTCCTTATCCTGAAAACCCAATTCAAACTTTGGTTAAAATTCTTCATTAGGTAGTTGATATTTGTCTGAATGTATACTAGATGTAGTTGTTTGATGAACGAGTGAACAATAAAACCACAACAAAAATCAGGAAAATACACATGTATCATTTTGACTCAAAGCTCTTGTGACAACTAGCCCCAGGCTCCTCTCATAAACTCTCATTAATCCCCCATGGAAAGCTATATATAACATTAAAATGCAAAAAAATGTGTTTTTGAGTTGTGCTTCATTCATCAGCTACATTTAAAATCACCTCCGTGAAGCACCCCATAAAAAGAAATAAAATCACCAAAACTATGCCATTCGTTTGTGCTACGTTTGTGCTTATTTGTGCCGCAAAAACGAACGTTTGTGCTGGTTTGGTGTTTGAGATATTAAACATTCTTTTACAAATTAGAACGATTAAGTTCACTGTAAAAAAAAAACAAAAAGAACAAGACAAAAAAAAACAAAACAAAAAAACAACGGTCTCACCACTTCAACTTTCTTGAAATTTAAGCTTAGTCAACTTGAAATATGAAGTTAGTGAAAATTTGGAGCTGATTAAACTTAAATTTTAAGGCAGCATGAACACTGTTTATTTTTTTTTTTAACTCTGCGGCCACGCTATATGTGGTGGAGAGTGAAGTTTTTGTTATATTTAAGAAGAGATCATGGTTACATTGTTTCTTTTAACAGCACAAATCGATCACAAACTAACGGCACCGGTTTGGAGGATTTGGACAGCATGGGGTGGAGAGTGACGTCACTGGCCTGGTTTGTATTTGTTTATTTCTGAGGACAGGAAATAGATACAATGTATGTTTGAATGGCACAAATCAAGCACAAACGAATGGCACCGTTTTGGAACGATTTAGATTGCATGGGGTGGAGAGTGACGCCGCTGTTCGTAAAAAGTTTATTTTCGTTATATAAAAGAAGCAGTCACAGTTACAGGGTTTCTTTTAACGGCACAAACCAGCACAAATGAATGACACCAGTTTTGTGTGATTTAGACGAACTGGGGTGGAGAGTGACGTCACAGCTCCCGAAAATATTTTGGCTATATCTAAGGAAGGAAAATAGATAGTGTTCGTTTTAACGGCACAAATCGAGCACAAACGAATGGCAGTTTTGGTGATTATTTCTTTTTATGGGGTGCCAACTTCACGGAGGTTTTAAAATCTAGTGAATGGAGTGTGGCTGAATGAAATATCCTTGTAGCTCTTAGATGCACTGAGAATGAGAAATGTCAAGAAAAAGTCGGAGAAGTAAGAGAGAGACCGACAGGGAGAAAGGCAATTTTCAGTTCTGGCTTTATATAAACATGGTAAACTGAAGGTCAGCCTTGCTTCTCTTTATGGCAAACTATTTTCATTGGCTTCTTTCAACTTTCAAGTCTGAAAGCACACCGCAAGGTTGACATCACTTTTGCACCAATGAAGCAAACAAGCTAAAAAAAAATATCTGGATATGGTGGAATATGTTCTAGAATTAGTCTGTAGCCCAAAGGGTGAAGCAATTTAAGGCTTTGAAATTTATACTGAAGTATACCACAAGCCATCTACATTTTCAATGTGTTAAGTATCATATGAATGTAACGTAACACACTAAACTACGCCTGAATGCAAGGAATCATTACCGAGAACTGTGGAAGATGGCTTAAATGATCAAACTGCAGTTACATATCGTCATTCACACCCCTAATGTCCATAAAACCACAAAAACTCTTTTTGGCAACCCTACCTGCTTCCTCAGACTCCAGCTCATCCACAGATGACTCTGACACACCCATCTCCAGGCATTTCTTGCCATGGGCCTTAGACTTCATGTGTTTGGTAAGGTTCCCTTTGAGGAAAGGGTATTCTCAATTACACAGAAAACAAAAAAAAATCACATCTTTTTGTGACAAGAACACAAACACGGAAGAACTGTGATGTAGCTGAATGGGATGGGTTTAAAAAAAAATATGCACCAACCTTTGGTTTTAAAGGCGAAGTTGCAGTGCTTACAGACGTAAGGACGGACGTCTGTATGAGTGCGAATGTGCTTTTTTAGCATGCTGGGCTTCTTGCAGCGAATCCCACATTCACCACACACATATTTTCCTCTTCCCCGACCCCGAACATATACATAGTCCTCATTTGACTTATACCTGAAAGAGAAGGAGAGGGAGAGGGAAAGAGAGAGAGAGAGAGAGAGAGAGAGGTTAATAAAAATAATAGATTCATTAAGATGAATAATATAAAGATAGAGTCTTCACTTTGGCAGGATCCTGATATAAATTTTCCAAAACACTGAATCCCTCATTAGAAGAGGTCTGGACTGCCACTATATATTTTCAGCACTTATCAGGCCACTGATGGTCTCAAGAAACCATGATTTGGCTCAAACTAGGTGTTTTTTTTTTGCTGGCAAGACAATTCCAATTGAGGACAGAGAGATAAAATTGGCCATATATAAAGATCTATTAACTCCATATCATGCGTCTACTGAAAGTCTCTCACAAAATACATGTTTACTCAAACAAACAATGTATTGCGAAAGAGATTTAGTTGCATTTAAATGACATTCCTTTATATTCTAAAACAATCAAGACTGTATAAAACAATGCTTTTAAAAGTAAACTTGACTAGAAAGAGTAGGATGAGAGAGAGAGAGAAAACAGAGAAAGACATGTTACATTGATGCAAAATACGCTAGATAACTAGTCCATAAGTAATTTGTGTTGAAGATTAACAATAATACATACATTCATTTTGTAATACTGTTGCAGTGCTTGTGTGGTTGCTAGGCTGAATTTTGTTGTATTAGACTATTCTTTTTAGCAGTCACATTAACCTAATCTAAGATGAGATAACTTAAATCCTCATTTCATATCTATATATTTATTTGGTATGAGCAGTCATGGAATAAACAGAAAACTGCAGAGCCAGTCAGTCAGTATTGCAAAATAAACCTCTTTAAAGACAATCAAAATGGTCCTAATTACCCTCTTGGGGTTAACAAACATACTTGATATATACTATAGCAATAAACATAAATCATTTTAAATAATACTTAAAAATTAAATATAAATATTAAATATAAAAAAAGAATAAATAAATAAAGCATATATTTTTTATTTTATTTTATAATAAGTATATAATTTATTATTATATTTTTAATAATTATTATATATTTAATGTTCACTGTTCAAAAGCTGGATGTGACAATCTTTGTCACAGGCTTATGAGGCAATGCTGCGAGTCCCACAGTCGGAGAGAATATATTAATGTATAATTGCATTATTGACTGCTAGAGTATGAATCCTGATCTGCTTTATGGCAGCTATGATAGCAGCAAGACGGGATGTGTTTTTATAGACAGCATATGCATTTTGAAAGCTGTCTGTAGGCTTTCATGAAAAGTGTAAAAATGGATGGGGTGGAGAGAAAACGACTTGCTAAACATCTGTTTCTAGGTAAAAAAACAAAAACAAAATACACACATCTAGTACACTCCATTTTGTAGGACCCAGCTTTCATTCAGGACACTGCAAATGCAATCAGAGGGATGACATTAAAGTCTTTTAATATACAAACACACCTGTCGACTATTTTTAGAAAGGTGTCTTTGAAAGGGGCCGATGCCTACAGAAAAACTGGCACCTTTGTCCTTCAGTAAGATAGTGTTCTGCTCATGAGGAAGAAAGCAAACTACAAATACAGTTATGAGAGGTGCAAAGACAAAAGGGTGCTGATGGATGTGAGAAGTTTTGGAGACAAAATGGAATGTGTGTGTGTGTGTGTGTGTGTGTGTGTGTGTGTGTGTGTGTGTGTGTGTGTGTGTATGTGTGTGAGACAGAGCGCAGAGACTGATGTGATTAGGGAGTGCGTGGGTGTGCAAGGCGGAAGAACCGTATGAGCGAAATAAAGGCAGCGAGAGAGACAAAGGAAGCAGGGATAAAAATGCAGGCTGTAGTGAGTTGTTGCCGCAGTTTAAGCACTCAGCCACATTGAGAGCCCCGCATAAGCAGATGGATTCAAGAGACCCAGCTAATGAATCCAAAGCTTTTGATGTTTACAGGTCAGCTTTCCTATCTCTCCTTTTTATTATCCATTCATCCATCAACTGCTGTCCTTTCATTTTTTTTATAATAAAAATTATATTCAGATCATTTACTACAAACTAGGGCTGCACAATTATGACAAATCATTGTTTCCCTTCATAATGTACTCATGAATATTAATGTTGTGTAGGATTTTGATTATCTACCAATGATTTGATTATTTAACCAATTAAACAAACAACAGTTAGTTATTGTTCCCAAGAAAAACTAACAAATGATTATCTCACTGTGAAGTTGTGCGGACATGAAATTCAATAGTTACTTTATTTCAAGGTGATTTTTAATCTTGATGTTTTTACTTGTCAACTGTGCTATGCAGATTTAGTTGGCACAACACTAATGAGCAGCAGACTTCAAAAATAAATCTGCAGAGCTACTGTCTAAGTTATCAGCACTCGCTCTACGCTCCATCCAAATTCATACCTTTGAGCAAGGAGTGAATTCTGCAGACAACTGAACAAGGCAGGATAAATGAAGTCCCTAATGGTTCGTAGTCTCACCTGTACTACCATGTCTTTGTCACTCACACAGCAAATAAACAGAAAACCTCAAGCTGAGCGGCAACTGTGCCGTAATTGGCACTTACAAAAATGCACTTCCATGGCAGGAAGATAATGAATAAATTGCACTATTAGTACTCTTTAACATGACTTCAAACTGAATATGCTATATAATTATTAGATAATACTATAGGTAAATGGGGTACAACATTTAACTAAAGTATTATCTAATAACTAAAAATAATTGCTAAAAAATAGCATCTGCTGGTTAGGTATGTTTTGAAGGATGGCAGCTGGTTTGAGCTGGTTAAATCTGGTCCTTTGTGGGTCATGAGCTGATTTATGCTGGTCCTAGCATAGGACCAGCACATGACCATCTTAAACCAGCTCATGACCAGCTAAGGAACAACTACGGACCAGCTTAAACCAGCTGTCCTGCTTCAAAATGGGATATATAACCAGCATATGCTGGTTTTTACAACAGGGTATATAGGGAAGGTCAACTATTTTTAAATAATGCATTTTCAGGGACAAGCTACTTATTCCAATAAGTAGCAGTATAGTATGACAAAAGGTTACATCGCTATTTTTACAATATTGTATTATTAGTAGCTTGTAGTATAGCTAACCATTTAAGCTTGACTGTATCTGAACTACTTTATCTTATCTTGACAAGCAACAGCTTAAAAAAAATAACAAGTAAGAATTTACTCACCCGCCCTCAAAAATGCAAATACGCGCTGTCTCGCTTTGCGTCGAAGTAGCGGGCACGTCATCAGCACTCTTCTCTTTATCACCTTGTTCATTTGGTGGTTCCTCTTTTACTTTGACGGGTGTGTTGGGCGGAGAAGCACGTACCTACACTCCAGACAGACAGGTTAATTCACCAACACTGTAGTAAATCTATACACAACACCACCACCAGCAGGCAGTTTATTTATTTTTTTATTAAACAATCTCTGCAATGTGTTGAAATGCAAAAATTACAGTGATGTTTACCTCTGACGCACTGGTCGTCTTGCTGTCTGTAGGAACCAGCTTGTCAGTGGTTGGTGGTGGAGCTGTAGCCATAGTGTATGTCTCAGCACTATGTTTCTGTTTGGAGCGCAGCAGGGACAGTAATATTTTGGTGGACAATCCAGGTATATTGGGGTTATGCATGCTAACACTCCACGAGGAATATACAGAAGTTGAATCTCTATGTGTAGAGGGGTTGGGCTTTGTGTAATTCAAGTAGCACCAGCTGACGGATGTTGTGGTATGCAAACTGGGGTATGACGGGTCCACAGTTCTCTCTGGACTTGTTACCCTTGGAGCATACCGATGTCCTGCCTCTTTCCTTCCCTCCTCCTTTAAGGTCTCAGATTTGTGTTGGGTTACGTCTTGCTTGCTTAACTTTTCAGGTTCTATTACTTCTCTTGGATCTTTGGTCCTCCCCGCTGTCTCCACTGTTAGCCTCTGCTTAATTTTTCCCTGACTCACCTCCTGAGATTTATTGTCACATTTGTTATCTTCCTTGTCACCCTCTTCTTTCTCCTCCTCCTCCTCTTTCACCCGTTTTTGATGCCGTTGTGCCTCTAAACTGAGTTCTAGACTACCTGCAGGTGACAGCATTCGCTTACTTCCTCCAGCACTGAGCTGCCCACAGCTGTCATCAGATGAAGCACCTGCTCCATGCTCGAGTGGGAGCGGCAAGGGAATATAGCTCTTGGGGCTAGGTGAGGGCAGCCTAAGGTAAGATCTCTGAAGCTTGTCTTCCTCCAGCTTACCCATGATTACCATAGCTGTGCAGCAGACTGGATGTTGTGTTGTGGCTAAAATTTGTGAGATGGTTGTATACATGGCACTAGCATAGGTAGGAATGTGAGTCTGTAAGCGCACAGGCACTACAAGAGACACCACTGGCATAAGCTGTTGAAGGCAAGGGGCAATCACGGGATGGGGGTTGTGGCGGACAACTAGCTGCTGTTGTGAATGACCGGGAGTATGCAAGGAGGAAGGAGATGACCTAGACTCACTGAAAAGAGGCCCTGAGGGGACCTGAATAGTCAGATCTCCTGGCATGGGACAGCAAACAGCCTGAGCAACATCACTTGATTGTAGTGGGAATAAAGTGGTGAGTGGCTGAAGGGGTAATCCCAGGCGCTCTACATATTCTATGGGTCTTGGATGTGGTGGAGGTGGCTCACTGTGTAGGAAGGCTTGCGGAAACATCTGGGTAGAAACGACTGCTGTTGTGACGGGAAGGAATCTAGAGAGCTGACTTGGGGAATAAAAATCAGGGTTTGCTTGCTGTAGGGGGAAAACTGCTGGTGGGAGTGAAAGAGGAGATTGGAAGAGCTGCAAGGTCTTCCCTATAGGCTCTGAGCTAATCCTTGAGGTCCTGCCTCCCATTCTATGCTCTGTGTATGTGAATGGAGGATGACCTAGGTAGGACTGGCAAACAGCTGAGATGCCAGGTTTAGTACATGGCTCCTCCTGATCAGGTTCACCAAGGGTTACGTGCTTCACCAAGAGACATTTCCTCCTCTCCTTCCAAGTAGCAGAAGCGCGCTCTTGAGAGAGGGAGCCATAGTCAAATGACTTACTTCTCGTTTCCTCTACATGTGCAGGGTGTGGAGGACTTGCAGTTGCCTGTTCAGAGGTTGAGCGGCGCATCTCTCTGTGAGAATGATGGTGCTGATGGAGACTTGATGGAACAGTCAGCATGTGAGAGCCTTGGGAGCTCCAAGTACCACTTTGCATCTCAGAGTCTGGCCTTCCGGATTCCTCAAAGGATGCAGATCGGCTGGAGGCATGGGAAACATTGCTCTCTTGGCTTGGGCTGTGTGGCAAGGATACTGACTCAAAGCTAGATTCTCCTGATGATTGGGCTGCCTCAGCCAAACGGAGACGCTTCTTCTTTGGGGGTAGCTTCTCTGCAGGGAGCTGAGCCAGACTTTGGCTACGCTGAGGCCACTGGAATTCCTCCACCTTCTCTGACTCTTTAGAGGTGTAAGTATTCGCTGGATGAGAGACCATCTCGGTATCTGGCTCCTCTGTAACCAGAATTTCTGGCACTTGAATGTTGGGTTGACGGATTAACCGGGATGTGGAGATTGGTTTTGGCTCCTGTGATGGCTCGTGTTCTGGCTCTGCTTCCTGACTTGCCATGGAGATGCTTTCCTGTTTTTCAAAGGATCTGGTATGCTGGATAACAGAAATTTCTTTCCAGGAACTCCTTTTTTCTACCTCACTTTGTGAAAGGCCATGAGGTGTGCCCTGATTATCAATACTGCCTAGCATTGATGGAGGCTGGGTGCTGAAAGACACTGCTGTTGGACCTGGACTGGGAGGGTCTTCTTCAAGACTTTCTTCTTTTTTTTTCCTCTTGCGCACAGCCATGGCCATTGCTTTGAACTTGTAGCTCATAATCTGTGGCTGATTCTCAATAAAAAAACTGCCTTCCTCACTTTGCAGACCGTGAGCAGATTTAGTCATACACGCTAGTCTGTGTGCAGTGTAAGAGTACTGCTTATTCAAGCGAGTCCCACAAATTTCACACTCATAAATGTGCAATTCCTTGTCTTGCTTCTTTCCCGATTCTACTTCTTTCAAAGTAGAAGGACCTGCATCCTCATTAATGAGGTCCACTCCAACTGGCACCTCAATAGCAGGTTGGCGTCGTAACATTCGTTGATGTGGCCCAATCCTCATTTCAGCTGCTATGGCCTGCTGATCATCAAAAGAATGACTTAGACGAAAGCCGTGTGAAGCTGTGTCTGAAGTATTATGAGAAGATGGCACTGATTGACTCCTATAAAGAAGAGCACTGGAGCTCTGACCAGTCAGTGTTTCTGTTTCAGCCAAGTATGAGCCAGGTAATTCACTTGCAAAACTACCAGGAATAAGTTGAACAGCGGAGCCACAAGAGCCTGGGGCATCCGCTTTTGGTTCAAAAACACAGGGTTCTTTGGGTGAAGAGAATTTTACAGACTCAATGCTACTTCTTCTAGAGAGTGAGGAACGTCTTGGTTTGACACTATCAATTTCACTTGTATCCACCACGGCTTCATTTATAGTAATTAGCTTAGTTATATGCTCAATGACTTGTGTCTTAGGAACAGTGAAAGGGATTGATTTTTCCTGTTGACCTGAAGATGATGATAATTGCAGTTGTTGATGTGAAATTCGTTGCTGTTGTCCTAGGCGTCCATATTTTCCTAGAATTATCTCAGCATACGTTTTAGCACTGGCATTTGGTGGGCTCACTTGAGAGAGCTCAGCACTCCCAGAACTGGAAAAATAGCCAGATTCTGTGCTCCCCTTGCTGCCGGGACCCAGTGAGGATCGGGTTTCATCTGAAGATGCTCTGGGAGCTCGCTTCCTCTCACTTAGCCTCATTGCTAACCTTTGCTTGACTGCCTGTGAATCCTCTGTTTGGGGACCCTCCTCTATAAATGACAATTCCACTTTACTGCTTTTTTTCAGAGTTGGCCTGCCCTGTGAGGTAGATGGTTGGTGTTGCCCCGTCTCATCCTCAGAACCTGAACTCTCTCCTTCCGTACCCTCCTCTTGCTCATCTCCCAAGGCTCCACCTTCCGGCCCGATGAAACTGGTCTCTTCACGACTTGAGGCGATGCCTGCTTTTATTCGATGTGCATGGGATTTGCGGTGTTTGTACAGGTTGCTTTTGGTCTTGAAGGAGAAGCCACATGGGACACATGGATAAGGTCTCTCTCCAGTGTGAGATCGGATGTGTTTTTGGAGGACGCTAGGCTTAGCACAAGGACGGCCGCAGTATGTGCACACATATTTCCCTGGTTTTTGGGGTTTACGTTCTCGTCTACATGGGGTGCCTTCCTGTAATTCCACATTGGGCAGAGACTGAGTTTGCTTAACATTATGAATTTGGGGAGATGGATTTCCCAGGGCAGAACAGCTGCCTCTTGAAGGACCAGGTACTTCTGAAAGCTGCCAAGATGACCCACCCACCTGTGACTGTTGCTGCTGCTTCTGCCTTTGGAGCATTTCAAAGCGTTTTGGCTGCCTGTGTTGAAGGCGGCCATGTGACCCATGGACAGATTGCGAGGTAGCTTGTTGCTGTAACTGAGGCAGCTGTGCTGCTAACAAAGACTCTGATGGCTGCTGTTGCCCACCAGACCGCTCCCCATCGGCCGACTGCTTTTCCTCCGCCTCCATAGGATGTGGGGAGGAGGCCTCAAGAACGCAATGGGAGTGCTGCTTTGAGCACCAATCCGATAAACATCATTGCATCTATACTCTTCCGATAGGAAAAAGTCTTTACGCTCGCTTTAGGGGGCTAATTGTATTATGCCATAATTAATATAAGATACCGGATGGTGTTTTAACTGAGAAAGGCATAATTAAACCGTGTCAGTATGCAGCCGCCATATATGTGAATGCTGGTTGTGTGTTAAAGGTCGCCTCTCCTGTTCACATATAGCCTTGGTGAAATTCATCTTTGTGTGTCTTTTGGGCTGATGCCTGGCAATGGGGCTTGACAAAGAATGTCTCGAGACGCTTTTGAGGCACTTTCTCTGCTGACATTGAATAATTCTTTAAGACCTATTTGTCTCCCATCTTCAGCTTTTCACATGTTAGAACTTCACTGGCCCTGCAGAGACATAGAAACATTAAACAAGTGGTTAGTGTTGGGTCAGCTATTCAAAAATGCAGCAACCAATTACTGCTTAGCTCATTTTAAATGATTTAAATCAATCAAATTAAAATATTAATTTGCAAGTCATATATTCCCATTCCTGATTCTAAACGGTTACAAAGAGAACTCCAGACAGATAATTATTTAAAACACTCTAAATGGTAAATGAGACATGCTACTTGTTTGCTTCATTTAATTGACCTATAGAATTTCTCTTTTAAAATTTCTTTTTAAAAGTTGTTCCTTGCACACACAAGTTGAGACTGAACATTTAACCTTAGCTTTGTAAAAAGGGTTGTGACAAGATATCATCCCTTCAGCAAAAACAAAAATGAAAGAAAGAAGAAACATAGCTTTGAAGCTGATTTGTCCATGTACATACATAATACAAAACACTATGCCAGGCCAGGAGTGCTAGGTACCATCTCTTTAGTGGATTTTCAAGACTATTACACAAAATGAACAATGTGGGTAAAACTTATTCCAGTTACACTTTACAATAAGGTTCATTAGTTAACATTAGTTAACTACTTTAACATGAACTAAGAAGGAACAATAGTTCTTTAGCATTTATTAATCTTAGTTAAATGTTAATTTCAGCATTGACTAATGCATCATTAAAATCAACAGTTGTGCTTGTTAAAAGTTAATGCACTCTGAATTAACATGAACTAACAATGAACAATTGTATTAACTAATATTAAGAAAAAAGAATAAATACTGTAATGTGTTGTTCATTGTTCGTTCATGTTAGTTAATACATTAGGAAATTCAATCAGGGACCACATTTTAGGCTTTATTTTGAGATGGACAAAAATTCCACAAACAGTTTGTATAGGGTAAACGTACCTATTAAGCTCACCAAAATCTATATTGAGACATTTTTAGTGCACAAGATATTGTTTCAGTACGAAAAGTTATGATAAAATAAAATATTAATCTCTCACACAAAAATGTTTAATTTTATTTAAAAAGACAAAAAACATTCCAATTAAGATATACATCATTAAATTTAAAGTCTGGCTGTGCTTAATGGGTACATTTTTGTACCCTTTAAGCACACCCCTGTTCCCATTAAGCTCACGCTTTATTAAAAAATCTTGTTTATTTTAAGGAATGCGTTTAAAGAATAATTGTAAATATATATATTTTTTGAAAGTACAAAGTCAATCACAAAAAAACAGAACACTAAAATCAAGCAACAAGGCATTCATGTTGATCAGTTATATATTCATAATGAAGTGTCATCTAAGCACATTGCAACATCTAGACTAGTCCACGTTCAGCTAGGGCTGGACGATATGGCCAAAATTGATATCACAATATATTTCTTAATTTCGGTTGATACGATATACAGGTGCATCTCAATAAATTAGAATGTCGTGGAAAAGTTAATTTATTTCAATAATTCAACTCAAATTGTGAAACTCATGTATTAAATCAATTCAGTGCACACAGACTGAAGTAGTTTAAATCTTTGTTCCTTTTAATTGTGATGATTTTGGCTCACATTTAACAAAAACCCACCAATTCACTATCTCAACAAATTAGAATATGGTGACATGCCAATCAGCTAATCAACTCAAAACACCTGCAAAGGTTTCCTGAGCCTTCAAAATGGTCTCTCAGTTTGGTTCACTAGGCTACACAATCATGGGGAAGACTGCTGATCTCAGTTGTCCAGAAGACAATCATTGACACCCTTCACAAGGAGGATAAGCTACAAACATTCATTGCCAAAGAAGCTGGCTGTTCACAGAGTGCTGTATCCAAGCATGTTAACAGAAAGTTGAGTGGAAGGAAAAAGTGTGGAAGAAAAAGATGCACAACCAACCGAGAGAACCGCAGCCTTATGAGGATTGTCAAGCAAAATCGATTCAAGAATTTGGGTGAACTTCACAAGGAATGGACTGAGGCTGGGGTCAAAGCATCAAGAGCCACCACACACAGACGTGTCAAGGAATTTGGCTACAGTTGTCGTATTCCTCTTGTTAAGCCACTCCTGATCCACAGACAACGTCAGAGGTGTCTTACCTGAGCTAAGGAGAAGAAGAACTGGACTGTTGCCCAGTGGTCCAAAGTCCTCTTTTCAGACGAGAGCCAGTTTTGTATTTCATTTGGAAACCAAGGTCCTAGAGTCTGGAGGAAGGGTGGAGAAGCTCATAGCCCAAGTTGCTTGAAGTCCACTGTTAAGTTTCCACAGTCTGTGATGATTTGGGGTGCAATGCTATCTGCTGGTGTTGGTCCATTGTGTTGTTTGAAAACCAAAGTTACTGCACCCGTTTACCAAGAAATTTTGAAGCACTTCATGCTTCCTTCTGCTGACCAGCTTTTTAAAGATGCTGATTTCATTTCCCAGCAGGATTTGGCACCTGCCCACACTGCCAAAAGCACCAAAAGCTGGTTCAATGACTGGCCAGCAAACTCACCAGACCTTAACCCCATCGAGAATCTATGGGGTATTGTCAAGAGGAAAATGAAAAACAAGAGACCAAAAATGCAGATGAGCTGAAGGCCAGTCAAAGAAACCTGGGCTTCCATACCACCTCAGCAGTGCCACAAACTGATCATCTTCATGCCACGTCGAATTGAGGCAATAATTAAAGCAAAAGGAGCCCCTACCAAGTATTGAGTACATGTAAATCAACATACTTTCCAGAAGGCAAAAAATTCACTAAAAATGTTTTTTTTTTTTAAATGAAGTACTCTAATTTGTTGAGATTGAATGAATTGGTGTGTTTTTGTTAAATGTGAGCCAAAATCGTCACAATTAAAAGAACCAAAGACTTAAACTACTTCAGTCTGTGTGCATTGAATTTATTTAATACACGAGTTTCACAATTTGAGTTGAATTACTGAAATAAATGAACTTTTCCACGACATTCTAATTTGAGATGCACCTGTAATTCCGATATTGATATGAACACTATTAAAAAAAGCCTCATAAAAACTGCCAAGAATGCCTACAACAGATGTCACATGATCCTTCAGAAATCATTCTAATATTCTGATTTGCTGCTCAAAAAACATTTATTATTATTGTTGAAAACAGCGGAGTAGAATCTGATTCTCTGCCAGTAGGAGGCGCTCTGAGGGCGGTAGAACTAACGGTTTTCCCGGTGATGGCTGTAATCCAAGCAGCTCCGCTCATGAACGCTACTTTATCAGATAAAATGAAAATGCCATCAAAACTATTCTGAAGACAGTATGTTCCCTTCAGAGATACATTCATATAAATCATCATCGCTTTTTGAAACGTGCAGTGCTCGTGTTTATTCAACGAAGGCAAACGCCACAAATAAAAGCAATCAATGTATGGGAAACACTGGTAATGTCGAAATACCAGAAATGTGTTTAAAAATCATATCACCGTTATTGAAAAAAATTATATCGTGATACATATTGATATTGAATTATTGTCCAGCCCTACGTTCAGCTAAGCAACACATTCAAAAATCAGATAAAACAAACCAATAAAACATTTCATTCATGGGGATGAACACAGAAACTAGCCTCATTATAAACCTCTTTTTAAATGGATGTCAACTTATCTATAGTCTCTTAAGGCTGGGATACACTACACGATTTTTGCCCTGATTTTCCACAGATTTACAGTCTGGAAAAGTTGATGCTAGCTCCCAAAGATCAGAGCCAGTCTGCAGATTTGAGTTGACAGCATCCATAGAAAATCACTTAACTTAAAGTGACAACCATCAGGTAATATTTAAAGTCTGTTTATGAAGTTTTTACATAGACGTTCAATGTGGAAGAGCTTAAAGAGAGCACACTGAGCTTAATTGGAGCAGAAACAATTTAATAAATTTCATGTAATATTTATTAAAATGACAGGATTTTGCTAAATAAATAGTCTAGGTCATGTATTAAGTTCATACATATTTTAATATGACCAACTATTATTAACAATATCTATGAAATTGTACTTTTTCTTATTGATGTCGCACTGAAGCTGTGTGATTTTCATAGTAGGCTAGTGCACCCTTTAAGCTCACCTTACAATAATATGAAATCTTTAAAAAAAAAAAAAAATTACAGTAGTGTAAAATCATAGACCAGCAACAAACTGTCAATTTATGATATTATGGATGTAAAAATACAAGCCAGTAATACCTGTTAAGTAATATATTAGCGTAGCACACAATCTTAAACAGCTAGTCAGCTAACTGTGTTCTGTAGCATCTGCGCTATGTTGCTAAAACTATATTTTGGATCTAATGTAATTATTTCCCACCTCCAAGTTCCAGGTTATAATATGCAAAAGTCTGAACATTAATCTCTTAATTTTACTATAAAGTAGTGAAACCTACCCAAAATAAAGGCTTAAACATCTTAAAAAAAAAAACAAACAAAAAAAAAAAAACGCACATTTAAGGAGCTCCTCTTTTGGTGAAAGTTTTCAGACATCTTTCAAAATGGTCGCCAGACAGTGTGAACACATGGAGACTCATATCTCAGAGTGCAATGATCTGATTGACTTGAAATTATAGGAGGTATGTAGAAACAAACACATCAGTTGGTTAAGACATCATGTAGGATAATGAATTATTTTTTATTTTTATAATCTGATGATCTCAAATATGGAAGTGTGCTTAATGGGTACGTGAGCTTAATAGGTATGTTTACCCTAGTTTATTTCTGAACATTTTGTAATTTTTCAACTCTCTAAGAAGAAAAGATTTGTCAGAAAAATGGTCATTCATTTTTTTGTGAATAAATTCAGGGTTCCAGGTTTCTGATTAAACTGGAAAAAAATATTCTTCTTAATATTTAAGACTTGTTCTCAACAACTTGTCTTTTTGTTGTTGTTATTCAGGGAAAATATCTAGAATTAACTTTAGCCCATAAATTAAGGCTAAATTTAACAACAAGAAAAATATACTTAATTCAATATAGGCTATACTCTCTGTAAACAAGTCTTACACAATTTTGCTTCCAGTAAATTCATATTAGGTATAATTTCACTGGAAAACAACAAAAATATTAGATTTTTGTGCAACTATTTACCGTTTCAGTGAGGTGCCTTACATATTTTCCATATGTTCACAAAAACTACCGCATCTTAGGTTTCATTACTTGGTGTTCACTGAGGGAAAAGCAGTGAGCAGAAAAAAAAAAAAAACTGCTCTCCTCTTGAAATAACTTGACAGATTCTTGACTGAGTTTGCTTTCTCAAACAGCTGCTCCTGGCTGAGTGATGCGCAACAATTTAATGAGCGTTCTCAGAGCAGAGGTAGGCTTTGGTTACACAGTGTTTTTATCATCAGCAAGCAATTATAGAAGATAACAATACTAAGACCTTTATCATTATTCATGATAAAATAGGTATATATTTGACTGCAAAAGGACTGAACCACAACTTTATAATGAATTCACCTGATTTGCACAGGGTTATTACTGCGAATGGGGTACACTTCATTATAGAATTACACCACTTGGTTGTTTGAATTTCTATGTGGATTTAGACAAACAGATGTAAACTAAAAGGGCAGAGAGAGACAAACGTAGATAGGAGACTTTATCATCACTTCATAACGCATGTCCGTTCATACATCAAAAATAAGTGTAAGACAGCTTAATGACCTCTGACACGGTATTGATGTGACTCTTAAACACAGCGATTTAGAGGGTTTCAGATGGGGAGAGCACTATGTGAATTATTCATAGCGGTCTGTGCGCAATGCACTGGACTGGGAGGCCCTCTATTACGACATTTTCAAGCAGATAGAAAATACTGAAAGGAAGTTTGCACATGCTCAAGCACATACACAGATCTCCAGTCATTCATATTCCATCTCTGTGATCACAAAGCAGCAGACCAAAAAAAAAAAAAAGACCAGATCAGACTTTTCATATTGTCATAATTTATCTAACTGGACAATTTGATTGGTTTACTAATGATGGCAACAATTGGCATTGAAAAGTGACCAAGTCAACAAGTCTTCGTGATTTCTGGCTCCATTTAATTTCTATCAAGAAATAAAGTATTTATTTGATATTTGCTTAATTATGTCTAAAATCTCACTCGAATTATAACGATGATACTGAAATTGCCCAACAGAGCGAGAGAGAGAGTGAAAGAGAACGAGGCTTTGGCATGAGAAAGAATGTGGAAGAGTAGGGTATGGACTGTGCGTAGGCAGCAGAAAAACAAATAATGCTGGACTATGAACAGTGGAGACCTAAATAAAAGAATACTACTTTTTGTCAGCCTTTCTGTAACAGACTCATGTAACATCAACAACAGTGAGAAAACGAAGCCAGGAAGAGGTCAAATGAAGGATGAACTAAATACACAAGGAGAATGTGACAAAACCTGATGCAAGATACTCTTTCTTCATTCTCTTGCTCCCTCTCTCAAACATATGGACCTACAGCTGGGACCTCCTCAAACTGACCGCTGTACTGACACTTCACAACACCATCCTACTTCTAATTTGTCATTTACATGCATGTTAAAAGTGAAAAAATAAAATAAAAATTAAATGTTTAAATATTTCAGCAATGATACGCATTATTTTCACCTTGTGTAAAATAATCCAATAGATTTACAGACTAGAATTTAATAGAAACACAAGGGTGACTTAATTTACCATTTAAATACACCTAGAAACCACCTAGTATATCCCTATAGCATTTCGGCATATAGCAATGCGCTAAAAGCATTGATAACTGCCCACAACAAAGTATGGTAATAATAGTTTAGAAAAGGTAAGCACCATCAACATTTACTTTATCTCTAGTTAATATTAATCTTGCCCAAATATTGAAAAGACACTGAAATTCAAGGAAAAAAAAAAAAACCCTGTAATTTAAGTTTGGCTTCACTTTCAAGATTTGCTGGCATGGTAATCCGATCTGGATCATGAACTAGTAAACCAGTCTTTGCATGTCGAAAGTCTCACATATTGTGAAGAAAACGTAAAATAAACATGCTTGAGTATATGAAATGATAAAACCATCAAGACTTTTCTTAGAATAGCCCACGGGTGCTTTTAGACAGTAGTGGAAAAACACGTTTTAAAGCTCTCCCATCTTGCTTTTTCTCTGTCTCCCACTGTCCTAGTGACAGCTCGGCAGATTTGATAACAGAAATGTCACCTTGTTCGTCGTATGTTAATTGCAACACCAAGAATGATATAAATATCTCCCGACTGGATCCGGTTGGCTCGTTTCTAGTGGTTTCCAGGTGAGCTGACCCTGCTGGTGTAGAACATGGGCTCTTTAATGGAGCTGAGAGTAGACTCGAGGACTCTAGAGGCCACGTGACGGCTTGTCAAGACTGTAGTAAATAAGGAGACCATCTTGATTCAAGGAGCTCATTTTGTCTAATGCTTGCATAATTACAAACAATACTTACAAAACCGATGGCAGTGCGCTGGCTTTTAAGCGATCAGAATAATCCAATCACGCTGTATATGAAGACAATAACTCATTGTCTCCATGTCAGGTCCATTAAAATGGTGTTTTTTATTATTAGTTGAGCAGAATGACGGATAAAGAGTTAGCGCTTCTCGTTCCAGCTCTTACTCTTGGCAACCTGGCTCCGGTTCCCATGGAGACAGGCCTACAGCTAGCCACGGCAGATGGAGGGTGAGCTGGAGGTCTAAATTTGTCCCCCAGCATCCTATCTGAGTGTAGTGGCACGCAGGCAAGAGGAAGTAGATAAACAGGCTGACCTCCGCACGCCAGTGGCAGCATCTCATGACCCCACGTGTCCCCTCGCTGAGACCTCAACATGTTCATCAAAGACAAACCGGAGGAGGCGGTGCCGCTGGCCCATGCCGCCAGAAGGCCCCTCCTGAATGTCACGCCGCAGGAGTCAGAGGCACACCTCACCACCCTGTCTGTACTGGCGCAAACATCAACGTTCAGTAAAGATCATGGGGGGAAAGACATCACGACCCCTCTGAACCGTGCTGGTTATCGTCCCTGTCCAACACCCTTTCCTTGCGACGAAATAATCACCGGCGACTTGTTTGACTAGAAAGATACGCTACACGCTTTGTTTACAGAGCAATAGGCAGCCAATGTGAAAATTATTTTCTTATGCAAATCAGTCAGTTACCACAAACTATTTATGTATAGTCGACCGTAAAAGCATAGAATTACATCTTGTGACTGTTTTCAGAACAAGGACCTCACATGGACGTCCACATGCCACACCCTGTTGCAGGCCTACAGTCTGTTGGCTCGATGAAGTTTGCATTTGTGTGGACACCACCAAAAAAAATGTTTGCTCTAAATCGGAACAAAAACATGAGCTTTCCAACTTTGTGTGAACATTCAGTCCAAAAGCAAAGCTGAATTTGGACAAAGGAGTACAACAAATGAATAGGCTTTAGGATTTAGGATAACAAAAAAAGTTATGCAGTACAAAGGAAAATAATAAATCAATCAAATCAAAACAAGAAAAAATTAGAGAGCTGCATTCAAACATTTAAGGTCAGTAAGATTTTTTAATTAAAACTTATTCTGCAAGGACGCATTAAATCGATCAAGTCCAAGTAAGACATTTACAGTGTAACAAAAGACTTCCATTTCAAATAAATGTTGTTCTTTTGAACTTCAAAGAATCCTGGGGATAACATTGATAAGAAATGTTTCTTCAGCACCAAATCAGCATATTGGAAGGATTTATGAAGGATCATGTGACACTAAAGCCTGGAGTAATGGCTGCTGAAAATTCAGCTTTGCCATCACATGAATAAATTACAATTTATAATATATATAGAAAAGAGTTATAATAATATTTCACAATTTTACTGTTTTTACCACAATTTTCTGATCAAATAAATGTGAAAATGAGACTGCGAAAACACGCACACACACAAAAAAAAAAAAAAAATTATATATATATATATATATCTTAAAAAGACTCCAAACTTTTGAATTTATAATCAAAATAAACAGGCATTATAAACTCGGGGCTACACTTAAATGAGCCTAATATCACCATGCATCACAAGACAGACCCCACTTGTAAAACACCACACATGCTGAATGACTCCATGAACTATTTGGTTTACCTCACAGATCTTCAGATGCTGGAAGACAGACTTGTTAACAGGGGAGTTCAAGAGGCTTTTTGTGTTTACTTTGATTAAGGAGCAACAAGGGCAAATCAGGTCAGCGGGTCTTCAGTTTCACCAGCCCAAGGTGCTTGTTTCTGAGCAGGTATGCATATCAGCAAAAAAGCACAAGCCATGCTGGATCACTTTATTTGTTCCGCCTCACCTTATTTAGAACAGACATTAATGGTTTTCAATTAATAGTTGTAATTATGTGCATATTTCTAACATTTCAAACTAAAAATAAGTTTTCCTGGTACTTTTAAGCTCCAAAATGCACCATAAAAGTATCATGTGGTCTAAGACTTGTACACTACTTTCTAGCTTTTCTGAAGTCATAGCTTTCTGTGAGGAACAGCCCAAAATGAATGTAGTTATTAACTAAAAGTCATTCATCTTCAGAGATCATGAGACCAGTATCCACTATACCAGTTTGATTGGATCATTCACAAATCAGACTGATATAGTTCAGTGACTTAAGTGAGTTGCAATTTATGTAAACTTATGCATTTTGGTCCATTCCTCAAACAAAACTACCGATTAGCTTCAGAAGATTTGAAATACAGTACACAAGCCATATGAATTGCTTTTATAATTCCTTTATGATGCTTTTCATCTTTTTTTAAAGTTCATTCTTCACAAATCAATCTTTTTTTATTCTACACAACTGTATGTAAGAAAGTCACACGAGTTTGGAACAACTGTGTAAATACTGGCAGTTTTCATCAGCGAAAAAGATTTAGAGGTTTAGATCATAAAAAAAAAAAAAAAAAAAAAAAAAATACTAGGTGACACATGCCTACTTCAAGCATACTGCTAAACACGGCCACTCAGGGCTTCCATAGTAACCCGAGACAAAGAATGAGAAAGATGAGCGGTGCGAGTTTCATTCATTTACATTCACAGAGGAACAAGTGGAACGGCTCAGTCTTCCAAGCCACCCACAACATCGTGCTCACGGGTCCGTCAATCACCTCACCCTTCGGCTTTCAGAGCACAGGGCTGATAGGAAAATTCCGCCCACATCAGGAAGTGAATCAAGCAGTGCTTCTAAAGGGGAGCGACAGTGAATCAGATGGCCCCCAGAACTCTAACAAGCGCACGGGCCGGCCCACACAGCCGCCGCGGAGCGCTCTGATATGATTAGTCATACTTGGGCTGCATTTCTGAGCTTTCTTTATTCCCTCGTTACTGCCACCTCTCAGGTCTCTCCTGGCTTTAACCTTCCAAAAACAAAGCAGCGTTAATGAGGAAGCCTCTCAGGGCTTTTCAGAAGTGCACTTTACCTGTACTCCACATCCTCTTCCTGATGGAGAGGTTCTCTAAGACATGGAAAATAAAGGCCTCGGACACTGCAAAGAGTTCAAGCTCATCAGATCTGACACGCTACCATACCGACTTAAGGAAACATGTTTTTTTTCGCCTAAAGAGTCTACAATCACACAGCCTCAGGTGGTTTCAACTCAACAGATTCTTAGAAAATGTTTAGTTAACAGGTTTTCTTGAAAATGTGTAGAACATGCAAGACAAACAAAGGAATGAGTCCGAGTCATTTATGACGAATTTCCCTGGATGCACAGAACTTGTGAAAACACTGCAAAATTCTTTAAATGTTCTTATTCAATATTTTATTTTCGGTAAAATATCTAAACATCATTTAAAAAAAATAAATAAATCATGATTTGTTCTCATTGCAGTTTGTTCCCACTATCAGTTAAATCAGTGCCACAAGTTAAAACGAGGTAATGAATTAGTACAACATGGACACAAATTAAATTGTGGGAGCCAATTAATTTGTGGCCAAGATAGCCATTTTTTCTTCATTTTTCGTATATGGTGGAGTGGAGCACCATATACACGTTTTTGCTGCATTGTGTAATATAATTAATTTTCCATAAATGTATTCATGTATTTTTATACAACACATACACATACACATACACATATACACATATATATACACATATATATATACATATATAAATATAAATTAATTAATTAATTTATACATGCATACACACACGCATATAAATATATATAGTTTTAAATATAAGCCACACTCATTTTTTATTTATACAAAAGAATAATAAAAAAAGAAAGATCTGACATCTAATTTAAATTAATGAAATAAAATGACAATAAACAAAATTTTTTTTATCATTTACTTTAATGGCGTTTCAAACCTGTTTATAAATGTTTCTTGAATGAGAGATATTTAACAGATTGTCCAAGTTGCTTATTTCCACACAATCAAAGTAGGAGCACAAAAGAAGGTCAAAAGGCTTTGGAGTAACATAAGCTTAAGTTTCAGAAATCATAGGATTTTCATTTTAGGGGAATTATGTCATTATTTCAAGGTACATAATTATGCCTTGAATTGACTTGAGAAGCAAAACTGCTAAGATGTTTAGATATCTTTACTGAAAAAGAAGACCCCCCCCCCTCCCCGAAAAAAAAAAAAAAAAAAAAGATTAAGGAAATGTTTTTGCAGTGCACACACATTCTGTCTTGTGTAATGTTACTCAGACACCACGCACTCAAAAAAATGCAGTGACATTAAACTTAAACGCACCGTTAACAAAAACAGTGAAATACTCACTCTGAAAGCTGATCTCCTTATGTCTAGTAATTCCAGTTAGCGTTCATTTTCCAAATAAAACAGAGCGTACGGTCAGATAGACGGGAGGTAGTGCCGTCCATTACCTGAGGAGTTCTGCCACCTCACACTGCTAAAGCATGAATGAAAGCCACCAAACGACACAGCGGATATGAATGTTTGTGTTTGAGTGGGTGTACTTCTGTGAAGTGAGTGAGGGGGAGGAGGGTGAGGAGGGGAGAAAGACAGAGAGAGATGGGAGGGGGAGAGTAAGAGTGAGAAAGACAAGG
This sequence comes from Acrossocheilus fasciatus, assembly GCA_036784905.1. Classification (NCBI taxonomy): domain Eukaryota; kingdom Metazoa; phylum Chordata; class Actinopteri; order Cypriniformes; family Cyprinidae; genus Acrossocheilus; species Acrossocheilus fasciatus. The sequence goes on from CM071953.1 coordinate 25,287,951, forward strand.
AGTAAGAAAGCGAGTGGGTGTGAGAGAGACATGGAGACACATGGCGGGAACGAGGTGGCGGAAAAGGGTGTGTGAATGAACACAGTTACAGTGATTGAATAACAGGCTTCTCCTCCATGCACAAGAACAACAAGGATTGATGACCATCTGACTAAGCCAGAATGCAGAATTGGTTATGTAGCTTATTACAGGGCCATGATCATCATGGACATTTACACTCTGACGTGAATCAGAAATTATCACTACAATTTTAACTTGTAGCAATTCATTTTCTTTTCATTATTTTTTAAAATTATTAAAAACAAAAATTAAATGTATTTTTAAGAATGTCATTTCTAAATATCGTTTTTTTTTCTTTTCTTTTTTTTTTTGGAAATTATTAAAAACAAAAATTAAATGTATTTTTAAGAATGTCATTTCTAAATATCGTTTTTTTTTTAATGTCTCTTGCTCAAGACTGCATTTGTTTGATTAAAAATACAGATGCAATATTGTGAATTATTAAAATTCAAATTATGTTTTCTATTTTAATATATTTGAAAATCAATTTAAATGTAATTTTAAGCAGTCATTACTCCAGTCTTCAATGTCACATGATTCTTCAGAAATCTGACTAATATGCAGATTTGGTGCTTAAGAAATATTTATGATGATCAATGTTGAAAACAGTTGTGCTGCTTTATTTTTGTGGAATTTTTTTTTGATGCACGGAAAGTTAAAAACAGAGTTGACTTTAAACAGAAATCATTGGTAACGTCATAAATGTCTTTGCTGTCACTTTTGACTGATTTAATGCAACCTTAAATGAACAGAATTAATTTATTTAAAAAAAAATGGTGTCTGTACTATTAGAAATGATTTTTAATAAAATACGTTGTAAATTGTTTTGTCTCAGTACATATGAATCAGTCTACTGAGAATTACAGAAGAACATCATGAGGAGATCATATGATGTCATTACACAAATAGGAATTTGTAAGCTTATGGTTAGTGAGTTACCATCATGTCAGCTCAGTTTGGCCTTTTTAACTTCCACAGTTCAATAAATAAGCACAGCTCCATATTTGGATGATAATATCATGATGAGCTAGTCCACTGGTTGGGTAGAGCTCTCTCAACTTTGAAAGCACATATGACTACTGTATTTGTGAACGTGCACAAGTAATCATCTGTCACACAATCTAAAGAATAAGAACTGATTATGAGTCAGAAAAGATGCTCTAAACCAGGGATGGGCAACTTCGGTCCTGGACAGCCGGTGTCTTGCAGAGTTTAGCTCCAACCCTAAATCAAACACACCTGCCTGTAACTTTCTAGTGATCTTGAAGACATTGATTAGCTTCTTCAGGGGTGTTTGATTAGGGTTGGACCTAAACTCTGCAGGACACCGGCCGTCCAGGACCGACGTTGCCCATCCCTGCTCTAAACCTTTGTTTAGTAGCTCCTAGATAATGAAACTAAGTAGGATTTAGAGAAAAGTTGAATTTGATATACTGTAAAATACTACTGACAGATAACTACCGGCCAGCTCTCATATATTTATTCTTTCAAAACAACAACACACACAATAATATCCACATGTGCACATGCCCGGATTTTTCACAACAGCTCCTGAGCATGAAAACAGGTCACAGTTATAGGAAATTCCTCCAGGGCTGCGGCTCACAAATGTTCCTGCTGCACAAACAGAGAGCTGTAATGGTGCATTGTGGGCCGATGAATCAACACACTCCAAATGGGGCTTTCCCAGTGAACGAATGACATGAGCACTAAGAATCCTGGGAGAATTGAACTGCCTACTCGTGACACCAACAGCACTGAAAACACTCTTTATTAAGGTGGTTTTAATTAACCAGTTTTCCTGATTCGTGATTGCGGATTCATGCCATCACATTCTATTACAAATGACCAACTAAAACACAGGTGACTTACAGAGGTGAAACAAAATGTAATAAGAAAGCATGAAAACGAGAAGCTTTGACTTATTGATAATCACCCTTTGTTTTCTACAGAAAATGACAAATTTCTGGATTAATAAACCAACTAAAAATAGCAAAAATTGTGGACTAAGTGCAAATAGCCTGCCTTGTTGGCAGAGACTATTTACACTAACTTTGCCCACCAATGTGTGATTGGGCTATTCAACACTACAAACTACACTAGTTTAAAAACAGATCCAGTTGTGTAGATGGTAAAGTGCATGGTGTTATCTTTTTGAAGTGATCGACCCGGGTTTGAATCTGCCTTTTGCCAAAAAAAATTTCTCCCTTTTCATATCAGAAAGGCAATTATTTTTTATAAAAAGGAAGGAAAATTTAGAAAAGTTGAAAATAAAGTATCAGGTAGGGTTAGCATAGATGTAGGGAGGGCTTATAATTGTCCCAAAACGGTGGCATCCATTTAATAAATGCAGATAATTGCCACTATTTGCAATAAGTAGTATAAATAGCAGAAAATCCTACTATTTTAAATATGCAGTCTGTAACTTTTGGTTCTCTAGCGGTTAATAAACAGAACTGTGTGCATCTTGAGGAAGAGCATTGTAGTGGGAGCTACTTCTCTCTGTTTATGTCTATGAAGGATCGCGCAGGTACTGGGCTACTCTGCAGTGGTACCTACCCGAACAAGTCTAAAATAGTCAGAATAAAAACACTTATAGGTGTACCGCAGTGATTCAGGACAAGCCAAAAACACGGCTTGGAAAATGGGTTCATGGTGTACTCGCTTATATAAATTTTCAAAAAAAAAAAAAAAAGTTACGGACTGCAACTTTAACAGTGTAAATAGAATCTATAGCTATTTGCACAGTGTAAATACCATATCGCTAAGAAAATACTGCTATTTTCACTACAGTGCAAACAGCAGCAGCCATATTTAAAATGCAGGGGCAAAATTTGTTGAATGTGTAGCTAATATGAAGTGTTTTTAATAAAATAAAGTAAAGTCAAATAAAATAAAATAAAATAAAAACAAGTGTCAAATATTTCTTTAATAGAAACATTTGACAAATACATTACATATTTATGACCCTGGACCACAAAAATATTCATAAAGGTCAAGTTCGTGAAATTGAGATTTACATAAATGAATAAATAAGCTTTCCATTTATGTATAGTTTGTTAGAATAGGACAATATTTGGTAGATATTCAACTATTTGAATAGTTGTAAAAAAAAAAAATCTAAATATTGAGAAAATCGCCTTTGAAGCTGTCCAAATGAAGTCCTTAGCAATGCATATTCCTAATCAAAAATTAAGTTGTGTTATATTTACGGTAGGAAATTTACTAAATATCTTCATGGAACACGATCTTTACATTAGATTTTTGCCATAAAAGAAACTAATTTCGACCCATACAATGCATTGTTGACTATTGCTATAAATATATCTGGTTTTGTGGTCCAGGGTCACATACACATAAAATGCTGCCATAAAAGGTCAAATTTGGCCCTTGGAATTAATTTAAGGAGACATAAATTTTGCTGTTAGAAATGTTAAAATAAAATAAATAATAAAAAAGTAAAATGAAATAAAATACAAGTCATATTTTATGGAAATTTCATGGACATAAATACATCATAATACAGTAATATGGTCCCTGGAACTGGCTTTCAGGAACATTATTAGCCCCAAAGATAAAAGTCAATTTCTTTCCACACATTTTTACAGCTTGGTTTTTCTACCTCATTTCTTACAATTTTAATCCACCTCCCCTCCCCCCCATTTCTTTCTTTCTTTCTCTTTCTCTCTCTGTCTGTTTTATCAATTATCCCAAATGATTGTGTGACCTTCAGCGTCATGTGGAGCAGGGCAGCGTGCCGGCCCTGGGGCCGTGCGTGTATTGTGTCTGTCTGAATGTGATCTTTGTGGCGATGGTCAGCCTATTTAAAGGAGGGGGGTCTGTGGCCAGGCATTGCCCATACTGTAGCCCTCTGGGAGGGGAACTCACATTTCCGTCATCTCTTTGTCTTCTGTTTTTCCAAGAAGAGATGGGACAACAGAGGCTCTGTAAATCTGATCAACAGGCCGAGTGCTGTACAACAATGGCATGACGGATTGTCTTGTTAGAGCGAGATCTCCATTGCCACAGCATACGAAGAGAGCTGGGCCGGTGTCCTTGGACCTTGTTAGACAATATAAGATAGGATATGAAATAAAATAAACTGCACTGAATTAGGACATAATCCAGATTACCAATGCCAGACAGAAAAGAAAATAACTCTTGAAATACCGTGATATCATAAAAGCTACTGAGATTACATAATAAAAGAAGGTTTAGAGTCGGTGTTGTTTCTACAAACTGGAACATCTCCAGGAAACGGTTCCAGCCTGAGGCTCCTCTCCGCTCAGGCATTTGTATAAGCATGACAGAGTGCGTAAGGACCACTACCTTACCAGGTGTGTTTATACCAGCTTGTACATCAATAATTCAGAGGAGTGGCATTGTGACACAAAGATTCCTCATAAAAGTTTCTACAAATTTCATCCCCCCTCAAGCCAGCCCTCATTCCCAGACTATTGTGGCACAAAGCTCAAGTTAAACTTTTCAGATTGGTCTCGAGGAAGCACGTTTGGTCATTTTACACCTGGTCATCCTGCCCTTGCCTAACCCAAAGTATGAGCAATAGCAATTACTTAGCAAGCACCACTACTAAGAGTGAGCTTTTTGTGGCTGCTGAAAGCCAGGTATTGCATTTCCTCCAGGTGGAATGACACGCATTAAGAAGCTTGCCATTAGTCTGTACCTCCAGGGTGACATCTCCACATGACTCCTGTTTGTTATTCTCATTTAGGCTCTTATGCAACTAATGTGTCTTCAGTTCTGTCAAATTCAGCTGCAGGCGCTAAAGCAACAGTTTAAACAGGTGGGGTCCTGAAAATTTAAGGAAGTCATTTATAGATTGCGGACATCATTTTCAGTTTTAACTAAACGTAGGGCCCTATGATTTCTGTGATGTGGAAAACATGGACGGAATTGCAGGATCCAGTCATAAAAATGAAGTTTACTGTATAATTCGGAATAAAGGAATTTGCCAAAAGTAGGTCAGTACACTTAAAACAAAACGTGATATAGACGACTGTGAATATTAAGCCACAAAAATACTTCACTTCATGAGCATTTTACCATTTCTTTTGAGTACAAATATGTTCATATCATATAGAAACAGAAACCTAAAAGGTGTTCAAGGCAACCCGTCAAAATAAATGTTTGGTTTAAATTGAAGAAACCGTGAAAGAAATAGTAATTAATGTAATGATAGTACTACTAACTGCTAATAAAGTTATTATTAAAACATTATCTTTACACGAATATTTACCAGAAAAATTATTTACCAGAATATATTTAGCAGAAGAAAAAAAAAAATTAAATTAAATAGACAGTATTTCTGGATTTAAAAAAAAAAAAAAAATCAGTTAATTAGATATGCTTTTGATTATTAATATTTAATGAAGCCATTAAAATGGAATCCAGAAAATTAATTAAAAGACAAAAGTTGGTAAAAAAAAAAAAAAATGAATATGAGGGCCACAAAAAAATAATTAATAAATTGCTGTTTAATTAAGTTTAATGATTTCTACTAATTAGACATGATTTCCGATTAATAAAATTGTATTTAACCATTAAAACAGAGTCTAGAAAAATTTAAACAAACAAAAAAAAAAAAAAAAAAAAAAAAAGTATTCCATAGGGCCCTATAAACTGTGCGTGTACAAAAATGTATTTAGCACTCTAAGACGGGACTGCCACTCAAATTCTACTGCCAAGTGAACATGGTCAACGTGTCAATTCGAAAGCTGAAGTTGCTCTTTAAAAAGAATCGAATCCATCTTTTAATCAATGTCATTAGAAGCACACAGATTTAGAGGGTTTTAAAAAAGGATTCTTGGACTGAAAATGCTGGCACTACGGCAAACTTTCCCAGCCTCCTCAGCTAAAGCCTCATTTCTATTAGTGTTCTCCTGCAGTGGGAGTGATGACGGCTTGTTTTTAGAGCGAGAGCGGTATAGGAGGCCTTTGTCTCCTCAACTGTCACCACCCAGCTTTTCTCCAGAGGGGAGATGGTTAAAGGTGGGGGATTGAAAGTCAAAAATAACCGATCCCCAACGATATAACACCCACACATGAAAAAGTGAATAACACACAGCCAATGACACTCCCTCACACCCCTGATGGCAAACAGAGATAGTAGTTTGGTTTGGAACAAGCATCCACAGTGCCCCTCGTTGTGGCCGTTATGTGGGTAATTCCACACTATTTTCTCTCATAACCTGTCAGGTTTATCTGTTATTAAGGTTGCATGGGTAATCTTGTAACTTCAACATAAGTTATACTTGCTAGACGGGCGATGTGATGCAACGTGTACGTATCAAACTTTACGAGGGACATTTATGTCATTTTGGCCCAATCCTGGACTGTAATTTAAATCAAATTAGTGGTCTTGGATTTGCAGACAGATGAAATGTATTTTTGCATCGCCGCCCACAAAATGAGGACCTATAAAAAGGGAAAAGGTAAAAATGGATCTGCTTGTGAAAATATTTGCACAGAGATTTCAAATGTCAGACTAAATACACAACAGGGTTTTGGGGTTCAAGAAAAGAACAAATCAACAAACTAGCAATTCCTCAATTTATTGGGGCTTATAGATACTTGGTGGGGCAAGACTCTGATTTCATGAAGTCCAAGTCTTCAAATCACCCCTACTTAGAACTAGGCTTGCAACTTTAGTAGCTCAACTATAGTATAGCTGCTTTTGTAGCTCAACTGACTAGAACTAGAAAGTCATTTCCCATGAATGTTTGGATGAGTCACTTTGGATTAAATCGGCCAAATGCATTCATGCAAACAGACACAAAATATACAGAATGTGTATGGCTGTAAATAAGTGGATAAATAAGTCATGATTTATTTGATCAAAAACACAGGAATTTTTTTTATTATTATTTGAATACATTTTAAAAGGTAATTTACAGTATATCTATGATGGCAAAGATGAATTTTCAGCAGTCATTTCTCCAGTCTTCAGTGTCACAAGATCTTTCAGAAATCATTCCAATATGCATTTCTAATTATTAATCAATGTTGAAAACATTGTTTGGGGGGGGGTGGGGGTAGGTATGATTTAAAACAAGGTTACAAAAAAGAAGTTGTATTAAATGCAGATAAATGCAGTTCATTGAACAACCACAGTTTCTAAAGTAAAATTATGCCGCAGTAACTAATAGAACCATTATTATCCATCATTAATAATTGAGCACCAATAATAAGTAATAACTGAGCAACAATTGAGCATATCTGAATGATTTCTGAAAAATCATGTGACATTGAAGACTGGAGTAATGACAGTGGAAAATTCAGCTTTGCATCACAGGAATAAGTTTAAAAAAAAAAAAAAAGTTATTTTAAATTGTAAATATATTATTTCACAACAATCATGTTATTCTATTTAAAAAAATAAATAAATAAATAAATAAATAAAAAAAAAAAAGCAGCATTTGTAAGACTTTCAAAAACAAAAATTATTCCAAACATCTGGTCTATGCACACAACACACACACACACACACACACACACACACAGATAGGGATGCTCATGGATATCCTCCCACCCTACTGGCCTAATGTGAATGAGATCCTGATGGACTGCTGCATGCAAGTCCTTTTTGTTTTATGATCGATCAGTAAGGCTGGTCTTTGGCTTGGATATGTGATCTGATTATGTCTGAACATAGTAATCCTGATTCTGTGTATAGTCCGCGTCGCACTAGAGCGCCAGTATCCCTCAGAATTCTCTTAACCGAGCCACAGTATACAGAAAGGCAGCCAAGATTCTCCCAAAGTCATGGGCTCAATGCCAAATTCAAAATACACATAAATCTAGACTGTTCAAACTCAGGTGGCACAACTCAATACTGCGGCTTGAAGCTTTCAGCAGAAGCATGAGTAGGAGTGAAGCTCTCCGGTGTTTTGCGTTGTGTAATACAGCACTTGTGCATCCTCCCCTATCATTTACATTACACTTATGCCTTTGGCAGACACTTCAGTGCATTCAAGATACATTTTATTGGTATGCGTGTCCCCTGGGAATTGGACACATGACCCCAGTGTTACTAGCACTACGCTCTACCAGTTCAGCTACAGGAACTACTGTTGGCATCTTTGGGTTACGTTATAGAGGTTTTGCTTGCATTTCCATTATGCGAGACAAGAAAAAGCTCTCTCTGTGAAAAACAAAAACATACTGGAGAGGACGGGAGAAAACAATGTTCAGAAAACAACCAAAGAACTGGGACGTCTGTGAAAGTAAAGGGGCAAAATGAGACATTCTGACAGAAATTTCCAGCTGTCATGGCAACAATCAGAATCTCAAGTTACTTAGCGGAAGAAAAATTAAAGGGAGCAACAAAGCCGAGAGAGAGAGAAATAAGCATGACATGTCATGGGAAGAGAACACAAGCGATAAAAATAGAAGGAGGAAGTCACACTTTTAGAAGCCGCCTACTCATTTCGAAGCCGACAAGTTTCACTCGTCACTGCGTGGGTGACAAGGCTCAAAGCACAGGGAAACCACAACACACACTCTTCTATACACTCCCCAGCAACAACTTGAACTTGCTGAGACATGACCGACAAGACCAGGAAGTGGTCACTGAGGCAGGAAGTGACATTGATGAAAGAGAGGGCATGAAGTCTGAAAGAACAAAACTGGTTCCACTTGCACTAGGTTACAAATTAGGGCATCTGAAGCAGCCCGCATCAACCAGCAACTGATTTTTTAATTGTGTAGATATTAGCTCCTTTCAAATGTGTCAGAAAATCTGCTCTTTTTCAAAGACATCAACCTGACCATGATCCAAGGGGGAATTTGTTGGTGTAAAAACAATGGAAGCATCAAAATAAGCAAGGCTGATTTCTAACTTGGCACAAGAACAGAGCTTCTCCAACCAAGTGTGAAGAAAAAAACCCAAACATAGCCAAGGTCACGAGAGACGAACTCACTTTTTTTGACAGCAACAAACACATTCGTGACAACAAACATTAAAACTCCATCATTTGCATGCATTGGCTCCGATGTATCAAGTGCACCAGACTGAGTCCAGCATTATGTGAGAGTAAATCACACAAACAAGACACAAAAAAAAATAAAAAAAAATAAAAAAATAAAAATGGGTCAAAGAAACGTTGAATGCAACTGATCTAAACCCACGGCTGGAACAGTATCCCTCTTGGTCCTTGAAAAACATAAAAATTACACCTTTGCACCTTATCTACCCCTACTGCGTGCATAGTTCCCTAAAAATACTAATATGCACCCTTTATGGGTAGAGAAAAGGTACAAAAGGATCCCTTTAAGGGTACTATCCCAGTGACAAGCTAAAAGGTGCTGACAGAGCATCAACCATTCAACTTTTAGAGTTAGTGTTCAGCTCAGAGCTGAGATTAGGGGTTGAGCAACATTCTTATCTGGTTAACCTACATGAGTTTATCTCTCTATATTTATAGTGGCTGATCCAAATAGCATCAGCTGATTTAATATCTATAAAGCATTAGACCAATACATTATAATAATAACTATACTGTATGTACACCACTGTTCAAACGTTTGGGGTCAGTAAGATTATTTTTTAAAGAAAATTAATACTTTGTTAAATAATTTATTATAATTATTTGAGCTTTCTATTCATTCTTGAGCACCAAATAAGCATATTAAAATTATTTCTAAAGAATCATTTGGCACTGTAATGATAACAAGACAAAACAAAAATTCATACATTTTTAATAAATTACATTTAAAAATATATTCGAATAGAAATTCTAGAAATATTACACAGTTTTACCGTTTTCCCAGTAATAAAAAAATACAGCCTTGATGAAACTTTTGAACAGTTGTGTATGTAATACAAATCAATGAGAAGAAAAAATAAATAAATAAAAAATTATGGAAATTAAAAATGTATTTCTCACAATATTTGCACTAAAACATAAATAAAATTTGAATGCACAAAATGCTAATTTATCATTAAGACTGCCAGTAGATTTGTAAGTGACATAATGTGGTCACATCAGTGGTCACTGACCAATACCTAAACCCTCAAAAGGACATTAATATGCATGGTTGTAAATTTAATATACGTATATCAGGCTAATGATACAATAATTTCTCTCTAATACCCCCGCTGAGAAGTAATTATACCACATACGAGCGTTAGTATTGGGTTATACAGTAGCACTGATGGAGACAGACATTTAATGAAACGGGCATTTAACTCAATCACATACTTTTCTCTATTTGCCTATTCTGTGCTTAAAGACTTTGTTTATCTTTCTAAATGTATGCCCAAAGGGTAAATACAGTGGGCTACATAAGATTACCAGTGCCGTTCAAGCATTTTTCAGCCAATCAGAGTGGATGTGACATAATCGTCCTCTGTTATTCATATGTACAGCAGTGGGGTCGCATACAGCTTGCTGCAATCACCTAGTAGTTGTCATTTTAGAAATTCAAGTCACTTTCAGCTTTCATAGAAGAATGAATCTATTTCATTTCGCCTGCACAGCTGTTTGCACAGCTCATATCACGCACAGCATATTTCCCGTAAGGCTCTCATTCCTAAAGGACCATCTCTGTGTTTGCGTTTATCAAACACACATAAACATAGCTTGCAAGAGAGCAGATATCTTCTCATCAAGTTCTCCTAATCAGCAGACATCTACAGTTGTGCACCATCTGCTCTCCATCTCGTCGAGCGCTGAGCTAAAGACACTGTAAATCACGCATGACAGTAATATTAGGGACAGTTCAACCAGTCGCACATTAAATTACAGTTGGCAGCCATCAGTGCAGTGCAGTGCAGCTCCAATGCAAAATCACCACAGTTTAGTCTTCGCAAATAAACTGCACATTCACGCCCAACAAATGACTGCCTGAAAGAAAAAGAAAGAGCAAGAGCCTCAGACATAAACAAGCTAAATGGAGAAGAGAAAAAATAAATAAATAAAAATAACCTCATCTGCCCATTGGAAACACTTAATTAGATTTCAATAAGGGCACAATGGTTGGAAGTCAGTGACTTGGTGGTAGTTTCTCTTATACAAATGGCCTGAACAAAATGAGGCTTAATTCACAGTTAGCTGTCGTTCAGAGACACATTAAGCCAGGGTAGGTTACTTTACGTTCTGTGGTTTATGTTCCTGGATGAGAGCCGTCCCGAGGACTCTCCCCTGACACCGGCGTCTATTTCTATCCTCTCTCGCTCAGGTCTCCTGGCTCGCTATTAGAGCTTGCAGAGGAACAGGGTTTTGACTGTGCCCGATCTCCACTGCAGGCCTCCGTGGGGAGTGTACAGCTGGCATACGAACACACACATGCAGACAAATATCATTTAAAAAGATATTTCTCAAGTAGGGGTCTGAAAAGCACCCCAGGGTTTAATGTCAAACAAACTCATTCAACACCAGAACCTAATACAGCATTTTGGAGGGAAAACATGATGAACAGACCATTTAAAACTTCTCCTGTAGGCAAATCAATCATTGTGGTAAAAGTGAGCTAATGTTTCATAGCTCAGATTAACTCTAGGTCATTATTCTAAAGAGGTGACAGCGATTTGCAGCGACAAAGCAACTGGAAGTCATTCATTTTAAATCAGAGTAGGAGATTCGAGATTTTGCTCATACAAAATATGTCTGTGACATATCTGCAAATATCTGCATATCTGAATATTTAATTGCGCATTTTTTACATTAATTCTATCGTTCAAACTTTTGGGGCTTTGTAATTAATTTTTTTTTTTTTTTTTAAAGAAAATGCATTTATTCACTTATGTTACCATTTAAAAATACAGTAAAAACTGTAAAATTATGAACTATTATAATAATAAAAAAATAATAATATTAAATATTAAAAACATTAAACAATTTAATAAATAATAATAAATATTAAACAAATTTTAATATATTTTAAAGCGTAATTTATTCCTGTGATGGCAAAATTTAATTTCAACAGGCATTACACACCAATATTTTGATTTGGTGTTCAAGATTTCTTCTCAATGATAAACCGTTGTGCTGCTTAATATTTTTGTGGAAACTGAAAGGATTTTGAGGACTTTTTTGATTGATAGAAAGTTCAAACAAACAGCAGTTATTTGAAATATAAATGTAAGTGCATAAAATGTTAATGCAAAGTCACTTTTGATCAATTTAATGCATTATTGCTAAATAAAAGTATTAATATAAATTTAAGTGAACAGTAGTGTACGACCTTTGCCTTCATCTAAAGCTCAGATAAAGTTATACTTTAAAAACCAATAATAACACTGTTAAATGCATTTAAGTTTTTTTTGTGCTTTATTTCATTTAAACCAAACAGCTTAACATGAAAATAACTTGTGGCTTGAATATAACAGTAACTTGATAGAGTGAGCTTTATTTAAAGGTGCAGAGACTGTATACCATTAGCAGTTGAGACATTGAAACTCATGTTATCTGCAATCTGATGCGGCTGGACATGGCGTACGTACAACAATAGTGACTTAGCACCTCCACCGAGGTGCGAACACACATTTATAGAAGTCTGTAGAGACCAAAGCACAGTTAACTGTTGTATACTACCTGGCAACAAACACACACAAGCTTAAACAGCTATCAAATATCTTAAAAAAAAATAATGGGGTGGCTAATGGTCATGAGGATGAATTAAAAAGAAGCTGGCGTGATGTGATATGGCAGTGCTAATGCTCTCTGGCATTAGTGAAGGATTCTTCTCAATTACAAACCCAACTGGCCCAGTTTTTCACCATCAACAACGCAGAAGTGTGTCAAGAGGAGCGAGCCAGGCTCGCTGGTGGTCTGGAATCAGGTCAGAATGGACTCCAGAGATGTGGTCACACACACACACCCAACAAGAAGCAACGTTATCTACCTTATGAGCGAGTGGATTTGTAGTCACACTGCTGCAGCAGAGGAATAGGAGTGGTTGGGGATCCCTTTCACGGGCTGAAGCAGAAACCCTGATCTACTGTACAAGCAATGCATTTTGAATGACTGCTGACAGGGCAACTTTAGCCTACATCTCCATACTATGCCACATGTGTCATTGAGAAGCTGAGGGTTGGCTCAAGTAATTGAGGCAGGGGTCACATGACTCTTGTCAGGGGAATTGGCACCACACTCCGGCAGCTGTCATCAACTCATAAAAATCTGTTGAAGGGAAATCTGAACTCGCTTCCACCGTGGCCCGTCGCTCCCAGCATCTCTCAAACAAAACCCCTAGGATCTCATCTTCCCTCTCACTTTGACTCGGAGCTTGTGGGGAGGAGGGCACATATTAGTGTCTCTGCTTGATAGCTCAGAGCTTCTGTTGTGTATTGATTTTGTTCGCTCTCATTTTTTTTTGATGTGTCAACCAATACCAACACATGCGGGAAAATGGGACTACTTCTTGAACACTGGGAACAAATGGGTGTAGAGAAGGAATATTCATATCATGAAAATCTACCTTCAACAAGTTTAGCTCAAATAGCTGGTTTAAGTGCTGTTGGTTAATGAAGTTCTACAGGATTCACTTTAAATGTACAGTTGGAACCAAATGCTGCAAGTAAGCAGATAAAAAAAAATTAAAAACTACACACCATCTATAGTTGAGTAACTTTATTCTACTACTAATATCGTACTTCTGTTTTGCCCCATTATTTTAGCTTTTTCCCCCCCATTAAGGATGCACAATATTTATGTAGCATATCAGTTATTGGTTGATATTCAATTTTTTATTACTATTATTATTTTTATCTGTCAATATATATATATATATATATAGGCCAATATTGGATCATTTTCTATATTTTTCCATGTAGATTAACTTTGCAGTCAGCTAACATTTATAGTTCATAACACCGTTAAATGTTATCTTCAGCAAATTTTAAAATGAATATCCATTGAATATCCTTTGATATTGTACATTATGTTGTGATGCCTTCAATCACTAGCAGAATTTAAAACAATTGGTATGAGGTTTTTTTTTGTTAAATTAGTGAAGAATTTGAATACAAGTTATCAGCCATAAATGTAAATAATTATTGGCTTATCAGTACCAGGCCAGAATTTAGAATTGTGCATCCAGTTTAAATCAAGAGGATCCTTGAATTAGTCCAAAATAATACAAAAATGGAAAAAAAAAAAAAAAAAAAAAAAAAAAAAAAAAAACTTAAGGTGTGGTCACATTTACTGTTCAGCAAATCAGCAAATTGTCATGTGCAAAATTCAGTTATTTTAATAGGAATCAATGCATTAAGGAATTCTGTTTGAGGACGAAAGATTTCCCCACAGATTTCACAACTGATCAAGTTAGTTAGAATAATTATTTCAATAGCCTACTTTCTCTCGCAGTTATATCATTGGGTAATTATACTGTGCATGAATTGCGGGCATCAGGGAGCTGCTATTATTCCTGGCATTTTGAATGCATGATCGCTTTTTAGTTTCACTTTCGAGATTCGTGATCGCACCTATGGAGCGGCAGCACTTACCACACATTTTACAAGATTAGATGTTTGTCAGTGGTGCTCAGGATCTGCAAATCATTCGCCATCATCCTCAGTCATCTCTCCCTTACTCTGTTTATTTGGCAAGTGAAATTTTATGTACTGCAATGTAGGCAACCGTTAGCAATCGTTATTTGTTTTCCGTGCCTCTTCCTCATGAGATATTGCTAACTGTATGTCATTTTATAATCTGAGTAACACAAAATGTGATAAATCTTACAAAACCATCAACCTTATCAATTACATACTGTAACTGAAATACTGTACTGTAAAAAAGAAAAAAAAAAAAAGAAAAAATGAGCTAAATATTGCCTACAGATAGTTAGCAATTATGAGCAATGTACAGCAAACTAAACAACTGTGACTGGGATGTATTACCCTTACTCATATTATCCTCTCCTAACAGTAATAACCATAAGACTTATTATCAGTCAGTTATGGGTGAGCCAGGCACATATAACGGTGACTTTGCGAGGCCGGTGCATATTGTGGCTGCTCCCTTTCGTGATGTGGCCATAGGCGAATAAATACAGGTGAATATAACCACGACGGGTCTCTAGGATGGCTCATTTAACGTTAACAGATCGCCAAGCAGGCGTACAGCAGTGACAGGCAGACACACATAACGGTGTCCTGTATGGAAAGATGTTACTCTAGCTGACAGTAATCCATTTTTCACCTGTACAAGTGAACGCTGAGCATCGGCAGCTAATGAGGTGCGTTAGAGTGACGTCACCGCCCCTCTTCGACTGATTGGCTGAGGAGGAACCGTCAATCAAGAACTAGTGGACCAATGATGAGGCTTTATCCCACCCTGATTTACATGAAACTAACCGCAAAAACATACAAAAAATAAAAATATGAGCAAAAAATATCTGAGAGCAGAAAAAAAAACAGAAATATAACTAAGGAAAACATGATTTTGTGTGCAAGTCAGATAATTTCGCATGAATATTTAAATTGTGCAATATGATTTTAAATGTGTTTAAAGTTTTGATTCATGCATATTATTTTTTAAAATGCGTTAATCATTTTTTGATTTGATTTTTTTGATCATTTTTATTTTTCGATCCGTGACCAATTGTTTGCTATTTTGAAAAATTTGCTTGTGCAACATATTCTTACTTGCGTTTTTAAATTTTGTTTTCACGCTTGTTATTTTTTAATCCGTGACTGCAATACTTTAGATGGGAATCTGATCCCATACATTATATTCTAAAAAAACTCTGTCTACAGTGGAAGAGGCAACCCAAGTTCAGACGAACATCAACAAATGTATTTTCTATCATTACAAAAGCAGCTCATGAAGGCAGGTTAAAAAGCTACGTTATCTCACCTTTCAATTCAGCACAAAAGTGAATTCACTTCATACGCAGGTAGCCTGCCAAAAACTTTTTTTTCACTGCCAAAACTCCATCATCCCTCACCTTTAGGCCAATGACGATGTCATTTAAGAGGACTGGATGAAATTCAAGTAAACCAGAAATGTCAAACAAGGGTAGCAGCAGCGCAATGTCCTAACAATAAACTATCAAGTGATAAATGACATATCGTGTTAATGAGTGTTTGTTAACCTGACCAGCCACAATGGTCAACAGCGTAACACCTCAAGATGTTTTGACGGATGCTTGACCTCTATTTTTAATGCATCACGCTAAATAATCTCACACTTGGTGATGCGTCACACCTAGTTAGAAGGAAGACGTGTAACAATTCGAGGGGTAACATCTCCAAATTTAACTTTGAGAGAATGCAGATTTGTATTCAGCAAGGCATACCTATTTTTCATACTGCAGAGACAAGGACAAAGGATAACAGCTGTAGGAGGATGTCAATGTTACGGCACCCCAGAGAGATTGTTCCAGCCGGCCCAAAATGAGTTTAATTGCAAAAATTAAATGCATTGAGTGCAAGCTTTTTTAGATCCTACAACATTCATGTATGATAAAACACCTGAGGTTTATGGTGCAGTCTTTATAGGTCCTTGGGTTGCTGACTTTGGCTTCATGCTGTCAACCAGATTTAATACCCGTCAAGCACTGAGCTCCAATAAAGACGCTTTACAATTTAAAACACTGCCTATTCTGTCTCTGATCTACCCGCTGCTTGAAGAGTAGTGATGTATATATGTATGTGCGTGTGTGTGCGCATGCATGCGCGTGTGTGTGTGTGGAGGAAGTGTAGATGAGGAAGGGCTCTGATCCACTGAGCTCACAGCCTGTCTTCATTATACTCTAAATGTGCTGTACAACGACATCCTGCTGTTATGGAGCCAAGAGTGACATAGTCACAGTATTCTGTCTGAACGCTGACATAATGCTTCATTAATCTTTCCTGATGATCCGCGGGCACATCTGAATGATTCTGATGGGGTCTAAATGGTACATGTGCACAAATATCAGTCATTTTAAAGGGATAGTTAAAAAAATTCTATGTTGTTCCAAATCTGTATGTTTTCTTTCTTCTGTGGAACATTTTGAGAAATATTTTGATATGCGTTCCATTTGGCAGGGTTCCTACGCAGTGTTCACTGCTCCCTACTCTCTGAGCATGGGATATTTGTTCAATTTCAGTTCACTTGACAAAATGCATTCATTCACAACACCCTGCAGTGTCACCACACAGACAAAACTTGATTTGCACATATCAGAGGATTTTAAAGTATAACAACAACGTCCGTAAATAAAAATAATATAAATGACATGACATGACATGCATGAGTATTTATATAAATATATTATTATTATTATTATTATTATTATTATTATTATTATTAAACTAATAAAAATTGTCATTTTTGAAAGTGCTCAAATATATGATAAAAGTATTTTTCTATGTTTAATGTGGAAATAAACAATTTGGCTATGTGTGTATTTTATCTTATTTAAATATAATCATGATGGTCGCACTGTAACACTGTAACAGCTGCATCTTGCACACATTATACCCACAAACAACCATGTACAAAACACACCTGGGACTAATTAAGGTCAGTGATAATAATGCTGGAACTAAACTGACTTCCTGTTGACTTCCAATGTACAGTATAGACAAAAATACAATGGCAGTCAATGGGAACCAAAACTGTTTGGTTAACAACATTCTTCAAAACATCTTTTTTGTGTGTGTTTAGGTTTCATACATGTTTGGAATAACATAAGGGTGAGTAAATTATGTCTGATTATTGATTTTCATCTTTGGGTGAACTATACCTGAGATGACACATAATGACTGGCTAGTATGTTTTCCTTTGTTCCCTATGCTGTTCTCAGGGCCCTGCAAATGAAACGTGTACATTCCATTCTGATTGGAACTCGCATAAGGTGGCAGAATAGAATGCAATTTTGGCGTTTTATATTTGTTTCGTGTTGTTTTGACTGCACTGACTTTCAAAAATCTCCTCACTCTACAGAAGGAAGAAAGTCATACAGGTTTGGAATGACAAAAGGTGAGTAAATGACGACGCAATTTTCATTTTTGGGTGAACTAGGTATCCCTTTAAGGATGTGTGAAAAGCAAAAATGAGTGCGAACCAAAAATAGCAACTTGGAATGATGCTTTAACCATTTACATTCCTGGAAAACCTCAGATGCAACTTCAAAACTGCTTCAAACTTGCTAATGATTGTGATCTTTTGTATAACCCCTGAAAGCTCAGTCATTTTTAACATCATAATATTTTCTGAGAAAAGTGAGAGAACCAATATAGGGAATCTAAACCACAATATCTGATATCCCAGGGCCTTTATCTCTGGATCCCACCCAATGACCTCAGCAGCTCTAAGCAAGAAATGAAGAGACAAAGAAAAGACATTCTCGCTCTCCCTCTCTCCCTCTCAAACTCTTCTACTTGTGAATTGCCACAGAATGGGAACAGGCCAAGGCCTTCAACTCCAGCACTGCACTCAGAAATCAATATACAGTGTGTATTGAGTTTGGAGAGCACACAGAGGAAGCAGAGATCAAGACTGTTTTATCGAGCACACCAATCTTGGGCTCCAGCCAGAATCTTTTTATTTCAAGGAACTGATAAACTTCTTTGACTTAAAACCAAACTGCTGTATAATGAGACCAAGGGAAAAAGTAAAAATCTGGTCTTCTGTAAGGTTGAATGAAAGCTAAATGTGACCGAATACTTGAATATAATAACATCTGGCCTGTGTTTAAGGTCCTTTGATTGAAATGCCAAACCTTTTTTCCAGTAACAAAATTATTCATTCACAATGTGCTTCAGATGAAATGTCCACTTTGAGCACAGATTTCCATTTTAATGGCCCCAATATGCTGCTGGTGAAAACCACCATCTCACCATGTCCTACAGGTTAGTTAGCTACTGTTAATTATTACAAAAAAAAGTATTCAAAATCCCTCTGTAATAATTTATTCAACAACCCTATCCTGGGGTGGATGGAGGGATTCCATTATTTAACATCCATGGAAACGTTTCATTGCAAAGTTCTTTAAAGTGGAAAAAGTTCGTCAGAACATTAAAATGTTCTTTTGGAACCTTTATTTTTAAGTGTATGTTAAAAATAGCACTTACAGTATATTGTACAATATGTTGTTAGTGTAACACCTTAGAATGCTCACACTGATTATTTGTTGTCTACTACTTTTATACCTTGGAAAGGAAGCCAGGCGATCAGTCAAGTGCAAGTTAACATGTTAAAATATTTGAAGCTTTTGAAGCAACCACTTACAGCCATGCAGCTCCAATAAGTTATCACTAATGAAAAGGTCAGTGTGTCTGGACACCTTAAAAATTATTTGCTAAACCAAGTTTACATCTACAGAAAAATGACAGGAAAACTGTTAAAATAAACTGAAACTCCAAATATTACAGGCTTTTTAAAGCCCTTTGCCATCGAAAGCAGTTATAATGACACAATAGTTTCTCCTATCCAAGTCTGATGTGCAGAGACAAGTATAAATACATTAGTAGAATGACTTCCCAAAAAATATAAACATTGAACCTCTGTGATGATTTCAAATCACTGTTCTGACTTGTTGAGATTGACATGCAAACTAATGGTGTGAGTCGGGGCAGGTGAGTTGAGTACCTGACTTAGGGCGTTTATGAAAACCTGTTCAAAAGCAAACATTATTTTTGTAATATATATATATATATATATATATATATATATATATATATATATATATACATACAAATACATACACACACACAGTAGGGAGTACACCCCTCACATTTTTGTAAATATTTTATTATATATCTTTTCATGTGACAACACTGAAGAAATGACACTTTGCTACAATGTAAAGTAGTGAGTGTACAGCTTGTATAACAGTGTAAATTTGCTGTCCCCTCAAAATAACTCAACACACAACCATTAATGTCTAAACCACTGGCCACAAAAGAGAGCACACCCCTAAGTGAAAATGTCCAAATTGGGCCCAAAGTGTCAATATTTTGTGTGGCCACCATCATTTTCCAGCACTGCCTCAACCCTCTTGGGCATGGAGTTCACCAGAGCTTCACAGGTTGCTACTGACTTCTACTCCTTCATGATGACATCACGGAGCTGGTGGATGTTAGAGACCTTGCGCTCCTCCACCTTCTGTTTGAGGATGCCCCACAGATGCTCAATAGGGTTTAGGTCTGGAGACATGCTTGGCCAGTCCATCATCTTTACCCTCAGCTTCTTTAGCAAGGCCGTGGTCATCTTTAGAAGAGGCTTCCTTCTGGGACGACATCCATGCAGACCAATTTGATACAGTGTGCGGCGTATGGTTCAACCTCCATAGCAATGCTGGCTGCATTCATATGTCTATTTCCTAAACACAACCTCTGGATATGACGCTGAGCATTTGCACTCAACTTCTTTGGTTGACCATTGCGAGGCCTGTTCTGAGTGGAACCTGTCCTGTTAAACCGCTGTATGGTCTTGGCCACCGTGCTGCAGTTCAGTTTCAGGGTCTAGGCAAACTTCTTATAGCCTACGCCATCTTTATGTAGAGCAACAATTCTTTTTTCAGATCCTCAGAGAGTTATTTGTCATGAGGTGCCATGTTGAACTTCCAGTGATCAGTATGAGAGAGATAACACCAAATTTAACACACCTGCTCCCCATTCACACCTGAGACCTTGTAACACTAATGAGTCACATGACAATGGGGAGAGAAAATGGCTAATTGGGCCGAATTTGGATATTTTCACTTAGGGGTGTACTCACTTTTGTGAGAAAATAAATAAATTAAATACATACACACTTTAGATAACTAAACGCTAACTAAAATAACAAGTTTAAGTGTCTTAAAATGACCAAAACGGTTAAATTAATAAATAAATAATTAGTATTATCATCATTTTTATTTATTTATATATAATAACCTGCCTTCATATACATACAATAAATAAATAAACAATAAAAAAATGACAATTTTTTTACTAAAACTTAACATTAAAACAAAAACTGGAAATATACAAAAAATGTTAATAAATACTAATATAGTACATAAATAATACTAAAATAATACTGGAATGGATGACCACAAGACAGAAAGAGCTCAAGAACCTTCTCTAAATTATGTCATACAATATTCCACTAGCTGAAACACAAGGGAGGAGGACTGTGAGCTAATCGGGAAGGGCTCGAGAGCGTGAACAGAAAGTGTGGCACTTCCTACTGAGTGTGAGACACAGGCAGACTGTTGCAGAACAGGGTTGCATCCTGTCCTCTGGCCCTCATCCAGTTACACATACACAGCCACCCTCCATAACACTCCAGCTCACATACACATATCGTCCTTAATCTTATTTACTGGTAAGCTGACATGTCCATTTTCTGGGTGCTAGCATGGCTGTAAGGGGTTGAGGTGGGGAGGTCTCCTCCAGGCGGACTGAAGGGCTGAGTCAGCTCTAACAGACACAATGCCAAGAGCATGATGGATAGATCCAGTCACACCCAGCACAGGAGACAGAAGGGCCCCTGGGTCAGTCACATCCAGTCCACATACTGCACAGGGCCTCCATTGAGCTGTGTTTGGGCTAAACGTTATACTCTTAAGGGCCGGTCACACTACACTTAATTCTATTGACTCCATTCATATGCATGCGAGTACAGAAGACATGTGAATCTCACTACATTCTAAAATTCAAATTTTGTGATGAATTTGTTTCATGTATCATGTGGTGTGACCAACAGAAGCTCGGTGTGACCTCTTAGCTGAATTTAAAAAAAACACAAATATTAAATCTGCAGGACTGCAGTGTTGAAGTGCAAAAAGTAGATTATATACAGTTTTTGTACATTTTGGGTGTATCATATTTAGAATTGTGTTTTTAAAAAGACACCAAAGAGTATGATTTCAAATTATGACTGTTTCAGTGTGTGTATAAATAGTGTGCTCAGTCTAGCGTGACCATGGCTTTTTTGGAAGATTCTGTTCCTTTAGTTATATTCACAAAGTAACAAAACTCATGTAAGAGTTAAACTCAAAAATAAATAAATAATATATAAATGTAATGTACACACGTCAAATGTTTTAGATCAGTTATACAATGGGGCAAAAAAGTATTTAGTCTGCCACCAATTGTGCAAGTTCTCCCACTTAAAAAGATGAGAGAGGCCTGTAATTTTCATCATAGGTATACCTCAACTATGAGAGACAAAATGAGAAAAAAAAAAAATCCAGAAAATCACATTGTAGGATTTTTAAAGAATTAATTGGTAAATTCCTCGGTAAAATAAGTATTTGGTCACCTACAAACAAGCAAGATTTCTGGCTCTCACAGACCTGTAACTTCTTTAAGAGGCTCCTCTGTCCTCCACTCGATACTTGTATTAATGGCATCTGTTTGAACTCGTTATCAGTATTAAAGACACCTGTCCACAACCTCAAACAGTCCAACTCCAAACTCCACCATGGCCAAGACCAAAGAGGTGTCAAAGGACACCAGAAACAAAATTGTAGACCTGCACCAGGCTGGGAAGACTGAATCTGCAATAGGTAAGCAGCTTGGTGTGAAGAAATCAAGAAAGTAACAAAGGCTACCATCAGTAACACTGCGCCGCCAGGGACTCAAATCCTGCAGTGCCAGACGTGTCCCCCTGCTTAAGCCAGTACATGTCCGGGCCCGTCTGAAGTTCGCTAGAGAGCATTTGGATGATCCAGAAGAGGATTGGGAGAATGTCATATGGTCAGATGAAACCAAAATAGAACTTTTTGGTAAAAACTCAACTTGTTGTGTTTGGAGGAGAAAGAATGCTGAGTTGCATCCAAAGAACACCATACCTACTGTGAAGCATGGGGGTGGAAACATCATGCTTTGGGGCGGTTTTTCTGCAAAGGGACCAGGACGACTGATCCGTGTAAACGAAAGAATGAATGGGGCCATGTATCGTGAGATTTTGAGTGAAAACCTCCTTCCATCAGCAAGGGCATTGAAGATGAAACGTGGCTGGGTCTTTCAGCATGACAATGATCCCAAACACACCGCCCAGGCAACGAAGGAGTGGCTTCGTAAGAAGCATTTCGAGGTCCTGGAGTGGCCTAGCCAGTCTCCAGATCTCAACCCCATCAAAAATCTTTGGAGGGAGTTGAAAGTATTTTGGCCCTAACCTTATGGGCCAAAATACCAGCAACAGTGTGTGAAAACCTTGTGAAGACTTACAGAAAACGTTTGACCTCTGTCACTGCCAACAAAGGGTATATAACAAAGTATTGAGATGAAATTGTGTTATTGACCAAATACTTATTTTCCACCATAATTTGCAAATAAATCCTACAATGTAATTTTCTGTTTTTTTTTTTTTTTTTTCTTCATTTTGTCTCTCAGTTGAGGTATACCCATGATGAAAATTACAGGCCTCTCTCATCTTTTTAAGTGGGAGAACTTGCACAATTGGTGGCTGACTAAATACTTTTTTGCCCCACTGCATGTATAAAAAAAATTAGCTCTAATATTAATAATTTTCCCTTGTAAATCTAGTTTATGTATTTTTTTTTTAAATTATGCAATATGTTTGTAACACTATATTTGTGGGGTTTTTTTTTACCTTGTTATTAAATTATAAAAATCTGCTGCGTGAGTGTTTCTAATTGAAATTTTAAGTTCAAAATTTACTTCATTCTCTCCTCTGACTTTTAAAAGAGGGGAAAATATAGGGACATTGTGGTCATAGTAGTGCTATTGTGGATTTTTTTTAATTTTGCTATTGAAGCAAATGACTGCACACACAATAATTAGAGTTGTAGTTTCCTTTCATCACTATTTCCCCCCCAGAAAAGGGTCTATTAAATATTTTGATTAAACAAGTATTTTAAAATTCTACATTTGTTTCAACCTTTTAAAAGTCTTCTAGAGGAAAAAGCAACAACAAATAACTGAATCTTTTACTTTGAAGTACAGATGCATTATTTGCAGCTGAAATTCCAGTTCCATAACAGCTATAAATTCATAAACACATACTTGGGCCAAAATGTCAGCATTTCTGAAAGAAAGTTCTTCATTATTAGTCCTCTGTTGTCAACCTGAAAATTGCTCAGACTGGTTTTGTGAACTGGATAATCAGATTCATTGAAAAATAATCTGGTGCACCCTAGCCAAAATAGAGTACAATGCTATTGAATGTGTATAAATAGCTGGAATGAGGTTGGGGGCAAAACTTCTACAGTGACTAAGCACAGACGTTCCGGTACAGTCTTCCATAGACTACTGACACAGCCCAGCTGCTCCAAGTTGAGAAAACGGATGGAGTGAAAGAAAATAATGGATGTACACATCCACTCCGCTCCCTCCTGCTGGCGGCTGAGAGGAGCTGTCACAGCCTGGCAGGGTTGAGGAACTTCAGACGAAAGGAATCTGCATGATGTGTTTGCAGCATGTAAGCCTGTACATCCCAATGCAAACACGCAGACAAAGAAAGGCATTGTCAGAGACACACTAAGGTGATTGTGCTACACCACACAATTTCCTGAAATTCAAAGGCATTCAGATAAGCAAAATTCCTCAGAAGCTAATACTGAGCCTACTTTCGATCTTGTAACGAAAACATTAACAGACATTTCTCTGGCGAACGGAGCTGCATGCAGCAAGCAATACTGCATCCTGTGATCTCCGCTGGGTCAAGCGTGGGGTGGCAGGATGCAAACCCATCCATCTTCATGTGCAGAGGGAATTCCTCACAAAAACACAATGCTATTACAAATGGCCTACTAGGTTGACCATCAGGGCTTGAGAGAGTATAAATTGCCTTTTATGTTTCTAAAGAGCTGCAAAAAGCTGATACAGAGAGACTGTAAAGCAGCACACTAACCAGGTGTGAAGCAAATAATCGAAACTGCAAAAAAAAAAAATGAGCAATTGAACATTTTAGTGTTACAGTTGACAAAAAATTTAAAATTCACAGAATTTTTAATTTTCCAATAAAAACATTAAACATTTTTAAAACAAGAAAAATAACAAGTACATAAGACTGCTACTTTAAGAAAACATAGATCAATTAACATTTTTTTTTTAATTTAATAATAATAATAATAATAATAATAATAATAAGAGTTATTTAAGATAAACAATTTAAAAATAATAAAATAAAATAAATATAATATAATCTGAGGTTGCTCCAGGCAGTGGTGAACTGGCCATCTGGAGCACCGGGAGTTTTCCCGTTGGGCCGCTGTACAATGTGGGCCATCCCTTTGTGTAAATGTATATAAAAATGAATTGTGGTAAAATGTACGTATATCCTTCCATCAGCCCAGACGAATGGCCTGTACGGCCCACTTGATTCAAAAATTCTAATTAATTTAGCGTGCTCCGGCTCAGTGCAGCGGCTCAAAAGCGCTTGTCAATGTCAAAATGTTTGAAATGGCCAAAGTGTAGAAGGCGGGATTTACTGTTCACAGACGCCGAGCTGCGCGCAACTTGAATGCTAGCTGAGGTAAGATGTAAGCAGCCAAACATGACGAGAAAATTCAGCAATATTACAAATTATAATACAAACAGTTTACAATAGAAAAAAAAAAAAAAGTTAAATGACAGACATTAATTTTCAGGAATACAAATTACTACTGGCCTTTTCAAACGCCATTTACCTTATTCGTCAAAAATGAACATAACAGCAGTTTTCAGCAGACATGAGATAAGAGACATGTGAAATCATGGATGAAAGCCTATAGAGAGATGCATTAACTAAGAAAATGTTTAAAAATCTATAAAAATCATTCTCAGTCTTACACTAGAACATTGTAAACTTGAAGACTTTTGCTTTCAAGTGCTGTGCATAGAAAAGTAATAGGCCTAATAAAAATATAATTTTCTTATGAATTCACATGCATTATTTTATACACACACTGGTGATTAAAATTTTGAATGATTTCTGAAGGATCATGTGACACTGAAGACTGGAGTAATGATGCTGAATAATCAGCTTTGATCACAGCAATAAATTATATTTTACTATATATTCACATAGAAGACAGCTATTTTAAAGGGTAAAATTATATATTTCACAGTACTGTTTACTGTATTATTCATCATCGAAATAATTTGTACTCTTTTTCACAATTGGAGCTCTATTCCTTATGGACTGATAATATCGGTATTTAACTGTGCCTCATAACAACATTTTTAAAATTATTTTCTATTTGCCATATACACCAGGAAAGACAAATTATAATCTAAAAGAACGCCAGTCATTTATGGTGTGGTGCAGTGTGTTGCGGACCGGGTTTGGCCCAGTCCACCCCTGGCTCCAGGGGGACTGACCCTGTACTGAATTCATGAAAGCCCACAAAGCAAGAGAAGTGTAATCTCAGAATCTCACCACATCAGTGTTTAACTCATTTCTGAGAAAAGCGTCAATGACTGGACTGAGCCAGACATGCTTTCTTTACACCTCACAGACTGTAAGGTCTGTCGCTGACCCAGCATACACTCACGACTAGTCATAGGTCTGTTGAGCTTTAACAAGGCTCAGTCAATGTACCATTGGTGCTTCGGGTTTGGAGCAAGATCTCGAGCGAGTGCCGTGTGTCAGTGATCAACTTATTCAAAGTTAGTGATTGCTGCCAAAACATTCAACTGGGTACTTCACTGACCTTCCAAAACAGCCTATTTTTCATGAGTGGGAACAGTTGGGACCTGAGCCGGAGTTAGAGTTATCTGAGACTTCCAGTGTGTTTCCATGGTTACTGGTTTAGCAAGTGTGTCTGGGTTTTCATTTCATTTTAGGTTGCTAAGTTTAATATCACCACAGTAAGGTAAAGACAGAGCTTAGATGAAGTCTGAAACTGGTGTGACATGTGTTTAACACTTTTCCTTGTGTTCATTTCATGAATGCAATTTTAGTGAGATTATCGTAGCCAAAAATGAGCACATGGATAAGACCGAGCAAGTACTCCATTTTGTCTTGCAGTCCTCCTAAAAACCATCTTAAACCAGACTAAAGTGGTCAAAACCCACAAAGACCCACTGCAGCAAAACCACAACAAAGCAATTCAACTCTGATTACGTTCTGGGGTACTCTCCAAAATGGTGGAAGACTGCAACTCGGGGAGAAGAATTGCTGAATAAATGGTTATTATGGTTTTCTTTTTTCATCAAAAATATCTTAATTTGTGTTCCGAAGATGAACGAAGGTCTTGCGGGTGTAGAATGGCGGAAGATGGTAACTCGGGGAGAAGAATTGCAGAATTAATTGTTATTATTGTTTTCTTTGCACACAATTATTTTTGCATTATTGCCTCTTTTTTCCCTTTGTCATTCCTATCCTGTTCTTCAAACTCAGAGCCTTTCTGCCAAACAAAACAATGACCAAAAAAAAAAAAAAAAAAACACAACTAGGCCTGGTCCACACCAATAACTTTTTCGTTTAAAAACGCATCACACTGAGATGGCCTTTTTCTCAAGGAAAACGCTCTCCAAAGTGGATAAATTTGAAAATGGCATTTTCGCTTTGTAGTGTGGACTGTGAAAACGGAGGCTTTTAAAAACGATGATGCATGTTTAATCATGTGACACCAATACTGATATCTATGTTTATATGGGTATTGTGCCTGTTATGTGCTATTCACTTTCACACTATTGCTACAGATGTGTTACTTTGTACACTTCATATCACAGTCCTGCAAAGATGACAGAAAATTTACTCGCGATTGCCGTTTGCGGCAAAACATGAGGACAGTTACATTTTAGATCAGATCATAAAATTGTGAGTGAGTAGATAAATGGTAATATTTCTCGAAATAAAATGATCCTGCCAGAAGAATTGCATGAAAACATATCATGTCTGTTCCGTCTGTATCTCCTCAGTGAGTGTTTTTGAGGCTTGTGCAGTAAAGCGAATTTAACATTGACATTTTTGGATTAGACACAGCCCTAGTCTAAAAAACATAACCATTACTCGCAGGTCAAACAACTTTTACCTGGAGATTTTCTAAGATTACTCAACTTTTTTTTTTTCCTTCTCCAGAACTCAGAAATTTCTTATATTAAGCAACCAAAATGAAAACATGAGGAACAACAACAACAAAAAAATATCACTATTTATCTTTGCATTTTCATGGAGTGGGTGCACACTGAGACGGCACTTCACCATTCATAAAACCTGACCTATACAAATGTCACCCACTGGCTGACAAATATTAGTTTTTGGATTTTTCATATTAGTATAAACACACAGTCAATGCTGCATAGTCTACCATTAATCTGCTGTTTATTTTCCAAATTGCTGCAGCATATTTTGCATCATTGGGCAGAACAGGGGGCACCCAAGCCTCCCTAGTGGTCTGAGGGGATTTCCTGAAGGGTACTGTAGTGCCACAGTGTGGAGACCCTTCAGCAATGTACACTAGATGTACACACATAAAAACATACACCTGGAAAAGTGCTACAACCCTTAGCGTGCATGCTGGGTTATAATGCACTGAGATGCACATTATGAAACGATTCAAGCTCTTAATAATAAATCTGGCTGCATTTAAGAAAACATTATCACTACTTGGCTGTGAAACATAGCACTTCAGCTCGATAGCAAATGGGGTCCCTTTCTTCTTTGGCCTGAGGGAATAGGAATGAATTTGACGCTAATGGCGGGCAGTTTACAAGCTAACATCCGTTCTATTGGCTCATGCCATACAATGTGATATTACGGCAGCGCTGAAAATAGCTGCTGTTGTAGAAAGATGAACTGTGAGAGAAGCAGAACAGAGACATGAGTAGGCGTTCGTTTGTCAGAATATTTCTGTCCATTGAAATACCACACGGGCGTTGCGTAATGCAGCGCGGGCCATTATTGGATCTCAGGGTGAAGGAAATGAGCTAGTGCATTCAAGATTCTGTTTTACAGGTAAAGTGGTTCATGCAAAGCAGGAAAAAAACAATTGGTTCTCAAATCTGCTAAGAATCAACGTTAGCATTTTATTTTATTTTAAGCTTTTTGCCACTTTTATTAAAAAAAAGAGAGAAAAAAATTGGGACATGACACAGGCAGGGTTGTTTCCCACCAATCTAGCTCAAATAAAAAGTTTGTTAAATCTAATAGAACCTTTATAAGCACCGCTCTCCTCTTTGCCTGCAGAAACAACATTAGCATTATTAGAGTTGTAACTATATGCTAGACTACTAAACTAAACTGCAGTATTATAGTTCGGTAATACTGAGAAACTATTATGGATTCGTGATATGACCAAAATCTTATATCACAATACGTGTAATTTTATTTCACAATAACAATATATATCCCAATGTAATTATTTTTGCTGGAAAATAACGGTGTGTATTGAGGTCTTTCCAAGGTTGAAATAAAATACCGTCTGATGTTCATTCAAGTTTATTTCATGCTTTATGTAAATATGAAGAGATGATCGCTTCACGTGCTGCTTGAACTGAGGTGCTACAGAGATCTATGAGGACACATTAAAGAGCCACAAAATGACATTTATTGTTTGAACGGAATGAAACGCCCTCATGTTGCTCAGAGATGCCAAACAGTGCTGTGGCTGTGTTTGGAGTGATTTTTGTTGTTGAAAAAGCAAAAACAGGAAATATGGTGTCTAAAACAGAAGTCTCTAACCTCTTGTTTATTGAACTGTTCCAAAAAAAAAAAAAAAAAACCAATATCACATTTGTAATCATGGTAATTTTTGGAGTGTTATTTTTCGTGTGAAATTGATTAACTAGGCTATATGAAGTGGTACAAAATAGCCAATATACATTTTCTGCCCCCATGTCTTTAATTTTGTGATCATTCTAAATGTAGTGAAAGTGCAGTGAAACACTCTACACACGCGCACTAGTCTAGACTTCACGTAATGAACGCGTGCACTCTGTAGGTGTGTTTTGAATGGTTTTTGCAAAATACTCGTTTAAATGATGTGCGATTTTGACATTTATCAACAATTGCGATATTAAAAATATATGTCGCACACCCCTAATAAATACATTTGCAATTCACCTGCCACTGGCCATTTTAGCATGCTAATGATACAAAATATAAACAACAGACAAAAATAAAAGGATGCTAACTAGATGGTTAAGAAATCTTTTGTCATTTGGCTTTGTTTGGCAATCGTGTAGATCCAAATCAGGTTATTCTTGTAGTCTGGCACGTGTGTGAGGTGGCAAAGACAAGTCTGAAAATGTGCCCTCTCTCACTCTCTCGCGCTCGCCGACACAAAAAACCTCAGACAGTACAGCTGAGAACAGACTGTACTATGTCAAGTGGCAGGTAGATCTCACTTAAGGAAGCTCAATGGCCTCACACTGCAGTCTAACTTCACGCATTACTTGAGTTGTGTTTACAGAGGGCTGGGACACAATGGCAAAACCAACATAACACACGAACTGATACCTGATCTTTAAACACACTAAAGTGCACAATAGTGTAAATACTCAGACAAACACAAGTCACGAGTTTGTTGCTCCTGTAACCAGGCAATGCGACACAAACAAAAGTGCATTATGGTAATCCATTGCACATTACACATCGATTGAGCTTGAGTGCAAATCACAAAATACTGTCATTTGTATTTAGCTAGTATTTACTTGTGTTTATTTGCTTTGTATCTTTTGCTACCAGGTGCTTCCAAAAATGAAAAGTTATCATTTTGCTCCAAATCTTTGTGTAGAGCACGAAAAAAGAAAATTTAAAGAACGTAAACGGTCGTTTTTTTCTTCATGCAATTCCAAGGGTGACAGGAGTTTTCAAGCTACAAAAATGATGCAAAAGCATGATGAAAGTACCTTAAAATGATCCATGCGCCTTGTGCACTATATTATAAGTCTTCCAAAGTCCTTTGTAGGGCTGGACCAGAATATTCGATTATTCGTTCGGTGGGTTGGCATTCGATTTTCAATTTTGAGATTCGAATATTCTTTTCTTTTTTTTTCCGAACACCTGGCATCCCCCGCGAATATGAATTGCCCATGAGTGAAGGTCATGAACGTCATGATTCGGTTCATCTGGAAGAGAAAACAAAAATGCCGAAGACCTCAGCTGTGTGAGAGCACTTTAAATTGAGTGAGGACAAGACAAAGGCAGTGTGCCAAATATGCGATTTGAAACTGGCCTACCACAACAGCACATCAAGTTTGAAAAATCACCCAAGTTCTGCAAGTAGTATGCCTATACCTGTATTGGTAAATAAACGAGCTGCTTTTATCCTCCATGTTAATCAGTAACTTTACACGATAAAAATGTTACCTAATTTGCTTAGAAAATACAGCAATCATAAAAATGTAATTTTATTTAAACTGTTCGTTATTGAAAGTAGCCTATGCTACAGTGTTCTTTATTTATTACAGTTCATTGAACTTTGTTCATTTATTTTTCATTCTTCTTTTAATTTAAATAGCCTACCCTTTACGATGTCAGTAATTACTGTGCTGCTAATTTCTGATTTGGGAGTGATTTTTTTTGTTAGAAAAATGTTAGGCTACCTTATTAAAAGTATTTCTCAACAGACCTGTGTTTTGGATCACTAGTGCAGTGTCTGTTCTTGGAGCATAAGCCCTGCCCTGCTTCCGGCTCGTGCTATTCTGTAGTTTATTAAAAGTTTATTAACTCTGATTGTGCCGCAATGTCTAAAAATATTTAGAAATTGCATAATTTAAAAAAAAAAAAAAAAATTAGAGTGAAAACTGAAAATATAAAAAAAAGATCATTCATAATATTACTTAAAACTGTAATTGTATATGAATACTAAAACAACATTTACTAACAAATTACTGACTCACTTGAACTGGATCAGATCATTTATGACCTAAACGTTCAACAACTTATTCACTGAAAAAAAAAAAAAAAAAAAAAAAAAAAATTATATATATATATATATATATATATATATATATATATATATATATATATATATATATATATATATATATATATATAATAAATTTTCACAAATTATACATTGATATTTCTCTTGTGAACTTTCTTAAAAGAGTTTACAGTCAATGACTTAAATTACAGTCTGATTCTCATGCAAAGCTATCCGTATGACTTCAGGGGGCTTGTAATATAGCATGCAAACTTGTACAGAGCCATTTTATGATGTTTTTGAAACTTGAAAGCGTCGGTCCACACTGCTTGTAATTTCACGGAAAAGACCAATCAACCACAGAAGACAAAAAAAAGTCACGCTGGTCAGGAACGACATGAGGTTGAGTAAATAATGAGTAAATAATTAAATAATCCATATAAGTGTTTCTGGGCCGATCATTCATTAAAACAAGGCATGAGATGTGACAGACTGGACTGTCAAATGAAGGTGTAAAGTCAGCTTCTGTGCGATAGGCAGCTCCTGTTGGACTGCGAGGATGTTTGGCAGCTCTCTGACTGCTGGCAGCTGGGCAGACAGCTGCAGCGACAAGCGACTCGTAGGACGTGTGGTTATGTAACCATCAACATAGTTTCAGACACGCAGTTTAAGATCAGCTGCTCCGCAACCAGGACCAGCACTGACTGACATCTGATACAAATACGCAAAGGTGTCCCCGGGATGCTCCAGCAACCTGTGCAGCATATACAACAAATAATGGACAAAACATCATGTCCTCAGACAACGTACAACTTGTCCTCCACTTTGCAGCCCTAAACACCGTCTTCCACAGTACCATGCTTGTGCGCACAGCAAAACTCAAGCCCCTTGAGGCTTAAAAGGCAGGCAGAACTCAGAATCACAGGTGCGGGATATCACAACTAGATCGTGCTGAGAGGCCCGTCAGAGATTTAGGGAATTGAAGCGGGCCATGCTAATGACAGAGCTGTTGCCAGAGATGCTTTGCTGGAGCTCAGCCTGGTGCTGTTGATCCCCTCTGCGCCTGGGGATTTACCAGCCAAAGCCCCCTAAACACCTCCTTCCATCTGAGCAAAGAGAAAAGAAGCAGCTCCAGTCACACGACGATCGCCAGCACCGCACCCAATCAGCGCGCCGTTTTCCACTCAACAAACACATTATTCATCAATCAGGTTCTACATAGGCCTATTCCTTAGCTCCTCCATGCTCATTTATTAAATATTTTGGATGATTTAATTATGTTTCTAGCTACTAATAATGTTCCGGATATACTGGTGAAATTTTCCATTCTTCACTTCTTTTGAAAAGAAGTTCGTAAAACCTTTGCTCTCAACAGCGTGGCTGGCTAACAGTATACTGCTGCAGAGTTTAAATGAATATGTAAAGAGGACGTCTTCCTCTCAATAACAAAATAAACA
Source organism: Acrossocheilus fasciatus (assembly GCA_036784905.1). Classification (NCBI taxonomy): domain Eukaryota; kingdom Metazoa; phylum Chordata; class Actinopteri; order Cypriniformes; family Cyprinidae; genus Acrossocheilus; species Acrossocheilus fasciatus. Next base: position 25,321,172 of record CM071953.1, read on the forward strand.
CGTAACCAAAATACCAGCAAAAACAGCAGTTAAGAAAGCATCTGATCATAGTGATATGATGAGTGGATATGTTTGCACCAGTTATGTCATGTTTATTTATATAGCACATTTCAGATTTACAGCATTAAATATGAAAAAAAAGTGTCAGTGTTGCTTTCAATTAGAATTACAACTACAATTTCTACTATAAAGCCCTTCTCAAGTGTGCTCATGTTTTTTTCAAAATCGCATCTGACCTAGATGGACAGAACGGAAGAAATTTTTCCAATGTCTGTCAAAGCATTTTTTTTTTTAACGTGTGAAAATTTCGGACTCCGTGTGCAATGACCTTAAGAACTAATTGATAGTGAACTAATTGAACTAGCTGATTATTTCTAATCTTTTTCAGTAGAACTGATGAAATTAGCATGGCGAAAGATATTTTCACTGAAAAGTTGCAAGGCAAAATTTATGCCGTTTAAAGCACCATCTATACAACTTTACATATTCAGGTGGACTTCCATGGCCATTGTGTCACATTTCGCAGTTTGACAAATGACACGTCAAGATATATATAGTCCAACTTTAAAAAGTGTTTAAAAATTATGTGTTCTCTTCCAATCTGTTGCGTGTTTTAATGCAAGATGATGTACTGTGTCCACTTAAATAATATAAATGCTTTAGTCGGTCAGACTAAGGTCCAAGCCAAGTTGACGCAAACGCTAGAAAATACGTACAAAAAAAAAAATGCATAGCATACCTGATGATGAAATTTACGTGAGATACACTGTGTGCATACCTTAGCGTATGCATAATAATCCAAGTAGGCCTTTACTTTGGGCAAATTAAACCTGTAGCTTGATAATAAAAATCTGCGCATGTAAACGTAACTTGTACTTTGTAGATTTTGAAAATACGTAGTTTATTCCATCCCTAGTAAGACCGCAAGGGATGTAGGGAGGAGGAATGTGTGTGAGAGTGAAACAGACAGTGAGTGTCTGTCTCTGACTGCTGAGCTCAGCCGTGGTCAAGCGCCTCGCGCTCTTACTTACACACACACACACACAGAGAGATCTCTCCAATATTCAAGGAAGAAGTTAGGCCAGGCCAAGCGTGAAGACACATGCAGATACACATGTTTTCAGGGAGAAAAGGATGAGAGGCGGAGAAGTCTTAGAGATTTTGGATCGGCTTTCCTTGGGGTAGAGAATCTTATTTCTGTATGACGTTGAAGTCAAGTGCCGCTCCTGGTTGTCAGCACTCAGATTCTAGGAAATTGTATACATTTGACCCTAAGAGCAACAAGATAAGACAGTTTAAAATAATCACAGTACAACAGTGTAGATCTGAAAGAGCCAAGTATTCTCCTCCCGTTCAATACGATCCATTTCAAACCAATCAATAATTATGCAAGTAAACCGCAAACATCAGACAAAAGCCCATCAGACAAATGTCTTTGCACTCCAGCAAAATCTCACAGCTGTGGCTAATCTAAATAACTGAAACGTTACATCTGGGTAACGTTGTGACTGGAACGTCTTCCAGACTGACTGTTTACTAAGTACATCAATCCAAAAACAACCCTATTGGATTGAATTCTGTCCTTGAACCAAAATATTTATATGCAGACTACATAAGGGTCAACTGAGCAAGAGAACTAGCAACTGGTATAATGAAATCTTTAGGAATGCAAAATTAAACAACTTTTCAGTCAAATTCACACCACTTTAAACGTTCTACATTAAAAAGTTTCTTTACAGTTGGGAAAACATAAAACACCAAGAACCTCCTTTAAAGACTGGCAAAAACTTGACAAAAAAAGCAGCCTTTTACAATGCTTAAAAGGAATTTAAGAATGTTTTAATGATGAATTTGTTTATTACAAACACGTAGCTTTTCGCTTCACAAGACGTTAATTATCTAACTTGAATCATGCAGATTACTTTTGATGCTTTGATCAGCTATTTGGATGGCACCCATAAACTGCAGAGGATTCAATGGTGAGCAAGTGATGTAATGCTAAATTTCTCCAAGATGTAGATGGGTTTGGTTCCTCATTGGAACAGATTTGGAGTAAATTTCCATCCGTCTTTCATTTTTGGAACTATTCCTTTAATTTTAAGTTGTTACAGCTTATTTGGTTGTCACTACACTGCAGAAACTGTGACGATTCTACTTTTGCCAATAGAAGTATTTTTTGGGTATGGCCTAGGACAGCCTTTGACAAACGGGAGCCATTTGATGTCTTGAAACTGTGCAGGACAAAATACGAACCTTTAAAAGAACATCAGCAATAAATAGAACAAGGGACCTGAGGGAAGAGTGAGGAATTATTGCTCCTACTTCATTAACTCCCAAGCTATAATTCCTGATCTACGTCTGCCTGCTTTAACAAACATGCAATGCAAAATATAGAAAGCAATGAGGTGTTTTTGTTTAGGCTGTCATTAGTGTTGGCCATGCCCATAGTTATTTGCATTACGGGAGCTGGCCATCCTTGCCAGTACCAGACAAGGAAATGCAATCCTCATCAGCAGTGGTAGCCAGCAGTCCCCTGGGATCAAGCCAGACGATGTTCAACACAACTGCACAGCACAAACACAAACACCTGACCCAAATTTTGCACAATAAGACACTGCTAAATGACACTAAAGGGTTGGGCATAGAATGATGCATTATGAGCCATTTTCAAGGCATAAAGCAAACTCACCCCAATTGCACTCCAAATGTTTTCTGTTGTTCATTTGCATAAAGTTTAACTTTTCCCACAGTGATGGGCATGCCCACAATGCATCACCAATGCCCTCATATCTCGCTAACTCTCAGTGAAGATGAATGACTTCCATTCACTTTGTCAGACCAACATATGAACAATAGTCACGTTGATTTTAAGATTGCAATCGTTAGAAATTTTACAGTAGTGTTAGCCTAAATGCTAATAATAAAACACAGACTAAAATGGAAGATCAACAAAGGCCTTAAAAAGGATAGTTCACCCAAAAATAAATTCCATTAATTCCATTAATTTTTCACCCTCATGTCACTCCAAACCCGCAAGGCCTTTGTGTATCTTCGGAAAGCAAATTAAGCTATTTTTTAATAAATCTCAACTACCGCGTTCAATGCCCAGAAAGGTAGTAAGGACATTGTTAAAATAGTCATAGACATCAGTGGTTCAACCTTAATTTTATGAAGGTATGAGAATACTTTTTGTGCACAAAGAAAACAAAAATAATGACTTTTTTCAACAATTTCTTCTCTTCCGTGTCAGTCTTCAATGCGTATTCACAAGAGTACCACAACGATAGCTGCATAAAATTATGGTTGAACCACTGTTGTCACATTGACTATTTTAACGATGTCCTTACAACCTTTTTGGGTCTCGAATGTGGTAGTTGCATTGCTTTCTATGTAGGGTCAGAAAGCGCGCAGATTTCATAAAAAACATCTTAATTTGTGTTCTGAAGGTCTTATGGGTTTTTACAACAACATGAGGGTGAGTAATTAATGACAATTTTCATTTTTGGGTGAAATATCCCTTAAAAATATCATCAAGACTGAACCAAGAAACAAACAAACAAACAAAAAACCTTCCAACACAATACAAAAACTATAAACTGAAAATATGATTTCAAACACTCTGAAACCCCAAAAATCGACAAATCTAATTAAGATTATGCATTGTGAAGCTAAAGACGTTGACTTGTTAAAGTACGATGCAGAGAGAGTGGTTGGAATGTGGATAGTAAAGTATGTGACGGCACCCAAACTGGTATGTGGAACTGTTGTGGAAGGACTAATGATTAACCCATTGCAGCTGTGGGCACAGTGCTTATTCACACCAAAGTGTGCAGTAATTGTGCATAAATGTCATCTATTGAGGTAGACTGACCAAAAGTGGAATACATTTATAAAGGCAACAGAAAAAGACAACTGGTGATGCATGTAATACACAACATGCAAATACAGTAGGGTCCAAAATCCAAAAGTAGTATTTTCTAACTTAAAACAAATTAGATGTTTATTATATATTATTAGCTGAACAAAATATTGTGCAATATTTTCACATTTAACAAATTAGATGTTAAATATGGTAAATTCATTACAAATTATATTATTTATCATCTTATATTATCTCATATATCAGCTTATCTTCAATGGAAGCTAGATTCTTAACTAAAACTAAAGCTATTAAATACAGTTTTTGTTAACTGAAAGTTGAAATACTAAAATAAAAAAAAAAGTAAAAGTAAATAGAAAAGTAAAAGCTAATTAACTTTTCTTTAAAACAATAATATAAAATATATTTTATCATTGAATTAAAATGTAAAACAGTTTTAGCTTGGTTCTCAAATTTTGGGCCCAACTCTGTATGTGCTTCTCCAGCAGCAGGAATGCTTTCATAAACAGGATGCCAACATGGGAGGTGCCAGACTAGAGATGATGGTGACAATCACCTCCTGTTCTCTTGCTATTACATTACTACACCAGAGGCATCATATTGTTTTGAAAGCGAAAAACAGAAGGTTGTCATTTCCTGCTCCTGAAAACAAAAGCTAAATGCTCAGCACTGGTGGATGTGAAAGGTAGAGGAAAAAAAATGAAAGGCGGTGATCAGTGGATCTCCCAGAGCTTTGCTACTCATCAGGCAGTAAATCAAAGAGCAGGGGGTGAGTGTTCAGGTGTCATTTTTCCCCGTGGCATGGCAAACACCGAGTGAATCCCTGACTGATGGTGACGAGGGATATCAGGCTCATTCACTGTGGAATTAAAGCACCTGCTGCCCTTTCCAGACATTCCCATTCATTTCTCCTCTCTTTGCAGGCTGCCATACGTCACTGGAGGACCCTCAGTAGGGAACAATGGTGTGATGACCGAGCATTTAATCAGTTTGGGTTGTTTAAGATAAAGGCTAAGTTCTTATCTTTCTGCAATAACATACCTGACAGGATGATGATTCTGTTTTTCTACTGTGCTGCTGATACGGTGTCCCTAAAGAACACTTTCCTGCATTTCAGATATTTGGAATATAAACTGTTGCAAACCACCCAGCAGTTTGTATATTAACCATCCAGAGTCCATATTTGGAGGGCTACTGTAGAATTACATTTTTTTCTGTTTATCTAAATTGCATCAAGAATTCAGAATTTTTAATATTAATGCTCTATGAAAATGTAATGGTTCTCTCTATCAGGAGACAGAAAAATGTAATACAATATTAAAATATCAGATTATATTATAACTTTTACCATCTACTGCAATACAGAAATTTGCATTTAAATAAGGTAAAATGTGTTAAAAAGTTAAGTGTACTCTACATTTCTACACAATTTCTTTTCATTCACATTGAACAAATTTGATAATGCTGCAATATCATTCTGCTTGGTAAAAACTGGTCAAAAATCACAATAAAACAATTCATTAACTACATTATGTACAGCGATATTAACAGTAAGAATATGATCAAATATTATCATTAAAACTAAAATCTTAAGAAAACATTGTTACCTGAAACTATATAAAACTAACTAAAATTAAAGTGAAAACAGACAAAAAAACAACAACAAAAAAACAAATCTAATTCAAAATTTTAATAGAACTTTAACTGTATATCAATAATACTAAAATAACACTGCTGTTATTTATCTAAAGCATCAAAAAATAAAAAAAATAAAAACCCACTGGACTAAAGCATTACAAAATGAGCCAGAATAGTTAATAAAGGAACATGCAAGTTCACAATGATTTGTAGAACTTTATAAATGATGGACCTGCTAAAAATTAAATAAATCAGCATCAAAACCAGATTTTTTTTTTTTTTAGGAATTGTTATTTTGAGGAATTTATCTCTGCATTCAAGCAACATTTTAAATATGGCAAGTATTTTTACTGTAGCACATCTTAGAACAGGCTTTCTCTACCCAAGTATTAAAAAAAAAAAAACCCATCTTGCTAAAAGAGTGTGGGCAGAGGAGAAGCAAGTGGTGAACTTGATGTCCAACCGGTGCATTTATGTTTGTGAATATGTTTGAGGATGACGTGAAAAGGAGAAAAGAGAAGCCGTGAGGGCTGATAAGGACAAGGCACTAGGCACATGCTGTGATAATGGCCAGTGAGCTCTTCCTCAGATCTACAACACTTCATGCCATCCGCCACTGATGGTGCCCGAGTGGCATGCTGGCATGAAACAAAGGACATTAACATCAGCAGAAAACGTTAATATTTTTCCTCACAGTGTGAATTTCAGTGCCATTGTTTTACTGAGACAAATCTTTCATGTCCTCCATTTTACATGTGAAAGAAATGGAAATGGAGCAGTTAAAGCCTGAGAAAACTTCAAGATGAAATTCCACCAACAGCTCATTAGTCTGATGGTTAGAGCACACCACAGGTGCTGCGGTGTCCTGCCTAACGAGGTAAGCAATGGTCATTAAAGATTCTCTCACACTTACCAGCGACACGCGGCCGTTAACCTCGGCAACCTCCGTGGATTTCAAGAGAGTTTGACTATGAAAGTTACAAATGTTTTTGACCTTGACATGCTCTTTTCTAATGAAACCATTAGGAGGAAGATACGCGGCCCATTATATGCTATTTTTTGCATACTGTATAGTATATATACTTTATAGCATGCATAGCAGTCGCAAATGCAAGGAGTCCATATTGAATGAGTTGTTTTCAACAAGTCAATTGATTCAGTTCAAAAATCAGACTCATGAATCAAAATGGCTGCATCCAAATATGAATATTAATAAAATTCCCTACTGAATAGTAGATGAAAAAAAAAGTATGTGAAAAGAGTTGTATGTCCATTCAATAAACATTATGCAAGAAATACCCAATGACCTACTTTTTCTGTCAAGATTCTAAAGTCCACATCCAATGGACACTTTACCATCCCATAAGGCCATGGGAGAGGATTTGTGAATAGTGAAGCACCACACCTGACACTACATGGTAGGTCACATGACAATGACAACACTAAAAATGTAGCACATCCAGATTACATTCATACTACATAAAAGATAATATTACAAATAAAAGTAATTATTTAAGTTCAAATGACTTATTACCTAGCCATCGGGTAATGGTAATAGCCATTTCTCCAACACGTACACCTGCACTCACTCACATCATTAACACATCCCTTAACACTGGTGTTTTCCCCTCAGCATTTAGACAGGCTCATATAACCCCACTACTTAAGAAACCCACCCTTAACCCATGTCTTTTTAGAGAACTACAGGCTGGTTTCCTTTCTTCCTTTCATTGCAAAAACACTTGAATAAGCTGTGTTCAACCAAGTCTCTGCCTTTCTCACACAGAACAACCTCCTCGACAGCAACCAGTCTTGTTTCAGAAGTGGACATTCAACCGAGACTGCCTTGCTCTCAGTTGTTGAAGATCTAAGATTGGCAAGAGCGGATTCCAAATCTTCAATACTTATCTTGCTGGATCTGTCCGCTGCTTTTAACATGGTTAACCACTAGATCCTCCTGTCAACCCTATTAACAAAGGGCATCTCAGGTACCACACTCCAGTGGTTTAAATCTTGCCTCTCAGATAGGCCCTTCAAGGTATCTTGGAGAGGTGAGGTGTCCAAGTCGCAACATCTAACTACTGGGGTGCCACAGGGCTCAGTTCTAGGACCACTTCTCTTCTCTGTCTACATGGCATCACTAGGTTCCGTCCTTCAGAAACATGGCTTTTCATATCACTGCTATGCTGATGACACTCAACTCTACCTCTCATTCTATCCTGATGATCCGACGATAGCTGCTCGCATCTCAGCTTGTCTAACAGACATTTCTTGCTGGATGAAGGACCATCACCTTCAACTCAACCTTGCCAAGACAGAACTGCTTGTGGTTCCATCAAACCCATCACAATTTCACCATCCAGTTAGGCACATCAACCATAACTCCTTAAAAAACAGCCAGAAACCTTGGAGTTATGACTGATGATCAGCTGACTTTCTCAGACCACATTGCTAAAACTGCAGATTTGCTTTATTCAACATCAAGAAGATCAGGCCAGATCAGGTCTTTCGGAACATGCTTCACAACTCCTTGTTCAAGCTCTTGTTCTGTCCAGGCCGAACTATTACAATGCTCTCTTGGCAGGTCTTCCAGACAGTTCTATCAAACCTTTACAATTAATCCAGAACGCAGCTGCAAGATTCATTTTTAATGAGCCAAAAAGAATGCATGTCACACCTCTGTTTATCAATTTGCACGGGCTACCAATAGCAGCTCGCATAGAATTCAAGGCATTAATGTTTGCCTACAAAACCACCATTGGCCCTTTACCTAAATACATTACTTCAGACTTATGTGCCCTCTTGAAACTAGTGTTCTGCAAGTGAACAACACTTTATTGTGCCATCCCAAAGAGGTACAAAATCACTTTCACGGACTTTTAAATTAAATGTTCCTTCCTGGTGGAATGACCTGCCCAACTCAATCTGAGTCCTTAGCCATCTTCGAGAATCAGCTAAAAACACATCTCTTCCATCTTTACTTGACCCTCTAACTCTAGCTCTCTCTATTTTAATTCTATTCTTAAAAAAAAACAAAGAAACAACTTGTCCCGTTTAGACTTGCACTCTATTCATTTATCGCCTGTTTTCTTTAAAAAAATAAAATATAATAATAATAATAATAATAAACAACATTAGCTTTTCTAATCTTTTTGTACACTATTTTTTATTATACAATTAACAAAAGCAAAAAAGGTCTCTATCACTAGATTGCTCTATTCTTTTTCTATTCTATCTGTTTTCTTTTTATTTATTATATAATTTTTAAAAACCTTGCTACGTGTACTGTGTTAAGTTAACTGAGACTTGTTATAGCACTTGCCTATCATTGCTCTTTTGTTGATTTTGATTGCTTCCATTGTCCTCATTTGTAAGTCTCTTTGGATAAAAGCATCTGCTAAATGACTAAATGTAAATGTATCACCATATTTAAATTACTTGGAGAATCTATGCGATTCCTGATGCAACCACTGACTCCTTTACAAATTTTGGTCACCATGAGCTGTTTTTTTAATGAAAAAAAAGACCATATTTTCATAAAGTATTTTCTAGTCCACACGAAAAATAACAGCATACAAGTTAGGAATGACATGAAGGAGAGTAAATAAATGACAGAACTTTTATTTTTTTATGAGTGAACTATTCATCTAAGTGTTATAAATATTTTCCATGATCGCACCTGAATGCTTGCTCACATCAGCTAGCAACACATTGTATTCAGTCACTGTTGCCAAAAAAATCACTTACAATATTTAAAATTGAAAACAAGTATTCATAATGAAAAGTGGTCTAACTTAATGCACTGCATGTAGTGCCATACAGAGACAATGAGTAATATAGTCTCTAGTCCATTTAAGGAAGATTAAAGCTTAAAAAAAATGGATTCTTTAATGCAGAAAGAAAGGTAATTTTGTAACTCCAAATTACCAGGCTAAAAGCAACTATTTTTCCTGGGTATCAGAAAAACAAACTGTCCCTCTTTACAAAAGTCTTGCTTATGATACATTCAAACAATTGTGACAATATGGTAAATAAAAAAGGAAAGAGGCCAGCACCATTCCTTCCTTCAGATTCTGCTCAAGCACTAGTTCGAGCAATAACACATCTCAATTGCAGAGTTCTTCGTTTTGTGCTGATACACTCAAAAATAATATCATTAAGCTCTCCCTCCTCACCACTACACACTGCATTAAATGAAACTAGCTCTAGCCAAGTGTGTCTGAGGCAAACGAAGCCAAGTTTTTCATGTTACTTGATATAAGGGAAACTGTTTGCATCACATAAGAGAGTTGACTCCAAACAAAGCAGCCAGAATCAAACGCTGACATCAAGAACAGTGCATATGGAACATACTGTTCAAATGCATGATAAAACTGACACTAGCAAAACTGAGTGAATGAACTTGAATGATTCAGAACTAAAACATGTCTTTCATGTGAGAATATGAATCATCTGGTTGACACCTGATAACCATGATTATATAATCACAATATGAAATATGATCATAATAACTATGACACAGCAAACCTTCCAGATTATACCATTACAACGTACGATGTTGATGTTAAAGTCACAATGAAATGGAAGTAGCGACACTTTTCTTCCTTGTTGTGACATAGGCTACATGAAATGGATTATTGAAAAAAAGAAAAATGTAGGGCAGGAACTTGGTTCTATTCATAAGATTTTGAGATGTGGGCGTAGTACTCAAAAGTGGAGACGGATGAACATGAGCTTGAAGGGGCAGAGTTTTAATCAGACAAAATGACTGGATAAGTTCTACATACGTCAACAAATAAAGTCTGTTGTCAGTCTGTTAGGTCCAATTATGACATTTTCATTAAACATTACGAGGTCAAAACATTTCTAAAAAAATTAAACCTATACACAGACAGTTCACATAGTAATAGTTCACAATAATATCTACAGGCATTTTAAAAAAAACACAAGGGTGCTTTCATTTAATTTCATGCCAATTTTGAAGTATTCCTCACGGAAATCGATCAGGAAAATGGAAATGAGCTTTTAAAATAATAGTTCAGTTCTCCTAAATTTTACTGAGCCTCATGTTTTTCCAATCCTGTATGAATTTATTTAATGAGGTGTTAGGAACAATGACAGCCTCACTTTCACTGTACGGAAAAAAAGATGCAATGGAATGGATGGTGACTGAGGCTGTCAGTCCCTAACATCCTGCCTCTCATCTCGCTTTGTGTTCCACGGAAGAAAGTCATTCGAGTTTGGAACAACATGAGGGTGAATAATTACAGAATACACAGTTTTTGAGTGAACTACCCCTTTAAGCATCTTTTTACTATGAGCAAACGTCCAGTGCTCCCTGAATACCCCACACACAGGGGACTCCGTCTATGTTCTGTCATTTCCAAGAATTAGGAAAGAGCGTCAGATTCCTGCGGCGTGTGGTTTGCCATGTTGCTCTAATGTAGCAAAACGTTATTCTTGGCTGACCGTCGGGACAAAACCATGGGCTGAAAATGTGTGCTTTGCGCTACATTTCTCAACTTGTTTGAACAATCCAGACAGCTGATTTGACTCATATTGTGCCGCATTGTTTACAGGAAGTCAATCTTCATATTTAACATATGAAAAGTGTAACAGCTTCCACGAATTTCACTTAAAAGAGTAATTCCTGCAAAACGCCACGTCTAAGTTTTCCTAACAGACTTCATAAAATGTTATTCCTGCCGAATCAAGACATCAAAGAAAAATACTTACTAAATACGCTTACTAATCAACCTCGACTTAGACGTAGCCTATATGTAAAACACAAAACATTTACATGCTAGACCATACCTGACACAGCTGTTGGCGTTGCTGTGGCAATTTACTCTCCAGGGCAGCGTGCCGTGGTCCGCATCCCATCGCTTGTCAAACGGAATCGCTGCTGACGCCTCTCTCGGCGTTATTTGGACGCTCGCGAGCCAACAGGGCTTCCCCTCCTGCTTGTCAAACTGGAAGCGCAATCATGCGTTCAGCTGATCAGCGCAACAACAACAGCCACAGTGTCGCGCAACGCAAACAGTTCACACCACACCACCCTGCACGCGACGCCCCGGGGGCCCCGCTCCCTCCCATGCTCTCGCAGTTCTAGGGGTGATTAATAATCATGAGGTAGTATACTTCAGCGACGCTCATTGGCCGAAGAAAGTACCTTAATTTTTAGCTCCCTCCTCGCTGTCAGCCACTGCGAGGTGACGTCATGGAACATTCCAAAAATTCCTTGTCCCGGTATTCTTTATTTCAAGCGGACCCTGCAAAAGTTCAGGAGTGTTGATATTATTAACGGTCAATATTCCTGGTTTGTCTGCTTTCTCATATAGTTTTGTACATAGTACTATTTTAAATGGACAGTTCACCCAAAACGAAAATTTTGTCATCGTTTACTCACCCGCATGTTGCTCTAAACCTGTGATTTTCTATTTTCTTTCTGCAGTATTATATATATATATATATATATATATATATATATATATATATATATATATATATATATTTAAGAATGCAATAATGTATAATGATATCTTTATCGTATAGGTTTGTAACAATATGAGGATGAGTAAATATGATATGATAATATTCACAATCAATACACAAACTAACACACACACACGACCCTGGACCACAAATCCAGTCATAAGTAGCACGGGTATATTTGTAACAATAGCAAACAATATTGTATGAGTAAAAATTGTATGAGTAAAAATGATCGATTTTTCTTTTATGCCAAAAATCATTAGAATATTAAGTAAAGATCATGTTCCATGAAGATATTTTGTAAATTTCCTACTGTAAATATATCAAAGCTTAATTTTAGATTAGTAATATGCATTGCTAAGAGCTTAATTTGGACAACTTTAAATGCGATTTTCTCAATATTTAGATTTTTTTTTGCGCCCTCAGATTCCGGATTTAGTTGTATAGTTGTATCTCGGCCAAATATTGTCCTATCCTAAAAAAACATACATCAATAGAAAGCTTATTTATTCAGGACGATGCATAAATCTGTTACTGTAATCATAACCAAAGTCACATATTTTATGGAATATTATGGTGAGAATGCCTTAACACATCCATAGAAAGTGTTTCATGAGCTGGCCTTTCTGGGGATGCATACTGGGTTGCGTATGTCAGCACAATTCCCACAATTCCCTGACTCAGTTGTACTCTTTAGTAGGACTGAAGCTTCTCAGTTGCACTAATGGTAGCATGGCCCACATGGGGACTATTAGTGGGGTTAACCATCAGCGTGGACTTTAATTCATTTAACCCTTTCCCAGGGGCATGAAGGAAAAGTAAACCAGAACATTACTTATCTCCCAAGAAAGTGTGGTTATTCCCAAGTAAACAAACCTGAGTAAATTATCACTCTGTGTTTTCCCCAAACTTTCCAAAAGCCCTTTGAATACCAATTCCCAAGAAAGAAGAGCTAAAAAGCTCAAAGCCGCACTATACCTGTTGGGAATAATTTGTCTTTTCATTTTCTCTGTTGGATTTATATTTCCAAACAGATTACTTCCTCATTGACCCACCTTTTAACACAGCCTTCAAAAATTCCCAGACCGTGCTAAGTTGAGTTCAATGAAACACAATGAAGCTTGGGTATCTATTCTGTTGTTTGACTCCGAGTATGCTATAGTATTCAGTCACAACACTCTATGAATCTAAACACAGTCACCCTGACTACCATATGACAAGCGGTTGACAAAGGAATGCTTTGTTTAACGGATGCAAATACAGTGCTGGGTCGATACCCCAAGGACAGTCTAATTACTGGGCATAAATATAGCTTTCCAAACTCTACGCCTGCTGGGCCTCCAACCTGTTATTATGCTTTTTTATATTTATTTCACAAGAGTCAAATTACTTTCAAGGAAGCACAATAGTTATGCTTGAGGAACTGAGCAAAAACTAGAAAAACTTGAATGCGTAAGAATAATAATAATTTTCAAAATCCCCAAAGATTTTGAATAGCAGACTTTCAATGTGGTCTCAGACTTTTGGACTCCACTGTATACCAAATACCATCAAATAACATCTGATATCACCCAGTATTACTTTAAGATGATTTGAGAGCTGATAAAATGTAAAAATTGTAACTTGAATGCAATGTAAGTCGCTTTGGATAAAAGCGTCTGCTAAATGCATAAATGTAAATGTAAATGTAAATGATTTTATTTTTATATTATTATAGTATTTATTAATATTTTAAGTTTTCAATTTGAGTTTGTTTGTAATCATTTTTATTTTTATTTACTATAAATTTATCTTAATTTATTTTCATTATATTATCTTATGTTTTAGTTTGTCATTTTAGTACGCTACCAAGTTACCTTTTTTTAATAGGTTTTTAAGTTTTTATATTTTATTTTTTAACAAAAAAGTTTTTTGATAGTTTTAGTTTCATTTTAGTTTAAGTTCAACTCTATCCCTGCTGGGCCTCTAACTTCTTATTATTCTTTTTTATATTTATTTCAAAAGAGTTAAATTACTTTTAAGGAAGCACAAAAGTGTTGCTTGAGGAACTGAGTGAAAACTATCAAAACTTGAATGCGTAAGAAGGTCACCATGGGGTGAATTAGAGCAACATTGCGTGAGAAAACCAGCACGTTATTGTTCGTTTTCCCACCGTAATGCCCAGTGATGCCACAACAATTTCGGACTGAATGTCTTGCTGTTGTTGGTTCTAAAATTAGCGAAGAGATAAGGTGAGACTCTCACCAACTCAGTGGGGTCAGCGCTGTGTATTTAGAAGGCTTAGACGGACTCCTGGAGACTCTTGGGTGTCCAGTAAAGTTCACCTGGCATTCAGGTGATGAGTCATAGCCCGCAGCTTTCTGATCCTGTCACTGGATGCCACTGTCGTTCAGACTCCCCGTGGAGAACGAGAGGGCTGCTGGCTCCATTGTCATGACAGCCGCCATCCTCGCCTGAGTCAAACAGGACACCTGACTGGGCGTGTGGCTGTGAGGTGCGTGACGGCCGCGTGGGTGGGGGGTTTAGGCCATGCAGAGAGGTCTGCTTTGATTGGCTGAAGCGTGATTGCACAGTTCGCGCTCTTTGAACTGCATTGGACCACCCTTTTGTCGGGTTTTCTATCCCAAGAGCGAGAGAGAGAGGGAAGCACAGTAGCAAGGACACTGCGTTGTGAATGCTCCACAGTGTGACAATATGATCCTAACAGGCTTATGTAACAGGGATGCCTGCATGCTCGTCTTCCAGCAGACAACGGCTGCACCGACTGTTATATAACTAGATCAGCCTCCCCACAGAGCCGGCCTGCGCCTGTGCACGGCACACAGCAGCCTGCCAAAGAGAGCGAGAGAGCAAGCGAGAGACAGAGACGTGGAGAGTGAGACAGAGAGAAACAATGCTGCCTGCTGCAGGAACACAAAGAGAGTCAAAGATAATGCAAAACATTCGGAAGAGGATACTATCAGCAGCTTAACGTTAAAAGTAATGCATTAAATAATCAAGCCATTGCTTACAAAAAAGTATTTTGGTATTACTATAGTTTTAATTTTTTTAGGGGGCATGTACGTACAATGGCAATAGTGCTATATACTCAGAAATGATTCAGTATCATTGTAGACAGTGGGGTCAAAGAGTCTGACTGTTAAATTATATAATATTATATTGGGTTAGTGACCTAAAAAAAATAATAAGCTCAATTTCAAAGACCCATCTTTCTGTTTATGTCCAGGTTTAAATAAATCGGTATGTATAATATAATTGTCTCAGACTTTTGGACTATATACCTTTATAGTATTAATTTGTATATTTAATCAGCTATAATTTCATTTTTTTTTTTTATATTTTAGTTAAGTTTTGTAAGTTTGTTAGGTCCTTTTTGTCATTTTAATTTCATTTTTTACCTTTAATTTATTTTTATTTCAGTTTTAGTTGTAGAAATTTTAGTACTTCAACTTAAATCTATTTTATTTGAGTTGAAATATAACTGTTTTTTAAGTTGAAGTTTTTCATCTTATATTTATATTTTATTTAAATTATCATTTTTCAACAATGATTAACAAATCAACAATTTTCAGTTTCATTTTAATTTTAGTCAATAACGGCAAGACTGATATCACCATAGTACTTCCAGCGTTTCTGTAAAGGACATGAGATATTATATAGTGACGCCACATATCATGTGTGTAAATATTTGATTTTGATACACATGCAACATAATAGCTCAGAGTCAAATCAATAGGTTGTAATATATCTCACTTTGTTGGTAATGTACACCATCACCTTTGTAGTATCTGATATTTCATTGTCCATTACTTGAAGTACCACGTACATCTGAGCCTTCCCCCATTACATGGAGTTCATATTGTCCCAAATGTATTCCATATATAATGGCTAACAACATCATTTGATGAACAGGCTGAGATCTGCAGAATGTATTTAAACATGGTAAAACATCATATATGGAGATATAGCCCATATAGTATCGTTAATATTTTGAATAAACACACACGAGCCTGACAGTGAGGAACTACAAGGATTATCTTGTGTTTTCATTTATGACCTTTATATTTCCTCAGAAGTTCCTCTTGTCACATGCACATGTGGATAATTAATGTAGCATTTTTGCATAGTGCAGCAAAAGCTAGAGGCGGTTGCTCTTGGGATTCAGAGCAGATAAATCCACCCTTGCAGGAAGGCATCACAACCCTCTGCCACTCTGCTGCCAGACTCTGGGCTGTGTGGAGTCTAATGGGTGGTAATGTTGGGTAAATGTTTCCAGCACACATGTGCCAGCAGGACCAAAACTCAATTAGCTTTGCTACATACTGCCGTGTAATCCAATGTGCTTGGGTTTTACACTTAGAATGCAATTACACCTCTGACAGCCGCTTTCAGTCATTTCACTATAAGAGCAGCGCCTGCAAATCGAGTACAGTTGCTCTCAAAATGATTTTTTCTCCTCTCAAAAATTGTGTTGATTTTGTTCTAAAAAACAGTTACGTCTAGTTTTGTAGACTCTCAAATGGTCACATAAAAACAGAAGATTCCCAGGAAATAAAATGATTGTTTTTGAAACTTCTTTCTGCTTGTGGTGTAAGCCCTGGAGCCTGTTAGGAACGTGGTAGTCTCCCAAAGCCAATCAATGGGTC
Organism: Acrossocheilus fasciatus; assembly: GCA_036784905.1. Lineage (NCBI taxonomy): Eukaryota > Metazoa > Chordata > Actinopteri > Cypriniformes > Cyprinidae > Acrossocheilus > Acrossocheilus fasciatus. The sequence goes on from CM071953.1 coordinate 25,337,831, forward strand.
TTACTGCAGCTTATCCTGGAGTAAACTGTCCGCTTAGACAGGAAAGGGACATCTGACTGATATATAAAGTGAACAACCACAGTTTATTGTGTGGGTAAATACGTTTACAGTAAGTACAGACAGACGAACGAGACAGACAGGTAGACAGATACAAACAGACAGACAGACACAGATAGATATAGACAGACAGGAGTTCTTTTGGTTGTTCAGATGATCAAACAGAATAAAATACTATGGTACTCTGCATAAGTTTGGTTTGTGAAAACTTAAAATATTCAATGATGCAGAATTTCTTTAGCAAAACTGATGTTGTTATAATGCACAACTGCACGTCACATCCCACTGACAGCGGGCCAAGTATCAGCACTGTGATTTCACACTGGGTTAAAGGGATCCCTGGAGATACACTTACCAGTCTGGCTCTGGGAACTCAGGAGCAGAGAGGGTCAAAGCGGAGACAGAACATCCTGCAGCACTGCTGAGTCAGTGTGTGTGTGCTGGTGCTGAGGGAGTGAGATCATTTTGTTGATGTGTCTCTCTCCCTTGTTCATTGTTAGGCAAGCCTGCCAAAGAGGGAGAGTTTCCAGACAGGAGTAAGTAGTTTATATGAATTGATGAGGGGAGTTATTTTTCTTTTATGCTTCTTCCAAAGTTTGTTTCTCATATAGCAATGCGATATTGTGAGTGCAGCTCTGAGAGAACAACACAAACCTTTATATGAAGAGTGGGCTGGGAAATGATACAGTGAGAACACAATACTTCAGAATTCAGGGAAGAACACTGCATTACACAGACTTAAAGCTCAACAATGTCCCTGATGAATAAACAGCATGGTTTGCTTGTCTTAGCTGGTTTTCACTGGTCTCCTAAGCTAAAAAGCACCCAAACTCCTCAAATAAACCTGCTGGCCAGCCAGAACTACCAGCTAACCATATGAGGTTGGTATTTCTAAAATGTTAATGGAGAAAACAGGAAAAACATACATCATTGTTCAACAGTTTGGGGTCGGTATGGTTTTTGTTTCTGAAAGAAATCTATTATGCTCACGAAGGCTGCATTTTTGTTCAAAAATAAAATAAAAACAGTAATATTGTGAAATATTATTACAATTTAAAACAACCGTTTTCTATTTAAATACATTTTAAAATGTAATTTATTCTGGTAAAGTTGAATTTTCAAATTAAAAAAATAATAATAAATAAAATATAACAATTACAAAACTGCTGATCTCTTTTCTGGTTTAGAGGGTTCAAGATTTGAGACCAGCCACCCAGCTAAACACCAGGAGACTATCAAAAACCAGTTAAGACCAGAAAAGCAGTTTTACCAGCACAATTTCATTTTGGGGCATTATTAAAGTGATTAAAACAGTAAAATCATAAAAACAGAAGAATGCTTCAAGCTTACTCTGATTTCATCTAATATCATGTTTGTTTTAGTCTGGCATGGAGAAAGACACACAGTTCCTGCACTGGGCAGCTGCAAAGCCCCATTTAAAAAGCAGAAAGAGAAAAACACACCCTCCCTGACACATTTATTATGTTTTGAGCGGTTTTGAGTTGGCACCAAGTTCATAGTTCTTAGAACCTCTGTTCCATACTAGGCAGAGTCCCAAGATGCTGAACTCTAACAAGAAGAAACCAAAGGTTTCTGGCATCAGCTACGAGACAGACCTGATTAAAAATGAGGACAAAGACAATGTGAAATGTTATACTCCACTACAGCAGCCAAAATCAACTGTACATTCTGGTAGTCGAGCTGAGAGAGAGTTCTGTGACACAGCAGCTCTGTGGATCAAGAGTAACGTCCTACAGCGCGTTCAGTCAATATCTCTTCGCTAATTGGGAATCTTTATCTCTGCAAACACACATTAGCTCTCGGTCTTTATTACTCAGCATCAGAGTCATTATCGTCTCTCCTCATTGGCTGTTCGGTAAAATATTGCTAAGGCCATTTCAATCCTCTAACTCTCTTTAGTTCATTTTAAGTCAAAGTGAAACTCGTAAACCATTCTCATGTTCTTCAGCAACATGACGGCTTAAAAGTTGAGGGTTAGTAAGATTTTGAAAGAAGTTTCTTATGCTCAGCATTTGACAGGAAAAAACTGAATATATTATTACATTTCAAGTAACTGTTTTCTATTTTAATATCTTTTAAAATCTATTTTTTATCCCTGTGATGGCAAAGTTGAATTTTCAGCATCATGTCTTCAGTGTCACATGCTGATTTGGTGCTCAAGAATAATTTCTCCTTACTATTATCATCAATGTTGTCAACTGTTGTGCTGCTTAGTATTTTTGTGGAAACCATGATACATTTTTTCAGGATCTTTTATGTATAGAAAGTCTCAAAGAACAGCATTTATTTAAAATAGATTTTGTTTCATAACAATGCTGCTGAATAAAAATATTAATTTCCTTAAAAAAAAGTAAAAATAAATAAATAAACCATACTGACTGACCCTAAATGTTTAGCAATAAAAATAGTAATAATAATAATAATAATAATAATAATAATAATAATAACAATAATAGGGTAAGAAGGTGTTTCATCTCAGATTTGAGACCCAAATGCAAGTTCACAGTCAACTCATCCAAACAGCTATAAACATAATAATTCTTTTGAAAAAATTGAATGCATTTTATAAACATAGCCTACTGTATATTCTCTGCACACCCCCTGGTTAAAAACCTATGGGCCTAAAACTGTCTAAATAGATCTTTTTTTCTCTCTTCATCATTATTTTCCTTGCCCAAACTTTCCTAGCTGAAAAGTAAAGTAATTTCAGCGTTGTTGTTGTTGTTTTTTTTTTTTTAAATATTGAAATATTGCAGACATGCAGTTTTGTCTTCGTGAATGATAAATCATACAAAATAAGACTCGGAACATGTATTAAGAAAGTAAACCGAGTCAATTTGACTCCAGGTTTTTTCAGGTTATAGCCATTCAGTGTGCACTTCTTTTCCTCTCTTTTATGATTGAGGTTGTAAGAACGGTTGATGCAAGAAAATCTTATGGACCATTAGCTAATGTTCTAAACACTGGGTTAAGAGCAAGGCCAATCCTAGAAATTGCATTAAATATCAACTGGTAACTTTCATAAATGTTGCATAGTATGCCATTCAATATTTAAACTTCAATGCTCTCATAAAACCATATGAAATACCCCATAGCCTGCCTACAGAGGGTAAATAAAGCACTGCTGAGATCTTGATGCCATCTCATGGGTCTGTAACACACCCACCTGGTTCTAAAGGAGGGAAAAAAAAAAAAAAAAGAAAAAAAAAACCACAAGAGAGTCATGGAACCCTGACCTACATATACAGACCTCAGCCTTCCTTCTGCTGCCTCAGTGTTACACAAGTGTGCAGAAACATATCAACACTATTAGCAAAACATTCTTGTATAAGCAAGCATTATCGATGTTTAGTCAAGCTGCCAACAGATAAACCACACATTTGAGAAGAGGGGCCTGATTTGCAGGGCCCAAAAGCACTTAAGATTCAATACTTTCCTTATCTGCAAGCCACTCAAAACATCTCCAGCACTGAGAGGAATTCACGAAACACGCTCCCTTTTGGAATCGCTACTCTCTAGGCCTGCTTTTCTTCGTTTTTTTCTGGCTATAGTAAAGTAATGTTTTTCTGCAAATGCTTCCAAAGGCTACACAACTGTGAGTGTGATAATTGCTTGTAACCGAAAGAGGGTTTTATGGTCAGTGAGGCCAGTTTGGGGCACCGAGACTGAATTGGGTAAACAAAAAAAGCATAAACATTGATGGAGAAAGAGCGCTTAAATGACTTAAATGTGGTGGTAAAAACAATATCACTGATGTGATTTTTTTTTTTATCTGTGAAAAATTGTTGATATGAAATTGCATAACTGGAGTAGTATCAAGTAATTAAAGGCTACATTGTTTGGCCAGGGATGACCATCAGCATCCAGCAATGAATATCATCCATGACAAGGAAGATAAAATCAACAGAACATCAGTTCCACCTGGTGGGCAGACAGCAAATAAAAATACAACCTTCTCACTCATTCTGTTGTATCAGCTCAACATTATTTAAAGTAAAATAAAAATAAAGGAACAAAAATATTCAAATATAAATGTCTTATTTATATACCCTGGACCACAAAACCAGTCATAAGTGTCTATTTTTTTAAATTGAGATTTATACACCGTCTGAAAGCTGAATATATAAGATTTCCATTGATGTGTGGTTTGTTAGGATAGGGCATTTGGCCGAGATACAACTATTTGAAAATCTTAAATCTGAGGGAGCAAAAAAATGTAAATACTGAGAAAATTGCCTTTAAAGTTGTCCAAATGAAGTTCTTAGCAATGCATATTACTAATCAAAAATTAAGTTTTTATATATTTATGGTAGGAAATTTACAAAATATCTTCATGGAATGTGATCTTTGCTTAATATCCTAATGATGTTTGGCATAAAATAAAAATCAATAATTTTTACCCGTACAATATATTTTTGGCTATTACTACAAATATACCCCAGCGACTTAAAGGAACACTCCACTTTTTTTGGAAATAGGCTCATTCTCCAACTCCCTCAGAGTTAATAAGTAGAGTTTTACCGTTTTTGAATCCATTCAGCCGATCTCCGGGTCTGGCGATAGCACTTTTAGCATAGCTTAGCATAGATCATTGAATCCTATTAGACCAGTAGCATCGCGTTCAAAAATGACCAAAGAGTTTCGATATTTGTCCTATTTAAAACATGACTCTTCTGTAGTTATATCGTGTACTAAGACCGGCAGAAAATGAAAAGTTGCGATTTTCTAGGCCGATTTGGCTAGGAACTATACTCTCATTCCGGCGTAATAATCAAGGAACTTTGCTGCCGTAACATGGCCGCAGCAGGCGCAGTGATGTTACGCAGCGCCTGAAAGTAGTCCCCAGCTATATTATAACTAGTTACCTAGCTGGGGACTACTTTCAGGCGCTGCGTAATATCACTGCGCCTGCTGCGGCCATGTTACGGCAGCAAAGTTCCTTGATTTTCCACATTTTTTTAATTAAAGCTTCTTTGGTGAGGCCTGCAGAAATATTGTCATTATTGTTTAGCCCTAAACAAACTCTGTTGTAAATTCTACATCCAATAATAAAGTGCACAACTTTTAATTTTGATTGGCAGTCAGATCAATACAGTTGATTTGTAAAGACTCTGACTAACCAAGAGTTTACATAAGTTTATTGAAATACATACAGCATTAGCACAGATTGCACCAGATCACTGAAAAACTACTTCTACAGAAACAACTAAAAGAGCAATATTGTCCATGGTATGAAAAATGAAATGTTATAAAACAGCAAAGGCACTTTTTCCATAGGTCTGAAATAAACCTGGACACTTTTGATAAGAAGTTAATCGAAGAAAGGCACATGAAGAATTACTAATCTTGCATGTTGCTCCTAATAATAGACTACAGATGAACCGTCATGCTTATGTCAAACTACTTTGGGAAAAGTTCAAATATACTTTACATATATATATATATATATAAATATACACAGTACATACTTCACAATCAGTTTCTTCGACACACCTACAATACTTAGAGTTATGAAATTCGCCAACTTCATATTTTGCTTTCATAACACAGCTTTTTAGCAATTTTACATAAATGTAAACTAAATGTATGGTCACTTTTAGAATATTTTCTTAAGTAATTTTACATAAGATGTTTACTTGTAAGCATGTGCTTCCAAATTAATAACAAAAAAAGTAATTAAAAAAAAAAAAAAAAACTAAAATTATACAAAGTGTCACAGGTGGAAGGATTAACATTCAGTTTTCAGAAACATTTACTGATTAAATATATCAACTTTAACATATTAACCAGCCCTGAACTGTTAATTTATATGCAAGTGCTATCTAAACACATTATTTCACACTAAATTATCTATTGCCACACCAAACTATTCTGCCAAACAACAAGCTAGATATGCTAACATGTGCCTCTGATGGACTGACAGCACCATAATACATTAATTTGGATCAGTGATTAATATTACAGCACAGTCTGTTGTTCATGGCAGTGCGGTAGACCCCGGTCAGAGTGTGGTGTAGTGAGCTGTATGCGGGAAAGGGTGTGTCGGATTGGGCTTATCTACTAGATGCACAAGTTCCAGGGGCTCTACAGAGGACATGTAGTGAAAAAGGCCCCCTGTTTAAGCCCCTCAGCGCACATGGGCTGCCCACGGCCCGCTCTCCCCATTGCTTGAGAAAAAAAGTGCTAAATCGAGTGAAATTGTATATTATAGAGTGTTTATCGTACAATGCATTGAACCCTGAAGTTGAAATGCTATCACTGTAGAAAAAGGTTTCTTCTTCAGGTAGAGTAGGTTTCTAGCAGCAGTATCATGCATATTTGAATTCGTGGCTAGGACCATTTCGTTGATGGTCTGTAGGACAGTTATTGTGTTTATTTGTTGCACTGGAAATGTGTGGCCTTAGGTTTGAGTAGCTTGCACCTGTTAGTGTTAAAAACAAGATAAACTAGCAATATTGACTTTATAAAACATACTTAACAGCCATACTGAATTTGAAATGACAGCGAAATAACCCTTAAGGACCATGAGATGTTAATTATTCAGGATATCGACAACACGGTAGAAGCGACTAGTTTATATAACTCGTTTCATTCATTTATCCTTCATGTGTGGAGACACAGCGACTCTTATGCTAGAAGTGCACTGCTGTTCAAATGTTTCGGGTCAGTAAGATTTTTTTTATAACACTTTCATTAAGCAGGGGATGCATTAAATTGATCGAAATTGCAGAAAATAAATATATTTCAAATAAATTCTAAATAAATGTTTTTCCAAAATATTGAGAATCACAACTTTTTTCACTGTTGCTAATAATAAAAAATGTTTCTTCAGAGCAAAATAAGTATATTAGAATGATTTCTGAAGGATCATGTGACACTGAAAACTGAAGTAAAGGATTTTGAAAATTCAGCTTTGACTAAATAAAGGATATTTTAATATATAATAAAACAGAGAACATTTATTTTAAATTGTAATCATTTTACACAATATTACGGTTTTAACTGTATTTTTGACCAAATAAATGCAGCTTTGGTAAGCATAAGAGATTACCTTCATTTTAAAAATATTACAGATGCCAAACATTTGAACAGCAGTGTAAGAAATGAGACAGCAGTGAATCATTCATTAAGCAAAAAGGGTGCTTCTCATTTCCTTAATTGTCCATCCACCTTGCCTTTAACTGCATTTTATCTCCTTTAATCTTAAGATCTTAAGGACGTGAGTATGAGATAAAAGGACGGAGGAATCAAAGCAAAAAGGAATTTCATGTTCACTTGAGCATTATGTCAAACTGACATTTTTGTGCAGCTATATTTGCTCTAAAAAAAAAAAAAAGTGTGTGCTTCAGGTGTGCTAATGGTGAATGGCAACTTTCTGCACAGCAGTAATCCTCAAGTCATGTGACAGTTTACTGTCATTTTTTTAAATACTTGTCATGGCATCCTATACTTTTGTTGTTGTCCGTGCATTATTTTCATATGTGTAAGTACCTACCAGTCCTATGAGACTAGTCACCAATTGTCTGTTTCAGATTTGAATCGCTTTCAGTCTTGGCTATTTAATGGTTTTTGGAGATTGTAATATTTCTAACATAGCACAAACATGGCCAGCTTGAATAGGTGAGAGAGTCTCACCCACTCAAAGCTCAGTTGAAGTCTCGACCGGGGAAAATGACAGGAGCCACAAGTGTCCACAGGTAGAGCCCCAGACCCAGCCAGCTGGAGCTGATCTTCACCCACACTGCAGGCATAGTGCTCTGCATGGCCTGAGTGGTTATATCAGGTCTGAAGATAGATGTGAGAAAAAGGCAGAAAAAAAAAAAACAATATTTAGGCCTCAGCTAGTCTCTGGTGCAGTTCTGCTGTATTATTTGTGACTGCATGAATGGCCAGTGCATCCTTGACCATTCAAAAGAATCATTATTCGGCGAACTATTCCTTTAAACTATGATAGGTGAAAGTATTTTAAAATTTAAAACTTCACCTTTCAAAAAAAGTGAACTTTTTGGTTCAATCCAAAATCAAAAAGTGGAAGAACGAGCACTTACTTGTACCAGTTAGTGAGTGTCATCATAATGTAGAGAGAGGCCAGTAAGAGGTGGAAGTGGAAAAAGGAATAGTTGTATGTAACGCCGTCCTCTTCATTATCCACAACACGCCGCAGTCCGTCTTCGCCCACCTCCTCCCCTCCCATGGTGCCCTTCCCTTCCTCTGTCTGCATCAGCCTGTTCACCTGAGCATTACTGGATGAACGGATGCTGAAAAGAGAAAAGACATCACATGGACACTAGCATGAGAATGATGTTTACGTCTCTCAGACTCATATTTAATTGATGATGAGCTAGATTGGGGGTAGAGTTTAAAGGGAGAGAGGCTGTTTTTTCTGACATGGCAAAATGTATAATTTTCTCACATTTGCCAATGGATAGCAAATTAATTGAGGAAATTTGGATGTCAAAGGTTAATACATTTATTTAGACACATTAAATAATAGAAAAAAACATTTCAAATACAGTAAATGCTGTTCTATTAAACTTTATATTCATCAAAGAACCTCCAAAAAACTTCATGATTGGTTTCCAAAAAAATATTAAGCAGCACAACTATTATCAACATGAACAGTAATAAACATGTCTTAAGCATTAAATTAGCATATTAGAATAATTTCTGAAGGATCATGTGACACTGAAGACTGGAGTACTGGCTGCTAATATTCAGCTTTGCATCAAAGAAATAAATTACATTTAAAAATATATATAAAACTCAAGGATTATTTTACATTGTAACAATTTTTATTGTGTTTTTGATCAAATCGATGCAGCTTTTTTGAGCATTATAGACTTCTTTCAAAACCAAACATTTTCGAATAGTGTATATATTAGTGCCATTCAAAAGCCTGAATGTAAAATCTGACTTGAAATATTAGTATTTTAACCTGCAAAAACATTTGAACTTTTATTTTATTAAAAGCTTTTGGGTTCTGGAAAATCTAAAGAAATGTTAACGCAAACTAAATATAAATGTTTTAAATTTTAGGAAGCACGATATTTATTAACTAATAAAATAACACATTTAATGACACTGACCATGTTAAAGTTACCTTTTAACTAGCGACTCTGTCTACTTGCCGAGGCCAATTTGAACTCACAGTTGCTGCTTGGCAAATATTAATTTTGGACCCTGCCTACAGGTGTCAACATCTGACACCACTAATCAATCAATCAACCCATGCCTCTGTGCAATTGGTTGTGAATGTCAAATTGAACTGTGCAATGAATCAACATAGAAAGCACCAGTTAACTACAGCAGCTGATGTAGAAATGTACTTGAGATTTTCTTTATGCATTTTAAAAGCAAAAACTAACAGTAACAAGAGCTCACTGAAAGAAGAAAAAGCCATATTCAAAATGTTTGTTTTGCTTAATGTACCTGGCATAAAAGGTGCAGAAGAGGAAGATAACCAATCCCACAATGCCTTGAGCATCCCACCACTGCACCATCCCAGGGGAGCTTGTAGGCATGGCCTCAGTTGTGCTGATATTGGACACCAGGCTGAGCAAACTAGGGTTACATTCACGATCTATGTGTGGAGCCAGACAAATAAAGATTTAAAAGTGAACATACAGAAGCATAATACAACTACTACGCTAATTAAATCACATACTTCACTACTAAAGATTATGATCACACCTAATGGTCAGCTAATCACATTTTTAAAGCTCATCTAGGCTGATAATAGGTATACTTAATAGACCATAACAGAATGTGAGGAAAGCGAGTTACATTTATAATCTGGATTCTAGCAGGTAATTTGGCTTTATTCAGTAACAAGCATCAGGAGACTATAAAGGTTGAGCATCTGGTTTGTATGGCACCACAAAACTCACCAAATATTGCATCAACCTGAGTAGGAACAAAATGAAAGCTCAGAAAATGAAAAGAGAGACCAAAGACAGACAGTAAATATTTTCTGAGATTTTTTTTGTGTGTAACTTACTAGGATTGTTGGTCATGGCTGACCAGGTGACGTACATAGTGTACAGAGTTATAATAGAAGACTGAAGCAGACCAGATTGAGGTGAGGCATCCTGCAAACACATACAAAAATAAAGAAACATATTTAATAAAGCACAGATCAGACTTTGTCTACCCTTGTAAGAAACAACCCAATATAAACTGCAGATTTTCATAATGGCTGGCACAGTAAATAAAGCTTGTCTGTTGTGGCAGGCCAGCATTTATATTCTGTATGCAAAGAAGGAAACAAAGAAGTTTCCTTACAAAGACAAAAGCTGGAGGCTAATGTAAACAGTAGATGACCTTCAGTACAACGGAGAGGCTGTTTTCTTATGCACATTATTATAAATCAGCATTCATGTCAGGATGTGTGTGCTGAGGCAATCGAATATTTCGAACAGCTAGTTAAAGCAGTTTTATCATTTCCTGTTTGCTGCTTTAAGGTCTTAATGCTGTTTAATATCTTAATATGGAGTTGTTTGGCCTTTTATCAATGATTTGAAATTGGGTGCCGAGATGAGACGGGAATGATAAGCACTGCAACATGATTTACCTGCACTTTTGGCAGAACAGAAACCACAGATATGATGACGCAGAGAATAAGGTTGAAGCTGATGAAGAACTTGTGTTCGGTGCAGTTGTCGGGTTTGGTGTAGTAGAGATAAAACAGCACGACTGCAGCAAAGGCCAGGGCGTAATGCAGGACAGTGAAGAACAACAGACCTGTGGGCATAGAAAACAGTCTCATGTTTCATTCTCTGAAAAGAGCGGATTTGGACACACCTGTCTGCAAACCTATTGTGACGAACAGAGTGTATTTCAGTGTATCTGCTCTCTCTACGTACCTGAGAACCAACACTTGCTGTTGCCTTCCTCAGCATTCCTCACCCACACCTCATTCCAGGAGTGGGCAAAGTCGATCAGGAGGATGAGCTGGATCAGGATGAACATGAAGGAGCCCACAATACCAAAGTAGAACCAAACTGTGATTAAAAAAAGAAGACAAGTTATGCTTCAGTTGCATACCGGTTAAATGTGCAAAAACAAGCTTTTTTACTATCTAAACAAATGATCATCAATGAGGAATACAGTAAAAATAGTAATACTGTGAAATATTACTTTTTAAAATCACTGGTTTCTATTTTAATATGTTTTAAAATGAAATTATACCTGTGAAGACCAAGCTGAATTTTCAGCAGCCATAACTCGTCGTCAAATGATCCTTAATATTAATAGCTTAATATTTTGTGGAAACCATGATACTTTATTCCAGGTTTTTTATTTATTTATTTTTAACATAACAGCATTTATTTCAAATAGAAATCTTTTGTAACCATTGATCAATTCAATGCACTGAATAAAAGTATATTTTCTTTAAAAAAACAAACAAACTTTGAATGCCATTATGTGTGATTATTATTTTTTCAAAATGTCATTAAAAAACACTTAATAGATGTTAAATGGCAATTCATGTCTTTAATTTCTAGTAAACCATCAATTGCCAACAGAGACATTGAGTGTTGAAGCCTTTCAAAGGGCTGTATATCAGTATAATATCTTAATCTTAAAGGGATAGTTCAGCCAAAAATGAAAATTCTGTTATCATTTACACCCCCTCGTGTCGTTCCAAACTTGTATGACCTCATTTATTTATTTTTTTTCAGTGAATCACAAAGATATTTAAAATAATGCTGTTAACCAAACACTTCTGGTGACAATTGACTTTTACTGTACAGACAGAAAAAACAACAACAATGGGATATTTTTCAAAATATCTTCTTTTGTGTTCCACAGAAAAAAAAAAAGGAACGTCATACAGGTTTGGAAAGACATGAGGGGGACAAATGATGACAGAATTTTAGTTTTTGGGTGAACACTTTAAACTACATTTATAACTATGTTTAATAAAACATGCATCTCTGAAGGGCCTGTATTTTCATACTTAAATTCACAATGAAACATACTAATGTCTAGATCTTGTTTTGGAAGTTACCCGTGATCTCTGAACACAATGTTCTGCATCTTTAATTCCACACCATGAGAATTCCGGCAAGACAGTAACAACGCGTTCTCACTGCTAATATAATATGCTATGAAAAAATAATAACATCCTATTCCACTTTCAATACGGTCTTTTCCCATGCATCTCATAACATTCAAAATAGTCATTAAAAAGTAATTGACTTCTTCCCTGCAGGAGACCAGGCGTTTTCTGCATCCCTTGAAATTTAGCCCTGCGTTATGACAATGGCTTCCCAGAATAACATTATCATGACTATTGCTGCATTTAGAGCTTAACATCATTGCCATGTTGTCATTGCTTTTGTGTATTTCCCAATGTGAATATATGAAAATGGAAATTGTTCTATTATGTGCTGTTAACGGAATAGTTCAACCTAAAATGTACCATCATGAAAAGTTCCATCTGGGATGAAAAAGGCTCCGACGGTGATGCCAACAAGTATCAGAAACTTGAAGAACCAGAACCTGACAAAAGAGTCAATGATAAAATCAAGCAAATTTCAATTCATTTAGTAAATGATACAATAACAATAGCATATAATATAACGGTACATAAATAATAAATCACCCGTTCTGAATAGCGGCACGAGGGTCTTTGCTGCTCTTTACACGAATCATGATTGCTGAAAACAGGAAAAAGAAGCATGCCATAGCAAAGCACATGCGGTACACTGATTTGTAGCCTACAATCACGTCGCAGTTAACATGGTTCTCGATTCCTGGTACTGTGGTTCCTCCTTGACAAAAGCCAGGAATCTGAAGAGACATTAAAAACAGAAAATTAAAACAATGCACTGAAAGCACAAGTGAGGCAGATGAAGACTGATGGTGGGCCCACCTTGCGGAGCTGCGTCTCCATGCCAGGCAAGATCATGATTATAGACACCAGTGTCCCCAGGAGGAGGAAGAAAGAGTAGAGCAGCCGGGTGACGGTGGAGTTATTGGAAGAAGGACAACAGCCACAGAGGAGACATGGAGCGGAGCCACACAAACATGAGGCCTGTAACGTGGAGGGGGTAAGAGAAAGAGCAATTATATCACCAGTTCAAGCATTTGTTTAATTGCCACAGTTCACAAAAAAAACGGCAACACATTATACAATTTAATATATACTGCATTGAAAAAGATCCTTTGAGGTCATAAAACAGTACAAACTGTACAATTTTGAAATATTATTACCTTTTAAAGTAAATATTTTATGTTTTGTATTTTAAAATGTAACTTATTCCTGAGACTGATGAAATTCCATTCCAGTCTTCAGTGTCATATGACCTTTTAGAAATCATTCTAATATGCTAAAAATATCTTATTATTAGCAATGCTGAAAACTGTGCTGCTTAAAATGTTTGTGGAAATCATAATACATTTTGTTCAGGATTCTTTGATGAATATAAAGTTTAAAAGAACAGCATTTATTTAAATAGAAATATTTTTAATTATGTCTTCACTGCCACTTTTAATCAATTTAATGCATTTTTAATTCTAAATAACTATAAAAGTATTAATGCCTTTGAAAAGAAATTAAATGAATAAAATAATAAACATATGATGTGTATATATATATATGAAATCATTTTATTTGCACCTGAATTAATTAAATTAAAATTAAAAAAGGTTTTGATAATGAGAACCTACAGGGTGTGTAAATGTGAAGCGTGTATAATTACATTTCAGTGTTCAAATGGTGTTATGGTATACGACTGCAGAAGAAGGAAGAAGGGTTGTTCTGCTGCATGAAACAGTGAGGAAATCATTGTTGAAGACTTTGATCCTAATAAATCCAGTCATGTGCACACTGTATAAAAGTTAATTTAAAAACATTCACCATGACCATTATTAATGCTAGGAGTGGCTGATCAGCTGACTAACCAAGGAGGAAATCTAACCAGAAATATTTAAAAATATATTGTCACTCGTTTCATATTTCTCAAGCTGTATGATTGATCAAGCAAAAAGGAAGATTGTATTGAAGAAAAAAAAAATTAAGACAAGGTGTGTCTTACTGGCACAAATGATAAGCGTCAAATAAAAACACTGCTTTAAGTGTATTTGGCTGTACTTAGAGCAGATTTGCCTCTCTTGCAGTGTGTGCTGTACCAGCAAGTAGATAAACATTTACAGAAAGTGGCTCAAGCAGCATGACTTGGGTTTCAAATGCAAAACTGAATATACCAAATTGCTGGAAACCAGCAGATGAAAGCAGTTCAGCCTGTTAACATGTCACAAGAAATCACACTAGTTCATCTACATCTTGAATTGTGAATGTTGGACAATATGTACATACATATATATATATACATATACAGGCGCATCTCAATAAATTATAATGTCGTGGAAAAGTTCATTTATTTCATTGTCTTTGGTGTGATTTAGTCTTGTAGTTTTGATGTGTTTTATTTAAGATGATTTGTTCATAATCAGGTTATACAGGTTTCAGTTTTAGGAGTCAGTTTTTGTAATTGAGAATAAGAATTTAGTTGGGTTCACCTGTAATAGTGTTCTTCTCCCATTTTCAAAGAATTGAAGCTTAATACTTACCAGTTTAATACTTAAGTGTAAAAGAGAAGGACTGACTTGTGTCAAGATGTAGCGAAAGATAAACTGTAAAAATGTGGTAATAAAAAAAAAAAAAATCTTATAGAAATATATATATATATATATATATATATATATATATATATATATATATATATATAGATAGAGGTGCATCTCAATAAATTCAAATGTCATGGAAAAGTTAATTTATTTCAGTAATTCAATTCAAATTGTGAAACTCGTGTATTAAATAAATTCAATGCACACAGACTGAAGTAGTTTAAATCTTTGGTCCTTTTAATTGTGATGATTTTGGCTCACATTTAACGAAAACCCACCAATTCAATCTCAACAAATTAGAATATGGTGACATGCCAATCAGCTAATCAACTCAAAACACCTGCAAAGGTTTCCTGAGCCTTCAAAATGGTCTCTCAGTTTGGTTCACTAGGCTACACAATCATGGGGAAGACTGCTGATCTGACAGTTGTCCAGAAGACAACCATTGACACCCTTCACAAGGAGGGTAAGCCACAAACATTCATTGCCAAAGAAGCCGTATCAAGGAATTTGGCTACAGTTGTCGTATTCCACAGACAACATCAGAGGCGCCTTCAGCAGTCTTCTCCATGATTGTGTAGCCTAGTGAACCAAACTGAGAGACCATTTTGAAGGCTCAAGAAACCTTTGCAGATGTTTTGAGTTGTTTAGCTGATTGGCAGGTCAACATATTCTAATTTGTTGAGAGAGTCAATTGGTGGATTTTTGTTAAATGTGAGTCAAAATCATCACAATTAAAAGAACCAAAGACTTTTAAACTTCAGTCTGTGTGTATTGAACTTATTTAATACACGAGTTTCACAATTTGAGTTGAATTACTGAAATAAATGAACTTTTCTGCGACCATTCGAATTTGAGATGCACCTCTATATATATTCTATAAGATTATTTTTTTATTTATTACCACATTTTTACAGCTTATCTTTCAGCTACATCTTGACACAAGTCAGTCCTTCTCTTTTACACTTAAGTATTAAACTGCTAAGTATTAAGCTTTAATTCTTTGAAAATGGGCGAGGAACATTATTACAGGTAAACCCAACTTATTCTTATTCTCAATTACAAAAACTAAAACTGAAACCTGTATAACCTGATTATGAACAAATCATCTTAAATAAAACGCATCGAAACTACAAGACTAAATCACACCAAAGACTACATAATACAAAAACCATTAATAGCTGACTTGGAAGTTGGAATTATCATCCCTTGCATTGCTGTATAATTTATCATTTCTTTAAACGATTCAGTTAATCGTATGATTGTTATTTGTTAGGAAGTCATGGAGGATATCTGCTATAATTCATCTCAATGCAAATATAAGCACACTTCCGTGTGCTGTTGTTTTCCAGCGAACAGCTGTTCGAAACCACACATTTTCTATTTAAATATCGCCGTCCGTTACGTTAACTTTTTATAAATATGTTGTCTTAGTTATACTGTTCTCTATTTTCGGTTCATTTAATGATTTAGCGACGCTGTTAGGTAGCAGCTCGGTTAGCTAAACCATGAGAAACAAAACAGAACACTTACACAGCTCGCAAGAGAACACAACGCCATACAGGCTCCCATTCTGCATTAATAAACAAACAACTCCAAACCACTTTCAGCGGATGAAATGCCAGTCAATTACAGCATGAGCTATTTCTCGATCTGTCACTTGATTCCTGTGTTTGAAGGTGACGACTCTAACAGGCAATTCATTCTATTTCATAATAAAGGTCTTTCTAAATTCCTCCATAAACTCCACAAATATATTGAACAAAACA
This sequence comes from Acrossocheilus fasciatus, assembly GCA_036784905.1. Lineage (NCBI taxonomy): Eukaryota > Metazoa > Chordata > Actinopteri > Cypriniformes > Cyprinidae > Acrossocheilus > Acrossocheilus fasciatus. The sequence continues at coordinate 25,354,312 of CM071953.1, forward strand.
ATAAAAATAAAACTTAATAAAATAATAATAATAAAACATACCGATGTATAAATGTAATTTTTTGTGGCATGTTATGTATTTTGAACTACTATGTATATATTATTTAAGGAGATTTTAAGCGGCTTGTTTATATTAGTTTCCTGCTTGTGCATATGCAAATTAAGCAAATGGCTATTATAATGTAATATGTTATTGGCTATAACTACGCAGTCTAAAATACAGTATTTCAGTTTTGTTAATTTCTTATTTATATTAATATCGGTTATGAATATTTAAAGTTTAGAACATGGTAACTTTTATTTTGAAACGTAAGCTTAGTACAAAATATAAACTGCTTTATTAGTTTATAAGTAAAAAAAAAAAAAAACCTTATACCTATATAAATCAGTACGAAATGAATAATGTGTTATATTGATATTTAAATTAACTTGACATTCTAGATAATTAAATTCCATTGATGATATTTGTACCAAACTGATAACATATTTTGATTAAGTAGGTCAGATATTTCACAAACAAATGAATTTAACCTACATCTCTGTTTGGCATTGCAGAGGCATTGAATACAACAATGCCACCACAACAATACTTTTATATGTTAGATTAGATCCACAACAATATGTTTATATCTTAGATATGTGATTTCACTCTACTGTCCAACAGTGTTAGGTAAAAGTAACTAAGTAAGGTAATTAGTTACTTTTTAGGGAGTAACGCAATATTGTAATGCATTACTTTTAAAAATAACTTTCCCCAACACTGCTGTCCAAAAGGCAACCCTCACTGGCCATAGCTGTAGTTACAAACTTTAATGAAGTGACAAATTTCGATATCTGAAAGACATTTGAGTGTAGCCTACTATAGGAAATGGTACTGACATTTTAAGTTTAATAATAATAATAATAATAAAACATTGCAGTACAGTGTGCCTCATTTAACACGGGGGCCCACCTCTCTGACTTGTTGAATCAACCTAATCCGATTGTAGAAAAAAACATATATGATAAATAATAAACAATAAGCAGAAAATCATTATTTTGCCATCTTAACGCCATGGTTATTTGAAATAACAACGATTTTATTCAGTATTAATTCTCGCTGCAGTGTACCGTCTCCCCTACGAATAATTAATGGTATCGTCCTCTTTGCCCCTGTCAATTATTCCTGTGAAATCACGATTGCAAACGGGAGCCGAGATGGTGTCAAACCTTAGGACTGGGGCAGGTGCTTTCAAAACACACCGTCTCCCGTAAAAACGGTGCGTTAATTTATCGGTACCGTGAAAAATCTGCATCAGTCAGGGATATTGTGGATATCGCTCTACACCGCTGGTAAGTTCTCGCCTCTTCCTTATGCTGTTTGAGCTCGGCATGAGCTTATAATCTTCTATCACAGTGTATGAAATTCATTCATTATCATTATTAAGGTGAAACACTGGCAGGTTGTTCGAGGCTTTGCTATAACGATCACTTGTATTGAAATTCATTCAAGATTAATACTGGTATAGTGATATTTCGGGAGAATGAACACCCCTTTTATTGACTAAAATCAAATAAGGATGGCAACACAAGTATACATATAAATAAAAGCATTTATTATATTAAAACTGTTGAATTGCGATATTTGATGATGACAGAGCGCAGATGTGAGGCATCATGGGACGCGTGTGCAACATGAACGTTTATACATGTACACCCATGGGCACGTACTGCTGTCAGATCAGTTTCAGCTGTAACCCGAGGGCAACTTTAATAAATTCACTGTAAAAATGACAAAAAAAAAAAAAAATGTTGGAGTAGACTTCAGTGAATAAGCTAACTAGTTTTATATACACTGTATATAGAAGTAAAAAGCATCACCTTATAATTTAGAACATTTTGTCATTTTATTTTTTATCTTATATCACAAAAAAGCTACAAATTCCCTGCTCATAAGATAAAAGATTCTACAATATATATATATATATATATATAAGTAAGTGTATGAATATAAAAATTACCTGCTTAAATGTGTGAAAAAATAACATAAAACAACAGATGTTATTTCATATTTTGCTCTGTTTTTATTATATTGTTGGACACAATTGCCAGAGAGGCCCATTTTGAACTTTAAAATCATCATGTGTTCCATTTGCTTCATCACACATTTTTTATAATTTGAAATGGATTGCAGATTGGTTTGTATATTAAATTTGCATGAAATACAGTTAGAAACTGTAAAATATACAGTCAGTGCTGATAAACACAGTATTTGGCTCTAGTCATGTCTGAATTCAATATCTGTGTAACATCTGTTTACTAAGATGCTTTTATCTCATCCAATTTTTAAGGCAGTATATCCTTCATTGTTGATAATATTCCACAACCCTGCGTGCTGGAGCAGCTGAAAGAAGTAAACTGATACATAAATGTCCATTGTTTAATTTTTTTTTTCAACATACAATTCTATTCCTAGCGAGTAATTTGCCTAATTATTTCTAAAGCTCATATGAATTTGTTCCAGATCATTAGACATTATGTTATGGTGCCTTGGAAGTCTGCGTGAAACCAGTAGAGGAAGTACCTTCATACACAAACACCACCTGAGAAGTCATTACCTGGCAAGTGAGGCATTGTTACTAGATTTTTTACTGTAAAACATGATTAATAGGATTAACATGGCATCATCTGCTCCACTTGATCACAGGGAAATTAAGCGGAAGAAGTATCTGTCATCTTGAGAATGATCACACGACAGTTCTTAAGATCACTTTAGTCTCGTCCCATGTTGTTGTCCTAAGATTGCCCTAATGCAGTGTCCAAATGAGACAGACAGTATGAGGTCATGCCCAAAGTGTGGCCAAAGTTGTTGAGTCTGAATGCTTGGAGAAGTGAAGTGACCCCTGCGGTCCACCTCTATTTGTTTACGCAGCCTGTCATATAAAGTCTGTCACTTCCCCTGCGTCTTATGCAACACCCTCTCTTTGCACTCTTGTTGGACGGACACTAACAATGATGGACATCAGGCTTGATATTTTGCTTTTCTGTGGATATAGAACAATCACAAAATGACATCTTTCAACAGAATGTAATATCAGTAATCTGGGTGCACCGTATCTCCTCTAACAGAATTAGGTTTTTATTGTGAAGGTCATTGCTTTGAGCTTCCAGCTGTTGCGTGACAGATCATGTGAGTCTGATAGAAAAACAAACCCTTCATCCAAAAAAGTGCATTCAATCTGCGCCATGTTTAACATACAGCAGGTTAGTTTCTTTTACCCAAACACAGATTGTGTTTTGCTTTTATTTGGCCATTTGCGTGAGAAAGCAATCAGGTACAGATGGTGTAATTTTGCACAAGCTGCTCAAACGAACCCATTACTTTCTTACAAGAGTTATTTACAGATTCTTCTTTACACAAAAACAAAGTTGTCAGGGACAAACAGGTTCATTTCTATAATGAACCTTATATAAAAAAGCTATCGTTGGCAACAAATTTTCCAGTACAGTATGATTTAAAAAATTTAAAAAACACACATTTTATATTGTTTTTCTTTGAAAGATTAAAGATTAAAAGAACATCAAATAAAAGCTTAGCTTTGATGATTATAGGAGATCTCTTTCAAAAACATTATAAAAGTCTTAAATTTTTTTGTTTCAAATAACATCATCTTTTCTGTTGTCTTTTTTTTTTTTGCATTTCTACAACTTGTACATAAAATGTTAATCACTGACTTAAGTTTGAACTTTGTTTCCTGCAGTTGCGTGATACAGACACACACTTACTGAAAGCAGAAGATTACACATTTTCCATCTACTTATCTACTAGTACAAAAGTGTGTCTGTAATTCTTGGATGAGGTTTTGGATGAAATTAAGAGACACTGCTCTTTGTATCTTAAACTTTAAGGCAATGACATCTAGTTTAGTTGAAGATCTGTGGTTAAGCAAGTCTGGATGAATGAGAAGTGTTTAAATAAAGAAGGGTTTAAATAAATGATAATAAATAAGAAGTGTAGCTGAGAGTGCAGTGGATCCACTCCAGCGCTGTCTCTCATCTGTAATCCTCCAGCTTCATACAATATGGATTATAAAACTACAAGAGCCACAGCTAGTCAGGCATCCTGCCAGGAGATAGACAAACAGAATGAGAGAGAGGAATGAGAGAGAGGGATGCTGTCTTTAGCCTAGCTGTGCTTTTACTAGTGAATAGTGTTTAAAGGAACGGTTCACCTAAAAACGCTACAAATTTGCTGAAAATGTACTCACACTGAGGCCATATAAGATGTAGATGAGTTTATTTTTTCAACAGAGCAGATTTGGAGAAATTTAGCTTTACATCACTTGCTCACCCATGGATGCTCTGCAGTGAATGGGTGCCGTCAGAATGAGAGTTCAAACAGCTGATAAAAACATCACAATAATTCACGAGCAATTCACATTTGACTCCAGTCTACCAATTAATGTCTTGTGAAGTGAAAAGCTGCGTGTTTGTAAGAACAACCCAATCATTTAGGTGTTTTAACTTTAAACCATCGCTTCTGGCCAAAATCCATTATAATGCTTGAAACAAAATTCACTGACTCATTTGTTTTGAACTGTTTTGTACTGTTTTTACTTGTAAACAGTGCTTAATGGATGTTAATTAATGGACTGGTTGTGTGGATTACTTATGAATTATTGTGATGTTTTTATCAGCTGTTTGAACTCTCATTCTGACGGCACCCATTCACTGCAGAGGATCCACTGGATCCATGCCTCCAAATCTGTTGTCTCCAAAACTCATCTAATTCTTGGTTGGCCTGAGGTTGAGTACATTTTCAGTCAGTTTTCATTTTTGGATGAACTATTCCTTTAACAGCCTAAGAAGAGCTTTTGAGATCCTTGGCTGAGAGAGCCGTGAATATCCATTTTTGATAGCATTAGTAGGCCATAAAATTATGCCCACATTTATATTTGGTTTATCAATGTTGTATGGGTGTTTTATCTTCCATCAGGCAAAAAGGTACATAGCAAAATAATAAAACGGCATGTGATATTTAAGGGATGATGTTTAATTCGCCCTTTTGAAAAAAAGTATAAACAATAATTGCAATGGTCAGGGGGCAAAGGTTCAGTGTTTAAAAATGTATGTGTAAATTATACTACCCTTACACTGCAATAAACACTTCATGCCATCAAAACAAATGAAGTGTGACGTTTTATGTCTCCCATCATAAAGATATGTTATCTTTATTAATATGTGTCAAAGAAAATCTCTGCATTAAAGACCTACTTTCAATTTTCAGTTCCTGTTCAGCATGGCTTTGGGTGTCAATGATTTATTTATACTGTATATACGCACTCATTTATTAGGTTGTTTTTGAAAGTTGCATTTACAGAGTGTGTGACCAGGTCTTATAAACCAGTTGAGCCAGCCTTGATGTAATCAGCAGATTGATACTGGTCCTGATGCACTCATGACATGCAAATTTTGCTATATTTATGCACAGACATATGTTTGGGCAAGCACATGCTAAGACAGGGCTGTGAATGCATGCATATGGTCAAGTCTCTCAAGTGTTCACGTACACATGCATGTGAGTGCATATACAGAGACTGGGCTCGCGTGGAAAAATAGCTTACTTGTGGCAACAGCTGTGTCAAAATAAAAGAGAGCAAAAGTGCATCTCAGCACTGTTTGTCAGAAGAGATTACCTGTTGCTATGCAATATAGGTGATCCATCCTGTTGCCAAGGCAACTGCTTCCTGACTGAGAGAGAATGGAGAGTGATTTGGGAAGGCTTTGCGTTCTGTAGAGTGGCCTATTTGTGCTTGTGAAAGACAAGCCTCGGGCCACGGTGGAACCATCGAGATGGGTCAAGCATAAAAATGTTTGCTTATATAATTCTGTTGTTCCTCCTGTGGGCGAGAAACAATTTCTGGGGTGCCACCTCCATCTAGTGGTCAGAAAGGACAATGCATGTACAGTATTTGGATAATGATCTGTTTTGTATTGACTGCAAGCCTCATGTGAGCTCTGTGTTTTCTTTAGAGATGACAGAAGTGGAGCCGGTGTTGGATTTTGCCTCATCGGGCCGCTCTGGCCGTCGCAACGCACTGCCCGACATCCTGGGGTCTCCTGTTGGAGTCCCACCTGACCTGCCTCTTAAACTGGCAGAACTATCCCTCACAGGTAACTTTTTTTGTATTTATTATTTTAATAATAATGAGAATTAATATTGAATAAAATAATAAAAATATAATAAATATAATTAATAATAAACATATTTATAATTATATATATATATATATATTTATGTATTATAATAAATGATTGTTTATAGGCTATAATCATTATAATAAATATATTGCTCATTTTTATTACATATTTATTATTTTTATTAAATAAGAATAATTTCTAATCATTTATTATAATAAATTCAATTATAAAATAATTTATTTTAAAAATACACTGCAGTTCAAAAGTTTGGGATCAGTATTTTTGTTAAGAATTTAATTAAATTAATACTTTTATTCAGCAAGGATGTGTTAAATTGATAAAGAGTGATAGTAAAGACATATTGTTAGAAAAGATTTCTATTTTGAATATGCTGTTCTTTTTAACTTTTTATTAATCAAAGAACCCTGAAAAAGATAAAAATTAAGCAGCACAACTGTTTCCAACACTGATAATAAATCAGCACATTGATAATAAATCAGAATGATTTTAGAGGGATCATGTGACACTGAAGACTGGAGTAATGGTAAGTTATATTTTATTTGTTTTAAAATGGAATAATATTTTACAATATTACTGATTTTTCTCTATTTTTGATCAAATAAATGCAGCTTCGATGAGTGAAAGATACTTCTTTAAAAATTTTGCTGATCCCAAACTTTTGAACGGCAGTGTATGTAATTATATAGGCTTATAGACATTTAGACTATTAGCTTTTTATGTTAACCTGTAATGGCCAAAAATATTTGAAAATGTGACAGTAAGGTAAATATTGCAATTATTATAAACAATTATTGATACAAATTGTTATATAGGCTTTCCTCAGGCATGGGCTAAAGCTGGAAATATTGATTTAAATGATTGATTTTGTCTGGAAAAGTCACAGAAATAAATAACATTTTAGTGAATCAATTTTTTCCTAATTATGCTTAATTATGTAATATGTATTCTAACAGTATTGTTCTTGTACAGAGTAAAATTTGCTTTTCCATCTAAAATGAATCAGTCTTTTGAGTCGGTTCATCTTCATGAATTGATCAAACTAGTTTACAAATGATTTATTAGTGAATCACACATTTTTTGAATTCTTATTATCTTTATCCAATTATCACAACTGATTGGAAATCTGAAGGAAATTCAAAAAGTGTGGGAACTGTGGTATTAGGTGTAATGATAATTTCAATACTGAACAATGAAAACGTCTGTTATTCCTCAGTCATTTTTAAATTTTATTATGTCTCTTTGTTTCAGACGGTCCAGGTGATGCTCAGTCCCCGTCTACAGAGGAACCCCCCACTCCTACAGAGAGCCCAGAGGTGAAAGAGGGTTCCTAGGTGGCTGAGTCTATGCCTAGACCGCAGAGATGGGGCCTCAGTCGCCCCCGCCTTTCCCCTGGAGCTCATCCTCTACCGACTGTTCCTGATGCCTGTCAGACTGCATTATAGGAAGCAACAGAGGGCAGCTAAAATGTGAAATGAAGGACAAGGTCTTCAAAGGGTCCGTGCAATGAAAAAAAAACAGAATGTCCAAAAACAGGAAAGGAAGTAGAATATTGCAAGAGGATGTCGAAGAGCAATCCTCACTTTTTTTTAAACACAGACAAGCCAAAACGCGGGGGGACCTGCTTGGGAACGCTTTAATGAATTTTACGCATTTGTTTGACAAAATGCTGTTCTTTTTATGAGCTTTCTATCCAATAATGACTATTGTGAGTAATGTAAACATCCAGTTGTGGTTTGATATTGTATGATATTATGTGATCTTAGTAATGTGTCTTTGAATATTGCCTCAATTTTTGGAAAGGGTAAGTGTGAACGAATACGAGCAGATGTTTGCGAATATTCAAGCATCATGTAGCATTATCTTCAGCCTTCAAAATAATAATAATAATAATAAATTTGAAAAAGGACATCAAATTACTTTGCAAAAAAACTAATATATATATACACACACACACACACAAATATCAGAACTGCCAAACATGAAATGCAGTATGAAAAGGCATATATAATTAATCATAAAGCTAAGAGTATACAGTACTAGGAAAAATAGTTTGCGGTGTTTTAATAAATATTCAAAATGCCATCAACACAGGTTTGTTTTTATTAAATTTGAATGATTCAGCATATTAAAATAAATTAAATGCTAAAGTAATTTAATCTCAGTGTGCAAAGGATTTTATAACTTAAAAAAAAAAAAACCTTGTCCACTTTGTATTCTCTATAAACTCTCATACTGTATGTGATGTATAGAGTTATTGAACGGAGTGTACTTACAATATATGTTTATGTTCAGTAGATCTTTGATGTCAATTTTATTCAAACTCGAGTTTGAATAATTGAGCTAATCCAAACTATAGGATAAAAAAGGAGTACTTGTACCTTTTTTGAATGTGTGGTGTGAGGATGTCTAAGAGCCATAGCCTTTTTAAGGTCTATATAGCCTAAACATGCAAACTGAAGGGAGGGATATGACTGTGATGTCTGACAAGTCCAGAGAGATCTTTTTTTAGTGTCTGTGTCACAATACGTGTGAAACTGGTATTATTTATTAAGTGTGGGGCATTTTGGGATGGCGATTTTTGTCTATTTTAATACTTTGTGTTTATTTTACAGTATCGTCCCATTTATACTCTACACTGATAACTGTTAATGTGTCAGTTTAAAATGTTGTAATTGCCAAACTGGGATAAAATTGCCTTTCTTTGTATGTTTTTACACTACAGTAACTGTGCTGTTAAAAACACATCGATGAAGTCACACAATGTGTGTATTGTATCTAACATTATAAAGACAGTGAAGCTGTACCTGTATATACACAAATATGTATGATACTGAAAGGGGCCAGTATGACAAAATCAATTGAAACCTGCTGTACCTCAGAACTCATTTAAATGCATTAAGTGCTGTTGTTCACCACCAGGTGGAGCCACTGTTCACACGAGGACATTGCAAGCCAACACGCCATTTGTTGTCAATATGAAACAATAAGAGAGGGTGACCATGTGTTTCTCTGCAATAAACGTCTAATGTCATACATATATGCCATTATATATATAGCTTGTTTTGTTTTGTTTTTTTACAGGGAGTAAAGAGGCATGCGAAGCTGCTCTTAAGTACACAATCAATACAAATGGACTGATCTTAGCAGGTTCTACAGTCAAAAGCAATTTATTTCTGGCTAAGGCATCCAAGCAGTGGACATAAACATGTAAGTCAGGGTGAAAGAAAAATCCTCTGAAGCTGAGATGCTCTGTCTGCAAATCGCTGAGCGCTTTGTGAGGCCTTGGCAGTCAAAGTTAATCTAGATTTGTAGGAAACAAGTCACAACAGTGCAGCGTTTGAGAAAATTCTTGCGGTGAATAGTTCATTAACTGTTTAAAGGAACAATTTGCCTCAGAATACTGATGCTGCAAGATGCTGCAAAACACCATAAAAAATATAAAGGGAGTGGCTTAAATTTTGTTCTGTTTCTTCACAAGACATCAAATATAGCACACTATTGAAGTAGCCTACTGACTGTTATGGTACTTTTATGATGCTAACATGATCATACATATCCGATTTGGTTGTTTATGGAAGAAAGATACAGTGTTTGGAATGACATGACGGTGCGAAAATGATGACAGAATGTTCTTTTTTTTTTTGTTGAGTGAATTATCCATGTAAATCTATTTTCTTAACGGTATTTTACACAATAGGAGCCTATTTTATAATCTTATACTTAATTCTTAGTGAATCATTTTCCCCTGGGAAGCCACAGGATTTTCCCCTCAAGAAATATTATTTTTATTTAAAAACACACACAATCTTAAAACAAATCATGTTTAATTAAACGTTTCTGTTAATAAAAACGTTTAAAAACGAGCAGCATTGTTATAATTACAGCCAAACACCAGAGGATCATCCAGTATTTTTTTTCTTTCACACTCTCAGTTAATCATCCTAAATGTCTTCATATAATGCTCATCTCAGTTTCACTGATTACTAAACTGAGATGACAGTGGCATACCGCTGACATTATGGAGTCCCTCCTACTCTTGACTCTTTAATGCAGGCTTGGTGAGGACAACATCCAGACTCCATCCAATAAAGATTAAAAGAGGCTTCTAATCATGATCTAATCATGATCTTCTTAAACATCTGCCCATCTGACAGTTTGAGACAACAACATCTGTGACGAATCTGCAATGAAAAGGACACTTGAGGATTTGTGTCCGGCCTTGATCATTTAATCTCAACATATATTCGGCTATTAAATAATTTGTGAATTCAAATTAGTCAGATTAGTATAGTACCAAACAAATTGCATAATGTAAATGATACACAATTTTGCCTACATTTTGTGTATGTCCTAATAAGCATCTGGTTCCACTGTATCACATAACATCAAGCTGAAGTACAACTTCCCTCTGGGACAGGAAATAGAGTTGAATAAACTCCTTTGATTCTGCATGGGCTGACGTCTATATCCAACTTCTGAGGCTTCTTAGTGGCCAAAACATTTATTCCAGCCATGCTAAAATCCACAACATAACTTAAATGCTACTTAATGAATTTGCTTATTAAAATATCATTAAAGGATTAGTTCAGAACAGATTTAAAGAAATTTAGCATTACATCACTTGCTCACTAGTAGGTCCTCTGACTGGGTGCCATCAGAATGAGAGTCCAAACAGCTGATAAAAACATTCCAATAATCCATCCAATGTGCACCATACAACTCCAGTTCAACTCCAGTAAAGATCCAGTGATGTGAAAAGCTGTGTGTTTGTAAGAAACAAATCCATCAAGTCGTTTTAAGATCGTTGCTTCTGATCATAATCCATAGGCTAATAAGCGAAAAGTTCATTCCCCTTTGTTCTCTCACATCAAAATCCATGTTTTGGACTGCTTTCACTTGTAAATTTGATGTGTGAATATTTCTCTCCTAAATTCAGACAAGATTACTTTTTCACTGGAGAAATCAATGTTATGGATATTATGTATTTACTATATAATGCAATTATATATACAGTATATATACTTACTATATAATTGCATTATAGTGCTTGCCCTGGCAAAACTTTTGCAATGGATGACAAGATTCCCCATTTTTTATTTATATGAGGGCTAAACATGGCAGATTGGCAGATCCCTTGACACATCCAGCACATGCATCGACTTTGTGTCTGGCTGTCTGAGCATGGTGTTAGCTTGCATGTAGCCACCCAAATATGCTGTGAGGGAGTGTAGTCCCACCCCCTGCCTCACACTTGTATAACAAGCCAACAAATAATGGTGCCTGTGCCGTTGCTATAGCAACACGTTGCCAAGGAAACCGCCTCGGCTAAAAAAAAAAAAAGCACCACATTGCTAAAAAAGCTCACTTACAGATGTGTCCATCTTGTATGTTTTGCACAAGGAACAATCTCAAGACTCTTTCATCTGATGTACTCAGAACTCTTGCAAGGACGAGGACCAAACACCAACAGCAGCCTGCATACATCACGTGATTCTGTTCATATTTACAGAAGCACAACATGGAAGGACACAGTGTGGATGTGGAAAGGGTGAAAGCAAAGCTGAAAAACAAAGGCTACATCCTCACAGCAGCGAGATACTATCACATTTGCCCACATGCGGTGCAGACAAGAAGCACGCTTCATCAGTTAATAACTACATGTTGTGTGAAAGCACAGCTATTAGTGACAACCCCAGGAAGTCAACAGCACCCTCAGATCTTCTGTGATATAGGTGGAGACATTAAACGAAGGGGTGACTTAATCTTTGGTGCTGAGCCTAATAGTATTTTGTGGCTGTTTGACTCTAGTGGGGCAAAGGAATCTGTTGTGTCGTCACAAATGATGATGTGTTGATTTGAGCCAATGAAAAATAATCGGCAGCTTTTGCAGCTCAGGGGCATAGGGTGGCAGTACCCACTCAGACGCACGGCACATGCCGTTTAACGTGCCAGTCAGACTGCCTGAGGTGGAGAGAGTGAGAGTAAAAGATGAAGCAAGAGGAGGAGAGGAGAGCAAAAGTGAGGCAGAGGTGCAATAATAGAAAAAGACATGCAGACAAACATTAAGTCAGACCTCTTGGCGAAAACTACAATGAATTCCTATATGTGATTTACTGCTGAGCTACGGTGGTCCAAGAAGGGGAAAATGGTTTTCATTGGTTTATAATTTGTAATGACTTATATCACTGATTTGGAGCTGGTTTTACAATAAAAGAAATAGGATTTACTCTGGACATATCTGGTAACCAAACATACTACCAAAATTGTTTAAACATAGTCAATTAAGGAGGTGTAAATGCTTATATAATAATCCCTTTTATAATCAAATGTATTATTATTAATTACGTTTTTTTTTTTTTTTTTTTTTTTTTGGCATGATAATCTGTTTAGTTGCATTTACCGTTTCTTCTCTGTACACCTGCATTTGAGAACCAGTGATTTGAATAACTTCAGACATCAAAGAGAACGAATGAGTGGATAATTTGAAAATAATCATTGAACACAAGTGGATGACCTGTCCTCTGGACACTTGATGTTCTGACTCAGAAGGGCAGCTTCAAGCTGGTAACAGCCTGAATGGCCCAGCATAGGAAATTGCTTATTTAAATGGAAATTGAGTTTCTGTCAATAACATGGCATTATCAGTGGGCAAGGTCAAGGTTTTTTTTATTCCCAAGCAACTCACATACCTCAGTGAATGTATGTTAGTTTGTATAAAAGTGTCTTCCAAATAAATAAATGTCAATGTCAAGCACAATGAAAGGAAAGAACGTGAGGCCAAGTATGGTGTCTCATCCTTGAAATTTCTGCTCTGCATTTAACCCATCCAAGTGCACACACCACACAACAGTAAGCAGTGAACACACACACCATGAAAACACAACTGGAGCAGTGGGCATTTTTGCTGCGGTGGGGGTTTGGTGCCTTGCTCAAGGGAAAGAGAGCGCTGGTCATTAACTCCCCTCACCAACAATCCCTGCTGGTAACGAGATGCAAACCCGCGACTTTTGGGTTACAAGTCCAACTCTCTTACCATTAGGCCACGACTGCCCCCATATAAGCAAGTAATTGAAGCCATTAAAAACAAGCAGAAGTCAGTGCCAATATCCTCGTGGGCAGCGTGCCGACATATAGCACAGCTGCGCATCTCGAGTTTGAGTCCTGGCTTGAGGATCTTTCCTGATCCCATCCCCTGCTCTCTCCCACTTCACTTCCTGTCAATACTTAACTGTCCTATCACAATAAAGGCCGAAGTTCCTCCCCAAAAATGAATGGCATTAATGGAAGTGCATTGCACCACAACTCCACTACAGAATCCACAGCGAAACAAGACAGCGCTACTGCTATAGTTTCTTTTACCGAATGAATCACTTTTATGGCCGTTTCTTTGCAGTTAATCAAAAACATACAGCGCAACCAGTGTAGTCTGATTTTTGAAGGAATAGCTCCAACGATTTGGTTCTTTTCAGTGTATCGCCTATACGATTTAAAAAGCATTTTATTAATTTATTTATTTTATAAAGTACTGACAAAACTCATGATGTAATCTTTCATGCTAATCTTTAAAGGTGACATATCATGAAAATCTGACTTTTTCTGTATTTACATGTTATAATCGGTTCCCCGGTGCATCTAATAAAAAGAGGTGAAAAAGAACAACCCAGTACATTTTTTTTGTTAAGCCTTTCTCTGCAAGCTTGTGAAAAAAAGAGCAACTCAGATTTCGCTTCTGTAGAAAGAGGATCTTATTATAATATTACAGCCCCTTAATCTGCAAGTTTCCACCCACGGCGCCGCCATTGTGTTTTCGCAAGCCACAGAGGTGTACCAGTTCTAACGCCATGGCGAAAGTTCGAGTAAAGCATGTTTTGTCTTTCGCTGCAATGATGAGCACAGAACACTACGTAGAGTCCCAGCCTCAGAGGAGACAAGAGAGCAGTGGATTTATTGATTCATTTACTGTATATTATGCTGCTGCCACACAGATCATTCAATTTATTTCCCAGGTGTTTACCTTCAGAGACATAATTGACTGTTTTTGTAACTCGTGTGGTTTTAACATAAACTTGTGCATATTTGACAGTTTAAGCACAATAAGACATGAAAGAGAACTTAGTTTATTACTCACATGCTCAGAAAACCGTATATAAGAAGTTTAAACTGATCTGGATTTAAAACGCATGCTTTCAGCGCGATAGACATGATAATCAAAAACATTCTAGGGACAAAAACATTCTAGGGACAGCTGAGACTTACATATTGTAAAAAGGGGCATAATAGGTCTCCTTTAACTACACTTTGTCATATGAACAACCAGTCAATGTAGTTGTAAGCTATATTAATTCACCAAAAAGAACCGACTCATTAAAGTCAATCAATCTGGAATCTGACTGCACAGACTGCGCTGAATGTTTTTGTTACACTAAAAACAACCGACTCATTTGATGCATTTATTCAAGAATTGAACACTAATTATGCTTTAGCTGTAATAAAAAAGTAGCCTAAGAAAGAGTTCATTTGCTGCCTTAAGCATTTTTGGCGTTACTATCATATGTTAAAAACAGTATAGTCCCCTGATCGGTTTACAGTGTGTTTGGTGTCATTCATTGCATAGGGATAAAAGACCAGGAGACAGATTTAACAGAATTTACCCCTCCCTTGTGACCGACTAGGCGGGTATTCAGCTCACCCGCTTTCTGACCGTTATAATCGGATCTTTTGTTGAAATGTTGGCGAGCTGTTCTAGGCTGAGGAAAACTAGGCAGCTGATATCTGCCTCTCCATTGTGCAGTTTGAACGAGGCGCCTACCAGCATTACAACTTTATACTGGAGCAACCGTCAGCCTTTCAGCACTCCCTCCTAGGAGACGCTGGTATTTTTCCACTTGGGCACCGTTGGGAGAGACTCAAAAGGAAAAGTGCCACGGAGGGCAGTAGAGTTTAGATTGTGAAGAGACTAGTCTCATTGTTGGGAGTAATGTCATTTTTAATCTGATCGTGGAACAGCCTGCTTCATGGTAAAAATCCTCTGTAATGATTGTGCCTAGGGATGAATATAATAATCAACATTAGGTGATACATTAGTCGACTATTTATAGTCTATATGAACTGCATGCATTTACAGGTATGGAACAATTTTCTCCCATGGAATAAAAAATTGGGACTTCTCACAAATCTCACAACAGTGATAATATTTTTTACAATTCTGAGTTTATATTTCACAAATTTCACTTAACATCTCAAAATGATCGAACTTTCTCAATTTTCAGTTTTGTCAAAATAAATTTTTCTCGAACTTTCCTGAAGCATCTAGACTTTTTTTTTCTCTCAAAACATCAAGTGTAATATCTCAAGCTTGTGACTTTTTTTTCTCAGAAACTCAGAATTCAAAGACAAATGTCAGTATTGTGAGATGCAAACTTGCATTTCTGAAAAAAAAGTCAGAATTGCTAAATGCTAACTCAAAACGAGGAGCTCTAAACAGAATAGCAAAAAAATCCAGTCAGAATTGACTGATGTAAATTGCAAAAAAATAAAGTCTGAATAGTGAGAATTCTTTTTTCATTCTGTGGTGGAAATGGGATTCTATATGCAGTGGTATGAAATAAACTTGCAAGAAGAAAAAAAAGCTGCATACATTTGCATCACATACTTTCTAACAAAATATCTCATTTTAAAGTATTACTTTATATTGAAACAGTAGATGTGTGTGGAAGAGAACAGAAAGCATCAAGAATACCATCAGATATAACATCAGATGTGTGACATTATTAATCTACACCACTGTCAAAAACACCAATGTGATGTTAACATGCTTGGTCCTTGACAGAACAGACAGAGGAGAGGGAAAGGGAAAAAAACTGTTGGGCTGTCATGCATATATGATTACCTATTACATAAGCATCAAAATATACAATAACCTTGACTGTGCCTTAATTAAACATTCAACACCATAGTCTGTCCATTGGAGGTTTGCCATTTGAACTCAGGTCACAAGGGAAAAAAAAAGATTCTGAAGAGGGACTGGATGACCCAGCTCAGAGATGAGGACTTCATTTATTTATAATTCATCACCAGCTTATTCAGCCTCTAATGGAGGCGGCAGAGAGCACATGTTAAACTTAGATCCCAGTGATGTAATGGCAAACTATTGCTTTACACTGCATTAACCGCTTTATACATTAGTGATGGATGACTGTGATAAAGCCAGTCAGTGACAGGCCCTCACATACTAATTCTTAAATTTAGAAATGATGATCAAATTAGACATTTTGCCTTGATGAAAAATAAAGTTTATTACATAAAACAAAGCATTTTGATTTAATATATATAGAAATGATGATCAAATCATACATTTTGTCTTGATTAAAAAAAAAGTTTATTTTATATAGCAAAATATTGAATTTATATATAGAATTGATAAACAAATCAGACAATTTGATTCTATATGTATAGATGCATATATTTTAGATATATTATAAACACATAATATTTTATTTTATACATATTTATATACGAAACAAAAAATAAAGTCTTTTAAAAATGAAAAGGTCTGCACTCAATTAACAATGTTTGCAAAGACAGCTGGCCTTTTTTTATTTATTTTTTTATTTTTTTATTTTGGTTCAGTTTTAAAATTAGATCATGGTTTCCTTTGTCTTACCTTAAAGGCTTTGGGAGACAGAGAAGAGAGATATTGGGAGGGGATGTGTTAGTGTGTAGAAGCATGTGGATCCAGCATGCTATTGTGGCTAGAATAGCAGAGGAGCTTCGCTCTTATGGGAGCATAACAGCCCCCAATCTGTCCAAAGAGAAGGAACATTACATAACACCATGGCATTACGTTTTATGACATCATCCATGCACCCAACTAAAAATGAGATGACTTCAGCCTATAGGGCCGGGAAAATAATTCTGCATCTTAAAAAAGCAAGCATTGCATATTAGAAGCATTCCAGCATTCAAGCAGAGGTGTTTTATGCTGAACCTATTCAGGCTAGTGTGGATTCACTGGTCCGTTAGAGACAGAGAGAGAGAGAGAGAGAGAGAGAGAGAGAGAGAGAGAGAGAGAGAGAGAGAGAGAGAGAGAGAGAGAGAGTCTCTCTGTCACACAGTGGTTCTGTAAAGTGGGTCACTGTCAGCGGTGGGAAATGAAATACACAGTATCTGTCTGTCTGCCTGCAGGCAGTATGATCCACAATCTAGCCAATAGATGTTCCAGTGCATTTATCTTAAAATATTTTGGCTTAAAGTCTTCCAGCTTACATTCATCTATGCACATCTGGTGCACGTAGGTCAGTCAAAGTGCACATGTGGCTTTGGATGAAGTGGCTTTAAAAACATATTGACAGATCGAGTGTCAGCCTGTTATAAGTGGGTCTAGCCCACTAATAATAAGGCCGACACATAACACAGGAAAATCAATGCTTGGATGTATATTTTTATACTCTATTGTCTGACTGGGTGTCAGAAAGTTTAGACACACACACACACACACACACACACACACACACACACACACACACACACACACACACACACACACACACACACACACACACACACGCACACGCACACACACAGTATATACGGTTATTTGATTAATTCCAAACAGTCAGCAACATGTGTGGGAAGAAACATGTGTAGCAAGCATGTCTTATGGAAGGCCTGCTTATGAACTTATTTATTCTCACTTAAATGTTGTTTAAAATAGCTTTTATGATACCCTCTGCCCCCAGTGATAACAGCCAAAATATGTCCTTGGCAGGGGGTTTCTCAGCTCCCTTTGTGTCTTTGTGTAAGACACCAGAGACCCTAGACAGGGCGAGGCATCTAAGCACCATCTGCTCCCCCTTCCCCTGGGCAGCTTACAAAATGTCTCCCCCTCAAACAGGATGAATGAGATCCTGGGTGGGGCAGGAGGAGACTGGCAGAGGATGATACAGGCACTTTTGGACAGAGATGAGGCCTACAAGGAAAATATTATTGAGATATTTAACCGAGGAGCAAAAAATATCAAATAATCTCATGTAATGCAAATGCATGCCAGTAAGTTTTGTGTTTTCCTCATTTGAAAGGCACTTTGGATAAGAGCATCTGCTAAATTAATGAATGCAGTGTAATATGAATGCATTAAAATAGTCAAAACAACTGATTCCCACATTTGCTTTTCTCAAGCAGAGACCATAAGACCATTCAATGGCACGGAAGCAAACACCAGCAGTAAAAACCAGTCAGCTTGAAATGCAGTGCTGAAACTATCAGCTCTGCCATTTAGCTAAAGTTCATGCACTGACAGAGGATTCATTGAGGCATTGGAAGAACAGAAGCAAAACAATCACGAATGCCAAGTGAACTGTTAATTGCCATATTGCTTTGCTCCAAAAACAGTTTGTAAAGCAGGTCACAGACATGTCGCTGCTTTGTTCTACGAATTTATTGGGCTGTTACTAGTCTACTTGTTGTGAGATGACTAACAATAGGGGTGAGGTCAGGACTCGCTTGTTCCATTACAGCCTTATCTTAAAGAAAAATGAATTTCCTAGTCACAAGCTGCCAAATTTTACTACTCTAAATGAAGCTTTCATTGTATTCTAAACTAGTAGGCCTACTAGTAGCCTATGTGTATACTGTATATCTGGTCAGTTTTAATGTATCTTTTGCTATGATATCCCACAATTCTGTAAGCGTGGTTCAGTGGTTAGTAGAAATAATAAAAATGGTTATGTTCAATAATAATAATAAAAAAAAACTACAAATTGCGTCTGAAATGATAGTTAAAAAGAAATTAATTGTTTAATAACTGTCCATTTAACATTTATGACTCAATTTATTTTGAGAAACAAGCACTGTATACTCCTAATGTGAATGCATCCGCATATTATACAAATAATTTAAAAGTAAATCAGATATTTTCCATCGAAATTATAGCGTACTACATATCCCAGGATTCTCTACTCGACGATCATTGGTCACATCCAAATATGACGTAATACAATTTGGTCCTCTTTTGCGCGAACCGTTGATGCTGAGGCAGAGAGGAATCTGCGCGCGGTCAACTCCAGCTCTGATTTCCACTGCAACTGAAGGTGGGTGGGTTTTTTATTGTCAAAAATTAATATTTTTGCAATACATCTCAACCGTGTCTGACTTGACAGGAAGAGAAGGCATCTAACGTATAAAAATTCAAATGATTGCGATTTTGATTTCAGTCACACCCTTATTTACCTCCCTTTTTGGGGAGGGGATGTAGATAATAGACAAGGGCATCAGGAATATTCTGTATGGTTAGAGAATTATTATAACTAAAGAAGTAAATAATTAAAAAATAGCAGCACGCACAGCTATCTAACTGCTCGTCGTTGCGCGACCATTAAGGTTTTGTGTTTGACGTTATCGTCGTTGAATAGGGAGGGAATTGTGCAAACGGTCGATCTCAACATTAGCCAACTGACTATCGTTTAGTTGAGCTTTGCTTGTTGATTTTGCCGTTTTGCTAGTGCAAAATCAATTCTATTGTTAGCCACAGACTTGAACAGTTTTCTGTTTTACCTAAAATCTTAACAACAATCTCATTATATAGCCCACAAAACAGTGACAGGTGATCAAATGGGTCTCGACGCCTTTTGTCTTCGTTATGTGTGCATTCACCAACTGTGCTGTCAAATAATATTATTTACCTTCGAATCTATCGATAACATCGGTTAGGAGACATACAGAACTGTGCATTTTGCATGTCAACACTGAGATTATTGTGTACAATGGGCAGCGCAGGGCAGTTGTGTCTGGTGTGAAATGAGAGATTAGGGTGTGATCTGGTTTGTTGGAAACGGTTGATACATCAATACCACTATTTGCAAACGTTGCATTCCATATTTGCATGTTTCTTGAACATTATTAGGTTCTTGATAATACGTAATACAGTATAGTTTGTGGTATTATGGATTTTCGAGGGCTGTTACAATAGGGGTTCAGGGTGTATCTCGGCCATCTATTGTCTCCAGTTGAGATCCTGCATCTCATCGGATAGACACAAGGGCTAGATGTTTATTTTCAGCCATCGAGTGATGATTATTTGTCAGGTCATATTTAAGATGACAAGTTTGTCTAATACTTAATATTTGACGAATCACTTCAACGGATTAGCCTGCCTTTGTTCGTTTCTGACACAATATCCCCTTTGTTTTACTCTCTCGGTGCCCAGTTGGATCTCATTACATTACAAAAAGAGATGCTGATTGGTTTTCTCTACATTTCACCCGAGTGTGCACCCTGTAGTATATATTTAATTAAACTATTATCGTTTAATTAGATGATGATGACAGCACGTCTGAATAGATGGATCTGGTGCTTGTTTTCCTGGCAGCGACTCGTCCTTTTCTTGGCTTTCAGCATAAAGGATATATTGCTATTTAATAGGAAGTATTTTTGCATTTTTAACAGCTCATTTCATTCCCATAATATCATTCAGTTAGTAAATTATGCGTGACTATTGCGACGCCACTCCCTTAAGTAGTGTATTTTATATACATTTATTAGGTGTATATATTATTTCTTGTATATACCACAGTAGGGACATACTCCACTTGAGAATTTTTCATGAATAGCTAGCTACCTTAATGTTTTTTTTTTCATTGATAGAAAAGCTGTTGTATAGCTGATGTTTGTTTTAGTATGTGGGGAGGGGCAGACGGTTAAAAGAAAAGATTGTGTAAGCATAATTTGCCTCAACGTTAGCAGCAAAACGTGTGCATTTTTCTGATATTATTGTATGCATTCATTTGGCAGGTGTGTAAAACCGTCGAGGTTGGAAGTGCAATGGCGTCCTCTGGAGGTAAGACGGGAAAATAAGCTCAGCTAAGCTCCAATCTCGAAATCAGTATGCTTGGCTATAACGTAATTTGAATGAAATCATTCTGCAAAGGAAAGCAAGCATGGGTTATTAAATGCAATGGCGTATCGATCACAGACATTCAGGTTAAGGAACTGGACAAGCGTGCCTCAGGACAGGCTTTTGAGGTCATCCTGAGTCCATCGGCTCCAGATGCCAAGGGAGAATTCCCACTTTCCACCCCCAAGAAGAAGGAGGTATCTCTGGACGAGATCCAGAAAAAACTGGATGCGGCAGAGGAGCGACGCAAGGTAAGTGGTCTATAGGAATCAATTGCATGGTGATTGTTCATTCTGTTCCTCATTTGTTTAACTTCTCATATTAGAACCATGAGGCAGAGGTCCTGAAGCACTTAGCTGAGAAACGAGAGCATGAGAAGGAAGTCCTTCAGAAAGCAATGGAGGAGAACAACAACTTCAGCAAGATGGCAGAGGAGAAACTTAACCAGAAAATGGAAGCCAACAAAGAAAACCGCACAGCACGCATGGCAGCTATGAATGAGAAATTCAAAGAGAAGGTTTGTGTGTAGATGCATTATAGGTTACATTGTAAAGTTTCAGTCCTGTTGAATTTCCATTATGTTAATGGATGTATTTTTCTTTATTTTAGGACAAGAAACTTGAAGAGGTACGAAAGAACAAAGAAACAAAAGATGGGGCAGAGGGTGAAAACTAAGTTTCCTCTCTCATTTTCCTTTTCATTTAGGGTATAGTATTGGGTTTTTTAATGTATCCAAAGATTTATTTTTTGTTCCATTAAATGGCCAGTTTTCCGTGTTTGGATCCATGTACTTGCCACTTTTTTATTAAGGGGTTTTTGGGAAAAGCTGGTGCACAACATTTCATCAGTTTATGTGTATTCAGTTCTGTCTTTCACCATCTCCTCTAACCTGTAGATTTGTCCAGTTGCAGCTCTATAGCGTTTAAAATGAGCAGTGTTTTACTGATAGGGAAGCATGACTGTGTTATGCATAGGTCTAATATATACTTGGTATACTGCATTGTGCAAGTTCACCTGTTCCCTTGTATGTCAGTACTGCCATCCTATGAGCTTAATAAAGTTGCACAGTTGTTTGTTATTGTACCAGTTTTGCCACTGCCTCTTTGTTGATCTGTCAGTCAGCCAGAGTGTAATGTGGAGTAAAATACCTTCTTAAAATTTATACAATATTGAGATAAATGGCAGTTTCTGTAATTCTATATGGAAAATACATTTTGCCAGAATAATAATTAGATCTTTTTGGACACTTTTGATGTACTCTTTATAATCTGCATGAGATTCCTAGTGTGAAAAATTAACATTCCATTATCCACACACATTTCCTTTACTAGATCATACTTTTATAGTAATTCATACTCAGTATGCACTAATAAAAAAAATCAATGCATTTCAATAAGTACTTGCAAAGGTTTGAGAACTAAAAAAACGGTAAATAAATAAATAAAATCTGTTGCTTGAGACTGTACTTGAACTATACTGGCATCTAGTGGTTTTGAGTTTGTCTAACAAGTATTAGAAAAGGCTTTTTTGAACATTTGTCTTAAAATGATTTCAGAAAAAAAAAGAAAAAAAAAATCCTAATGTTGACATAAAGACAACTATTATTGATTTATCCTTTGTTGCCAAAACAGAGGTAGTGCATGAAAATTTATGGCAATTGTAAACAGCTTTGCAGTGATGAATGGCTTGTTGTCCACATGCTGTCACATTATTATGTGTTCAGAAATAGTGCATCAATCTTTTCTAAAAATGAATTATACCTTATTTCCAAATTCTGAATTCCCTTAGTAGAAGCAATTACATGCATCCAAAAAATTGATCATGTCCAGTAATATGTTGTGTGAATAAATGTTTTTTTAACTGAATAAAATAAAAATGAAATCATGTGCTTGTCTGTGTTGTAGGTAGGGGCAAAATGTTCAAAGGTCAAAATGACCTTCAAAGCACCCATACATTGTTATGACCCAGTCTGAATCATTCAATCACACATCAGTATTATAGCTGAAGAAGCCTATCGATATGAAAAACAATTACATTTACCACTGAAAGGACAAGTACAACAGGAATTCTTTAAATATTTTATTTCTGACAACTTTATATTGGTACAAGTCTGCAAAGTGCATGGGAATATACTATTATTAGTTGTCTGACAAAATAATATTTTGCCTTCCTGTGTCTAAATTCACAATGTAGACCTTTGTTTGCACTGTTAACACCGAGTTTGACAAGGACACATTGTCAGCAGAGTGCATGTGTGGGAGATGAGATAAGCTGTCACATAGTTCAGTACAAGAAATGAACAAAAGTACACTCACCATGTGACCACCACATATTAAACAATGTGTACATTCAAAAAACCTTTAAATTCAATTAATTGCAATTGAATTGTCTGTGCTCCTAATTCAAACGACTGACACTGACAATAAAAAAAAAGTTTGTTTTTTTTGCCCAAATCTGTGCTCTGTTAACTCTGAATGTAGGGTAAATCAGCTACTGCACACATATGGGCGCATATATGTGGCAATAATATATATCTTATTTTCTTTATCTTTTTCTGTGTTATACCACATTGGCTCTCACCTCGTCTTTTATTAAAGAGGACATGTAGGCGGTATTAAAAAGAAGAGGGTAGTTTCACATTTCACAGCACATACATTTTACAGGGTGTCGCCACCTTAAAGGACGTTTCCTATTGGCGAGTTACTCTGGACGGGGGCGGGGACAATCCTCTTAGGCTTTTCTGATTGGACAGTCTACCAGTCCATCAGGAAACTTTAGATTACAGCCATTTGACAGCGGTACTGCAGGGAGCTGACAGGAGCCTCTCCCGCTCAAGAAATTTTCACGTAATATTTTTTTCCATAATGAAATTTTCTTTGTTTAATCACGTTTCCTGAAGAAGCATATGAAGGCGCGGTTAAATGCAGTTCACTGACTGAGGGGATTATCCTCTTAAAAGGTAAACCAGTTCATTTACCGATCATGCGTTTAAGGCAAGATGAAAGGTAAAAAATTAAATCCCCATATGCACTGTATATGCTTTTATATAATGTTTTTAAGAACAGACATAGCCTTTGTGCGGTGCGTTAACGGGGAGAATTAATAATCAGTATAACTCAAGATAGATTATCGACATTTGGTAAAACGCACAGTACACGAGGAAAGATAAAATGTTTTGGGTTGTTGCTTGCACCTGTAGACGTTGAATTTAGTAAGACATTTCATTGTTGCGCTTCCGGCATCTCATGTTTCTTTTTCTAGATTTTACGAGAGAAACAGCTTGAGGGTGTGGAAAGGGTCTGTCTTTTGGGATGCCACCACCAAAATCGTCCATAGCGTTTTCCTGCTATCTTGTCGTTTTAATACATTTGAAAATAAAAAAAAAAAACAATTAACGTATTTTTTCCAAGACCTAATGTTTTCCGGATATTATCGATTAATTCGTTTCATAAGATTCGTCCTTATTAATTCATGTGCACGAGGAGCTTTACGCAGAGAGCTGATGTTACGTAAGCGATGATGTCTATTCATTGTCCAAGAAGAAACGCCCCGTTTTACATCACGTTACCTTAATTTAATAAACCATTTTTTTTTAGCTTTAGCAATACATTCATAACATGTTTTTCATAAAATTAGGTTTTCAGGATCCTCATATTTTATTTCCGATATTTATTAACGCGTATTAATTTGCATACATCTATTAGATTGTGGCGTTTGCATTCATTAAGCATGAAAATAAGCCAATAAATTGTATGCCACGATTTTAAAATACACAATTTGAAACGTTTTTAAGACTCATACCTTTAAAAAAATATAAGGATTCTGCAACTTCTGGCACTGTCATGTCCCAGGTGTTGATTTTTTTTTTTTTTACTAACAGGTTTCAACTTTGTTGAAATTCACATTAAAATGTTTTGGAAATGTCTTACAATGCCTTATTTATTGCAAAGTTTTTTTTTTTTTTAATTTTTGGTATTTACTTTTAGTTCCACTATCTAGCAGCTCATACTTTAAAACTTAAACTATAAAAATGTTAATTATTTGATTAATTATTTAATCCGGAAAACATTAAGTCTTGGAAAAAATACGTTAATGGTTTTTTTATTTTCAAATTTATTTAAATAAGAATAATAAGAAGAATTTATTAGAGAAAAACATTTATTTCATAATGATATTTCCCCCCATTTTAAATTCTTTTTATCCAATGAAAGGTTAGATTTTTGTGAATTTTTTTTTTAAAATAAAGGATCAAAAGGATTAACAATGCAGATTAATTTTCACAGCCTTCTTTGATCATATTTACCAAGGGTGCCGATATTTTTGGCCATGGCTGTACATAAAATGCTATGCTGAATTAGCCTTAGCAAGTCAGCCGATTTTTTTTTTTTTTCAACAAATTTCCACACATGTTATAAAACGCACAATCTGATTTACGTGTAATGCATGTATTCACACTAGTGGTACACAAATTAAAGTATTGAGAATTTAAAAACAGCCCCCCCCCCCCCCCCCCCCTCCAAGTGAACCTTCTTAATAAAGCAAGGATAATATTTAATACTGTAATAACTGTTGAATACTTTTTCCCAAACAGATCTCACAGTAGACTGCTGCTTAATTATTCCTTACCATGGCGACGGTTGTGATGGAGCAGATTGGGCGGCTGTTCATCAATGCACAGCAGCTTCGCCAAATCCCCCGTTTCCTGGAGTCAGCCTTCCCTAAACTGCCTTGTACTGTGATGGTGAGCGATGTGCCGTGGGTTTTCCGTGAGTCGCACATATTCACGGGCTACAGGCCGCCTGACCAGAACTGGCGCTACTACTTCCTCACTCTGTTCCAGAGGCATAATGAGTCTGTAAACGTGTGGACACACCTGCTGGCCTCCCTCATTATCTTAGTCAAATTTCAGGAGTTGTCAGAAACCGTGGACTTCCTGCGAGACCCTCACGCCCAGCCGATGTTCATCCTGCTCCTAGCAGCCTTCACCTACCTGGGCTGCAGCGCGCTTGCCCACCTGCTCTCGGCCAAGTCTGAGCTCTCCCACTACACTTTTTATTTTTTGGACTACGTTGGCGTAGCCGTCTACCAATATGGCAGCGCCCTGGCCCACTTCTATTACGTCATCGAACAAGAATGGCACGCTCAAGTGCGAAGTTTTTTCTTGCCAGCCGCGGCCTTCCTGGCCTGGCTGTCCTGTACGGGCTGCTGCTATGGCAAGTACGCAAGCCCAAGCTTGCCCAAATTCGTTCACAAGCTATTCCAAGTGGTTCCCTCGGGCCTGGCCTACTGTTTAGACATCAGCCCGGTGCTCCATCGCATTTATAAATGCTACAGCTCCGAACAAGGCTATGCTGACCAGGCGGTGGTGTACCACTGCTACCAGGTCGTCTTCTTTTTAATCAGCGCCTACTTCTTCTCATACCCCCATCCTGAGCGCTGGCTCCCGGGACGTTGCGACTTCATCGGGCAGGGCCATCAGATCTTCCACGTGTTCCTTGTGCTCTGCACTCTAGTGCAGATCGAAGCTGTGCGACTGGATTATAGCGAGAGGAGTCCTCTCTATGAAAGTCTCCATGGAGACTTGGCTCACGATGCAGTGGCTCTTTTTATCTTCACAGCGTGTTGCAGCGCACTCACTGCGTTCTATGTGCGCAAACGGGTGAAGGCGTATCTAGAGGAGAAGCAGGAGTAGGCAGGGACCTTGCTTGCACATGTAGGAAGGATTGCACTGGTCTACAACAATTGAAGCAACTAACAATGAAGGACCTTTTTGTTATTTTTCAGTGCATCTTATATTTGTCATTTTTGTTTTTTTGTGGCCTGCCAATGCATTTTGAACCAACTGCTTTCTGTTTCCCAAACTGGTGACATGCTTTAAAACCGCATCACATATGAAGAATGGCTCTAAAACAATGGATTGCCTGCTGAAAGGTGCTGATCTGTTTGTCGAGTGCCATTACAACCTATTTAACCTGGTTAACATGAGATCTGTGAAGGGATGTCAGCATTTCTGTTGACAGTTTAGTTCGCATACAGGATAGTTTAGGTAGACTGGATCATTGGAAATGTTCATATTTGCATTGTGCCTCTAAATCCAACCTCATTTTGGTGAAGTGTGCTGCTCTTAAGTATGTTACTCATATGGCATTTGCACATTTAGCAGACATATATTGCATTCAATATATGTAGTACACTAAATACACTTTTAGTCCTGCGTTCCCTGGGAATTGAACCCATGACCTTGGTGTTGCTATCACCATGTGCCGTGATTTGAATTACAGGGATGCACACAGCAAGTAAAATGTCAGTAAATAAAGTTCCTATGCCATCAGACCAGTGCAATTAGCAAAATGTGGAGCTCAGATGGACTTCAATTCACAGGTGTTTTAATTCATGACTAAAATATTGCAAACTTCACAAGGAATACCTTATTGAGAGATGACTGATTAATAAACAATTTTTTAAAATGAATCAGATCAAATTCCCCACTCTGCAGTGCTTTTTAGACAACAATATTCTGTTTTGGCTACTATTACCTCAGTAAACCAATGCAAATTAGTGTCAGATTGACTACTGACTTGCCTTACAGTGTGTTCGACCCGTCCAGTGCCACTTTGAGGTTAGTTTATGATTACTTGCGAATGCAATCGATTGGTTTTGCACTGCCAGTGCACACTTCCCTTTTTGACGTGTAGCCTGTGAAGAGGGCTGAAATACCGGATGTTATGAAAAGGACAGTAGGCAGGATGTGATAGCACTGGATTGCAATATAGTCAGATTGAAGGATTTCAGATGCAGCTTGGCTGATTATAATTTGACAAAAATGAGAACTCTGCGTTTTCTCTATGCTTCAAAGTTATTAGAAATTTGCTCCGTGCCATCAACACTCTTTGTCTGGAAAATTTTAAAGGGAAAGTTCATTCAAAAATGAAAACCCATTATTCACTCATTTTCATGTTTTCCAAATCTGAATGACATTTTGAAGATTGATCTTACTGTTGCCCATACTATGAAAGTCACTGGGGTTCAAAATAACTTTTCCTTCATTTAATTTTAATCCAAAAATATTTTTTATAAATAACAGCAGAATGTTCATTTTTGGGTGAACTGTCCCAGCCAAAGAGGCTTTTGAGAAACAATGAATTATGTCCATTATAGCTATGATGTCTCCGTTTGTCATGAAGATGCTCCTTTTGTATGCAAGGGCTATAACTATGGCCTTTACCTTTACTCATACCCTGATATGAATGCCTTTGTGTGTTCTGTGCATATGTGGATTTTTCTAATAGAAGTTCAGCACTTTATTTACAAGAACAGTCTGAGCATCAAACCTAATGTGTTAAATGTATATTCTGATGTGCCTGACTACATGCATGCGTCCTTGTGTGAGTATGCATACGGGTGCTTGTTGTGTGTGTGTGTGTGTGTGTGTGTGTGTGTGTGTGTGTGTGTGTGCGTTCATTTTTGAATGTTTGTGTACACCTGTGTGAGATGGCTACTGATGAGAAAGGATATGATGGTTCCTGAAACTGTCTGGCCTTTTAATGACCGTGAAATGCATCTAGCACTTGTCTCATGAATTGTGTAGCTCCACTTGTCTTAGCCCTTGTTCATAAACCAACACATATCCATCAGATTGAAGTTGGAAGGATGACTAATTTTCCCATTGAAGTGATTCATATTCCTTTAAGATGAATATATTGAATATCCCTAGGCTATTGCTGCATTAACCAGGAAAGCGTCTGTGCGATGTAGCATAAAAGCTGGTTTATGATCCAGTCCCAGAAAAACAAATTGTTGCTGTGGTATGAGCCGTTTGAGAAGTAGCAAATAAGCGAAGTCATGATAAACGGTGACCAGCATTTATTTTTGCAACCAGGAACACATGAAGAGGAAAAATGGGCTGTTCACGCAGAACGCGTTTTTGCGTTTCAAAACGCAAGATGCTTGATAATGGAATGGGGGAAAAAAAGCAAGGACTAGAGATACTTTTTTTTAAAGCTTAATTTATTTTAGCACTACATTTTTAAAATGCTGTGTAGTGTAAAATGCTATAAAAGATGCCCATTTATCACGTTTATAAAGAAAATGGATGAAAAACAATACAGTGGAATACAGAGCACATTTTTTTTCCCCCCGTTCAAAATCACGAGACACCGGGCAGTGAAATGGAAAAAAGAGCAACGTCTAGAGACTTTTAAGTTGCACTTAACGTGTGCATGTGGTGCTCATGTCTAGCACATGTTTACATAGAACAATAACGGAAAAGTAGCGCAGTGAATTGCGAAAACGCATTCTGTACAAACACGGTTTACTGTTTGGAAATGATGCAGGGCAGTGGAATAAAAAAAGAGTAAGGTCTGGCATTTTTTAAAAGTTAAACTTAACTTGAGCGCTGTGTATTTAGAATGTTGTATTATGCGCAAGATGTAGCGAGTATTTAGCATGGAATGTAAAAAACGCGTTCTATATGAATGGCCCTCCAGTTTTATCAGCACCAGCAGACAATAATGATGTCACAGATTGATGATGTCATCAAAGACTAGAACTGATGAAGTGATTGAAATGTTGTCAGTTGGCTCATTATGATGATTTACAAGGCAGATATACCAGAAAATGATCGCTTTATTTAATGAAAGACCATATTGATTACAATTATTTTATAATATTAATTACATACTATAGATATTAAAAGTAAACTATTAACAGAATATGTTGTTTTAACTGCTGTACCACAGTTTAAGAAATGAACAGACCATTTGAAATCACGGATAGTGAACAGGGGGCTGCCAAGAGCTGATGTCACTGAGAAAGACAACAGATGAGGTCATATCCTGGCACCACTGGGATTTGACCTAAAGCCTCAATTCCCGTAACGCTCAAGTGGAATTTCAAGGAATGATTTCTGCTAAACTGTGAAGTGTCTCTTTCTCAAATTCTGTACTAATCTACTCACCTCGGAGACACTTACAGAATCTTTTCTATTTTAAACACGATCATGTTTAGAGTTTTTTTTTTTTTTTTTAACAATTGTGTTTCTTTTTGTATTGCACTTAAAGAGGAAGGACTGCTCAGAAAGTTATTTGAGAACCTCTTGATTTTTGTTCAGCACTTGAACTTGTTTTTTGACTGTACTCAACCATGAACCCTTGCACGGAGCTGAACTAACACTCGTGTTCTGCTGCAGTGCAGAACAGGAACAACAAAGACTGGTGATAACCTAAACTATACCGTTGTGTGTGGAAATGACTGTGTTGATGTACTATGGTATTTAAGTGAATAAACAACTGTAAGTCCCACCTTCCACTTCATGTCGTTGTGTTTCCTGTCTAGACAAAAAAGGTAAAACAATGTGTAGAGTAACAAAACATGAGTTTGATGCATGCACACATTAACAAGCGAGTAACAATCTGTTATTGTGAACAATAAAGCTATTGTAATCCATTCAATGCACCGCTGCAGCAACTGTCACAGCGTCAAATGAAGTGATAAAACAACATGTCAGATCACTTCAAAGGCTAGTTCACCCAAAAATGAAAATTCGCTCATCATTCACTTGGAACGGCATGACAATGAGTAAACAAACACTGACAGAATTTTATCTTCATTTTGTGTGTGTGTGTGTGTGTGTCTGCATATGAATTTGCAGTGAATTTACACAATCTATTAGTCTGTCTAATATAAGCGTATTCCTTTAAATCATCACAAATGTATGAATGCAATAAATCCATACCTTTTAGGATGACATATATGCCAATTATGATATTTCATCTAATTTTCTAATTGATAGACATCACTCTACAATGCTGAGCCTATTAATATTTTTTGTTTTATTTTAATTCTAACTGAACAGCATTATTTAACATTTCAAAAGGTTCAAAATGACAATTTTCACCTGAGATTCAGAGTCAAGTTATAGGGTAAAAATGACTTCAGAAAGATGGCAGCATCACAATGTTGTATTTACACAAAGATTTGTAGGTCTGTTAGTAAAATCGGTTGACTTTAGCAATCTTGGTTGCATTATGTGCCAATGGTGACCATTCAGAAATGGGGAAACAGCACTTTTCAAGTCATATTAAAGTTCCTCTGGAACTACCTCTGGAACCGAACCATATAGGGCCTTAAAAATAAAGATGCCAAAAGGAAACTTTGTTAAGACCCAATATCTAAAATGTCATTATATCTTTAATACTTTTTGAGTTACAGCCATGCAAACTTTGGATAAAAAACTTGAAAAGTGCTGTTTCCCCATATTTGAATGGTCACCATTGGCACATAATGCAACCAAGATTGCTAAAGTCAACAGATTTTACTAACAGGCCTACCAATCTCTGTGTAAAAATAACATTGTGATGCTGCCATCTTTCTGAAGTCATTTTTTACCCCCTATAATTTGACTCTGAATCTCAGGTGAAAATTGACATTTTGACCCCCCTCTACAAAATAGTGGATTACTCAGAAAATATTCATCCATGACATTTAATATTTTGGCTTTCATCACTATACATGTCTGTCTTTCGTCATAAAAAAATATTAGCAAAATCAAAAATTTGAGGGGTCCTCCGGGGACCTCTGGTTGAGTTGAAACTGAACGACCCCTCTTTAATTTCTAGGCTAGCTATAAAATCCCTGTAAAAATAGACAGACAGACAGACAGACAGACAGACAGACAGGCAGGCAGACAGACAGACAGACAGACAGATAGATTCTGGCTTAGTTACAAAATACAAAAGGCCTGTAAAAATGTATGAAGCTCATGTAAAAATCTGCTATGGCAACAGCTATAGCAAACAGCTATGGCAAACAGGTATAGGTAAATGTTATTTAAAAATAATAATAAAAAATAATAATCTGAATTAATAAAAAAGGATAGCGTGAGGATTTTGTGACATCTTGAGTCATATTTGATACTCATCTGTTAAATGGTTCAACATCATAATCTCATTCATCATCAAACCTTCTCATCATCATCTTGTTCATCATCGTTATCATCATCTTAATGGCGCTCTGCACTTTGTTAATTAGCAACAGAACTCTGTAAAAGCACATGCATCTGCCACAAGATGGCAGTGTTGTCAAAGACAACAATGAACAACAGTGTTTTTGTAAGCTGAATGATGTAGCACAATTCTTTGAAGCCATTTATCATCACAACACACTTATGTAAAACAGCATTTCTATACTTCAAAACATTCATTGTGTCACCTACCAAGGTTTTCACCTGCTTCTGCAATTTTAACATGCACATATTCTAGAGTGGTTTGTTATTCTCTTTCTTGTGGAAATGTTGGCTATGAGTCACACAACATCAGACCTCTCTAGAAAAGTGCATGCCTTTGACATGCAGCATTCAAGGCTCTGATCACATTAATCTGGGCTCCAAGGTTCACTGCATGTCTGAGGGCTGTTGACAGTCTAGCATGTCACGTGAATCGAGGGCTCTATCTCACACTTTACATCTTTCTTAGATTTAATATATGCTCTATAAAGAACGGTTTGTTCCTTTCCACACGGTTTCTGTTGTTCTCTCGCCCCCTCTTTCTTTCGCCCAATCCTGAAGACAAAGGCCTGCTTGTCTATCCAGTGCTTAATATTCTGAAATGCTGATTCTTAGCTGTCACTTTGCCTTCAGCGCTTCAAAACATAATAAAATAATAAAATAAACTGATCAAAAATCTCTCTGTGAAGCTATAATCTGAAAATCTGTCTGAAACGGAATTGTGTCATTTCATTTTAACATGTCATTCTTGCATCAGAATTATGGTGGACAGGAAAAGCTTTCATCTTCAAGGCTCAGAAAAGTATCTTTCACAACCGTGACCAGTTCAATATAGTATAAACTGATTCTGAGCTCCTTTATCATCTTATACATCCAGTCTCTGTAGATTAACTTCCCAGGTTGAATAATGTGAGGTGGGAAAGCTTGGATGACTGAGGGGTTGTGGGAGTGATATTCAGAGGTCAGTCGAAGTGGGCTGACTCATGTTGACGAGGAGTTGGCTTTTTTGCATTGTAAAAATGCTGTGCAAACCGCTAAAATGGAAAACTTATGTTTTCAAGTGGTGTCAAATCTACAACCTGTACTGATGTGATTAGTACACTTCTTAAACCACTTTCAGTTTAACTACTGATGAAGAAAATAAAGCAAAAAACGTGTAAAATCGCATAGAAATGACAAATAATTTTGTCTAATTAAACGAGTAGAAACAATATATATATATATATATATATATATATATATATATATATATATATATATATATATATATATATATATATATATATATATATAACGGTTAGTTCCATTCCTCGATTCTGATTGGTCAGCAGCTGTGTTTTATTCAGGATAAGGCTATGACCGCTTCACTCAACGGCTCTGTGTATCCCTGAGCAACACCCTTAGCAACATAAACAATCAATAATATAGCATCAAAACTGTTTCATGTATTATGTATCTCGGCAGAATTAACTGTTTGTTATGTAAGGGATAATCAACGGCTAGCTGTGCATTAAACGATTTGAATGCTCGACGTGGAGGTGAAGAACCGCCCGCCGCGCAGCGGAGGGTGGTTGCTTCCGCGAAGTGCATTCAAATCGTTTAATGCACAGCTAGCCGTTGATTATCCGGTTTATGCCATGGTCATTTCCCAGTATTCACATATTAAAGATGTTAACAATATTTGTGCTGTAATATTTGACCAGAACGATAAAAATGACGGTTATTTTCGTCTGTAGTACTATTCAACTGTAACTGTATGTTACTATGGTTACCAATGTTTATAGGAAGCGCATTAATATAGAACTTGATTAAAATGACCTGGAACTACCTGTGCGGTTCAACGAATTTAATCAACACCTGCCAGCCAATCAGAATCGAGTATTCAGACAGACCATGGCATAATTATTTAATGAAGTATGAGTGACCCGTGCTGGCGTTATGTTGCATCTTTGATCTTTAATTTTGAGACCTCACCCTTCACCCGTCTAATAAACCCTTCTCATGCAGAGATATGTTGATGTGTGCACGCCTCTGTGTGGAAGCCTGCAGTTTCCAAAGTGAGGAGGGAATACTTCCTTCAGCCCTGATTTATTCACAATACAGCAAGGCCTCGAGTAGCTTATTGCTTCTATAAAACGGTTACCTCACAATAAAAAAATATTAAAACAAAAAATGTATGTACTGAAATGTTACTTTTTTGAAGCAAGGTCGTTAAATGCTGTCCTTCCGCTAAAAAAATAGTTCCAGACAGCAACAGTAAATGGCAAGAGAATGTTCCGAACATGCTTCTCATCTCATGGAGCGAGCTCTTCTTATCCGCTGAGCCATTTTTTTTTAACACCATATATGATAATTTCTCACACACATAACGTTACATCTGCTTATCTCTCAACATGAGAAAATGTCTGTTTTTTCCCGGTTTTTAGTTTAAAACAGACCGATTCGCGACACAGCGCGAATATGTGGCAAAACATGGACATGATCTGTCGTTTTTATCCTATTGTTTACTATATTTATTTGTTTGGCCAGTGTCCTTGTGGGTTTTGGTTATTTTGCTGTTGTAAGACCTTTGAAATAACAGAAATCATTTGGCGGAACGATATGGTCATGTAATGCGGTCAAGAGCTACGTTCGCCGTGCATTTCCCTGAAAATAATTGCACGCCTTAGAACGTTCGTCAGCCAATCAGATTCAAGCATTCAACGGCCCCGTAGTATTAAAAATAAATAAATAAATAAAATAATTATATATATATATATATATATATATATATATATATATATATATATATATATATATATATATATATATACACACACACACACACACACACATGCCTTTGTCATTTTTTAATACAATTTGTTTTGTAGTTTTTCTTAAATATTTCTATTTAGTATTATTTTTTATTTCAGTTTTAGTTTAGATATTTTATTTTATAATAAATAATATATAATAAATAATTTTTAATGAACAATGATAACACACCGCTATTAATCAATGTTTTTTTTATTTTTTATTATTTACTTAAGTTTAAGTTTATTTATTTTTAAGCACTTTCAAAACAGCCCTAGAGGCTGACCAAAGTGCTGTGCATGAAGAGAATAATAAGTCCAATATAAAAAACAAAATAAAATAGACCGCTCGATATAACAAGGGGACACACAATTTGAAACAGAAATGAAAAACAACAAATTAACACACGTTGAAGGCTAAGGAAAACAAATGAGTTTTAAGGAGAGATTTAAAAACTGATAAATTCTGACTTGTACAGGCAAACTGTTCCACAATCGAAGGCCCACCACCGAAAATTAAATAACAATAATAATATGCACTGCTATTAATGCATGTTCAATGTAGTTTTTTAAAATTATTTTATTATTTTTCATTTTTTTAATTACTTGGGGAAAAAAATAAAACAGTGAATATGTTTAATAATTTTTTTGCAGACAAGTATTTAAGGTATGTGTCAATGTAAACCCCACGCTGGGAAATAATCACTAGAGTAAAAAGTATATTAATTAGAAAAAAAAAAAACAGTTTAAATACTTAATATAAAATATATATCAAAATTTAGCAATAATAAATTCAGACACTGATGTGTAGACAGCACTGAATTCATGAACACACACACACACACACACACACACACACACACACACACACACACACACACACACACACACACACACACACACACACACACACACACACACACACACACGCACACACACACAGGAACACCCCTTACAGGAAACTTTCTGCATTTTTAGATTTTCAAAAAACTTTATTCTGTATGATTTATAAGCTTGTTTCCTCATGGGGACCTAAAAAATGTCCCCATAAGGTCACAATTTACTGGTATTACTATCCTTGTGGGGACATTTGGTCCCCATAACGTGATGAATACCAGGTACACACACACACACACACACACACACACACACACACACACACACACACACACACACACACACACACACACACACACGCACGCACGCACGCACACTGTAGTCAGACTTTTCAATCACAGAAAAAGAGTGTAAATGGCTACATAAACAGACTCCCTGTAGAGGTAATGAAAAGGTAAAAAGGTAAGAGCAATTACACCTTTGTCATGTTCTCCTACACAGATTAGCCAATTGGACCAGCGCTGCTGACAAACATTAGACTGGTATCCATGGTACCTCATGTGTCATCACTTCCTTTTTCCTCACATAGAAGCCGTACGTAATGCCATATGAGAGCCATATAGGAGTGAGAGTGTATTCACAGAAGAGTTATATTTTCCAGCAAATCCATCCGAGGAAATCACTGAAACTTAAAGTGTAAATTGGCTCCTGCCGTATATCTGTGCACTGATGAATTCTCTCTGTTGTATTATATGGTTAGAGGGCTCTAAATCATACAGGCGAGATGGGCATAATCACCTTGCCGGCTGCTTCCTGTCTTCTAACTATCAATTCCCTCTCTTGTCTCCATCAATTTTCCTCTCGAAATGTCCTCTTAGTTCACTGCCTCCCCATTCCTACCTCCGTCCAAGGAGCCTTGGCTATCTTCACATTCACAGCTCCCTTTCTAAATGTTCCATTTGGTCCGTCAGACAATGATTTGGATCAAGGTTGGCGAGGTAATATCAAGAGGCTTGCATCTCCTATCATGTGGCGTAATTAAAGATCGCGCTAGCTCTTTGTTCAGAGTTATTAAATCGCAGGACCCTTCACCGTGACAGCCACCTCTCCTCTAGCTTTTCTGCCACGTGCCTGCCTCTCGCCTTAGATTAGGCCTCTTCCTCCCTTTGTCGTTGCTGCGTTTCCATCGTGTCCCACCTTTTCATTTTCTCGCTGAGAAAAGCACAAAAGCAGAAATCAATATATTCTGCAGAGCTAATCCGCTCAAGCATAGACGAAATAAGAAACCCAAAGAGACTCGATGTATGTTGAGGAATGCGACTCAACATGATACAAACTTGCGCTTCTTAACACTTAAATGTGCCTGACGCTAGTGCTTAATCCACAGGGCATACAGCTGTAATGATAAACTGTCAGAGGTTTAGGAGGTCTTAAAAGTTTTAGAGACCACCAGACTTGAGATATGAATGAGCTGACTTACATTAAGGCATTGAAAGGCTTAATATAATGTAATTCAGTCAAGCAGAAATCAAGCAGATGTGATTCATAAATAACACTGCACCTATATTAGGATAAAGAACTAGCTAATGTTTAGGGTCAGTAAGATTATTATTAATATTTTTATTGAGCAAGGCATCTATAGGTCTATAGACATTTATAATATTAAAAATAATTTCTATTTCAAATAAATGCTGTCCTTTTGAGCATTTTATTTAAAGAATGCTAGAAAGAAATCATGGTTTCCACAAAATTATTAATCAGCACAACTGTTTTTAACATTGATAACAAAAGAAAAGTTTCTGCAAATCAGCATATTAGAATGATTTCTTAAGAATCATGACACCAAAGACTCTGGTAATGGCTGCTGAAAATACAGCTTTGGCATCACAGAAGTAAATTAAACTTATATAGACTATACTGAAAATACATTAAAAAAAAACAAAAAAAAAAAACAAGTTGTTGTAAATTGTAATAATATTTCACAAATTATAGTACTATTGTTTTACTGTATTTTTGATCAATAAATGCAGCCTTGGTGAGAAAAGACTTCTTTCAAAAATATTTAAAAAAAATCTAACTCAGTCTCATAAGACGATGATTTTGTATGAATTTATGGTATGTGATCTGAATGGAAACTATTACTATTTTTAGAAAAAAATAAAATAAAAAAGATAAACATGAAGTTCCATTCTGAAACACATGCAGAAACATTCAAATCAGATACAAATTCAAATTCATATAAATTAGCCACCAGTTTGCCAAAACATAAAATATTTATGAATTGCCTTTTATACTTTAATATTCTAGATTCCAATATAATACATTTGATATATTTTATAGAATAAAATAAATGTGTAATACATCTTTTTATGTAATACATCATGTGCATAATTACTCTGGGATAAGTTTGACAAAAAAATGCTGTCAGTCACTTAGTCTTGGCATATATACAGTAAAAAGTGATGATTAAATTTGAATGCTGTGAATAACCTTTAAATGAAAAGGTTTGAGTATGTAGGCACACATTTCGAATAATTTAAACTCATCTGTGAGAACCTATTTTGTGGCCATTTGTATGTAATTTGTAAGCAATTATTTGTGATTGAGCCCTAATGAGTGTAGACCACAAGGAAGTGCCAGAATTATCCACTTGTATAAAATGAATCACTAAAAAGGTGAAGAAAATGTGTGAACGCTAAAGACTTGGGGGAATCATGTAATGCAGTTTTCACCCATTTAACAGTTGGTGGAGATTTAGGATCCATGGCAGAATCAATGCCGAGAGGATAAAGTGCTTTCGTTGTCCACACAGCCTGAAGATCAGTGTAAACATTACGGGCATTTAGCTGTCTAATGATTGTGCGAGGGGGTGTATTTTAGCTCTGCGCTGAGAGGTGTTCCGTCTTGCTTGACTTAAATGACATGGATGGCCTCATTAAGATGGAGTAATGGCTTCATGGCAGAGGGCATGTGCTGAGATGTTATTCTTTCCAATTTTCGCTTTCAGTAACACAAGATTTTTAAATAAACATTCCTGTCTGAAAACAGGAACAGGTTAGGGCCAGCATTTCCCTCACCATTTCATTTCTGGAGGTAATCAAAAGGCAGACTGCCTTTGTGTAGCGGTGAGCGGATATGATCAATACCAGAATATGAGGTCAGTTGTCTCCAGTGGACTAATGATGCATTCAGCAGCTACTCCATCCTCTGCTGTACGCTTTACATCGCACCGTGCATATGTTACACATTTCACATGCTATTTTAATAAACAACAATACAAATAATGACAATGTACAAAATAAGTACATATTGTCATAAAACAGTAGTGGCTACACTTTTATATGAAGCCTAACTGTGGAATATAATGCAAGGAAAAAGTATTTTTTGACCTACTGAACTATAAAAAAGCCTGCATGTAGGCAATTTTGTTAAACCTAAGTTGAACTTCACATAAGGTTTCATTCTGAAGTGCCTTGTGGACCAAATAATAGCAGCATCTTACAGAATGTCAAAGCTTAAATGACGAAATATATATAAAAATAAAACAATACACTGTCTTGCTATCTGAAGGACTGATGAAATGATATAAAAATTTATTAAGCTGTTATTATACATTAAAGGGGTCATCGGATGCCCATTTTGCACAAGTTGATATGATTTTTTAGGGTCTTAATTAAAAGCCTATAACATACTTTGGTTAAAATTGATCAATGGTAGTGTAAAAAAACACATTTTTTACCCTGTCAAAATCGGCTGTTTTCAGCAAGCCGTTTTTTTGGTCCATGCTGCTTTAAATGCTAATGACTCTGCTGACCCCGCCCCTCTTTTCCATGGGGTGACGAGCAGTACTGTTTACCATAGACATACATATCTATGCTGTTTGCTTTAGCCGCGAAACTGGCTAACTAGCATGTTATTAGGAAAGACGATTTGATTCATAAAAACCCTTATACTCACTTCTTCTGTAGGTGAGGCTGGATCATGAATGATTCGCGCGAACATAGACGCATTTAGGCACATCAGGGATCGGCGCATTCCCTTCAAAACGAAAGTAAAGTTAATCCTCTGTGTCTCAGATATCTGGAGTAAATGACAACTGCTATATTCATTAGTACATCCAACAACAAAACACCACAATCGCTTAATCTTGTCTTCCCTTGCACTGGAGTCAACACAATTTACAGCTCACTCTGTTCACTCAGCTCATTTAGGGCGGGTCCAAGGTAAGACCGCCTTGTCAATCAACTATCGTGGGAGGGGCCTGTACAGAACTACGTCATTCTGAACAGCCTGATTTGAGAAAGGGGATTTAAAAAAAAAAAACACTGGGTGGATTTTTATCATTATAGGATGTATGTGTACACACGCCTCCAACACACATTTATGTTCAAACAATCATTCCGAAAGTTTGGAATAATCATGCTTTTTTAATAATTAAGTATCTTATGTTTACCAAAACTGTATTTGTTTGTTCAAAAAATACAGTTAAAAATAATATTATATCAGCATATTAGAATAATTTCTGAAGGATCATGTGATGCTGAAGAGCAGAGTAATGGCTGCTGAAACTTCAGCTATACATAACATGTTAAAGTATATTACAAAAGCAATTATAATTATTTTAAATGACAAAAATATAATTTTTAAAAATGATAATAAGATTAAAAAATATTACAGTTTTTACAGAATTTTTGATCAAATAAATACAGCCTTGGAGAGCATAAGAGACTACTAAAACAGTACAAATATTAATTATTCCAAACTTTTGACAGGTACTAAATACAAAAATACTAAAACTTAAATATGTTACTTATTTGTGCCAATTATTTGGCATTTCAACTCTAGGTAAATCATTGATCATTACAAAGGCATTGTATAAAGTGATGACGAACAAAAAAAGCAGGTCCAATATTTCTCAGCCAAAGTTTAGAGACATTGAGATTAATGGGATGATAGGTGGTACATATCCATTTACTAATCAAATATTCCAAACCTCAAGAGAGCCCTGTGGAGGGGTGCATTATCATTAGATTCAAAGAAACTACGAATTCCAACTCCCATCTCTGCCCACCCCAAAGCAACACGAGAGGATGTTGTCTCGCCTTTAACTCAAGATTAATTAAAGCATTTAGAAAGTAGGACACCGACCCACTGAAGATATATTTGCCAATTCTGTGAACAACATTAAAATACATTGGAATACACTTTTAGGCTAAACCTAAATGAAACCAATAGATTGGCTAGAAGGATTGCAGGAGGATTTAGAGAATTACCATACTAAACAGAACCTCGGGCAGAATTTGCTCTCGGGTCACTTTTATTTATGCATGGCCTCGTGTAATCACCCATTTCTGAGGTAAGTTCATGGAAGAAGTGCTCTGAGGTAAGCTGACAGGAACTGATATCTGTTTTTATGGCCCGCGGCACATTGCAGGCTGTTTCATCTGTGTTTACATGGCACACATATCGACTAGATTCATTTTGACGAGATGGCACAGATTGCAAAAAGGCACTTGAAACTGCTCAAAATTATGTCTACATAAAACAGCAAACAAGCGGTGGGAAAAATCAGAGTAAACAGACCCATGAAAGGACCTGTTCACAGCACAGACCGCACTTATGTCTTTTTTAGTTTGAGCTCTTCAACACCTCTGCTTGTTTGGCTATTCCACCAGCCCAGCTAATCAGCCATTCTGCCTCCTGATCAGGCCAATTCATCATGGGAAAAATGAGCGCCGGGCCGGCTTGGAAAAGGATTGGAAGGAGATGAGACACTTACAAATCTATGTGAAGGTCACCGACCTGCCAAACATCTAAACAGAAAGAGGAAAATGAATTATGTCTTGCTACCACAAAATCTTTTCTTGTGAAAATAATCAAATGCAAATTTAAAACAACAGCAACAAGTCAAAATAGTTTCTGTTTTCCCAATCCACTTCAGACTGATCTTTGAGAATATTTTTTTAACATGAAACATTTATTGTGGCTGCTAGCTCTTCTAATTTGATTGGCTGAGTGCCGTTCCTAGAGTGCTGATACTTAAGATTCAAAATCTAGTACAACAGCACTCTTGTTCCTGTAATATTTCTTAATTGACCTCAAAGGCTTGTTTTTATGATTCTTGAAGGTCATTTTGTTGAGATGTTTTTAATGGAGTTTTGTTTAGCTAGTCATCAAAAACACATTAAACGTCAGGCAGAGTTCAATTGTTTGGATTCATCCGAAATGCTTCACCAACTGCGAATTCAATAAATGCTTGTGCCACTTTTGTACACGGTATATCAGTACAAAAACCTGCATCTTACTCTCTAAATACTAACTTCTGACTCGGCATCTAGACAATGCAAACAGAATGTGGAAATAAACAGCACCCACAAATCAATTTAAGTGAATAACATAATAATGCACTGAATGTATGTCACATTTTAGATTACAGGTTTAACTGTCTTGGCTGTGGAAAATACTGTTGGCTGCACAGATTCTGCAACACTGCAAAGTGCTGACATGAAAAATTACATGGCCTATAATGTATCTCACTGTCTGTCAAAACACATACACATATGCAGCTACAAACAATAGTCTATGATATTGACAGTGACAGAATCAATGCAAGGACCTTGCTTGTAAGCAAACACACCTCAGAAAAAATAAGCACATGGACACACCATGTTCAGATGCAGACTATGGCATTATAGATTATCAGACCCTCAACAGACAAAATTCATAAAACTTTCATAAAACATTTATTGAAACATTTAGAAAACAGCAATTCATATCTGACTGATCTGACAAAACAAATAATTCAATACAAAAAAAATAAAAAAACACACTGTACAATTAAAAGTGAGGTAATTATGAATAACCTCATTGCATTCCATAACATGCACTATTTAACACATGCACAAAATACTTCTCAACAATCTTTATGCAGGAATTCTGTAATTTTCCAACTAAAAAGTCATTTAGCTACCAAATGGCTCCCTCATTAATCTAAAAGTCTAAGATCTTTACAAAATCTCCATTAAAAACACACACTCGCCTACTAGTGAAAGATTTTCTGGTTACAAAATACACTACTTCCAACTTTCCTTAAATACCTAAACAACAGTGGAGACATAAATTAACAACAGGAATTCACATTATAATTTACACACCTTATCTGCACTCAGTCCCCAGGAAAATTACACCCTCAACAGCAGGAGAGAGTTTCCTTAAACTCTCCAATCTTCATTATGATCTACTCTGTAGCAATGAGACCATTTTCAACGATTTAAACGATAACATTTTAAACGATAACAAACATGAATGAGGAAATCACAGATGTGTTTTCACTCACTCAGTGGGGTCTGAAACTAAATGAAGGTATGTTAATTTGCTGGATGCGAGCTTGTTCCCTGTGAATTCAAAGCCTTCCAGCCTTTCAAGTGATTCAATTTTGTAGCTTGTGAAGTGGACTGTTATGATAGTCAGAAAGTACTGTAAATCAGGTTAATGACTCTGAAAAACAGTAACAATAGTGGTTTCATACAGAGTAAAATACGCTCTCATCAACGACCCTCTTCAGAGTACTACATTCTCCCATTACCTGATGTTATCACAAAAGGAAAGGGGAGGGAGAAAAAAAAAAGAAGGAATCATTTGTAATCTCTGGGAAACAAAGCACATAATGTGCTGAATGTATCTTGACAAAATCTAAATGAAAGTGTCTGTGAGAAAACAAGGAAATTGAGGGGTCTAGCAGCTGAAGTTTGAAATCAGCTTGTTGGATTGACAGAGGGATAGATAGATCGAGCCAGAGCTGACACCTTCACAACAGAGTACAAATCAAGAAGCAGGACTCGAAGATATTGATAATAATTGAGTTAAATGCAGATAACATGATTAAATGTGGATTTTGAAAGTCACATTCCCCTGTTTCTGTTCGCTTACCTATAAATGTCAATATGCCAAATGCCAAAATATTTCTAAAATGGCAACCAAATTTCTGTTATTATCATAGGGTCACCAGCAAGCGAGCCCTGCTCTTTTAAAGATGGCATGCCCTGAATCTGACATATAATAAAAATATGAAGTTACAGAAATTGCACATTAGAACAGTAGAACAATGTTTCTATTTCCAACATGACATGTTATTTCTATGTTGTACAGCTATTGATTTGGAAAGTCAACATTAATTGCCGCAGTGACGTATTTTTGATTGAAATTGAATAATCATGCAGAAATTTTGAAAAGTGGATATAGTACCAGTGTAGAGCTGGATTGAAATTGAATACTGTAGGTTTAATCTCTATTGATAGCTATTGGTTAATATTATCCAAATGCATGCATGGCAAGTGATGTCAGTGAAAACAGGAAGTAGTAGAGGAATAACAATGTGTTGGGATGTGTTCATACTTGGCAGGTTTGGTTCCACCTGAGCCTTGGTGCGCACCATACAAGCTGACTGGGACCCACCTTTTCAGGAGTCCAATTGAACTCTGGTGTGGGGGGGTTATGATATATGATTGCAACACGGACCAAAGACATCTAAACGAACCAAAAACAGAACGTGATGTCACAAGATGCACCCTAAAAAGGACAAAATGCTTAAGCAACCTGGTTCTTCTTGTCATAGGAGCTATTTTGCTTATTACAGTTTGGTACAGGCATCTGAACCATCGTCTCCTTGCAGCAGATCTCTGTTTGGGAATCGGAGGAATTCCTGCTGCTGTTTTTACACATTTTAGCACAACTATTTGTGAGCTATAAACTGGCAAAAATACCATTTATACATATACTGTACATATACATATACATATTTTTTTCTTTGTATAAATGTACACTCATGAATTCTATACAAACGAGGAGCATGCATTAACAAAAAATAAAAATGGTCAAATTTTATGTTGTTGATTACGCAATGACATTTTACCAGGCAATATCATAAAAGTACCTTAATGCCAATAAGACATCTCCACTCTTTATGCGGGCTTAAAGCCAGAAAAAGACACACTATATCTTCAACATTCTATGATTTCTATCTCTCAAGGGCCCTCTAAATTGCAATTAGACTGCTTTTCGCCTATGCTTTTCCACACTAAAAGCCAATTTCTATTCTTT
Source organism: Acrossocheilus fasciatus (assembly GCA_036784905.1). Taxonomy (NCBI): domain Eukaryota; kingdom Metazoa; phylum Chordata; class Actinopteri; order Cypriniformes; family Cyprinidae; genus Acrossocheilus; species Acrossocheilus fasciatus. Next base: position 25,399,132 of record CM071953.1, read on the forward strand.
CTTTTTAGATGAAAGTGTTGAACGCAGACAACCTATTCGAAAGCTCCGCCTGCTGGCGTGATTTGCTTTCAGTTCACTCAAGCCTAAATAAACTCATTAAAAGGGGTTGCCGAATATGCTAGAGGGAATATTTGTAGTATTAATCAGTGTCGTGTTGAAGTAGACTTCATGGCTTGCTACACACTCTTCCCATGCTGTTTAAAGGGCCTCGGCTTTGTGTTAGTATTCCTCGGGTCCAGCGAGCCCGGCTGTAAATATTTACTGAAAAGACTGGCAGAGGGCGATAAGGAGTTTGGGCCTATTGATGATAACACTGAGGAATTTGAGAGAGTATTTAATGAAATGCCATGTGTATCTGCAGCCATGAAAGTTACAGAATGTAAAGGGATGTCTTTTACACTCTGTGGTGACATGCCAAAAAATTTGTACCAGTACATGTCAGAAAAATCACTAATATACACATATTAAGTCATTTTGATGAAGTCTCATTACATCAGTGTTATTTTACTATAACTTATAGTATTTAAATTAAATTTTATTTTAATAGATATATTTCTATATAGCTTTAATTAATAGCTTTTTAATTGTATTATTATTTTTTTTAAGTTTCTCATCTAATATTTATATTTCATTATATTTCAGCCCTATACTTCAATTATAGAAACACACATTTAATAGTTTTAGTTAGCAGTAACAGCACTGCATTACATAAGTTAATATAATATAATATTACAGTGGTTGCCAAAATCCAGAAGAACTGTGGCAACGTCTCCAAAATGCTTCAAGAAACCTACATGCAAAGCTACCGGAAAAACTATGCGCAAGAGCTGAGGCAAAGGATGGTCACACCAAATGTTGATTTAATTTAGTTAATAGAAGTTAATTGATAAAGAAAATCTATTTACGCCATTATTTTTTGACAGCATCCTCATTTTACAGCATTTTTACACAAGTGCCTAAAACTTTTAACAGTTCTGTTGCTTTGCAGGTAGGTTTCTTGAAGCATCTTGGAGACGTTGCCACAGTTCTTCTGGATTTAGTCTGTATCAGTTTGTTCTGTTTCTTCACGTCATTCCAGACGGACTGGATGATGATCAGATCAGATCTCTGTGTGGAGTGCTGGCTGTTGTCAGACTCCTCAGACTCTCACTTTATTATTACAATTAATGGGAAAATGAATGTTTGTAAATGTAAACTGATAATTCCTACTGACATGCTACAGCAAAAGACATAAATAACTGATTAAATCTGTTTTTTTAGCTGATGAAAATACTGTTGTTTTAATAATTTTGGCTGACACTGTATATATAGTATGTTTCTTATAAAAATATATTTGAACTTCAAATTAGAATAGGCCTACTCAGCTGCTTCTGAATAGCCATTAATGAAGAAAAATGATCTTTTCAGCCAGATGGTATAGTTCCAAAATATATTGCGTCATGCTAACCAGCCCATGTTTGACCTCTTGGTTCCAGTAGCATGTTAAATATACTACAAGGAAAGCCAAATCTTACAATCTTATGTAAACACAAATGATTGTCTAATCACCCTTATTTCATCTCAGTAATTAAGAGATGCTTTCCAACAGCGTCCTTGGCCTGATGCTGCTGAGAACATGAGAAGAGCATTCCCACCAGTAAAGACTTCTGCTCTGTGACCTAACTTCTCACTATCTGTCTGTGTTCTGAGGAAAATCGGAGGAACAGCTTGTCTCTCTTCACCCCCTGACGTGCACCTTCTTACCTTGTCCTCCCGTGGCAGTTTCTCAGCCCTGCAAATCAGACATATGGAATGGGGGAAGGCTTGCCAAGAAAGATGCGCTAGCAGAGACTGGTGGGCCTTGAGGCTCTTGACAGACATTGCCAGAGAAATGGGGCCTTCTCTGCCTCTCTGGCAGATGGCTGGAGGAAGTGGAACAGGCGCGAGAGAGATAGAGGAAAAGCTTGAAAAGACAGATTCAACCAAAGCCAGGTGTTAGAGACGAACCTCCTTACAAATTCTTGATCTAAAGCGTCAAAAGCAGAGATTAAACAAACATTTCTGCTTAAGATCAAATATTAAACGCTTGCCCTCTGTAAGTTTTACACATTAATAAATAAACAGCGCTTTTAGAAAAATGTTTAAACACATTTATACTCACACAAGATGAAGACGTAATAGTAGCTTAATAACAGCTGTTTTATTTTACATAGAGCCTGTTGCCTCATGGGGGCGGTCATATTGAGATTACACAACCACTTTCGATTGTGAATAAATTAGGCTACTAATGGCTGACAGCAAATAAAGCATTTCTGGAATTTCGTGTAATGTATCATCCACACCACTAGGTGTTAGTATAATCCCAAAACAACCTGGTTTGCACCTTTAATTTCTTTTTTCCTATGATGTATTACAAAAATGGGACTAGTGCAGATTGATAGACCTGGTTCTGCCTCATCAACCCTCTCTTCCATTAACATGAATGCCTTCTAGTATGAATCATAGTAATGCTTTCTTGCTTATTCTGAATAAAGAGGAGAGAAAAACACCATCAAATGAAAATGCAGTGGTGTTCAAAAACATAGGCGACTTATTTTCTCAATTTATTCAATTTTTGCATTTCCTCTGAAAACTCTCCAAACTGGACCAACAAATTTGAAAACAAGCATGACAAATTTAATAAGCAAGCATGGATAAACCAGTCTAGGCAAGAAAACATAACACATAATTTATGGTAAAGCAAGCAAAAAAACGAACAAAAACGACTCAATGGTCCGTTTTTGTCTAAGGGATATAATCTTTGTTTAGCTTTCTTATATAGCACATATGCGTGATGTCCACAGGCGTCATGTCCATTCAAAGTGATTTTTGAGCCAAGTGGATTTTGAATGCAGCTTCCAAAAGACAAAAAAAATAGCAGAATAATATTTTCTATATTTGATACAATCACACCAGCGTGATTAAATCATTCAGTGCGTCATATCATCAGCTGCTAAATTCAAAGCCAGAGACAGACGCGTTTTTACAGTACTGCGCATTATAACCAATCACACACGATGCTGTTGAGTTTATGAATGCAGTAGCCAATCAGAGGTGTTCAGATGAGTCATAGCTGAAATGTCGGTATTTTCTTCACTGGCTCGCTGACTGAGCTCTTTCTGGCGAATTCTCTAGTTAGAAACAACAAAGTGCAGATGTGTGTATTCTGTAAGTAAGATATTAATTTCACAGTGTAAACAGCTTCAGTCAGTAAAAATGTTCTTTGATAATGTAAATGTTCTTTGCTCACTTTCTGTACAATGAAAGTGTTTTGATAAGTAGCCTAACTTACAATGTTTTTATTCACATTAAATATAAAGTATTAAAACATGGTATGACACCTTGTTACTTAAGTGAACAGACAGGTTTTTATGCATAGTTAATAGACTACATTAGTAGGCTACTTTGACCATCGCCCACTACAGATCAACTAACATAATCTATAAAGGTGATAATCAAGATATCCATATTTCATGATATAGTTAATGCGTTTGGGAATGTTTTGAATAAAAAGGAAAAATAAATAAATAAATAAAACAAGAACATAAGTGCTATCATGGCTGCTGTGTGTCACATGACACCCCCACTCGTGCCCCCTCAAAAATAATGAGTGCATGACGCCCCTGGTGATATCACACATACAAATGTTTTAAAAAAGACTTGCTGACACGGATTGTAAAACATTTCAATCCTGTAACTCTGTCATTCATCTTGGTTCTGGAAAAATCAATTTAATACCGCTTCACGGCATGGATTTGTCACATGGGCCTCCATGTAATGGCTTTTATTGATTGTCATTTTACAGATTTTCCTCTCCACTGAGGACATATGCACGGGACAAACCTCTGTGATCAAAGGTGTGATGAAGCAATCACGCATTTATGACCATACGCACAGTTCCATCACATCATCATTGACTTTGTGTCCAGTTGTCCGGCTGTCACTAGTTGTCTATAGCAGCTTGAAATAAGGTTCAGGACTCATCAGTTGTGCAAACAAGGTCTAATCTCACTTATCCTCTGTTTACTTGCCCTTGAGGCAGGTAATTAGTCTTAATGACAGTGTCAGATAATAGCCTTTAACCGAATCTGCTTTAAAAGGGTTTTCGGGAATGTGAACTATCTTCAGACTTCACTGTAACTTCTATCTGCACAGTTTGTTAGTAAATATGTGATAAATATTACTAATCATGTACTTACCTCAAGCTTGAAAAGTAAGATTAGCCTAGTTCACTGTGTTGTGAATGCTGTAGGCATGGTTCTCCTGGCCGACCCCTTTTCAATCCTAGCCTGCAAGGATATTCATTCACTTATCAAGTTACTGTCCAAGCAAGGCTATGAGATTTTTATCTGCCTAATTGCCCACAAGATATAGGACAGTGAAAAATGCGGGCTAAGCAACAACTGGGGCAAACATTTACTAAGTTGCTTGAATCCAGCAGGGTCAGAACTACAAGTGAGCTCATTTATTCAAAGTGCACCATACCAGACAGTGGCTAAGAATGGAAGACTGATTTCCCCTCAGAGTTAAAACATAAAAAGTGTAATTGTGAGATAAGGTTTAAAGAATAAAGTTACAGCTGTGAAACATATATAGTCATAATTGTGAGAAGCAGTTGCATTTGTGATATTTGAAATTACAGTTATGAATATAAAGTTGCAGTTGTTAAAATGATAAAGTCACATTGTGAGATATAGACAAAATGATGAGAAATATATGCAGCCTATAACGAGCAGTTGCAATTATGAGACATAAAATTGTTAGAATTTCATTTTACAGTTATGAGAAATTAAATTGCAATTGTAAAATATAAAGTTGCAATAGTCAGATACAGTTGCAATGTGAGATATGAAGTCACATTTTGATATATATTGTGCGAAACAGTGGCATTTTTAGATATGAGGTTGCAATTATGACATATAGACGCAATTACAAAAAACAAAGAATAAAGTGGCTTTGTGAGATATACAGTATATAGCCACTACTGTGAGATCAAATGCAATACATGATAAATGCAGAAGCAATTATGGGATATAAACCCGCAATTATGAGATATAAAATTGCAGTTGCGAAAAGTCAAATGGTAATAGTGGAAAAAAGTCACAACTGTGAGATATAACATCGCAATTATGATAAAATCACATTGGTGAGATATGAAGATACATTTGTGAAGTCGAAATTGAGAGAGAAAAAGTTACAGTTACGAGAAATAAAGTTGTGATTGTAAAATATAAAGTTGAAATAGTCAGATACAGTTGCAATGTGAGATATGAAGTCACATTTTGATATATATTGTGCGAAACAGTGGCATTTTTAGATATGAGGTTGCAATTATGACATATAGACGCAATTACAAAAAACAAAGAATAAAGTGGCTTTGTGAGATATACAGTATATAGCCACTACTGTGAGATCAAATGCAATACATGATAAATGCAGAAGCAATTATGGGATATAAACCCGCAATTATGAGATATAAAATTGCAGTTGCGAAAAGTCAAATGGTAATTGTGGAAAAAAGTCACAACTGTGAGATATAACATCGCAATTATGATAAAATCACATTGGTGAGATATGAAGATACATTTGTGAAGTCGAAATTGAGAGAGAAAAAGTTACAGTTACGAGAAATAAAGTTGTGATTGTAAAATATAAAGTTGAAATAGTCAGATAAGGTGATATATAGTCACATTTTGAGATATACTTTAACTGTTTTATCTGATATATGAAAAACAGTTGCATTTATTAGATATGAGGTCAAAATTATGACACATAGAGCCGCAATTGTGAAGGTCGCATTGAGATATCCACAATTGTGAGATCTAAAGACAAAATAGAAATATTTCCAAATGCAATATAGGATATACAAAGAAGCAATTATGAGATATAACCTTGCACATGCAAGACATTCTGAAGACAGTCTGAACTCTGATAAAGTTGCATTGTTGTGATATGAAGTTACCTTAGTATAGTCGCAACTGTGAGATAAAAAGTTACAATGAGAGAAATAAAGTCAAAAATAAATTAATTAATACAAAAAAAACAAGCTTTCATTCTTAAGAAGGTTTTCTTTTTCCAAAATAGTTTAGCCTTCTGCCAGTTACCAGTTTTTCATTGAGGTTATCTAAGTTGTTTGTTCCTATATAATCCAGTGACTATGACTGATGAAGCTATCCTGCGGACATTAAGATGTATGCGACATTTGTTTAGGCTCATCTTCTATTGCCGCTCCCTGCTTTTGGCTATACAGATTGCTGGTGTGTCAGCGGACGATGCTATTAAATGTTGACAAATGCTCTCGTCGACAAGCAGCATAGGTTAAGCTGTCCCTTAACATCCAGCAGGAATAATGAGGCAGGTGCCATGGACAGAGACAAATCACTAGCGTACAACTTATCTTAAGCAGTAGAGAGAAGAGACTGGCCTGAGCCTGGACAGAGAATGAGAAGGAGTGAGAGAAGGAGAGCTGGAGAGATTACCATCCATCTTTTAAACACTTAAATCAGTCCTTGTGCACCTTCAGCAGTAGTTTAAAAAAATGTAACAGCCCTCCTTACAGGTCTCTGAGGCACTGCAGGAATCGATCACAGGTGAAGAGGAAGAGCCAAATTGCATCCTAGAAGACAAACCCAAAACCAGAAGAAGCCAGAGAAACCCACGATGCTTGAAACGCACAACTTCTTCAGGTTTTTTTTTTTTGTGGTAAATAGACTAAAAAGCTGAAAACTTAATGTTCTGCTGATGCGGCTGCTAAGTAATAATCCATCCTTTCTATCTTGCTATAAAATACAATAGAGAGATTAAAGGTACAAAGAAATGATGTATGTTACATCTAACTGTAAATACACAATATTACACATCACATGGTGTAAATGTTTTTCTAAAGCTGAAATCCCAAATCACCACATGATCCGCCTCTGCTTCAAGCTATTGCTCAAAGCTGATAGTTTCATAATTCATTTTTATATTTTTCACTTCATATGAGTTGTAGGCTATATTGTGGGCGTTAAATCGATCGAAACACATGGGAAATATGAATCGTGAGATATGACATTTTGGGTGGAGTGCAGTGGTATTACAGGGGATGCCACCCTGTAGTGTGATGCTGAAATCAGCATGGAATTGCAAAACAGCATGCAAAAGAGCTTTCCAGATGTCACCAGCGCATCCCACAAGCCACTTCAGTATCGTGACGATCGTTGAGAGTCCTAGCCCAGCTGTTGTTCAGTAAAGCTTTTTTGTTGTTGTTAATTAAAATAATGCTGAAATAAAATAATATATAATTATTAGATAATTTTTTTTTGATTAGCTTCTAGGGCAAAATTTCTATTTTTTATTTAAGTACTAAAATGACTAAAACTAAAATAAAAATAAAGCTAAGAAATATTCAAAGACAAAGCAAAACTAACAAATATCAAAAAGCATGTGGAATTCAAAATATAAATAAACCAAATTCAAAATATAAATAAAAACTATGATAAACAATAACAAAGCTCTAGGCGTCCCTTTAATCATGGAATGAATCAGCTCCAATAAAATAATGATTTCATTCAAAAGATGTAATATCTTTACAGTAATATCTCATTTACGACTGTAATATCTTCATAAAAACACTACATCATTGTTTTATCCGACTGCGATACATGTAATTTTTACAATAACCACATACAGTATACTGAATGTATGTGAATACATGCAAATTTTTCAGTCTTTACCATGTCTTTACAGAGGGCAGCTTTGACTCTAAAGGTTACTTTATAGACAGCTTCTGCTGACAGGAATTTTATTTATTTATTTTGGCTGTATGGATTTATCTCTTGACGCTTCCAAGAACAGACACAAGGGCACCTCTCTTTTGCTTGACATTTTTGGGTACTAATGTCTCAGCCTTAGCGATCAAACAAGTTTTCGTTTTCGATTGTTTGGATGAGCAACACAAAGCCCTTGTTTTTGAACCTGCCCATCCAAATATATTCATTCCACGCCCACCGTACACAATGTTTCTACTTTTTGATATATCATCCTGATCATTTATATAACTCATAATAAAATTTTTTTGAATTATGGTGTGTTTATTGATGTTGACTGAAAAACATAAACTCAAACATTAATTTTGGAGAAAGCAAAACGACTACATGACTATGACACATGACTGGCTCATTTGATATCAACCAAACTGAACACCAGAATATATTCCATTCAGTCAAGCTCTGTTAGGCATTAAAGCCTTTTCTTTTCATAAACTCTATTTGGAAGCTTTCATTATGAAAAAGCGATCAGGCTGTGAAGTAACCCTGTGCTTTCCCTTTAATTTACAACTTTAATCAAGAGGAACTGTAAACAATGGGGCATTAGCATATTAATACTACATCAGTCCCCCGTATCACTAGTCTCAAACAGACATTAGTCCTTGTAATGACTGGGTGAAAAGAGAAATAGTCATGGTTTTTGGCATTTTATTTCTGTGTATCAGTACTTGTCTCTACTATTGTGGCATACTATTGTGGCATACATAATCTTTTTTTTTATCTAGGAGGGTATAGGATGTATAGCCTATAACAATTCTTTCATATATCACAAAAAAACCCTTGTAAATGTGTATCTCACATTATCAGGACAACTTAGAATGACACTGATACAAAACGTGGTTCCCTTAATGAAAATGCTATACATGCTATACTTGCTGTGTCAGATGTTGATTAAGCTCAATGAAGGATTGATCCAACTGAAAGAAATATTCACGTCAGGTGATTCGAGAAAGCCAGTGCAGATGTTCAGTTCATCTTGGTGCACCAAAGGTCATTGTTTTATGATCATGACACCATCTTTTTGCAATGTAGCACTGGTTCAGGGATTCAAATTTTAGCAACTGCATCTCTTTTATGGATGTTAGCGTTGTGAAGTTCTCTGTGGTCAGTTTTTTGTGTGGAAACAAAGTCTTCAAGCTGGATATTGAGGTTTGCTTTTACTTTTGCTGCAATAGTTGTGTTGTTTGAACACAACTCACCTTCATTCTCTTTCAGTTTTTACCCGGTATTCTTGTTCGCTGAAGAAATCAGGCCATGATTTGTGCAGCCGTAATCATAAAGGCTATTATTTTTAAACGACCAAACAGTTGGGTTACAGACACTCCTGCTAAACAGACTCCCATGATTTGGCATTTCTGGAATGTTTAATGGGTGTTCACATAATTTTAACCCCTGTTTATACACATAAGGAAGAAGAAAACATACATAAAAGAAGAAGATTATTAAAATGATTAATTTCCTTTTTTATAGTAAACTTTCTTCAAAAGAAGAGCTGAGACACTTGGGGCAGGTTTTGGTGCAATTCCCCCATGCTGAACTGGTACGTGAGAAGATTGAAAATAACCCATATTTTGTGGTGGTGTAGCTACGTCTTCTGTTTCTGCTCTTCTCTAAGCAATAGAAGAGGCCTGGAGAGATACTGAGGCACATGAGTGCCAGACGTGGATTCAACATTCACATTTTTCTTTCCTTGAATCCATAGCTTATGTGAAGGTGGAATACGGATGGAATTCTCTGGCCATGTAGAAATGAGATGTCTATGAATATGTACATTTACAAAAAATGTAAAGAAAACACAGGAAAAAAAGATCTTTTTATGGAACTTTATGATAAACATGCTGTATGTCTTCAGTTGAACTTGTGACCAAGAGAGAAACCTGAAAAACTTAGAGAAACTTACACATAATAAAAAGGTAAAAGATTGATTCTTGCAAAAATAATAAAAGTTATCATCTGAAACGGTGTAAACGCACAGCCAGAGCAAACATCAAAACCACGACTCCACTGAGATGGTTTCAAGTAAACACTTAGATGGTTTTGAGGTCACATTTTATTTTTAAAGGTTTCGTTTTCAATTCCGTATAAAGACGTGGGAGTCATACAAACCCTTCTCCACCTCCAATTACTTTCTGTTGCAACACAGACCCGAATCTGAAGAGTCATGGAGTGCATAAACAGAGCAGATGTTTCAAAAACAAAATATGAGATGCAGCAGAGCAGACAGTAGAACATACAGCATTGACAAACGTCAGATTCCTCCATGCTGCAGTCAATTAAATATGAATGATTTTAATCAACCAAGCCACACATTCATGTGAAAGAAACATTTGTTTTGTTGCTTCAAGACCCTGGCAATATTGTATATTTTATAGCTAGAAATGAAACATAATTGATGACATATACAAGGTCATAGCAAAGGGAAAATTGAATTTTTCTCTGTTTTGAACTTGTAAGATATTTCCCAAAGGAGACTGGGTAATGTGCCTGGACGTAAATGCCAATTACAGGTCTAATTATCATTCCTTTCAATTCAATAAATCCTAGAAGTAAAAAAAAAAAAAAGTCTTGCGTGCCACCGGATGACTGATATGTAGTTACTTTAAAAAGGCAGCATTTCAACTCAATGACACGCTTGGAATACAAAAATGTGTTTTTAAAGTACACATGCAGGCGCATGGTAATATTTCATCCTCTGTCACCCAATCATGACCGATAATACAAACACAAATATCTCTGATTTCATAGCATTCCCCCTTCCTGAAATCCCACGCAGTGTCTAATTTATGTCAGCAAGCCTGCTATTCCATCTAATCCAATAATAACGACAACCTAGCTTTTCTGCACCCCAGTTTGATGTGGAATTTCACGGGACATATTTCACAATCCATCCCCAGAGACACTTTAACCACTCTGGGGTATAATGCAGACCCTGCATTTACATAATGAAGTCCTCTGTTTATTATAAACTTGTGCATTCGGTTCACGGAAGACCATTAAACAAGCACAAAATAGAAAAGAACAGGAAAGTCGCCATGCCGGATAGCGTATTAAAATGCAAATGTGACTTAATCTTGATCCGTGGCTCTCCATGGGCCAGCGTAACATGAGCCAAACAGGTAATGCATCCTCCAGCTTTGGCCTCCCTCCACAATGCTGCAGTGTACAATGTAGAGACGGTGCATAAGATGGAGATGATATCTCTTTTATTGTGCAGTTGGCTGGGGCTTTTGTGTGTTCTGGGGGTGTTATGGGAATTGCGAATGTTAGAAAGGGGCAGAGGAGGAGAGTAAACACATATCACTCGAGATTACATGTTGTTAGCCATTTTGGCACTTGATAGAGGATAAAAGCTAATCATAAACACAGACAAAATGAGCCTTGTTTGATATGGGAATGAATTTGTGGCTGCATTCCCTGTTTTTGCTTTCATGTGCGTAATAAAAAAGGCTTTGAAATTACTTTAGTTACTAAATAGCAAATCGTAGCAGGCTAGTAGTAAAGACTTTGTTTAATCAAGTCTTGTATTCGAACTTCCAACTAACAAGCTCACCTAACTTTTATGCATACTCATTAAAGGAAACTCATTACAGAAAACAAAATGCTACATAATGCGACCACATTTCTTTTCAATAGTTTATTCTTAAGCGTCTTGACTTAAGCAAGCACAATTAGTCAGGAGAGCTCCATTTCCCAACCCCTTCAACCTTGGTTTCAACATGAAAACAAAAAGGGCCGAGATGAATGTGGAATTAACGCCGACAGCTGCTGACTCAGGTGGTTATAAACGGATGCGAAAGTAAACTTCGAAATGGCAATTACATTACAGCCCTCGGGAGAACCCTCTCTATTCTCCTGGATTTGTTGCTGGCTGGGCAAGCAGCCATATTTGTTGTTTGGCTGTGGAGAAGGAGATATGTGTAGTCAACATGGCAACAAAACACTTTTGTCTTCCATATGCAGAGAAAACGGGACGGGAACAAAAGAGAAGCTGAAACAATCGTCTTGTGGCTGTTGTGATGTCAGCTTGTTAATATCAAAAGCATATTTTATTTATTTACCTCGGTTCTTTGCTGTACTAGTGAAATCGCAAAGCAAAATGCTAACAAACGTGACATACTGTACATTCACTAATGGGTAGGTACGGTGCACAAAAGTAATAATCAAATAAATGATCTTATAATAATGGATAACAATCAAAGTGAAAACAATGAATCATTCTTAAAGAGACAGATCACTCAAAAATATAATTTCTGTCAATACTCAGATATTTTGAAAAATGTGGTAACTAAGCTGTTTTGGTTACTAATTGACTTCCAGTGTATGGAGAGACATTCAGAACACCTTTTATGTTTCACAGAAGAAAATCATACAGGTTTGGAAAGATATGATTGGTGAGTAAATGCTTGAGTGAACTATCCCTTTAACATTTATTCTTTGATGAAAAAAATCCCAGACGAATAGCAGATGTGGGAATCAGATTTTCAAATTAATTTTCAATCAGATCAAATAAATTCATTTCAGCAATCAAATTGGTCAGCAATTATGATTGCCGCCTCCATCAAACTGAATCACTGTGTAATGAGAACTATTAAAATATTGCAATATAATATAATATTACTCTAACCATAATGTTTCAGTTTACTTATAAATGAGTAAATTCTCCAGATCTGATATGCAGATTAATACATCACATGGATTATTTATGCATTAGTAAAGAAAACATGTAACATTTTTGGTGCACAGTCTAATTAATATTCATGATTAAGCCATTACTATACTGACGTCACAACCAGCACATCCATCCCAACGGCCCCCAACTAACAAAGTAATGCTCATGTGAATAATTAAGCATCCAACTCCACACGGGATATGCAAACGATCCAGAGCATAGCCGTGTTGGTATACACTTCTAATTCTCGTATACACAGTGCCTGAAATCATGCCAGTGGGTGTTCAGTGTCTGAGGCTGAGAGAAAGTTTGCTGTATACCTGCGGGCAGAACTGACACAGGATGATGAGCTGTTGTTCTTATCTCCCTGAAAAAGTCATACCTCAGGAAACCCTTTATCCCTGTCCTCTATATTTTATGAGCTGAGATCATCACATGCAATGAGAGTTTCTCATTTCCTGTGAAGGGGTAAAGCTAAACTTGCAATAATGAAAGCCAAATTGTGCTGACCAACCCCAGCTGCAGTTCTTGTCCATTATTAGAGGCAAGACTGAGACGAGCCTTAACAGAGTCTGGTGCTGGGGACAATATGGGTATAGCATGCATAATCAAATACTTCATTTTGCAATAAACTGAGATTTTTTTTTCAGCAACACAGTATGTATGCTGCAATGTTATGCCATATATTACACAACTAAACGCATAACGCTCCCACTGGACCACTTTGCTCTGTCACTGTCTGGAAGTCATCATTCAGCACATTAAAGCATTAAAATATGCTGTCAAACAGAAGTCTTGAATTCTGGGGGAAGCTGTAGACAGAGTGAGATTCTATCACTGGTTTAATGGAGCAAATTATTTCTGCTCCACAGTATTTACTGCAAAAACATTTTCTTAATAAGTATTTTTGTCTTGTTTTGGTGTATAATTATCAAAGCATCTTTAAAACAAGAAACATTTATAACATGAGATATTTTTCGTACCCCACTGGCAAATTGTTTAAACATAAATCTACAAAACTGAATGAGGTTTATTAAGACAAAAAATGAAAGAAAAATGCCAATGGGGTAAGGAAAACAAATATAAATTTAAGATATATTATTTGACAAAAAAGCCTTATTATCTTTCACAATTTTTCCTAATCTTGTTTAAAGGATTTTTTAGGTATTTTACTGAAAACAAAACAAATACAAATTAATAACATAAATATACTTAACAGGTTGAAGCCATTCAAATTTTAAACAATATGTATCTCTATTGTCATATAAAGATGATTATGCAATCTAGATGATTGAAAAATAAAAAAAAATTTTTTTCCATTTTTTCCAAATTATCTAAATCAACAGTGCATTTGTTATGGGAGTAATTACACTGGAGTTTAAGGGCCTTACTCAATGTGATGTTCTTTATTGGCATCAATGGTTCCATTAAGAACCTTTAACATATAAGAACCCTTTCCATTGCAAAAAAGATTTTTCATTGTTTTGTAGTGGAAAAACTTTCAGTTCTCCACACAAAGACAAAAATGGCTATTTATGGAACCCAATAATGATTATTTTATGGCATTGCTGCGAAATCACTTTTGGAACCTCTATTTTTAAGATTACGTAAGTATCATCTGTTACAAGAAAGTACAACAATATACAAAATCTTGTCTGAGAAATAGCCTAGTTAATACCATGCATATACATGCTAAGATTTACATTTACTGTACATTCAAGCATTCCGTGGGTGCTTTTATTTAAAGCGACTTACAATGCATTCAAAGTATGCGTCAGTTCATGTAATCCTCGGGAATCAAACCCATGACCTTGGTGTTGCTTCAAAACACCATGATGCACCTGCATAAATTTCCATGATATTTCAAAGATAGTTTTGCTGGTTAAACTAATTAAGCAGCCTATTGGGGACAAACCATCACACCAGCATTTAATTCACAAAATGAAGAAACGAATGCTAATATTTTGTGTGTGTGCTTGTCTCTTTACTATAAGTAGCATCAGAGCAACATTCCCTGACCTTGAATTGAGCTCCTCACAAGCTTGTTCACAGCAGTGACCATTTCCTTTAAGATCATCTCTCTCTCTCTTCTATATTCATTTCATCTCTCTCTCTTTCCATCTTTTCCTTCTCTTCTTTCGCTATCACTTTCTGAGCAGAGCAGCTCAGCTTCGGCATAAGCTCATTGAAGCGAAAGTCACGGCGCGCCAAACAAAGAGACGAAGTAGTCAGCGCTGCCAAGCCATGCACCCACACACTGAACAATGGCCTCAATGCTCACTTCCCCCAGCATGAGCCCTGTAATGCTAAGAATTTCACGAACATCGATTGTGTAGTGGGCAGACACAAAGCGTTGCCATCAGTAAGTAGGTGGTACTTATGTCGATCATATTGTTTCATCTCTGTAGGACAAGACAAGTGGTAACAGGCATTTATTGTAGTGCGGGAAGAAACAAAGCATGGCAACAGGTGGAGAAAAAGGTTTGGCACTTTTGGCCACTGATGATGCTTTATGCAATACAAAACTTGCAAAGCTTGCTTTGTAAATGCTGTTTCCTTTTACAGTCAGAAGGTCCAAGCCAGAGCAGAGCTGGAGCGAGGGCAGTAGGTCGTAACATGGATCATTTGAGAGGAAAATGGGAAATGACCATGTCTTGTGATCCGACAGAAGCTGTCTTACCTCTCTCTCACTTTCTTTCTCAAGCTTGCTGCCTCTCTGTGTTTCTGTCATATGGTTTACAGAACATAACCAGACATTAACAATCTTTCATCGGCAAAATATCAGAATGAATTTGGAAAAAAGGTTCATAGGAAATCTACTTTTTTTTTAGTTGTACTAACCTCTGGCTACATTTTCTTGCACACTTGCAACAGAGCTTCATGCAATGGGCCACTTTGTCTTGTTTTAATGATAATAGCTTATTTTACGACCACCATCAATTTCCCTCCTGAATTCCAAAGGATTCTTTGCCTTATCTGAAACAAAATCTGCTGTTTTCACCCAGTGGCAGTACATATAACTTTCAGCAGGGGGAGGAAGAGAGCCAGAAATCAAGTTTAAGTGGTCCTGCTTTTCTGTCTGACCACTACAGCGCATGCAGAGGTTTCAGCCCTGTGTTCCCTGGGGCTTTAGTGAAAGACCTATCCACTCTGCTGGAGCATTTTGGTGCTGTTTTGCAGCTAATGCCCTTTTAAAGGCCACAGTCAAGTGACACAGATGAATCTTATAGCGAGTTAAAACAATGAAGCAGGGGCGAGGTCTGTTTCAGTGCACTCTGTAAGTAAAATATGTTTTTAGAAACGGCTCAATGTTTTTCTAGATAACCGTACAGGTGAAGTGGAGATTTCAATATAAAAGACTACACTAGATTACACACAGTACTGAACAACACACTATTGCCAAGTGCAGAGCATTCTCTAAAGACTACTGTAGAATCACATGCACACACAGAAAAATAAAAGTTCTTTAGTTTCGCATCGGAAAGGTTCCATTGATGATGAAGGCTCTTCATAGAACTATAAACGGCAATAAAGAACAATCATTGCCATCACAATTTTCTTGCAGACTAAGACCCTTAGAACAGCAGGTTGTTACCAAGCTTTTCAGTGGATGATTGTCACAAATACACATTTAAAAACAGAACAGTCAATATTATTATTCATATACGGTCTAAAAATGCGCTCTCAATCAAATCAGGAAATTATGAACAAATAAACAATGAGGAACCCAAGCACCTTCATTGACTAGAAACAACACTTTATCAGGCACACTAAGAGCAAAACTGATTAAAAGTCTCTCATTTGAACCGCTGACTATAATATGTGGTCAAATATAATACTGTACGTGGTTAAAGCCATCTCAATGGCAGCTGCTCACGTGGCGTAGAACTCCCTGAAAGTAAAACAATATATTCTCATAATCAGTCTGGTTCTGAGCCAATCATCTGAGCCAAAAATGCCATGTGTAAAATGTGACTCAAGAGTCATTAATTAGGCTACCACATAATGACACATCACAAGAACGCACACATACTTAAACTATACTAAGCTGTAAATGTCAAAAACAGTGAAAAGACTATTTCACTATTTTAAGATTCCTACAAATGTCACTGGCACAACTTCTACAGTGATTTATTTTTGCTTAATGCACAACATGTACATTTTTTCACAATAGATGGTTTATTTGGAGAAATAAGCATTTTGCTTGCAGAGTATGTAGTTACGGCTTCTATCAGCATGGGCTAACAGGGTCAAAATTTTGGTTGGCTCATGTATGAGCAAAAGCATAAGTGTTGAGCAGTCCACAGTATGTGTTGCTACGTGATCTGAATTAATGAACAGATAAAGCATTTACGATCATTTTAATTTTGATTTATGTTAGATAAGTTTAGTTGTTTATGTTCAGCGAAAGAGAAAGTTTTGTTCTACTTTACATCACTGCTAATATGTTAGCGGATTTCATGTGTCATTAAAAGCCAACGTCCCCCTTCAAATCTACGTCTGTGCCTTGAGCGATTCTCAAAAAAAGACACTGTCTCTTACTGTAGGAAGAATCTTAGAGAAAGAAAGCCCATGAGAGTGAACGGATTAAGAACCTTACCTGCCTTGACAGCTGGGGAAAAATACACATTTCACACTTAGGTTGGCGTCTGAAATCCCTTTACCTCACCATGAATGTCAAAAGAAATGTTTTTATTACTAATGCTCCCTTTAATATCAGTCATATTTGCACCAAATGCAAGACAGTCTCTCAGCTTGCATTGAGATTACTTACTGCTCTATTATAAATGCATGAATGTAATTTGCACCTGCTCTCAATATATCGGATCTCAAAGTCTGTTAGCACATACATGGCTGTGAATAAGTCATACGTAAATATATTACAATTTACAAAGCTTCTGAAGATGTTGTTGACAGTTGTTTGAACAGTGAAACTAAACTGTAATACGAATGAGTTTGGGGCTTGATCTCGGCTTGTTCTGGTAAATTGGTCCCTGGTTGATATGATGTTGTTGAATGATCAGGTGCTGTTGAATAAATTAATTGAAGTTGTTTTGACAACAACACACTTAGCCTAATATTCTCACTGACACGTAATAAGGGTTCATTTGATTACATTATGCACCATAACTTTGATGTGAACTTTTGTACTACTTTTAGTCAAGGTCATTGAAGTTTATAGTAAACAGAGCTGACCACAAATGAGTAATTTATTATGCAGTGACCTATTAAATACGATTCTTCATAATTCATAAAGGTATTATTAGGTATAATTAGGTATACTACCGTTCATGTTTAGGCTCTATGAATTTTTAAGTGTGTTTGAAAGAAGTATTTTATGCACATAAAGGCTGTATTTATTTGATTAAAATACAACAAAAACAATAATATTGTGAATTATTTATTTATTCCCATGATGGCAAAGCTGAATTTTCAGCAGCCATTACTCCAGTCTTTAATGTCACATGATCCTTCAGAAATCATTCTAATATGCTGATTTGGTGCTCAAGAAACATTTATTACTGTTATCAGCTGTGCTGCTTAATATTTTTATGCTTATATATTTGTGGTATTTTTTTACAAATATCAAAAAAGTTTGAAAGTTCAAAAGAACAGCACGTGAAATTTATATTTTTGTAAAAAAAAAAAGTATTTACAATCATTTTGATCAATTTTATGCATCCTCACTGAACAAAATAATTCATTTCTTAAATTAAAAAAAAAAAATTATTGACCTTAAATTTTTGACCAGTAATGTACATATCTGTACCCATCTTTGAACATTAGTGTATCTCACTTCATACATTTAGGACCATTTAGCAATTATTACAAATACTACTGTTTCTCAAAAATGCAACTCAATGTCACAATTGCGACTTTATTTCTTCTTTTAAACTTCATCTCCCACTTGAGGTGCAAATGGGCTTCAATATGTACCTCCTCTAAACATCTATGAGCATGACCACATGGTTGTCCATATCCACTGAGTCTCATACACGCTAATCAAGGTGTAATTTAGGCGATTTGATTATAAAACACTAAGAACATTAGCAGCTCGCAATTGCCCATAACAATACCCCTACTGTACACATTCAAAAGACAATCACTGCAACCTCGTCAAAGAACACGTAAGCAGGTGAGATACTAGAGAGCTTCGCAAGACCCTTCCTGCACCCTGCCATGCGTGTTAAATATTTTCACAAGTTCCAAACTCTCGCCTGCATTTTCTCTGAGGAGTAGAGAATGAGAAAGATAGCTATCATTAACGAGCATGTTTCATTAAAGGGAGGCTAATGGGTACTCTTTGAAGCTTCGCCAATGGCTCTCTCGTCAGAGATCACTGCACTACACTGATTGCTACAGCCGCTTCAGCATCACTTACCGTCACATTAACACACCAGCATGTGCTGCCTCCTCTGAACAGGGCCTGATAGGGGTGCGTCAAATTAATGAAGTAGAGAAGATCTGCTCTCTTTTCTGTAGACTTGAAAAGCTCATTTAGTCCTTTATGACTTGGATGTCTTCCTCTGTATCTCTGGCTCGTCTTCAAAGGGAGGGGGTTAATTTTTGCTTTACAGGACTGCCGCTGATAGCTAAAAGCCAGCTGTTACCTGTTTGTTAATCTCTTACACTGCTGTTGAATTACTTAACATAAGTTATCTCAAAGCTGAACTATGCTTGCAAAACTGAATTGCAAATCACACAGATTCAGTCAAGCATCTGACACACATGGAGTCTTTTTCAAGCTCTTTTCAAGCAGTTCTGTTGTTCTATCTTTAGCTTCTCCAACAGGTAACACTGATATTCAGATGGTGTCACAGCAAGAACTGCTTAGTGTAAACAATTTGCTCTCAATAACACCCACCAAGAGTAAAATTAGTTACCTGGGACTGGGGAGGCAATCTCAGATGGTTTACTCATGCAGAAAACCTACTGAGCTGCAGGCAGCACTGTTCTTTTCTTCAAAGAAGCATCTTTGGCTAGGGAGGATGTCTCTCGCGTATCCCTCTTATATCCCTGTAAATAATCTTGTCAAGCTGACTAGCATAAACCTCCTGAATTTACTCCACATCCCCAAATACAAGATAGCTGTGACAGTACAGGAAAAGAGACATTATGTAATCAGAATATGAAATCAAAAGATATGAAGTCATTTAGTCCAGACAGACTGAATTTGAACTTGTCGAAACAAAACGGACTACTAAAAAGACCATCATTTTTTTTTTTGTGGTATATGTTTTTGAATGTAATAAATGATAAAAATGAAATGAAATAACAATCATGACTCATTTGAAACTGTTTTGAAAGTTAGCTTATCAAAACTTTTCTAGGCCTTGAGGCCTGTTCACACCAACAATGATAACTACAAAGTTTTAATAATCATTCCAATTCTATGAAAATAGGGAAATCCACACCACAACCGTAACAATAATGCAACATAGTAACAGTATTGTTGGAATCAATATAGCGCTAATGGACGCTAATATAGCTATCATCATTATATTATCTTTATATCATTATCTTTATGGTTCTTGGTGTGAATGGGCATTTACAGCGAGATTTATAGATGTCAATTCTAATTTCTATTTTACACTCACTAATTTAAGGGAGCCAACTGACCCTGCTGTTCATCCAGTGTGGTGGTGCTGAGTTTTCAGGAAAGTACTGCTAGTTAAGTTGAACCTTTGGGAAAACCAACATCCAAAACCCAATGTGACCAGCTACATACACGCTGAACTTCTCAGCAGGTTTAAACCGTGTCACTAAATAGTTCCGAAAAGTTCAAAGCACCATTTAAAGTAAAATAGCTCTAAAGTACTTCACTGCATGAATCATTGTAGTAATCACACAGCTCCAGAGCCGAAGAATAATGTCCATTATGAATTGATTTCCTTAATGACGAGCCAATAGTCCAACTAAATGTACAGTTTTAGAGAGCTTAGCGAAGTCTCAAAGAAGCGAGGCATGAAATCTGGTGAACGCTCAAAAAGCACTCTCCTAAATGATCCAAACACATCAGTCATCAATGAGAAACGTGCACCCATTGAATCTAAGTGCTGCTGCTAGTGGTTATTCATATGGGAATTGAGACAGTGAGTCAGTAGTATCCATCATTATCTTTTCAAAAAGGAAAACGCATTTGGCAGGGAGGTAGTAGAACCGACAAGATGACTGCACTCAAAACCCCCTTTTAAATTGTCAATTTGGAATCGAGTATCCCAAAGCTGTAAAATCTCCATTACGGTCAATGCTGTGTTATATATCAAAGTTCGGATCAAAGGTAGTACAGTTATTTTTAACCTGCCGTTTCCACATGAATAAATACAATTATACATCATATATTTGTATGTTAATGTCCTTTCTTTGCACTGTAAGGTTGAAACGTTCTGCAAATTGAGAGGAAAACTTCTCAGAGAAACTTTAATGGATTGCTAGGTGGAATAATGACAACTCTTAAAATGTAAAACAGCAGCCACTCAACCAGAGTCTCTGTTCAAGGCGAATATATTAGTTCCACCAAAAAGTCATTAAATTCTAACTTAATATCTACTTATGCCCATCACAAAAGTCAAGCAAACGTCAAAGTAAAGGTTCGCGCACAAACACAATGCATTTGCATGGTCTGATCAACCAAGTCTCTTTCAGATTTAGATTCATAGAGCTATGTAAATGACAAGATCTAGAACCTGAAGTGGGGACCAGTGAAGTGGTCCCTGATAAATTGCGCCAATAAGGCTCGTGTTAAGACCCGTGGCCTTATTACTAAGGTTTAAGCCGTGCTAAAATGAGACCAAGTGAGGGATTAATAACTACAACTATATAAAGAGACTTCAAGCGCATTCGTCTCCGTCGGAAATCCAAGCATCATGCTGACGGTGACAAATGTCTGTTCTCGTACGCGGGTAGTGTAAGTAATTATATACAAATGAACTTGTCAGAGACTGCGGGGGAGACTATAGCCAGCACTTGTTCCCTCCCCACTTGGCTTCTCTCCTGTGAAATTCCCACACCGCCTCTTCTGGAGACAAATGAGCTTGCGCATGTTAATACAAAGATGCATGTATTCATATATTTCCATTCTAAAGCAGCCCGTGTCCCGTACGTGCGCCTTATCATGCGAGGCGTGTTACACACACGTCGGTGAGAGAGCAATGCATGCTTACTGTAAGTATAAACATGAGTGCAGATGAGAAAGTGTCGGCGTGTAGGAAACATTTTTCACTCTTACCAATAAGCTGCAGACTGCCAAGGGGTGGGAAGGGATTGCTGAAATGGAAAATACATGCAAGCCAGCATTAAAGATAAATGTTGTTGGGGTTTTATGCATTAGCAGACTTCATCTATATTGAGATGTCACTGTGTTGCCTAGTGAGTTCATATGCATAAAGACCAAATGGTGAAAACATAATGTATATTATAATTTACTATAAGGAACATAAACATGGGTTATACCTATATTTAAATAATCGTGACTGAAAACAACACACTCATAAATGTAAAGTATTGTACTCCGACAGTGAATGATGCTGAAACTGGAGTTTTTTGAATGATTCAATAAGGGTGTTTTCAGACCTGAAACAGGGATTTAATTTGTTACAATGTTGCATTTTCTTCTTGGTTGGGTTCGCTTTCATAAGGCAACATTGCAAAGCATACCAAACTGTGTTTATGCAAGTCACACGTGAGTAAATCTGTCCTCTAATTGGTCAGAGTTCACCTATTTACGTTCCTCTGTGTCATTCATCAAGATGGATTGACAAGTTGGCTCCATGGGCTCCATGGGCTTTATTGTGGCTTTGTAGCCTTCCTGGCAAACGCAAACAGATGTAGCCTTCATTCCCGCTCTAATATATCTATCTATATATAATTATATAATATATACTGTAATAATATATATAATGCAGTTACAGCCAGCAGGAATCAAGGCTTTGTCCGGACAGCATTCTTGTAATGCGTGGAGAAGAGCAATTAATTGCACAACATTTTAATATGAAGGTGCTCTTCTGTTTTCAAATGCAATAACAAATATTCTCACTCACAGAATCAGAAACTGACTGCTGCTTTATATAACATATTTCCCATCACGAATTATGATACTGCTTGGTTTGTTGGTCTGTCGGGTCGGATTGCTTTCTCACCACGAGCGAACCACTCGTGTCCGTTTGCAATCGGGCATGTTTGGTCTGCTTTTGGTGCACACCCGAGTGCGATTGCTGCATTCACACCTGCCCAAACAAACCACACCAAGAGGGACAAATAACTCTAGTGCGATTCAGCTGAACTAAATGAGGCGGGTGTGAAAGCACCCTAAGAGATTCAGCTCAAAAGAGTCATTTGTTTGTGAATCGGACAACACTGGTTGTGCTGGATTTGTTTGCGTTTGCGTGCAGCCTGCGAAAACAACTCAATGCAAAGACTTTTTTTCTTACCGTGGTTTTGTTGTACACTGACTTTTATCCTATTGCATTTAATTCAGAAAGCAAAGTCACAACTTGGGTGAATTGTAATTCCTTTTCACCAACCATGGAATTGCAGATTCATGCAGTGCAGGCAACACTGAATAACTATACGCATGCATGATATAGTTTCCTTTTGACACAACACTAGAGTCAGCAAGTGAAAAATGGCATTTCTCACTTGACTGCTATAATATATTGTTTTATTTTAGACCTTCCTTACGTTTTTTTCACTTTGTATGAAATATTCAAAAATTACCAATATTTCAAAAAAGTATTCTGAATATGAATCAGACTTTGATTATGGAAACGCTATGATTATGGTAAGTTCTACACATCCCCTGCCTCATTCATGTGCATTTGTTAAGTATTTTGGCTAATTTGCTTTCAGATTGTCCGTCTGGTTAGGACACCATATTATGTGGCTTCAGTAAAGAACAAGAGTGTTGTCCTCTCAGCTCCATTTAACACATTTTACTACCCTATAATTCGTTCCACTGAATCTAGTATTTCCCCCCAAAGTAAGAACATAAAATGTGAAAAGTCTGTAGATCCCATCTGGGCCTATAGCTAAGCTTGTGTTCCACTTATGTATGGAACAAAAAAGATTTCAGAACACCTTTACTTTCAGCAACATACATATGAGCTATACTTACGCCTATGTTTTGTCATATGTAGAACAAAGAGAGATTCAGAAAGATTTTGCCACACACAGCGAATAATAAACTTAGATATGCACTATCCATCATATTTTGGGCAGTGACTGGAGGCATTTTGAATGAAGTAGCACAACAACGCAATGCTTGTTATTTGTTTGCTTTTAGACAGCTGGGTCTTTGATGGGTCTGGCCACAGCGAGACCACTAATGATGTGTTAACTGTCATAAAATCCAACATCAGACTGTCACCACCACAATGCACAGATACACATCCACAAATGTGCACATCTCAGAGACACAGATGCAAAAAAATGTGTCACATTTAAAAATGAGAGAAATAAAGCATGTTTATAAAGTCATATCTATTATCTAAGTGATATGAAAACACAAGCTTTCTACTGGCAAACATTATATTTGAGCACTCAAATCCCAATCACTTTGCTGTTCACATTATGTTCTTTCACTTTTATTAATCAACTTGATAATCAAGCTTTGTTTAGAGAAAAGAGACATTCATTACTTTTCTTCATTTCAGAACATAGTGACATCTACAGTAAACACTGCACATTCTTCGGAAAGCAAACACATTCATGGCACCTGGCACGGATGTCAGAATCCCATCATCACCCCCGCGGGCTACGAAGACGCTTTTCTTTGATCCTGTCAGTTTGGGCTGGGATGCTACATTTGACCATCGCTCTGTCAACAAGCATCTGTTAAAAACGAGCAGCCAGCATTTCTTAACAATAACAGATTTTGCTCCCTGGTCCCCTCATGTGTTCCTGGATCGATGCCCGTGCCCTGTGGTTCCACGCCAATCACAAGCCACCATGTGTTTCTGTCTTTACTTCTCATGCTAAACATGTCATTAATATCACTTTGTGTCACTTCATTAAAACATCCCATTACTTTCCATCATGGCTGACGTCCACTAATGCTTCTCTGGCTCTCAGGGTGAGATTAAAGCCTTAATGTTCATTCCCTACTCTCATTAGGACGCAGGCTTAGATAGCCTCCTCATCGCTACCTGTCACGCTCGGAGACTCTTCTGCTGCGCAGATGAAGATGGAGGACTGCTTTGGGGAGTTTTGTTGTTGTGCTTTCTAAAATGTCTGCTACCTCAAACTGAATTCCCAGTTTCCATTCTGAACAAGATCTAATATCACTTGATTAGCCATTTCGCTTGGCTCCGTTTTTTGCATTGCTATTTTGTTGTTGGACCCTTTGATAGTTCTCATGGGGTATATCAAGCCTCATTAAGGCAACTGCTTCTGTATACGGTGTGCTTTTAATGGCATGCTAGATCTGAAAATTTGTTGAGACTTGCGTGGGATATAACTGATTAATAAAACAGTCTCCAGTAATGATACTCATAACTTCTTTTTTCGTGCTGTTCTTGACTTTACGTTGTTAGGCTGGCATAGTTTCAGGACTTCTAGGTTAGATTTGGAATCATTTGCATAATCCATTGAATTTCTTGGTCGTGATACCTTGAATACGACAGACTGATCTGACAGACCAAGATATTGTCTTAGTCACGAGTGATGCCACAGTGATGTGCTAACAAAATATAAATGCATATTTCAGTGCAAATAAAATTAATCAAATTAAAGGAATAGTTTACTCATGTAATTTCAAACCCAATATGGTTTTCTTTTTCCATGGAATAAAAAAGGAGAAACATGCTCAATGAGTTCACTGAATTGGGAGAGTATCTAAAGCTGGGTTTCCATCCAAAGTTGTGAATTTAACTTATGTGCAAAACTGGAATATCGCATGAAACATTTGCAAATAAGCAGTGTTTCTATCCAACGAGTCAAAGAGAACAAAATCACTATCTTCAGATGAACTGTCACTAAATATCACTAAGAAATGTAGGAGAAGCCACTGAATACTGCTTAATAATTTTCATATTTAATAAATTATGTGTGCCTCAGAAGAAACACAATTAATGCGATCATCGCTTTCGGAGATTGCTGTTGTTTGGGAATGCAGTCGTGTAAGACAGTTCTGGAAGGCCATCATACAGAAATACTTTGAAGACAGACTTTGCTAAGGCATTTCAGTATGACCAAAACAACATTTCAGAAGCTGTGCAACAAAATCGGTCTGCTGGTTAGTCAGGTTATGCTGCCCCATAATGCAAAGTCACATGACCTTTTTGATGTGCATGGAGGAATTTATTCAGCAAATGCATTTCCATCTCTTTGCAATAACCCTTTTTAGCAAAAAGTCAAAAACCACCTCAAGTGACTTTTTTGCGAATCTGAAGCGATATTTCAAAATGCGCATAAAGACAGGGTGATGGAATCATAGCTTATGAACAATGTCTTAAATTCCAGTTTCTTGGACAAAGATATCACGTGGCTTCAGAATTCCTGGAAAAAAAGTTGGGTCCCACTTTATATTAGGTGGCCTTAACTACTATGTACTTGCATTTAAATTAATAATTTGGTATAATGCACTTATTGTGTACATACATGTTTTTACATTGTACTTATATATTTTTAGAAATACCTATATGCAATTACATCTGTAATTAATTTCTGTAATTACATTTATAATTACACTGTTGACCTATCCCTGACACCTTAACCCACCCTTAAACCTACCCAGACCACCAAACCTGTCCCTAACCTTACCCGTATCCCACCTCAATAGCAGCAATAGTGTTTTGCAATACAATATGAACACAATAAGTACATTGTACTTATTTTTTGATGTAAGTACATAGTAGTTAAGCCCACCTAAAATAAAGTGTGACCAAAAGTTGTATGAGCAATTTGTATGACAGTTTAATACATTTTGTGTCCTTTTTTAAAGCTTGAAAGCTTCAGTCTCCTTCCATTGTAATTGTATAGAAAATAGCACAGAAAACAACCTTCAGATTTTCTCCTTTTGTGCTCTGCAGAAGTCATACAGGTTTGGAATGGCAAAGTAAATAATGATGGGATTTCAACATCTGGCCAAACCATTCTTTAAAATCTCTGTCAGCAGCATTTATGGCAATAAAATAAAATAAAGCAGTCCCAGTTTTTCTTGTAAAATTGAAACTCATGGTTACAGTCACACCTACAACGCAAGTAAATCAGATCAGATCAGTGTTCAGGAAGGTTTACAAGCAAAAATACGAAGCTTGTATATTGTTAAAGCACTAACACATTAATTATGCAGAGGTAATGTTTTGTCACCTCTTCTAGGTGGTTGAACTTGTAGGTGGAGATGCTCCACGTAAACAGTGCTTTACAGAAAGGTATGTCATGTCCTCACTCCACACAGATGCTCTCAATAGAGTTTGCCTTGTATTGAACCTGTTAGATTCAGAAACACAATAATAAACTATAGACACAGTGTCAGTGAGGAAATTCAAGGTGAGCAGGGTGAATCTCTTTTGACAAACTCATCCATTTCCTCTAATTATTTGACTGAGGAGTGTCATTGATAAGGGGAAAAGAATTGTGTTTATTTCATGTTGAATTAATCACCGATGCAACAGTGGGCTTATTTAAAGCTTGTTATTGTGTTGTTTGCTTCAGGGGTCAGTTTGGGAAAATGCTCTTTTTGTTTCATGGCTGTCTACACTGACACAAACAGTTCCATTTTCAAACAGGCTGCAAGCACAATAATAATAATAATAATAATAATAAAAACATGAAATCTACAAAGCAAAGTTCTTTTCATTATGTGGGCTAGTAAAATAGGTAGAATTTTTGGTTAGGCTGTTGTGGCTAAACTCAGAAATGAATTACATAAAGTAACTGGACATATACAGGATCCCTATTTGTAAAAAAAAAATTAATAATTGAAATGGCATAAAATATGCTCACCAGCATTTTCATTTTTTTTATAAGAAGAATGAGTTTTGGACTGAGTGGTTAAGGGGTGTATAAAAGTAACACCACCTCAGTGAAAAGACAATAAGCAGAGCTGTTTAATTATTTAAGATTTGCCTCAAAAACTTTTTTTATGCGGGAAAGATTGAAGGAGTTATCACACAAGTTGTTTGATGCGTCTTAAGAGTCACAGATAGTCCAGCTTAAGGGTCGTCACTTAATGAAAATGGGCGGAGACTTGCTGCTTGGCATAGCTTGGTTACCTCATGAATATTAATTAGGCAGTTAAAAAGATCTCTTACTGTTCTATGGTGACAAACCATAAATGATACCTATGGTCCAGTAGACACAATATGCGTGATAGACATTAAATAAACCCAACAAAAGAAGAAAAACTTGCTTTCTTTCTGTTAGCAATGCTTTGCTTTCTGTCCTCGTTCTTTTCCTGAATATTTCTTTTATCATTGCCATGGCCTTATTTTATAATGAATGGGGAAACCTGGGGAGGAGTGTCAAACAAGCATTTTTACTCTCTCTCATTACAACATGGCGAAGCCTTTGTAAATGACTTTGCGGCATGAGTTGGTGTGCCTGTTTAAAAATGCATGGGATTAAGGAGGAGCGGAACGCAAGCATATCAGCCGAGCTCAACCAAGTGTGTTAGTGAAGGAGCAAGGACAAGAAAATTGACACTTGATGATTTCTCCTGCTGATGTGAAGGAATGTTCAATCACATTTAAAAGACTCATTTTTACTAACACTCTCTCCCTCCCCATATCTGTCACTCTTTGATAAGTTTCTGCATTTTGGCGCACCTATTTATAGTGTAGATCCGTCTCTCAGCTTTTTGGCTCTGCTTCAGAAAGATTATTGTTCCCACCTGGACTTTTGAGAACTAGAAGCTCAGAGTTAAAGTGCATTTCAGTCTCCTGAAAGTTCACAAACCAGACACTATATTGACGGCACTTATTTTCTGCTCTCTGATGGGGTCAGTTTCTGAGATCACAGCTCACCGCTGAACTGCCACTTTGAGGGCTAGATTTGAAAAACATCACTGTTGACTTTTTTTTACACTTTGCATTGAACAAAATGACATGGCATGAGTGCCCATTAACAAGCACTACAGCATTTTATACATCTCTTTATAGACAAAATAAAGCCTTGCACATCATTGTAGGAATACTTTATACAAATGTTTTTATGACAAACCTCTATGACTCTTATTTAAATTTAATGAAGCATGGCTGTTATACTCTAAAATAGTATGCTGTCAAATCAATTTATTGTGATAAATTGCATATTTGTATTTATTCATAAATGCACACATATAGATGTATATTGTAACAAGGCGATCGAGATACGAGACGTGCGGATCCATACGCAAACCTTTATTCACAGACATGGTCATACACAGGCAGGGATGAGCATCAGCAAACAGATAAGTATAAGACAAGACAAAAGAGAATTCCTAGGGCTGGCGTAGGTCATCGATCGGCGAACAAAATCCAGAGGGCTTGACGACAGGGGTAATCCAGAAACATGAGCAATTGGCCCGAGGAGGTACAAACAGAGTCCGAGCTGCTAGACAAAGGTTAACACGAGATACACAGGCAGGAATCAAGCAACATGAAAAGACTAGACTAGAGCTAGAAACTAGGCTTCGTAAAGCAGCTAACACTAGGAGAGTGATACTAGGAGAGCTGATCTATGGACAGAATTCATGACATATATATTTGTGACCCTGGACCACAAAACCAGTCATAAGTCGCTGAGATTTGATCCATTTTTCTTTTATGCCAAAAATCATAAGTAAAGATCATGTTCCATGAAGATATTTTGTAAATTTCTTACCGTAAATATATAAAAACTTCATTTCTAGCTAATTAAAAGTATCATAAAAGTAACTTCTGCACTATATTCTAAGTCATATTAAAACATACAATAGGTTTGTGTAAGAAACATACTGAACTTACAGTATGCCATGATTCATACAGAATTTCCCATTCCCATTTCACTATCATTATATGGGAATTAAAAGGTTGTTTAAAAAACAAACAAACAAACAAACAAACAAACAAACAAACAAACAAACAAACAAACAAACAAACAAACAAACCTTTTTGTGTTCCATGAAAGAAAGTTGGAAGGAAATAACAGAATAACCATTTTCCTTTAAATAACATTTCTTCAGTTATTTTCAGGAGATGCTTCTACAATTGTGTGCTGGATCTTTTCCCCTCCACTGTATTGACTATGCACTGCCTGTGACCACCCTGTTGTACAAGGGGTATTATTTATGTATATCTTTATAAAAATTGAACCAATTATGTGAAAAGATTAGGTGTTCTTTCTGTCCTTGATGAATTATTCACACTGTGTTGTAGAGGCCAGTCATGCCCTCACCATTAAGATTCAACAGCGCTTTAAAGAGTGATGTCGAGCTAGTACTATAGATATTAGTATAGAGCTCAAAATTAACTTAAAAAGAAGTAACAAAATCACATTAGAAAATAAAACACATGCATACAAATGCATATGCACTACACAACCCAAAATCAATAACAAGAGAGCCCAAGTGATAGATCTAGATGCAAAGCAATATTCAGCCAGCAAACAAAGGATGTGATCTCTGGGAGTTGATCAAATTTTGTTCTAAGTAATTGGTTACTGGAGCAGTAGAGAAATTCTGCAGAAGGGTGATTACTAATGCTGGATAAGATAGCAGAACATGAGCGTACATGAATGATCCATGGGGGAAGCTCTGCCTTTGCGTGATAAGAGAAGAAACAGCCTTTCCCTTCCTCTCCCATCTTTAAAAAATTATAGAATATAAACAATATGAACAGGCATCTCTAATAGAAATTTATCTTATCACAGTTTACTGAAGTGCAATGCTGCAGAAAGTTTTCCCTTTTCATTTAGACCTTATTATTTTCTTCACTTTTGATCAATATCTTGTCATTATTGTCACTCTAAAGCTTTCTTTTTATTTAAAAAAAAAAAAAGATAGTCATTTTGAATTCATTTATACGGCCACAGGGGCCAATTAAATCACTTGACAAGTGTTGTTTTCTGTGCTGCGGATGTATTTGTTCTTCAGACAGTAAGTTTGAGTAAGACACATTGTTCTGGGGGCACTTTAATGGACAGAAATTTGTATAGTGCAAAGTCATCAATATGAATCATTTTACACCTAGACTAAAAGCCACCAAACTCCAAATTTGAATTCAACTGGTTTTTAAAAGT
The DNA here is from genome assembly GCA_036784905.1 of Acrossocheilus fasciatus. Taxonomy (NCBI): domain Eukaryota; kingdom Metazoa; phylum Chordata; class Actinopteri; order Cypriniformes; family Cyprinidae; genus Acrossocheilus; species Acrossocheilus fasciatus. The sequence continues at coordinate 25,429,822 of CM071953.1, forward strand.
GCTGAAATTGTTGTATGTGGAGATAGCATAATAACTTTTGAAGAAAGTAAAAAGATCTGACATTTTTAAAGGACAAACCGCTAGTCAAATTTTTCAAAAGATCTAAAGCCTTGGAGCCATTAAGTGTTCAGTCAATACTTCTCATTGCTTTGTGTTGCTGTATTGCACCTTGGCCTCGGCAGAAGCAGCTGAAGATATTAAATGCTTCTCATGTTATTTTTAGTGCAGACTGGAGAAGACAGATGGCACTAAAACCTGTGTAGTTTCAGCATTGAGGTTTATCTGGAATTCCCTGTTTATTCTGGCTAAGCGTGTGTTATCTCTAACATCTCCAATACCTAAGATGTTTTTTGGCGCTGTTTTCCTTCTAAACTGTCTAGCATTTGAAAATTCAAGTTGCTGCTTTGCAAAGGAAAAGTTCACAAAGTTCAGATATTGCCTTCTTTCTTGTTTTTGACGCAGAAACCACCTCTCTCCAAACAACCCAGCACCATCTCCAAGATTGTTTGGTGGCAAAAAGCAGAGACGCTGGTGATGTGTGATGAGAAACAGTTGGTGCCTTATTACCACTGACACCAGTCTTTGACTGTCTTTTCTTCACCAGGACTACAAGTTGAAGGTGTCTTCAAAGTTCAATGCCACTGCAATTTGGCGATTACCCAGCCTCACCCTTCAATGTTCTTCTCAGCTTAGACCTTTATTCTATTCCAACATTTTCTTTACATTTATCATCTGGCAGTCACTATATTCTTATCTAAGAGACTTGGCAATGGCAGTTTTTCATTTCAGATGAAGATCTTAGCAAAAATGTGAACAGAAACTGCAAAAGATTCAATTAATCCTGAATTCACACTGATTCTTTTCTTCTTCTCTGTTAATGTCAGTGACATTGAATTATATTTTATCATTCAAAAGTTTGGGGTCTGTAATATGTTATGAATAATACTTTTATTCAGCAAGGATGCTATAAAAGTAAAGATATAATGTTACAAAAGTTTTCTTTTTCAAATGAACCCAGTTCTTTTTTTAAATTCTATTCCTCAAAGAATCCTGAAGAAAATGTATCAAGGTTCCAGTAAAAATATTAAGCAGTGCAACTGTTTTTAACATTGATAATAATAAGAACTATTTCTAGCATAAAGGATCACGTGATACTGGAGAAATCAGCTTTGCCATCACAAGAATAAGTTACATTTTAAAATATATTAAAAGAGGAAAATATTTCACAACCCTGGTGCTTTACTGTATTTTTTATCAAATAAGTACAACTTTTAAACAGTAGTGTATAATGTCAAGCCCAGTTTACATTTACAGGTGATGTAACATGCATGTTTATGTAAGTGTGGTGATAGGATTATACAATTTATTTAAGTTGTTTGAGACTACATGTTGTTGTAATAGTGTTTCATGGAAGATGGAGGAGGAACGAACATGGAAACACACCATGTAGTTGAAATGCACGGGTACACCATGTTGTTTGGCATCACATCTCTCACATAAACTTTCTAGACATTATTCCTATTCCCACTCTTTCTAACATTTTTTGTAAAATTAAGTTTCTCCTATAACCCACTGTGGCTGTGTCCAAATTTCCAGCACATCTCAGTGATCCAAACACCTGAGATAAAAAAGAAGAAGAAGCAAAACAGAAAAAAAAGTCTTTATTAATCTTACTGAACAATTGAGTTGTTTTCTTTGTTATGCCAGTTCTCCTAAAAGAAGTATGAATTCAACTTCATGTTTTTTCCATCTCAAAACAAGAAAAAAAAGCTCTATAGTCTAAATAGCCATCGTGTGACAGGTTGATCAAAGACAGACACAGCGGGTGTGGGTCACGGGCCTCAGAGATCCATTTATTTGAAATAAAATGAGCATAAAATATAAAAAGAACAGGAAAATGAAGTGTCCAAATGGAGTATGTCTGAGAGCCGAAAGAGTTTGTTGTGCACGCGCTTTGATTTGGATGAGGGGAAGTAGTCATTAATGCTAGCAGACAGTTTTCTGCAGATATTATAGACGTCTGTACTAGAGGATGACAGAGCCTTTCATTGGCTTAGCGAACACAGATTGTCATTATTGAATATGAACATTTCACAATTATCACTACGGCTTTCCTAAACTCCCGCAGTGACCTTCTGCATCTGCTGTTTGGCCAGCTTTGAAATGTGACAGACGCCTTCATCCATAGCCAGCTGTGTTGATGAGCAGATCTGAGCCCTGGTCTCCTGTTAAGGTCTGTTGGAGAGAGCTATAAAGAAGCCACATCTGCTTCACTGTCCCATCTGGAGGGTGGATATTTTCAGCTGGAGGAATTTCAGAGTGATGCATGATGCAGTCTGATGCACCTCTGTATGATAAGTTTGATGGCATTCGTGTGATTTCACATTTTGATGTTTATGGAACATCAACATCTACTTTATGGCGGTTTAGCTCTGTAAAACATTTTTGTCACGTCATTCTCTCTTTCTTTTAGTTTTCACCTTTCCTTTCCTGGTTCTTTTCATTTCTTCTCCCCCTGCTGCTTTTGTTCAGCTTCCTAAAGTATAATCATCATTAGTGTTGGAAATAACAATAATCAAATTACTCACTAATCAAATTAATGTCATTCATTTGTCACTGACAAAAAATTGCTCTTGAAACCTGCTGTAATTTAAATGAAATCATTCTGAAGGTAATTTATTAACATTCTGTATAAACCTCAGAGTATTATTTGTTAATCATAAAATAATTTAGAAACTGCCTTAGGAATTCTCAAGGCTTTTATCTTGTTTTCTTACTATAGCCCTATATATTACAGGCATAAGAAGACCAACCTGATGGGTCCCCATAGTGTGTTTCTCTGTTGTCTGGCATGTTTCATAAATGAAAAGACACTTTTATGTTTGAATATATGATGTTTTATATTCCCACGACATGAATTAATCACGCAAATCATCGTCTTAGAGGTCATTTTTTAATGATTAACATTTGCACTAGTGTTGTGGTGTTGTTTCCTTTAGGTTGTCATTTGGTAGTGTTAAGGGGATAGTTAACCCCCAAAAAAGAAAATTCTGTCATGTCGTTCCAAACCTGAATTTTCTTTCTTCTGCATTTGACCCCATTGACCTTCATTCAATGGACATTTTAAAATATCTTGTTTTGAACTACATGCGGGTATTAATTTTCATTTTAAGTTAGACTATCACTGTAAGGACTGTTTATGCTGAACATACCCATCAAATAGTGAAAATATTAATTTCATATTTATATAAATTATTGTTTGTTAAAAATGAACTGAATGTATTAATTTGTGTAAAAACATCATGAGTTTAGTTTGTATAACATTTAAATTATGTGTTTGATTGGTACAAAAGCATATACAATACTTGGTCCCACTTTATATTAGGTGGCCATAACTACTATGTACTTACATTTAAATTAATCATTTGGTATAATGCACTTATTGTGTACATACATGTTTGTACATTCTACTTATATTTTTAAAAATACCTATATTTAATTACATCTGTAATTAATTTCTGTAATTACATTTATAATTACACTGTTGACCCATCCCTTACACCTTAACCCACCCTTAAACCTACCCAGACCACCAAACCTGCCCCTAACCTTACCCGTATCCCACCTCAATAGCAGCAATAGTGTTTTGCAATACAGTATGAACACAATAAGTACATTGTACTTATTTTTTGATGCAAGTACATAGTAGTTAAGGCCACCTAATATAAAGTGTGACCAAATACTTTTTTTTTTTTTATAATATCATAATTACTATTTTTATTACAGTGCAAATAGATTTTACACTTAAAAATTATATAGCTGAAACTTAAAGTATGTTGTTATTTTCTTAAACCTTGAATATTCGCTGCTTTGAGTGTAAGAGAGAAAGCTCCAAGAGTTGTTTCTGAACTTACTTCTCTCTACAACCAACCACATGCAAAAAAGTATTCAGCCTTCCTGCTGAATCAATCATTAAGTATTTGCATATCATCAGGGAGAAACTAACCCCTTCAGAGTAAGTGTCAGATTTGCATGGAGATGCTTCTCTCGGCCTCACACACACTCACACACAGGCCAGGTGATGAGCTGAAAGTGAGGCCAGTTCTCTGGTGTAATCGACTGAGCGAGGAAGGCTGGGTAATCCTAATAAATTCTTGCTCTGTTTACATTCTATAAAATATGCCCCAGACAGAGCAGAAGCACTGTGTATTTTAGACATATGACCTGATCCTGTTTTCTTTGCTGACAGATTCTCCATCTGTGCTGTGTGGGGGAGCAACAAACAAAAAGTATTGACGCTGCTAACTAACTTTTCGCACTAAAAGTAGTGACCCACATTTCATAGTAGCTCAAAATGTTCATTGTTATTTTTGTAAGATGGTACTGCACATGCAGCTTTAGCACTGAGAAAACAGATAATAATAAAACATCTCTATTCCACATATAATATTTGGAAGTGATTAATTTTAGTGAATCGATTCATTCTAGGGATCAAGCAAATGAAACGAGTAGCTACGTGGACAACTTACTTTGTATCGATCCATGAATATAACAATATTTATTACAAATATTTTTCTAAATAACAATATATCTGCTCATGTTTTTGTCTCAGCTTGTTTTGTGTCATCGTAAAAATAAAGTTTTATTTGTGTAATTTAGTATAGCATTATCAGTTCAAATGCTGTGTAAATGATTTTGTGCCACATAAAAACTACTCTGATTGCAAAGTTTAAATATTGTAACTATTTCATCCAATTGTTATTACACACAATTTTGATGGTAGCTTATAGTGTAGCGTAACTACATTTTCAAAAAGTTGGATTCTGGTCAAAGTTGGTCTTCTGGTTTGGTCAGCCTGTTTTTTATTTATTAGCTTTATTTTGATAGGACAGTCAGTAGACAGTAAGCGCAGCGGAGAGAGAGGGGGGCGGGATCAGGAAAGGTCCGAGAGTCGGGACTTGAACTCAGGAAGCCCGAAGTGCAACAGCATTATATGTCGGCGTGCTGCCTGTAACAAGATCGGTGGTTAGTCAAGTTTTCTCGTTCCATTGTGCGAAGTCACATGACGATGCGCATAGTGGAATTTATTCAATAAATGTGTTTCCATCATAGTTCATGCACATTTTTTCTTATCGGATATAAAAGTTTATCCTACTCGATTGTTATGCAAACTTATGGGCATTTTTGGAATTTATGCACATATTGGCGTTTCCATCCAACATTTTTTTATGTGATATTCCAAAATGTGCATAAAAGTAGGTGGGTGGAAACAAAGCCAATGACTGTTCTCAACTAAGCTCAGATTCACAGAAAACAGTGTGATAAATGCTTTTAGTTTAATTAGAATTCAGTCAAAAAGTTCGAAGTCATTTTTCTCAGTTTCAGTGTCGACACCGTTGCTGCATTTTACGTGTAAAGCAGTTACAGTTTCAAAATAGCCTCCCCAACCCTGCATCTGTGTCAGCTGATCTCAGACTGGAGCTGATGGAAACTCAAACTATAATGCAGATATGGTAAATGAGCCATATAAAAACACTAGAAGCATTAATTTGTGAACTTCAAAATGAAAGAATTTAAAGAGATGTAGTTTCCGCATAAAAATGAAATCTGTGGAGAGGTAATAGGTAGGAGTGGCCGGAGGGGGCCAACGACAACTCATTATGAATAATTCATTTTCAGCACTAGATGAAAGTCCCAGTTTCTGCCTTTGATGTGTAGGCCACCAGACTGGTGTTGAGTTCACAGCAACCTGGGGCAGACCACCTCTGCACCACATCGCCTTTTGGTTATTGACTTGTGTGCACTGCTTGGACTAGTTCTTTTAGTGAAAGACTACTTGCCAGATTGAGTAAAGATCCCTGTGGTCATTTCCAAAGAAACTCTCTACACCTTCTATTCGGCTCACATATCATGGTGAAAATACTAAGAGGTGGGTTGCTGTGCATTGCAGTTCAATATCTGAGCAAGGTAAAATGGAGTTTGACTGGTTCTTTCATAGCAGGAGAAATCACTTTCTATAGTCTCTATGCTTTCAGAATAGAAAAGACATCTCAAGTTCTGCCAAAGCTTGGTGTGTTTTTGTGTAAACAAGCTCATGTCCTTCAACATTACACAATGTGAAAGCTGATCTGGGCCACTCTATACTGGATGTTCAAAGAGATTATCAGTGGTGCAGGGGCCTCAACCAACCTCCAATGGGGCCTTATACACAGTAAATTTTGCAGTGTTAAATGAACTCTATAAGAGTTAAATTTAACACTCGGCTCGAGTGTATTTGGTCCCACTCAGAATTGGTGATAAATTGACTCTCGTCATAGTGTTAAATTTTCAGAGTTAAATTAACTCTATTTGGAGTAAAAAATTAACACTGCTCAACACTGAATAGTGTTACCAGAGTTTAACACTAGGGGAAATTAACTCTGTTCTGTGTTACCAGAGTTTAACTCTGCAGGAAAATTTACTCTAATTAGTGTTAATATTTCACTTATGTAGAGTTCATTTACATTTATAATAGTGAAAAATTCTTTAATTTTAAATCCTATTTGGTGTTTTAAAAACAGAACAGAAAACAAGATCAACGACGTCAAATTCAAAACATTTATTACAATGCTGTCATGCTCAAGAAACATACACAATTTCATGCACAAAAATACATCACGTTATGTCTGCATGAAATGACAATACATCACTATATTCAGTACAGAACCAGTTGAACCACCTAGCTAAGCAGCCTTGCTATACTCAGCAATAGAAGGACCTTCACTTTGCCAACATCTTTGTTGTACACAGTGGTCTGAATGAAAGTGTACAGTCGTGGCCAAAAGTTTTGAGAATGTCATAAATATTAATTTTCACAAAGTCTGCTGCTTCAGTGTTTTTAGATCTTTTTGTCAGATGTTACTATGGTATACTGAAGTAAAATTACAAGCATTTCATAAGTGCCAATGGCTTTCATTGACAATTACATTAAGTTTAAGCAAAGACTCAATATTTGCAGTGTTGACCCTTCTTTTTCAAGACCTCTGCAATTCGTCCTGGCATGCTGTCAATCAACTACTGGGCTACATCCTGACTGATGGCAGCCCATTCTTACATAATCAATGCTGGGAGTTTGTCAGAATTTGTGGGTTTTTGTTTGTCCACCCGCCTCTTGAGGATTGATTGCAAGCTCTCAATGGGATTAAGTTCTGGGGAGTTTCCTGGTCATGGACCCAAAATTTCAATGTTTTGTTCCCCAGGCCACTTACTTATCACTTTTGCCTTATGGCAAGGTGCTCCATCATGCTGGAAAAGGCATTGTTCGTCACCAAACTGTTCTTGGATGGTTGGGAGAAGTTGCTCTCGGAGGATGTTTTTGTGTCATTCTCAAAACTTTGGTCTCCTAAAGTTGCTTCAGCTGTGGGATCAGGGCACCTCCAGTGCAGAGCTTGCTCAGGAATGGCAGCGGGCAGGTGTGAGTGCATCTGCACGCACAGTGAGGCCAAGACTTTTGGAGGATGGCCTGGTGTCAAGAAGGCCTGCAAAGAAGCCACTTCTCTCCAAAAAAAACATCAGGGACAGATTGATCTTCTGCAGAAAGTATCGTGAATGGACTGCTGAGGACTGGGGCAAAGTCATATTCTCCGATGAAGCCCCTTTCCGATTGTTTGGGGCATCTGGAAAAAGGCTTGTCAGGAGAAGAAAAGGTGAGCGCTACCATCAGTCCTGTGTCATGCCAACAGTAAAGCATCCTGAGACCATTCATGTGTGGGGTTGCTTCTCATCCAAGGGAGTGGGCTCACTCACAATTCTGCCCAAAAACACAACCATGAATAAAGAATGGTACCAAAACACCCTCCAACAGCAACTTCTTCCAACAATCCAACAACAGTTTGGTGAAGAACAATGCATTTTCCAGCACGATGGAGCACCGTGCCATAAGGCAAAAGTGATAACTAAGTGGCTCGGGGACCAGAACGTTGAAATTTTGGGTCCATGGCCTGGAAACTCCCCAGATCTTAATCCCATTGAGAACTTGTGGTCAATCCTCAAGAGGCGGGTGGACAAACAAAAACCCACTAATTCTGACAAACTCCAAGAAGTGATTATGATAGAATGGGTTGCTATCAGTCAGGATTTGGCCCAGAAGTTGATTGAAAGCATGCCCAGTCGAATTGCAGAGGTCCTGAAAAAGAACGGCCAACACTGCAAATACTGACTCTTTGTATAAATGTCATGTAATTGTCGATAAAAGCCTTTGAAACGTATGAAGTGCTTGTAATTATATTTCAGTACATCACAGAAACAACTGAAACCAATATCTAAAAGCAGTTTAGCAGCAAACTTTGTGAAAACTAATATTTATGTTATTCTCAAAACTTTTGGCCACGACTGTACGTCTGGTGTAGAATAGTGTTATAAGTGGTGCCAAAAACAAAGTGTGCCTTAAGAAGTTTGTTCACCAAAAATCAGAAGTCTAATTAATTACTCACCCTCATGTCATTCCAAACCTATAAGACTTTTGTTCATTTTCGGAACACAAATGAAGATATTTTTAATGAAATCTGGCAGACTTCTATCCTTTCATCAACAGCCTATAACTACAACTTTCAAGGCCCGGAAAGGTGTTAAAGACATCATTAAATTAACCTGTGTTTTATTAAGCAACACGAGCGCTTTGTTTGCACGAAGAAGAAAAAAATAATAATAATTTACCACTTTATGAAAGTATTAATCCCTGACAAGCGTACACAAGAGCACGACGACGGATGAGAGTTTTGTTGAAATTAAAGCAGACGTTGTGAATGCATGCATAAAATTGAGGTTAAACCAGTGGAGTCACATGATAACTTTAATGATGTCATTACTACCTTTCTGGGCCTTGTGTGCTAGCTTGCGTGGACTTTCAATGTAAGGACAGAAATCTCTCAGATTTCATTAAAATATCTTCATTGGTGTTTTGAAGATGAATGAAAGTCTTACAGGTTTGGAACGACATGAGGGTGAGTAAATGATGACAATTTTCATTTTTGGGTAAACAGTTGGTTAAAGGCATCAAGAGAAGAGACTGACTTGCATGGAATGGCATTCTGATCAAAATTGTACTGGTACTGGTGAACTGAATAATTCTTCCCAGAGCCAGTAGACAGGGCTGAGCACTTCCAGCGATGTCTTGAATATGCTCCTCAATGCTTGTTCCACTCTGAAAAAAACAAGCAAATTGCAGAGGACTATCACTGATATGTTAAATAAAAAAACTACAAAAAAAAATTAATTAATTAATAATAAATAAAAACGAACCTTCTAGAAGATATCCCTACTTGAGACGTAGACACCTTTCCTGGTCTCTTCTGGCCTTAACAAGACACAAACAACAAAGCATTTTAAGATTATCAACACTGCTTAAAGAATGCTATATGAAGTTAATCCTTAGTCACAGTTTAAAGCAACTCAGTAGCTACAAAACTGCTGAGAAAAGTGGCACAATGAGATTTCTCAAATTATATTCCTCGTTCTTTAGAAATGTCTCTCTGTATAGTTAAGACTCCGGTGCTTCTTAGAAAGACAAAAATACAGAAAAAGGAGGAGAAAGTGTTTTAAAATCCAAGAGAAATATACACCACCTGTATTATGGACATGTGATCAAAACATTTAAATGTTGTCAACAACGCATTAAAACTAAAACAAAAACAGTGCAATACTTACATAGCCATTTTTGAAGAAGGTACGGGAACAAAAGCACAATTCCTCTGGCTTCGTTCACCTTCCTTGGTGGTGATGTACTACAGAAATAAAAAAAAAAGTGTTAAATATAAAATTTTAAATTAAAAAACGTTTATATATATATATTTATATATATATATATATATATATATTACACACAGTTATCATATATACACAGTTATTCATATGAAATATTACCTATTCTTTTCTTTAATGTCAGCTGTCAGAATATTGAGTTTTTCTTGTTTCATCGAGAATCAATCAGACCAGCTTAATAATAATTTAAAAAAAAATCAAAGCAAAAACATAAATATGGTATATAAACAATAAAAATACTACTTCAAACAATACTTAATTTTAAATACTTTAACCTTATAAAGATCAAATTAATGTTGTATTTTTAAGTATATTTATGAGTTTGCAACAGTCCCTCAAAAGCATAAGTAATAAAAACTTATTGCCCACCTTTTAGCTCCATCATCTAGTCTCATTCCTTTACTGGAAGACCTTTCTTCAATAATGAGTGTGTTCTGCGAGTCAATGGAGTCAAAGGATGAAGACAGGGACTGATTTGACTGCACAGGAGAAGCTTGTTACTTAAAAAAAAGGAGAAAGATAATACATTAGTTCTGCAATATGTGCTATGCCATGCCATTAACAGTCACTCCAAATAAACAGGCAACATTTAAAAATGCGTTAACATTACTTGTAACAGCACTTACATGTACCGGTCGGATCAAGTCAACTAACTGTGTATGTCTAATAACAAAAACGTAAAATAGTTGTTTTTGGTACCGTAATCACTGCATAAGGTTAAAAAAACGAAAAACAAAGACGCGGCTGTTTTTAAATGAGATGTTCCGCCTGCTCCATTGGCTTCTTCGTCGCGCAGCATTGAGCCGAGTTAACGCTAAAACCACAGCGCCATCTACATGCCTTCAATAACGATGCAATGGGGGCGTTCGACTAATTTGTCTTCACAGAACTTAAATTAATCCTGTTTACACATTTAGTCTTTCATGAGCTGAACAGTAGCAAATAGAGTTTATATAACATTCCAACGGTTTACATAGCATTTATAATTTATTCAGAGTTACGTATCTAACGTGGTAGGACATGCTAAAGCATTTCATTCCACAACTACATAACGTGCTGTACTTACATTCTAACATCACGCAAACCCCGGCCACAGCCCAAACGAGAACATTTCGACCGTCCAATACATACAAATGTGTCAGTTTAAGGTATGCCCCATTGTGACGTTACATCATTGAACGTTTAAAAAACAAATTAAGTAGATGTACCAAAGCTAAATACAACTGAAAATCAAATTAAGTAACATTACTGACATCATTTAAACTTTTATCATTACCACATTGAGATAGAAAAACACATTTCTCCAACATACTGACTTGCCTATTCAATACCTATTCGATATTCCCGAGTTTAAACCAATCAAATTACACAAAGTTAAACTTATGCATTAATAGTAACACAAATATTAAACTTATGTTTTAATAAATTAATTAAAAGAGCTTACCTTTTGGTGCAAGGCAAAAGAAAATGGCGACGAGAGAACTTTTTCTCTGGTCTTCGGGGTTGGCTTGAGGGGCGGAGCTTAACAGAGTAAAGTTAACAATGCAGAATTCAACTCTGATAATTTTCACCAACACTAGAGGGCATTTTTCACTATTTGTTGTTAAGTTAACTCCTTAAGAGTAAATGGAGAGTAACACTGCTTAATTAACACTGCTGATTTTACTAGAGATACTGAACAGTAATTCTCTCAAAAATGAAAACAATGTTTTTTTGGATTCCAAAATACTTTAAAATCTTATTCGTGTTCTGCAGAAGAAAAAGTTAAACAGGTTTGGAACAACACAAGGTTGAGTTAACATTTTAACAAACTATGCCTTTAAAATGACTGGTGGAAATTGTTTCCACTCTCTCATGAAATGCTGTTGTAGTGGCTTAATAGCTGTTGATTCTATCTGGTTTTGGGATAGACCTGAACCAGTATCAGTTTGATCAATATTAGAATCTTCTTTCAAAAGAAACACTTGGGAACAGAATCCGATGGCAAGCAATCCACGCTTATCTAATTCAGATTTCAAATCCGATCTCACTGTCATTTTGCAAGTGATGAAATTTGATCTATTTGTCCAATTAGTGTTGTCAATCCCAATTTGATTTTTGCTGGCTGTCTGAACAAAGCCTTTGAATTAAAATGTTCAATGAAGAGTTTAAACCCTCTTAACTTCAATAAAGTTTATTCTAGCTGAAATGGTAATAAAGAAATAGAACTTGATTGTTGAAAGCACATTAAAAGAAATTCATTTGTGAGACTCTGGTGGCTTTGGAGTTATGTTCTTCTCTCTCTGAGAGCATGGATTGTCCTCTGAGAGTCTGTAAGACACAAATTAAAGATCTCCCTCTCAAGATAATCTCCATTGACATGCAAAGCCCTTAAGGCTTCTCTTTGGCCAAGACCTTGATGTGTCAATTAGATGTGTAAACAGTTGTTACTATCACTGTGGTCTTTTTAAGTAGAAACAGCTTCACTTTACTCACTATGCAAAAGAGAAAGCAAGTTTTCTTTGTTGTTGTAGTGGATTTAAAACAGTTCGTCATTAGTCTCGTATTCCACAAGGTCTGGTTTGTTTTAAACCAGGCCAAATCACACCAAAACATTTGATCTTTATTTAAATTAGTCTGAGCTTACACATATCTGTAATCTAAATTTAATCACTTCAAGTTTTGGATCACGTGGACTTCTGGTGAGAATGGCATGCTAATTATATAAGTGGAAAAACCGACATGCTTAAATGTGGTAAAAATGTATAGAGCATGTATAAAGAAGGGTGCATAATGATTTTAGAAAACCTGATTATCTTTCTGTAGCAGGCTGTTGAAGAGGATAACTGGCTTAATGAGTCAGTCCAGAGATAAATATAAAGCAATATAATATAACCACGATGTGAAGGCTTTTCCCATGGGCAGTTTCACAATTGGAAATCTGTTCCACCCTCAAGCCCCCATCACATCTTCCCTGCCATGCTTTCTTTCAATTACACACCTACAGCATGAGGTGGTCACAAATCTCTCCGGTCTGTGTTTTTACAGGCCCATCTTCAGAACTGCATGTAGCCTGTTCTACAATAAAAACCTTTGTAGGCAGTAGATTAGACACTCCGGCTGACCAACACTTTGAATTCACTTTTTCTGGTCCCCTCCTGTTATCATTGCATATCCCTGTGGTACAGTTATTGAGTGTGTTTAGATGCACAATAAAATGCTTAAAACGAACAAAATTAGTTTCCCGCCTCAAAATGTGCACAGACATGGGCACAAGCTGTGCACTGGCACTGAATATGCTACCAGAATGGTAATAAACATGTTCACACAAAACCAGGGTAAAGGGCAAAATGTTTTCCTTAACCAGTTTTTTGACATTCACAATAAAGAAACACCATTTAAAGGCATAATTTACCCAAACGTGAAAAAAGTATTTAAAAAGTATTAAAAAAGTCTAAAATCATGTTACGAAAATAAAAACCAGCAAACTGTCCTTGTAATTGTACAATCGAAATCTTCATCAGCTTGTGTCCACACATTTGACTAAAACTGTGATATGTGCAGACACTTATCCAGTCTTAAAACACTCTGAAAATTGGTTTAGTGTCAGTACATGGCTGGCTGATCCAGCACATTTTGAGCTCTCAACTTAAAATTGAGCAATTATTTGTGCACTACTGTGGGTGAAAATAAATGTGCTTTGAAAAAGCATAACAGTTGCAGATGCAGAAAAAATTAGGTAAGGGAAGTAGAACAGTAACCCCCTGTATTGTAATGTATTAGGGCGTATTTGCCTCTTTATTTGGGGAAGCTGAGAATCTTTAAAAGCCATATTTAAAAACCCATTTAAATCTCACTAAAAGCACAGCCTAATGCTTTTTAAACAACCTGGTTTGTCATACACATATAGTTTAACAATTAATGCTTCAAATTATTCCATACATGTCAACATTTGTGGACACGTTTGGACACACACACACACACACACACACACACACACACACACACACACACACACACACACACACAAAAAAAAAAAAAAACAAACAAACAAACAAAAAACATATTTCTGAAATAGTTTTCTACTGACCGTGATGTGTATGTTCATATTTAGATGTATCAAGTTCTACAGAAAAAGCATAATGTTAGCAATTCCAAAATCCTAGATTTGACTCCTAGTGAACTGATAAAATATTTTGCATGCACTGTCAGTTGCTTTGGATAAGTGAGTCTGCCGAATGAATAAAAGTAGAGAAAAGTGCATTAGTGTGGAGGATGAGAACCGTAGGATTTTTGTTGCTTCAGTGGTAAGACGCAGGCGGCTTTAATGTCATTTATTCCAGTATGACCAGCTCACAGCCAACAAATCTTAGAACTAATGAACATGTTAGCAAAGAGGAATCAAAAGAACTGCAAGTGTTGCTCCAGATATATAACAAACTAGAAGAAAAACTGAAAAAACTGGCTACCGTTCACTCTAGGGAATGCTAAACTTGTAGTTTGTGATAGTCAGAGAACTGTGGACAGAGGGAAAACATCGATCTCTTCTTGTCTCACACAACTCCATTTTCTCATAATGATTTCTTACTAGCCCCTGGCACTTCAAACACAGCAATGAGATGACAAGCGATGCACAACCTCCTTTTGTGTTTATAGAGTTTTGTGTCTTAGACAAGCATAAAAAGTGTATTTCTGGGGTATTCCCACTTATATTTGTTCCTTTGCATGTCCTTTCACCTGTCGTTTGGTTTAATGGCAAACAGACAGCCGTCTGGGGACTTTATTACTTGCTGAATCAATGTACAAATGAATCAGCTAGTGAGAAAACGACATATGTTTAATCACCAAATTGAATGACACCTCAAAATTTGGACATCTGCCTCTTTTTGGTGTACAAAAAGAGTGTGTGAGTACAATCCTGGCGGCTGTGGTGTGGGGCAGGTTCTCAGGGCACCACAAGGTGCTTTGATTCACCACCGCAGGGGAGCCACAGCATGATCCTAAACGCAATGACACATGACTTTGTGCCTGACGCTTTGGACAGGTGCACGCTGGGTGATTTATGCCTGCGTCATCTCCCAGGTCCCCAGGAGCAAATATCGACTGTTTTTTTTTTTTTTCTTCTCAGCTGAAGGCAAATGGGAGGCAGCAATTTCTTTATTTTGGGAGCCAGTACAAATGGAACCTGCAAAGATGCAAACACTCCTGACAGGGAGTATTTTTTTTCCAACCAAATGCCTGCTCTCAGAAAAAGTTTAATAGGTTACTATATTGATTTGTTATTCCTCTACAGGGTTTTGTGTGCAGGTTGAACATTCTCACACGGCAGGTGCTCTCAGATTCTGTTTCGGGTCATTCTTTTGGGAATGCCTAGGTTTGCATAGCGAGATTGATGGCCTACTGGGATAATATCAGCACCGACCACCTGCCTAGCTACACAGCAGTGCTAATTTGATCATATTTTTAATGGATTGCATGTCACTGTGTGGCAATGCTCACACGGCTTGTGAGATTTCGATAATTCGGCTTTTTGTCTTTTATACATTTGCTCATTAGACGTTAGATAAAAGTGAAAAATGACATTGCACCATTTTTAAGAGAATGACAATGAAAATTATGTCATCATTTACTAACCCTCTTGTTGGTCCAAACCTGATGTCTTAATTTCCTCCGTGGGACAAAATGTATGATAAATGTCCTGGTTGCATTTTTTTTTTTGCATATAATACAAGTAAGAGTCTGTCAAGCAACAGCAAAAGTATTGTGAAAGTTGTCCATATGATGTCCATATTAAAATTATATCAAAATATGATGTGTTGGACAATAATTCAATATTTTTTACTTTGTTACTGTACTTCATTTTGTCACATATCTGTACTTTAACAGAGTATTTTCATTTTGAAAACTTTTACTTCACCACAATTCAGAGCATGATACCTAATTTTAATCTAGTACATTTCATAAACACATATTGTTGCTTATAATTTCAAAATTCAAGATGCACTATCAGACATGACAGCAATTTCTGATTTGTGAATGATTCATTCTTTTGAGCCTATTCATTTTAATAAACTTGAATCAGTCAACAAATCACAGTGAATAAATCATTAGGGTATTGGACTGATCTGTTTGCAGCAATTCATGATTCAACAATTTTCTGATTCATTAAAGGGGTCATGAACTGAGAAATCTAATTTTCCTTGATCTTTTAACATATAAGATGTCATTTTACTACTATAAAAACATCCTGTAAGTTTCATAATTCAAAACTTTCTCGTTAGTCTAAAAACAGCTTATATTGAAGCCACTATAATAGTGTAGCTAAACACCACCTATGCAGAAGAAGATCAACGCCTGCTTCTACACCACTGCCTGTTTAGCCCCGCCCACTTATTTGCGCATGTAGTATAAATAACAAGAGAGGCAAATACAGGTCTATGCTGAAACCAAATGATAAAGATGCTCGAAAGACAACAAGTTGTGCAAAAACACAGTCTTTGCATTGCCTTCCTTCTGATCCCAGCATTAGGAAAGAGTGGATGAAATGTATTTTTAATGAAGTTCCAGACTGTGTCAGTAAGAACTTGGTCCTTTGTTTACTTCATTTTACAGCGCGTTCGTTTACAAACATGGGACAATTCAACGCAGTATTTTCAGAAAGACTGAAACTAAAAGACAATGCTGTGCCGACTATATTGGATCCGACAATAATGTCACATCACACAAGTGTGAGTAAAGTATTTATCTTAGTGAAGTTTAGTATTTATTTTAGTTTATAGCTTATTAATTTATTGTAAATGACAATCATATTAAGGTTATACACAGGGCCTAAAACTAAAATTTTGCCACAACTGCCAAAGATGACTTGAAAAAAAATTACCAGCGACATCTAAATGCAATTATTATTATTTTTAATATAATGAATTATTATTAATATATTATTTTTACTTTAACAATCTTATATTTTAATACTTATTAATATTTTGTCAAATTATAAAAAGTAAACAAATCAATAAAGAAATATCCCTACAATACTAGTAAACTGTAAAGTATTTAATAATATGAATTATTATTTTACATAACAACATTACAAATTCAATACTAATATTTATTAGTTTTTTTTTTCCCTAAACCATATCGCATTCTCAAAAATCGTTACAATTAATTGTTTCGTACTGTGTCACCATTTCATATACTCACCAATTCTGAGAAGGTGATTTTTATATTGTATATTTATTGCTTTTTAATCTTTTTTTTTTTCTTTTCTTCTTCTTCGTCTCTCATTTTGGAGATTGACAAATCAGGTTTCCATTTGGGTCCATTATTTCCCAAAAGGAAAGCACATGAGGGTGAGTAAATGCTGACCGAATTTTCTAAACTATTCATTTAACTTGCGTAGCGACTATTGAATTCAGCAATTATAGAGTCAGTTTAATATGATAAAGATTTCAATTTAAAGCTGTCCTCCTCACACACGCTCTCCTCTGTGGAATGTTTCCTGTGTCCTCTTACAGACAAGTGCGCCTCTGTTCCATCACATAATTGCATTAGGTATTATCAGACACAGATACAAGAGCTTGCTGGAGCGTAGCAGGCAACTGCAGCTCAGGGGGGCAGTCTGAGGCATGGCCTGCATTGACATCACCCTCCCTCAAGGAAGTAATAGACTGTGGATTATGCATTATTGAATAATAAGGAAGAGAGAGGAGCCAAGGCTGATTCAATTTCTCCTATAAATATTTTATTTTTCATTCACCTCTCACCAGATTGGCCCTTTCTCTCCTCTTTTCAGCCACTTAATATCTTAGTCTGGTCACAGATGGTTGCAGGGGTGGCTTGTATAGATCGTGTGGAGTTGGCAAAGGTCCTGGATATGAGAGCATCTGCTGAGAGGATGAGCCTCTGACATGTGTATCCTGGGTGGAGAGCAGTAGTAGCGCATCGGTGTAGCACTACATGTAGAGCAAGTGTGGAGCTCAGTCAGATTTAAATGCAAAGCCTGTGTCAAGATGTTATATGTACAGACATGAGAGGCCAGGTTTTGTCACTTGCATTATGGATGAAGTTAGAAAATACCATGAATCAGCATGAGGCCTGTATGAAATGATTCATTATTGTATATACGAGGGGTTTACAACGTTTTTGTGCTCAAGATACCCTTGTGAAAGTCAGCCTTAATAAAATATAAAGGCAGCTAAATATTTTTGTTTTAACTCATAAAGCAACATTTATACTGTATGGGAAAATATTAGGAGTGATACTGTTGATAAAATAAGCACACGCACACCATGACAAAAGCTTTCCGCCGAAACGTTGGTTAAATAAGTTCATTTTTGCAAGTGAATATTGCAAGAGTTATTTTTGCAAGAGCGATATTATATTATATTGCAATATATTGTATTATTATAATAAATGGAAAATTTTAGAAACTATTTATAATAGGATATATATTAACAATAAAATAAAATAAATCTTATTGTTAAAAACTAGGGATGTTAACATCAGAATCTCATGAATGAAATGAAAACATTTGATGTACAAGATATATGTATATACTTTACTACATTAAACATTTGGATTTTATATAATCATTGTGTCAACATATTACATTATCATCTTCGGAATATTTTAGAAACCATTTATGATAGCATATATTTATGTTTTAATTATATTATTTTAAACCTTAAACTGATTTTACACCTTACTGTTAAAAACTAGGACTGTCAGTTTTAGGATCTCATGATTTCCATATAATTTTTGAAAAGCAGAATGAAACGATAATATCAAATTTGAGTTTAAAAAAAAAGTGCTAATGTTTTATTTTGTAAAACATATTTACTATATTTTGAAAGTCCTAAAAATATTATTAGTATGTTGAAAATTACGAAGATGATTATTATTATTCTTCTTCAGAATATTATTAATAATTTCACTTACAGACCCCTGTGCATGTGGACCCTTGTGGTACCTGGACTCCATTTTGAAAACCCTTCAAAAAGAGTTGAGAGGGTCTAAAGAGTGTTGACGGGTATATGATTTTGGATTAATCTCTCTCATCAGTTGAAGAAGAAATCATCGTAAAAGAGACATGGAGACAATTATTTGTTATCTAGCGCCTCATCTTTAAAGTTGAATTAATCAGCCAAGAAACCTTTGAATCAGGCGGGCCCATTACTATGCACTTGGAGAGCAGTCTTATTATAGCTGGTGGCTGTTAAATCTCTCAAACACATTCTCAACTAAAGCTATCTACAACTTTGTTCTCCTTCCCTTTGAGCTATCTGAAGGTCAGGTTTGTTTGACAGATTCCGTTTGCCCGGGAGCTTGAGAGCCCCACTTCCCCCTGTGCACCGCTTCTCTGTTGGCTTTGCGTGATTGGGTCATCTGTTTGATCCTGCATTGATATTCAAAGTACCTTTTGAAAGTGAAGCAATACGAGGCCTTCTGCAGCCACCATTTCATCCCCTTAAAGGTGAGATGCTATCAGAGCTTTCATCAGCAGCAGTCCAGCGAGGTCGACTGCACGCGTTCACAGGCTCTCAAGGGAACACAGCTCTCATAAAGACAACCATTTTATAGCATACAGTTCCAGACTCAAGAGGCTTCATGGAAAATAAATAGCTGTAGCTGAGGTTTGAACATGAGACTCGTTGGTGTTGGGGAAGGTAACAGCTTAATGTTTCCCCTTTGAATTGTCACCTTCTTGCTTGCATGTTAAGTCTATTAATACAAAACCATAGCATTGATTTCTGTCCCTTTAATACAAAGCACTTATACATTGTATCGACTTTTCAATTGATCCTTTTGGGTTTTTTATGAGCATCAACTCATGAAATTCTGTGCTAGAGTTCAACATGGTTTAGCAATGTAAAAATATACTTACAATAAGAGTAAACATACTGTGTGCATATATAAATACACATTTTCTCAATTTTACACTAGGGCACCAAGAATAAAAATAAGGCATATATGAAGTCAACAGGATGTAGAAGTACTGTGTAGAGTGCTGAAACAGAAACCAGTGCTATGAGTTTCCATTAATGAACTTAACATGCAAGCAAGATTGACAGCCTGACTGCAAAAAGGATTGCTATTGATAGGCTTATGCTCAATGATATGGAAATAAAACAAGCAATATATTGACAAAGACGGTACAGAGCAAGAGAGAACAAAAATAGCACACCACTTCAAAAAAATAAAAATAGAATAAAAATAAATAAATAAATAAAAGAACTCCTTTAATATTTGATGTGTAACATCATTAATGAAACATTACTCTACTAAATTGCCCAGCCAAAGCCCCCCACCTACAGATGTCTGGGTTGACAGCAACAGTCAGGCCACGAAAATCAAAACAAACGAGGAGGACAACGAGGGAGAGACAGTGAGCAGGGCTACCACACAAACGATAAACGCTAATTAGTTCCTCTAATGGAAGAGCACAATTTAAGCAATTACAAACCAGGAGACATGCTCATGAATAATCCTGCCAGGGCGGGAGGAAGAGAGTCCTTCAGAAGGTAAAGCTCTGAAGTCTTTTCTGCTGCTATTCAAAGGAGGTTTTGCTTTGAGACAGACAGAAATAATGCTAGTTTAGAGTGAAGATGACTTATCAACAACTTATCAGCATAAATCAGCATTTTATATACTAATTGGTTCATTTTTGCTCTAATGATTTATTTACTTATTTGACAAGAAGTCGTGTCATTTCTGGGACAATGTAGGCCTACACTCATTATCACAAAATAAGTCCCTTAAGGATGATGCAAGACCGCAAGACATCCTATCAAGGTTTATTTTGCCCTGCTGACCGGCTAAATGCATTATCCCTACATATAATTAGCCTCTGTTTTATGCAAATACAGTTTTTCCTATGCAAATATGTAAATTGCATATGTAAATTAAACACATGCACAAGCACAGTGACTATATAAGCACATATTTCGATAAAAACCCTTTAATGGAGAGTAATGAAGAAAATCACATTCACAATTTGCAAAGATTAGATTATACAGTGCTATCAGGGAATGGAAATGAAACCTGCTTTTATAACAGCGTAAACACTATATGATATTGTATAAAACACAGAAGTGGATAATTACCGCCTCTGTAGCCTTCAACCACACAAAAATGCAGCGGTTGTTGCATATTTTTTTTTTATTTGTAAATTATAGTGGGGCATGTGTTTCTGAACATTTTCGTGAGGTGATTATGAGCATGTATATGTTAAACAAACAGGCCACGGTTCAGTTATAGCGTTGGCTCCTCATTATGGGTGTAATGAAACAAAGCCTGCTAGTTGTGCTTCAGTGGCACACCAAGTACAAGAGATGTGTCCGAGCCATGTTTCTGTCTGTTGTCTCTAATTAGCGCATTCATTATACAGGGACCAGAGACAGGCTTCTGGTTTCTATGAAGAGGAGCAATGCATCACAGTCAAAGCACAAATAATACATGTTGGTTCAGCATTTCAACCTGTCTGCTTATGCAAAAGATGCAGTTTTCTTAAAATACTTGGGGTTTGAGAGCATTAATTAAAACGGTGTTGCTTATATATTTTCCAATTTTTTATTCAAGTTACTTTAATATTATGTTTGATTCATCAATAAAATATTTACTACTACTATTACTGTCTTCAATTAATAAAGAAGTTAACAAATTTTACAGAGTGAATTTGGTTATTTCATTAGTAACCTATAAATATTGAAGATTCTTAGGCCAAATATACAATGTAAAGTTTCAGATGTCAAAGCCACATTTAAATGCCAAAGTGGAACCCCTAAATTATCATTTTGTGTGCAGGAACAGAAATTTCAATGATTGACAACATGGTAACCACAGCAACATTTTGACCAAAGTAATATTAAAGCAACCACAGACTTGCTGTGTTATTTTTATTGCAATTTTAACTAAACCAGTATCAACAGGTATGTTGTGTTGTTTATTTTTGGAAGGCTGCTTTGGGGTTGCAATGTCCATTTATCATAAGCATCTTTGGGCTTATTGTTTGGGTTTAGCTCATAAAGCAATCCTGTTTATGGAGTTAATAAAGCAGGCAGATGCAGGTCATGATATTTTGGTATGTGGCTTATTTCCAAGATAAAGCAGTTGAATTCAAGTTTATTATGTGCTTGTTTTTATTAACCTTTTTTTCCACCAAGATCTGGCAACACAAATGAGTCAAGACATACCGTGAATTCTTACACCGCGGATACAAACGTCACATAAACGTCCAAATACATCATTGTTCAGTGTGGGAATTTTTGTAAATCACTACCTGAATGTTTAGGGAGCTAATTTGGTTGTTGAATGTGGTAGTCATTGTGTATGTGATCTTAAATATTTCCTATTCATATTATGTCATAATACATCTTTTTTTTTTTTTCTAAAAAAAACATTTTACAAAATTCTAAAATGTTGTTAATTTTGAGGTTTAAATTTCATTGTGCTTTGAGGCTTTTCGTTGCCCAGAACAGGAAGCTTTATTAATTTTGCAAATGAAAAACATTTCTCTTCCACCATAACATCTGCTAGCCGGGCCAGTAGTGCTCTCTTCTATCTTCCCTCCCACAAATCCTCTGGTCCATATCACAGGATTTTCTGGTAACATTGAGGAAGTTGTTATTTTGGAAACAGTGCAGACTGCATGACTGCGTAGGGCTTTCCATTCACACCCCATTACTTACATACCTACAGCTTTGCCTGACCACTCTGATCTGCCGCCTGTGTACTCACATTTGAGGGAACAAACTCACTCATCCAAATTATGGATTCTCTGTGTTCCTAGCCGTGGAACAAACTCCCAGCCTTCACTGTTTGTTAAGCTTAAAACCTCGCAGTATGTCACCACATCCTGAAAACAACCGACTCAACATGAAAAGGGCAGAAGTTAAGCGTACTCTGGGGCTTTTTCAGATTGTCAACTTGAGTGAGCTCATTCCTAGAGAGTGTAGATGTGAAGTAAACATGAATGTGAACCCATCGTTGTAATTAAGGCCACAGAAGAGACACTGCGTGAATGAGAAAACCTGTTCACAGCACCATGACAGCAATGGCAGCAATGAGCCTCTGCAAATTTATTCAGATACTCTATGTGATAACTGATATTTTTTGTAGTTTCAGCAAACTTAATAAGCATTTGTTAATATGGATGGTGGAGTTGTCTTGCATGGCACATTATTATTTAAAAAAAAAAATAATTGCAGATTTGTATTAGCGCTAATTCTTCTATTTATATCAGTGTTGTATGATTTATACTGAAAATACACACAAATGGGGAGACTGGGGATAATTGCAACACTTTTGGGGTAACACTTTAGAATACTGTTCTGTCGTTAATGAATAACTACACAGGAACAAATGACTAATGCACTATTAACATTGTAGTAACTACTATTAACTAACAAGAAACTCTGATTAACGATTTATTAAGTAATAGCGCTCAGTTGAAACTGGTAGTTCACTATTAGCTAACCAATAACTACTATTTTTTTTCATATATCCTGAGAACTCCTAAGAACTACTTAATACAGGTTCATAATTAATGTGAATTATGCATAATGAATAATTAATTTTAAAGTGAAGGTCATGGTAACCCACTAGTAATGACTCAAGTATTACCAAATCCTTCTAAATGAACTACTACTTACTTGGATCAGTATTCTAAAGTGAAAATCATCATAACTCCCTAATATTGACTGACGTCATTGTAAGCTTTTGAATATATTTAAGGTTTTGCATAGTAATGACTCAAGTGTTACTACATCCTTCTGAAGAAACTACTAATTATTTGGATCAGTATTCTAAAGTGAAGATCACAGTAACCCACTAGTAATGATTTAAGTGTTACCAAATCTAGCAAAATGAATTACTAACCAGGACCTTACATAAACCTCAAAAGTTTACACTGACTTCAGTAATTACTAGGGAGTATCACGATCTTCACTTTAGAATACTGATCCAAATAATGGGTAACACTTTATTTTGATGGTCCCTTTTGAACATTCTGTTGACACTAAGTAATGTTGCAACTACATGTCTACATATCTACTAACTCCTTATTGTGTTGGTCTCCCAACAGATATTCTACTGACTATAAGTAACTTTGCAAGAACGTGTCAACTTATTCTAACCCTAACCCTATCAGTCAACTAATACACTACTAACACTGTAATGAGAGTCAATAGAAATGTAGGTGCAACGTTACTTATAGTCAACAGAATGTGTTAAAGGGACCATCAAAATAAAGCGAAACCCAAATAATTACTAATTCCTTTAGAAGGATGTAGAAACACCTGAATAATTACTATTCAATACTTTACAAAAACCTCAAAAGCTTACAATGATTTCAGTCATTACTAGGGAGTTACCATGATCTTCACTTTAGAATACTGATCCAAATAATTAGTAATTCCTTCTGAAGAATTTGGTAATACTTGAGTCATTGCTAGTGGGTTACCATGACCTTTACTTTAGAATGAATTATACATTATGTATTATTCATATTAATTATCAACCTGTATACAGTTGTTCTTAGTAGTTCTTGGGGAGGTATGGAAAAAATAATAGTTACTATTAGCTAATAGTGAACTACCACATTCAACTATTACTTGAATGTGCACTATTACTTACTATTTCATTAATCAGAGTTGCTTGTTAGTTACTAGTAGTTACTAGAGTGCTAATATTGCATTACTCGTGTGTTCTTGTGTAGTTATTCATTAATGATTGAACAGTATTCTAAAGTGTTACCCTTTTGGCTTTAACAACACTAACTGTTTTTGTTGGGTTACAGTATTTATCTGAAACTGTAATATTATTTTAGATTAAAATCTACAACTTTCTAAATGGTAAAACTGATGGTGTTACATCCATTCTCAGTCTCGCCTATCAAATCTATGCGGTATTTTCATCTGCTTCTACATACTAAGATATGCTCTATGCCACATACTTATCTGCAAATTTAAATCGCTGTAGAGTCTATTCATTATTAGTAACATTAATCATTATGCTCTGGAATATTTCCTGTCAGAATCATATGGTGTAATCTTGATGCTTTTAAGCTGAGAAGCGGTTTTTGGAATGCAACTGAATCAGGCCCAGTTTGTGAACACAATAAAAGTGGTCAGAAATCATAATCTATCTCAATGTCTATGTAGCATGCCCGACTGCATGTGAATGAACTTTGAAATTCATTTTGTTCCAGCACAGTTCACATTTCTCCAGTACTGCTCTCTTCCCAGCCCTAAACTTTCTACTGTTCCCAACTTCAGTTCTACATTTCCATTTAAAAATGCAAGTGGCCAATGGAGCGAGAGATAACACATCAATCATAGGCTGGCTGGGAATAAGCCTCCCCTTTCACCTGCCAACCAATGGAATGACAGCTTGCCATCACCCAGTGTCTCCTGAGAGTCTGCCTCAGCAAACCTTTCACACAGCGCGAGCCGCCCACAGGGTGACAAATCTTGCATTCCCAGAGCCCTGTGGAGTCTGGCTGATGTACTTGCTGTACCAAAACACTCTTTGTCCCCAAAATGGGATAGATGTTGGAGGGCTGAGAATCTGTCCCAGTGAAAAATGGGCGGTCGT
Source organism: Acrossocheilus fasciatus (assembly GCA_036784905.1). Lineage (NCBI taxonomy): Eukaryota > Metazoa > Chordata > Actinopteri > Cypriniformes > Cyprinidae > Acrossocheilus > Acrossocheilus fasciatus. The sequence continues at coordinate 25,455,190 of CM071953.1, forward strand.
TTTGCAATCCCTGTACTACTTATGAATGATTGAATATATATACCACTAATGTTAATGTATACAATATTTGTAATGTAACTTGTTGGGCATCAGGCAAGTTACACCTTTTGAAAACCTTCATAGAATTAAAAATTTGATTTTGTGGCTTCCTCAATTAACTAAAATAATCTCATGTGACAATTTCAACATGTAAAAACCTTTTAAATTTGTATTAGTTTACTTCATCCATTTGTGTTGGGACTAAATTGTTAATATTAATGATTACTGATAATACACATGATTAATATCCATTGGTCTTAAAGGGATAGTCCACCCAAAAGTGAACATTCAGTTAGATAGACAGATACTATAATGGTAATAAAATAGCTGCTTTTATGTTCCACAGAATAAAGAAAACTGTACAGGTTTGGAACAACATGAATATGAGTAAATTACATGGTCTTCATGCATATTTCATCCTTAAATGTTCTGCTTTGCAGATGGATTTTGGAAATTAGCACCTAGAAATGCTGTTTTAGAGATTTTTTGAAGGGCAACAAATGGCAGGCTATCACAGAACAAAACATAATTGCTTGTTTTTGTAGTTCTCAGAAAACCCCTTTTGACCTTCATACTTGTGAACATGTCATAACTGACTACATGATGTTATTTACATCTCATTAAACTACTGCGTATAATCATGAGTTCTAACATTTGGGTTTTCACATTCACTTTGTGACTAGTTTTCTTCTTTCTTTCTTTCTTTCTTTCTTTCTTTCTTTCTTTCTTTCTCTTTCTTTTTCTTTCTTCTTTTCACAATGTGACTAATCCAACACAACAATGCCGCTCTGAGAAAATTCTGCAGAATTTGATAATGTGATCAGAAGAATCATGGCTTTCATATTGGCTTTCCTCCCGCCTCTTGCACTTTTTCAGTGTGACAAAATTAAAATGGCTGATTTACATTAATGGTCCTCAGCGCGTGGCCTGCTGTGCGCTCGGTGGGATCGGCCTGCATGAAAAATCCCTTTATTAAGCTGTCACAATTTTAGCTAGAAAAATAATGTCCGGATAAAGACATAAATAAATGCAAAAACCTTGGATTTATCAGATAATTAATGCGTTCCGTACCACACACTGTGCATGAAAGCTCGAGGGGACTGGTTCCCTCTGAGGAAGCATTATACACCTCGCTCCAGAGATTTGACTGTATTTCTGCATTGATGCAAATCATGATGGAGTCACATGTAATGTCCAATTTCACATCTATATGACCAATTATAGACCTCCTGAACCTTATGCATGTATCTTTGACCTGACCTATCTGACATTTATTTGCTGTACTGGTGATTTAAAGTATCTCATACATGTTTTACACCATTATTGTTAACATATGTTTCCTTCAGTCCCCTCTTCCAGTGAGCTGTAAATTGTTCTTTGGACTGAAATAAAGTCAGAGAAAGCTGTGCAGAAGTAATGAGCCAGGCAGAAAGGGATCTGCCCAGAGCAATAGTGGAGAGGTGAGGAAGCTGAGTTCCCTAACGGAGCATCATGCCCAGAGTCTGGAGAAGACTGCTGAGAATGGAGTAGAATGAGGATTAGTTTAAGGATGTGTGACTTTTCCTGTCTTTGATGTTTTGTTTAGTTCCCTGTGTCTAGTTAATGAACAGGGAGGTGGTGCTCTGGGTGTCGTTGCAATGCATTGTGGGAACTCATCAGCAGTGGTGGGAGAAGGGGGATGCAGAGTCTCCATTCAGTTTTCTAATGGGAATTTCTGGGGTCTGAAACTAATACATCATTCATATTATTGGAAACAGCTGATTCAATCCCTCTTATGTAATCGGCAAACTACAGTAGAGTGATTATATGACACTGAAGACTATTGGATTAATGGCTGCTGAAAATCCAGCTTTGCCATCCCGGGAATAAATTACATTGTAAAATATATTAAAGGTACGTTTATAAGGCAACAATGTACTAAAAACAGAAATGTTTTTCCTTTGCGTTTTTGAAAAGTTTCATGTATAGACGACAATATTGACCAATCCCCATTCACATGGAATTGTGAAAACAAATAAAAACACTGTATTATGCATGCCAGGGTTGTGTTTCCCATACAACGACGTAATTCGCAGATTAACCATCATACGACTGTTTCCCAAACATGGTCACACCTACGTTGTTAGTTCAACAATATAGGCCCATTGTTAGTGACATCACATGCATTTGGTGGAGTAATAAGTTCTACTATATAACTGATTAAAGATCTCTAAGATGCTGCAGTATATTGAACATGGCACCTGATGATTAATTTACAATTTTTTTGTTGCTTTTTTTGTTGCTTTTTTTGATGCGACCGTGTTCGGGAAACTACGATGTTTAATCAGCGAGTTACGTCGTTGTTTGGGATACTTACCCCTGGCATTATACTGTGTTTTTATTTGTTTTCCCTGTCATGCACATGTGCTGTCTTCAAAAATGGTGCTTATTGAGGACGCGCAAAAATGCATACATTAAAATGCATTTATATTTAGATAGGAAAGAAGATATAGATCTTATACTGCATGTTAGCTTGCTTGTTGTGTCCAAGAGCAGAATTTATTTAAGGTCATATGTCTTACTAACAAGAAACTATGCTTCTAACCATAGGTCGAGAGCTGTAGTTCCAACCATGTAAATTTGTGACGCTGATTGCGAATGTTCATTTGAACTATGGTTTTGGGAAACATCGACTCATTGAAATATGATGGTAACGATGGAACTTGCAACCATAGTTGGCTGACGATGCTTTTGGGAAACCACCTCAGGTCAGTAGTTGGTGATTTCATTTTGTAAGGAAACACTACCTAAAGAAAAGAAAAAAAAAAAAAAAAACGTAATACGTACGTGCACAAAAGTCACCATTTTCACAAACTAGTTTACATGGAGATGATAAAGGTATTATTTTCAAAAACATGCATTTTGAAACCCGTTTTCAAAGTTTGTGTTTTCAGGCCCCCAAAACGCTGTTGTCGTGTCATGTAAATGCCTCCTAGAATACAAAAAAGAGTTATCTGAAATTGTACTAATATTTCACAGGTTTACTGTTTTTATTGTACTTTTGATGTCAAATATTTCTAGCCTTTGTATTTCTTTATTTGTATTTAATTTTTAGTAATTTTAGTACAGTTTAGGACATGTAGAATATACAAAATATATATAATTTTATATATATATATAAACTTACTTTGGATGTGATTAATTGCGGTTAATGATTTGACAGCACTAATATATAAAACCTTTTGCCTTGTGTAAACTTGATTCACTTCTCAGGAAATACAGATGGTTTTCATTTGAGCCTGTTTGATTCTGAATTTCAAGGAACCTTCACAAGCATGACATTTTGATGAGTTTAACCTAATCCTCACAAGGATATGATACACATTTGTGTGGAGGGGTGAAATGAACACATCTAAGAGGGTTGCAGCATTTCCTGTGAACCACAGACTTTAGACGACTGTCACCGTTGACTGAACTGGAATCAGATTTTGCTAAGGAAACATGGCCTACCGAGGGAAAGGTATGAGGTATAAAACTAAGCATTAAAAGAGTAGTTCACAAAAAATAATACCAGCATATAACTGTGTGCTGTTCACTGCAGGTAGTTTTAAGGATAGAGTCAGAAGCCAGAATCCTCTCTAAACACAGTAAAATTACGTGTTTATTCTCAATACATAATGAGAATTGGCAGATTGCTGACAGCATGAATGGCAGGTTCAACAACATATCTCTGGTTAACCATTAATTGCCATTATCTGCAACAACGTTCCTTGAGTGCCTTGAATGACACGGCAATATGCAAGCGCCACAATCATGACATTTGGTTATATGAAAGTTGTCAACTACAATTGGCGTCACCCAATTACAGCACAATAAACAAGTACTAAAACCCTTGACTGCAGTGAATTTGAGCAAACACGCATCTAAAATGAGTCACTTCTGCTTTCAAAACACTTTGTGCACACAATAAAAACATTGCACTTTTAGTTTGATAGAGTTTTAGTATGTTAGACCGAATTTAAAGGGCTCAACTAACAAAACTAAACTTGACGTAAATATCTGATCTCGTAGTTTACAACTCAACTGCTAAGACTTAACTGAGCCAATAAGACAGCACTCAAGAGTCACATAAATGTTGAACTGCTGTGGCAGATTTGAAATATTATCGTCATAGATCAAAAGTAGAGAGCCGAGAGCTTTTAACACAGGAGGTGTAGAGTAAGGGCTTACATTAACTCTCCTGGGAGGCTTGTCATTATGGTTTGAATGCTTTTTACAAATGAACTCAGAACTCTCAGACAGTCTGGCATGATAAAGGAAACATATAGAACTGACAGTCTAGAATGAACAATGTCCTGGACTATTTTAACACCTACAGCTTAGCTGTCAGTGTACATATGCTTTCATTGTGGCTGTGGTTGGGCTTTATCAAAACTCAGTGATACAATACCAAGAAAACTTGTTAGAACAAATGGAATGTAAGTGACGACACAGTGAATAAAAGTAGAATTGCAACTTGCGTTGTACAACAATGGAGCTAATTTCAGAGTTATAATAATACTGTACATCAATAGGGCATAATTGATCAAATTCTTCAATGAATTGCACTGTTCTACCTTTACAATAAAAAATTATGTGCTTAATCACATTAGGGTACATCTGTAGTTATCAAACAAAACTATGGAGCAGCTGAAAAAAAGTATGTGACCCTTTGTCCCTTGAATAAAATCCTGCATTGCTTTCTTTCATCTCAGAGCAATTTGCTTTCTGTCACTCAGTGGACATGCTCAGATCTTAATGCTAAAGCCACGGAAAGACAGCAGCAAAAGTAGGACAATGTCTTATCTTTTTTTCCACTTTCTTATCACGGTTACTGATTACATTTCATTACCAACTGCATTTTTATGGGAAGTGCTTGGATTGTCATTATCACTAATGTTTAATTATTCCAGAAATGTGTGTTATAAAATAAGCGCGTCTCTTTACAAAGGCTGTTCTGAAGCATCCAGCTAAAATATCCCAGGCTCCAGTGTTTAGCATTATTTGTATATTATTACATTATTTATTCATATATTAAATATGTTCCGTTTTCATTTTTAGTCTCAGTAATTGTTATGTGCTTATCATTTTACAAAAAAAAAAAAATCTATACTGTAGTTTTTCTATATGTATAGTACTTATTAGAATTTTAATTATTTTGTAGTATTTTTTTTTTCAGTTGATTTCAATTACAGAAACTTTCTTTTCTTTTTCTTTTTTTCGTTTACAAAAAGAACTCTCCAGACCCTGTGCTATAATTAAGCAATTTTAATAATAAAAGTTAAGTTTGTATATGTCAGGCTTGTGTTGCGTTTTGTCTTGTGTTTTGTTCCCCATGTGCTCCCTCATGTGCCCATATGGATTTTCCTGTTCCTGTCTTAATTTGTGTCCAGCTGTGTTTGTTAATTGTCTCGTTTAGTTTGATTATTTAAACCCTGTGTTTCCATGAGTCTGGGGTCTGGTATTGTATGTTGATGTCGTGTTCCTGTGTGTCCACTGGAGTTTTGAGTTATTAAAGACTGTTTATGTTAAGTTGATCTATGTCTTTGTGTTCCTTCATTTGCCACAGAGCTCAACTATGACAGTGTAAGAGTACTTTTGTATTTATTTTTTAAATTAATGCAACTTAAAATACCTGTTGACTTTATATTAGGTTGAAAAACATTTTAACATGAATTTGTTAAAAATAAAAGTTCAAACTTTTTAGCAACAAGAGGTTAAAATCACTCTGTGTAGGAAGAGGACTGAATTATCTGAAGGCATTATGCCGCTTCTATTGCAAATTTGCCTTGCGTGATAAAAACGAACCCTGATTGATGTATCATTCATAGTTTTCAGAAGCACATGAATAAGCATCTGCATAATGAATCAATTAATGATGTGTCTGATGTTTAATTGAATAGCAGCACACAACCAAAATCACAACTGTTTCTGACTCTGTTGTGGCTAGTCGTCCATCATTGTGCCTGACCTGGACTTTAACTATCACCTGTCTGTCTAACTCAGTTTGTCTGTAAAATCCCTTCTATTGGAAAGTCATTTTCTCCAATCTCTGATTCTACAGATGTGAATCAAAACACCTGAGCCCATATCAAATCATCCTGACGCACCTGGTCTCAAGGCAGCACAGAGCCCCAGTCCAAACAGAGTAGAGATTCTCTGGTGAGTTCTGGAAGTTCATCGTTTTGTTGTGAATGTAGGATAAAAATTATAAATCTTTTATACTAATGAAAACAAAGCTGAAGATGATCTCAGAACTTAAAGTCTGCATGACATCAAAACTAACCCTGTTAATTTAACACGTTTTTGGTTTTGTGAACAATTCATTAGTCCACATTATTCCAGAGAAAAAAAAAAGCCTGTCTTTGTAATCTTCCTCTGAAAAGGTTTTTTTGTTATTAATTAGGCTGAAAGGGCTGTTAGATTATGTTAACAAATAGCCTTTTAGCAAATACTCCTTTAGTCTAACTCCATTCTTGTGTGTAAGATGTCTGATGATCCAATCGATCCCTGCTCTACATGTTTTGTCAGTAAATGTACCGTTTCACTATGTGGCAATAAGTGGTCAGGTAGGGAAAGTTACCAATAAGAATCATATAAATCGACTACGCCACCTGGAATACACCAGTACAGAACAGCCCCATATAAGGGCATACAAGTTTGTTGTCAAAGACAGGGTGAGCAAAAGAATATAAACAAGAATCACTTTAGTCAAACAATTAATAGAAACAGTCAGTCAATACGATATGCCACACAAGGTCTCAAAATCACATCACAATACCAGTAACATACAAAATGATTAAATGGAGATAACGATCTAGTAAAGAGGGAGGTGGCCAATAGAGACCCTCAAATTTCTACCCCACACTCAATACCCATGACATACACTCTCTTGTGAAAAAGGCAAAATGTTAAGCACAGCACTCCATGTGGACACACCAGTACAGGGTACCATGGCCAACCCCTCCCACTTTGAAGACCTAAATCCCCCCCCCCCCCCCCCCCCCAAAAAAAAACCCCAAGTCAAATTCAATAATAGTTTACACAAACACCAAAGCACAAACACTGGCACGGAGGAGGGGAATACAATGGCAAAGAGCAGCCAGATTACAGAAACTTAGCCTGCCAGCTAACTCACACGCAGACCAGCGCAATCCAGTGCCAGTGCTTCAAACAGAAATAAACAAAATAACAGAATGGACCCAGGTGACTTCCAGACAAAACACCACAGATGAAACGGAGCAGCAGTGCAGTCAGTTACTCGACGGTCGTTAGGCTTCAATTAAGATCACTGGAAACCCCTGGACAGAAAAAGTTACTCATAAAACTTGTTAAAAACAAACAATAAACTACATACATGCCAAAGAAATGGTGCAATGCACATGGTCGCTCACCATGCAGGATTACAGCTACTTGCAGGCCCATGACTGAGAACAAACAAGATAATAAGCCTCTCCATTGAACAGGCAAAAGGCATCTTTAAAACAGGGACTAACCTGAAAACTGGCCAACAGCCAGCACGCATAACAGACAGGAGGATAACCCAACTGCTAGCACTCATTCAACGCGCCACAAAGGGGCAGTACAAAGGATGATGCATCCCAAGCAGCCAAACACTTCCCTCTTTTATAGTCACCACACAGGCCCTAATAGGCTCATAAAACTTAAATGAAGTACGAACACTGATTGGTTCACCTGGTTGGATGATGCCAGCCAGTCATACCGGGCTATACCTCACTCTGCTACAACTACATTACAGAAGTAAAATTGGTTGTAAATGGCAATTCACATTGACATGTTTTTGGACAAAGTGATGGAGATAGATACAGAAATGAGGCCAAAAGCTGTCAAAGTATTTTTGAGAGCTGTCATGTTACATTTAAGACAACATTCTGAAGTACAGTGGACATCTACCCAACTTCTTCTCATCCAATGAAATTTAAGTCACCAGGCAGTTTCAACAAATTCAATGTCAAGTGCACCATCTATCTGATTAGCCTTTATTTTTATGACTAATCTGATAAATTTATTTTCCCAATTAAATGCAAAACCACCATGTCATGTAGGCATCCTTCCAATTCAATTACTCATCTGTGTGTTACTGTCATCTAATTAATGTTGCATGCATACCTTTTTCTCAGAAGTCAGTGAAAGAGTGGGTTTTGAAAGCATGTTGCATACATTAATTTACCAGATTAAAGCTCAAGTTTTCATCTAAACACAACGGACAGTTAAACAATGATTTTGTAGCAGGCATTACAATTAAAAAGCATTCTGCTTTAATTAACAAAAAGAGCTCAAGGGTAAGAGAGTCATGTAGTGTGAATATATATGATGACTACTTGGATTTTTAACATGTTGTGATTGCTGGAGTAAAGCTGGAGACCCGCAAAAATGCATGAGTGTGAAAAACACTGAAAACAGATTTGTGCTGGAGGCATAAAAAAAAAAAACATCTTGTCAAATGTGGGAATTCTTCATGGTGACTGGTTTGAAGGGTGAAATTGATTGATATGTACAGACATTCGAAGCGACTTTCTCTTCTAAGCCTTTTCCGCCTGTTGTCTGAAACTGACTTTGCATTCAGATGCAAAATGTAGATGTGATCTGTATGCATGCTGTCAATGCGAGAGAATAACCTCCAGGCCCAATAGTGGACTGGAGAGTTATTCATTTTTTCTGTTACCGTAAGGTATGTGTTATAAATGTCAGACTGAGCTCTAAAATCTGTGCTTTAAAAGGTATATATATAGCATTCATAAAAATATTTCAATAATACTAAATAATAAAGTATGAATACTGTTTTTAATGAAATAAATAATACAAAAAAATATATATAAAAAATAAATAATATAAATATGTCAATTTATTTAAGTTACAAGGGTCAAAGCAAAGTCAACAAACTGAACTACCACACTTTTAAATATATATATATATATAATTTATTATTATATATTCAATATATAATATATTTATTGATTTAATATATTAATATATTTCATTTAATTTATAATATTTTATTATATGAACTGATACATACATATACAGTACATACATATACATTTATATGCATTTTTATATATTTATAACATATTTAAATAATACTTATTTAAAATATTAAATGTTGATGAATCTAATTTATTTTTCTAGAATGAAAATGTTTCATTTTAAAGGTTGCCTGCTCTTTACAGCTGCATCAAAAATGTGAAGTACATACAGGATTATGGGAGATGCCTCACTGTCCCCTGCTGAGTCAGAGTACATGAAGACCCTTTAAATCTCCCTCGAGGCCATAGCATCCATCAGACACAGTGTGTGGGGTCCTGCAGGGCACATGATTGAGTTCTCCATGACTCGGGACAGACAGCAAGCCCAGAGATCCTTTTGTCCCTGAACAGCACAGGCACAGGCAGGCAGAGCACAGGTTAATGAAAAACACCAGCTTCATTCCCACAGAGCACCTGACAGATTGAGGAATGCAGGAGTGGGGGACGTTTAACAGCAGAGGGCTAATCTAACAGTAAAGAATATTTACTATATTTGTGCTTTATATGCTTTGTAACACAGACATTTAGCATTTGGAAACAGGTTGAGAAACTGTATCCAAATGTTGAAACATCCGACAGACACCTACTGACATGGCTGCTCTCATACCAGAAATTGAAATAAATCTTCCATCAAAGTGTGTGAAATGAACAGTCACAGAGAAGGAGAAGGAGAGAGAGAAACGTCTCCCTGAGAATCCGGCAGATGTAATTGTTATTCAAAACAGCAGTGTCAGAAAGAGGTGAGCTCAAACTGGGTGAGCGGATTGCTTTTTCTCCCTGAAGGAAGAGAAGAGCACTGGTCTTTCTGAATATCTCCGAATCAAAGTCACTTATTAACCACACAGAATTATCCTGCTCACTGCATCTTTTCAGGGGCCTTATCCACTGAATCTCATTTGCAGAGATAACAGTCTTTCATCTTGCACCGCTGATAATAGTTTCTTTCCTTCTGCTGGTAAGTGAAAATGTTTGAGAGAAGAGTATACATGATGAAAGAAAAAGGCTTTGAGAGTTTTTTCAGAATCCCAGGATTGGATCTTTTTGCTTGTGTGAGGCATTTACATGGTAAAAGTGCTAGAGATCACAATGCACAGGTTACACATTTAGAAGGGTATTGTTTTGCATCTGTAGTTTGTAGGTGTTCATGGCAATTAGTGTACGAGTTTGCATGTCTTCTGGTGACTTTTTTGTCTAATCTTTATGATTTAAGTTTTTATGTGAATCATCTGGATTAATTTCCGATTAATCCTTAATGTTAACACTTTAGTATAGGGACCGATTCTCACTATTAACTACAGTAGTTGCTCATTAGCATGCCTATTAATAACATATTGGCTATTTATTAGTACATATAAAGCACATATTCTTCATGACCATATTCTACATCCCTAATCCTACCCAATACCTAAACTTACAACTACCGTACTAACTATTAATAACCAGCAAATTAGGAGTTTATTGAGGAAATAATTATTAGTTTGTTAATAGCAAGAACTGGACGTTAAAATAAAAGGTGTGACCTCCTTAATTTTCTTCATTTATAACTGACCTTTTATTCAATCTGTAAAATAAATAGTTAAACTTAATTCTGAATTCTTCTGAAACCATTATTTGAAAATCTGTTATGTACATTTGAAAAACAGCCACGGGTAAAATTAAAAAAATCAAAGCTTAGAGGTGCATTTCATGAAGCTTTATTTGGCAAGCATACTGTATACAAACAAAAAAACAACGCAGTGTTACAGTTTCTGACAATTGAAGAACAACAAGGAAACAAGGAGGGTCAAAAGCCAGGAAGAAGACGAGGAGTAAGGCTGAATTTTGGAAGGATAGGGAGGTGAAGGTAAAAGAGGCCAAGAACTGTTGAAACTGATATATGCCATACAGAAAAAGTGCAGGCCTGTGCATTTTCAATCATTGTCATGAAAACCATAGCCATAGTTCACAACAGGAGCTACTGACAGAGTGTATTGCTGACAACATGGCTAAACATTTTGACTTGTGACATTCTGACTTGTGAAACATCTTGTTTGTGAATCAAGGACTTGTCCTTTGCTGTTGGATTGTTATGAAAAATGCTAGCTGGTTTGCAAATGTTAAAGATGATTCAAGAAATGTGCCAAAGCAAATGTGAAAACTGTAATAGATTCTGTCAGTGGGCCAGTGGGTGTTTCTTACAATACAATTTTTATCTTTTGTTCAAGGTGATGTGAAGGATTTAGAAACCAGTAACCACAAAGGATCCTCATATGAGACTAATCAATTGGCTATCAGCAAAGCTTCTGCTACCCAATTTGAGTGTTTTTTTGGCAGTTACTCTGTGTTTATCAGTCACAGGAGTTCTCTATTGGTCGATACAAAGTGGGAGTGACCAGCATCCTCTGGTCCCAACAGAAGAAGCACTGAAATGATCAGTGAAAGATTAATTGGACAGGACAGAGCCATCTCTGCCAGGCTTGATTCTCCTTAATTATTCACACTGGCCGCTGGGATGTGCTGTAAATGCATCATTGTCTGATGTATTGAGCCCTGGAATTGACCAGGATGTTCAAAGGGAATTTTAAAAACACCTACAGTAGCTTAACTGAGATTTGCAACACAAACAAAACAGCAGGCAAGGAGAAATAACCAGCTATGAATCTCTCATTATAACGCTAAAATATAAGTCTCACTTTACAAACCTTGCCTTGAATTATTAATGCTGTGTTCTATGTTTTGCCAAGTAAAAAGCTGTTTACTTTAAACTGGTGGAACAAAGCAAGTCTGCTGAGACCTGAGTAGGGTTAATCTGAAGACCGTTTTCCTTGCTAGCCACTGTTTCATGATCACACAACAACCTTGTAAGGTGGAAGGACATCAAACTGCTTGATGTTCAAAGTTTTTAAATCTTGTTTATGGCTCTAGTGTGACCCTTTGGGCGCTGAAACCGATGGCATGGCTCTATGTCGAGCGCACCCCTCTGAGAGATTCTTACATGTGCAATATCTCAATTTCACTCTCTCTAGGTCAGTGATGCTCAGCCAGGCGAAGCGCGGCGATCAATGGAGGCAGAGAAGCTCAAATTGCCAGCAGTGTAAACCGACCCCAAGATTTATTTGCTTAATTAGTTGGATCCTCAAATGTACAAGCGCAATAAAAATGCCAAGGCTCCTTATTCTCCCTCTCCTTCTTTTTCCCCTGTTGTTTTCTTTCACACTCAAGCACACACTTTCTGCACAACTAGATTATGAGATACAGCACAGAAAAAATAGCCATGATATCAAAAATGTTAGTATATATGAATATATCTGTAGATAAAATGAAATAATTCATTTAAAAGTAAATAAAATAATGTAAAGTAAAAATAAATGCATTCAATTACATTGGTAAAATGGGAAATTATATATTTGCCGGCAAAACAACATTCACTGAATTTAATTTAATAAATTCCATCATTATTTTTTTTGCCATAGTTTTACTGTTATTGTACTGTATTATCCTATGTGATGCTATTTGATGGATAGAGAGATGGACAGAATGATTGTTAGACAGATATAAAACAACCGATGGATGGATGGATGGATGGATGGATGTAGAATTATCGATTGATATAGAACAACAGAGATAGAAAGACAGACAGACAGACAGAACATACAGATAGATAGATAGATAGATAGATAGATAGATAGATAGATAGATAGATAGATAGATAGATAGATAGATAGATAGATAGATAGATAGATAGATACAATGATAGAATGATAGACAGAACAACAGATAATACAGAACGATAGATAGGAAAAACCAGAATGGATGGATATAGAATTATCGACTGATATAGAACAACATAGATAGATAGATAGATAGATAGATAGATAGATAGATAGATAGATAGATAGATAGATAGATAGATAGATAGATAGATAGATAGATAGATAGATAGATAGATAGATAGATAGATAGATAGATAGATAGATGATAGATAGATAGATAGATAGATAGATATGTAATGGGACATTGGGCCAGGGTTGCTACATGAAAAGGTCACTGTCCCAGAAACAGGAGCTGTGTTAGGAACTGTTGTGTCTCTGCACCTTGATTCGCTCTGAAGTGTTCTTCCATACGATTCGTCACAGCTGATGCTGATTAGACCCAAGTAGCTGTTGCATAACCTGCTTGGAAGGAAACGCACTGCTCTGCTCATGTCCTGTTGTTAAGGCTCAGTGTGGCAAAACAAATGAACGCCCACAGAAGCAGCATTAGAAGCTGTCTAGAGTGAGACAAGACCACTGCTGTAGAACTGTAGCAGGATGTTACGCTGATGAAACTCAAATGGCTAAGCAGCACTGTGCCCCAGGGAGTGGTTAAAAAAGAACAAGCTGCATTGGTCAGGGTTAGTCTTAATCTCCGGGAAAAGTGTCAAAGTGCCTACTGAGAGGACTTGTTAAGGGGACTGTATAGTAAAATTGTAGAGAACATTTCTGACAGGGTCAGTTTATGGGCAGTGGTCAAATAACACTAAAGCTTCCCTATGGGGGAAGGGGCGATATTTCAAATCAAGTAAGAGGATTTGAAGATTTTTTAAGAAAAAAAAAAAAAAAAAAAAGATGGCAACACCAAGGCAGCATTTAAAAAATTATGTTTTTTTTCCTCTTTTCTCAAAGAGGTCATATTTACAACCTGATGTTCTTTTATATCATACTACCGTAAATTCTAAAGCACTATAAATTCTTTCATTATATTATTAGCAACATACTGTATTTATTAAAAGAACAATCAACAATTCTGAAATCATAAGCCAATAAAAATAATTCTAAACAAATCCACTGTAAAACAGTCACAGTATAACACACAGCAGGTGGTGTTTCTTTTGTGAACGAATCATCAATTTTGAATGAATTGGCTGAATGAATGATTCAATGACTCATTCATAAAGACAGACAAGATGATTTTGTACACAGCTACTGTCTTTATTGTCCTTCACTATTCAAATGTAGGTAGTAGGCACTTCATGACCCTTAAAAATATATTCTATATAGTATGAATATGAGTAGTATAAATGAAATGCAGATGTACTATACTACTATGCCTACAATGTAGTATACAAGGGATGCAGGGAGTCACTTAAATGAATCAGTGGTTCAAACGAATCTACTGAATGAATGATTCCAATTACTCACTCATAGAGGCAGTCATCGCTGTCAATGATGTAACCTGCAGAAAGAGTCACTAAAAATCCTCACTTCCTTTAGAGTGCAAAAGATGTTCACATGTTCAAAAGTCAAAAGGTACAATTTAAAATAACTTTTCTTTATGAATATATTTGAAAATGTAATTTATTCCTGTGATGCAAAGCTGAATTTTCAGCTGTCATTTCTGAAATTTTCAGTCATGTGATCCTTCAGAAATGTCATATTTTGTGGGAGCTGTGAAACTTTCTCAGGATTATATGATGAATGGAGAGTTCAAAAACAGCAACATTTATTTGAAATATATTTTTTGTAACAATGTAGAAGACTTTACTGTCACTCTTGATCAATTTAATGGATCCTTGCTGAATAAAAGCAACATATATAGAAAAACTTTCTGACCCCAAACTTTTAAAAGGTAGTATATAAATCATATCTGCTCCTGCCAACAGCATCAGTGACAGGACGGATTATGAAGACAGCAGACTGCTGATGGAAGCTGATGGGTTAACAGACTCTCTTCCAGCCTGAGGCTTCCATGTGAGCAGGTCAAATGAAGAAGCAATACAGTAAGTGTGTCCCTGAGAGACCGGCACCACTTTTCTCCTATTGCCACACTCCTAGCACAGTCACTGAGCCTGACAGCTGCTATTGATGTCAATTATGATAATTAATTAAATGCTTCCTGGGGAACAGACGGCAGTATTCAGCACTTCTCTCTCTCCCTCTCTCTGTCTCTCATCCTCACTCTCAAAAGTCACTTCAACAGTCCCTTCTCACAACACACAAGCCTTAAATTGTGCCAGTTCTTTGATTTTTTTCCCGCAGTCCACAGATGGCATGACGTCAACTATATACGTTCTATACCTACTCATTTCTGTTGCGCATAGATGATCTGAAGTTGTGAATTATTGAGAGTCAAGTTGTCACTTAAAGGTTGCCTCCTTTCATGACTGTGTCAAAATATTTCAGTTTGGTTATTAAATTATTGACAGTTGTTTGGGATGCACTTTAAAGAGTTAACGGCACATCAAGTGATTTAATCATTTCGTGTGCTGACTTTCAAGTGTTTCCCCAGGGACAAACCCAAATTTAAGCATGAAGTATAATTAAACAAACTAAATTCATCAAGATGTCTTTTTTTGACGTGCATGGTTCCATTATTAGTGAGAGCATAGCAAATGCATTCAGCGTGATAGATGCTGAATGCCATCTTGTTGCCACAGATTGTCCCATTAAATTACATTCATAACAACTCTTTGTATATTTTTTCCAGAGGGCTCAGAGACAATGTGTCCTATTATTCTATTATTGAGTTTGCAGCGCTGTAAATAGTACGTGATGTCAGAACAGTAAATCAAAACATGCTGGTGGCTGCATCAAGAACAAAAAAAAAACAAAACAAAACAAGAAGCACACTTCATAGCCTCTTCTAATTAATGAGTTCGGCTATATTAGTAATTTCTGCAAAGACAAAATGAATGCTTCGCCATACAGTGCTATTCCAGAGAATTATGTGCCTCAGACTTTCTAGCAGCAGTTTCTGAAAGATACTTTTCTGTTCCAGCTTAACAACGACGTATGTGCACAAAGCGAGGTGCATGAAACAGAAATGGTTTAGTGAGTCTGGTGTGGAAAAACTTGACTGACCTGCACGAAGCCCAGACCTGAACATTCAATGATCTGGGACGGCAACTGCGAGCTCAAAATCAGTGCTTGACCTCACTGATGCTCTTGTGTCTGAACGGAAGCAAATCCCTGCAGTCGTGTTCCAACATCTAGTACTGTAGAAAGATGAGAGCAAGCTGGGAAAGCTTAATGCCCATGGATCTGAAATTATGAGTATGGTGTTCTGCTGTTCACACACTTTCAGCCATGCAGTGCACTTCATCCATTTTAAATGAAAGACAAACACTATGGAATTACAGCCATCCACAAAAAAACAAACAAACAAACAAAAAAAAACCTCTGTCTGTAACTGTTACCTCTTTCTCAAAACTGAATGGTTTCATCTTTTGGTTAGCCTGAATTTGTAATTAACTGATTAATTAACTTTAGAAATGATTTCATTTATACTGTAATTATAATTTATTTAGAAATAATTGTAAAATATTAATAAATTATTTATTACTATATTTTTTGTATTTATCTATGCGTTCTTTCATTATTATAATTTATTTCGATTTTTTTTTTAATAACGTTAAATTTTAGTTATAAAATGAAATATTTATGCAATGAAATGCATTTATTTATGCATGCGTGCATTTATACTTAAAAGTACATTTATATAAGATGTATTCAGGCAAACTGGGACACTTTTTGCCATTGAGATGACTGGGAAAAATGTCCCAATTAACCTGAAATCACCATGCTATATATTTTTTGCACTTAAATTTAACAGAAACACAGTTGCACACATCCACTTACCTTCCTGAAAGTCCTGGCCTTATGTTGGGACTGATAGATGGTTCCCTCAAGGTCCACCTTGTCCTCATTGTGACGACATCTGTTTCACTTGTTGACTACTGTTATTGATTTAATATTTCTCTGCCCGCCAGCCGGGCTCCGCAATGCGCCTGCCATCATCAATTCCTTAATGAAATTACCTGTGTATTAGTAATGGCTGGTATGACCCCATCAGTCCCATCATTCTTGCTAAACGAATAAATGTAAAATCCCCAGCAAACCTTTAATCCTGCTGGTCTGGCTCAAAAGATAAAGAAAAATCCCTACCAGAACTGAAACTAATTAGACAACACACTATTCTAAATGGGCTTTGGTTGCCTTTAAGTAGACAATGTAAATGTTTTCAACCTTTTGCAGACCTTATGCTTAGACTTTTCCGTCCTTCAATGTCTCAAAACGCAGCTCTGTGCAGTTTCAAATGCAACATTGTCTTGCTGACATGTTACATTAATGGGCCTTTTGAACCTGACAGCAGTGTCACGTTGCTTTAAGAACTTCAGTTCTGCAAAAGCATCTGTTCTGACAGCTTTAATTGAATTTTCACCGTAGTTGTCAGTTATACAAGACAACATTGTTAAAATGTCCCACACAGACTCAATTTAGATGCATTCATCAACACCAAAACTAATCGATTATGTCTTAATGATGGTTGGACAATATTGAATGAGAAAATAAACATTCATTCATTATACAGCCAGACATGTATTATATAACACTTCTAAATAATGGCTGTTATAAAAAAAATAACAAAACAACATGCGTAACTTCCACATATTGGAATATTGAGTCCTGAACAACAGCCATATGTGGACAGATTGGTCTCGTTCTGCTAGATTAATTCACATCAATACTAATTAATCCTGATCGATGCAGCATTATTTTGCTGGCTTCATGACATGGTCTAAAGGTGATGACATTAATAGACTGCTGTGTTGGCAAAGCTCAATACACCGAGAGTCTTTTACGGTTTGCAGATTTACTTTCTGTTGGCTATTCGCCTTCATCAGAATACGTAAATGAGGACTTGTTAATACAATGTTAAGCATCTTCTCTGTATTGTTGTGCAGAAAAGTTTGAATATGTGCATCTGAAACAGCAACAGCAAAAAAATATTGCTTAGTTTGCTCCAGTATACATCACATACAATGTTGTTTTGAAGGGAGATAAAAGATGGCATTTGAAAGAAAAATCAATAAAACATATAATGAGAATCATTACTTGATGGTATACTGAGTACATACGTTAATTCTGACTCAGACACAAACAGTCATCTGTCTTTTCCTGTCAGAATTTTCTAGTCAAAGTGAAAGAGAGCTGGTCCTTCCTTTGAGGTCAAATAATAACCCTGACATGTCAAACATTTCTTCTCTCATACAATCAGAAACAGTGAGCTGAATAAAGATGACTTGCACTCAGATGAAAAGACATGCAAACAGTCTAGCATGTTCTGGAGTGTGCTTTATTCTTCTTTCTGTCACAATACGCTCGCAAGTGCACAAAAACAAGTATGTATGTATGTACTGAGAGAGAGAGAATGTGGTGTCTGTTTCTGAAGTGTCTCTTCACCCTTCTCTATACAAAAATGGGGGGAGGGTGGCTTTCTTGCATTTTGCAGTTTATTAATGTTTAGAAAGTGAATGCTCTTTGAATTCATATAAATGGACTTATGGACTGCAATTCACTGAACTGAATTTATTGTCAATACAGCCAAACCTTCAAAGCACACAGAGCCATTAAGTGACTAATGATGGAAAGCAGTTTTTAGCTGACAGTGTGTGTCATTCAGCTGTTGAACATTCTTTGAATTTGTGTTTTTGTTAGCTATTACATATAAATCAAAATGAAAACACTTGCAAAATGTAGGCTAATGACAATGCTGCGACTCAAAATACATTATAGGTTATGTAAGGTAATTGAGGTAATGAAAGAAAATGTACTTTCAAAAGCTTAAGAAGCCAGGAATCAATAAGCAGTTGTTCCTGAGTTCTTTTGTGAAACATTTCAAGGACAAAACTCAAACAATCACAGAATTGTCACTGAACGCTTTCAGTCGGAGATCAACAGAAGCAAAAATAAATCACTGGTGTGACAGCATGCTTTTGGAGACATGCCTTGCGGTTTAAATATATGATTTTCTCAATTTACTAAAAAGGTTTCTAATACAAGTGAATGAAGATAATTTATCAAAATGGCTTTCAGCGTTGAGACTCATTCAACTTCCAGTGATTGATGTAAATTGCAATGATGTATGTACTTAAAATAGTTAGTGATATTTTTTCAGTATAACCCATATTCTCTGCATTCTTATTGAATAAAGTTGTTGCCCAATGACTTTTCTCCATTCTTTCTATGCTACTAACAGCTAAAAAGCCAATTTAAATTATGAGTAGCTTGTAGCTTTGCAAAACTTCCCCAACACTGAAGTTTACCAACATGTGAAGGCGGCATCCATCTCCCTCAGTATGAATCTTAATTCCCCATATCACAAGAAACTGTTTCTCTTGGGACTAGATGATTGATCACCTCCATTAACTTCCATAAGATTTTGTTTTCTTTTTCTTTTTTGGCTTACGGCTCTTGCATATGCTCCGCAACTGAATCTTGTGTATGGTTCTCCTCTCAGCAGCTTGTCTTGTCCTGTACAATGGAGAGAAGCGTGTCTCCTCCATCTGCTTGGCTGCGTCGTGTTATCACTGCCAACACTAAAGCTGGAAGAAACCAGCACACGATAAGATCTGCTGCCTTTGTTGTAGTTTCAAGCAGACACAGGCGATATGGTCTACACATCTACCAAGATTCTCATGGTAACAATATTTTCACAATGCTTAGCCTTGAGATAAAGTCAGAAGACAGGATTCCAAGGTAAAACTGTCAAAATATAGTATAATACTGTTTGATGAATGCATAGTAATTTTTTTGGATAAAATAGCAACATGCTTTTTGTACTATACATTCTTTTGTTGAGACACTGCATATTTTATGTCACTGTTGCAAAGTAACTACAGAAAAATTTAACATGATAACCCAGAGGGCTGAGACAATAATCAATACTGTCTGTCTCAAACAAACTCTGTAATGAATTAGTGAAAAAATAAATGCATTTAAAAATAAAATAAAAAATCACTTACTTTTATGCAACAATGGGAGCCTGGGTCTGATTCTGATTCATTTAGTCAGTCACTTAATCAGAAATGATTCACTGATTCATTCGAACGTCTATACTGTGTAAATCCCTGTGCAGTATTTACATCTTTTTTTGAGACATATTCAGTTAGCTTCTGCTCTTCCTCACTTTGCTTTTGATTCTGTAGCTAATATGTATAACTAAAAATACTTATGAATGGCATAATTGAACTTAATAGAGTTTTTCAGTTGTAATGTAAGTGCACCAAATGTACCAGTTTAAGTTTAATGCTGACACCTTGATTGAGATAATCATTTTTTGTGCAAGAAAAATACTGTTTTGACTGTAAAAGCACATTATTTCATCTGATCTGGTTTATATTTAAAAAAGAAAACATTGCCTGAAGTAGCTTGATTGTAGTTAGTTTTTGCTCGTAGCTCATATCCTTTAAAAAAAACCAGAGGTTGATTGTACATTCAACTATATTAAAACTACATTAAATTACCATATAACCTGGAAAGCTAGTAGTTTTCCCAACTCTGTTACACATTAACTTAAGGGAGAATGTGTTGACAAATCAAGGAAGGCACAGTTTTAAGAAGCTAAAGGAAAACCACTATGCCATCTGACAGCAGGTTTAATAAATGTCTTTTCTACTCACATTTGGGATTTCCAAGAGAACTACCTTATAGGACCTGAAGCTGCAAACTCTCCAGTAATTAAATCTGGATTTGAATCGTGTGCAGGCTGGAATAAACTCATACCTGAGCAGCAGATGTGGAAGCGCACAGATTCACATTGACAGCTTTGCTCAAGGGGCCACACATAGGCAATCGAGTGGGAGAGTGTTGCACTTCATGATGCCGTGTTTGTTTAACACCTTTGGGAAATATCAAGCACGGTCTCGGTTCTACAGACTGTCTCAACCACTTCAAAGAGTAAATACAGTAAAGAGGGGGCGTGAGGAAGAAACAAACATGAAGTTTGGTTTCCTCTCATATCTCTTAAAAAGTCAATGAAATTGTACTTCTTGCTGACAAGAGAGCTTAACACTCCTACATAAACATTAAAAAGCAGCTGTTGCCTTTGAAGATCAACATTCATTCTAATATATGATTTTATATCAAAAACATGCCTCATATATTTTAAGAGATGTCTAATGTAGCATTGCACCTGGCTAGGAACAAGAAAAAGTAGGCTATGTACTTTATAGAATCAAGTCTTTCATGTCAAATGATATACTGTATAGATATAGATAAAATAGCATTTTACTAGTTTATTCTAACCCCTGGTTATCCGATGTTCTTCGTGAGCATCGGACCAAACTGAGAGCGGCAGAGTGAAAATGGCGCAAATCAAATGATCCGTCGGACCTGAGCAGTTATCAGTCTTTGCTCGCATCTTTCTCTGCTAAAGTCCACACTGCCAAATCCTCTCATTTTAACAACAAGATCAACAGCGCTCCAGACACACGTAATCTCTTCATAACATTTAATTCTCTCCTCTGTCCCCCTCCACCACCTCCCACCACTTCTATAACAGCTGATGACTTTGCCACTTTTTCACAGACAAAACTAGAACAATCATAGTCAGTTCTCACCTCCACACACAAACAACCTCCAACCAATCACACCCACTGCTAAAACTCCCATCTTCTCCTTCTGTCCCCCCACTGAGGCGGAAGTATCCAAACTTCTCCTCTCCAGCCATCCTACAACATGTCCTCTAGACCCAATCCCCTCACACCTTCTCCAAGCAATCTCCCTTACACTCTTACCGGCACTCACACTCATCATCAACACATCCCTCCTCACAGGCATTTTCCCCACTGTGTTCAAGCAGGCTCGAGTAACCCCACTGCTCAAAAAACCTACGTTAAACACTTCTCTGATAGAAAACTACAGACCTGTCTCTCTCCTTCCATTCATAGCGAAAACACTCGAACGAGTTGTCTTCAACCAGGTATCATTGTTTCTTTCACAGAACAACAAACACTAAACAGTCAGGTTTCAGAAGTGGCCATTCAACTGAGACTGCGCTACTCTCAGTCACTGAAGCCCTGAGAATTGCAAAAGCCAATTCCAAATCATCAGTCCTCATTCTGCTGGATCTATCTGCCGCGTTTGACACTGTCAATCATCAGATACTCCTGTCCACCCTCTCATCACTGGGCATCACTGGGATTCCACTTCGCTGGTTTGAATCCTATCTCACTGGTAGGTCTTTCAGGGTGGCCTGGGTAGGGGAGGTATCCAAAGCACATCAACTGGTCACTGGGGTTCCTCAGGGATCGGTTCTTGGACCCCTCCTCTTCTCCATATACACTACTGTACATCACTGGGTCCCATCATACAGGCACATGGCTTCTCCTACCATTTCTACGCTGATGACACACAGCTCTATCTCTCTTTTCAACCAGATGATCCAACGGTAGCTGCACGGATCTCAGGCTGCTTGGCGGACATCTCGGCATGGATGAAAGAATATCACCTACAGCTCAACCTGGCAAAGACTGAGCTTCTTATCTTCCCTGCCACTCCGACTCTACAGCATGATTTCACCACCCAGCTAGATACTTCTACAATTACCCCATCAACTTCGGTCAGAAGTCTTGGTGTAATCTTTGATGACCAACCGACCTTCAAAGAGCACACTGCAAAGACTGCTCGATCTTGCAGGTTTGCACTACACAACATCAGAAAGATCAGGCCCTTTCTGACAGAGCATGCAGCACAACTTCTTGTACAGGCCCTTGTCATTTCTAGAATGGACTACTGCAATGCTCTTCTGGCTGGATTTCCCTCAAACACAATCAGATCTCTACAAATGATTCAGAATGCAGCAGCATGACTGGTCTTCAACGAGCCCAAAAGAGCCCATGTTATACCTCTCTTTATCTCCTTGCACTTGCTACCGGTTGCAGCTCGAATCAAGTTCAAGACATTGATGCTTGCATATAGAACAACCACAGGCTCAGCACCCGCTTACTTCCACTCACTATTACAAATCTACATCCCCTCCAGAAGTCTGAGATCTGCTAGTGAGCGACGCCTTGTCGTATCATCACAGAGAGGCTCAAAATCACTCTCCAGAACATTCTCGTTCACCATTCCTGGCTGGTGGAATGAACTTCCCATCGCCCAATTGTAAGTCACTTTGGATAAAAGCGTCTTCAAAATGACTAAATGTAAATGTAAATAATCTATTATGATCTGTATTAATTAAAAATTAATCTGTCAGAGAGTATGATCATTTAAAATGAATTAAAGGTGACCAAAGGGGTAAAACTGTGACAGTTAAAGAACCCATATACAGTTTCCCTTATACTTTGATGTACATTACTACAAAGCCATATTTATCTACAAAATTTACACATCTTATATACTGCTAGTTAGGCTGAATTATCCTGAAATTGTCCATCAGATATTTAAGTCTGCCTGTAATGCTCCATGACCATCTAACTCCAGTGTTTACAAGAAAAAAATGTATTCAGTATGAACAGAAAGCTTTGAGTAATGCAACAATCTAGCTAACTAGCCAGTATTTTCATTTTTGGGTAGATTATCCCTTTAACATTTTTATTCATTTCTGAATCATTCCTCACTTGTTTCTTTTTGTCCCATTAGATTAGACTGCAAAACCCAATGGTTTAGGCATTAGGGTTAGGGATGTAGAATATGGTCATGCAGAATATGTGCTTCATAAATACTAATAAACAACCAATATGTTAATAATAGACAAGCTAGTAAGCAACTAATGAGAACTGGTTCCTATACTGAAGTGTTACCAAATCATCTGCAATTGATTCCCAACCCAAATTCAAACATTCAAAACATTTTTACATGATGGTTCAAACAGAAGAGGATTCAAATGATAGACACTGCTTAGATTTATTTTAAATCTGTATTTAAGCATTTTAAAGCACCTAAATCTAAATGCGCAGAATAAAAGAAGAAACTGAAAACAATTGAGAAGAGAAAAATATCCACTATAAAGAAACATGGTTTTCTTAGAATATGAAAACATGCAGAGAACCAGTGAAAATGTGAGCTCATCATGTGAGGAACAAAAAGGTCAGGATGTTCAAGCTGAGACATTTTTTTTCTTCTTTCAAATATCAGTTCATTAACCAAAATGACCTAGAAAACTAGATGACATAACTGCACATACACATAAGAAGATAAATTATAACAATGCATACTGTAAATGGCAAGAAATACATTATTAATGGTAAGGACTCCTAATCCCTTGCTTATCTAGTGTTCCTGAGATTTATGTCTGCCTGACACCCTTGAAAAACCTTAATACCCTACAGCACCTCTGTGTCATAACAAGAGAACCTACGTGCCAACTCTTAAACCCAGCGACGGTTTGGCCCCTCTTGATTTGCCAGTGTAATTGGTTACTGAAACATTAACCCCAAAGGGACAAAGTGCAGATCTGTGAGGCTATTAGCAAAGCCCTTTCATAAGACTTTTGGTCTGTTAAGGTTCATATCAAATGCATGATAATTAGGCAGCTCCTTTTTTGTGACGAGACCCCAAAGCCACATGTCTCCTTTCTAAAAAAAGACAACTTAAAGTCAAACTCCCTGGGAGAGTGATATAAGACCCTTGAAATGAAATCAATAGCTTTCCACTTGCATCACAAAACCCATACTTCAATGAACTGCAGGCCAAATTACCATTCAAACATATCCTTCATCATGAAAGGACAATACGCTGGCAGTGAAAGATAATGATGCCAACAAAATGGCATTTTACAATACAACCTGCCAATACTATCCAGCTGAATCACTCCAGACCAGATCTCTTATGCTTTGTCTTTGCTCACTGATAAACAACAAAATCAATAACTCACACTTAACATGTTGTGAAACCGACACATCAACTGCAGCATGTTTCCCTGGGTTTTTTGTTTGTTTTTGCAGAGAGCTCACTGTGTCAGAGAGATCAAGTAACTTTTGCGGTTCACCATCATTAGTCATTTTCTGGCATTTCATTTCAATGCAGAATATTTGGCTGTAAAAGGATTGCTTAATGGAAACAAATTATAGCGCTTCTCTTTTCGTCAATTCACATTACGGATTCACCTGGGAACGTAACACATGTTCAGATGGGTTTTATTCAGCCATAATGAAGGGAAAGGATGTACATGTGGATAGAAAGAGAAAATAAACCAAAAAAAAAATCGCTCTCTACCAACTGTGCAATTGCAATTGCTTTTATATATAATACAAGCAATGCATTATATTATTTAGTTTTAAAAGAAAACTTGTTCGCCTTCATTTTGAACAGAAAATGTAATTTCCAGAAAGAAGGATTTGAAATGAACATAATTATACTGTTAGTTTGGAGCACTTATTGTTCCCAAAAAACAACAACAAAAAAAACAGAAAAACAATATTTACTCATGTTTCACTGTGTATCTACTCAACACAACAATAACGTTTAATGCAAGCTTATCAAACAAGCAAAACATCTCTCCTATCAGAAGCATAAAACCATTTAACCACACAGCTGAGAGCATCACCAGTCCTCAGCAAAGAAAAATAAATGTTATTGGGCTTTGATGCATAAGTAGTCAAGGTTTTTGCACAGCCGAGAGCACTTTTAAAACACAAAGGTAGGAGATAAAATATTTATAGCACTACATCATTAAAATGCCTCCACTGTGAATGAAACAAGTTCATCTTGATGCCCCCGGTATTGCAGGGCAGCATGAATAATCCCTTTGTCTAATAGCTTAGAAAATTCACATAAAATCTTAATCCAGTAAGTGATTAAAAAATTACAGAGAATTACAGAGATTTAGAATCTGTTGGAATTTTATACACATCTTTCTTGAAATAAAGCAACAGTAAAGTTAGGTTTTTAAAGTAACGAGTAAAGTTTGTGTATGTTCAGATTATTTATCTGCTGTGAAGATGAAAGGTCTCATATTTTGAGTTCTAGAAAGCCATAGACAGTATATGTCTAGACTTTATGAGAACACATCCATAATTTACTCAGGTGTGTCTTTTGAATTGAAGGCTGTATACGCTTTAAACACTTGATTATATAAAATATCTCAAACAATATTTAATAACAGCTTTTCCTCCATAAAAGTGCTTATATCTTGATCCAAACACTTTTATCTTCAATTTATTCACTTGTAGATTTGACTGTCATGCAAAAAGTTCAGTAATACTAACCCTAGCACAGCTTTCATAAAGATTACATACAATAATATAATACCCTCCAATATGTCATGGGTAGACTTTGCTATATATTTTAATTTAAAACTTTGGACAACAGAATTGCTGCTGAGAGAAAGTAAAGTTAAGGTAAACAGGATACTTCAGCACAGGAGAACTGTTGGCATCAAGTTTCCTAACTTGTTTTGGATATGTTTTCACGCTCTCCTCCATCAGCACTATCCATTATCACCACCAAAAACAGTAATCAATCTCTATTCGACAGCAACAGAATCCAGTTTGGGTCAGAGGGTAAGACTCCTCCTTGAGGAACTGAACTGATTGTTACCCTGAATGGATTTGTGTGGGGTTTGCTTTCTGTATACTGCATAGCTGGAAATGTAAGGAGTAATTCACAGTTAAGTACTAAGGCAGAAACTGGTTTCCCAGCTGTGAATTTTGAAACAGTTTCAATGACTCAGCATGAAAGTTACACTTTTTTTATTGCATTCAAATACTTAACTGCCTAATTATATCTGTTGTATAAAGTGCTGTTTAGGCGAGTAATAGCTGTCTGTCTGTGTGTGTGTGTGTGTGTGTGTGTGTGTGTGTGTGTGTGTGTGTGTGTGTGTGTGTGTGTGTGTGTGTGTGTGTGTGTGTGTGTGTGTGTGTGTGTGTGTGTGTGTGTGTGTGTGTTTGTGTGTGTGTATGTATTAAAATTAAACTTCTTAAAATAGTAAATAAATAAATATGTTTGCTTGTATTTATATGGTAAGTTGTTAATGATTCTATCCACATTAACAACTAATAAAGTGATAACAAGCTCAATGTTAAGATCAGATGTTTTCAACAAGCAAATGCCTATTATACACAAAATGCACTCCAGATTACTATAAAATTACTTTATTGCTGGATATAGCACTGACCCTAACAAAGCTTTCATAATGATTACATATCATCATGATACAATACACTCTGATGCATTGTAGTCTAATTTGTCTAAAATATAGAATTTGTAATTTTGTAAAAATCTTATATAATATTCCTAACTCGATTAAAACATACATAAACCCCCCACACCCCTAAAAAAAAAAAAAAAAAAAAAAAAAAAAAAAAACTATTATACATTTCAAAAAATTTGCCTAAAGGTATCTTTTAAAGGTCCACTACTGAACAACTATGTAATTTCTTTGCTATTTTATGTTTCAACCACAGATGGCGATAGAAAGGCCAAGGTTCTGAAGTGCAGCTTTAAAATACCAAGGAATAATTTGAATGTTCTAACAGCAGGCCTTCTATTCACCTGTCAGCGTCACCCTGAGCGACGCAGATCACGTCACATGGATGGCACCTGTCCACGATTGATGCTCATGAAGGGATGAAACAAAATAAGACATGGTGTCTCAGGCAGCCAAACACTGATTCAAAGCTAATGTGTTTCTGGGAAGCTATTGATCTAAGCCTCCGGATGCTCCGAGAGCGCCCCGCTTGCCTGCTACTGTGACAAAAGATGCGCACCTGCGCAATTGAGCGCCCCATTGAGCACTTGAAACATTTAGCCCGGGCCCCCGTTACGCACCGGATTCACTCCTGCGTCTTCACCTCTTCCCCTTACTTTTCACGATTGTGTACCAAAAAATGCCCCTCTGGTGTAACTGATCAAAGGGTCTTTGATGCCACATTCATTCATTGCTTAAACCTAAGAATGTCTTTTTCTTCCAAAGAATTACAGGGATATTGCATATTGCTTTACCACACAATTTCAGGCAAAGTACTTCTGAATAGAAGAACAAATGTTTTTTGCACTTTTTTTGTGGCGGTGTGGCTTACCAAAGACCGGATGTTCATGGCTGCAGCACAATGAACTAACTGTGAGTTCCTTGTGTCACTTTCCTTTTGTCCCTAACTAAAGTTTTCTGCTTTTTACTTCACTTAACAATACCCTCGTTCCCACTGAAGCCCTTTGTAAAGGATGTTGAACATGAGTGGCATAGCTTGATTTCTTTTTTCATTTGTTGAACGATCACAAAGGAAATGCATTATGTGGAACTTGCTAATGCTCTCCCAATTGGCTGTGGCAAAATGGCGTTTTTTTGCTCTGCTGAGCGCTAATCCTACAGTAAGATAAGGCATATTACAGCAAGTGCTTCTGGCCCATTTGTGTTTGTACTCCCAAGACTTTGCCAAAGATTTATGAGAGTGGGCTTAGGAATATCGCCCTCTCTGAGAGCCGCCAGACAAAAGGCTTTTTAAAAAAAGTTCAAATTGCTAATTAATACGATATTTTTGCCAAGGAGTCATACATTCAGAGAACACTGTGAGTGAATGATTAGACTAAGAACAAACACAATAACCATACTAAGTCTTACACATTTGAATTATATAAGGATTATATAACTGCCCCTGTATTTTACAATCAAGTCAATGGATAAATGTGTGCACAGCTGTTTAACATGCAAATGCTAAACATAAAATGCTTCCTATCATTGTATAGTCCTTAAACAGGGCTCCGTTGCAACTCCAAGTGATATGAAAAACAGCAACTGCTTAATTTTTAAGTGGCCTTCGTTTCAGAAGAATATTTGCCCCTTTCTGAAATGTCTGTTCTTCAACAAAGAGATCATGAACCAAACCAAAGAAACCAGCAAAATATAAATCAAAACAACAGAAACTGAATCAAAGCAAAGCAAAAAAAAAAAAAAAGAAAACTATTTGAAAAGTATCTGAAAAGCTAAAAAACAAAGGTATAAGACTGTGTACTTATACTAAGAGAATTAATTAACAGTGAATCATATGATCAAATCAGTTATGAAAGGGGTTCTTAATTCAAAAACGTTTGCGAAACCCAGCAAGCCAAAATGGATTTAAAATATATGCTAACAACAAAGCTTAATGAAAAATATTTTTTATTTAAAAACATATATTATTTAAACATTCAAATGCCTACATATATTAAAAAATGTACCTTAAAGGGCAATGAAATACATATTCAGTCTTAAATACAATGCAATTTTTATTTATACTCCACCTAGGAAGCATTTGTTACCAATGGACACTGTTTAAGGAAATATATATATATATATATATATATATATATATTTGGCAATCTTTCATAAAATTTGTATATACAGTGTCAATTTATATGTGAAAATATAAGTATCTAAAATTTTATTAAAATGTATAAACATGTATTAACATATTTTTGCCCATATTTTATTTTGCAATATATAAAAAGGTTGTCTTAAGTTTTTTTTTTCTGTAGATTATAGGACTGTGTATTTTTATAATGCACCTCTTATGATGCTTGTTTCTATACTAGACAGAAGACTCCAATTATCAGTTACTGTGTGTGAGGGATTTATGCATATTTGTTGAAAAAGGGGGGAAAAGGCAGAAAAATAAAATAAAATAGCCTGTTTCACGTTCCTCCACCACCATTCTGCATCACCTCTCCCCTCCAGTAGGAAGGCACAGAAACATCCATTAGTGAGATTGTTTTCCTGCAACACCCGCAATACACAGAGTAACAAGTTGCTCCCAGACTGAAGACCCGAAGGGCCCTTGCCACACACATCAACTCAGGAATTGGATTTCTTCCTTTTTCATTTCACTATTGCTTGTTTTTTGAATTGTTGTTCCCTTGTCTTTTTTCTTTTGTTCTCAGCATTTTGCTTCAGTTTCAAGGAGACATTATGTCATTCATTTGTTAATGCTGTCACACAAGTTGCAGACGAGATGGCGCTGATGTAATACTTAAAAGGGACACCTGCAAGATGCCGTTATCTGGAGAGAAAGTGAGCGACCTTTCAGCATATATTAACCGAAGCAATTTTTAAATCACTTCTACCATCTATTTGCAAAGTCCTTGGAGCATGTCATTAAATTAAAATCGGCAACAGACCTGCAACAATGGGACTCAATAATTGTAATATGTGTTGAATGACACATTATGAATATGTATCAAATTTTGCAGCAAGCAATTATGCAAAACAGACGTCCTACAACACAAGCAGCATCTCACACAGGTGGTCATTCCATATTGCGGGTGACCCAGGATGCCAGATCCCCAACAAGGCACTTCTTTATAGGTTGCGTCTCACAAGGACCCTCTCATAATGGTGTAATTTACCCATTAATGACACATGTTGTCCCTCGCCACTGACTGCGCACTGTCATTAATGAGGCCATTTGCATTTGGTGGCAGTCTGCCAATCACGGCTCTCCGCCATGTTTGCTGAATGAGTCTTTTCAAACTGCCGACTGAAATGCACGGAGGACTCTCACATACCCGCATCCTGCATTTAGGAAAGTACAGCACGTAGACTGCAGATGTTCTCCACCGTGAAATGCATTATGATATTTGATGTTTTTAAATGAAAATCACACAATACAGCATCTGTACTGGTTGCTGAGAGAGAGTCCACTATGTAGTGATCGTTTCTTAAATGCCGAGCCATCTTGACAGGCTCTATTTTGCTGAATTATTCGGATCCACATTCATCCTTTTGTTACTGTTATGTAAACGAAAGTGATTTCAGCCATTTGAAGAGGGAGAGTGCGTCAGGCGCGCGGCACTTACAGATGGCAGGTATTTAAAGAGGCACTCTCCCCTTCGCAGCTCATTTACTTTGTGCTTTAATTTTCAGAAAGCTGGAAATGCACTAAGACATTCAAATGAAGGCACCTCTACGAGGAGAATAAAACAAACACGCTTTCACAGGCAATTAGCTCTGTCACAATTTTAGCGTAATCATATTACCAATGAAATCTACCGAGATGTCATTTTGTCACATTTACACAAAAGACGAAGGCTACTGCAATTTCCCCTCATCAAATTTCCACACTTCCTTTGAAAGCTGTTCATTAATCTGTGTCTCTCTTTTACATATTACCATTTGTTTAGCATACTATCAAGCACTGTTACATTTCTGGTGTTTTTAAAAGTATTTCCATTGAAATTGGTGCTGGTTGTTTTAGTTAAATCTGGATGGAGGCTTTTGTGAGTTAAAGTATTAAAGTAAGAATCTACTGTTTGTGTGAATTTCTGTGGATGATGGTATTTACACTGAATAATAAAAAATAACAATAATAAGCTACTTAGTGGGTCTGTTTAGGAAGATTGTTCCCAGCGAATACAAAATGTTCCTCTAATGTTAGCTCATGGTTCATGTTTGGATTTTTTTTAGTAACAAAATGATAATGTTCTAGAAATGTAGGCTCTTATTTCATAACCAAAAACTAACCTTCCCAGAATGTTACAGAGCACTTCACTTTACAATTTCTACTAACTAGAAGTAACTTTGCAACTACATGTGAACTTCCAGTTAGACATTAAACAGTTTCTTTGCATGTCAACTTAAACTACTAACCCTAACCTAACAGCCTACTAATACTCTAATGAGAGTCAATGGACATGATGTAGTTGCAAAGTTACTAGAATGTCTGATGTGGACTATCAAAAATAACCTAAAATTAATAACTTATTTATTGCTTATTTTTAGGGTTTTTTTATAGACGGTTTCAACGGCAACAACAAACAACGTTACTACGCATGCGCGCTTTTGTGGCCTAAACTTAACTTCTGGTAGACATCCAAACAGAATCAATAACAACAGCTAGTCCCTCTAGAGTAGATTATTATTTTTTTTATAACAAGCAAAATATGTTTGTTGCTTAAATCAGACGGACTTATTAAAAATGCAAATTCATTTTCTGCCAGCAGGAGGCACTTTAAAGCAGGAGAACTAGAGGTTTCCCCGGTAACAGCTGTTGGGCTGTACACAAAGCAGCGCTGAGCTTACAAACGCTACTTTATCAAGCATATAACTTGCTAGATGAAATGAAAATGACATCGAACATTTTCTAACGACAGTCTTCCTTCAGAAATACAGTGATACAATAACACCTGCGCCTCGTTTTGATTTTTAACCGTGCATTAAGTGCTCATGTTTATTCAACCTTTTGGAAAATCTGTCAGTTTTGATATCGTGGCGGGTCGCCACAAATAAATATATGTATGGGAAACACATCCCATAGCACAACAACCTGAGCCCAACTTCATTACTCATCACTTTAACTTTAACTGCGTTTGTAGCCGGTGCCACTAAAATTAATATTCTGTCATTAATTACTCACCCTCAGGTTGTCCCAAACCCGTAAGACCTTCGTTCATCTTCAGAACACAAATTAAGACACAGTATATTTGATGAAATCCCAGAGCTTTGTGACCCTCCATTGACGGCAAAACAACTACCATGTCAGAAAGCTCTCAGATTTAATCAAAAATATATTAATTTGTGTTCTAAAGAAGAATGAAGGTCTTCGGGTTTGGAAAGACATAAGGGACAGAATTAATGACAGAATTTTTATTTTTGGGTAGACTATCCCTTTAATGAGCAACTTAAAAGGCCATTCATTTTTTTCCTGGAACACCAGATTAGGAAAGTATTTTATGCATAGCACAAGGCTTAATGGATTTACTAAATGATAATGAGTATACATTTCTAGTCTTGTTGGTATTCAAGCCTTACTGATGGGGCTGTGGCATACGTGAGAAAAAAAAAAGTTTGGAAACGCTGGTCTAGAATAACAAAAGAAAAAGCTATCTACCATTTCTTTCATTTTCAACACTTTTTATGAGATAAGGGTGTGATGTGCAAACTCTAGGAGGCTTCTTTCACTCCTTTAATACAAGAACCACCTTAGTGGTTAGTCTGAAAAATCAGTTCTTGTGAGTTGTCTTACAAGTCTATATGAACAATGAGAAGCATGGAAGTATAAATCTGGTGTGGAATATATTACAGAAACAGTTCAGTATACTGTAAGTCTCAGTCTGATGCACGCACACTCTCATCTCTACGATCACACACAAGCTTTGGATGAGACTCCACATTATCATGCAGCTACTATACTGGCTAATAAATCACCGGTTGCTGATGTGAACTTTTAGAATTAGTCTCCGCAGTTAAGTCTCGCTTATATTATCCTTTTTATCTCCCGTGCTTTTCTCACTGTGGTAAAAAAGTAGGTTATGTTTTTACTGCTCACTGCAAAAGCATTAAATATTAAACCAATGATGGGGCCAAGGAAAATAAAGTCAAATCTGAAATCCGTCTCAGAATCAGTACCATAAAATTCTGTGAGCTTTGCTTCTTACTAAAGAATGACGATTAACAGAGACTGCTAATGAGAAAGTAATAGCAAATTTCTATCACTGTGTAGGTCTATTTATTGACAAGACCTCAAAGACAACAGGCTACCATAGCAACACGAGCGTGCAGACTGCACAAGATATTAGTATTCATATGCAGTAGGCTAGGGAAACATGTGCATTTTGGTCCAGATAAAAGTTTTTTTTTTTTTTTTTTATTGAAGGCCATGCTTTGAAATCTCTCTACTGTAAGGCAGTAAACTCAGCGTTTCTGAGTAGCACAGTGGCACACAATCCTGTTTTAAAGACGCAATGAACATACAAATTACTGTATTTCATGCAGTGTTATTTGCCTATTATTCATTTACTATTATATTATTATATTTTCAGTTTTCATTTTCATTTTAAATTAACTTTTAGTATTTTTTTTGTTTGTTTGTTTTGTTATATTTGTACACTTTGATTTTTTAGTTTTAGTCATTTTAATAATTAAAATTTATTTTTGTCAC
Organism: Acrossocheilus fasciatus; assembly: GCA_036784905.1. Lineage (NCBI taxonomy): Eukaryota > Metazoa > Chordata > Actinopteri > Cypriniformes > Cyprinidae > Acrossocheilus > Acrossocheilus fasciatus. The sequence goes on from CM071953.1 coordinate 25,488,886, forward strand.
GATTCTCTAGGAGGAACGAGAGAGACGTGGAGAAACATTAAACAGTCTTTAATGCTGGACTCACAGGGGAAAATACATAACAGGAACACGGGAAACACACGACATCCAACAAGTAGACCCGACAAACACTAACTGAAAGGCCTGGGGGTTTTAAAGGCAGGGAAATCAGGAGAAAACAAGACACATGGAGCAAATGAACACAATCAGACTGGGGAGAAACTGGGACACAGGGAACAAATGGGGAGCAAAAACACAACAAAACAGTCCAGGGGCGTGACAATTTTAGTCTCCAAGACAATATTTCTAAATTTTGTTTTAAGCTTTTCATCTAATATTTCAATTTTATTTTAGTTTAATAAATAACAAAATTTGAGCTTTTCAATTTCAATTAGCAAAAATGTTATTATTTATTTTTTAATACTTTTTATAATTAATTAGTTTTATTTATTAAAATAGTAACAATATAAACATTTATGTCATGGAACTAGTGCTGTCAAAAGATTAATCGCATCCAAAATAAAAGTTTCTGTTTACATAATATATGTATGTGTACTGTGTTTATTTATTATGTATATATAAATACACACACATTCAGTATATATTTTGAAAATATTTACATGTATATACATTTATATATTTATATTATATTTTATATTATATATAAATACATTGAATATATAAACACAACATATTTTTCTTAAATATATACATGCATGTGTTTGTATTTATACATATATAATAAATATACACAGTACACACTCATATATTATGTAAACAAAAACTTCTAGCTTGGATACGATTAATCCTTTGACAGCACTACATGGAACATACATCAACGTTAGACCAAAATGTCCAATTAGGTCAACCAACGAAACTCACGTAAAATGTTATGACAATAAAACTTTTCATCAGGAATCACAAACTATGACATGCGGTGAATGTAAATACACATTTTGTTTATGTTTTGTTTCATTTTGTTTGAAGACGGAAAGAGACAGTAAACAGAACTGAATGAAGCTGTTTTCTTTGTTCAGAAGACAACAATAATAATAATAATAATAATAATAATAATAATAGTAACGTTATTGTAAATCAAACAGTTCACATGAAGATATTCAATGAGAGCTGAGACAGTAATCAGAGGACAGTTTTATGGCTTTACGGTTGCTCTTTTGAACCTCAGAAGACTTTATGTGATTATCAGATATGATTTATTTAAAAATCAGCCTGGCCTCAGATGTTTCTTAAATTTCTTTGTCAAATAAAAAATATGAAATCATTGTTGACATACACTGTGCAGTAAGAGCATAGTGCTGTAAAATTATTGTGGCAAGGCAAACTGAAATTTGGGAGAAATCTGATGAGAAATGTTTGTTCATATGGAGATCTCTAATTTTGACTGCAAACTTGACAAATCTCAGCACAGATTGAGACATTTTTGAGAGATCTTCCGAACATCTTGTGATAATTGTGGGATTATTGAAGTATGTTTATCAGGTAAAAAAATGTGACAAGCAAGAGACCAAAGCATGTAATGTCATTGCTCTCTTAAAGAAATAGCTGAGATATTAGAAAGACTTGCCGTTTTTCTTTTCTATGAAAGCGTGGGATAAAGATCTGTGACAGTAAAATAATTAGTTCAGAGCAATTAGATGTTTTCACAGGAAAACACTGGATGTTATCACAGTCTTGATTTAAAATGAATTGACCTAATCTATTGAAAAGTTGAATGTCAACAGCGATGTGTGATTAGCTACATGCTGCCTGGACTAGTGCTGGAATTCAGTGCAGGTGACAGTGTGTGATCTTCTCTGACAGCCTGAGAGCAGCTGCAGCTGTCCTGTGTCACAGCGAGATGCAGGACCAAATCAGACCATGACTGATGGGGCTGAAATGGACTCAGAGATGTCACCGAAAGGTGCCTGAAAATTGGCTGCTAGAGACAGACTTTACTCAGCTGGTGAAGAAAGTGCATCTACTGCTGTGACTTTTAGTTAATGGATGTGAAGGTCTCCATTTTTGAACTCGGAAAATTATGGTGTTTTGATCATGTCAACAACTGGACATTTACTTCAGGGGAGGATGGATGAGTACAAAGCACAGATTTGGTGGTGTTCAAGTTGTCCCAACTTCTCCCCGAACAAGTTGTGCAGCCTGTCTCTAGAACATGGGTTTATTCTCAGAGATGAGTCTAAACAGGCATGTCAACAGAAAACACAATTAGCCCTAAAGAAAAGCATAATTTGTCTGAGAAACGTAGCTTCACTGTTTGTCATTATTTGTAATGCACTGCTACTGCCCAACAATGCTGCTTTGTTTAGGGATCTAGACTGAATAAGCTGGGGCTGAATACGCTGATCTGTGCTATTCTGTTCTAAATCAACAAAACAATAAAATAAATATGCATTAGTTAAACAGAAATATAATATTAGGTTAACTTCAACCAAGTTAAGAAGCAAAAAATGAGCTAAAAGTGCAGCTTTCATTATTCCATTAATTATTATTTCATTAATAGCTCACACACACACACACACACACACACACACACACACACACTAAACTAAATTTGCATGAAATACAAGTTGTAGATGAGTTTGTTTCTTCATAAGAACAACTTTAAAGAAACGTAGCATTACATCACAATGGGTGCCGTCAGAACAAGAGTTTGAGCAGCTGATAAAAACATTACAATAATCCAATCCAGTCCATCAATTAATGTCTTGTGAAGTGAAAAGTTGTGAGATTGTAATAAAAAAAAAATCAACATTACAACGTTAACTTCACAAGTCTTCTATCCACAATATTGCTTTCACAAGTGAAAAAAGATTCTTGTCTGAATCAGGAGAGAAACATGCAAAGATCAAGCATAGTTTACAAGAGAAAACAGTCCAAAACTGTTCCAAATAAATATGTTGGTGGATTTAGATGTGAGAGAACAACAGATGGATCTTTCCACTGGGGGAAGTGTTATTATGGATTATGGACTATGGACTGGATTGTGGATATTTTGGCCAGAAGCGACGGTTTAAAGTTAAAACGCCTTAATGTCAGAACTGTGTCTTACAAACATGCTAGCTTAGCTTTACGGTCCACAAGATGTTAACTGATGGACTGGAGGCGTGTTGATTAGTTGGGGATTATTGTGATGCTTTTATTAGCAGTTTGAAATCTCTTTCTGACGGCACCCATTTACTGCAGAGGATGATGTAATGCTAAATTTCTCAAAATCTCTTCCAATGTACAAAAAACTCATCTACAACTTGGATGGCCAGGGGGTGTGTACATTTTCAGCAAATTTTAATATTTTTGGGTTAACACGAACCCTTCCCTTAAAATGCAGAAAAAAGTGAAGTTAAAATGCAGTGTATAAGTAGATGATGCTGTATTTAATAATGATTATTATTTTTATGGCTTTAAAATGCAAGCATCATAAAGTAGGTAAATACATTAAAATGGCTCCATGCATATGTTATTATATTCCAGGAATTAAATGCAACGCTCAGTTTTACACATGTAGCTCATCTCTCTCTGTTCCTGGCCTAAATGATAAAGGGTCAGACGTTTTACATCACGAATATGAAACAGAAATGCTGACATTTCTAAGCAGCAAGTTTAAATGATCTAACACAAATTAATAATTAGACAAAATATATTCATTCAACCTATGAAAATGCATTTACTGTAAGTGATTTTGTGAAACTGCAAAATCCAGAATAAGCTCAGCAGTAAATATGTGAGATCTCATGAACATTAAAAAGCAAGAAAACAGAACCTGAGGTCTGTGAAATTCTGGCTCACCTTAAATTCCTGGCAACCCATGAAAAAGAGACTGGTTCTTGATCTCTTGTATGATCTCTCCTGTGAGGTGAAAGCAGCCAGGCCTCTTTTTGAACTGATATGAAAGCATGTCTATCTCTGGCCATCTTTCATCCTGTTCTCTACAATCCCATGGCTGAGAGTCCCCTTATGAAAGATTGTCAATAACATGCGAAATCTTTCAACCTTGAGTTTTTCAGTTCCAAAATACATTTAGGAGCCAATTCACTAAACTGTTGCATCACTTTTTGGCTTTTCAGTGCAAAAACCTGCATCATGCACTAATCACAAGCAATTTAGTTTAACTTTTTTTCTGTGTAAACACATTTTCTATATAATTTAGGTTCATTATAGATTGTGCCTTATTTCACAGAGATAAGTGCAGATATTACACTATTCCCTCCCTAAAGAAAAAAACTAAAATTTGCTCAGACGCGTGTGCAGAAGGTGGCATCAACAGTCACTGTAATTCTTCTTTTACTTGCTGGTGTTAAACTGCTGCTGATGTTTGGTCTTCACACACATCCTCCCTCTCTGTTGTAAACAACAATGGTGTCAGTTTATGTGAGACTTTGTGACAGAAAGCTTGAGCTCCAGGACTGCTTACTTGAGGCTAAAAATGGCAAATAATAATGCTGTAAATAATGTTCAGTTTCTTGCACAGGTTGATCGTTTAGCTTCATAAGACCTCAAAGGGACAGAATTCATTGACTTATTATTATGATTAAGAATTATTATATATTATGATTCACCAATGATTCAGTGAATAATTATATTTAGAATTCTACTTAAAGTCAGTCACCTACATCTTGGATGGCCAGAGGGTGAGTTAATTAACAGTAATTTTTTTTTTTTTTCAAACTATTCTTTTGATGAGAATTATATTTTGCTTGAAGTTTGAGGATCCAAAAACTAAAAATCTATAGAGTTTCCACTTATTTTCAAAACTGTTACCAATTAGTCACCCTTTTGCTCATTTTAATCACCTTACAACTTGCAAGATTAATTTAGGGTCCAATAATGGTGTTTAGCCATCTCTGACTAAACCAAGATATAATGATGTTCTCATCAACAGTCACTGGAAATAATGACCTCTCAATGAGTGTGAATCTAAAATCCATGAAGACAAACCTCATACATAATAATAGAATGGGAAAAAAGTGATTAAAAAAAAGATTAAAATGTAAGAAAATCGGTGTAAGCAATTGAGGTATGGCAATCATCAAGGAGTAGATTTCTTTTTCTTTAGCTCAATAATAGTATTTTTTTTTTTTTTCTATGATGCAAAAGTTACGCTCTAGGTATTGTGGCAGGTGGAGTGACGGTCACATCTGTGGAGGCCAGAATCATCCTGGGATGTATCCCACTCCTCCACGGTTTCTGATCAGCACTCCCTATATCAGATAAGGCCCTCAGGGAGCTCACCGAGAAGCTCTATCATGCTGGAGTGCCCTGAAGCTCAAGTCTTATCTGTTGCTGGACCTGTTGAGAATTGAGTCTTTATCTTGCATCAACACTTTGAAAGATGAGAGCAGAACAGTTGAGCTGTGTATCTGGTGCTCTATGAGTCACAAGAGAAGCTTTGGGATGTGCGGCAGAATGCCATTTTTCAGAAGTGCCTGTGGTAAATGTGGATTTTTTTTCTTTCTTGGAGAAAGCCTTCCAAACACGTGGGCTGGGAGAGAGTCATTCTGCAAGCGGATGAACTTGATGGAGCCAGTCAGCTGAGCTGTCTTACATCGGCTCTTTCCACCTCCAGCTCGCTCTCATCCATGATTGCACTGTCTTAAATCCCCTTAAAGTCTGCAAAAACATGCTGGTTGGTGGCCATCTGTGGCGATTACCATGTAAACCTGCCCAATCCACTCAAAGCAGCATTGTCGTCGCGCTAAGATCAAGAACTCGTCCAAAAAGCATTCGAAAGCTGGAAATGTACTTCCACAGCCAGAAACCTCTGCTGATAGGAAGGCCCTGCTTTTTCCTTTTTTTAATCTTTCAAACCTAATCAATCATACTGATTTATGGTGGAAGTAAATAAGCGTTCAATTCTGCTAAGTTTTGTTTTAAGATTGCCATTGGTTCATCGTCCCCAGAATCACCTTGGAAACCAAAGTTTGGCTTTGGGGTGGATGAGATTTTTTATTGGTAGCTTAAGGAAGAAGCCAAAGCCAACTGAAATCAATACGGGGATATTAAGGTCACTGATCAATGTGTCACACTTGATAAGCAACAACGGTGTGGAGCTCAAACCTGCACAGACGCCACAGATTAACTCTGTAATGATCCACAACAATACTCTAAAAGACGTTCGATAAGTGACACGGCGATGTTTCCTCATTAAGAAGCTGTGAATGAAATTGTCAGGTGTGCTGAGGATTTGTCAATAACATCAAGCTAATTCATAAAGTCACTGCACTATTTCATTCACCCAGATATTGTTTTTCTCGTGGTGTGTAGTTTCATCTTGTGTTTGACGCAGAAGATGATCTAAAACAATAGGTTATGGTCCATGCTGTTCCCATGACAGAATTTAATCTTTCAACACACCCAATTCATGTCGTCGCATGCTGTTTGGTTATTAAACAGCACAGTAAGCAAACCCTGATTTTCTGAAACGCTGCAGATTTGTGTCTGTCAACTCATTCTATAAAAACAAAACAATGCGAGAACATGGATTTTAAAAAACAAAACACTCATTGCACAAAAAAAAAAGAAAAAAAAGGTCAAAAGTCAAAATAAATAGTAATATATGTATATTATTATTTCTGTATTAGACTTTGGAAAACTACTTTATAACAATTATTATTATTATTATTATTATTAATTGTATAAATACAAAAATAATTATTATTATAAAATTCACAGTCTAATATGAACTTAATACAAAGTATATATCCTTTACTTCTTTTTGGTATAGACAACTATTTAATTTAGCAAAAAGCATGCTGTTTTTATAATATCATAATTTTTTCCTCACACACTATATATAAGGATTTATTCATAAATATTCTTTATATAGCTGTGCTTATATTTTAGGAATAGGGTCGCAGGGAGATAATGATTAATAAGTTGTTTTAATAAGTTGAGTTTTACCGTTTTTGAATCCATTCAGCTGATCTTCGGGTCTGGCGATAGCACTTTTAGTATAACTTACCATAGATCATTGAATCTGTTAAATAGGAAAAAACCTTTTAAATAGGAAAACTATCGAAACTCTTTGGTCATTTTTGAACGCGATGCTACTGGTCTAATCGGATTCAATGATCTATGCTAAGCTATGCTAAAAGGAGATCGGCTGAATGGATTCCAAAACGGTAAAACTCAACTTATTAACTCTGGGGAGTTGGAGAATGAGCCTATTTCCAAAAAAAGTGGAGTGTTCCTTTAAATTTAGGGGTCCTTGCATCAACAACAACAAAAAAAAACACTCGATGACAATCACCGCCATAAAGCTTCCACCTTTACACAGACAAGAAATTTAGAGTTACACATCACAGACATGCAAACTTTAAAGTACTCATGCACTTAAGTGTAAAATTTAAGGTTATTTAACAAGCCCTTTTGATTTAAAAAATATGAAATGTTAAAATCATATTAACCATCGGAACATGCACCCTTTTTCTGATCAAAGTGTTCATCTGGCTTCTTCTGATTGGACGGGTCTAATAGATCCAAGCAGGGGTCCGGTGTCCTATAATCATGAGGCTGATGGCAGGCCTGTCTCTCAGTGAGAGCATTTGGAGACCTGCTGGTAGGTAGCTGAACCACCAGGCAATCACTTTTAACACAGCCCAGATCCAGCTAGGCAGAATGAAATCTTTGTGAACGGAAATAATAGGGCTAAAATACCACAGATTTCACTCTCACTGATCAGCAGCACACGGATTTGAATTTTTCCCCCCTTCTTTTGCTCCCTCTAAAACACATTATTTTCACAAGTGAGTCAAACTGTTCTCTTTTCATCAAGGCTTTCAGGAAAAGACAAGTTACAGGTGGTGCTCAATTGGTGATCAGCATGAATGCACCTGTAACTGTCATTCTTGCTCAAAACGACAAAGGGATCATTAGATCTGTTTTTCGCTCTGTGCTTATTTCTTAATAGTTTTTGTCAGCTCTCACTTACCTAATGCACTTTTTCAGCTATCTAGCATGGTATTATCTGACTCTATGAAAGCCACATTGAAAATTTCATACTTGGACACAAAATTAAATGCCTGAAATGCCAATATCACTGTACAGTAACCTGTTTGTATGCCATTCACTTAAACACTAAGGATATCATTTACATATTTATGTAAAATACAACAAATATTTACTACGTAAAATAAAGTTATGTAAAATGTCAAGTGCACACTACTGCAGTCTAGCACTCTTCACGTCATTGCTTCTCTGCTGTGATTCCAGACACTTGAATCCACTTTTTAAAAAGCTAAAGTGTGCATGACTACACCACGTGCATGGATATATGATCTATTACAACTTTCTTCAAACATTTGATGATTATTTGAGTTACTGTTGCCGTGATCATTATAGATAAACATCTCTTTACAATAAAGATCCATTTACTGCATGCTTTCTATGAACAATAAAAGCACAATGCTAATTAAATAGCACTGACTTTTATAAAGCAGATGAAATTTATAATAGGCCTGATTTGCATGGAGGTGTGTGCACTGAAAACAATGACAATGACTTCATTTAAATGTTTGCACAGTGCTAATTCAGTGAATTGGCCTTTTGAGGTTATAGTCTGCTAACATAGCAAACTCAATGGCCTGTCTCAGAATAGGTTGCAAATTGTGCATCACAGTACATGCACAGACACTATTATTAAAGTAAATAGTTTTTAAACTCAGTCCGCCTCATCTGTTCAGAAGATGGACTGGCCTTTATTTTACAAAAGCAACCCCAATTGAGTGAAAGGTCAACAAATTGTCTTCCTTGTCCTATGTGAATATTATTACTTCCATAATTTTACAATAAACAGCATTTTAGCCATTTGAGTTTTGTTTACAATTCTAAAACAAACTAATATGATTTTAAGTATTCAGACAGAGGAAGATTTCTACAGCGCTGTGCTTCTGCAAAATTAACATTTACCAGGATCAAGAGATTAGAACTAAACATGTTTAGTTGGAATTACTTTGCACCCAAACACATTGGCAATCCAGCAGCTGGCCTTTGAAAAATGAGGTGAGCAAATGCTGTTTGTGACTTTCCAATTCCATTATGAGTTTATCTCCCAGTGTTAGTTGTTTATGGTGGTTCCAAGAATTCAAAACCAAGATTTTTTTTTTTTTTTGCTCCATGTGTATTAACAGAACCAATTATGAAGTCCATTAGGAAACTGAATGTTTAGGGAATTACTTTTTCCCACCCCTGGTTTACTGCTATTGGTTTCTTAAAAAGCCAAAACAAGGCTTGAAAGTGTTTGTTTGGCTGGATTGTAAGATTTTGTTTGTGTGCATCTACAAAGCTCTAAAGCGCAGAAAATATGACAGATGACAGACAGTAAAGGATCACAGACAGAGAGGATTAGAACAAAAAAAAAAAAGTTTTAATCAAAAAACATAACAGCTGCGCTACGGTGTTTGATAACTAGAAAATTAGAAATGGATGACGTTGAATGAATTTCCTGAAATCAGGAAGGTCTGTCGCTATAGATAGCCATAGTGGGAGATTGGTATGATCAGATCTGTACTGCTAGCTTCAGCGAGTCGACGTTCAGCAGCTGTCAGCACAAACACTGACATAAAGAGGAGGAAGATTTTGAAGGTCAAAAGACTGGCTAGCCTGAATATAAGCCTTGTCAAACACACTGACCGCTGTGGCATCAGAGGGTGATCTTCCAACTGAGCAAAAATATATCTAACTGCAAGTAGCAATTACTGGTTAAGCAAGTGGCACAAACTTTCAATTTAAGACAGCAAGAAATTGTGAGTAGAATTAACTATAATACAAATGCAAATATTTGACCAATAGGTGGCATATTATCAAATGAAGCTATAGACAATAGGCAGTGTTTATTTACATTCAGATACTGTATATTTTGACCACTAGATGGTGCTGCCATATCTTTTGGCCACTAAGTGGCACTGCCTCTAAATTGACACAAAACAAAATGACAGAATTTCTAATAAAATTCAAAACGATGATAGAAACAAATATCAAAAAGATAAGTCTGAAGATGGCCTCACCAATGATTTGTTGAATGCTGAATAAGCAGTAAAAAAATAAATCAGTCAATCAATCAATCAATCAATCAATATAATAATAATAATAATAATAATAATGAAACAAAATGGTAGAAAATACAGTATGTACTCAAACTCAAATTATATGGGATGCCATGACAGAAAAAGTAAAAGCCAGGGGGGGGGAAAAGCAGCAGAATAACAAGGAAACCCCAACAGGTGCTTGATATAGTAAGGTATGCAATGAAATTAAATGGAAAGTAAGAGTCTTGAAGGAAACAAATCCTAATCTCATTTGAGTCTCCAATTGATCAAAATAGTGTCCCAAAAATGTTGCTTTCCGAAGTATAAAAGTATCTAATCAAAGGTTGATACCAAAAGTAGGTTAAATATCTGAACTCATAGATATGAAAGTGCAAAATTCCCTCAGGGCATAACTATGACTATAGCTTTATTTGTGATCACAACGACAAGGCTGTGTGGAATTGTTAAAATATCTGACATTCGCAAAGTGGATTACAGCTTTATGAGGTTGAAAGGACTGTATAGCTCACCATTATCAAGTCAACTCAAGTTACTCAGTAATGACATGAAAATACCTAAGATACTTTAAGTACACTTGTCTTTTCAAGCCAGCTATTCAGATTTCTGTTTCAATAATAGACGACGTATCGCATTAGAAGTGGCCTACTTTGCGGTGAGCTGAGCTAAAAATAAATGTTCATCCTCATCTTTATTTTTCAAGGGTTTGATGAGTGTCCATCACGTCATGTTGAAAATACCACAGTACAAAGTAAATGCAGGCCCTTCCTGCTGAGCCCAAAAAAAAAAAAAAAATTCTAAAAGGTTGAACAGTTACGAATCCTTTCAGAGAGAAAGAATAGAATCTTGTTTGGTACTGGATGGCATTCACAGTCAAGCTTAAGACCTGGGAATATCAGATAATTCTTCCCATTCTCTCTCCATGCCATTTGGCCACATCATTCTCTGTTCTCTTATCTCTGACAGAGCAGCCCCCCTCCTCTCCACTATAGCCTTGACCTCCAGACTGGGCCACAGCTCCTTGAACAGAAGAAAAACAACAGCAACCTGTCAGACCTTGGAAAGACTAGCACTACCCTTTGTATCTTTTTTGTTTACACTGAGAATCAAGATAAAGGAAAAACTGACACAATGATATATTTAGCATATTTATGTAAAAAAGAGCGTACCATCGGCATAGTGTAGCAGGTTATAAAACACTCATTGAAACATTATTCAGAGAAAATGCTACAAAAATGGATTTATCAACCAAAAATAGGTGATATTTAATCAGGCATTTGGTTTCAACAACACTTACTGAAAGCAGTACTGAACCTACATTACTGAACAGGACTTAAATGGTTCTAAGCAATTTGGGGAATTGATTAATGTGGAAGTGTTGGAAATTATAGTCATCCATTAGGCAATCAGTGTCTTTTCTTTAACTAATGATGAGGCCAGGCAGAACCACTTTGATTCATTAGATGGTGGACAAAAGACTGATTCCAGTACGACATCGTGTCACGCCTAGACTGTCATCCACCTCAGAACTGTTCAGTTTTGCTGCATGAATATAATATATCTCCCAAAATATGCTTTACCTTAAATTCGGGTATTCACTTCAGGACCCAGTTTTACACTGGACACCAAAAGGCAAGCCACAGTACCATTACTGTTTAATTAATAATACAGAATTTATAAACATCTCCATTAACTGTATACACAAACAGTATTTAACTATCAGTTTTTTATGGTAATTGATCACTTTTATGGTGAATGATCATTTACCATGCAAAGAAAGCCTTTTTTTCAGTTTCTATCTTTACAGTTACATCATTACGCCAAATGACTGTGGTGTCTTTCTGTGAAACTTTGAATCTTTTATTTAACGGAGTTCATTTAGAAAGGAAACAAACTGTCATTTTAAAAGAGTCATTGAATCATTCACTCACCTTAATCTGGAATGCCACTGTTGTGTTGCTTATACCGTTGTGTGCTGTGGCTTTGTTGTGTAACATCTGCTTATGATCCTTGATGGTCGTTGGGACTTTATGTCTTAAGAGACCCTTTTAGCCTTTTGACATTTGCATATAATTCACAGACCTGGCCCCACATTCTACCTGTATATGGGTGCTAAATTGCCAATGGTTATCCTCCCACTGTCAAAAAGATGCTAAACAGATCGACTCTCTGTTCTCTTCATCGGACTTCAAACACATTCCAGAGAACTAAATGACCCTCGGTGCCAGGCACCAACGGCCTGACTGACCAGTAGGACTACCTCCATGATTACAATAAACATAACACATAATTAATCAGTTACAAATGTATCTGGTATATACATGTGTTGTTTGTATGTTTCCTTGTTATATTAGCCTAGTTACCACTCGTTATTCGTATTAGTGAGCTCTAAACACTCATATTCAGTTGTACGAATGTATCTCTGGTTTAATATCTTCTAGGTGTTTCTTTCTTGATATCAAAATGATCTGCTCTTTATTCCTCAAACAATGATGTACACTATGTGATCGTGAAATGCATCATACAATTTTTACTGTACTGTAGAAAAACTACACTGTTTCTTCAGACCAGTCATAAAACATGCAAATGAGGTGTGGGACAAAGAAACACTTTCCCACTGAAACTATGCGCCATGTTATTGGTCAAACTAACCAAAATGGGTGTTACAGGGAAACCAGATAAAACTTATCCCACACCCAAAAGGTGTAGTCTTCTCTTTACTTTCGATGCCCTGGAGACACACTTATCACCTTGGAAATCTTGCGGCTCCCCTTCCGGGGGGAGTCCGAGCTTCTGGCAGTTTTAAGTTCAATAACTTTGTTGATTCACTTCGGCCCAATCAACCCATGGCCGGAATGACGAAGCTTTCACTCCTAAAGGAATTCATCAAGAATCTACACATTATACATGCACCAGGAAACTTTACTCAGCACCAACAAAACCAATGCAAGTAACCGCTTGTTAACTATTTAGATGTGCTTCTAGGCTTCGACCCCTGTTAATTAAGGTGATGTGATTCTCTGATGGTTCTTAACAGGTTGTGGTTAGCTGATGTGTAAATCCTGCCATTCTACTCTCTTGCGCGCGAGTGCTCCCTCCCTCTCTCTCGCTCTCTCCATGCCTTCCTTGCATTGGCATCTATGCTTAATGTGTGTATGTATGTGTCTAGTTTGATGTTGCATGTTCCCCTGTAGTGTAGTTTAATAAACATCCATATGTATTCACGCTTGGTTGTCTGTGTCTGCTGCTCACAGAATGAAGTCACTTTAACATTCTGGTTTTGTTACATGCTCTGTGAGCAATGTATCAATAAGGAAATTATTTTTCGTGGCCAGAGAATTAATTTTCCTTAGAGTCAATAGACGATTAAAACTGTCCGTACTGTGGACGAACAAATACTTTTATGGTACTATTAATGCTACAGTTAATTCCTGAAGATGAATATAATTGATAACAACCCGTTATGATTAATTATGTTCATCTCACTTTGAGCTAATTTGCTCAGTTGGGAAACTGTTATTCTTTGGCAGAGTAAAAACTGACAAAGTTACTGTACTTACAATACTTATATATCCAAACTATAAATTAATACAAATTTCTATATTATTGAAATGTTATATTAAAATGCTTAAAATGTCTGCAGCATCATATTTGGATTTGATTAATTTACAGGTTCCTTAATTTTAGAGAGCACAGAAACTTTTACCTATACAACATTCACTCTGTCATTTAAAGCAGTTTGAAACATCTTGTCAGTGTAAACATTTAGTCCAAGACCAATTTTATATTTGGATTCTTTTTCCTCTCTCTCTCTCCTCTTCCTCTCTGATGTCAGTTCTTCAACACAGAGATGAGACTAAATTGAGCTGCCTGGCTCACTGGATTGAGCTGTAACAGATGGGCATTCTAGCATTTCAGTTGGATTTGGTCCAGTGAAAAAGCTGTCTATCATTACTCAAACCACTTTTATCCATGCAAATTGTCAAAATGCAATGGCAATGCATGCCCTCGCACGTATGAGCATATGTGTGGAAAGTGTTCTGCTGTCCATGAATGAAAAAGGTTTAAAACTACTCTAAAATAGTATAAGGCTTCTGCTTCCTACTGGGATAATTTTTTTTAGCTACTAATGTCATGTGATTCTGATCTATTACAGAAGAATTGCAACAGCAGTGTGCTTCCATTTTAATTAAAGAATAATGGTGGAGCTTCCATATCTTACTTGCTAGTAATTATGGACCGGGTTTGATAAGGTTTGATAAGATTGATTTGAAAGTCTTTCCATTAACCACTGAAGCAAAATATAGGCATGTTTGAGCTTGAATACCTCAAGGGCATTAAAAGTGGGCGGAGTATAATGATTTTCTTATTAGTAAAAGTGCACTATTATGCTAATTAACATGGGAAAGAATCTTTTTACTTGCAATTATTCAATAATGGTCAAAGTTTTTGGTGAGAGCACTATAAAACTGATCCAAAAGTCAAAAAGAAAAACACCTATTCTTAAAAAAAAGAGAAATGAAAAGAAAAAAAAACCTGTTAAAGAACATCAAGCAGTGCCTTTATCCACCATAAAAAGCTGGTAAATTATTTTGAGAATGCTACTTATTGGAGAATCAAATTTTTGTTGTTGTTGTGATCAATAATTTTACCAGAAAAAAAAAAAAACATCAAATGAATAAATAGTTTAATTTAAACAAAAAAAAAAAGGAAAGGAAAAAAGCACTATAAAAGCTGTATCACCTCAGTATGCCTGTAAAAAATGTCCTATGCAACAAAAAGAAAAGTAACGACGCTAAAAAAATACCCCTTAAGAGACTGTCAGACTCAAGCAGTGTCTTTATCCTCTATAGCATGTGGCAAGACATCTTGGCAAAGGATTTCATGATTGCTCATTACTGTCGAATCAAATCTCTGCCACAATAGTTCTGAAAAGGTATTCACCCTTTTCGCCACCTTATTTCCAATACAATCAATAGAAAACCTGCTGTGTGCAGGACGTCACTCAAGGCCACGGGCAACAGAGCGTGAATAGAACGGCAAAAACCTACAACACAATGGAAAACAGAGATGAACTTCCTGTGCACAGTGGTGCACAGTCATTTAATTACGCATGAACGCAACATACGTTATCTAGCCCGGCCAAAATGAAATTAGGTGCAGGGCGATTCAGATCTAACTCAGCTGGTATTAAACCCTAAATCAGAACAGCAACAATGGAAGCTTGAGACGTGACTGCATTTCCAATGACACAGTTTCTTTTACTATGTTATCCCTTTTATAGTGCACTATCAGACTTGAAATGAGATTTACAATTTCTGACTTAAGGGATTGCAGATATGTACATTCTCTTATACCATAACTTGACAGTGTTAACTATATAGGTGTAACTTGGGATACGATTGGCTAGCTTGAAGACGAGCCTTGAGGGTTCTAACAGTTTGAGCCCTTGGAGTCGACTCTAAATGAAATTGATGTGGAAGTGATGCTTCACTTACGTGCAAGCAAGCAGAATTTGGCCCTCTGGAAAAACGAAACGTAACAAGATTATCCAGACAGACGGGCCATGGAAAAAGAAAGTGAACAGCGAGTAACCTGATTTAACACGAACACATAAGAGAGTATTCTATCACGTACAACTCTAGTGTGTCTGCAGACCTGGAAATGTTGATAGTCCCATTCTGAATTTGTCAGAGTGTGTTTTCTAGTCAATGCCACCAATCAATGTTTGAATGAATCATTGATTGACTCACTGAATGACTCACTATGTTTATGTCAAAACCCAGAGTTCTGCGTGGGTAATTTCACCTCAAAATCACCACCAATTTTCAGCAACTGTCTGTATTAACCTGTATTATAATTTAGCGTTAACAAACAACAATCACAAAACCCATTTGGACCCAAGTACATGCTCACAGTGACAAAAAAAAAAAAAAAAAAAAAAAAAAAAACACCACTAGAGATCTGACTCTTGAATCAGCCACTGATATGTGTAGCATTTTATGAAGAGTGCATGGTTTTCATAAACTGTTCTTTCATTTTTGTATTCTTTTTCATCTTGATTGATCGAATCACTTCAGTATTCAAATAGGGATTATTGCGATTGACTAACTGTGCTCTAGGCATTCATTTCGGCTTAGGCAAAGATAATTTGAGAGGTGTTTGAACAACAAACTTGAACCATTTTGTCATTTTTTTATATACAACTTTTTTTGTTATTTTCATTTTTGTTTAAAATGTTTTTCTATGTAAAAATTATAATGCATACTGTATATACATATACGCATATATACAGGTACTTAGAACTCAAATCTTTATCACATATATCACTCCTTCTGACAATTGTTTTGAATGTAACGTCTGATTTAACATGAACCACAACTTTCCAAGGCATATCCATGTTCACGCATGATAAAGCAGCAGGCGCACGGTAAACACTGCTAGCGATAGCACGGACTGACCCTAAACTGGAGGAACAAGGAAGAACATGGAGCACAGTAATAGAGGTTTCTCTCATGCTGTGCTCTGAAGTGGCTTTACGTCTAGCAGGGTGGAATGGAGGGAGATTAGTGTTGCTGAATGTGGAGATGAACTTCAGCCCTCTATCTTTGTGAGGATGGATAGCGTTGTTTGTGTAATGATAGCTTGGAAAGCCGTGAAGAAAAATACTATGAATAAGGTGAAAGGATCAGTGCTTTTATCACGTCAACAAGTGTACAGGAATTGGCACACTTTAACATGGGGTTCTACAAACATGAGGCTTTTTATAATATGGTGTTCTGAACATCACATGATGCTCTTTTCATAAAGCCAGTTGGCAGTTTGTGTCTCTTATGCTTTTAAAAGTTTCCAGGTTGTAAACATGATCCAAAAATTAACACTAACACCAGAGGTCACCACACTCTGTCCTGGAGGGCCGGTGTCTTGCAGAGTTTAGACCAAACTTGCCTCAACACACCTGCCTTGAAGTTTTAAGTATACCAAGAAAGACCTTGATTAGCAGGTTCAGGTGTGTTTGATTAGGGTTGGAGCTAAACTCTGCAGGACACCGGCCCTCCAGGAACAAGTTTGGTGACCCCTGCTAAGAAAAAATAATTAAAGGATAACTTTATTACCATAATAAATATTTTAAATTAAAACATTAGAATAAGTGATATAAGTACTGATTGAAAGTCATACATACTTTAATAATATAATATATTTGCTGCATTTATACATATTGCTTCATAGTAAATCCTACACCATTTTCAGTGTATATACTGTCCAAGTTTGATGTGACCACCTGACCAGAACTATAATCAAAATAAAACTATTCTAATCTTCTGTATGATGTACTCTTTAATTTCACTATTCTGAAATATGACATTCTCAGATGCAGACTGATGGACAGTCAAACCTGTTGAATCCTCAATGACAGGATTATGGGATTAAAGCAGAACATGGGAGATGGTGTTATAACAAAGTACATCCCATGTTTCCCCTGAGTGACAAGCTTAAAGCACATCTCTAATCTCAAACCCTGGTGATTTAAGAGTTTGAGATTGAGGCTGAGCACCACAAAGGTGTGAATGTGTATGTGTGCATGAGAGAATGAGAGTGTGTTTCATAAGAGGTGATACAGATTCCACAGAGAGAAAGTGAGGGAAAAACTGAGTGAACTGGATTACTAGGGGGAAGGAGGAGTAAATAAGGAAATGAAATTAGGGAAATGAAAAGCCGGCATCCGTTGCCAACTCGACTTCTGCCCTAACAGTCTCTGTGGACAGTCTACCAACAGCTGGAAGCTCCTGATAAGCAACAAAACCAGAGAGAGAGAGAGAGAGAAAGGGTAGGTGGGGAATGTCTATATGATAATTTTAGAGTATTTCTGAAGTGTGTGAAGGTAGAGTGAATTGAACTTCACATTTGTACATTGCACGAGAAAAAAAAATTAAGGGAATTATACATTTTAAAAATTTTGGCCAACAAAGTAGTCAATATTCAAAGTATTATGTCTAAATCAATCAACAAACATATACTAGCCAAATGTTTCTTCTAAAATCTTTCAAAAATATTGTATTTGAATATTTGGGCTCATAAAAAATGAATATTTGAATAATAATGAAGTTTTTGTCACCATTTCTGAACAAGCTTATGATTATAGGCATTATACATAATGTTCTACAATAACATTAAGTTAGAGGTTTTATTTTAGTTGAAAATGTGTATAAACAAATATATATATATATATATATATATATATATATATATACATACATACATACATACATACACACAGGTGCATCTCAATAAATTAGAATGTCATGGAAAAGTTCATTTATTTCAGTAATTCAAGTCAAATTGTGAAACTCATGTATTAAATAAATTCAGTGCACACAGACTGAAGTAGTTTAAGTCTTTGGTTCTTTTAATTGTGATGATTTTGGCTCACATTTAACAAAAACCCACCAATTCACTATCTCAACAAGTTAGAATACTTCATAAGACCAATAATAATAATAAAAAAAAACATTTTTAGTGAATTGTTGGCCTTCTGGAAAGTATGTTGATTTACTGTATATGTACTCAGTACTTGGTAGCGGCTCCTTTTGCTTTAATTACTGCCTCACTTTGGCGTGGCATGGAGGTGATCAGTTTGTGGCACTGCTGAGGTGGTATGGAAGCCCAGGTTTCTTTGACAGTGGCCTTCAGCTCATCTGCATTTTTTTGGTCTCTTGTTTCTCATTTTCCTCTTGACAACCCTTGTTCAGGTCTGGGGAGTTTGCTGGCCAGTCAAGCACACCAACACCATGGTCATTTAACCAACTTTTCGTGCTTTTGGCAGTGTGGGCAGGTGCCAAATCCTGCTGGAAAATGAAATCAGCATCTCCATAAAGTTTGTCAGCAGAAGGAAGCATGAAGTGCTCTAAAATTTCCTGGTAGATGGCTGCGCTGACTGTGGACTTCAGAAAACACAGTGGACCAACACCAGCAGATGACATGGCAGCCCAAATCATCACTGACTGTAGAAACTTCACACTGGACTTCAAGCAACATGGATTCTGTGCCTCTCCACTCTTCCTCCAGACTCTGGGACCTTGATTTCCAAATGAAATGCACAATTTACTTTGATCTGAAAAGAGGACTTTGGACCACTGAGCAACAGTCCAGTTCTTTTTCTCCACAGCCCAGGTAAGATGCTTCTGACGTTGTCTCTGGTTCAGAAGCGGCTTGGTAGCCCTTTTCCTGAAGACATCTAAGCGTGGTGACTCTTGATGCACTGACTCCAGCTTCAGTCCACTCCTTGTAAAGCTCTCCCAAGTGTTTGAATCAGCATTGCTTGACAGTATTCTACAGCTTGCAGTCATCCATGTTGCTTGTGCACCTTTTCCTACCCAAATTCTTCCTTCCAGTCAACTTTGCATTTAATATGCTTTGATACAGCACTCTGTAAACAGCCACACCTTTAGTAATGACCCTCTGTGACTTACCCTCTTTTTGGAGGGCATCAATGTTCATCTTCTGGATAATTGCCAAGTCAGGCAATTATCCATTATTGCATCTTTTCCATTATTGTGGTTTCAAAGAACAAGAGATACCCGGAATTTATACCGTAGGGATGGTCATTAATTGAAACTCAAGTGTAAATATTCTAATATTTTGAGATACTAATTTTTGACTTTCATGAGCTGTAAGCTCTAATCATCAAAATTAAAACAAAAAAAAAACTTTTGAAATTGTAGCATTTGGACCAATCAGACACACAATTTTGCATTTGATTTAACAAATCAATTAGTTATTAGATTAACAAATGGTCACAGACCCCTCAGCCAATACACATACCCAGTGCCAGAAGGACTGTCAAGGACTTCAGGCCCCCCCTGGTCCCAAGGCAACCCATCAGATAACACTAGTTTTATTGCTCAAAGCACTGCAAATAGCCGAGCAACACTCACTTCATATCCCCTTTAGGAAAAAGACATTATGCCATAAAATGGACTCCTCTCTAATTAATTCATAGCAAAACCTTTCTTTGAATGAGCACACATATCATTAGGTCATTGTGTATATTATTACTGTTCTTGTTTATGTTTTTGTGTATTGTATACCGTTTTATGCATGCTTATAATAGATCACTAGTTAATATCACTCTAACTGTAACATGTTTGGTCTCTATCAATTCGTCTTCGGATGATCTAATTGAGAGTGAATATTACATGTTGATACCTATGCAACATATTAATGTCCTAAGAATCTTTAATAGTTTGTATAACAACTTCTAATCCAACCCCTTTGCAAATTAACACGCTCTCAGACAAAGAGTCATAAACCCTCCCAGTATTTCCAAACTCCCACTTGGAAATTCAGCCTTTCTCATTGGTCAAGCCCATCCTGAGAGGCGTGACTTTTATCACCTTAAAGGGCTCACACACAGTTCCGCCGAGTCTCTTCTGCAAAAGCTCTTCTGCAAAAACTCTACTGCCAAATCTCCGGATTGCTGCCCATGTGGAGAGCCGGTACCGGCGTGCCCGGTGGGCTCCTACATCTCAGTTTTGCGGTTCTGTTAGATCCTAGAAGGATGTGAGCTAGAACTCTTCTGAAACTAAGTTTTGCGCCAGGCTTTGCGGCCTTGACTTTCCATTCAACCAAAGCTCCGCGGACCTCAGAACCAGAATAACCTCTTTGGAATTCATCCCTCTTCAACCCGGAAGAACGTGATCGCGAGTCCAAAACCTTGAAACCATCAAGACTTTTCATCCGAGACTGCATTCCAGACACACGCCAACAGCCGTGGAAGTGCAAGTATGGTACAACTAACTAAACTAAACAGAGGTTTAGAAATAAGCTATAGACCCCGTTATAAACGGCGCTGATGGTTTTATTCAGGTGGTTAACTGACTCTTTCCATAACTGCATTCTGTTTTCTCTAATGGCTTCATTCATCCACTTTAGCTCCCCTTTTGTATATACGCGTGAGTGTATGTATGTTTGTTTAGATTAGTTATGTGTGTTAGCGTTTAGTTAATAAAAGTTGTGTGCACAAATTACATGGTTTCTGGTTCTGCCTTGCAAATTAATGCCCCTTTACGATTTTGACCCTTGCTACATGCTCTAATGCATTAATACTTAAGAAAGTATTTTCTGTGGCCACGAAAATATCCTTTCTTAGAGTTGATATGAACTTACACTGAATGGTCACTGGACGACCAGATCAGTGATGGCAATTTAATTCTGCTACAGTTATTACTGTCAGCCGATATAAATAATTGCAATTAATCATAATTAATTGTAATTATTTATATACAATTCCCTTTTAAGCTAAATTTGCTACAAAATATTTTACTTTACATCAGTGGCGAAGCTACGGGTGGGCCCGGGTGGGCCAAGGCCCACCCACTTTCAGCCGTGGCCCACCCAATGAGAAGTTGGTAGTTTTCCAAATGAATGATATTTATTAAACGATAATAATAATAAACGTATAGTTTCCCTATAACTTCATGTATTTACATTAAAATATATTTAACGTGAGTTTTCTTCCTATAGGTGCATAGCATACCCTTGTCAAAAATGATGATTTGTCAGTGACGATTCAGTTAGTCCCACCCACATTTATGTTTACGACGTAAGAACATAGTAAAATGCGCACGTTTTAAAATAATGTTGAATTTGAAAATAGTGAAACAAACCTCAGTCTTTAAAAATATTGGATATCCCAAATGAAAATTAAGTCTTAGCACTGAATCCAGACCGCCTACAAATGAAACCAGACCACCGGGCTATGGATTTAGATTGGAAACTTATGAGTGTGTTTAAAGCATCATATTAGCAACGTGTTTAAACCACTAAATAGATGCGTCCTTTGTAGAAAGAAACACATAAACGTTGTGCTAAATACTCTTCTCCACAACAAACTGCATATTTGCAGCTGTGCACATTTCTGCGGTATTCGTTTACTCTCCTTTGAACACGAACTGACAGAGACTGATTATAAGATCATCTGCGAAGCTCCGTCGTCTCAGACTAAGGCAATGCTTTACAATAAACTTAGGTTATGCAGGGACGCCTAACCTAGGGTTCGTTTAGTTTTTTATGAAGCTAATTTATAAAAACGTTTGGAGCACTTTTTGTTCGTTAAACATAAGGTTTTTTTGTTTGTTTGTTTGTTTGTTTTAAGTAAGGACCAAGCGGCCAGCGGACAGTGATCAATCCTTCTCAAATCATCACGACTTGCTTAAAATACAATCTATAGATATAAACAGTTCAAGCATATCACAATGTTAGTTTAAATGTTTGAACTATATAAATGTGCGCTTGGTGCATATCTAATCGTTCGTGTGAAGAGAAGCTGAAGCGCGCTCTGCAGGACATGGAGGCGCCAGAGCGGTCACTTGCATTTTTTTCTTGATAGTGGAAACAACTTAAATATGCCGTAATTTTTGCTTATAAAAGGTAATGCATCATTCGGAACTGTAAAGGGTCTACTGTTATTTGTGTGCATTCACAATATCAACACAACGTTGTGCTTTTATTAAAATAAATAGGAAAACAGATGCGCTTGCCGTCTCCTCTTGAACAGGAGCGCTTCACAATGATGAACCGAAACTCAACGAATTGAGTCACAAATATGATAAATCTATCTATAGAATGCTTTAAATTACTACTTTAAAACAAAATAATTCAAATCGTTTTGAATTATTTCAAATAAATGCCCTTTCATTCGAATCTGTAAAGATGCATTTCTCTCTAAAGGCTCGTCCAATGAGGAGATGGCGAGTCATTTTCCTCACCGTCTAAAATATAAAAATAAGGAAAAGCCTAAAACAGGCCCGATTATGTTTTTTCTGATTTTTATGTTGCTCTGCTCTGAATTCCTTAAAATTTCCTTAAAATTTAAAGGATTTTCTGCAACGCAATTTTGTCTGATATATGAATTATTTGTTAGCCTATTTTTAATCCATGCAGCAAAACAGCTTTAAAAATGACTTTATTGCATTCCAGAGGATTTTAAAGAACTTTTCACTTTTACGGGTAGCTTGAATGTAAAACATTGTCATGAATTCGTTGTATTCCCATTTGTAAAATAGGCTACAAATTAATTGTTGTAGTCTAACCCGATCTCATGAAAGTGCGTGTAGCATGATTTTCTCTTTCTATTTGACGCAATGTTTATAAGCAGAAATTGACTTTGGCATGCAAAAGACGGATACATTCCTTATTAATGGCATAGCTTGTTCAGTCGACAGAAATACGGGACAAACGGGCCTATAATTTACTGCTGAAATGTTTGCGGGGCAAATCTCAGGTCAGTCCGAGCGCTCATACACACTCGTACAGCCGTACACCTGCAGGCGCCACTGAGGTAATGCATTAACTAACATTAACAATGAGAAATACATTTGTTACTTTATTAATTAATTTTTAAGGTTAGTTAATAAAAATAGGCTACAACTTTTTGTTAGCTCAGGTACGAATGTTAACAGATAAATTTAAATTTTAATAATTATTAGAAAATGTTGAAATTAAAATGAATGTTAATTAATGCTTTAGAAGTGTTGTGCATTGAACATTTACGCTGTATTTTCTGTTGGCAATTATGCAGTTTTCTTACACGCACCTTGCCCACCCAGTTTTATGTCGGCCCACCCACTTAAACATTTCTGGCCTCGCCCCTGCTTTACATGCAATGAATATATGTATGTATGTATGTATAGCAGAGGCCTAAAATATTGAACAAATGAATTATAACCTTTTATATAACCTTTCATTTCAGCATTCACCTCAAACATTGCCTTGTATTAGTTCTTCTGGTCTCCCGCATGACTTATTTACCACAAAATTTAAGCTGGAAAGTTTATTTCTGAAAATGGTTTGCTAATTGATTACTTTGAATAATTCAAGTCTTCAAAACCACATTAGGCTGATAACATTTAGCATTTCGCCACCAGCCAGAATAATCTGGTAACTCTCCTCCTACAACTGGCAGAATAAATAGTAGCCATTTAATCCTTTTTTTCACTAACAGGCAGCTTTGCAAATGTTTGATACACCTCCCGGCAAACATTTGTCTGTTCCAATACGAGAAAAATGTTGGATCTGAATCTTCTCCCAGCAGAACCATTTTGACGGAATATCTAATGAACCATGAATGGACCTTCTCAGTAAACAAAGCTGAATAATTAAAGAAATGAAGTAGTTAAGAATGGCACTTCAAAGCTGCCATCTAATCAAGTTCATTTCTTTACAATATTAACACAAATCCTTCATTCACCTGGCAACTGCAACCTGCCAAAAGAATTCTGATTCAGACTATGTAAGCTAGATCTAAATACATTTAATTTTACACAGTGAAAGTAAACTAGAAATTAAAAACTGGCTAAATAAAAAAAAGTAAACACACACACACACACACACACACACACACACGTGTGACTGGCATTCAATCTAGAAATGTTGTTCCCACTTTGACCTCTGCAAAAATACACTGTACAAAAACACAATAAATAAGGGGAAATAAGCAACTGGAAAGAGTGTATAGTAATGTTAGAATGTGAAATACCCTTGCAATAATTAATGTTGCTGTACTACAATTTCCATGGAACACAAACAGGTAAAGTGGGTTATCAGGGTGAGATTTTGTTTATAATAAATAATACGTTATAATTAGGTAAATTGCTATAATGCATCATTTCAATGTTATGTACAATTTTGAGCTATTTAAAAGACTATGCATCTCTCAGACCCAAGCAGAATATGAGGGCTAAAGGAAAACAGATTAAAAGAAATTGAATCCTTTCCCTATTATGTCCTTAACAAAACTCAACCACACAAAGAATCAGTAAGATTATCTTCTTCATCCCTGTAAACCCTAGTTGCCTGCAAGTCTTTGAAAAATATTATAAGGCTAAATGCATGTGCACACACAAATGCTAGATGTGATTGAAATCTGACAGAAGGCTGTACAGCAGAGTGTTCTGTCAGTTCACACTGGAGTCTATTTTTAAGCTCTGCCATGCCACTGCGGTGATTAATTCTGACTTCATTTGGAAATTTTCTTTGAGCATATGTTCAAATAAATCAGGTAACATATGTTCTGAGAGCCTGACAACAGAAAAAAACATTTAGACATTTCTGCAATGTACAGTATGTAACTGAATTCATAACGTTCATGTTTATGCCATTAACATTTGAACCGACCAGGAAAGGTGAAGGTTTAATTATAGTACTATAAAATGGTATGCAACAAAGGAAAAATTAAGCTATTTTCTGATTTGTTCAATTTTTAATGTGAGGTCATTCTCTTCTGTTGAGTTATTACTTCATTTAAAAGATTAGCCCATGGCCATGTATGCATCTGTATTTATTTATGTAGGCTATTCACATTTGAATTTTTCCTGCACTGTAAAAAATTTCATGCGGTTTCAACTAATTAGGGGCCAAGCACCGAAGGTGTGGAGGCACCTATTGCTATTGTTAGCTGTCTTTTTTTCTTCCGCTCGAAGTCTATGGCAGCCCATAGAACCGCTTGCGGGAAAGTTGTAAAATTTGGCACACCAATAGTAACCACAGCAAATTTGGAGTCTCTATCTCAAACTCTCTAGCGCCACCACATGTCCAAAGTTTCACTTTTGAAATGCTAATAACTTTTGAACCGTAAACCAGAAAATGAAAGTTCCTTTTCCTCTGAATCCTTGGCTCAAGCCGAGTCAAATCCAGTCCAAAATAAAAAAAATCGTAAGGTTTAGTTTTTTCGCAATATTAAATTGTTCGTAAAACCTACTTTTTCGAACTCGTCCTAGACGGTTCATCCGATTCTCACCAAAATTGGCTCAGATCAGCTACAGACCACGCAGGCAAAAAGTTAGGGAATTCAAGTCGATTAGTCCAAGCGTTCTCGAATAATGCACGAATAAATTCTACGAAAAGCATGCAAAAATGGATCTGAGGCTATATCTCTGCAACGGTTTGGCATATTGAGACGAAACTTGGTGTGTGTTATAACAAGCATGACCTGAGGCTACCTGCAGTGTTTCAGCACTGTGCCCCCTAGTGGTCAGGAGATATGAAAATTGCATATTTTTGCTTATAACTTGTGAATGGTTTGGCTAAAAATCACAAAACTGGTCTCTTTAGATTCGGTGCATCATGCCGAGTCCAACCATATCTGATTTTCCCATATCAGCCATTTTGGGAGTCAGCCATGTTGAATTCTGTCGTAAAATGCTATATTTTACGAACACATTAACGTATCATTACGAAACTCAGTGTGGTTCTTCGGCACCATGCCCTGATGGTACTCAAAAAGTTTGGGGACAGCGCAACCTTTTGGTCAATAGTTATAATGAAATTTCTAAAAATGCTAATAACTTTTGCTTACATTAGCCTATTGTAATCAAACTGATGTTGATAGATTCCTTGGGTCATGCCGAGAACATCGATACCAATTTTGCAATAATTGGCTAAACTTGCTGTTCGCCATTTTGATTCATGTTGAAAACCTACTTTTTCGAACTCCTCCTTGACCGTAAATCCGATTTTCACAAAATTTGACTCGGATCATCTTCAGACCATGCTGGCAAAAAGTTATGGATTTCGTGTCGATATCTTACACGGTTTTCGTTTAGCGCATCAACAAATTTGCTGGAAAGATGCCAAACTGCATCTGAGGCTGTATCTCAGCGAAACTTTGACATATTCGCACCAAATTTTGTATGTGACATTGTCACCTCACACTGAACATACCACGTCAGTTTGGTAACATCGCCACCTATTGGTCAAGAGTAATAAGCCATTCATTAACCTTTAATTATGAAATTTCCAAAAATGCTAATAACTTTTGATTGCATTAGCCTGTTGTAATGAAACTGGTCTCAAAATATCCCTTGGGTCATACCGACAACATACATACCAATTTTTGCTTAGGAAATCTGAACTCCCTGTCCACAATTTTGATTTATGTTAAAAACCTACTTTTTCTAACTCCTCCTCAAACGTTTGTCTGATTTTCACCAAAATTGAGTCAGATCATCTTCAGACTGTGCTGGCAAAAAGTTATGGATTTTGTGTTGATATATTACACGGTTTTCATTTGGCGCATCAACGAATTTGCTGGAAAGATGCCAAACAGCTTCTGAGGCTGTATCTCAGCAAAACTTTGACACATTCACACCAAATTTTGTACGTGACATTGTCACCTCACACTGACCACGCTACATAAGTTTGGTAACGGCGCCAACTATTGGTCAAGAGTAATAAGCCATTGATTAATTATTAATATTGAAATTTCCAACCATCCTAATAACTTTTGACTGCATTAGCCTATTGTAATGAAACTGGTCTCAAATTATTCCTTGGGTCATGCCGACAACATACATACCAAATATGTCATAGTAAGCCGAACTTCCTGTCCGCCATTTTGATTTATGTCGAAAACCTACTTTTTCGAACTCCTCCTAAACCGTTTGTCCGATTTTCACCAAAATCCAGTCATATCATCTTCAGACCATGCTGACCAAAAGTTATGGATTTCATGTCGATAGACAAAACCATTTTCGCATACCACAGCAACGAATTTGAGGCATGATGCCAAAATGACACTTGAGGCTGTATCTCTGCAATGCTTTGGCATTTTGACACCAAACTTTGTGTGTGCCATAGTCACCTCACACAGAACACACCACATCGATTTTATAATGGTGCCATCCGTTGGTCAAAAGTGAAAAGTCATTCAGTCTTCTTACTAGTAGTTTTAAATTATTTTTCAAGCATTTGGAGTACAATAATCTTAAAATGCCTTCAATTATTCATTTCTGAAGTTTGTCTGATGCTCCGTGCTATGCGTAGCTCCTCATGTTGCCGCTGATGTGCTTGGCCCCGTCATTGCTGCTTGCCGCTATATTTATTATTTAGTAACTAGTTAATTTTACATTCAGTCAATTTCTGACTTCAAAGTGTTATCTGAATTGTTATTTTTTAATTGGCTCAACCTTTAGTGAACTAGTTTTATAGTCCCTTCAACTAAAATGTTTTAATAGGTCAAACATTTAGAAGACTACAGCAACTTATGTCAATTAAAATTGAACCGTTTACTCTATGTGTTTTATATGTTACCTCAACTAAGATCTATTATTTGGCCATCATAAGAAATTGCTGGGGAACTACATAAACATATATTTTTATTGTTTAACAAAATTATTACAAATTTTTAACTGCTGTTTATCAATCACTAAAAACACACACTTTGCAACACACAATAGACTTTATTTAATAACAATCTCCATTTATTACATTTTTCATACAAACTAAACATACAGGAATGAATAAAAAAGTCACCTACATCTTGGATGGCCTGAGAGTCAGTAAATAGGCCTTTATCACAGTCCGCGTGTCGTCACATCCACCTCCGATTAGTAGCATAAAGGAATTTCCGCCTGCTTTATTGTCAATGGACAGACGCCAGTTTTGTAAAGAAAATTAAACTGATTTAGTTTAGTTGAATGTTGACGCAATAAACGTAAATGTTAAAACTGCGTATTTATACCGATTCATACCATGTATCATGTCACCCTTCATTTTAATGTGTAACACGACTGTCAGCGTCAGATTAATGAAGAGCACACAGCTCAAATTACTGCCAGAGGAATATTCGGACTGATTTAATTTTATGTTTAATGATATTTTGTTTATTTTTTAATTACATTTATTGTGATTAACCTCCCGCTCTTGTTCACAGTATAATGATATTCAATCGTTGCAAGCAATCACAGAGAATAACTCGATTAAGATGATAAAATGATATAAGATAAGATTTTTAATTATCTTCTATGGGCTGGAAATATTTATTTTATTTGAACAATTTAAATTTGATGCGATTATAGAGGATTGCATCATAAAGTCAGCGCGTGAAAAAAATGTGAGCATTATGTTTACAACAAGTTTGCCCTAAACCTTTAATTTAATCATACAGCATATAGTCATACATAATGTTTTAAGCTTTGGCTAATTCTAATGCTTATTTATATGATATGTTGTTTGTATAGTTTTCTCGCTGTTGTGTGTTGAAATAATGTGATCAGACTCGCGCACTCCTGTTTAGTCACGAAATAGCATCAAGATATCGTGACAACATATTCCTTTGTTTCATAATGCTCAATGAATTGTTGTAAACTAAGATTGGTGTCTTTAGAAGACGTATATGTGCTGAATTCTACATAAATAACAGAGGCTGCAGCGGAAGTTCTTTTACGCTACTATTTGAATCTAATGTCCTCTTTTTACTTCAAAAGTTTACACACGCAAAAACTCATTCAACACGCCCATGTTAACTTCAAATGAGTGCATTACTGTGGTTTACATTGTTACATGTTTCATAGATTCTGGTTAAAATTCAGTCTAACGTTAAGTACAAATATTTATTCAGTGCCACTTGACTTACCTGACACCTGAACTTGACATACGCTGTCTTATATCCACTTTTCTTGGGATATACAACTCATAAAACACTTTCTAAATGTCCACTCAAAAAAAAAAAAAAAATCTGAATATGTTGCATGATTTTCTCGTTAAATTTAGTTTAAAAAAATAACATTTATTTAGTGCAACTTACCTGACACGTGAACTTGACAAGATGGCGGATTATTATATTCTAAAAATTCAACGGACCGGAGTCAATTATTCTGCTTATACTATGGTTACACCTCAAAACCTTGTTCACATGTTGTATTTCAAGACATTTGTCAGGTTTTTGTTCTTAAAATGCTCTTGTGTGTAGGACTAATGCCTACACACAAGATAATAACCTACGCATCTCATCCCTCGCTTCCATTGCAGGGCTCCAGACTACCCCTAAATCGGTTGCATTTACGACCAAAAATGGTGCTCTTTAATGCAGCATGAGCAAGAGCTTTTGCACCTCAGATCAAGTTGCACGTGAACTTATCAAATCTTTCTATTTACTACTATAGTACGAAATAAACATGAATGGACATCAAAAGGTATATTATAAGTAAGCCTACAGTACAACTTACTGATATGTCTCACGTAATCGCTCATTTAGTGTTTCAAACTGTGAAAAACCTCATAAAGCTTGTAAACAATGCCACATAACAATACATTTACCTCAGAACAACAATTGAGCATCCATAAGCTCGTTAGTCAGCTAGAAAAAAATAACTATAAAGAGGAGCATTTTACTAGATATATGCGCTATATTGCATATTCATATTTTACTTAACCTGTTGTCTACATGATAAGAAAGAATGCAAGGAGCACAACATATAATTGTGTTACTAATGAAGAAAAACAGACGTGTGTGGATGTGTGCAAGACATATGACAACATTTATAGGATACATTGAGGAGGAGCCCAAACTACACTTAGTGGCCAAGTGATGTAGACATAAATACGTCAGTGATATTGGCAAAGATTCTGTGTAATAAGCAATTCTTTGTGACTGTAAATAGTTCTCAAGTTGGAAAAGAGATTTAGCTCCCACTTTAAGTGAACCTTGGTTCTCAGGTCATCTGCAAGATGGATTAAAATTCTGGGACTCTAAAAGGAGGGAAAGCATAAACACATGACAGTATGACTGAAATGTTAGAGTTAAAAAAAATTAAATTGAATTAAAACGTTTAGGGTAAACGTACCTATTAAGCTCACGTACCCATTAAGCACACTTCCATTTTTGAACTCAGATTGTAAAAAGAAAAAAAGAATGTCTTATCCTGCTTGATGTCTTTAACCAATTGATGTGTTTGTTACTATATACCTCCTGTAATTTCAAGTCAATCAGATCATTGCACTCTGAGATATGAGTCTCCATGTGTTCACACTGTCTGGTGGCCATTTTGAAAGATGTCTGAAAAGTTTCACTACTTACTGTAAAATTAAGAGATTATTGTTTAGATTTTGCATATTATAACCCGAAACTTGGATGTGGGAAATAATTACAGTTAGATCCAAAAGATAGTTTTAGCAACATAGAACAGATCTATGCTATAGAACACAGTTAGCTGACTGGCTGTATAAGATTGTGTGCTACGCTAACATATTACTTCACAGGCATTACTGGCTTGTACTTTTAAATCCATAATATTATAAATTGACAGTTGATTGCTGGTCTGTCATTTTACAGTGCTGTAATTTTTAAAGATTTCATATTATTGTAAGGTGAGCTTAAAGGGTGCACTACTATGAAAATCACACAGCTTCAGTGTGACAAAGAAAAAGTATAATTTCATAGATATTGTTAACAATAGTTATTCATAATAAAATATGTATGAACTTAATCCATGACCTAGATTATTTATTTTGCAAAATATTGTCATTTTAATAAATATTACATGAAATGTATTAAAAATGGTTTCTGCTCCAATTAAGCTCAGTGTGCTCTCTTTAAGCTCTTCCGCATTGAATGTCTATGTAAATACTTCATAAACAGACTTTAAATATAAACTGATGGTTGTCACTTTAAGTTAATCTTTATGAAATGGTTAATGACTTATTTTCACATCTTTAAGATGACAAAATCTAGACGTAACTATAGTTTATGATCAAAGATGAAAGAGGCGTGTTCTCTGTACAAAGAAGGAGCCATCAGAAACCTGTCGTATCTGTCCAGGAAAAAAGCAACTAAAGGCTGGAATACAGTACACGACTTTTAAAATTTGAAAGGATTTTTGAAACACCAGGCATCATACACTTACAGACATTGTAAACAGTCGCAAAGTAAGACTGTACATTATACTCTAAACGACTGAGGATCTCACTACCAGTTGTGCAGTATATCATTCCGATCACAACAAACTCACACAGAAACCTGTGTATTGTTTCTAGGAGACATGTGACAAATGAAAACAATGTGTTTTAAAATCCGCTGAAAATATAAAAAACATGTTTGATCTCCTCCGACTGGATGGAATCAAAGTCTGAAGCTAAATGTTGCAATGCGCTTAAATGACACTTCACTATATAGCCTAACTGATCAAATTAAATGCCTTGTTGCTTGATTTTAGTGTTCTGTTGTTTTGTGATTGACTTCGTACCTTCAAATAAAATATTTTTTCAATTATTCTTTAAAAATGTTGTTTAAAATAAACACAAAAGTTGTTTTAATAAAAACATGATGTGAGCTTAATGGGAACAGGGGTGTGCTTAAAGGGTACACAAATGTACCCATTAAGCACAGCCAGACTTTTTGAATTTAATGATGTATATCTTAATCGAAATGCTTTTGTCATTTAAAATAAAATTAAATATTTTTGTGTGAGAGATTAATATTTATTTTAACATAACTTATTGTACTGAAACCAATATCTTGTGCACTAAAAATGTCTCAATGTAGATTTTGGTGAGCTTAATTAATAGGTACGTTTACCCTATTATGTGGCACTTAAAAAAATAATTTGGCACTTTTTTTTTTTTCTTTTTTTATAGGAGCCAATTGCTCCTTAATTGATTTTGTCTGAAGCCCTGCGTTGCTAATTCTAAAATGTCATAGTAGACATATAAAGGAGGCTCAAGCCACTGATAGCAGACTAATGCAGTTATGAGAGAGAAAGAGAGAGATGAAGCCTGACTTCTCTTTGATCGACTTAATTGCAGCTTTTGGTTGCTAATCAAACCAATCACAATTTGAACTGAAATGAACAGCCCTTACAAATCTCATATTATCACAGTTGTGATATGTTTTGTGGCCATATTGAAAATACTTAGACAACATGTTCCATTTAATGCTGTGCATGCAAATGCGGGGAAATGTATGCTAAGCACTAAATGGAACTTCAAGTAGCATCATCAATAAAAGTCCTCCTCATATTTTTCCACTCATGTGAATTTAAATTGTTTTTCAGTTTTCACGTCACAGAATTCCCAACAAGCTGTGAAAATTCCAATCGTTGTTTAAAAGCATGCTTTACTTGAAAAATCACCCATTAAGCTTTTGGACCATAACTCATACAAGTACTTGACAAAACTCTTTAATTAAAACAAAGTTGTGAATTTTCTCCTACTTATTATCAATGTGATCATTTTTAGCCATGCAGAACTAATGCCAGAAAGTTCTTTTCATTATAATCATAATAAGCTTTGTTTTTGTTCTCTACCTTTTTTCTACGCTGTAGGGCGAGATTATAAGCACCAATTACTTTGACTTGTGTTGTTGAATGCACGTGTGTATGTGTGTGTGGTTTGCGTGGGTGGGGTAGGACGTAATAAAAAGTGATTTGTTGTACAGATATGATTTATGCAGTTATATCTATCTTGTTTGTGATTACATTATTGATATTTGCATAGCATTTTAGATTAGTGAGGTAAATATTAGCTTTCTCAGCCAGAACCTCCTTAATGCTGGATTGGTTTAATCACTAGTTAAATTAATGATCTGGTTGAAGACATATACATATATATATATATATATACTGTATGAGTGATACAGACTTCTGACCCCGGATCATAAAACATTATTAGCAGAGACACCCTCTTGATGGCTAGCAGTGGTACATTTCAAACTGTACCAGGTCATTTAGTCTACAAGTACGTTTCAATTGTAAAAAAATTAACAATACAAATCTAGTTCTACTATTCAGCTGGCTAGGCCTTAAAAAACCCTTTTACAATAATGCTTTCTTTGCATTTTAATATCTTTCTCAAAATGTACATTAATTAGCTGCTAATGAATTCACAGTCATTTAAATTTCTGAAATATTCTCACTTAAAACAAGTCGTCTATAACAGCAAATGTACATTCTACACTATGTTTCTCCTCTGTTTATATTCCATGTACTTGTCAAAAAACTTGTTGTATCGATTTTTGTCTTGGCTCTAAGAGCTTGCCCTGAGATATAAGCCTAAAAGACATATTAGACCATCTTCATGAGGCAGTTTTCTATATTCATGCAGAGCCTCCCGCAATTGATCAGTTACAGTGACATGTCCCACAATGTCTTTGTTTCTATGGATTTCCTAGCCAGCGGGAAGCTATTGATGGAGAGGACAAATCAAACTAAGTTCCATGCTTGTATTATTGTTTCTACCAGAGGGGAAAGTGAAACATCTGTGCTGTGAGACAGAAGCAAGAGAGAGCTCTTATTGACTTGTTTTGCCTGTCTCAAGGTCATTGTTCAGCTGTGCAGGCAACAGTAAGGATGTTTTTTCCTGGTCTTTGACAAGTCAGCCTGGCTGAATCAATGTGATTGTTCACGGGAATAGAAAAAAAAAAGCACTGGTTAATTTCCTCTTAATTTGCTTTGCAAAATGGCTGATTGAAAATCAAGGTTAAAATAACTGGGATAATATGCATTATTTTTTTGTTTGTCTACATTGGTATTACCAAAATATTCTGTATACAATGTACACCTTCAGATAGGGCCAGGGTTGGGAGGGTTACTTTTAAAATGTATTCCGTTACAGTTACAAATTAAAGTAAAAGTAATCCAAATACCACAATATGAAAGTAATGTAATCTGATTACTTTTGGATTCTTTTAGTCACGTAAATAAAGTCAAAGTCAAAGTCAAATCCAAAGGGGGGGGGGGGGGGGGGGGGGGGGGATCATGATCTCGATTCATACATAAATGCAATCTCATTTCTAAATGACGGCGATTCACTTCCGTGTATTTCCCTGCATTCAGATCATTCTGCCTTCCCGCGTTATTGATCACACTCACACAATAACAAAACATTATTAGTTCACTAATCAATCAAATCTCGATCACTTTTCTTCTCTCCCTCATTGGCCGCGTTCCGCTATCACTCACATGACGTGTAACAAGGCGGCAGACCTAAACGGAGTCAGTTTTCTTGTTGGATTTGTAGCGGTAAGAGGGGGAAAAATAGCCCCAGTGTGGAAAATCCGGGTAGCGACAGTGAGAGTGAAGATGTAACAATATTGGTACAGAAAAAAGGAGCACATTCCACCGTGTGGAACTTTTTCGGGTTTAAACCTGAAGACGACGAGCAAAGAGTCATCATTTGTAAACAGTGCTTGGCATCGTCGCAGCACCGCAAGGTAACACCACTAATCTCTACAATCACCTCAAACGTCCCCACAAAATACACTATGAGTTAGCCATGAAAGACAAGTGAGCCACACCTCAAAATACCAGCCGCCAGTCCACACAAACTTCCATAACGTTGTACGGAACATCGCCATACCCTCCAAGTTTTCAGCGCCACAAAGAAATAACAAACGCCATCGCTTATCATTTAGTTAAAGGCATGACTCCAATCAACACCCTTGAAAACTAGGGATTTAACGTAATGATAAAGACTTACAGCACTACTCTTTGCCCTCTCGCAACTATTTTTCATCCGTTGTACTGCCAGGTCTATGCACCCAGTGTCGAATGACAGTCGAGGAAGAACTGCAAAATATGCAGAACTTCGCGGCAACAGCAGACCTATGGTCAAGCCGAACCATTGAGCCGTATTTAAGCTTCACAGTGCATTTCATAACAAGTGACTTCAACATAAAATGCCGCTGTCGGCGTTCTTGATCACACTGGCAAGGAACTGGACAGGGACTAAAGGAGAGTCTCAACTCCTGGAGTTCGGAGGAGGAAAAAATGGTGTGCATCACCACAGACAGTGGAGCAAACATAGTAAAAGCAGCCTCCCTGAACAACTGGACAAGGCTTCAATGTTTTGGCCATAGGCTACATCTGGCTGTAGGTGAGCTGTGTATTAAACACCCAGTAACATTTTCATATTTTCATTTAAATCAGAAAAATGTGTCCTTATGTTTTTTATTATTATTAAACAATTGACATATGACAGAAAACAATAACATAAGAACACTTAACACACAAGGTACTATTTAGGGCTGCACAATTAATCTATGCAATTGTCATGCACATTTTGTTAGTAAAGCAGGTTCTATAATCAGCAGTAAATCTCCATCACCTGCTGTCAGATGGAGCAGCATTTACTACACAGAACTGCAGTTCACTGACAAGATGTGCATGACAATTGCAGCATTTGCCTAATTACGATTTCATTTCGATTTGTCATGCAGCCCTAATATTACATACATTAACCAGACATAAGCAGAAAAAAATAAAAGTATAAATGAGCCCGTTTTTACTCTGAAGCTTAAATCAACATTGCGGATTGTATTGTTTCTACATTTTAATATGTGCCTTTTTAACTAATTCCTTTTATTTAAAATTTAGATTAAAAAAAAAAAAGTAAAAAAAATAAAATAAAAAATGTAAGTATAAGCACACACAATTAAGTTTATCCTGCTTTGTTTGTCCTATTGCATTTTTAATAGTTATTTTAACATTTAATGCAAAAAAAAAAAAATGTATGAAATGTTAAATTAATTTACTGCAGAGTTGATAAATTATATTTTTATTTGTAGAGAATGCAATGAAAGAGCCACGGATTGACCATGCTGTGGGTCTTTGCAGAAAGCTTGTGGCCTACTTCAGCCATAGTTGGAAGCAGAGGAGGGAGCTTGCTATTGCCCAAAAGAAGCTCAACCTGCCTGAACACCATGCAGCTTAAAACGGACTGCCCAACAAGCTATGGTCCAGAGCAGGGGTGCCCATTCCTGCTCCTGGCGATTGTCTGTCCTGCAAAGTTCAGCTCCAACTCTAATCAAACACACCTGCCTTTCATTTTTAAGCAATCCTGAAGACTTTAATTAGTTGCTTCAGGTGTGTTTGATTAGAGTTGGAGCTGAACTTTACAGGACAGTCAATCGCCAAGAGCAGGATTGGGCATCCCTGGTTCAGAGGATCCTTGAACGGCAAACTGCTATTGGACATGTTCTCTTCTCTGACCGGAAGGCTAGACACCTGACACCAACCTGGCAGGATATCGAAGTCCTTGAATTGATCAACAAGATGCTCACCCCACTAGCAGACTTTACTTATGCTCTCTCAGGAGAGCAGTATGCTACTATCTCCTCAGTCAAGCCGGTCCTCCACCCTTTTGAGACAATGATGGCAGTGCAGGAAGATGATACAGATCTTGCACGATCAATTAAATAAAAAATTCTGCATTACCTTAAAGAAAAATATAGTGTTCCACACACTCAGGAGCTGCTTGACATAGCAACAGTATTGGATCCACGGTTTAAACTGGACTATATCAGCAAGGACAACAAAGTCAGTGTCAAGGTCAGACTGAAGAACTGCTATGGTAAGTATATCTTTACATAATTCAAGATATTTATTGTCTCACAGAGTAAGAAATTTACATTAGGCTACACTGTTTACAGCTGCAAATGATTGAAATTGGATTTAGCTAACCCACCTTAGTTTTTAACTGCTGAGATGTTACTTTTGCTAGCAATTGTAGAATATTAAGATTTTGAAGTGATCTTTTCTCTTTTCCAGCAAAGTCCCCCCACAACTGCCCCCAGCGCCTAGCCTTTGCTGCCCCCCGTAGAAAAGAAGAGAAAGATCTTAGGCAGCTTTAAAAAAAAAAAAAAAAACAGCAAAGGGCAATGAGTAGAAAAAAATCGTGATTCACATTTTAGGAAGAATCGTGCAGCCTTAGTCTATTTTAAAATGAGCCTACATGTCGAAATGTAGCCTATGTGAA
The DNA here is from genome assembly GCA_036784905.1 of Acrossocheilus fasciatus. Lineage (NCBI taxonomy): Eukaryota > Metazoa > Chordata > Actinopteri > Cypriniformes > Cyprinidae > Acrossocheilus > Acrossocheilus fasciatus. The sequence goes on from CM071953.1 coordinate 25,526,463, forward strand.
ATGATATGATCTATCTTCATTTCATTGATTGATCTGGGGTGTGGGGACTCTCGTGTTAATTTCTAAATTTTCCAGCTCATTTTCCGCTAGAAAGTTAACACACAACTGCAGTCATGCACACCATGGAATTTTAAATCACTAACAAACACTAAATTTTAGCTAATGATTTCCATGCTAGTCGTACCTGCAAATGTTCAAGTTGGTTGAGTAACCTTTGTTAAAGCAAGAGTCTTCATGCATAGCTTTCCTTTATGCCTTTTGAAGACAAAATAACTGTGAAATTTCCAGACATGAAAATTTTCCCAGCCGGAAGCATCATAATTAACTGTAGCAGCGTCTCATCCCGCGTTTGAGGAGAATAATTGTTGACAGGTGTTATTTGCGCACACAACATGTGAGTCAACATGTGTCAACAGAAGCAGGAACTAATGTATGATGAAGCAGTGCTAAATATTGCGTTATGTCAAACTCCTTTATTTAAATTTAAACAAAACAAATGTAATGTAGTATTCCCACTTTTTACAAAATGTAACTGTAATCTGAATACTTTGTTTCTTGATGTAACTGTAACGGATTACAGTTACTAGATTTTTGTATTCTGATTACATAACACCGTTAGGTGTATTCCTTTACTCCCTAAGCCTGGGTTTTCAAACCCCTATGATTTCCACGATGCAGGAATGCGGATGGAACCCAGTCATAATAACATAATTTACTGTATTAAGTGGAATGTCAATTTGCCCAATTTTGGATGGATAAATCAATATTAAGTTAGTACACTTAAATCAAAACATCTCAATATATGAGTACATGAACATATGATCATGAGCATTTTACTGTTTCTTTTGAGAAAACTATTGTCATATTATATACATAGCCTACAGAAACTTAAAGGTCTAAAGATCAGCCCGTCAAAATAAAAGTTCAGTTTAAACTGAAGAAACTGGGACAGACATGTATTACTCAATGAAATGATAGTACTACTACTCAGAGGTCACTTTAAACTAACATTTTCCGTCATTGACAGATTTTTTTTTTTTTTTTACCAGTTATGGAAAAATCTGAAGGCCGTCCGTCACTTTGACAGATAAAACTGAGGGTGATCTATTGAAATTTATAGGGCAGGAAGTGATTTTTCTCCATAGTAATCAGTAGCAGAAACACAGAATGCCTGTGTTTTGTGTTGTTTATGGATGCTCAAATTGGTCAAACCGAGAAAACACAAGGAGATTTTATCGTGTACGAAAATGTGTTGTTCATAACGGAGGAAAAGTCAAGAAATTGACTGAAAAAAGCTGGAAAAAGTGACTTGTAAACCTGCGTCTGCGGTCGGGAGGAGGCGAGTCGGATAATGCTCGTGTATGCAAATGGTTAATATAAGATATATTAAGATATTAATACAGATATAAATGGATAATCCAGGGCTGCCAACTCTCAGGCATTCAGCATGAGACAGTCAGAATTCACTCAATGCTAAACGCCACACGTAAAGTTAGACACGATGTAAAAAAGATATTATTTGTAGTTCAGAGAGCTTCATTGATTATAATGGAACTTTGTGAGACCCTGTATGCAGCAGTTTCAGGAGTGACTGAAAAAGAGAACGGATGAGATGGAGGAAAGTCCATACTGTACCGCTTTAGGCACTATAACGAGAAAGGTATAAACAGAAAAACACAACATATGGTATGTGATCCTTATTATAAAGACGAGGAATTTTTAAACTAAATTGAAATACTTGAATGCCATTGAGGCGGTGGATATAGGCCAAGCAACTTACTCTGATTGCAAACAAGCTATTTCGAAAGTGAATCCCGCATTTACATGAGCAATGCAGGATATGTCACTCCTGAAACTTTGCTGCATACAAGGTTTGTGGCCGTGGGTCCTGTTAGCAGCACGTAAAACAACTTTTATTTAAATTTTGAATTGATTATAGCCTAGAAAGAGAGCAAATAGCGCTTCCATGTAATCACTAAAAAACTATAACACTTCAATTTATCGCAATCTCACGGTTCGTTTATAATCAATGAAACTCTATGAACTGCGAATAATATCTTATTTACATCGTCTACGTGTGGCATTTAACATAACATTGAGTGAATTCTGACTGTCAGAAGTTGCAAGGGGGAAAAGTCTAGATATTTATACTGTGGATACTGCTATATTAACTATAGGCTGTTATATGTACACTGGGAAAAAAAAGCTTTCTTGGACAGCCTAGAATATCATGCACTTTCAAAACAAAATAAGCTTTTTTTCTTTATTTTTTTATTTTTTTAATTATTAACTAATATATATATATATATATATATATATATATATATATATATATATATATATATATATATATATATATAACCTCTTTGTTCTCGTTCTCTGGATCATTGTTTCTACACTGGTGATTTTTTTTTTTTTTTTTTTTTTTTTTTTTTTTTTTCCCCCCCCAACTAACTTTATTTATACCAAACAAGGCTATAATCTAGAACATTAGGGAGACAATTGTTTTGAGGAAAATATTAAGGCCAGACCACTATGGTAATGGTAAAGCAACTAAATAAATAAGATTTTTTGTAAAGTAATCAATCTGAACTGCAAATAATATTTTTATTTTAAAATATGCACCCATTGAATTTTAGTTGTATTCCTAATATGTTGAAAATTCTATTGTCATCACAATAACTATGAATTACAAAAATCACGTAAAAAGACAGCCCAACTTTCTATTCAAAACGGCGGAATTTGACAAAAAAAAAAAAAAAAAAAAGTTGAATAGTTTGCATCACTGGATATTACAGTTGAGCCGACTGTTGCTATAGTAACAAACACGAATTTCATCCCACAAGCTCTTATCCACCTTTTTCTTCAACGCGGAAGTAAGTCTATGGGTGAGACTTCCGGTTCATTAGCCGCTATAGGTAAATAACGAGAAGAATAACAACTTGCAGTAAACGGTAAAACTGTTTGCACTACAAATCAGTGTGTTCATAATTAAAGCAATACATTAAAATAATATGATAAGACACACTAATTTTCAATATTAAGCAGCAAAACAAACTGTTTTGTATAGCTAAAAATAGCTGGACGCTGATGAGACTGGAAGCTAGACCCATAGAATTTACAAATGGCCGCGCCCATTTTTGCATCAAGAAAAAGGTGGATAGAGTGGTGAAACTATGATGCCACTTTTTAGGCGAAAACCCGGAATCCATCGTCCCAGAGTCAATGGGATTTTGGTTAAATCCCTTAAATAAGGTCCATGGTTCACACGAACTCAAGATACTTTCACATTTTATTCTACGACGTAAAACACACCAGTTATACCCCACTAGTGTTTTTTTTTTTTTAAACTGTTACATTTCTTAAAAAAGACGGTTGCTAACAAGCTGCTAAATGGGACTACAGGCGCTGTCGGAGACATTCAACGTCATCATGCCAAACAGTTGATCAATTTATAGTATTTTCCAGTTATAATTTTTAATTCAATTAATTGTAGAATAACCGATGAATAGTTTCCCGAATTTTATATTGTTGTTCAACAATGTTTTTCTTTTGGTAAAAGTGAAACTTTAATGATGCATAGTGCTTAAAGCCAAGTTAAAATTAAATGTTTACGGCCACAGCTTTTCAGCAAGGATAAAATAATATTTTCTATACCATTCCTAACAAAACGATAGCTGAAATGTGGTACTTTGTTCACTAAAATAAATTTAATCTTACCATATCCAAAAACTTGTATACTCTGCTGTTATTTAATAGATTAAATGCAGAATTTTATTGAATAGTATGTGGAGACACATTTTTAATTCAAATATTCATATTAATCGAGGATTTATTGACTTTTCTAAATGTACAGAAATGCATGCTTTCATATGTCGTTTAGTTAAGATTATATCATTTATTCACTATACTATTTATTATTAATGTCTTATTTCAGTTTTAGTTTGTCTCTAGTTTTGTATTTATTCCAGTTTATATGAAAAGGTTCATGTAGCGTGGATTAACATTCATATACAGAGTAAAGACCTCACTGAACATGTTAAAAACAAGTTTGAAACAGTTGCCGGGAGCGTGGTGGTGGTGACGTTGAAGGCGAGGGACCCTGGTGGTGTAGTTCGCCAAAATTTAAAAGCTAAACTTAGGCTGTAAACGCTTTTATTTAGGCTTCAAAATATAATCAGTTATATTATTTTGTGAAGATTATCTTGATGGACAAAACGTGTAAGTTTCATGAACTATGGTTGTTGTATTTTTAAATGCTATGCTGAAAACCAAAACTGAAATTAGAACCGTACACATAAAATGTTACCCGAAAAAGTAAACATTTTCAGATTTTGCACTTTTAATAAACATTTGAAAAATGCACAAATTAATATAGAAATATTTAGATTTTAACAGTTTTTCTTTTTAGTAATGCTTCTCCTGCATGTTCAGTTGAGAACTAGAGCCATCTTTGGAACAATGCAGAGACTTAATACAAATATGATTTTTAAAATAGACACAGCAGAATCCTGGGAACTTTATCTTCATGAAATTATATACTGGGATATAATTTTGTCAAAATTTTGTGTGCTATCTGGGTCACAGTATCAGAGAGGACCATGCATGGTTGCTCAAAGTACAGTAGGCTACTATCGTGTTAGAGCGCTACACACGGTTTAATATATGGGGTAAATATAGAAATATATAAAGTTATAATCTCCAGATACAGGCAGGCCTGGTTCCTGAATCAAATCACTGAGGGTGCTTCTGAAATCATTTGAAAATCTGAAATCATTGTCTTTTTTTCCCCCTTCTCCCAAATCAGATTATAATAGCCTACTGTTTCAGCTATTAAAATAGTTCAGTTTTGTATGTAATGGCAAAGTGATTATATTTTGTTTCGTTTTTTTATTATTATTAGGCTAAGTTAATTTAGAAAAACGTTTGGAGCATTTTTTTGTTCGTTAAATAAGTTTTTTTTCTTTCTTAAAGTAAGGACCAAGCGGCCAGCGGCAGATCAGGCTGATCATAGCCTATGTTTGATCAATTTAGCCTTCTCAAATCATCACGACTTGTCTAAAATAAAATCTATAGATATACTAAAACAGTTCAAGCATACAACAATGTTTAAACGTTAAACTTGGATAAATGTGCGCTGCATCCAATAGTTTGTGCGGAGAGTCAAAGCTAAAGCGCAGGACATGGAGGCACCAGCGCAATCAATTGCATTTTTTTCAATGGAATCAACTTACGCTGTAAATTTTGCTCATAAAGGTAAGAGTAATACATCATTCGGAACTGTAAAGGGTCTACTTTTATTTGTGTGCACTCACAAATCAACAAAACTTTGTGGTTTTGAGAAAACGATGCGCTTTCTGCCGTCTCGTCATGAACAGGAGCACTTCACAAAAATGAACCGAAAGTCAGCGAATACATGCCTCACAGACATGATAAATATATCTATAGAAAGCTTTAAATTACTACTTGACTAAATAAATCAAATCGATAACACAAACTCTTTCATTATAATCCGTGAAGATGCACTTCTCTCCAAAGGCAGTCAGGATCATCATCTTCATCTTTGCGATACTGACACAGAAAACACTAGTTTATTAGTAAATAATTCAAATATCTCCTTACTATTTCCCCAGGACATATTCATGGTAATTACTTTTACTGGGGCTTTGTGGCAAGCTTCAGCGTATTGCGTGTATTTGAAGCAGAACTCTTCAGCTTCGCTGACGGCACGCTCCCTGCTGCTGCAGGACTCTAAACACCGTCGAGCCGCTCTTCACAGTCATGGCACGGTCTCGTGTTGTTTCCACCAGAGCGGCAATTTTTTTTCATCACTAATTGATGGATGTCTAAAATATAAAAATAAGGAGAAGCCTAAAACAGGCCTATGGCCCGGCCCGCGTCTGAACTATGATGTGAAAATTGGCCTGATCAAAGCCCGGCCCTAGATGCGTAAAAAAGTCGGGGCCATCAGGCCCGGTCTGAAATGCAGGGCTCTAGCGTTCCCCTCGGTAGAAATCACGTTTCCCCCGAGGGGGGCTGAACTGAACTAAAAGCATGGCCACTCAGGAAATCAACATAAAATGTCAGTTATCCTATTTCTAGCTTTAACCAAAGTCCCTTATCTTTGCTTTAACTGACCTTCTCTTGCTTTCGTTTCGTTCCCTCTCCTGTAGAACCTGTCCAGGATACAGTTATTTGCAAAGAAATGGGCTATCTAATGTGTATTTCATTCATGTTTTTAGGCATGAAAAATTAAGATCATAAAAATATCGAAGCTAAATGTTTTCATAAAGCAGTTATGGTAGCTACGTCAGTAGTGCGAGAGGGTGCATCTGTATGAACCATTATAGAAAAAATGCATTTTCCGTATTTCATTTCTGGGTTAAAAAAACGAAAAATGAATGGACTCAAAAGTACACGGACCTGGTATGAACAGTACAGTAACATTTTGTTTTCTTAAATGCAATTAAATAAAATGCAACATAAGCACAAATTATCTCTGTTTAAAACTAAAAATATTTGGCTAGGAAAATTTCAATGTATGCACTACATTCTCTTTTTTTTTTTTTTTTTTTTTTTTTTAGCCTATATCATGTATTACAGAAAAAGCACCAGAATTTGAAATTAATAGGGGGGTAACAGTTAATGTTTCGTATGGTTTGGTACATTTTGCGGTTTTGGGGTCACAGTTTCAGTATTGGGTTGGCATAGGGAGAAGTAGGATATTCAGGTCATCCACAAGAATTCTCTACTATTTGTTAGCAAATACAGTTTTCCTTAACTTAAAAAAATTCTAAATAAACACTGTAACAAAAATCCCTACAGTGCCCTCCACTAATATTGGCACCCTTGGTAAATATGAGCAAAGGCAGCTGTGAAAATATATCTGCATTGTTTATCCTTTTTATCTTTCATTCAAAAAAATTCACAAAATTCCAACCTATCATTGAAGTAAAACAATTGAAAGTGGGGGGAAAATCTCATTGTGAAATAAATACTTTCTCTAGTTCATGTTGGCCACAATGACTGGCAGCCAATTATTGCAACGTCCTTTCCCCGGGGTAACAGCTCTGAGTTTTCTCCTATAATGCCTGAAGAGTTTGGAGAACACCTGATAAGAGATCAGAGACCATTTTCTTCATACAGAATCTCTTCAGATACTTCAGATTCACAGTTTCATGTTAGTACTTCTCTTCAGTTCACCCCACTCATTTTCTGTAGGTTCAGAACAGAGGACAGCCATGGCAAAAGATTCATTTTGTGCTCAGTGACCCATTTTTGTGTTTATTTTGATGTTTGTTTTGGATTGTTGTCCTGGTGGAAGATCCAAACACGGCCCATTATAAGATTTCTAACCGAGGCTGTCAGGTTTTGATTTTTTTTGTTTTGTTTTGTTTTTTTTGTTTTTTGTTTAATCTGTTGGTATTTGATAGAATCCATGATGCCATGCATCTGAACAAGATGTTCAGGACCTCTGGCAGAAAAACAGGCCCACAACATCACGAATCCTTAGCTCCGCTCACTCTGTCAAATATTCTACAATCCTGATAGAACATTTCAAACAACTCTATCTATTCCATCATGAAAACTTCAACGGTCAAGGACACTCGGAAAAGAGTGATTGAGCAATTGCCAATAAAGAAAAAATTCAAAGATTCCACCATCTCCAGAGAGGATCTCAACGGCGCCATTGCTAATGGTATCAAGCTAGCACTTAAAGAGCAGCAAAGTACTTTGGATTCGGTTGTGGCCTCGACAGTAAGAGATGCGATAGACTCTGTACTGACCCCGGCATTGCGTGACCTACATATGGACATACAAGCGACCAACAATTCTGTAAAAGAGCTAAAAGCAGAAGCTGAAAAGCTAGCCATCACGGCGAAACAGACACGGGACCGGGTTGATTCCGTTCAAGTAGCTGCACGTGAGGATAGGAGGACAGTGAGAAATCTGAGAAAGCAGCTAGAACAACTTACCAATAAAGTGACGAACATGGAATATATGAGCAAGAGAAATAACGTACGACTGGTGGGGTTGTCGGATGGGGCGGAAGGCTCCAATGCAGCTGGCTTCATCAGAGCTAATCTTTCCAAGTGGATTCCTGCACTGAAAGGCTGTGATATTGAGATTGAGCGGGTTCATCGCGTCTATGATGGAAGAAAAAGTAACTCCGAGCAGCCGCGTACTCTTATCTTTCGTGTGCTGATATGGCAGGACAGATCCGCAATCCCCCAGATAGCACACGTACATCTGCAAGACGTCTATTTTGGAAAAGCATCTGCTGTCTACAAACGTCTGACAGACGTCTGTAAGATATCAGTTTTACATGCATTCTAAATCATAAACATCTTAGACATCTAATAGACGTCTATTTGACATCTAAAAGGAGACATCCTATAGACGTATTGCAGATGAGCAAACACCCTAAAAAATATGTCTTGCAGATGTAAATGTAGACATCAAATAGACGTCTCCGAGATGTACGTGTGCTATCAGGGGAGGGGTGCACGGCAGGCTTTACCCGGTGAAATATATGCAGGATAATGTCACGCTGCTGTTTTTTCCTGACTTCAGTCCAGCCAACGGTGAGCAGATGATGTTTGACTCTTTTCAGAAAGCGGAGGATTTTATCATCTCATCTGGTGGGTTTGCTGCCAAAAAGCTTCTTTTTTTTTCCAGTTTCATCTGACCACAGATGCCAGTGCCATTTGACGTTCCAGTCATGTCTGACAACTGAATTTGCTGGAGTTTGTTTTTGGATGAGTGAGGAGAATTTTCCTTGAAACCCTTCAGAACAGCATGTGGTGATGTGGGGGATGTTTGATTTTTTTTTTATTATTTATTTATTTATTATTATTTTTTTTTTTTAAGGTTTCTGACCCCAAGACTCAACTAATCTCTACAATTCTACAGCTGTGATCCTTGGAGAGTCTTTGACCACTCCATCTTTCCTTCTCACCATGCATTAGGAAGATATAGACGCATCCTCTTCCAGGCAGATTTTTAACATCTTTAGTTGATTGGAACCTCTTAATTATTACCCTGATGTTGGAAATGGGGGTTTTCAATGCTTTAACTCTTTTCTTACAGCCACTTTCTATTTTGTGATGCTCAACAATCTTGTTCTGCAGATCAGAACTACTGTATATTCTTAGGTTTTACTCCTTGTGATGGATGATTAAGGGAATTTGGCTTTTGTGTTCCCCTTATTTATAATCCTGTGGAACAGGAAGTCATGGCTGGACAATTTCATGCTCCTAGTCACCCTGGTGTGCTAAAAAATGTAATTATGAATAGGAATATACTTCAGAGATATTTTACTCATAAGAATTTCTAGGGGTGCCAATAATTGTGGCCAACATTCATTGGAGAAAAACATTTTATCATAAGATTTTCTCCCCACTTTCAATTGTTTTACTTCAATGATAGGTCAGAATTTAGTGAATTTTTTGAGTGAAAGATCAAAAGGATAAACAATGCAGATTTATTTTCACAGCCGCCTTTGCTCCATATTTATCAAAGGTGTCAATATTAGTGGAGGTCAGTGTATGTTACACCCAGGGCTATTTTATTAAAGAACAAATATTAAAAATGTATAGTTGTATGCTCTACATTGTGTGCCAAAAACATAAATGTTATTAACAGCACTTTTACCATCATAAAAAAGGAACAGTTTGAAATCGGCAGGATAGGGTAAAATCACAAATTCTGCAGCTGTGTGGTTGCAGAAGGATGCATAAATGCAGACAGCAAATTTACTATCTGATTCAGTATTTGGGCAGGGGGTGTTCGGCCATGAGAGTATTGTGGTTGGTGTACCGTGTTTTTTCGGTTCAGATTGAATATTCTTTACACCCATAGAAATGAATCACCAATAAGTATGAGAATGTAAAATAGTCTGATACTTAATCACCAAGGAAGGCACCCAGATATTAAAACAACTGGCTATATATATATATATATATATATATATATATATATATATATATATATATATATATATCCCTGTTTGTACTAAACTTATCTGGTGGGTTTGTTTCATCTGACCATAGATGCCAGTGCCATTTGAAGTTCCAGTCATGTCTGACAACTGAATTTGCCATGAGAGCTTTTTTTTTTTTTTTTTTTGGTACACTCACCGTGCTAATGCTGAACATGATAAATCATCCATCCTTTTCCTGAATAATTATAAACAACACTTAATACTGATGAACATATTTAAATTGTTACTGAATCTAGTGCTGCGAACAATATCAAAACAATATAATTGCTCTTTTCAGTGGCAGAAATCTATACTTTAGCCTGCAGCTTTTTATATTTTTTGGACCTCTACAGTTTGTGAGTTTTAATTTCATGCACTGCATACTGCAATCTTATCTAGAGCTGCTGCCAGTCTAAATGATTTGCAATTAGATCATGTACTGTAAGCTGTTCTTCATTGTCTAAAGAATCTCTCGACACATCCTACTTAACAGAGGCATTATAGTTGCACCAGACCTTGACCAACACGCATAGCTGCTACAAATCATACAAATGGAACAGAGTCAAACAGGAAGGCAAAGCTAAAGGTAACTGATTAAAATGAGTACAACTCAAAAATGACTCTTTTGCTCTCCACATGAAAAAAAAAGAAAGAAAGTCTGGCTTGGAATGAGGATGAGTAAATGAGCACTTTTCTAAAACAGTGGACATATGGTGTCTACTCTACCACACAACAGCAGAGTTTTCCCATGATGCAGGCTGAATACTTGCATGCATCACCTAATCATTTTTTCAGACATATCTAGCAGATATGAACTTTCATGCCGTTAACTCTTCTAGTTCTTTAATGATGTACACACACAGTATTCTCCCAGTGACAGGGCCTCACATCACTTGGCACAGCAGACTAATTCATTCATCAGATGTGAGTGTAATGCACTGCTACCACTCCTTAATTAGATGTAGCTAATAAATTCTCACAATTAATTGCCCAGTGAGACATAGTTTATGGATCTGTATGGTGTTGAGACTCAGAGAGAGTAAATATTGATAGAGATAAGAATTGTCAATATGATTGTACATTAAAAAAAAAAAAAACAGGAAAAAAGGACACAAAAGCATTTAATTATGGTATGAAACGCATTAATTAGTGCTAACTGAAGAGAGTTCTGTTGTGCAGGTACAGCAATGCACATAATTGCAAAAAAGTTCAAACTAAATTAAAATGTGAACAAGGTTTAATTTAGAAGTTAATTTTCAATGTTTGTTTCTACTTTATCCTAAAATTAAAGGGCAATTTTATTGAATAATAAATAATGTATTTAATAATGTAAAGAAGTAAGCAAATTAATGATTGCTGTTGCACAAGAACTTCTGAAAAAAAAAGTCTGAAAAAGGAAAGGAAAGCATGTCTACATGTTGCATGCAATAAAGTAAATGTCCTTTTGGAAAGGAAGTTTGGAAATATAGTACAAAAAATAAGAAAAAGGTACAGTTGAACAGTTAAAAAAAAAAAAATTGGCCATTCTTAAATTTTTCACTAGAGTGGGATACAGGAGGATAAAAAATTAAATGGCAGAATCAAACCATTGCCTGAACTTCATTCATTTTAAATAGTGTTTATTATGTGAATTAATTATACTGTCCCAAAGTCTTAGAACAGATGCTTACCAACTGACATAAATAAGAAAGTTAACATAAATCTGCTAATTAAAATCAAAACATATTTCACAGGATGTTGCACTGCACTACAACTAATCAAAACACATCAGTCCAGCAGTTTCATTTCAGTTTCAATTCAATTGGCAATTGGCACATTCTCTGAATATTTAGATGAGATCCTTCTAATAAATTATTAAGTTTGTAAGGAACTTGGGTTAAATGCAGGCAAATTAGTTCATTCACTGTGTTGGTCTATGGCTGAAAACAGCCTATCAGCTTCCATTCGTCCTAAAAGACCCCAAAAGCTGTTTGCACACATCAGTGCAACAGCTGACCGCATTTACATATGTAGCTGTCTTGAGCTGAATGAAATGCAGAACACGACACTCTTCAAGTGATTATTTGAAGTCATTAAACATGTCTTATCTAGCTGCATGTTTATTCTTAAATTGCCAAGCAGAAATCATTTGTTTTGGTGTTTGTTTGAAGAACTTTCTTCTTGCTTTTGTAAATGCAGCCTCCATATTTCTGGCACGGTTACATGACAGAGATAAATGATAATGTTTTTGTCATACCATTTTGTAGATAATCAAAGGTACTCATCAAAATAGATTTACCTAATCCAGTTGCGCAGTTAAGGATAGACTTCACTTCTCCTTCAGCCTTTCCATGATAAAAAGAAAGTTTAATAACTCCAGAAATACATTTCGTTACTCTTTTGCAGAGCGTTAACGAGTTATGAAGCTGCTCAGACAGGAAGGAGCAGAAGGAATGCCGAGATAGCTTTGAGTAAGATGATACAGAGACGCAGATGATTATAATGGGAATCATGATGTACGTGACATCTTTATTGGAGTTCTCAATTTCCCCGCGGCCACAATAAACACGATTCTCTGGGGACTCTCTTGCTTAATGTGCAGGCATGGCAGCTCGGAGCCTAAGTCACAAAGAAGCACTATAAAACAAAGATGCAGAGCTTTCTTAGAAGATGAAAAGACAATGCAGAAATCACAGAAATGTGTGCAGTATTTCTGAAACTCTCTGCTGTATCCTGTAAGAAATCAAGCATTTCTTCACTCAGATAGTATTGTGCATTGGAGTGTACCGGTGAAAATGAATTATCCACAACCTTAATTGTCCCCCTGCTGGATTGATATGCATATGAAACTGCTGAGCCCACTAGATGATTAAGTCCTACAAGGGCGTACATTTACCCCCCAGTGTATTTGGAAGCTTGTCAGGCAGTAATTCTATATTGCTTTGCCAATTAAAAGATCTGATTAGATATGGAGTTGTTAATTAGAATGCCTTAAAATGCCATCAGGACATTTTGGAATGGCTGTTCAAATACGTGAAAGCCTGAGAATGGATCCTGAGGCTAGCTGGTATAAGAACCTGCAATAACTATCAAATGTTGTACTTGCTCAATGAAAATCCATTCCACCAAAATGAGGGTTTTGTAGTGGGCAATCTTCTTGGAAAACTTGAATTGAGTAGCCCAAATGCTGACTAATTGACAGTTCAAAAACCAAATAATGGTGCAGCAGTAATGTACTGTAACAGTTATATAAAACTACTTGAAGATAAAAAGATGTGTGTAGACTTTAGAGCTCTGCATCATCCCGTATTGGTTTGAATAAAAAATGCTTTTTGAATTAAATTCTTGAATTTAAATTAAAAATGAAACTTAATTAAATTCACCCAAAAATTAAAATTCTGTCATTAACTCATGTAGTTCCAAACCCTTCAGACCTTCATTCATCTTCGGAACTCCAAATTAAGATAATTTTTTTAAGAAATGCAGAGCTTTCTGACCCTGCATAGACAGGAATGGAACTGAAACGTTTTATGGTCCAGAAAGGTAGTAAGGACAATGTTAAAATAGCCCATGTGGCATTAGTGGTTCAACTGTGATGTTATAAAGCAACTAGAATACTTTTTTGCGCAAAGAAAACTAAAATAGCGACTTTTTGCCAGTGGAGACTGACCCGAAAGAGTGGAAATTGTTGAATAAAGTCACAATTTTTGTTTTCTTTGCACAGAAAAAGTGTTCTTATAGTGTCATGACCACTGATGTCACATGGACAATTTATTATCAATGACTGCGTTTACATGCGCACGAATATTGCGATTATTTCCAATAATCAGAGTAAGGACTTAATCGCATTTTGATGTTTACATGTCAAGAGCAAAGCTCTTACTCCCGTTTACATGCAATTTCCATTATTCTTATTATTCGCTAAGAATTGTGGTTAATTTTTTTACTGCCATTATTCACATACCCCACTGGACAGCACAAATGATGGACTCAGAAAGAGCAGTGTTACTGGTCGCGGTTTTAATTTATTTACGTCTAATGCATAATGATTTTGTATGGCTGTATTCCACGCTTTTTCGGCGCCATAGAAATGTGATGGAATTTGTTTGCCTTTACGCTGCCGTCGCGTTCTGCTCGCCCTTTCTTAATGAGGGTAAGGAACAGAGACTGCTGGCAGCTTGTTGCGTTTTCCTCAGAATGCGATGCTTTCTTCCTCTCCATCGTTTCTAATCTCCGTATTATTACAGGTGCGTGTCACGTTATTCATATATGTCACAAGCGCATGCGCACTTTGGTCAGAGCGGCAATACTGCGATTAAGGTGTTTACATGCCTGTATATTCCGATTAAAATCGGCGTACGCCACCTATGTTAATACGATTATTCCTGCTGCGATTATGAGCTTAATCGTATTATTTAGATCGAAGTATTGCGTTTACATGGGGTAAAGCATAATCGCAATATCGCCAAAATCTCATTATAATCGCATTAAGAGGGTCCATGTAAACGCACTTATTGTCTTCACTACTTTTCTGGGCCATAATACGTTTAAGTTGTGTTGCTGTCTATGCAGGGTCAGAAAGCTCTGGGATTTATAAAAAAATATATATCTTAATTTGTCTTCTGAAGATTAACGAAGATCTTACAGGTTTGGTGACATGAGGGTGAGTAATGAATGACACAATTTTCATTTTTTGGTGAACTATCCCTTAAGATAAGGTAAGATAAGGTAGCAAACAAGATGCAGAATTGCAATTGAAAAAAAATAATAATAATTAACTAGACTTGTAAGCTTGAAAGTTTAAAAAAACCTTTAAGACATCTTGAAGTTTGAGGGTTTAACAGACTTATTAATGCCACACTTCGTGTGGGGTGTGGCAAATTCAATTTAAATTCACATTTTTAAAATAAAAATAAACCAATTCTTCAATCCAAATTTCTATCCATCCAAAAGTGAAAGGTATTCACTATTTCTCAGACATAATTTAGATAATCATGTCTGTGAAATAGTAAATACCTTTAACTAAATTCTCACTCTAACAACCTAGTATCAGACAGACAGATTTACTTCTTAGAATCAAGCACATTAAAGAGTTTCCAGCATGAATGCTTTTAATATTGGCTAACAATTCATAAATATTGACAAAAAATCCATCCTGCTTCCTCCATTCCATCAAATCATTGAGTGGCAAATCCATTTTATGTGCTTTCACAATTCAATCCCATATTTGCAATGGATTTAAATGTTATTGTGATCAAATCATGGACACTTCATCAAGTGAGCCAAATGGAGCATTTTATAATTTTTCAATCCAGGGATTGTCAATGCACAACAACCACCCAGATGCTCCCTTTAGAAAATCTTATGAATTACACACATAAAATATTCAGTCTCTAAAAGTGTGCAGGAACAATATGAACATAAAATGTTAGGCTCAGACAGTGGGACTGAAGCAAGACCTTAAAGTAAAACGATTAAGAAGTATTAAAATGCAAAATGTGAAACTATTGGCAGTTCAGTAGTATACGGTTATTCCAGAGTTTGCGTTTAGCTAAACGATCTTTTAGCATACTTTTCCTTAAGGAAACAGCAGTAATTTGGGTGTTACTTCTCTCATTTGCATAAGATGTGTGGTGTTTACAATGGAAGGAATATTACCAAGGGCATGCGCTCCTGCAAGAAGCTTTCATTACAAGTATCACACTCAGACAGCCGGCTGGCCATTCTTGTGCATGAAAACCAGTCATTATACTCAGAAAGTGTGTTTGTGAATGTGTGTGAGAGAGAGATAGTGAGAGCGAGACCCACCGGACTCAAATAAACTTTCATCTGTGGCCATTCTGACTGCATGCTGTCCACATTTATCTGTTGATGTCAAGCGATTTTGCTAACGGTGCTGCTGGTTAGACCGCTCTAATTGAGGTGCGAACATTACAGGCATTGGGCAAATTAACAGCCAGAACTTTGTGCTTTCACTCAAATGTCGAGCTGAGATTCACGGAGGCTATTTTAGGGGGCAATAAGATTAGAATGCATCTAGTTGTCACTGCAGAACTTAGGTTGTTTGCATCGAGACAAAGGCCAGCAATGAATAATGAAATGTCACAGCAGACAGCATTAGCAATGGGCCAAAAGAACCCTCGTAGGAATTAACTTCTCTGTATCAGCTCCCGTACTGGCTTTCACACCGTTACATTAGATTGCATCACAAACAAAATCACGGCAACATCAATCCAAAACCATTGACCCATTACGGAAAATCACAGTGCTATCATGATCCCATTAACTCCATTTACACAAGGCCACTCGATAACATCGGTCAGCAGGATTAAAAAATAAAGATTAGCATGGGAATTAGTCTAATTTGCTTAAAATGCTGACACACATCTGACACAGGTATTGCTGGATCTTTTGAGATAGGATGAGTAGTGTGATGGACCTAAAATGTTTATTATTATGCTCCAGGAAAGGAACTCTGGGGACAGGAAATAAATCTTCCTTTTCTCAGCTTCAGTTTCAGGGCTTTGCTTTAAAGGTCATTTCCCTGAAGCTGATGCTGATTTATAGATTGAAGTGAGGTGGAGGTTTTATAAACTAAAGATACCGCGCAGATAAAATATTAAAGATGTTGAAAGTTTGCCGCACAGCTCGGCTATCAGTTACAGACGGTTGCTTCCACCTATTCTTCCTTTTAAATGAAAAGTGATTCACTCAAACTCCTTTCTCTGAAAAACAACAAGGAAGTCACACAAACCGTAAGACATTATTCATGAATTCTAGGATGAATTTTCAGTTGCAGAATAATCACGGACTGAATTGTATAGCCGGTAGCTATTTGACAGATTAGGTTTTACCTGTTTTGCTGAAACCTGTATTAAACTTGTATAAAAGTACTAAAAGAGCTGAGCATTCAATAAACAGGTCTTTATCACACACCGGCAGTCATTTACTGCCTCTTTTGTTGACAAACGCTATGCTATTGTGTTATTAGAGGAAAATAGCAGCGAAGGCTGTCATTTCCCGTCATACTGAAAGCAGCATTTCCCAGCATACTGCCGTCAAGACCATCATAAGTTTCAATTTAACAATATAGAAATACATAACATTGTACATTTGATCACATTCCCAACAAAAAAATAAATTCTTGCACTTGATCAGTACATCAAGATTGCCAAATCATATAGGCTAAAATTTCACATGTAGGCTATCAAACATATACATATACAACAAAGCACTCTGATCAGCACAGATATTGTTCAGAAATGTGGATGGGTTGCAGGAGATTAACTACTTGTGCTATTTCAAAGTTTTTAAAGCATACTTCTTAAAGCCATAGGTTAGATCTATACATAAAAATGCGGGTTCTTCGCACTTAATGTTGACTATATTGTGACCCAGGCACAAAGGTGAACTCAACCTAACGAGCCAGAATATGTAAAAGTGTCACTGACTGAGACTGCTGGTTCCATCTGCTTGCACTTATTTATGTGAAGCAAGATTCGCGGTTATGTTTGCAGGCCAAATAACTATCCAAAATTAGAAATCAAAGCAGAAATGTAGTATAAGGGACCGTTCATATAGGACCTGCTCTTGCCTTCAAAGAAGCTACACAGAGCACATTAAAAAATTATGGAAAAATGCTTGCTAATCTTCTATTAAAGGTGCCATAGAATGCATTGATACAATATTTTAAAGGCAGTGGCTATTTGCACTTAGTGTAAATAGCAATTAAATTAAATTAAGTGCAAATAGCATATTTTTTTAGCGATAGATACTATTTACACTAAATGTACATAGCGTTGGATGCTATTTACACCAAGTGAAAATAGCAGTATTTTTTAAAGATATGCATTCACTTAAGCATACTGTAGCAGTGATTCATAATTCAAACAGAAATTTGTACACTCATTGATGACAGTACTTTTGCCAGTAGAAAGAGCTCATAAAGAGGTTTCATTTGATGTATATATCTCCATTTCACCAAAAATGTCACTTACGCCCTTCTGGTTCTCACCCCTCAATATACACACTGGAATTCTGAAGCAATTCGCAGGACTACAGACCCTGCAGTGGAAAATCCAGTGGAAGCAGGGCTCTTTTAGTGAGTAGATTATCTCAGCTGTGCTCTACAGTGTATAGTTGGAAAAAAGCCTATCAGCCTTTACACTCAACAGAACCTACTTAGAAGAAAAAGAGTGGGTTTATAATGCCTGTTTATCATCATTTTTGTGCCAGCCTGTTCCATGTCTGTGGCACATGCTCATAAGATCAAGGGATGTAAACAAACACCATTTTTAGTGACATCAAAAGGAAGCTCAGACATGTACACAGCCTAAGCATCCATATATTTTCTGTAGGCCTACATATAAATAGATTTAAAAGAGAGGATATTATTAAACAGCTGATGCATAATAAACTTAAAATAAAAACTCTGTCTACGACAGTTGGTTTTCTCTAAATTATGATCAAACATAGACTGCTGAGGGACATGTTGAATAGAGAGGCTCTCATCTAGTAGAAAGGCCGCTTCAAGCATTTGGCAGTGTGCACAAGGGCCCTTGTGTCTGTGTGCACAAACCAAATATGGAGAGTTTTAATTCACACATATTGTGGGTTTTGAAAATAGTTTACTTGTTAATATAACTGCATTTTGTGACACTGAGTCTCTCAAAGTTTGGGAGTAATAAACATAGACACATATAGACGCCCTATTTGACCACTCCAGGCACGTAGATGCGCCCGCCATCTTGGAAAGGTCAACTTGACGTCATTCACCATACTGTAGGTTTGCACAGAGCCATTGGGTTCGCAAACCATTGGCTGTGCAGGATTGTGGCATCTTTTGAATATTCATTGATTACTATGGTGAATGACGTCAAGTTGACCGCTGCAATATGGCGGATAGAAACAGTCGCTAATGAGGCATCTATGTATATGCATCTATCGTGACAGAACCGCATTGCTTTAAATGTAAACATGTTTAAAGCAGTTAAAATGGTTTATTACTTTACTTACTTTACTTTTAGCCATTTAGCAGACGCTTTTACCCAAAGCGACTTACAAATAAGAAAAAGTAACTAAAACTAAAAGTTAAAGCTCTATAAATACTATATATATACACATTTAAGAAAATAAAGAAATTAAATAAAAATGACAAATGCATACAACAGCAAACTACACTTTTAAATGAAAACAAAAAATAAAGCTAAAAACAATTTGAAACACTAAAACAACAAAAGGTATGAGTATAATAATGATTCTAACATAACATTAAGCCAAACACCAAAAAAAAAACAACTACATGTGTATGTACAGCCACACACATACACACACACACACACACATTTTTCTCTGTGATGGTGTCATCAGTGGGCTGAATCGTCCTCTCACCTGCTCCCAACGTCACAGTACACTCATTAACATCTTTGTTTCTAGAGTAGGCAAATGCAGGTGCACAGAATGCTTGACACTCATTTTGAAAGGTACATGACATTATAAGCTACCCACGCCTAGCTTTGATTGCAAAACAAAAATGCACATTGCCAGAGACATGAGGAAACATTTGACGCACCACAAACTCATTGATAACATTTAAAATGGCTGATGTAATTCCAATCTGACTCATTACATGGAATGAGTGTATCTGGGCAGATTATTTTATCTTTACCTGCATAATATAATTATAGACTTGTTTTTATCTTAAGTTAAAAGTATGGCTTTGTAGTATTGTTGACGGTATAAACTGAACAGTTTTGACCTGAATTTACTTTTTTTAATAGTCAATAAAAAAAGAGCTTTTAAAATGTCAGCCATAATTACCAACTGATTCATTACAGGGAAAAATATAATAATTAAAATAAATCACAACAATGCTAGACCCTTGAGGCACCCACTCATAAAGGGCCTAGCATTATTATTAGTATGTGATTATTTTAAATACATTTTCATTTGCTTGTTTACTTGTGTGTTTGTTTGTTTGTTTTTGTAAAGTCTGTAAACTCAACATGACTACAAACTAAACAGGTTTGATTTGAATTAAACCTTCTATTGCCAAAAAATCCACTGAATTAGCCATCATTGAATGTGAATGGATGGATGAAGCCCACAAACATGAAGAATTCTAGGTATTTGTATATAGAGGAGTGACATGAAAAGAAAAGAGAGTGAGCGCTCGGTTTTATTGATTATTTGGGGGTAGATGATGTGTGTGAGGGGCATGAAGTGTCATAAGTGAATGAGAGGGAGACAATGAAAGCCGCAGTATTTTACGGAGAGGCGTTCCACAGTCTGGCAGGGATTTGAATAGAGCTTGATGATTAGAGATGAGAGGATTTCTGATGTTTGTGAAAGCCATTATAACCCAAAGATTGAATGGGCTGAGAGCTCAATGCTCAGTCCTCTTTCCATCTCTCAGGATTTTAAGCACTCCACAGAGAACCAGTCTCTGGTGTCTTCACAGCAAAGACAGGCGAGAGGAGGAGGTATGGGAGAATGGCATCTGTGTGTGTGGGGGTGTGTGTGTGAGGGCAAATAATTCATTGGTTTTCAATGAGCTGGTGAACGGTAAAGAGGAGATAACGGCTGCTTGTAAGAGTCTGAACATCTGCTGGTTACCATTTGTACTTGAAATCATATTGTTCTCTACAGGGGGTAGGGGGTGGGTGGGGGGTTCAGCAAAGATGGATAATTACATCATCTCCCATACACAAATATATGATAATATATCCTACACAAACATAGTTAAGGTTATAATTGAATATAGTTTGTTTACTAAAACACTTTAATGAATTTTGCCCACTGCACGCTTTTTGTTTTAGCATCTGATTGACTTAAGGGAGCATGCAAATCCAGTAACGCCCCCCAAAATTGTGCTGAATGCAATTTGCACAGGGCCATTTTTCACCTTGCAGTCCTATTTTACTGAGACTGTATAGCACCATCACTCAATCACTGTGATCCAAACATCTGAATCGGCTCTCTAAAACACCAAAAGTGCACCTGTCTACATCATACTTTGGGATATATGCTTACTCACAGGTTATAGCCTTCATTTTGATTTACTGCTGCCATAATCAATAGAAAACATTTTAAATTCTATGAAATTCTGTTAAAAAGACACTTAATATTCAGTCATTTTAACTATTTGACTGCATTGACAATATAGGGTGAATAAAATTAATTGAGATGAGTAATTAATTTGTACATAATTAATTTTGTTACATCGACACTTATTGGACTGAACTGACTCAACACTGAACTGATTCAAAATGAATAACAGCAATACTGTCTTCAGTAGAGCTGCTTATCACTTAATTGAATTTGTTTCATAATGAATGAAATTTCAATCAGTATCGAACTGAACTGAACCAGCAACTGAAGCTGAATAACGTCACTATTGTCTTTTTAGAGCTGCGGTAACACTTTAGAACAGGGAACACTAATTCACTATTAACTATGACTTTTCCCTCAATAAAGTCCTAATTTGCTGCTTATTAATAGTTAGTAAGGTAGTTGTTAAGTTTAGGTATTGGGTAGGATTAGGGATGTAGAATAAGGTCATGTAGAATAAGGCATTAACATGCGCTTAATTACTAATAATAAATGGTTAATATTCTAGTAATATGCATGCTAATAAGCTAGTTAAGAGACCCTAAAATAAAGTGTTACCAGAGCTGCTTTATAGCAAAATTTGTCTAATTTTTGAAGTTTGCATCATTGATTCTGCTGCTTTCCTGTCACTGTGAAGCTACATTGTTTCATTGTTTCAATTAATTCAGTTAGAATAATAGGAAACTATAAGAGCTGTTACCATTCAAAGGAAATCGGTATCAACAAATTCCTTCTTTCCACTGCAGGAAACACTGAAGCTGCATCTGAAGTGGCATTAGATGTATTTACACAGACTGTTTGATGAAGCTGAGGTGCCATAAATGCATTTACACTGCAAAATTTTGTATGCATAAAGAATTTAAGATTAATGTTTTAAATATTTTTTGAACATACAAATAAGAAATGTTGGGTAAATGTAAATGTAAGTCACTTAATTTTAACTTCTTGTTTTTGAACTACTACTATTGTATAACATCACATTGCAATCATGTTGAAACATTTTGTTCGTGCAATTTTGCATACCTAAATTATATATTATAAATTTCTTTCATATATTGTAAATTAAATCTTCTTTTAAAGGATTTTGAAGGGTACAACTGATGGACACTTCAAACCCCCATGATCCTTTGTGCTGATTCTTTCCATGATGACGGCGTCTCCGTGTGACTTCAAGTTTGGTCCCCTACTACCTTCAACCCTTCAAAGCTCTCACTCTGGAGGGTAAACCCTTTGAAGGGATTAGGGCATAATGATGAGCCCTTCCGAATGGAACGCAGGATCAGGCTGCGCAAGCCTCATCTGGCACGACAAATACATTATCAGTCGCCGTAAGTGTGACGTCAAAACAGACCGGCCGGTCACTGGTCCAAGCCGGTCATGCGGAAAACCAGATAATTCTTGTCCCTGTCCAGTCGATCAGTGCATCTTCACGTACAATCTTGTCATCAGTGGGGAAGCATTTCTCATAAAAGATTAGATAACTCATCTTTTGCGGGAAAGAGTTGAAGAATATGTATGGTATAAAGTGCTATAAAAATAAAGGTGACTAGACTTTAAAATTAGCTTTGTAAAAAAAAAACTGTCTATAATGAACCCAATTTACATTATAGTGATTCGTGAACAAGATTCAGGTGTGTGTTCTGAAATACCATACATAAAAGTGGGGCATCCTTTAGTATAGTCACCCTATTTGTCCTAAATAAAAAGCTGTCAGATATTTTTTATGGTTGTTTTTGTAAGCAAAATAGCACCCTTGGAATCCCCCAAAACAAGCAATCACAGCCTTTGAACTAACTCATTTACATAACATGACTATTCTAAAATTAATCCAAAAAAAAGATAGATGATAGATGAAGGTAATGGAACTGCTCCAGGAGGTGAATGTCTACAAATGGCAAAATTCCTGCATGCTGCAGATAAAAGCAACAGAGGACCACAGGGATGTTGCCACAATTCCCCCCCACCCCCCTGCTGAACCTCTGCATTCTTTATTTACCCCAGATTACAGGCGCTTCTTTGTGGAAATAATAGTACTGTGAGTCATTACACTGAATTTCAGTATTTTCTGAATCTCTCCGGGTACCGTTCTTCACGCTAGTCTTCGCTAAAGGCATTATTTCCTAGCATTCGAACCCAACAAACGCAACTACACAGAAAAGCTTGATGACTTTAAGCAAACATGCTCAAACCTATCTGGAGTTTGATAACAAGGCACATTGTGTTTTAAACGAGCTGAACGCTAAATGGTTGTAGTGAACAAAGAAAAACAAAGTAATTTGATTATGCACTACAAGTAATCAGACCACCCCAAGGGCCCCACTTTAGCATTCAGCATTCATGCAAATATCTGTATTTTTTTTTTTTCCTTGATGCTCATTTTAGAAAAAAACAACCAAAGGCAGAGCAGTTACGTGTCACATATTCCGTTTGTTGTCCAGACCAGAAAGCATGAATAAGGAATGTTGAATTAGACCTCTGGCAAAGGCTGTGACATGGCCATCTGAGTACATCTGACAGAGCGACATCTCTCTCATTGAGCCTGTGAAGCATTCAGCCGTGTCCTTTGAGGGCAGTTTTCGTCTTTTAATGTACTTTGAGCATTGCCTTCACATACATTTTCATATTTTTCCATTTTAAGTCGCCAGCGGTGGGTGACAGGTGCTCCGGGTGCATTTCCATATACATTTAACTGTCTCTTTTGATACGATATATATTTTAACAGGCTGCTGAAAGGGTACCAGTCATGCGGTGAAACTGTGAACATGCCTTTGTCTTTAAATATTGCAGGAAATGGATAGGAATTCCTTGCATTTGTAAGTATGGTGTTCCATACCCGTCAACACTCCCGTTTTTCTCAGGAGTCTCCCGTATTTCACACCCATCTCCCGGCCCCCTCCCGTTTTGTTATTTCTCCCGGAAAACTCCTGTAATTTGTATGGCCCAAATCTAGTTATGAATAATCACATCAATATTTTATTCCAACGTAGTACCGTTGCCAGATCTTGTATGAAACGCATCACCTCACACAAACAACACAAAACACAAATTTCAAACCATTTGTGACCTCAACCTGGCAACCTACAACCCAGTTGCGCTGTACGTAGATTTCTGCAAAATAGTAGATGCTAGAAGTTGCATCTACCATCAGTGGTAGAAATGGAAGTAGAAGAGTCAGGTGGTGCTCCAGCAAAGAAAAAAAATGTTTGTGTAAATTTAACAACAGCTGGACGGAAGAATTTAATTTCTTGTCTTTGAAGCCATGTGAACAACGCCCACGCTTTTTGCAAAGTGTGTCACACTAATTTTAATATCGGAAACGGTGGGAAAAATGACATATCTCAGCATATTAATGGGGCAACACATACTAAACACACAATGTTAATATTATGTACAATGTTACAATATAATGCAATGCAATTTGACGGTGTTTAACTGCTGTGCAGTGTTTCTGTTTAATTTCTAAAAAAAAATTTAACGGTTATAATAATAATAATAATAATAATAAAGAAACACAAGTAAGTCACATTATTATTCTTTTTTAATTTTATTAATAATTATTTATTATGTTATTATTATGTTATATTATTATTATGTGTACCCCCCACCCCGCACAAGGGTATCCCGGATTTTGGTACCCGAATGTTGACAGGTATGTGGTGTTCAGCCTATAGGCCCTGAAGAAAGAACCCTGAATTTGACCTTTGCAAAAGTGCTACAGTTGTTTGACACAAGACTAGTAATCCATCCAGATACATTATTCAAAACTCACCTATATTCATATTAAACATACTGTATATGCTGACAGTGGGATTTTCAGTGTGACTTCTAAGATGAAGTCTGATGATCTAGGATCTACAATACCCTTCATAAGCCTATATGTATGCTAATGCATCGTGACATTATGTCAGCACTATTAAATGACTCCTTTCATACTAGGGACGTAACGACACTAACGCTTCAGTAGTCGATACCAATATGGGAAAAATGTCATGACTGTCTATACCAATTTTGATACCACAGCAAAAACAAATACGCTTCTGAATACACCCCTATATTTAAAAAGTTAAATATTAATATTTATGCCAGGGTTCCTCAAATCTTTCCCTGGAGGGCCAATCTGCTGCAGAGTTTAGCTCCAACCCTGATCAAACTCACCTACTTGTGATTGTCTAATGATCTTGAAGACTCTGATTAGCATGCTCAGGTGTGTTTGATTAGGGTTAGAGCTAAACTCTGCAGGAGTGGGCCAGATTTGAGGATGCCTGATTTATGTTAACAAAATATCAAAATTATATTAAATAAATTAATAGAATTTCACAATTTATGTTTTTTATATTTTGAGGAGGTCATTCCTCATCCCAAATTGAAGTGTGATTAAAATTAATATTAATTAAAGATTAATATGTACAGTATATACATATACACACACACATACATATATATGTGTGTATATATATATATATATACACACACACACACACACACACACACACACACACTGTAAAAAGTGATAAGTTGACTTAACTTAAAAAAGTTGAGGAGACCCCTTGCTTTAAAATGATTAAGTATATAATATTTATTTTTTAAAAAGTTAAGTGAACTTGACAATTCACTTAACTTATTTTTTAAATTATTGTTTACTTAAAAATTTGAAGGCAACAGGTTTCCTCAATTTTTTTTTAAGTTAAAGGGATAGTTCACCCAAAAATGAAAATTAGCCAAAGATTTACTCACCCTCAGGTCATTGTAGGTGTGTCTGACTTTCCTCTTTCAGATGAACACATTCGGAGTTATATTCAACATTGTCCTGTCTGTTTCAATCTGTATAATTGCAGTGAATGGTGCCCCTGTTTCTGAATCCGAAAAAGAAAGTGTCCATCCATCGCAAAACTACTCCACACGGCTCCAGGGTGTTAATAAAGGACTTCTGAAGCGAAACGATGCGTTAGTATAAGAAAAATGTAGATTCTCAAAACTTTATAAACCGTTTAGTCCAACTTCCGGTCTCTCAAGCAGGCGCGTTCCCAACAAGGCGGGAACAACTCCTAAAATTCAAGATATTGGGGCAAAAAAATGCCCCTTTATGTGTTTTTGTCTCATATTTATATCATATGATCAGCTACCCTTACAAAAAAAAAAATATATGTGATTATATTGGAAGCTATAGTGTGATATATTAAATAATATATTTTGATATATGGAACTCTAGTTCTTATATTTTTCAATATTCTGTAATATATTTTCATGAACATGTATAGCCATATATTGATACATATAAAATATATATTTAGCAGAAACAATACAGTAGCCTAATACATAGCTTTATTGAAACACTCATTCCTTTTTATTAACACATGGGTTTACATACAAAATTAAATATCTCAAAAATACATTCCCAAAATGCCTACAAAGGTCCCCAGTTCTATATGGTCCCCAATTCAATTCTAACGTCCACATTTAATTATTCAGCAGACACTTTTATCCAAAGTGACTTCAATGAGGACAATAGCAATCAAACCAACAAAAGAGCAATAAGATGTAAGTGCTGTGATAAGTCTCGGTTAGTACATGTAGCAATGTAGTATGCATGTAGTGTAGTATGTGTATATATATATATATATATATATATATATATATATATATATATATATATATATATATATATATATATATATATATGGTAAATATGATCAAAGAAGGCTGTGAAAATTAATCTGCATTGTTAATCCTTTTGATCTTTTATTTAAAGAATTCACAAAAATCTAACCTTTCATTGGATAATGATAATTTAAAACGGGGGGAAATATCATTATGAAATAAATGTTTTTTCTCAAATACGTTGGACACAATTATTGGCACCCCTAGAAATTCTTCCCATTATTCCATTCATATTCACAATTTTGAGCACTCCAGGGTGATTATGAACATGAAATTATCCAGCCATGGCTTCCTGTTTCACAGAAATATAAATAGGAGTGAAAACAAAGCCCAAATTCCCTTAATCATCCATCTCAATGAGAAAGCCAAAGAATATATTTCTGATGTGCAGCAAAAGATAATTGAGCTTCACAAATTAGTGAAGTGGCTTTAAGAAAAGAGCTAGAGCAGTAACAATTCCCATTTCCACCATCAGGGCAATAATTAAGAATTTCCAATCAACAGAAAATGTTAGGAAACTGCCTGGTTGAGGACGTGTGTCTATATCGTCCTAATGTACAGTGAGAAGGACAGTTTGAGTGGCTAAAGACTCTCCAAGGACCACAGCTGGAGAATTGCAGAAAATAGTTGAGTCTCGGGGTCAGAAAACCTTTTTTAAAAAATGGTCAAACAGCACCTACATCACCACATGTTGTTCGGGAGGATTTCGAGAAAAATTCTCCTACCTCATCCAAAAACAAACTCCAGCATATTCAGTTATCAGACACGACTGGAACTTCAAATGGGACTGGCTTCTATGGTCAGATGAAACTAAAAAATGAGCTTTTAAGCAGCAAACCCTGATGGGTTTGGTGAACACAGGGATAAAAAGTACCCCATGTGTACAATGAAATATACTGCTGTATTTTTTGATGTTGTGGGCCTATATTTCTGCTAAAGGTCCTGCACATCTTGTTGAGACACATGGCATCATGGATTCTATCAAATACCAACAGTCACAGGGGCGGATCTACCGGGGTGGCAACTGCCACCCTAAGAAAAAGCTGTGCCACCCCACCTGCCACCCCAGAATTATCACAGAATAAAATATAAATGTAAGCAGTGTTTCATGTGCTACTTTTCAGCTGCAGCGATGACAGCGTAACGGAAAATAATGGGGGGAAAAAACAAGTCTTTCACAAAACTGTGCACGATGGTTGCACGCGCACGCAGCGCGCCCAGTGTAGTCGGCTTCATTAACAAATTACTCTTATGAACCGGGTCTTTTTGAGTCAAAACCACAAAGCGCAGCCTGTTCACTAACGAATTGTTTTTACATTTGTTCGTGAATCAGATACTGCTTCTCGGTTTATTCAGAAATCCTCGGAGAAATCTAATCCCGTCCAGATATGTCTGCGATTCATCCCGTGATTGTTTGGTGATCCGATTCTCTGACCGCTCGCTCTATTTTCATCATAGATTCTGGCCTTTCTGCCATATCGGACGAAACAATAACATGAAACCAATAAGAAGATGCCGATCACGAAAACTAATAGCAGAGTTAGGTAAGAATCTGGTATTGCAGTTTTCTCGATTGTTAACATAATATAACTGATTTTGGTCCATTTTCCCACACCATTAGTTCTCAAAACAAAGACAGATTTCTCAAAAAGTTTAACAATAAGTAAGTTAAACATTAGGTAGCAAAACTGATTACACCAATCACAATCTCTGCATCCTAACAACGGAGAGAGGAGAGAGGAGAGAGCTGAACAAATAATATACCTGGGTTTTATACTTACACATTCAGTATAATTACAGAACAGTACCAGTACATTAGATGATGGAAATTTCACTATTTTATATGTACAGTAAACTGTAGCACGTTGTACACCTTCAAACATGTGACTGTCAAATTGTGTTTGTAACAATTTTTTATGTGTACTGCATGTTTGCATAACAGAGAAATGACTGCCTAGAGACATAGCTAGCCTTGTGTCAGTAGACCAGGAAACTGCTATAGTACTGTATTTAGTAAGAAATTTGACCAAATGTGTACATTTTTTTTCTTTTTTTCCCAAAAGTTCATTGAGGAATTATTATTATTATTATTATTATTATCTGTAATTTAATTTATGTTGTATACTGTAATAGACACTGAGCTGCAAAAATAATTCCTGAATCCTAATAAGAGTTTTTTTGTTAAGTGTTATTGATCTCATGAGTTTTCACTGGGCAGGAAATTCATCTGTGTATTTGAATTGTGTGTAAGCATTTAAGAATACCTGTAATATCTAGATTGAAAAGTTTGAAAGACAAATTTATGCTGGCTTGTCTTAAATTCTTGTTTAAGAAACATAAATAGTTTGGTCAGTTAGATGTTCTAGATGTTTGTGCTGCTAGTTGGTTGCTAGGATATTCTGGGTGATTGCTAGGCTCTTGCTATGCAGTTGCTGGGGTGCTGCTAAACTGTTGATAGTGTGTTCTGGGTGATTACAGACATTCTCTGGTAACTCTGGTAATAACAGAAAATGAAACATTGTTTTCAAAACTGATCCAGTTTCAATGCTTTGATATTATTGTATTTCATTCTAATGTAAATTGAAAAGTGTTACTCTTAAACTTGCTCTTAAACTTGCACTAAAACGTGATTTATACCATCTAAGTAGCCTATGTAATATTAATAGAATCGCATGTCTTCTTTGATGATACAAGCTCAGAAACATTTATAATCTGTTGAAGTTTTTTTTTTTTTTTATATATATAGTATTGACTTGGTGCCATGATGGATATTGACATGTTGTTATTTATTTATTTATTTATTTATTATTATTATAACAGTATAGATGATTACTTAATGGTAAGGCAATATTTGTGAACATAACGGTGCATGTCAGACAATAAATCCCCAAAAACTATGCATGGGGGCTTGCTTTGGTGTTGCCACCCCTCGTAGACCCCATGCCACCCTAAAAATTATTTTCTAGATCCACCCCTGCCAACAGATAAAAAAATCAATAAGTGACTGACTCTGTTAGAAATCTTATAATGGGCCATGTTTGTATCTTCCAACCATACAATAATCCAAACACAAACCTCAAAAACAACACAAAAATGGGTCATTGAGCACAAAACCAAGCTTCTGCTATATGGCCATTTCAGTCCTTTGACCTGAACCCTATAGAAATTGAGTGGGGTGATTTTATTGGTGATTACAGCTGGCAGGCAGCAGCATTTATTAGTGCAAACACAATGAAGGGCATTTTCCATCCTTTTCCAATGAGCTACTGTCATTGATGACAGACTACCTAATTCGAAGTGTAAATCTAAGGTGGCAGAAGCAGCATTATAGTGCAATAGTAGTGACCAGTGTTGAACAAGTTACTT
Source organism: Acrossocheilus fasciatus (assembly GCA_036784905.1). Lineage (NCBI taxonomy): Eukaryota > Metazoa > Chordata > Actinopteri > Cypriniformes > Cyprinidae > Acrossocheilus > Acrossocheilus fasciatus. The sequence continues at coordinate 25,556,557 of CM071953.1, forward strand.
TAAAAAAGTAATTAGTTATAGTTACTTCTCACAAGTTAGTAACTGAGTACATCATATAAAAGTAACCAGGGAAAGTAACTTTTGAAATATGTCAAATAACTTGGATGCCTCCAATATTAAATGTTAAATGGATGAAATGGACACTACATGGAATAAATTATTATTTTTAAACATTGTACACTAATACAAAACATCAATTTAAAAATACTTATTTAACACTGATCATTTTTAACATTCTAGCAGACATTATACCAACAAAGCACAATTTAACTTAAAATGAATAAGTTAGTAAAATAATATTTTGTGGCCATTTTTGAGACCCCCTTCTTGAATCTGGCTTGCAAATAAATGCAGCCTTGCTGAGCAGAAGAGAATTCTTTTAAAACATTAGAAAATATTACAGATCCCAATTTGAACACTATGTGAACGTTATAATAAATGTAGCCTATTAATAGAGCTGTTGTAATTCTTATCATTATTATTGTCTTACCTTTTAATTATATTAAACAGAACAACAGTATTACAATCCTAACAGTTATGAATGTTGATGGAGCTTTTATTTTGACGGAAACCCGCAGGAAGTCCTCAGTGCTTCTTTTTGTTGACAGCAGCAGATTTTTAAATTATTCTCATTACTAATTTGGGAAGATGCATATCACATTGTCACATGCCTTTTAAAAAAATCATAAAAGTGTTACTGAGCAGCTGAGGAGTAACACAGTTTCAGCGCAGATTTCCCTCGCGGTTTGGACTTTGAACCCTGGCTAATTCATGTGTGAATTAGAAAACATAAGGTTCTGCTTTGTATTTAATTGTTTAAGGTCATTTCGCGATTTTAATCATCATACATTAACCAGCAACAGCCACCTCTTCCTCTTCTCATGGAAGACATGCGATGCAGTGCTAAACAGTCTCTCGCTGTGCGGTGCTTATAATGATTTTTGCATCTTTCTCAGACAGTTTTAAACGCTTCACACTGCTGTCATGTTTGTTGCATTAGTTTGCCTCTATTTGATCGCGTCACGTCATTGTTTGGTACAATTTATTCGGTCTTTTTGCTTATTTAGGCTGCCGAACAATCAGTGCATCCATACTTCATCAAGTCGCTGACGTTATATCATTGATATCGCGATATGACACTTTTTTAATTATGTAAAAATTTATACCGGCATTACGGTATGGCACACCCCTATAGTAGTAGCTACATGTGAAAATACATTACACACACACACACACACACACACACACACACACAGTGCCCTCCAAAAGTATTGGAACAGTAAAGACAAAATTGCTCTGTTGGCTGTGGAGTCAAGACATTTACAAATATGATTAAAAGATGAATATGGGACAAAACTGCAGAATGTCACATTTTATTATTAGACGTTTCAACACATAGATGTTTTACCAGCTAAGAAGTTCAGAACTTTTAGAATTTCATCCCTCTATCTGATGTGAGCATAAGTATTGGAACAGTTGCCTCACAGGTGATCAGCTGTGTCCTGTACATTAATTCTTCAGATATTAAAATAGCAGGGAATATTTCGTATCAGTTATATCCATTACTTCTGCATTCTGAATCTTGCATTCGAAGATGACACACACAAACCAGGATGAAGACGAGGGAGCTGACTTTGAGAGAAAGGCAAGCAATTTGGATGCTAAAAGAAAAGAGGAAGTCAATTAGAGCTCTAGCAAAAACAAAGGGCATGGAGAACTCAAGAGTTTGGAAACCACCGACACCAGCAACCAACAACTACCTGATCGGCTGAGAAAACAACAGTAGTTGATGACAGACAAATCATAAAAGCTGTGAAAATGAACCCTAAAAGATGTGTCTGTAAAATCACCAACAACTTCCAGAAAGCTGGGATGATGCTCTGACAATCTACTGTCCTCAGGAGACTTTGACACAGAATTACAGATGCTACACAGCAAGATACAAACCTCTGACCAGCTCCAAAAATAGAAAGGCAAGATTAGAGTTTGCAAAAAAAGCACAAAGGTGAGCCAGAAGAGTTTTGGAACTATGTTTATGGACCGATGAGACAAAGATGAACCTTTATCGAAGTGATGGGAAAGCAAAAATGTGAAGAAAAAAAGGGAACTGCAATGATCCCAAGAATACAGCCTCATCTGTAAAGCATGGTGGAGGTGGTGTCATGGCATGGGTATGCATGGCTGCCTCTGGAACAGACCCTCTCAACTTTACTGATGACTTAATGTATGATGACAGTAGCAGAATGAATTTGGAAGGGTACAAAACCATCTTGCCTACCAATATTCAAGAAAATGCCACCAGATTAATTGGGAAGTGCTTCATATTGCAACAGGACAATGACCCAAAACACCCTGCCAGTTCAGTCAAGCAATTTATAAGGGCAAAGAAATGGAAAGTCTTAGATTGCCCAAATCAATCTCCAGATTTAAATCCCATTGAACATGAATTTCACCAGCTGAAGAGGAGAGTAAAGGCAGAAACTCCTCAAAACAAGCAACAATTGGAATTGGCTGCATTAAAGGCTGGGAAAAGTATTTCAAAGGATGAGACCAAGGGTCTGGTGATGTCTATGGGTCATAGACTCACTGCTGTGATAGTGCGCAAGGGATCTGCAACTAAATAATAGCTTTTAATCTTTTACATCTGCCTTATGTTCAACTGTCCCAATACTTATGCTCACATCAATGAGTGGGATGAACTCTAAAACTGCTGTGCTTTTTATTTCGTAAAACATGTACAGTATGTGTTAAAATGGCTAATAATGAAATGTGACATTCTGTAGTTTTGTCTCATATTCATCTTTTCATCATATTTGCAAATGTCTTGACTCCACAGCCAACAGAACAATTTTGTCTTCACTGCTCCAATAGGGCACTTTACATACATACATATATATATATATATATATATATATATACACACAGTATCACAGTATCTCACAAAAGTGAGTACACCCCTCACATTTCAGCAACCATTTTAGTATATCTTCTCAAGGGACAATACTATAGAAATTAAACTTGGATGTATTTTAGAGTAGTCAGTGTGCAGCTTGTATAGCAGTACAAATTGTCCTCTAAAAATAACTCAACATATAGCCATTATTGTCTAAATAACCGGCAACAAAAATGAATACACCCTAAGTGAACATGTCAAAACAGTGTCAATATTCTGTAGAGGCACCATTGTTATCTAGCACTGCCTTAATCCTCCTGGTCATGGAATTCACCAGAGCTGTGCAGGTTGTTTCTGGCATCCTCTTCCACTCCTCCATCATGACATCACAGAACTGCTGGATGTTAGACACATGGTGCTTCTTCACCTTCAGCTTGAGGATGAACCTCAAGTGCTCAATAGGGGTCGGGTCTGGAGACATACTTGGCCACTCCATCACCTTCACCTTCAGCTTCATCAGGCAGCTGCCATTTTGGCGGTGTGTTTGGGGTCATTATTATGTTGGAAAACTGCCGTTCAGTCCAGATTCTAAAGGGAAGGCATTATGTTCTGCATCAGAATGTCACAGTACATATTGGAATCCATGTTTCCCTCAATGAAGCACAGCTCCCCAGCACCAGCAGCACTGACGCAGCCACAGACCATGATGCTACCACCACCATGCTTGACTGTAGTGAAGGAATGGATTGCAGATCTACAATAGCCTTCATAATAATGTTAATTATAATATTTCTTGAATAATTATTTATCAAAGTTACATTTATGCATGTTAGAAAATAAGTTGGATTTAATCTGTCTTTTTACTCTCTAAGAAGCTGCTCTCATTGTGTGTGTAGTTCACCATATTTGATAATATTCAGGGCAGAGCCCGGCAACCTTGATGTACAGATAAGTGTTCTGTGCGTATATGTGTGAATGTCTATCTTTGCAGCTAGATGCAGAGAGAGAGAGAGAGAGCTCTAGGAGGAAATCGCCATTTGCCATCACCCTGATGTCCAGGGTAACAGACATACGTCTGTGGGGAGACCTATTGCGTCTGACCCCTGATCAATTGTCACCAAATATAATCACTAGAAGATATGCTTCGAGTTTTACGTCCATGTGTAGAGAGTTTATCTACCAACCAGAATCTTGCTTACCTATGTATTGACATAATTAGTGACCTCTGTTAGAGTATAACTGTTGGTGTCTAGAACATGTACGCAGAGCGGCCTGCAAACTCGATTGTGAGGGACACCAGACTTTTGTATGAATTTGTTTTGGGTAAACTGGTGTCACAGAGTGAGGTATGAGGTACACCTGTAACGTTAAGTTACCTTGTGTATGTAGAAAAGGTGTACGGGTGCACACTTTTAGGTCTTAGAAGTAGACTAGGAGGTGAGAGGTGAGAGGGGAAAAGGTACAGTCCGGGGTGGGGCGGGACAAAACACATTCTCTATTTGTGTGGCACTGAGAGCCGTAAAGACAAATAGTGCATTTGTGGCATTGAGAGCCGTAAAAGCCAGATAGGGCATTTGTGTGAAGGTATATGATATACCGAGAGAATGTAAGATGCTAGAAGGGGGGTTCTAGTCGTAAATCGTTCAACCAGCTCTCTATTCCTTCCGTCTCAGACAGGGTGCCCTGAGTTTAGCAATCAGGTCAGGTTAGTTGGTTAGGGAAAAGAGTAACCAAAATTAGTGTTAAATATGGAAATTCTGGAATATACTTTGCAGTTTCATCACACAGAACTCAAGAGTTGTTGGTAAGATCGCCGCCTCAGTATCTTGCTGCTATAATCTGTTTTGGTTTTCAACTGTGCTAGAATTATGGCTGAAAAAATAGGTAACTTGCTCAGCCCTGATAGAAATAATGAAACGGAAGAGAGCAAATGCTGTAAACAGCTCAGCTCTGAAGCTGACCTTAAAAATCTTCTCTGAATTCATTGAAAGAATGATGAGTCTGGGCTTTGATTCTGATTGGAAAGTTAAAACAAAAACTTGATTGGTTTTAAACAAAGAAAGAACCAGAAAGATACAAATTTCTAAATCTTCAGATGCTTCACTTTGTTAAAAAATAATCCCAGAAGTAACTGAGTGATGATTTAATCCGATTCTTTGTGCATAGAAGGTTTAAATGACAAAGAATGATAGCATAAATCTGTTCCACTCGCTGTTGCAAGCTCTAATAATATACTGAACAGAATTCTGGGTTGATTAAAAGACTGTACAGGAACAAAAATTGGCAGTAGCATTTTGGAAAAACTTTTTTTTGCTTTAGAAGATAAGATTGCATTTGACTGCAATGAAACAGTTGTTTTTATCTCATGCTGGCCCCCACCATGACTCTGGTTCAAGCTGTAAAAGTAACAGAGACATGTTCTAAGTGGAAAATTTGTCATTTCTATATTTACTGATGTTTGGGCAAAAGAGTAATTTTACTGACGGATTGTAAAAATGTAGCCACTCAGCATCATAGCCAAATGTCCATTTCCACTGAAAAACTATTGTTTATATATGAGCTGATAATGTTGTAAACAAATAACATAAACGGGGGTTTTAAAGTTAACTTTGAAGAAAGCATGCTAGCATGACCCAAAATAACATAACTGGGTCAGATAACTCCTGACAAATTTAAAACCATTGTTGAAATTCCAAAGCTGTGGCCAGAATTAAGTGAATGAATCAATACATGTTGATGTACAATGTACTGACAAGGACTGCAAAAGAACTAACTTTGAAGAAACCTTTGAGTTTCAAAAATAAAGTAAAAAGAAAGATGTTTATTTGAAAATGCATGTCATTTCTGACAAGTTTTAAGCTGGACAAGAGTAAAATGATAGTACAATGAAATTATTTTAAAAGTTAATAAATGCATTGCTACCAGTCCTGAATCCCTCAGAGTTCTCTCTCTCACTTAAAGTCAGCTAAATGCTGTTATCTGAGCCTGTGTCATAAGTGATAACAAGCTATTTATAGTTAAGCACAGTGTTTCAGTTGAAAATCATAGACCCTGAAATTTTAAAGGACATGTTACAAGAAATTCAGATTTTATGCATTAAGAGGGCAATTGGTAGTTAATTGGCAATTGGTAGTTAAATGTTTCAACTGCCCAATGCATTTAAGAAATAAAAGATTGTAAAAAGACTTAATAACAATCTAGGGGCTATTGTTGAAGAGACATAAAGCCTCTAAAATCATATTACACCCTGAGCTATAGAAGTAATGATTTTGAATAATTAAACAGTTGTATTGCTGCTTGTTCTATACAGTAACTTATCTGTCTTATTTTTAGTCTCCACCATCATACAGGGCCCGATGGAAGTTACAGCACTCTGCCTCAAAAATGTGAGCTCCTCCAGACATGATCACCAACAACCGCATTCCTTCATGGCTTGTTTTTTTTTTCATTGTGACAAGCGTCCCCAACTTGATGAAACTACTCCGGGGGATCACACCCTGAGGAAAAGGAGCTTATTTATAAAGAGTTAATGGCAATGGGCTTTCAAGAACCATTTGAGACCATGTGATGACAGCCATTATTTTGAGACAAAATTTCTTATGAGGCTGATATGATATTGAACTAATATGTCTATTTCATAGTTTTTACTCATGCAGGTCATTAGGCATGGCATAAGATGATTACAAGACATGGTGGTGGCTAAAAATGAAGACTGCTTTTGCTGATTCAAGAGATGGTTTGGATAACAAAGGTTAAGGGAATTAAGCATTTAAGATAAAAATAATTTTAAGAAATGCTCCTAGCATTATGTATTTTAAACAGTCTAAATTGAGATTTGAGATTTGAAACTTTGACATGTTTAACCTATTTGAATGATTAAGGCTTATATGTTGTAATGAATTTGATATTATAGTCTAAGTTAAAGTTTGGTGAAACTGTCAAAAGATAATTTGCACAGTAAGAGAGAGAGAGACTGCTTGAGTGGAGGCGGGGATGGTGCTCTGCTTCTCTTATCAGCCTGCTAAGCAAGAGTAACCAAAACAATAATTTTAAGACCAAAGAAAACCAGCTGATTTTTCTCAAAATAAAAATAATTAATGAACAGGCAAACTTTGAGACTAGATAAGAGACTAGGTACAAACTAGGTAAAACTGACAGAAAAATGTTAAGTTTAAATCCTTCCGATTTAACACCAAAAGCAAACCTTGAATATACAGTATAAACTGCTTCGATATTCATGTGTCTAGTATGTGCGAATGTGAGGATGACTACTCTATATTTTGGGGGACAATTCTGTTTGTGTTTTGCGTATATTGTGTCACTAACCTCTGGAATGAGTGTTTTATCATTACAGATGGGTTAAGTGAAATGGCAAACTTCATTGAAGTCGTCATTTGCCATCACCCTGATGTCCAGGGTAACAGATATACATCTGTGGAGAGACCTATTGCATCTGACCCCTGATCAATTGTCACCAAATATAATCACTAGAAGATATGCTTCGAGTTTTACGTCCATGTGTAGAGATTTTCTAAGTTTATCTACCAACCAGAATCTTGCTTACCTATGTATTGACGTAATTAGTGACCTCTGTTAGAGTATAACTGTTGGTGTCTAGAACATGTACGCAGAGTGGCCTACGAAGTCGATTGCGAGTATTGAAGCTGACTTCTGCTGATGAAACTGCAAACTATCTTCAGTAAATTTTCTTCATTTTTGAATCTCTTGACTTCTGGGGGCATATTACAGAAAGATCTTAACTTTAAAATCTTATCTTATCTGTTTGGTAACCATGGTAATTTCAGTTAGGACCACATTTAAGACAAAAGCTATTACAGAGCAGCATTTCCTAAGTGTGTTATCCTATCTTAACTACAGATAGGAAAGGGGTATTACAGAAACCTCCTAACTTGACAAAAAACCCTAAAAACTGTCTTAACTTTAGGACAACTCCACAGCTGTCCTAACTTCAAAATTATTTGAAAACCAACGGAAAAAACGCTTATAACTGTGCTGTCCGACAATGGTATTACATTTATTAATATTTGAAAATGAAGAATGAAGATGTTTAATGGTAGAAAGACTCTTATATTTTGATGACAAAACACTTATAAGTAATTACAGACTGCCGCACAACATATTACAGTTAGCACAGGAACTGCAACCAGCATTACAGAGACCAACAAAAGTGTCATGGAGCATTATTTGTTGTAGTGAAAGTGAATGCCTTACGTTTTTTTGCAAAAGGCGATTTTCACAGTGAAGTAGCTTCTATTATTTTGTTTACCTCATCAGCAGTGTTGGTTGCTTGGTAACAGACCTGAGAGTGGATTGTCGAGCTTGATTATGCCTTTTAAGATTTCCTAACTAGAGATAAGATACTATTTTGTAAGATAGGATAAGAATCCCAAATCAAGTTAAGATTTGCTTCTGTAATACGAATTTGCGAAAAATCCTAATTTAACATATCATATCTTAAGTTAAGACCTAAGATAAGAAATTTTCTGTAATACACCCCTGGTCTTCATTCAACACACCTGGTCCGAGGGTCTTTACTGTACATTCCCCTACAGTAGGCAAGACACAATTTTTTCACCATCTGAGCCAAACAAGTTTATCTTAGTCTCATCAGACCACAGGATATGGTTCCAGTTATTCATGCTCTTGGGCAGGTTGTCTTCAGCAAACTGTTTGTGGCTTTCTTGTGAGCCAGCTTCAGAAGAGGCTTCCTTCTGCGACGACGGCCAACTTGTTGCAGTGTGCGGCATATGGTCTGAGCACTGACAAGCTGACCTTCCGCTTCTGCAACCTCTAAAGCAATGCTGGCAGCACTCGTGCATCTGTTTTTTGAAGCCAGCTTCTGCACCTGACGCACAGCATGAGGACCTAACCTCTTTGATTGACCCTTGCGAGGCCTGTTCCGAGTAGAACCCGTCTTGGAAAACCTCTGTATGGACACTGGCCACTGTACTGTCTATAACTCAGTTTCAGGGTATTACTAATCTTCTTATAGCCTAGGCCATCTTTGTGGAGGGCAACAATTCTAATTCTCAAATCCTCAGAGAGTTCTTTGCCATGAGGTGCCATGTTGAACATCCAGTGGTCAGTATGAGAGAATTGTACTCAAAGCACCAAATTGTAAATGCTCTAATACAAGATACACAAATTTGTATGGTCCAGCCAAGCAGACAAATACATGAACATGATGAATAGGACATGTGGCTTTGCATGGTTAATCGACGTATAGCTGTTATCACTTAGGGTGTTCTCAATTTTGTTGCTAGCTATTTTGACAATAATGGCTGTATGCTGAGTTATTTTCAGAGGATAGTAAATCTATACTGCTATACAAGCTGCACATTGACTACTCTAAAATATATCCAAGTTTAATTTCTATAGTATTGTCCCTTGGGAAGATATACTAAAATGATTGTTAAAATGTGAGATACTGTATATATACACACACATACATACATATATATATATATATATGTTGCGTAGACCGCAGGGTCACCGATCACTCCCTCCGGCCTCTTTGGGTGATGCTGTGGAGTCAATCATCAAGTGGTTTTCAGAGGCTCAAAAGTGCCACAAAGCCATGAGCCACGTCATGCTGAGGCAGTCGTTCCAGCCACGTCCCATTCCAGGTCGTCGTCGGCGACCCGCCCACCCCAGAGGAGGGAGGAAAGACCCGCAGCGGCTACCACAGGCCCTAGGCGGGAACCGTACACGAGGTGGAAGGCTCCAGGGACAGCGGAGGAGCCCTCAATGTGATGCCGGCCCACCAACAGCCTCCAAGCCGTCTTCCTGAGGGTGTCATGAAGAGGGAGGAGCGCATCAGAGGCCCAGCTCCCAAGCGACGCAGAATGTTGTGCTATGTTCTTGAGTGTTGCATTCACAATGTTTGTGTTCTTACATGCTGTTCAGTAAAAGTGCATACATCCTCACAGAAAGAGCTCTTTCCTCCTCACTCAGTCAATACGATGCAGCTCACCCCGCCTCAGAGCAGTGTAGAGCCGCCACCCATACAGGTTATAGTCGCGCAGCACTCACTGGCTCATCCAACGACCAAGCTGCTATGTCAGTTCCTGAACACGTGGGAAGTTATTCCGGGGATCTTGTGCTGGCTACTCTGTGTGATAAAGCGTGGGTATACCCTTCAATTCAGATACAGACCACCCCATTTCAATGCCGTGGTGCAGTCTCTAACATTGCCTCGGTATGCAATCTGCTCGAAAAAGGAGTGATAGAGAAAGTCCCTCCAAGCAAGCTGGAAAGCGGGTTTTACAGCCACTATTTCATGGTACCCAAAAGAGACGGGGGACTTTGCAAGCGTCTGTTCAGGATGATAACGCTGAAACAGATCCTGGTGCAAATTCGCCCCGGGGACTGTTTCGCGTCCGTGGATTTAAAGGATGCGTTTTTTCACATTCAGATAGCACCGCATCACAGACGCTTTCTGAGGTTTGTTTTCAAGGGCACAGCATACCAATACTCTGTTCTCGCGTTCGGGCTGGCTTTGGCCCCACGCACTTTCTCGAAGTGCATGGATGCAGCACTTTCCCCCTTCACAGCGAGCGGGATGCACGTTCTCAACTTTCACGAGTTCACACTTGCATATAATGAACAGAGTAAAGGTTATGCGTTTTTGGTGTACTGTCCGGGGAGAGGGGACCCAGAGCGCTCCCCCCAAGCTCCCTCCCCGTGCTGGGATAGGAGCGGGCTGATGGTGAGGAGTTGGAGTGGAGGAGGGATGCTGAAAGATTGTAGAGAGGATGAAGGCAAGATGGCTTGGGTTATTTATAGAAGTTATCTCGGCTGATAGGATAGACCCAGATCTCTTCAGCCGGGGGGTGCCCCTAGGCTTGGTGACATCGCACGTTGTGGTCACGATGGACGCATCAACTTGCGGCTGGGGAGCAGTGTTCAAGGGCATGCCATCTTCGGGGCTGTGGTCAGAACCTCAGAACTGGTGGCACATAAACCACTTGGAGCTGGAAGCAGTGTTCTAAGCTCTAAAGGATTTTCAGCCATAGCTGGAACAGCGGCATGTACTGATTCGCACCGACAACATGTCTGTGGTCTTTTACATAAATCACCAAGGAGGCGTACGCTCCAGGGCTCTGTACAAGCAGGCAGTGAATCTCCTGCTATGGGCGGACCGTCACTTACTCTCCATCAGAGCAGCGCACATCCCCGGTCTCCTGAACCACGGGGCGGACATGCTTTCGAGGAAAGGGATTCCTCAAGGAGAGTGGAGGTTGCACCCCGAGATGGTTCGGATGATTTGGACCCGTTATGGGAGAGCGGAGGTGGATCTGTTCGCAACAAGCGAGAATGTGCACTGCCCACTGTTCTTCTCCCTGTCTCACTCCCAGCTGGAAGGGGACATTCTGACATTGCACTGGCCAGCAGCCAGGCTGTATGTGTTTCCTCCGATCAAGATATTGCCACTTGTGTTATGCAAGATAAGGGAGGAGGGGGCTTCGGTGGTACTCATCGCCCCAAACTGGCCGAACCAGCCTTGGTTCCTGGACCTGACAGAGCTGCTGGTAGCACCGCCCTGGCCGATCCCCATCAGGAAGGATCTGCTATCTCAGGTGAGCGGCTTGGTGTGGCACCCGAACCCAGAGTTGTGGAGCCTTCATGTGTGGCTGCTTCAGGGATATCAGAGGAGCTAAGTGCCCTGCATTCCCGTGTGCTCAAAACACTCTCGGAGGCGCGGGCACCCTCTACGAGGCGTTTGTATGCTCTGAAATGGGGAGTGTTTGTGAAATGGTGCCGCGATGTTCATATCGACCCCTCTGCTTGCTCCGTGTCGGATGTTCTGCATTTTCTACAGTACAGAAAGGATAGTGGATCTCTACCATCAACACTGAAAGTCTATGTGGCCGCTATTGGCTCATTTCATTCCCCGCAGGGCAGGCAATCGATCGGTAGGCATGCGCTGATGATGAGTTTTCTTAAGGGAGCAAGGAGATTGCATCCCCTGCGTCTGCCTTCAGTCCTGCCCTGGGACCTAGAGGTGGTGTTAAGAGCTTGTGAATACACAAGTGTATTTGCTTGTACACTCTCCAGCCGAGACCGGGCTATGTGCCTAAATCACTATCTACCCCCTTCAGAACACAGACTGTTTCGATGTCTGCCCTGTCTTCTGAGTCATCGACCTCGCGTAATGCGGACACTCAGACTTCGGCAATCTAACCAGCTTTTTGTGTGCTACAGTGATTGTGCGAAGGGCCGGGCTGTGTCAAAACAGAGGCTTTTCCTCTGTCTGATTTACTTCATGCTACCATTATCACGTTATGTGTTATGCTGCTTAAACACAGCTATCTCTGTGCAGCCCCTTACAGTACTGTTGTTGCTTCTGCCCTGTGTAGCGTCAGAACGAGTCAGACAAAACTAAGATTCGATCGGAGCATCGAAACATGAGGAGCTGAAATTCCAGGACAACATCGTAAAGATTCCTATCTCTGACTTCTGGAGCAAGCCTAACTAACAAGCCTCTTTCACAGAACAGCTCGCAACATTAAGACAAAAGAACACTTATTGATAAGTGTTCTACGCAGGAAGGAGATCATCAAATTTGGGGTAAATAGTCAAGATTAATGGCCAAAGAGATGGCCATCACATGGCGTTCCACAAGAGAAATCACAAGCTTCTTCAGATTGACTTCTCCCCCACACATACAAGACAAAGAACCAGACTGAAATTCCTCTGGCCAAAGAACACTTCTTTTTGGTACACAGAGACTTTCTTTTTCATATGCACATAAAACCATCCTAAAAGGACAATGCTAGGCATAACACTATATTATGTATGTAATCACATATTAGACTATCATGTTTTAAGCACATATTATGTATGTCTTTCTAATAACTATTGAATGACTTTAAGGTTAGTCGTGTTTGGTATGTATGAGTTTGACATTTCTAGCTTGAAATGTTTCTTTCAATTAATTCTGTGTCAAATGTATCATATTCTGGTTATAGAAATCATATCCAAAAGTATACTTTGCAAGAGTGTGTAAAATTCAGACCATGTGACTGATAACAGGCTGATTTATGATGGAAGGAACAACCCTAGCTAAGACAATAGCCTATCTAATTGGTCAAAACACCAAATGGGATGTGTCCCAAAGCCGAGTTTAAGAACTCAGGACACCATCAAATCTCTCTCTTTTGTCTCAAAGCCCCCTCTTCTCTTCCCTTCTACCCTTCTTCTTCTCGCCACAGCGTTTTGACGCTGTTTTAGCGCTCTTTGAGCGTGCTCTGGCCTACAGGCCAGTTGCTACTTAACACCACGATGAGAAGAAAAACCACCTAGTCTCGTTACTCATTTTATTATTTTACTTTAGTTTCTTTTCTTTCCGTTGAGTCTCGTGTTCAAAAGTTAAGTTTGCCGCAAAGTCCAGCGACTGCACCCGCTTCAAACTTCAACCAGAAACGGACTCCAAGACCATCCTCAGCCAACGGCCCAACCATTGGCTTCCCAAGACCTCGCTTCAAAGACTACTGAACTTCCAGCCAATCACCAACTCGGGAAAACCCCTTTCCTGCAACGACGACGAAGACAAAAGGGAATCCCTGTAACACAAAGGCAACGCAAGTACAAACTCCAGATTATAACTGAGCTGGTGTATTTAATATAAATTTTAGCCTCATTGAGAAACTCAACGCGAGGGTTAATTAAGTGATTGATGGTTGTTCAGGTCTATGCAATAGCACATATTGCTGTAAACTTGGGATTTCACATTCTCATTCTCTAAACTCATCCTTTCTCTCTTTCTGCATCGTGTGAATGTGTGAATGCGTGTGTTCATGTTAGTGTTAGTTTATGTCTTAGGTTTATATAAATAAAGTCTTATTTATATTTAAAAGAGAAGTATCTTGTGTTTTGTGCTTACAAGTTAATGTCTTAATCTGCCGATCTTGTTACTGTGCTTATTAATAGTGTTTTCACTATATTTTGGATTTTAATATCCAGTGCAGAATTAATGTTATACGGCTCGTTCAGTGAATCGCTCAGTGATCAGCCGCAAAACAGTGATTCTGTTCAAATTCCCTATAAAATCATTAATGATTCCCTTTGAGCTAAATTAAATTATATTTATGTATAAAACCCTTACACCTGTTCTCAGCACAGCCTACGTTATTACTGAGCAGATATGCAAATTTCATATACCTGGGGTTTAGAAGCTCATTGGCTTATCTCCACCTATCAGCTGCGAATCCGCCTAACAAGCGTCACTATTGGTGGGAATTGTGTGTGTGTATGTTCTATCTGTGTAACTTGTGCAGGCTGCTCGTATCCTCTCTCATGGCGGGATTGAATATCATTCCCATAACGGAGAAATGTCTTTGTGATGTCTCGTGGAAGTTCGAGAGGGAATGTCTCCGGTTACTATCTTGGTTCCCTGAGAGCGGGAACGAGTCTTCACGGAGGTCACCGTGTTCGCTGCTGGAGAAGCTAAGCGGCATTCAGTATCAGATTCTGATGTAATTGTTGCAGGCACCACATTTTATACTACCTCTCGAGCTCATCAGTATTTGCATGCGATTTGCATACTTCGTGACAATTGGCCAGTCATTTGGACTGGCATGAGCCAATAGGACTTCAGGAAAGGTTGGATGGGAAGGAGTTCCCTTAACGGAGAAATGTCTCCATGATGTCTCGTTCCTACTCTCAGGGAACCGAAGTTACGATAGTGACCGGAGATGTTTTGTTATAGCTTTTGAAGCAAGAGCGCCGCCATCTTGCAATACCACCGCTCCGTTGGCCAGTGCAGCCATAGATATATATACGCAGATGCCTCATTAACGACTGTTTCTATGGACCACTGTATGTAAGCTGTCCGCCATATTGTAGCGGTCAACTTGACGTCATTCACCATAGTAATCACTGAATATTCAAAAGATGAAACTAAACTTTTAGACTGAAACTAAAACTGAAACTAAGCTATATAAAAACTAAATAAAAATGTGTTCACAAAATAAAAACTAAACTAAAACTAACAAAAATATTAATGAAACTAATTAAAACTCAACTGAATTTTATAGCAAATTTGAAAACAATTATAGCAAATTCAAAACTATAATAACCTTGGTGCGCCGCGAACAGAAATGATTGCTATCACAACGCTTGAGTACCGCATTTAAATTCTCTTTCAGAAAAGGTCTATCACAGCTTATCAGAGCATGTAAGTACCGCATTGAAATCTGTTTCGTGCTGTCTCATGCTTGAATGATTTAAACACTTTAATATTTAAACTGACAAGATTTAAAACACATGAATGATAGAATGATAAACTTTATTGAGGAAGCAGCACTGGCCCGAGAGGTGATTAGGTCCTGTTAACAACAGGAAAGCTAATTGTTTTCGCAGGTGAACATAAAATACAACTGGTGAACAAGTCAATGTAATGCATATGTCTGAATGGTCTGAATAACAATAAAATGCAACATGAATGATACTGTATGAAGCTTTTGTTTACATCAAGTTGCGCCTCGCCTTATGAAAACAATGTTTGGGATACCACGATCAAAACTTAGCATATAGACAGTTTGATGTTGAATATTCACCCAAATTATGGTGAAAAACAAATTATTTTAAAATAAAATAACATTTGTGTGTTCAAAATGTAAAGAAATGCTTATATTGCTACACATCGGAGCGAACCAACCCCATGACGTCACACGCTGTGGTAGCCTACTGCAAGATGGCAGCGCCCTTGTTTCAAAAGCAGTAACATCCTTTTTTCTTTAAAATGGTTACATTAATCATGTTTGTTATATATTTTTTAATCAAAGTGGAAATCACTTTACTAAATCATGTAAACTTAACTGACTGCTTCACTCCCACTTTAAAGTTGTTCTGATCACAACAAACTCATGCAGAAATGTATGCCTTGTTGCTAGGAGATGCATGACAAATGAAAACATATGTGTTCTAAAATTGACTGAAAATATTAAACATGTTTGATATCCTCCATCTGGATAGAATCAAAGTCTGAAGCTAAAAAATCAGAGTCTGTGACCATCATACACTACACGATTTTCTGTGGAATCTGTCAGCTGTAATCTGCAGACTGGCTCTGACTTTCCTCAACTAGCGTCAACTTGTTCAGACTGGAAAATCGGGGGGAAAATTGTGTAGTGTATTCCAGGCTTAAGCTGTTTTAGACTTTCATTGTATGAACAAAATACTGAGATGTTTCTCAAATTATCTTCTTTTATGTTCCATAGTTTATGTTAGGCCATTGTAGTCTAAACGTGTAATAAATTTTTATGTTGAATCAAATCAAATATTTCTTTCTAAAGCTACTATTTGTAATGTCTAATTTATACTTTCTCATTTAACACAATAATGGCTTTAAATTATCTTTTGTGGGAAATTTCACAGCCAAATTTAATTTGCGATATATAATATAATATGAGGTAATATGATATTATATAATATTATATAACATAATAATATAATATATGGTTGTCTTGATAAAAACAACACAACTGGCTGAATTTACGTACTGTTTACAAAAAGCTCTCTACTGAAGCGTCTTATTTCCTGCAGAAGGAACTATGAGACTTCGTCAGTCTCAATCCAACAAACTAATCTGTATTGTCATTACAGCATTATGAGCCACGGACTTCCCAGGATCCACGGGGAGAACGAACGGTGCTGAAGTCTGTATTAACACCATAAATAACATCTAGGTTCGGCCATATTGTGCCACACTCCCTGGGCTCTTCTTTATTGTAGCCCCATTTTACAACTGTGGCCTGTCTGAGCAAACACAAGAAAATGGTGGCAGCCTCTAGCAGGGAGAACTTAACTTCCTCTCTCCTTCTTCCACATTGGCCTTGGGCCAGTAAACACTGTGAGTGAAACATTACAAGCTGATCAACTCTGTCATTTCATCCCCAGTCTTCACGGCCTCGGGGCCCGGGGCATCAGACCAGCACCTGAAGCCTCTGAACGTCCGGGATGCTGCTGAACATTCTGTTTATCTTGGTCTGATGAAATGCACAATGCACAACCACTAACGCTACAAATATAGATTGAATTGTGATGGCTGTTTCTAGGCAACCACTGCACTACCACCAGATATTGGAAGTAGCACTTGAATCAGTGAATGGCAGTAAAGCATGCTGGCTACTTACTGAGCTAATCATACACAAATACAATTTGTGTTCACCCAGGCACTTGAAGGTTTTTGTCATTATTGTAACTGTTGACATGAATATGTACGAGAGAACAAAGAGTACTTATTCCAGGTACAGTATATGAGTTAATATCAGGCTAGTCAGCCATGTGCAAAATCTATCCATGAGGACCTAGAACAACTAATGGGGCCCTGCTGTTTCCCTCTGACTGTTTAAAAAAAAAAAATACACACACACACACACACACACACACACACAGACACACAGTTTAAACCATCTAAACTATGAGAAAATTGATATGAACACAGAAGTGTTGCCAACATAGTGACTCTGTTGCTAGATTTAGTGACTTTTTTCCAAAAATGCACCTAGTGAAAAATCTAGCGACATTCGAACGAGGTCTTGCGTCTGCTCTGTTCAGCCAGCGGCTGAGAGTAGATATTCTGTTGCTTCCAACCTGAGTGATCATTTTACATACAAATATAGCCAAAATCACAGCACAGCCATTGTCTTTATCTTAAGTGCATTTGATTTAGTCAGAGGACGGCTCGATCATAAATCAGGATTTTAGTAACATATTGGAAGGAAGAGCTGGTTAATCTTAATGGGCCGCATTTCAGTCACTATTTCATGTTTATCCTGTTGTGTGACAAAAAAAAAAAAACATTAAAATATAAAAATATGGTAGGCTATGTGAGCACAGAGAATTGGAGAGAGGCAAACAAATGTAAACTACGACAAAATGACGTCATTGTCAATGTAAGGATATGCTAATGTAAAAAAAAACAATGACCAGAAAATTACACCAGGCTTCCAAAATATTTTTAGCAGAAAAGAACACTTTCATTTCACCAGATTTACCTGTGACCTTTGAATTCCCCTGTTTTTATGTAGGGTGGAGTCATATAGTAAAATGAAACATATAAAATGCATTAAAAAAGTTAATTATTTTAATTTAAAGAGCTGTACAGTAATTTACTAAAATTATAAGCAACAAATAAAGCTTTGGCAATGAACACAATACGAGTAAACATAACATCACAAGTTGTAAATGCAATACAAGTAGTAAATATAATATCATGCTCTTGCTCTATCAATTATTTGCAGGAGCACCAGGAATGAAGCAGAGCAGAAATGTAATTGTGCAACCACATAATTACAGCAAATTGAAAAATTAATATCTCTCCTGCACCTTCAAGTTGTTCATCAAATGTTTGCACAGTCCTGTTGCATTTTAACGGATTCTGAAACA
This sequence comes from Acrossocheilus fasciatus, assembly GCA_036784905.1. Classification (NCBI taxonomy): domain Eukaryota; kingdom Metazoa; phylum Chordata; class Actinopteri; order Cypriniformes; family Cyprinidae; genus Acrossocheilus; species Acrossocheilus fasciatus. The sequence continues at coordinate 25,574,864 of CM071953.1, forward strand.
AACAAACAAAAATGTTCTGTGAGAGCAAGTGGTTTGAGCTTCTTGCCATAATATTCTGTTGGATGGCGGAATGTGCTTTCATTTTTTCATGATGCTATGGGCAATCTACAAGCCTCATAGTGTAATGACACTATTCTTTTGGTGTAAGGTGGGGCGGATGATGGCAATTAACTCGCTAGAGATGACACTGGATTACTGAACTACCTTAAGTCTGTTCTTCTTGTTCTAATGCCTTATAGTCAATTATAACTGATCAAATCGGACATAACTGACATTATAAGTATAATCCTGATAAATTAGGAGAGATAGATTTGCACTGACAAGATCTAGCTTTTAGATATCCCATCAAATATAAAGAAACTCTTGTGCTGCTCATTTGAAGTATACTTGGCAGATCAGTGCTTAATTTATTTCAATACCATAAATCGTTAATCCACTCCAGCCTAAAGCCTCAATTTTAATAAACTAGATGGACGCATTGTTATAATTGAAAATAAAGCATGATTATTAATTAGCTGAGACATGATTTGTTACAGTACTATAATGGAACAGATTAATGCGCTAACAGACATGTCTGACATGTTGATATATAGAAATATCTTAATGAACAAACAGCTAGAATTGATTGAATTAAATGAGTTTATTCCCGAGTTCTTGGCCTCAGCAATTCTTTGCTTTCTTTCCTTTTAAACTGAATCACATTAATAATTTTTTATGCATTTTAATTTTCCAAAATTCAAAAGATACTTTGGCACACTTTTTAAGATATAAACAACAAGATATTTTGATTACCACAGAAAGCAAATGAGATCTTTCAAACCTGCTTAAATTTCCAAAATGTTAGCAAAAGTAACTGTAGCCTGAACAGAAAAAAATATTGTTGAAAATAACCAAACAATAACAATACAGCAAAAGACATTTTTCACTCATGTTAAAATACTATTTAAAGCCTTCATTGGCACATGGCCTAGCTGTCATACATATGCTGTATGTTAAGCTCTTCACTGCATTATGCTGAGATGAATTGCATAAATGCCTTTATGCTTCGTAACTCAAATAGTTCCTTCAGAGCTATTTTGATCATACCAATAAAATGGAATGATTCTGGCAATTATCTCCGAATGAATGCATTAATGTTAATTTCCGTTTCCCCCCATAATTGCAGAATCCTGGCTTTGCAAAACAGCTTCACAGAGAAATAAAAAATACTGCAAAGAGCTTTTTAGGTTGTCCTGTTAAATTCATTTTAGGAACAGAATGTTCATTAAATATTTAAGGTTTTCAGTTGCATATGTTTAGATCAGTTTAATTGCTTTGAGTAAACAGCAGCATTACAAAAACCCTGTAATTGGTGATTATTTGCAATAAATAGAGTACATGGGCAGATAAAGGGACTTCAGTTCCAGCACATAACATGAACTTGATGTTTAATTTACAGTAAGTGTTATACGATGCAATATAAACTACCATTCAAAGGTTTGGGGCCAGTAAAAAAAATGTTCATTTTACTACTTTTTATTCAGCAAGAATGTATTAAATTGATCAAGTGCCAATAAAGACATTTGTAATGTAACATTTGTGATGTAATAAATGCTGTTCTTTATATTCAACAAAGAAGCCCGAAAAAAAAATACATCACAGTTTTAACAAAAACTTTATACAGCACAACGGTTTTCAATATTTTATTTCATTTTAAGGTTTAATATCTAAAAGATCATGTGAGAGTGAAGAGTGGAGAAATAGCTGCTGAAAATTCAGCTTTGCCACCACAGGAATAAATTAAATTTTAAAATATATTAAAATAGAAAAGTCATTTTAAATTGGAATTATATTTCACAATATTACTACTTTATTCATACTCATAATCCATACAACCTTGGTGAAAATAAGAGACCGCTTTCAAAACCAACTCCAAATTTTTAAGCAGAATATATAAAAATTACATTTCAAATTACATACATATACAGTATTGCTGAGAACAGCTTTGTAAACATCAGTCGAAGCACATTTCAAATAAGATTAACAGTCTCTCCATTCTTGACAACATAATTTAAAATTAACACTACTACTAATCACCGCTGTCATGAGAAGATGATTTTTGCTGCACTTGTTCTCCATCACTGGTCTTGCTGAGTGTCTGTATGGAGTACTTTGCAGTCAGTGTGTGTAGAAAAGGCCTCTTGTGGATGCTGCTGTTCACATCACTTACACTGACAGACTCAAACAGCTTTTGGCTCACAAGAGCCCCTCTCTCGCATCTCTCATCCCCTGTTTTTTTGTCTCTCTCTCTCGCTCTCCTCTCCTTAGCACCGCACCATATGACTTACGTCTGTCAAGAGCTATACTTTATTGCCCATTACATCAACCACAGACCTTGGAGAGGCCCTAAGTCAAGTTATGAGCCTGAAAATGCTTCGAATTCCTTGCACAATAGCATTGAATGGTTCATATTTATGGTAAACAGTGATGGGCCGTGTAGCAATAGCTGTAAATGATACTTATAGCTTTGGCCTTGTTTTAGTTATGGAATGCTCCCCATCTATAACAACATCAGAGAGCATGATGGAAACCTGAAGACATACTGACTGAAACTAAAAAAAAATGTGTCTGCATCTGGACCGCACCCCTACTCTTGATCATCATGATGCATTTAAAAAACACAAAAAGTAAAAAAAAATATCATATTATCTCACCTGGTGCAGAAAAAAAACAAGAAAGTATATTTAGGGATGCCATTGTGAATTGATGGCCTTCTAGGGACATTGAGAAGCGTCATTTTGGAGCAGAGATTTATCGGATGTTGCGGAAGAGAGAACAGGAATTTCTCAACGGAATGTTTATGTTAGAGGTGACAAAGCGCCGTGTCAGAAAGAAAATGTGAGTCAGCTCGCAAACACACTACTAGTCACACGTCAGCCAATGCTACCGATTAATCACTGCTCAGAGTATCAGTAATCACTGAAGCAGATACAGACTTACGACTTCTATATGAATAATATAATTAATCCCATCATAATGATAATACTAATAAGCCTAGCTCAAAAATTGTATTGCTGCAGATAGTTATGACCATCAAGCCACATTAGAAGACCACTTACAAATTTATTTATTGTTTTGTATGTTAATAACACATACAGTACATAATACAATATAATAGTAATATAATATAATAATTTCTTATAAATACTATATATACTTATAAATACGTATACTTAACTACTTATAAATACTCTATATTAGAACAATATAGTTTATATAAATAATCTAGTTTCTCTTTAAACATAAATATCTGAATTTGCTTTTAAGGAAATGTTTGGTTTCCAAATATCTATGCACTTTCACATATAATTCAGACTTAAATTAGACCGAAATATGCAGAGCTCTTTACCTGCTGGATTCATCCAATTATCTCCAAGAGAATCCCTGCTTTTGAAGTGTGGATTAAAATTGATCCATTTTTCCTCTAAAGGGCATTTGTAATTGTAAAGCCAACCATCTCAGACAGCCAGCAAGGACTTTCATTATTAGCCGATGATATGAATCTCTTTCTTGCGTATTTGTTCATAATATTCTGGGCAAATTCACCTCTTGTGCTTGTATGAGACTGTTTGGGCAGTCACAAGCAGATAGCTTCGATCCTACCATTGAGTCTGACAAAAGGAGATAAAAATAGTGCTTTCAAATTCCACTTTTATGACTGGCTTTACAACTGCGCAGACAGAGCGTAAATATCATGAGATAACAGTCTTATTTAAAATACGGTCATTTCAGTCACAGAAAAACAGTGATTACACACAAAATAAATGACAGCAGTAAATGGCAACTGCAGTGTCTACTGTGTGTTCAGAAACACAAGCATCTGCCAATTGTATTTGACCAAATACAGAATTATCTATGAGATCAGGACAAGCATCTCTAGTGCTTGTGCACATAAGAACTTACTTCTCACACATACAGGAAGAAAAGCATGCAGCTAGATCTAATTCATTTACTCTGCTCATAGCCCTCTATGATTTCCTCCACACGGTGAATAGCACTGTATAATATCCTCCTGCATTAAAAAAACACAATCAGTAACCTTACAAATCAATAACATGCCACAGTGTACGAGTTACAAAAATCAAAGCAATCCAGTGATTTACAAATTAGCTGCTAACTATAAAGACAACCCAGCAAAAACATTGTCATCTATAATAAATGTCATCTAATACAGTTCTGTTCCAGGGACTTTTTTTTTTGTAAATTTTGCATATCTAAAATATCACAATTTATACCCTTCAAGATCTTTAATGTAACAATATGTCATCACTCATGGATGACTGCTTGGCAACTGTGACATCTACAAGGTTCTTCAGACTATTTTCTGTCATATTAAGGATTTCCTGTCTTTCAGATTTATGGAAAGAGTCAAGATTTGTAAATAATTACCAGTGAATATATAAATAAAACAAACAGCCTACTTATGCATTGATGGTACTTTGTTTTGACATGGTTTTGTCTACAGATTGTGTAAATGTTTATGCTGTCAAGCAATAAATGTTACAATTATTTGTCAGTGCAGACATTGAGCTACATCGGCACAGATCATGAATCACGATCTATGAATAAAACTACAGTTAACGGAACTGGGCAGCCATGGCTTATTCTGCACCACTCAAACATTGCCTTTATGATTTCTCACATTACTTTGGAGGATGATGTCAAAGTCTGTGCAAACTTTGGATATATGGACATATTTGGATGATGCAAAACACATAAGTGGGTTAAATGTGATTAAATTTCAGTGCAGTCCTCAACTGCACAAAGCTATCGCTCACAGATTTAGAATATTGGGATATAGTTTATGAATCATATGGGTAAGTTTATGGTACTTTTTGTCATTTTTTTCCCTTATAAAAAGGCACAGCTTGGACATTCTGTAAAAAAAAAAATAATAATTTTTGTTATATGAAATATCATACAGGTTTTGAACAACATAAGGGTGAATAAATTAGCCTCCAGTAAAGTTATTGCATCCTCCAAAACAATATATTTGAATAACTGGTGCAGCATTAAAAAAAAAAAAAAAAAAGGAACTAGAATTACATTTCCTTATGAGAAAGAGTGTTGATGATTCAGTTACTGTGCAACACATAGTGATGATTCAGATCAGCACCGTAATGAGTGCTACATGCACTGAGCAGTGATCACTAATAAAGCAGTAGCATTCAAAAGATCACAGAGGAGATTGTCTTCTTTGAAAACTAAAAACATGCTTCTTTCTTACAAGTTTTGCAAATGAAGGGACGATTAAAAGAACTCCCACCGCCAGGCATCTTTTTGTAGATTTAAAAGTGAGCTAGGCAGATTCTACAAAGAGGTACGGACTGACTCACATTCCCTGTTTCCTGACAAACAGAGACAGTGTTTCATAGATAGAAACCTAGCACAAGAAACTGTGTTCACATAAAGGACATATGTGCAACAGGCCTGAGAGATCTTGGGCATGAAGAGCAAACAGAGAAGATACCTTTGAAAGTGTTTTTTTGTTTTGTTTTTTGTTTGGTTTTTTCCTCACTTGCGCCTCTTTGCATCGGCCTGATCAGAAGCTGGAGAGGCACGTGGGCCCGACTGATTTTAGAGTAACCGGCGACGGAACTGACAGAGACGGATTCAGTGCGGCCCGAGCGTGGAATTGCTTTTCCATTCCCCGGAACCACAGCAGGAAATGTCTATAGCAATGGCCCAATCACTTGCAGCTAAAGCCTCAGTGGCTCTTGAACAAGCACTGAAACCTGAAGAGAGAAAGAAAATGGAAGAGTTCTTCAGATTAATAAACTCTGGCTAACAGCTAGCATGACTGAAGACTAAAAGCTCTAGCCATCAAACAAGCTCTCTCCATCTTATGATGTATTGATGAGTAGGTTACATGTTGTACAGAACTGTGGTTTTCAACAAACTTTTAACCGATTTTTAGTTTTAGTCCAAGCCCGATTTATTTTATTGATTTTTAAGATGACGTTATGTCACACGACCTGTCAATGTTCTACAAACTCCAAATATGCTTTATTTGACTGGCTTCTGCAAAGAGACAGATGAAATTCCTGCAAAATGTAGGATCTGATAGGATGCATGGCCTTATACATCAACAACAAAAGATATTGTAAGCATTTACTCTTTTTCTTCCTTTCAAACCATATCGATTGAACTATCATAAGTGTGCATGATTATATGGTTCCAACTGATTGTTTTTTTAATATATAATGTCTGTTCTGTGCGACCCAGAACAGAAATACGACCCATTATGGGCTGAAGAAAAGTTGAAGAAAACTGGATTAAAAAAACACTGCTCTACTTTTGCTTTCTTGATTTTGTTTATTTCACCTTTGTGCAGCTGTTGTGTTCCATTTGTTACGAAGCTTACTTTACGGCATCTATGGGTGCTGGTGGTGGGAGTTGATTCCTTTATGTTGTGCGAGAGGTCACTGGGTTCAAATACTGCACAAGTCGCCAATTATGTTGAGGCTGACTTCAAAGGCATAGAAGTAAACAAGAAAAACAACATAAAGGGTCTACCAAGTCAGTTAGAAATGATCAGTCTTTTATTTTGGATTAATTGGGCTATTTTTGATAAACACAAATACTTGCTGTTTATAAACACTTATTTCAATGCTGAAAATGACATCAGAGTATGAAGACAGTGATATCCAAGCATTCGGTGGCAGGTATTTTTTTTTTTTTTAGCAAGTACAATCAGCCACATTCACTAAAAATGGCAAATTGTGCAGAAAACGTTCTGAACTCAAGAGCTGAGATGACTGATCTACTGATTTGTTGACCAGTTCACATGAATTCAAAAGCTAGTGATTGTTAACGGGGTTTATTTTGAGTCTGTGGTTTCAGTACAGGCAAATGCTTAAGAGCAAAAACAGCAGCAGCCCCAACAAACAACAGACACACCAGGAAGTAAAATAGAAGGTCAAGACATGGCTGGCCGAGAATTACCTCTCACCACCAGCCGAACTGAAATAGAGAATGCGGCGAACATAAAAATGAGTGAGACCCTTGGGCATTTACGAGCCATTTTTGTCCTTTGATTAATTATGATTATCATTATAACTTGATAATTATGAAATATGTAAATGTGGAAGAATGCCATTAAAACTTTAATTATGGTGTTTATTTTTAGTTTGGAGACGCCCCCTTTTGTCATCAAGTGGGGAGATTTCACCTTCTCACCTTTAAACAAGCATGCAATTGTTTCATTTGCTTTGTGTCATTACATGCATGAATGCTGGTAAGATCAACTTGTTAGTTTTACAAACAAACCAACAATACCAACCTAATTTGGTGAAATAGTTGTATATTATTTAAAGCACTGTGGCTTAACAATAATGCGAGATGCTTGATCCTTACCTGGAAAAAAACGCACATAAATGGAATACTTAGCTTTGATTATTTTTGTCTAAACCAGCTTTCATTAAAAGTGTGAAGGTTCTGCATGCTCTTTATCAAGCTATTTCGGCTTTTTACACAGACTCATGAGCGGCTCACAACCCAGAGGCACATTTCAAGTGAAGTCCACAACAACCTCTATTTAATGGAGCTCATTAGGTAAATTATAATCAAATAGAGTTGAGTTGTTTGAGCTGGATTCTCAGAAAGTTCTGTAGAACACAGCCAAAGCAACTCGCACATATAGTGTCAAAAACAGTACATCAACTAAGGCACCTGTAGGCTATTTTTACACCGTGATATTTCACTGTTGCTATGTTTCAAAGTCCTACACACTGCAATTTAGGTATTTTAATACAGAACAAAAGCAGTATGAAAAAGGTTATCTCCCACACAATCTAGTTTGCTTTTTCATTTTACTTGATACTATGATGACAGAATTTTCATTTTTGGGTGAAATATCCCTTCAAAGAAAACAGGGAAAAGAAATCAAGTTTTTCAACGTACTGTATAACCCAATGTTTTCTGACATGAGAGGATGCCAAAATGGAGGCATCCCAGAGACACAGATGGCAGCTAAGCTATCTTGCAGATTTCATGGCATGTCTTTGCTTCATTCTTCAGTCCACATGACTGACTGCTTAATGGATGCAAAGCTGAAAATCATCCCTCTGTCTTTTGCTTGTCTCTTCAAAGTATCTGCTCTGTCATCCCATTTATTTCTCCAGGATTGTCTGTCAGCCTTGTCAGATGGCAGGTCTTAAGTAAGGCTACCGATGGCTATGGGGTCCTTTTGTGTTTGAATAAAAAACCTTTTTTGACTGAAGTGATAGACAGCACCTGACAGGGTTTCCTGTTCTTATCCACTGACCCCTTCCTGAAACACTTCCATGAATCTCCACCAGCCAAACCAATGTTCTGAAAGTAATGTACACAGCATCCCATTCACAGTTTCATCATTTCATATTAAGAAAATGATTCATGTTTGGCAGCCAGATGTAATAATAAATTTAAATCATATTAAAATCTTAAAAAGTTGTTAAAAAAAAAATATATATATATATATATATATATATATATATATATATATATATATATATATATATATATATATATATATATATATATATATATATATATATATATATATATATATTTCCTGCACTGTTTGCTCTGGTAAATACTGCTTATTTTGGCACATGTAAAAGGTACAACTACATTAGGCTGCTAAAATTAATTTATAAGTATTGTTAAAAAGTTTGGGGGGTCAGTAAGATATCAATACTTTTGTGACAGTGAAGACATTTACAATGATTTGTATATCGAATGCAGTTCTTCTGAACTTTTTACACAAATAATCACAATTTATGACAAAAATATCAAGCAGCACAACATTAATAATACAAAATATCTCTTGAGCACCAAAACAGCATATTAGAATGATTTATGAATGATAATGTGACACTAAAGACTGAAGTAATGGCTGCTGAAAATCCAGGTTCGCCATCACAGAAATAAATTACATTTTAAAATGTATTAAAATAGAAAAGTAATGATTACTTTTTTTATTAAATAGGGTAAACGTACCTATTAAGCTCTCCAAAATCTACATTGAGACATTTTTAGTGCCCAAGATATTGGTTTCAGTACAAGAAGTTATGTTAAAATAAAATATGAATTTCTCACACAAAAATATTTAATTTTATTTTAAATGACAAAAGCATTTAGATTAAGATACTTCATTACATTAAAAAAGTCTGGCTGTGCTTGGATACGTTTTTGTACCCTTTAAGCACACCCATTTTCCCATTGAGCTCAAATCATGTTTTATTAAAAAATTCTTGTTTATTTTAAACAACCTTTTTAAAGAATAATTGAAAAATATTTTATTTGAAGGTACAATCAAAAAAAAAAAATGTCTGTAGATTTGAGCTGACATATCTAATAGAAAATCACGTAGTTTATGATGGTCACAGACCCCAATTTTTTAGCTTCAGACTATGATTCCATCCAGTTAGAGAAGATCAAAATGTTTGATATTGTCAGCCAATTTTAGAACGCATATTGTGTTCATTTGTTACGCATCTCCTAGCAACAATGCGCACATTTCTGTGTGAGTTTGTTGTGATCGAAAGGAATTTAAAGTCTGGTAGTGTATGATCCTCAGTCATTTAGTGTATGATGCCCAGTTTTCCTTTGTGACTATTTACAAAGTCTGTGTATGATGTATGATGCCTGGTGTTTTAAAAATCTGTTCAAATTTTAAAAGTCGTGTAGTGTATTGTAAAAATTACAGCAGTGTAAAACCAGAGACCAGCAATAAACTGTTAATTTATAATACTATGGATGTAAAAGTACAAGCCAGTAATGCCTGTTAAGTAATATATTAGCATAGCACACAATCTTATACAGCTAGTCAGCTAACTGTGTTCTGTAGCATCTGCGCTATGTTGCTAAAACTATATTTTGGATCTAATGTAATTATTTCCCACATCCAAGTTCCAGGTTATAATATGCAAAAGTCTAAACATTAATCTCTTAATTTTACAGTAAGTAGTTAAACGTACCCAAAATAAAGGCTTAAACATCTAAAAAATGCACATTTAAGGAGCTCCTCTTTTGGTGAAAGTTTTCAGACATCTTTCAAAATGGCCGCCAGACAGTGTGAACACATGGAGACTCATATCTCAGAGTGCAATGATCTGTTTGACTTGAAATTACAGGAGGTATGTAGTAACAAACACATCAATTGGTTAATATATCAAGAAGGAAAATACATTATTTTTTCTTTTCATAATCAAAAATGGAAATGTGCTTAATGGGTATGTGAGCTTAATAGGTGTGTTTACCCTAAAGCAGCCTTGCAAGCATAAGAGATTTCTTTCAAAACAAAACAAAACAAAACAAAAATCTTACCAACCCCGAATCCTACGAACAGTAGTGTGTAAGCTATAAATATAGAAACCCAAACACATCATTTAATAGAAGCAAGAGTCATGTTTTCCGACAACATGCTCATGTTAGATTAGGAGCCCAGGACACTGATTTTCATTGCATGACACAGTATTACCGACATGTCACTTTAAGGTCTGTCATTTGCTCTTGCAGGAGAGTTTTGGTGCAGAGCAGCACTGATGAAGAGAGATAGAGAGGAAGATTATCACTCTTTTCCCATCCCCAACTGCTGTGAGGCCAAATCCACTTTAAATGAGGTGACCTTCCTCCTCCTACACAAGGGAGCATAGTTAGAGGGAGGTACGAGAAGAAAGAGTGATGAAGTGAAGCAAAAAAAAAAAAAAACAAGTATAAATTATTCCTCTAATCCTGTCTGACAAGAGTCTCTGTAGGCATGTTACAAAGTATCTCCTCCATTTAGTGAAGCCCGAAAAAAAAATCAAACATTAAGGACTTCATGGCAAAGAGAGCACAGACTCCTCTTTAGCCTCTATTTCTCCCTTCATACACATACACACACACACACACACACAAAACTCCCATTCCACACCAGCATCCGGCTCTGTCAGTCAACCATTTCAAGCTTCAACAGGAGTTCAAACCAAAGGGAAGGACATGCTGTTCCTCACCTCTAATTAAAAAGGAAAGTAATGCCATAGGTCACCAGGAGGTGCTAAAACGTGTCTCCACAGGTAACGGTGCCCAAACTTGACAAGCTCGGACCAATTTGCCAGAAGTCAGTCACGCTGACAGACAGTACAGCCGGAATTGCATTGAACATGGCGTGATAAAGCTAAGCATTGTGGGGTAGGGAGCAGCAGGAGAGCTCTAGACCAGCGCTATTGGATGTCACCCTCAGGGCTCAGCAGACCTCTTTTGTTCTGCGAGAGCTAGTTAGAGACTGGGGATGTCCTTTTGAATGGGGCTCAGTCTGAGGTCCTCATACCTCAGAGAAGCTCTCAACTGAGAGTCATAAGAAGTTTTGGTGAACTGCATTCTGACTGTAAGTGGCCTAAAATGACTTTACAATACTTTACTGTAGTATTTTTACCTGCTGTTCAAAGAGCACATTGCAGCATGTGAAGGACATATTTTTGGCATTAGGCATCACAGCTTTAAAACACCAGACCTGTTTTGTAGTTCAGGAAGCTCTGGGGAGTCATAACAACACTTTAAATTGGTTACATGGATAAACAATTTAGTATCAACCAGGCATTTCCTGTACAATCACCTGAGGATTTCCACAACAACATAAAAATACACATAAAACAATAAGAAGCTTTTGAAGCTACACTATGTAACGTTTAGCCCTTAAAAAAATCACCTTAGTTGATGTAGTGGTTAAAAAAAATCAAACTTAACATGTCTTGTAACATTGTTTTGGTTGTGTGTGATGAATGTGATTCTCTGAATCGGTGTACACATTCACATCTACAAAATATGAGCAGGTGCTATATCTTTTGCTGTTGTTTTGACTTGTTGGAAACACTTTTTTTCCTAAATAAATTATGCAACAAGTTTAGTAGTCGTAACGGGTTGCTAGTCACGGTGAAACTTACAACCCTGGTTAGGAATGAACTCACGCTAGTGTTAGAGAGCTACATCAGTTCAATAAAACATCTTACCTGTTGAGTAATAAAGTAGCCATCTTAGGGTCGCTTTTAAATCCTTTCAAATCTTGGAGTTCTAGACACCTCTGAAAACCCATGCCAATGTTGATTTAGGTTATGTTAAGAGTATCTGTCACGTTCCATTTTTGCTTGAAGACTCTGCACTGTTCAGGGTGTTTTTGTTGTTTTACAAATGGTTATTTGCCAGAGGTTTGCCGTTTTGCATGGTTTATAGTCAATATTTCTGGCTAGTTGTGACTAACTTTAAGCTTCATGCTTCTCCCACACCATATACACGCTAAAAAGTGCATGAAGCCACAGATATCACGTGATAAGCACAGGCATTTTGAACGAATCTTGTGAACCAATGATTCAAAGGCCTATTCATATACCCTGCGTTCCATTTGGAAGGGCTCATCCCTATGCACTAGTCCCTTCAAAGGGTTTACTCCTCCGGAGTGAGAGCTTCGAAGGGTTGAAGGGTGTAGGGGACCAAACAACTGTTTCTTGAAGTGTTCCTTCTGCGTCATCCTCCCATGCACACATGGAGGCACCGTCATCATGGAAAGAATCAGCGCAAAGGATCATGGGGGCCTGAAGTGTCCATCAGTTGTACCCTTCGAAATCCTTCATTCCGAAGGGCCCTTTGAAGTGGCCAGTTTTGAGCACTTCGGTTTGGAACGACCCTTCAATATGGCGGCCATGATTGTTTTCAGTCCGAAGTGCCCTTCGGAGGGCGATATATCCCGTTTGGAACGCACCGAAAGAGAGCCATTCAGTTCATTCCTGAATGAATCAGCCGTTTGAACGAATGACTCACAATGACATTTACCGCCACCTGCAGATTTAGTTTCTTATTTAGAGTATTATTTCATAAATAATAATAATAATAATAAATAAAAACATTAAAGGGATAGTTCACCCAAAAAAAAAGTTAATTCTGTCATCATTTACTCACCTTCATGTCGTTTCAAACCTTTCATTTGTGGAACATAAAAGAAGGTATTTTGAAGACTGTTTTGGTTACCAATGACTCTAATTGCATGAACAAAAAATACTCAGATGTTTCTCAAATTATACATATAGTTTATGTTAGGCCATTGTAGCCTAAATTTTTGTGTAATAAATTTTAAATGGAATCAAATAAAATATGTCTTTCTAAAGCTGGAATTTGTAATGTCTACTTGATACTTTCTCATTTAACAAAATAATGGATTTAAATGATCTTTTGTTAGTATTTTCACAGTCAAATTTAATTTGCGATTAATTAGATGAATTAATCGGCACATCATGTAATTAGATTAAAAAATGTTATCAAAACATACATATATATATATATATATATATATATATATATATATACACACAAAAAGAATGCACAGAATACCATATCCCACAATGCAATGTGCGACTTGACCTTGCAAAGTAGCTTTTTATGAGATAACTCAATGCTACTTCTTCATGTGACATCAGTGAACTACACTGCATTGCATAGTTTTACTTCTTTTTTAATTAGGCAGTATATAGTATGTTTATTCTGAACATTCTGACTTTGTTGGTCTCTTGGGTCAAGTGGATTATCCAATTAAACTAGCATGATTTTACATAGAATTAAGACGGAAAGTGTTCTTTATTATAATATCAATGGTAGGAATTCCATGTCTTCTGATAACCAGCTATTATCATTTTAACATAACATAAATATTCCGTAAATAATTCAAACAAAAAAAAAGGTGTTTGATGACAAATCAGGAGAAAAACGTCAGATGCACTTGTCTTATAATGCTGAGAGCAGACGATCCGACCCACCATACAGTACTCATTTTAGCCAAAAGAACAGACATCAGAGAAAGTGTGAGCGGGAAAAGGTAATGGCAGACAGATGAAGATGACCTCTGTTCCCATCATGCCTTGAGTGCCAAGGTTAAGATTTGGGTTAGTCATATTTTAGTTCATATCTCCTACCAATTCTGACATACTACACAGTATGTGGTTCTCAATGCAATCAGTATTTCTGTTGTTTCCAGTAAAATATCTAAACATCCTTAGAATAAAAACATATACTGGGGAATTAAAATTGTGTAAAGATAAAAGGCTTTTTTCTTTTTCTTATCCTGTTGGCAAAAGTTTGTTTTTTTTGGAAACGAAAAAAAGCGCCAATGACAAAAATAAAGCCCATTTAAGATATATTTTTCCAATTATAAGTCATTATATTGAGCATTTTGTAAATTACTCGCTTTAATGATTTTAGATATTATTGGGATTTTATTGCAAAACAAAAGTAATTAAGAAAAAAAAATCTTCTTTTTTAATGGATGATTAACGCAAGTGATTTATGATATAAATAGAATTAAATGTGACGAACACTTGACATTTCTGTTTATTGCATATCTTTATTTGTGCTGAGTTTAAGTGTAAACATTATATATATACACACACATATAAGTGTAACATTAATATACTCTTATTTTGCTAAATAAATTAAACACATTATTGTTTATGATATTGGCCACCACCTTGGCAAGCAAGTTATATGATTATCAGATACAATCGTTCTGCCCTATAAGTGCAGATAAATCATTTTTAAAGCTTTGTGAACCAAGGCTCTTAATCCCAGCACTTCTGGTCAATTTCTGGTTTATGAGTTGTGCAGAAAACATGACTGTAACCCACAAAGCATTATTTCAAAGTTATGGGGGTGTTTGAATACAAGCCGGATCTATTATGCTTTAATCAATACAGAGCAAAGACTGTATAATTTGCCATTTGTTCTGTTGTCCAGCACCATTTTATTCCATATGAATTGACCTTTTTATAGACTTGCCTTGGCTCATCCCCAGAGCGCTTATTAGGAAGTTCACCATGATCATTATGTTGTTGGAAAGCACTCGTTTCAGTCCATGTACATCACTGGTGATATATCCAATTAACATTAGGCAATCTGCTATCAACACAGCTGTCCAAGATGTTGCTTTGAGTAATATTAGATCTTATATTACAGTTTAACCTATAATAAACACAGTACAAAATGTGGTAGTTATGCATGTTTATCTTTTTTTTTTTTTAAATTGTGCCATTATGAATTAATTTCTCTACTGCTAATTTTTTTATCAGGAACTGTTTATTGATTTTGAGTATTATCATGCTAGCACTCAATAATCAAAAACAAGTTCTAAATCCTTTGATATAACACTATTTTACAAGCCAGTAGTATAAGAAATAATTTGTCAAGAACATACAGTAAATGTAGAATGCAAACATAATGCCATGTCGACTAGAAGTATAGCCCTAGGAAATGATACATAATGAAATGCGTCACTAAAGTTCACATTCATTTGTAGATAATTATGCTTTGCTGCAATTGTAAGTTAAAGGCGGGTCAGACATTATTCACCACAAATTACTCTGTCAGGCTCTAAATATATGATAGAAATAAAAGAAATATCATCAGTCCCACCTGTATTGATGCTTCTCTGGCGGTATTGCATACAGACAGTTTAAATATCAATGAGAAAAGTGAAATGATGTGATATTGCTGGACATTGATCATATGTGCATTTGACTCTATTCTAAATTCATGAAATTTTGCTAGAGAGTGAGATGAATCATTTTCAGAGAGAAAATTGTAAAAGCCAAGCCATCAAAAGTTTTGCCTTTAATGGTAGGTGGATACTTTCTGAAGTTCTGCCCTTGGTATATGTGATTTCTGTTTATAAAAAAGCTCACACACTCAAAAATGTTTCTTTATAATAAAATATCGGAACAATATTTTGTAAGAATTAGATAACTATTCGAAAGCTGTTTCACATTAGGCTGTTTATAATTGAGCAGATGCTTTTATCCAAAGAGAATTACAAACAAGGACAGACAAGTTAACAACAACAAGCAGAGACTAACAATAGGGTGCTTCAGATTTCCATTTTAGCCACAAAAATATGAGCTAGTACAGAGGTTAACAAAGCAAAAATAAAACGGATTTTATAATGGCCATAGTAGGGAGTATATTATGTGCATGACTAAGTGATTTGCAAAGGAGTTTTTATCATATTATGTGCAGTCATAATTATCAGTCTGTAAATAAGCTCCATTTATGTTCAGATTTACATTTTATATACAAAGGCAGTGCGTCATAAATATGAGATTATTGGGCTCATTTTGGTGATCAATAAATCATTATTTTGGTCATCAATTATTGATATAGTTGGAAAACCAGCTGTTTAAAACCCTATTTTGTGACCCTGGACCACATGCAGTCATAAGGGTCAATTTAAAAAAAAAAAAAAAAAAAACATCTGAAAGCTGAATATATAAGATTTCAATTGATGTATGGTTTGTTAGTATAGGACAGTATTTGGCTGAGATATAACTATTTGAAAATCTGGACAAAATACAAAATATCTTCATGGAACATGATCGTTACTTAATATCCTAATGATTTTTGGCATTAAAGAAAAATCGATAATTTAGACCCATACAATGTATTGTTTGCTATTGCTACAAATATACCCGTGTGACTTATGACCAGGGTCACATATACACTGCAGTACAGGTCAGTAATATTTTTGAAAAAGGTAGAAACAGAAAAATACAATAAAAACAATAAAAAAATACTGTGAAATATTATTTCACGATAAAATACTATTATGCAATAAAAAATATTGTGAAATATTATTACTATTTATACTTAATATATTATCTTATATATTTATGTTTTTATTCTGATGGAAACGTTTCCATTTTCATGATCCTTGAGAAATCATTGTAATATGCTAATTTGGTGTTCAGAAACCATTTTTTCCTTATTATTGGTTGAAAAAAAAAAAGAGAAAAGATCTAAACATTAAATGAATCTCTTAATAAAAACACAAATACGTAAAGGCTTAGTTCACCCAAAAATGAAAATTCTGTCATTAATTACTCAGCCTTATGTCCTATGGGAGGGTCAGAGAGCTCTCGGATTTTATCAAAAATATCTTAATTTGTGTTCCGAAGATGAACGAAGGTCTTACGGATTTGGAACGACATGAGGGTGAGTAATTAATGACAGCATTTTCATTTTTGGGTGAACTATCCCTTTAAAGTAACAAATAAACACAAAAAAGCAAAGTAGACTGTAATTAATAAACAGGAAATAATATACATATGGTATATTTAAGGCCATCTGGAAACATTTCCATAGTTTCAAAGGTGTTCATCAGGGATGCCCTTTAAGCGCATTCTTTCATCCATTCTTTCCTGAAAATACAAGTGCTTTTTTGCATTAACAGCGAAAGCCTCACTTGATAAACAGAGCAGCATATCTCACACAGATAAGCTGAGGAGAAACAGATGGTGCGGACCTGTACCTCATACAGTGAGCCATCGCTCTGTAACAGGTTTTGGAGATTCACGGCGTGGAGGGAAGATAAAGAAATGGAGGAATGGAACTCATCCATGTGTCCACTGCACCTGGCTATCTGCCTCCAAGCTATGTGTACTCTATCCTAGGCGCTGAGCTGGAACAACAGGCCGCTCAACCACCTCCAGGGAGCCCTGCGCGTACAAACCAGAGGAGATAAGAGGGCACGTTTGGACGAGCATAGGATCTGTCAACCAGGAACGTCCAAAACCAGGCCATCTGGCTGGGGTCTCTTCTACCCACTTTACAAGGCACCGAACCGCAGCACCAAGAAGGTTCCCACCTGCTCTACACAGCAACGGGAAGAGATTACAGCTGAAAAGCAAACATTTGTTGGTAAGTGTGTGTGCGATATACATAGCAAACCTACAATTTGCATAGAGAAGCAACACTTCAAATCCCAGAGGAGAGCACTCTGTTTCCACAGCATGAAAACAGAGACGGGATAAAGATGGGAGAGACGGAGTGTCTACAGTATGACCTCTCCAAGGACAGAAGATTAGCATCTGTGGCCCAAGATCAGCAGAATGTCTGAAGAACCTCAAAGAGGGGCAAAATTGCAAGGGTAACGGAACTTTGAAGGATTCTTTTGGAAAAATGAGGGAACATTTTCCATTCTGAATTCTGATTGGATACTTTTTTTCTTTTTCAAGGACTGAATAACAAGAGGTTCACTCGATTTATTTATTTATTTAAATGCATGTTCAAAAAAGGAAAGGATAGTCAAGAAAAAGTATTGTGAATGCTAAATTGCTAAATATAACACATAGGCCAATTTTTTTTTTAAATGATCATGTTATATAATTCATAATTTAATAAAAGCAGTATTTATATTGCCGCTGAAAAGTTTGGGATCAGTAAGATTTTTTATGTTTTTTAAAGAAGTTCTATCTTAAGGCCGTATCTATTTGATTAAAAACACAGAAAAAAAAAAGTTATTTTGTGAAATATTATTGGAATTTAAAAAAAGAAAAACTTTTCTATTTTAATATACTTTAAAATATAATTCATTTCTGTGATCAAAGCTGAATTTTCAGCATCATTACTCCAGTCTTCAGCCTCACATGATCCTTCAGAAATCATTCTAATATGCTGATGTATAATCAATGCTGCTGCTTCATATTTTGGGGGGACCTGTGTTTTTTTTTTTTAGGATTCTCTGATTAAGAAAAAGTTAAAAAGAACAGCATTTATTTAAAAAAGAATTTTGTGTTACAACAATACTATTCAAAAGTTTGGGGTCAGTACATTTTTTCTTTCTTTCTTTCTTTTTTTTAAAGAAATTAATACTTTTATTCAGGAGGGATGTGTTAAATGAATAAAAATTCATAGTAAAGATTTATATTGTTAGAAAAGATTTCTATTTTGAACAAATGCTGCTCTTTTTATCTTTATATTCATCAAAGAATCAAAGAAAAGAGTATCACTGGAGTATCACTATAATGGGGGGATTTCCCGCGATCTCGCTCCGAGGTCCCGTTCTGAATCAAATGATTCGCGATACGCGCTTTGAAATCCAGTTCTGAATCAAATGATTCTCGATAAGCGCTTTGAAGTCCCGTTCTGAATCAAATGATTCTCGATACGCGCTTTGAAATCCAGTTCTGAATCAAATGATTCTCGATAAGCGCTTTGAAGTCACGTTCTGAATCAAATGATTCTCGATAAGCGCTTTGAAGTCCCGTTCTGAATCAAATGATTCTCGATACGCGCTTTGAAATCCAGTTCTGAATCAAATGATTCTCGATAAGCGCTTTGAAGTCACGTTCTGAATCAAATGATTGTCGATAAGCGCTTTGAAGTCCCGTTCTGAATCAAATGATTCGCGATACGCGCTTTGAAGTCCAGTTCTGAACCAAATGATTCTCGATAAGCGCTTTGAAGTCCCGTTCTGAATCAAATGATTCGCGATAAGCGCTTTGAAGTCCCGTTCTGAATCAAATGATTCGCGATACGCGATCCGATTGGAGCGCTTCGAAACAGTGAATCGTTTTGCGACTAAATGGTTTAAACTGATTCGGAGTTTCAAAAAGCTCCGTTATTACGGTGTTCTTTGCTCGCTTTCTCTATATAATTTATTCGTTGCATGAATAACCGTGGAAATTAAATCATTACAATAGGCCTAACTTACAATGATTTTAATAGATTGTGATCACGTTAAATACAGTTTCCGTGGTATTAAAAACATTTAACGATATGACATTACTTGCCTAAAAAGACGCGTTATTAACAGATTACACTAACATTAGGTTACTTAGGCTATTACCACCTTCCACCTATGGACAGAGAAAAAAGTTTTCAAAAGCACCCCCCTCCCTCCCCTCCCCTCCCTCCCTCCCTCCTCTGCTTCTTTCACAAATCGCACCTACATCAATCAAACCTCTTGTGTTTTTGTCGAAGGAGAATCAAGGTGATGCTAATATCTGGGGTGGCCTACAGAAGTACATCATCACCGCAGCACTATGTAAGTTTGAAGCTGTTTTACTACACTGATTGCAAAGGTTTTCTTAATATTGGCCAAAAAATAAGGAATAAAATAAAATAAAATGTAATTATGTGACTATGTAACTGATTCCAAAAACAGCCATGAACAGCCACATTTAATCTTTTCAACATGAAAAATGCTAAATTGAGCCAACTGAACCAATCTACTTAAACCATTCAAATGAAGCCAATTCACTAAAACTTTCCAATGTTGAACTATGTCTAGAGGTAGAAAGGACATTTTAGGTTAAATTTAGACTGCCTCACACAGATATAAATCTGCCTGCTCAATACAAAGTGACACTGAAAACAGCAATGCAACAAAAAGCAGCTTGTTCCAATAAAAACCTACAAAGGTTTGAAAACAGCTGAGCTACTGTCACACCAAAGAAAAATGTAGTTAGTAGCATTGTTACTTTTAGCTAGTGACTCCTCAACACTGGTGAGAACACACTGCAGTTCACTATATGTGATATGACAGAGGAGGTCTTGTCCTCTAATTAATCTGGCATGTCTTTAAGCTGCAACACTGGATCACTTTGCAAGCCTTTTGAATAATTCACATCTCCTCCACGAGCTACTGTATGTCATAGGAGAAAGCCTGCGGTCTGCAGCCACCTCACATCCACGGCAGGAAATGGAGGGAATACAAAAAAGGAGCAACTGAGAGAGCTAGGGCGGGCGCAAGAGAGATCGAGCACAAAAATAGACATTACAGAGATAGAAAGACAGTGATAAGAACCACCAGACGGAGAAAGGGACAGGAGGGAAGGATGGAAAGGCAGACAGACGGTGGTCTAAAAGGGGCGAGAGAATCTAATGAATCAGCAGAGACTGTGAGTCCATCCCACAAGAGCTGATCTGGCTGACAAAGCACGAGGATATGAAATGTCAGTGCGGTCACAGTCTTTATGTTCAAGTTCCATTTAGGATGTGCCCAAGAACAATCGGAGCCCTCATTCTCTCCCAGACTCCACATAATTATGGACTGTCTGCCTGCCTGGTAATGGGTTTTCAACAATTCCACAGCACAGTGTGCCCTGTTACAAATGCCATGATTTCTTATAAACACTGTTTACAATAAGCATGGGATAATGTATAGCCGGCCCATCATTATCACAAAATAAACACAGATAGCGTGACCAAACAAATAAAGCTGTGAACATGAAATATTGATTTGAGCTGAAATTACTTTTTAATCTTACCTGAACCTACGTACCACTACAAGAAAAAAATAGTCCATTGCAATGCACAATACCATTGACCACAAGATGAATACCGCAACAATATTACAGTAATATTAATACTGCTACAATGAGCTTATTTACTCTACATACAGGTGCATCTCAATAAATTAGAATGTCATGGAAAAGTTAATTTATTTCAGTAATTCAACTCAAATTGTGAAACTTGTGTATTAAATGAGTTCAATACACACAGACTGAAGTACTTTAAGTCTTTGGTTCTTTTAATTGTGATGATTTTGACTAACATTTAACAAAAACCCACCAATTCACCATCTCAACAAATTAGAATATGGTGATACGCCAATCAGCTAATCAACTCAAAACACCTGCAAAGGTTTCCTGAGCCTTCAAAATGGTCTCTCAGTTTGGTTCACTAGGCTACACAATCATGGGGAAGACTGCTGATCTGACAGTTGTCCAGAAGAAAATCATTGACACCCTTCACAAGGAGGGTAAGCCACAAACATTCATTGCCAAAGAAGCTGGCTGTTCACAGAGTGCTGTATCCAAGCATGTTAACAGAAAGTTGAGTGTAAGGAAAAAGTGTGGAAGAAAAAGATGCACAACCAACTGAGAGAACCGCAGCCTTATGAGGATTGTCAAGCAAAATCGATTCAAGAATTTGGGTGAACTTCACAAGGAATGGACTGAGGCTGGGGTCAAGGCATCAAGAGCCACCACACACAGACGTGTCAAGGAATTTGGCTACAGTTGTCGTATTCCTCTTGTTAAGCCACTCCTGATCCACAGACAACGTCAGAGGTGTCTTACCTGGGCTAAGGAGGAGAAGAACTGGACTGTTGCCCAGTGGTTCAAAGTCCTCTTTTCAGATGAGAGCAAGTTTTTTATTTCATTTGGAAACCAAGGTCCTAGAGTCTGGAGGAAGGGTGGAGAAGCTCATAGCCCAAGTTGCTTGAAGTCCAGTGTTAAGTTTCCACAGTCTGTGATGATTTGGGGTGCAATGTCAAATTTTGGAGCACTTCATGCTTCCTTCTGCTGACCAGCTTTTTAAAGATGCTGATTTCATTTTCTAGCAGGATTTGGCACCTGCCCACACTGCCAAAAGCTGGTTCAATGACCATGGTGTTGGTGTGCTTGACTGGCCAGCAAACTCACCAGACCTGAACCCCATCGAGAATCTATGGGGTATTGTCAAGAGGAAAATGAGAAACAAGAGACCAAAAAAATGCAGATGAGCTGAAGGCCACTGTCAAAGAAACCTGCTTCCATACCACCTCAGCAGTGCCACAAACTGATCACCTCCATGCCACGTCGAATTGAGGCAGTAATTAAAGCAAAAGGAGCCCCTACCAAGTATTGAGTACATATAAATGAACATACTTTCCAGAAGGCCAACAATTCACTAAAAATGTTTTTTTTTTATTGGTCTTATGAAGTACTCTAATTTGTTGAGATAGTGAATTGGTGGGTTTTTATTAAATGTGAGCCAAAATCATCACAATTAAAAGAACCAAACACTTAAACTACTTCAGTCTGTGTGCATTGAATTTTAATACACGAGTTTCACAATTTGAGTTGAATTACTGAAATAAATGAACTTTTCCATGACATTCTAATTTACTGAGATGCACCTGTAGGCTACATATCTTGTAACAGGCTGAAGAATCACACAACAAGAATGGCTCAATAAATGCCCCGAAGGGTGCGTTTATTGTGAAAGTGTGGCGTGCCAATGTGTCCTGGTGTGGTGAAACTGTGCTCCGAGACCCGCTTCCGTCAATCCAAGTGCTCGAGTGCTGGGTGTCCGTGCTGTGTCCGTGCTCGTGCATCGTGGCTGGCCGGTCCCACACTGCTCTCTGGAATGCAAGGAAGAGGTTAGTTAGCAGGAAGTCTTCGGGAGACATGTCTCACCAGTGTGTGTGACTCGGCGGCTTTTGTGGCTGTCTGTTGATGAGGTTCAGCTGTGACCGGCCAGCCCGTGCCGATTGCGTGCAGGTGTTTCTCCTGTGTTTCCAGGGCGACGCTGATGAGTGCTCGGGACACGCGTCACAATATGCATAGATATATAAAGATGAAAAAGTTGTGTAGAAGTGTTTTCATATCTTGCAGGGTTTGTTAAAACTGGGCCTTGCTATATAGTATTGCCATGGATGACAGTCAGCTTTTAAAAAAAAATATCTGACGTCAAATGTTCTCATCATTGGTTAAATTGAATTAGAACTTATTTTACACAATATATGCACAAAATTGATATGTTTGAAAACGTAATATGGTTTAATTGGTTAACCATAGCTAATGCATTTATCAAACTAATAATAAACAAGATTTATAGTATTTATTGATCTATACTGAAAAAATGCGTAGAAAAACTTTCACTCAGAAATTATTAGTCAATTTGAAAATGATCTTTTACAAAGAAATGACAAATAACATTGAATTAAATGGGAAATTTTGAAGTGGAAAAACTGAATTTGTATTTTCTTATAAAACCATTAACCTTTGTTTTATTTTTAAGTATGTTATTTTTCATTCAATATTGTTCATTATTAATTCACATTTGTTGAAAATACTTTGTATACCAGCCCAGCCCGTATACTAATGTATACAACTTGAAACCTAAACATATATATGTAGGTATTAACATTAACAAGATTAAAATTGCTAAAAGTATTTTTCTTTGATATGTCATAACACCCAGTCCATTTAACTGTTGTAAATGTTACCTACATAAACACAAGGGGTCGAATAAATGAATGCTCCAATAACACAATTACAGTCTTAGAACATTTTATTGTTTGAACACCCATCCCACCCCAACCCTCAGTTCCCCATGAGATATATGCCTCTGTGTCCTCTTCCTGTCCCACAAACACATGGTCAAAAACACAGTTCTTTTTCAGATCATTCAGTATCATACAGAAACACTTGGAAGGAAACAAATAAACAAACAAAAAACAAGGACCTGGCTCAACAGCTGTCAGGAGTGGCTAAAGTCCTTCCTCTCTCATAGTGACACACTAGGGATAGTTATGCAGTATTAGCATAGAAGTGACTGTAGAGACCATTAGAAGTTGGCTAATGTCTTTGGAATGAGCATGGTTATAAAACAAACAAACAAAAAAACAATCATTGGAGGGTTTTAAAGTGACTGAATGGGCCTTCTGAAGGGGTGACTTTGGGATGGCTTTTAGAAATCCTCAGCTGACTGAGCATGTGTCAGATCTTTTGGCGGCATATTCAGGAAATAGGTCTTAAACAGTACATTCAACTCTTTCTGTTACTTTTAAATTGTTAAATCTGGCCGAACAAACTTTATTCACATACTATTCACAGAACACAAATATACATCTATATGTACACATACTTTCCACTTGAAATCTGAGTGTCCAGGCACTTTCCAAGAAAGTCCAAAGGGGGATTTGATGAAAAAAAAGTCACAACATAGTCTGTGTAATCTGTTCAGTCAATATTTTCTCTGGCTCCAAAAATGTAAATTCTGTCATCATATCATCCCAAATCATTTGTGTTTTACAGTAGAAATAAAGTCGCATGTTTGGAAGTATACATCATGGCAGACTTCTCATTTTTGAGTGAACTGTCCCTTTAACTACAACGGCTTGTTAACACCATCAGTCATTTGATGCAGTCGTGAGCCGTCAGTCAGTGTGGACTGAGGCGGGCTGACATCTGAGATGGTTTATGCGGAGTAATGTAATCATTGAGAAAACGACTCTGTGGTTTGCTAACTTGGCATCTAGCTGATATGGCAATTTCACAGTTGGGGGTCATAACAATTTAAGAGATGTGTGCGTGTGTGTGTGTGTGTGTGTAATACTGATGTGGATACCATTTTATTTAGTGCTTTTAGTTTAAACTACTGTAACTCAATGGTGGTAAATACAGTTTGGTATTTTTATCACTGAACTCCTGGCTGTCGGTTCTAATCGCTGCACTAAAGTGTCTGGCACCCTCCACAAATTAATTACAAATTACAGCCTGAAGCTCTTTTACTTATTTTCAGCGAACAGACAGTGAACTAAGGTTGATTTTCACCCTCAGAAGATCACAAATTTTTATTTTTTATGTATTTTCTATGCAAAATTCTTTGGTAACCTTGTTACCAATCTTTGGGAAATGTTTAAATCAAGTTTAAAAGCCATATTTATACGCTTTTACAATTTGGCAACAAAAATTCAATCTCAAAATTGAATTTAAAAAATAGCGTAAAAAAGTGTAACTGCAGCATAAAATAAAAAATATAGCATAAAATAACCTGTTGATCAATAGGAGTGGAGTAAAAGCAAATATATTTTTGTTTTATATACCAAATATATACCTTTAATAATGGACCTCTGAGGTGTGAAAGGCCAAAATTACTATTTTAAGAAGTGATACAGATATTTGTCTAGCTAACATGGGATTTGTACCTCTGATTCTTGAAAAACATCATCAGACACCACAGTTCTGTATTCATGAAATGCACACTTGACAATCAGATGATAAAGCATTGTGTATCCGGCTGGCAAAAATAAACTGGCAAATAAAGCCAGTCACATACCGCAATGCAACAGAAATGGACTGTAAATGTAAACTTAAAGAAATGCTTTGAAAAATCTCGAGCCCAGGATTCAACTGTTAAACAAATCCACTCAAAGAACACGAGTCAGTCTGATAAATAGTTACAAGTGAAAAGAAGAAGATTGCCGGTGTTCCTTTTGGTCCCTTTCTCCTCACTTCTGACACAGTTTCGCCTCTGTTCCCGTTTCGCAGCGCCGTTGTAAAAAGACTATTAACTGCGCTCGCTCAAAACCATTGAGTGAGAGGATAAAGGTCAGGGTGTAATCCACCGCAAGCTTTAGAATGCCATCACGTCTGCCCCTTGTTAATGTACTTCCTTTGCTTTAAGCACACAGGGCCGCTGTTAGCACTTGAGACTTACACCTTAAGACGTAAGAGATTTCCAGCAGACGTTAAGTATATATACAAGTGAGAGGAATAAAGACAACAGTCACAACAAGATAGGAAAGCCACAGTGGGGCAACGTGGCCGCCCAACTCTCCTGTCAATCTCCTCTTGAGACATATGGCACCATATATAGTAATAAACTCTGCCTCTAATGATACAAGAACCAGTCCTCAGAGAAAAGCACCCATGAGGGAGACACGTATCACTAAACGTTGGTGAAACAGCATTGAAGAGGCATCGGCGTCTTGATAGGCAGTTGATGGAAAGCTGTCTGCTGGTTGAATCTGTGTGTGCATGCATGGGTGTGTTTGTCCTTTTGCCGCTTTTTAAGGGGCATGGCAGGTGCCTGACTCCTTTTAAGAGCCACGGTAAAGACGCCTGACTCTCAGCTCCACTGCGCTGCACATGAAGAGATCTTCTCCAAGTGATGTTTATTTCTGCTCTTCAGTCCAGCCAGCCAGAGAGAAACAGGCAGGTGTAAAATAAAGCTGCCGTTTTTAGAAACGGCCCACTATCTCTGTGAGCAGAGCTAAACCAACCACACCGCACCAAGCCAGGCTCTGGAATCGCTCACAGTTCTGAGGGAAATATGCTGAAAATATCCTAAACCGAAAAAACAGCCATGACACAGAAGGGTGAACATATTTAGATGTTTGTGGTAAAAAGGCAGAAAGCTCTGCTATGCATTTTTTTTTGTACGATCTTCTTCCTTCGGCTTTAGGATCTGGGTTAGACGACAGAAAGAAGGTAAGAAGGTAAGCAGAGGTGATTGGGGGTGTGAGAGTGAGCCTGCCGGTGGTCCTGCTCCATGCAGTGAGGTCAGCATGGCGGGATGGGGGGAGGGGGATTCCGCTATCTGACCTCCAAGCAGTCCAAATATTCCAGAACCAGCTCATAACAGAAACGATACTGCTCCTGCAGCACACAGACACAGAAATCAGAGAATTAGGACAACAATTTGATGTGAACACTACCGTTCAAATGTTTGGGGACAGTATATTTACGTCTTTAAATCATTAATTAATACTATTTTGTTCTATCTGCACATGGTTTTAATTTTTTTGTAGACAATTTTGTAGTTTCTAAATTCCACATTACATTTAGTCATTTAGTAGACGCTTTTATCCAAAGCGACTTCCATATGAGGACAACAGAAGCAATGAAAACCAATAAAAGAACAATAATATGTAAATGCTGTGACAAGTCTCGGATAGTTTAATGCAGTACACATAGCAAGGTTTTTTTTTATAATAAATAAAAAGAAAACAAGTAGATGCAAAAGAAAAAAATAGAAAATGCTAGTATTAGAGGGTCATTTTTGTATAATAAACAAAAAGAAAACAAGTAGTAGAATAAAAACATTTTTTAATAAACAGAAGAAAAGCTGAAAGAATAGAGAACGGTAGTGATACAGGGTCATTTTTTATAATAAATAAAAAGAAAACAAGTAGATGCAATAAAAAAAAACAGAGAACGCCAGTGTTAGAGGGTCATTTTTGTATAATAAACAAAAAGAAAACAAGTAGTAGAATAAAAACAGAACAGAGAGTGCAAGTGCTACAGTGTCAAGTTTTTTTAAATGAAAATAAATAAATACATTTTTATGTGTATTTTATATATATACGGTTTTTATACATGAAACTTTTAAGCCACTTTTCTATCTTTCCATCATACTTGGGGCTCTCTTGCATCCAAAAGATTAAAAACCCCTGCGACCTTCTCATTGGGACCAAGGAATAGTGAGTGGGCCTGTGAATTTTCTGGATAAGCCCTGTTCTACAGTACAGACTGTAGCAAAACTGATGCTTTTGCCAATTGGCCATTTATTTGGCCATTTATTCGTCCCATTTTTTGCAACAAATAATCTCTTTATTCTGTCTCTGAATAGATCTGTTATAGAATGATTTCAGTGACACAGAACGTTTGTACCCACCAGTGTCTCCACCATGTTGGGCTTAGCGTTACGAAGGGTCTTGACGGCATAGAAGACGTCCACCATGTTCTGGTACTGGATCATCTCCATCAGGATGTTGCTGGCACAGTATGTTCCACTGCGGCCACCGCCGTTCCTAGACAGACAAGAATACAACAAACCCGGCTGCCATGAGCAAAGAAGAGACAGACATTGAGGAGAGTGGAGAAACAGATCTGGCTGTGCTGCATACTGATATTCAGTCTACAACAGAAATTTCACATATCCAGTTAATATGAAACCAGCCTGCATGAGAGGCATACAAAGAGCCGTTTGAAGATCCGCTGAGGTCTTCTGCTATGTATGCGTATGGCACGACGGCGGCAGCTAGATGAGGCAATGGTGAGATAATCAATCGCAGTCAGTGCTTTGGCAGCTCTGGATTTAGTGCCGAGAAAGGCCTGCGCTGTTCTGTATTAAAGCATAATTGATTTCATCTCCATAATCTCTTCTCTCTGCCTGTGGTTGGTAACACTGTGTGACAGTTTTGAGTGATGTGCTTCTGGGCGGCGATGGGAAGCGAATTCGTGCCTGGGGTTCCAGATGAGGCGGCTCGGTGGGCAGGAGGGGAAACGAAGCCATGGGGGAAGTGAAGTGTGTGGTTAAAAGGATAATGACCATGTTAACACCTAGGCTAAGATCAGCGAGTCCGGGTATGACTGAAGTCCCTGTTTAGAAAATGATTTTATTTGAGAGCCGGTTTGTTTGTTTAATTGTTCATGATTTGTTTGCAAAGGTACACAGAAATATATTATGCATATAATATCTCTTATCTGGCTCACTGGCAAACAGAGATATGGGTCACAGCACACACAGATAACACTGTGAGAAGACAAGGATTAAGTGTGCTGTTCAAGGGCACAACGGACGTCACAAAGAGCTTCAACAATATGCAAGGCAGGAACATGACCTGATGGACAGTCCACGTGCTCTTATGAAATACCCTGTGACATTTATCTGTGGCCAATCACAGTTTCTGTGTCATTTTCAGATCACACAAATGGTAAAATATTACAAAATGGAATATTTCTCTCATCAGTTCTCGTGTCTAGTCTTTTATCTTTTAATTTTTGTCGTTCAGCGCAACTGCTCTTTGATTAGTTCATTTAAAGTATTTCAGCTCTTTAGTGTTACTACAATGCTTTTATCTTTCCCTTCTGTTCTCTTATATTTGATTTGGCTTATCCTATAATTTCTCTTGACTGTATATTATACTGTATGTAGGAGCTTATGGCAGGATGGTGCACCATGTTGGATGTGGCCGCTTCAATTTACATTCACACTAAATGACAATCCTTTATTTCTGTATAAATGATAAAATAATACAATCTCAAATTGGAAAGTGTTTAAAACACACTGGCTCATGGATCTTCCACTAACTGTACTACTGATGAAGAGTGCCGGTGCACCTGCTAGACCAGACATACATCTCACCGTGCAAGTAGAAAATAAAAAGATTTGTTTGCATCATTTGCTTGGGGAAACATCATTCAATGACACGCTGCAGAGGACACATGGTGGAAGTAAAAGATGTAGTTAAGCGCAGCAGGACTGCACCATTAAGCTGATTTCTCTTTTTTTTGTATCATTTGTCTGTATCTGATTAGCAGTGCATAAAGCTTATGACAGATTACAACATACAGTTGCAGGTATGTATTACTGTGCAGCACAAATCAATAGACAGAATGTCAAATAATCAAATCAAAACATTAACAAAGAAATATTAAAAGTAATACGCTCAAAAAGCTAATTTTAGCTAATTAAAAGCAGCTAATGCAACACAATTCTTGATCACGTTATCACAACCTAATTTAATTGTGTGCTAATTTCATTTGCAAAACAGAAGTTTACTTACTTTATTTGCATTAAGACTACGGAAAACAAAAAGCTCATAGACATAACTAAATGTATTTAAGATTGTAAAAAAAAATCAAAAGAAAACACTTAAGAGACATTGTTCAAAACAAAATTCAGCAGGCTGTAAATTAATAAAAATGAATTAGTTTGTGTGTAGCATGTGTCACAATACTACTCACAGGCAGTGGACTACTGTACGACCTTCCCCACACTCCCTCTGCCACTTCTGCACACTGGCCAGCAGGTTGAGGAAGGCCTTTTTGGAGTCAGGCACGTCACGATACGCAGACCAGCGCAGGAACTGGAACTGGCATACGACCAGCTGACCCTCCTGCAGCTTCGCATGGATGAGACGGGGAAAAGGAAAGGTCACGATCAGTAATGCATCACCAGCTGTGCATTTGGGCTTGTTTATGAATGTGTACAGTAGTGTAGGACTGTTCTCCATGCTGAGGTCTCAGCAGTGCCAAGTCAGCAGTGTTTAGGTTGTGATGAATGAGTCTGCTGGGAAAGAGTTTCACTCGGGTGGGGAAGAAACACTGTAAGGTTTGCCTGGATACATGCCTGCTTTGGCTTGAAACACAGGTGGAATTAATATAGAGCCCTGAGGCACACCCCAAAACTGCCCTCAGGGCTGCTAGGAGAAAGTGAGTGCACTGACCATAGATGAGCGACACACTTTAACAAGTTTGACATAATGATTTTTCTGCCAAAATGTTCTTCCAATTTGTAAACAATTGATAGGACATACATAGATGCCAGAAGAAGTTAAATTAGGGTGTATTATGAAGTTATATTTAAATTTAAAATGAATCATGGGTCTTGTAATTTTCCAAAAAATTAAGGTGATAATTAAAAATAATGAGTATATTGAGGACTTTTTACTAATAAAACCAAGATATATGTTTTCCTAATTGTTTTAAAGGAAACTTAAGCAGTTTTGAGGCTTGAATTGAGGAAATGATAAAAAATAAAAAAAAGAAGGAAAGAAGGCTACCTATTTATTTTAAGATTAGCTCAATTTTGCAGTTTTATTTTAGAGGTGATTGTTTATTCCCAGCATGCTTTGCATATGGCTAGATATGGAGAGTAAATTTTGAAATTAAATGCTATTTTATGTGTTTTTGAGTGAAGGGAAACATCTATTAATGTTTAATGTTCAGTTATGTTTGACATTTGAAAGAGTTTCTGTTACACTGAAGTCTCTATTGTGAAGTCTCAATCGTTACCATTGTGCAGAAGAGTAGAGCTTATGGTTATGGATACTACTCCTATAAGGCATTAAGCCTTGTTCAATGAGCAGTAGCTTTGCTTGTGCTAGTGCAGTACTTTCCAGTATTTCTCAAGTATTTTCCTACTTGAGCTGTTTGGCTGTATACAGTCTTTTAAATGTACAAAATAACTCAAAGTCAAATACAAACAGGCCTCACTCAAAATCACAGACTTTTGAGAATCAACTTATTCACATATTTCACAAATTATATAAAAATTCACTGTTTCATAGATTAATTAATTTAGGAGATTTTACATGATTTATTCAGGTAGATTCCATTAAAAAAACAAGCCTTAAAAACTACTCAAAAATATTAAGTGTAATATTGTTATCAGTAAATAGTAAATAGCCCGTTCCATTTTTTACAGTGCAGGAATTACACAGGTCACGCACCTCACTAACAATTTTAAGTTCCCGGAATGTTCCGGAAACATTAGTTTTTGGTTCCTAAAGAAGACAATTTAAAACTCTCTGTTGATTATCCAGGAAAAAGAATGTTTAGGTTTGGGAATGTACCAACATTCTCCTTAATACCCTTTACCCTGCTGTATCAATAATCAGCCTACAAACCATGTCTTGGTTTTATCTATTGTTTATTCAATCATTAAAATTAACCAAGCGCATCAACCATAATATGGAGGATTAAACTAATATGCAAGATTTAATTTTTCCATTAACATGTAAGATTTCCTGGATAATCAGCCCATGAATGGCCATATTTATAAGCATTTTTAAAGCACAAGTCTTTTTAGCAGACATACAACAAAGCAGAAAGTGCACCATTTAAATGCAACGCGTGCAAAAACAGTAACACATTCTCTACCACATAATCGAAGTAATAGAGATGTCACATTTGAATAACACATGCACCCATCCGCACACCCCCTTAATTCCCTCTACTGCGCTGGAAATGCCCCCCCCCCCACCCCCCACTCAATCGCCTTAGTTTCTAATGCTCCACAGACATGCTGCATGCCAAAGCATTAAAACACTGTGACATCTGTCAAAAGTACATCGCGCTGAGAGAAAAATGCAGGCGTCTATTAGGCAAAGAGCACTGCTATAAAACATTCGCAGAGCAAAACAGAACAAAATTAGCCCTTACATTTATGACAAGCTGGGGCAAATTGAAAGGGGTAAAAATGACCTTCTGTGGCACGCTCATTAATGTATATTTCATATCTGCAGGCTTATGAAAACTTATTTCAGCATCTGTCCTTGCCTGTGAAAGTGCCGCCATATGAAGTGTCATGTGCTGATGGTATGAAAATAGATATTTTGAAATAGCTTTTCCTCTGTTCTTTAATTGCTCTAGTAGCTTTGGCTGACAAAATATATTGGACTGACAAACTCTATTTATTATACCACTTTATCTTGTAGTCTATTAAACCGTGATCTGAATGTAACATGGCATAATAGCCAACAGAGTAATATAAAAGGCCTCAGAACGCTTTCAAAGCTTTTTAAATATTACATAAAAGTCTCAATTTCCGCACTTTTCGAACTTGTGGAATTAAGCTGACGGTGAAATGGCACAACATAATGATCAACCGTTTCCAAGGTATGAAAAATGTATTATCGCTGAATATCATTAAAACCCTGTGGCGGTAATTCGAGGAATTCTCCCAGGAAATTACACTGGAATCTACTTCGCATTTTTAGAAAGAAAATTAAGAGGCTCATATGCACAGCTGGATGACTTTTTACCTTATGTATACCTTTAGAGGCCCAAAAGGATGAAGTGAGTAAACTTTATTTCTAAAAAAAAAAAAAATGCTTCTGTATGGTGTGATGTTGCATAATTGCTCAATTAAAGCAATTTTCTGAAGTGAGTAAAAATGATGATTAAGTGATTAACTTTCTGTTAACTTAAAGGGATAGTTTACCCAAAAATGAAAATTACCCAAAGATTTACTCACCTTCAGGTCATCCTAGGCGTGTCTGACATTCCTCTTTCAGATGAACACATTCGGAGTTATATTCAACATTGTCCTGTCTGTTCCAATCTGTATAATTGCAGTGAATGGTGCCCCTGTTTCTGAATCCGAAAAAAAGTACCCATCCATCGCAAAACTACTCCACACGGCTACGGGGTGTTTATAAAGGACTTCTGAAGCAAAACGATGCGTTGGTTTAAGAAAAATGTCAATTCTTAAAACTTTATAAACCGTTTAGTCCAGCTTCCGGTCTCTCAAGCAGGCGCGTTCCCGACAAGGCGGTTGAGCGTATGATATAGGCGCCGCGAAATGCGCAACGTAAGCTCCAGGGAGAAGAGAGTCTCCTCTTGCCTTATATCGAAATCCTATAACATTTTTCACTTCGTTTTAATAGTTAGTGACAGGTGTTTTGTTTTCCTTTCTCCTCTGTGCTTTCGTGTTCGTCACTCTCTCCCAGGGGCTTACTCTCGCGAGACGATGTGCTTCTCCCGGGAGCTTACGTTGCGCATTTCGCGGCGCCTACGTCATACGCTCAAACTGCCTTGTCGGGAACGCGCCTGCTTGAGAGACCGGAAGCTGGACTAAACGGTTTATAAAGTTTTAAGAATCAACATTTTTCTTATACTAACGCAACATTTCGCTTCAGAAGTCCTTTATTAACACCCCGGAGCCGTGTGGAGTAGTTTTGCGATGGATGGGTACTTTTTTTTTCAGATTCAGAAACAGGGGCACCATTCACCGCAATTATACAGATTGAAACAGACAGGACAATGTTGAATATAACTCCGAATGTGTTCATCTGAAAGAGGAATGATAGACACGCCTAGGATGACCTGAGGGTGAGTAAATCTTTGGCTAATTTTCATTTTTGGGTGAACTATCCCTTTAAGGGTATATTAAGGGTCTGCTAGGGTTGCAATATAAAGAGGTAATGAGAGAAAAAAATCCTGTGGCTAATTTTACACAATGATTACAAAATCGGTCTCATTTTTAAAAAGGTTTCTATTTAATGAAAAATTTGCCTTATTAAATGAACTATTATTTATACGTTTTTTTTTTTTTCATTCTGGGGCCTGAAATTTTGATTTTTGGTCAATATTGATAATTAAAAAATATTTTGCTGAAATGTGTTTTTTGGCTGCTTTAGGTCTGTCATGGATAAATAAATATGATGATAAAACCGCCAGTAGGTGGCAGCAAATCCCTGTTTTAATAAATGACTTACTGAATCATTCATATCAAATGATTCGTTCAATATGGCTGATTCAATAGAAACGAAACGTGAGACCATCTGAATGGACCGTTGAATCACTGGCTCACAGTCACACATACATTATGTCAGGAGAATGTCTTCAATTTCTAATCAAGGAAAAAAAATCATACCTTCTGTTGTCTTCTTTTTAAAGAACATCAAAAGTTGCACTTGGAACCATTTTTATCGAAAAATGACGAAATTGATTCTGCTTGTGCGCAGCTTGTTACAAGTTCTGATTGGCCAATCGCCATTATTTAGTTCGTAAATGATCATAAGAAGAGAATTTTAACATTTCATGTGCATGATAATTTTCACGTATTACACAAAATTAATGATCCAAAGGGGATGGTAAGGGGGATGGTGGTTTTGCAGAGGGGATGCTTTTTGTCATTTTTTTCGATCAGGGGGATGCCATCCCCCGCATCCCCCCTCAATTCGAGCCCTGCTTAAATGTAAGAAAGTAAATTATAATTGATGGAACTCACTCTTGTTACGTTTTTGACCCGGAAAAGCCGGGTGATGATGTCCTCATCTGCAGACATGGACAGAAACTCCACTTGCATAGGACCATACTGCTGAAGACCTGGTTCAGGCCAGTACTGCACACAAGGCTGGAAAGATAGAAGAAAACAGAATGAGACATAGGAATGAACAAATAAGGAAGACAAATAGACAATTTTGTATGCCATAATTTAGCATTATAAGATCATGAGAACTTTTTTTCAAGGTCATGCTTCTTTCATGGGTGTTTTAATCATTCTCATGCTTCATGGAATGTTTAAAGTAAAAACTGAAGAATAGGGAAGAAAAGGGAAATGGATTCTGGAGGAAAAGTGGTTCTGAAGAGGAAAAACTGGAAAGTTGTTTTAGAAGGAATGGGATTGAGGAATAGGGGTTTAGGCAGGAGTGGGATTCTGAAAGAATCTAGAACGAAAAAATCTACTCAAGGGAAAAGGATTCTACAGTGACAGGTGTTCTGAAGGGAACTGGAGTTCTGAGTAGAGCCCTGCACGGGCCTAAAATCTAGGCCCTAGCCTGGCCCTGGCCCGAGACGCTCAGGCCCTAGCCCAGCCTGTGTCAGACAGCTTATCAGAATTCTCGGCCCGAGTCATATCCGGGCCCGTCTTTTTTTCCCCTTCCCCCAAAACAGCTTATACTACTGTTTCAGCTATTAAAATAGTTCAGTTTTGTATGAAATGGCAAAGTGATTGTATTTCATTTTGTTATTTTATTAAGTTAATTTAGCAAAATGTTTGGAGCATTTTTTATTCTTTAAATTAATTTTTTTTTTTTTTAAAGTAACGACCAAGCGGCCAGCGGCAGACAGTGAGTTGATCATAGCCTATGCTTGATCAATTTAGCCTTCTCAAATCACCACGACTTGTCTAAAATTAAATCTATAGTTATAAAACAGCTCCACAATGTTGTTTTAAACGCTTAACCTAGATAAATATGCGCTGACACATATTCAATCGTTTGTGTGGAGAGTGGAAGCTGAAGCGCACTTTACAGGACATGGAGGCGCCAGTGCGATCACTTGCATTGGAAACATTTGAAAAAACGCCATCATTTTTGCTCATAAAAGGTAAGAGTAATACATTGTTCGGAACTGTAAAGGGTCTACTTTTATTTGTGTGCACTCACAATATCAACAAAATGTGCTTTTATAAAATAAGGGGGGAAAAAACTGTATGCGCTTTCTGCAGTTTCGGTTTTGAGCAGGAGCACTTCTGATAAACCGAAACACAGCGAATACTTGCCTCACTGACTTAATACATATATCTATAGAAAACTGAATTACTACTTTAAAACAAAATAATTCTAATCAAAAACAAAAACTCTTTCATTATAAAATCCCTAAAGATGCATTTCTCTTTAAAGGCGCATCCAATGAGGAGATGGCGAGTCAGGATCATCATCAAATGCATGGATGATCCAAAATGCAGCTTTTCCCGAAGCATTGTGAACTTTTAGTAATGCCCCATGCTCCAACTTCTCCTTGATGCTCTGCATGTTCAACTGTCACCTGTATGCTAATGTGTGCTTATATTGTGTAGCTGATGTATAATATTTATAATACAATCAATATTATATTATATTATATTATAACCTGAAGGGCTTGCAGACCTCTAGTTCTGAGGTAAAAAAAGTTCTGCATGGGAAAATGAAAAAGGTTCTAGAGAGAAATGGGTTCTGGAAAGAAGAGGCTTCTGAAGTAAGTATATTTTACAGTAGAGCTGCTGAAATTCTGATGATCAAGCAAGACAGTCAGAGGCCAACCCCCATAATCTAAAAACCCATAAGGATTTCAATCTAAAAATGTGATATGAAATAAATGAGATTCACCATTTTTATCATTCAATCGAACCAATATTTTGACTGATCTGTATTTGGAATATGTTGCAGCCTTAGAATTCACCATCCATACATATGAAACTCTGTAGCCTTACAAAACCGAACTGAACTGAAATTAAATGGGCGGAGACGGTGAGAATAGACGAGAAAGAGGAAGAACATTAATGACAGCGAAGCAAGTGAGGTGATAAATATTAATACTTATGGACTGCAGAGAGCAATCATGCGAATGAAGAAGAGGGAGAGACGTTAATCCACCACAGAGAGAAAAAGGAACAGATCGACTGCGAGAGTGACACTGAGTAACTGCCGGCATGTTAGCGCACGTCAGGGTTTTCAGAGAGCCGTGATCGAGAAGAGCACCGGAACGCCACTCCGCAAACTCAAAGGGAAGCTGTATGTAAATGAGACTTGACTATAGGCTTATGAATATAGAACATTTCACAGGGAGATTAAGAGAAGCTGGGGACAAAATAGCTTAAACGACTTCAAAGGACATGTGATGATGTGAATGCAAAAAGGCAACCGATAAAGATGTATTTTGAAGAAAAACTCCCAAAGTCCTCTTGGGTGCTGTTTTTAGTGGAACTTCTGGAGCTTTCACTTACCCAGGCAGAGTTTGATTGGTTCAGCTGATTCAGCATGACCACAGAGGTGCAGCCGTAGTCAAACACCAGCCTCCAGAAGTCAGAGGTCGTGCCGGGCAGCGGGTGAGGGGTTACAATGAAGGCAGCAGGCCGGTGGAAACTATCCATCAGTGCCGCATTAATGTAGTTGTTACTTTCTCCCTCAGTGGTCACCAGGAAGGCGAGGGCCCTGTCAGGTGGGAGAACGTCCATGCTGCGGTTCTTCTCGCGGTTTCGTGGTAACAAGGCAATGCTGCACTCCTCAACATCCAGATGAGGAGTCACTGAGTTTAGTGTCTGAGGGAAACAGAAATGGAACATTGATGTTGAGTATAGGATTTGCAGTATTTGTACTATTTTTTTTTTCTTTGCCTGAGACCTCATTGACAACTTCAACGAGGTCAGTGGGTTTATTATTGTGATGATGCATCTAAAGTCTATGACATTTCAAATCTATGTTGATATAATTTGTTTTGCCTAAAGATAAAACTGTAAATTTTTTTGCAATTGAATTTTTTTATTAATTTGTAAAATGTAAAAAAAAAAAAAAAAAAACCTACACAAAATTTTAGATGAAAAACCCCCCAAAACAAACAAAACGGAAATGTTGACAACTAAAATTAAATAACTGGAGTATTAAAAATAAGCTGGAGTAAGCTATACACACACACACACACACACACACATACATATATATATATATATATATATTAGTGCTGTCAATCGATTAAAAAAAATTAATCATGGTTAATCACAAATTTAAAATACTAGGATTTACCTGTAAATGTGTTGAAATAAAGAAATGCATGACAAACTAATTTAAGGAAACAGAACCTTTCACACATCCGCCAGGTATGAGACATAATCCTTATTATTCTTTTGTTTTTATTCAGCCATTATCAGCCTTTATACTGGCAATAAAACGTTTACCAAGCCACATCGCTTCAATCCCAGTATAAATTTACCCAACTATTTTCTAAAGTATTTCTAAATAAATATAACAAAACATTTTCTTGCGACCTTACGTTATGACAAAATGCATTATGAAGAAGAATTGGACCTGTTCTGCAGCTGCATTAGAGCTAAAATTAGCATCATGCTTCATAATACAATTTATGAGATTAATAGTGCACTTTTACAAAGAACTCACTTCAAACAACCATCGAGTGTTTGTAATAACTTCCTTTTACGATCACATGTGGAATTTGGTCGTTTACTGTTGTTAAAATATGCTATTTATAGCCTTTTATAATCGCTGCACAAATTAGCATAGCATGTACACATTCAGCTAAAGAAGATCACATACAAATATCCTATCGTAATCGTGTGTTTATTATCTTATAAAACTCACGTTGTTTGTGATGTTGCAACCGCCTCTCCGTTCTTAAGTTGCCAGGGATACATCCCAAGTATAATACACATTAGTAAATGGATCTATTTTAATTTTTATTTGTCTCTTTACACGTTGGGCGGCTGCGGTACATTATAAAAGTAGCCCAAAAAAAACGCAACCCACGGCTCTGTTATTTTTCCCGCGACTGTAGTTTCAAAATAGCCCACTTGTGCCACTACCCTGGCATCACTGGTTCGCTGTACCCTCATCACACGATAGACCTTCCACACTGCGATGAAGGAAAGAAGTTGGGGTCAAACCTTATCAAATGATTAATCTGCGTTAAAAAATATTAACGTGTTAAAATTCTTAGATTAATTGCATGTGTTAACGTTGACACCCCTGATATATATATATATATATATATATATATATATATATATATATATATATATATATATGACAATCACAAAAACATGAACTAAAATGAAATCTTAAACTATAATTAAATTAAATAATATAATATATAGTATATAAATAATACTAATGTTTCAAATGCTGTTTTAGACCGGGGAAGACGTTGGGTTCTGAAAGCACATTAAGCTATTTTATCTCAAAAACTAAATTTGATTCTTCATATCAGAAGAGAAAAGAAAAGCAGAAAACAAAACAAAACAAAACAAAACAAAAAAGTCGAAAAAAAGACCAGCACAAAAACTATGGAAGCCTGTTTCTGCTTCAGAGTAAACAAACAAACAAACAAACAAACAAACAAACAAACAAACAAACAAACAAACAGGCTAATAAAATAATAAATAAATAAATAATTAGTGAGAAAGTTTAAAATAACAAATTAAGACAACTGTGAGATACAAAGTCACATTTAGAGATATAAAGTAATTAAAAGAAATAAAGTAACACTGTGAAATATAAAGTCACAATTAGGAGAAAATAAGATGCAATTATGTAAAGTTCTTTGTTTTTCCACACAAAGCAGGAAAATTCGTAAAAACAAAATGAAAAAGCTAAAGAAAGAAAGAAAGAAAAAGAAAGAAAGAAAGAAAGAAAGCAAGCTGAGTAGAATACAAAAGTGAATCCTGCTGGCACACTGGTGATTATGAAGATTTCCATTATGCACTAATAGTTTTGTGCATCTGGTGACCGCAAATGTGCCCCAACTCCAACAACAGCTTTTGAAACCAGCTTTAACATGCATTAAATCTCACTCGTCTAAACTATTACTGCTATTACCAAACAAAACTGCAAATCAGGCCAACATCATACATAATAAATACAGTTTCTATGAGCTCTTCAAAGTCAGGAAAAACCATGACACATGCACCGTTCTGCCTGTGCAAACCAAAAGGTAAAGAGATCTGCTATTCTCCACTACAGCCAAAGGAACTTCTAACAACAATTCAACAGAAAAGATGATGTCTACATAAACATCAAAAATATTTATGTACAAAACCCATTACAATATCCTCCATCAGCACCTAATAACTATAGGACAATCTACACTCCGTAATCCAAAGCTGCCTTCCTGTACTTCCATTTCAAAGCATCAGCAAAAAATTGCCTATAATGAATGCATTATAATTCACCTGGAAAGTAAAGTCAGAAAACTGCAATGTAGAGGTAAGTGCAGGAGAGCAAGGATAGTTCTGCCTGCCTTCCCCTGAATCAATAAAAGTATTCTCAGCAACACATGTGGAGTGGTACATCTTTTATTAAATAACCTTCACTGGCCTTTCGCTCCCTGAGGATCTGTGGCAAAGTGAAACACAGCTGACTACTGCTCCCAATGGACAAGGAATGCAAGGTATTTCTTCTATTACACCTTTCGCATTACTACCTTTATTATTTCCGTTCAAAAGTCTACTAAAACAATTAAACTTCTGTAATCAATGGCCTCCTACAGAACAACCCTGACCCAAGATGCCCACGTTTCCAGTGTATACAAATGAAATGAAAGATTCTGAGTTCTGAGTTTCCAACATTCCAACATCTCAGTTTTCTCATTGTTATGTGTGTAGGCGTACATACGCTACGGAATGGCCCCGTGTTGCCACAGGCATCATTTGTTGGAGTCGAAAAGATTATTTAAATGTCCTTTGAATGTCTAGCCACACATTTATTCAGCAGTATTGATCATTAATCTACGGGCAGCGGGTATGTCACACTTTGTGCAGCTCAGAGTCTTGTTTGGCTGATGCAGTCAAACTTTCTTTGCTCCATTGAGCAGATTTAGCATTTATAGAACTTCATAGGAAGTTATTTACTTGTAGAGGAATCTGAAAAATATAATTTCCCTGGATCTTTTGAAATAAGAGTTTAATTTATGATGTAAACAACTTTAACTGTCAAAGCACAAACTTTCAGCCCTTTTCAGGTCATTTATTGAAACTAAGCTGCAAAAACAGCCTCCAAGAGTATATTATAATTATGCTATAGGCTTTGTTTGGAATATAACTATAAAGAGCAAGATATGGAGAAAGTTTGTTGCCAAACAAGTGATGTTCATTTATAAAAAGGCCCCTAAACATTTCTGTTCGACACTGACTGTATAGCATGTTTCACTTTTCAAAGAGACTGCTATTGAAGAATGTGCTATACAACCTGTGAGTAAGGCAGCTGTCTCTAACACTAGCTGTCATGTAGGACATTTCAGGTGACAAGCAAGTTGTCCGCCACCACTGACTGTGAAACTGCTTCGCAAAGTGACACAGCCAAAACCAATGTTTAAATGTACAGTCGTGTGGGATTTTGCATCAATGAGATCTTCCAATCAAGACCTTGGGGACAAATTATAAAACAACATATTTTATATTGTTGACAAAGACCTGGAACTCCTCTCGTAGCTGTGAAGAGTTGCTCTGAGAATCCACTCTCAGCATCTCTTTGTAAGCCAGGGCGAACTCGTTTACCGGGATGGCCGTCTCCCCACACAGGCACGCCTCCAGGATGGCATCGTGAATAAATATGTACTGCTCCTGTTATATAGAGAGAGAAAGCAAAGACATAACTATACATGGCTTGCTGTAGACTTTGAATTTTTATTCAGACTTGACTGAAAATGATAATGTCTGAGTGGGTGAGCCATCCGCTTTGTTATTGCTCCATCCAGTTTAACGCATTCATGTGAATTTGCTGTTGTGTGCATGATAGGCAAGACATCAATGCATTAATCAGCCAATCACAATGACATGGAGGCTTTCTGTGATTTTCTTTTTTTAACCTTTATTTCGAAATGAGCTCAAGTGAGCCCTCCCTTGGAAGCATTTTCTGCTGGTGTTACAACAATTTTCATCTATAATTCCATAACATTTGCTTTCATTTAGTTTAATTTTCTCAACTGGATTTTTGGAGGAGGCACGGTCTTCCTTCTAAGAAAACACCCTTGATAGATCAAATAAGAAAAAATTAGAAAAGGAACGAGGAGAATAGAAAAGAGCGGACTGGAGGAGGAGTGAGAATGCATGCAAGACAAAGGACAATACAGAGTAAACAGACGTTGATAACAGAATTTGTTTAACCCCAATGTTTCAATATAAACAAACATTGTGGCATGTTTGAAAGTGCACTGTGTGTGTATACATCGCTCTACATAAACCCTCGCAGATGGATTTAATTAAAGCATCTGGTAAATAATTACTAATATTTTAAACAGTCAAATGACTGTGGGATTTACATAATAAAGTTTGGATATGCAAATTTCGGAACATCTAAGCAAAGGCACTTGCCTCCGCAGAGCGGACATATGCAACAGAGATGATTATTTGCATTTCACACCTATCAATACACATTTTTCACTGAATTCCAAAGCTAAACATTCTGAATATTCATAGCGACTCCTACAGAGCTTATGACTATGCAAATACAAGAGATGTCATGTAATAAGTCTCCTGCAATAGCTGGTTAAAGGGAATTATGGGGAAACGTGAGAGTCTGCACCTCTGTTTGGATCATGTTGATACGGCGAGAGCAGAGGGTCTTCACACAGTTGTAGATGTCCACCACTCCTTCACACTCCGCCATGTCCAGCATAACATCCAGCACGATATAGCAGCCTGTCCTGCCTGCTCCCACACTGAAGAGGAAGAACGAAAGACAGATAGCAAGATGTTCCTCAAAAATGATGACATTTGCTTTTTCTTTGATGGACAAAGCTGCCACAAGTCCTGTTTGACATGGAAGGATGTGAACATTCAAAGTCCCATGTAACAGCTGACATTAAAAACATTGGTAAACAATTAAATTTACAATGGTAATTGCAACCAGATTTTTGGACATGTATCAAGGTCGCATCAAGTTTTTGAACATGTAAAATGATAGTCCCACTGTATTCTTTGAGTTACCTTAGAGTATTTGAAGGAAAGTTAGCACAAGCGCAGTTTTCAAGCAAAACATTTCCCAAGAAGTTTCTTTGGTTTTATATTACATAAACATATATACTCATGTATATATTCACACTAATACCTTTCAAAGGTTTGTGGTAAGTAACTAAGTAGATTTATTCAGGGAGTATGCAATAAATTGATCAAAAGCGTCAGTAAAAGACATTTATAATGTTATTCTATTCATTAAAGAATCCTAAAAAAAAAAAGGATTGCGCTTTACACAAAAATATTATGCAGCACAGCTATTTTTAACATTGATATATAATACAACAATCAATATAATAATATAATTACAATCTTACTTGAGCACCAATCAGCATATTAGAATGATTTTTGAAAGATCACGT
The DNA here is from genome assembly GCA_036784905.1 of Acrossocheilus fasciatus. Lineage (NCBI taxonomy): Eukaryota > Metazoa > Chordata > Actinopteri > Cypriniformes > Cyprinidae > Acrossocheilus > Acrossocheilus fasciatus. The sequence continues at coordinate 25,618,273 of CM071953.1, forward strand.
GACACTGAAGACTGGAGTAATGGCTGCTGAAAATTTAGCTTTGCCATAAATTACATTTTAAAATATATTCAAACAGAAAACAGTTGTTTTATATTGTAATAATGTTTCACAATATCATTGTTTTTACAGTATTTTTGATCAAATAAATGCAGCATTGGTGAGATTTTGAACAGGCTTATTTATACCTTTCTGGCTGACAAACATTAGCAGTTCTAATATGATGAAATACAGAGGTCCATACCTGCAGTGGACCACCACAGGCCCTGCGTCGAGTGGCGTGGAGGATTTGACCCGCCGGATGAAGGCTAACAGACCCGTGGCATGGTATGGGACTCCATGCTCAGGCCATGATGTAAAGTGAAACTGACATACTTCGTGTTTGGCGGAGTATCCTCTCTGAAAGAAAAAAAGGCCCCACATTTCATTTATAATTAATATGCATCAAAATTAATATAATTTTTACTTTCTGCCATTTTAATTAGAGGAACATTGAGATATAAGAAACATACAAGCAACTTGGCTCAATGTGTAAGGGCATACCACCACACCACGGCTCCAACATAGATACGGCACAATTTTTTTACTACTATTTTTATTTAATCGAGACAAATCGCAACTGGACTGTTTTTTACTGGATGAAAAAGAAAATTCCTATCGGCTCAAAAATCTGAGGTGACTCACTTCTGGAGTTTGTATTCCTCATGGCTCAAAGACACCAAGGCAAACTCAGATGAATTAGCAAAAGCGACAGTGAAATAAACACCCAGCTCTGTGGTCCCACTCAGGGGAGGTGCGCGTGTCTACCCGACAGGCCACTAGGAGACTTCCTATTACCGCATCCCAATTGCTCGTCTGTTTGAACAGACACAAAGAAAGCTTCAGCCAAAAGCCTGTCTGATGGTTACGCAGAGAAACCTTACTCAACATTCGACAAACACACACAAGCACATCATTCCACCCACACCCGTGTTTGATTGACAGGGCCGTGGCAAGCGCAAAACTCACATCAAAGGCTGTCGACAGAACTGCGCCTCCACAGGGCAGCAAAGAGGACGATAAGAGAAGACAGGGGGGTGAGGTGGAGGAGGTTAAATTGAGCTAATTTCAGTAAACGCACCCACATTTAGCCCATTGTATCAGAGAGAAGGAGAGATAATGAGAGAAGAGAGAAAGAGATGCTTTAGTTAATGTGCCCGCCATAAAGCGTTCTGAGATGAGGCAGCTCTAATCCTGGAACAGACAGCTCGGTGGGCCTCTGCTGGGTATCAGGCGCTTCTCTCCATTTCATTTAAAGGGCTGTCACTCCAAATTCTCCCCTAACACACACACACGCAAAATGGGTGCACACATACACACACAATTCACGTTTACCCAGCCTAATCCTAGCAAAGAAGCAATACATTTCAGCAGTGTTTGGTAGATTACTTAAAAATTGTAGTTCATTACTGAATACAAATTAAATTGTGAAAATTGTATTTAGTAACATAATCTATCGCATTCCACATTTTAGGTACTTTTTAATTACTTTTGACCTAACCCATTTATCATTGATTTGAATAGGATAATCTTATACCATCAACAACATTTTAAAACAATATACAGTCTAATTACAAGTAATTCATTTTTTTAATCTGATTATGTATTCCAGATTAAATACATTCACTGCACATCAGCATGGCAACACATATGATCGATTACTAAATAGCCAGGAATACTTGATTCTAATTGGTCAATCATGGCAGTCTGAGATCAAATCGTTTTGTACCTTGATGCTAAACTGTATAGATGATATAAGAAAATTGATTTCTGACATGGCTGTGATAGTTTCACGTCTCTCATATCACTCCACTGATGCTTTGTTCTCACATAACAAAATTATTTCAACTCAAATCAATAATTCATGCCCATTTATTTATTTGGTAAGTAGCCATGTAATGAGCAGGGTAATGTGGAGTAACGTGATACAAGAGCTGATCCCCCTGTCTGCATTTATTTTGTGATATTGGCCTGCTGACTGTACATTAACTCATGCATAATAGATCGCATCATATCAAATGGCAGAGCAAATCACATTGCTGTGTGACAAATAAGAGTGTGTTGGAGCCGTGGCTTAGAGGTGGTGTGGTGCTCACGCGGGAGATGCAACCCTTCTTCTCCCCATCATTTCCTTTCCTGTCTCTAGAGGAAGAAAAATCATTTCATACCCGCTCCAGGGCAAAAGTTCGCACTGTGTACTCCGCCAGAGTTTCAGTCTTCAGCAGTGTGATCTTAATGTCTCCGTACATCTCTGACTCATCTGGCCAATACTTGCAGCACTTCACCTGAAAGACAAACCAAAGTAAACAAACTCAGGTTAGAAAACATTAGAGGTCCATAGCAGCATGATACTAGCGCTGGGTGATATATGATACTGTATATTTCAAATGGTTTTGCTGGCAATATAAAATGAAACAACATCATGAATATTGAGAAGATTTTAATGCACAATTAAGTTTCCTAAAAAGCATGTCATTACATTAGTTTCATGATTCTTACTTGTATTAGTATGAAAGTGTTAAGACAGATGTTTCAACAGCTTCTCTGATTAAAACTTCAGGAGCAAAAATGGTATTAAATTCAGTAAACGTGATTGATTTTCCTGTATTGGCTCAAACTGCACATGAACCGATTAAAAAACTTGAATATATATTAGAATGTTTTAATAAAAATGTGGTGAAGGTGAATACTGGCACATACAAATGAAAAATATGAAATATAATTATTTGAATAAATGTAATTAAATGCTACACAGAAAAAAAAAGCCATGGTTATTTTTAATCATCTTAAGATATTTCAAACCAAATGTATACATTGCCAAAAGCAACATATTATTTGTTTGATATATTATATATTAAACCTTCTGGTCTCTGAATTAAAGCTTTACAGCAATCAAACTGATGAAGTGAAAGAACTCCCTCCTTGTGTACTGTAAGCCGGGTTTATTTCTACACGCCTATTACCATTACACAAACTGTTAGATTTGCTGTCGGACCTAAGCCATCATCCATTTATCCCTGCTGTTCACAGCTTTTATCATAAAAAGGGAAAGCGTATTTTTCATAATAGAGCCCCAATTTCATAAGAGGGCAGGGACGGGCCGTTAAGAGGACTGTTGGCAGCAGACGCTGTCTCCGAAGCACTGAAGGGGCCGATGCGGGTGTGGAGAGGAAAATGAAAGAGGAAATTATGTCGGAGGAAGAAATAGAGGTGATTTAAAAAGGCTGGAATGAGTGGGCCACTAAACAAGGGAGCAGAATGCATTACATGAGTGTGGGAATTATGATACTTCAAATCATATTTTTAGTTTGACAGCAAAACAGACGTATTTATATAATGCGAGCACGTGATAAGTGTACTGTACTGTACGTAACAAATGTATCGTGGTGGTAAAGTGATGGTATCTGATGATAATATCACGGGACTTTATACCATATTGAATGCAGTAACAGTCAAGTATCATGTAGTAGTACCATGGATTTCTGCACCCGAGTTATTATTTTCACGTCATAGTAGATATTAAAATTCTACACCATTTTGTCTACACCATTTTCACGGTGGTAAAATGGATATTAATTTTGGGATTTGCGGAAGATTACATTTAAATGTGTTATTAAATTTTTTGAAAGATGTAGTGTCATATGATGGCTACCATGTAAAATAGTAAAAATGAGCATGCTCTTTTAAATATGAAATATCCACCAATACAATAAATAAACAAATATAAAAACCTCTAAATCAGCTGATATATGGACCTGTATGTAACTGATATATGCATAAGTGCTTCCCTATATAACATTGTAAATTTTATGGAACATGAATATGGTAATCATTATGGAAACCATGCTATATATCAGAGTACTATCATAACCGAACATCATGTAAGGATGATTATCATATTCATAGACCTTGGTATTTACATGATACTCCAAAGTCCAAATAAACCCTGTATTTTCATGGTGTTAAATGTTCCTTTTTGTGCATACAGTAATCCCATATAAAAAATATATATATTTCCAAAACTATGGTTTTATCAAGAAAAAGTGACCATGACTGATGAATGGAAAATGCTTAAATTAAAATCAATTTACATATCATTTTCAAGCGCACACAAGTGTAACAGACCAACAAATACACAAAGATTTAGAGGTGATGACTGAATGAAATGTGTAGGGTTGTTGTGAATGAGGAGTGTCTTTAGTTGATGGGTTAGTGTGCAGATGAGGAAGGATCTAGAACATACCCTGCCCACCTCCACTAGCTTGGTGATCATGACGATACTAAAGCAGTTTTCTTGCCAAACCATCCTCCAAAAATCATACACTGTCTCCTGCTTGGGCCCTGCAAACAAACAGACAACCACACACACACACACACACACACACACACACACACACACACACACACACACAAATATTCAATGAATGGCAGCCAGCGCTCCAGACGGCGGGTTTAATTTACCAAGTGTCATTGCATGTTATAAGGCAGTTCAGTAATCCAGAGTCTCACACAGAGTAATTCAATAGCAGACATTTCTGGTGAATGGAGCAGTTTTTAACCTCAGCAGGATGTGGCTCTCTGATAGAAAAAGCTAATTTCTCCCATCAATTGGGTCTGCCTCGAAATTCAATTAGGGGGAAAGACAGACAAACCACAAACATGTAATGATTTATTTATGGGAGATCTGAAACGATGAGAGAAGAGGGTGACCTTGTTTTAGTGGAGCTGCGAAAGGGATAGAGGGCGGTTCATGTCTGATGTTTCTCTCACATGCACACACATCGTTTCTTCTGTCATGGTGGGGAATTTCCAGTGACTTCTATTCTTTGGAAACTAAGCCACAGAATGCTTTTTGCATGCTGATAATTTAAGTAATACATTGTTTAGTATGTTCATGAAGTCGGTTTCCTAGTAAGGACAGTTGGCTGGTATCCAAACATAGGTGATTTCAGATTTTATGGTATTTCACTTTTTTACTGTCTTTGACCACACAGACTGTACATCATTCTACTTATTAGACAACTACGTACAAGATATATAAACAAATAAACATAAAATATGGCACCAGATTTACAAAAGAGAGCAAATGCGTTTCTATTAAGACCAATACAATCGACCAAATGGAAACTGCAAACAAACAAGAACAAATGATAATCATCAGGTGTGGGTAATCTACTAACAACACAGGCACAAAATGGGTAAAGGGGCGGTCACACTGCACTTTTCGTTCCACTGACTTGTCTTCATACGCATGCAAAATTTTGCCCCCAAAAAAATGCATTTTGCTGCGTTCCAAAGTTCAAGTGTGGTGAACTCTGACCTGCGAATTCAACTTAAAAATGACTGTTGCAGCGTCATTTTTTGTCATTTTTTAAGTGGCTCTTTAATATGTCATGACAGATCGCTCGTCTTTTCGTATTTACTTAAAGCACAAAATGAACATGAATGAACATCAGAACGTAATTTGTTTCAACTGCAGAAAGACAACATTTTTTTACACAACATTTTTCAAGTTGAAGTCCACCGAAGTTAATCTAGTCTCCTGTCCGATTTGTTTGTTGGACAAGATGGTGGATTCAGCGTTATGATTGGTCAGATCACCTGTCAGTCAAGTTCTTTGCAAAGGGCCAATTTAGCATGCTCAATCTCTAGCGTGACTGCGGCATAAGACTTTTTTGGTGCGTTATTTTTTGGAGAACATAAATTAAATCGACTACCACAAACTTTAGTAAACCACTTTGCGTGTTTCATTTAAATTTTGCGTTTAAAAAAGGAAACTCTTAAAAATGCAAATGCAATAAAGTCAGCTGCAAAAATAACTGTCCACACTTTATCGCAAATTTTTCACTGTGTCTTTAGTAAATCCCGACAGTCGTTTTTTTTTTTTTTAAATACTAAAAGAGGGTTTACACAGACGCAAGCTGTTAGTAAATCTGTCCCATAATTTTTTTCAAATCAAGGATGTCCCTGAATGTCCTCACTCTGCATTAATAATTTATTGATCTGTATTTTTGTCTTGTTTTCCAGTAAAAATATCCTTAAACCTTTCCTTAAAAATAAATTAATTTCCTTTAGAAGCAAAACTGCATAGGAATTTAAGATTTGGTTTCATATTGAATTAATTTTTATTTTTCTTACCCCTTTGGCAAACTGCTTTTTCTCGTTTTCAATATAAATTAAGGTTGAATGGAGAGAAAAATTGCAAATGACAAAAACAAATAAAGGATATAAAGGTTAACAAATAAATTATTTTCTACAGATGTTCTATTATTCAAAAACAAGACAAAAATATGCAGTGCACACAATCTGTCTGAGATGAGCCAAGGTCCTGCAGTCATTGTGCTGGTGGTTTTGATGTGGATCTCGGGTAAGAAGACAGCAGGTGGTAATCCTGACTCTGCTGCACCATCTCTATTCACACACCTCTATAATTTCCTGGATCAGAACTCATTAGATTCCATCTGGAGGATCTCTGTGTTCTGAAGGTTTCAGTCTCACACACACACAAACCCAAAGGCTCAGACTGAAGAGAGGAAAGAGGCTCTCCCTCCTGGGATTGGACACCATATAAACACACACACACACACACACACACACACACACACACACACACACCCATCCATCCACAAGTCTTGTCCAGATAAAGATACTCACCCTGAGTGGCGATGAAGTGGTTGGATCGATGGTAACCCTAAAAAGAAAGAAAGAGAGGTGACGTGCTGTGTAAGCCATTTGTGTCCTAGAAACATCACTTGTGTGTATCTCACTCCTCTTAGAGTACAAATGCTCTTTAGAGATCCAAGGTCTTTAGTTCTAGATGTCCAGTTGCTTTGAAAGCTACAATTTGAAAATCAACCTAAATTTATTTGGACAATGAGCAGAACGGTTTGATAATCTGTGGGTTACTGAGATAGAATGAGGGTCATGTGCACTCAACATGGCAAAGAGATTCATTAGTTTTATTTTCTAGAACAGAAAATGAGGCTCTAAATTAGGATGACACCAGCTCTGAGCACATACATCTAGACTACAACAAACAAAACAAAACAACTACATGAATCATTCGAACTGATTCACTAAAATGAATCTGACCTCCCAACACTACCAGTGAAATTCTAAAGAAAGCGTGTTTCAATATTGACAACATAACTCAAAAGCTACTTTAGTTTGAAAACTAAAAGCAAACTGAAAAATGTAGTCAAGTTAGTAGCATAGCTAGTAGTGTTTGTTACTCTCCAACACTATTAATAAGTCTGAGGCAAAAAGAGCAAACAAACAAAAAGGCACCCTGCTACAAAAGTAATACTCAATTGCCCAAACATAAAACTCATCATGGAGGACATGAGCTCCCTACACGATTCCTCCATCACCTCATGTTTGGAATGTACAGGGAGAAAGAAACTCTAGGAACATCTCAAAACATGCAATTTATTCATCAAAGCTAAGCCTTTTCAAAGAACTACCTGGGGATGCTCCCAAAAAGTGGATCTGTTTTCATTAAACAGACGTTAGCGAAATAATAGAGACATGTTCTTCATTGTTGCTGAGCATTTGCTGCTCCATTTAGAACACTGCAGACGCCCACTACATTTTAGATTGGGCCAAGCTATTTCCTGCACACTGTACAAACAAACATAGAAACAAATACACTGTAGATGGGAAAAGAAATTGTGGGGGATGTTTGTTCCACACTGAAAGGATTTATCAGTCTATGGGGGTTTGGAGAACACAAGGGATGCAGGGAAAAACATCGGGAAGACAACTGGTCCAAAAGAGCTTTGTTCTGCTGATTCAGTAGTAGCATGATTGTCTATATCTATTATCATTTCTTCAAACATTTTTTAATGATCCCATTGTCAATGATTCCCTACATAAAGGCAGCTACATATTTTCATATATAAACACTCAATTATATCGTGTGATAAAAAGTATACTATAAAACAACAGATTAATATCACCATTAGTAAAAAAGGAAATTATTCAAATATTATATTGAATATGTTGGATGTAAAAATCCCAAAAACATTTTACAATAAATGTAAATTTGCATATTTTAGTATATACAAATACATTTAAAAAATAGGCTGTCAATAAAATTAAATATGTAATTATTGATTTCCAACTTTAAAAAGTCTTTAGAATGCAGAATTAAATAGTATTAAATTCTTCAAATGTGTGAAAAATGGAAAAAAAAATTACAAGTTCATACATTACCAATGACCACATCTTGCAATTTCGTTTTTTTTTCCACCACAGAGTAATAAATAATAAACAATTGCGACTTTTTATATTCAGATAAATTCAGATTTTTCTTCTCAGAACTGCAAGTGATAAACAGTTCTGAGATTATATTTTGCAATTCTGCGTTAATATCTCACAATTCTGAGAAAAAAAGTCAGAATTGCGAGAAAAAAGTAAGACAAAACGTCGCAATAGCCGGTATGTTTTTGTCCCATGGTGGAAACCATACTATATAGATCTCCAAATCTGGCTTTTATTAGTAAGACAACCATGGTCAAAGAGCAAAGAGCAGCCATATAGGCTTGGAAAAAAATAAAATAAATGAAGGTGTAGTACATTACACAGCAGTGCAAGTGGATTTATAGCACACTAACAGGGACCATCCTGCTGGAGAAAATGTGAGGTACGTGTTTTGCTCAAGGGCACGATAGCGATAGGGGATCTCGGTAATGATTCAGTTCATGGGTCGCCCTATCTGCCATCAAATCCATGATGATCGTATCACAAGCCCAAAGCTGCAACTTCCCCAATGTAGCCGAAATGTAGCAATTTTTCAAGATGATGATACAGTACATCATGCTTAAAGTTATATATTTAATGGCTGATTTGAAAATAGAAGGAAAGTTCACAGGACACAGAAGCTCATTAAAGGGAGGAAAACAAAAAAATAATAAAAAAGGCTTGACAAAACACTTTACAACACTTAGCAACTCAAAACTCTGAAGCAATGCTATAAACGCACTGCATAAAAATCACTCGAAATGGTTAAAGCAAAAGGTCTCTATTTACTCATGACATTTTATAACAACTTTCGAATCAACTAATTATTTTTGGAATAATATTCTCATACATTCATATTTAAAAATGCACAACTATCTGTTGTATACTGATTATATAAATTTTATTTAATGAAAGTTATTAGGAAGTGTCACCCTGCTCTTTTCCACACATTCATCACCCAGAATAGGAGCCCTGCTGGAAAAATAAAATGGCTTGAACCAGCCTAGGGTAGTTTGCTGGTCTTAGCTGGTTTAATCTGGTCTAGTTAGTCTCCTAGCCTGTCAAGTTGTAGCTGTTCGGTCAGATGGTCTTCCAGTCTGATCAGCTGACAAATGCCCAAAACTTAAAAAAAAAAAAAAAAAACGTTTTAAAGGTGCTATCGATTGATGTATGAGCTGCCTGTTTATTCTCTTCAAATTTAGACTTTCTGTTAGACTTTAGCAAATCACTGTTAGAAAATACAAAGTTTGATTCTGCTGAAGCTGAGGTGCAGTTCAGTGGCATATACAATTCATGAATTGGCAAGTTTAAAGGTTAACGGTTGGATTCAATCTTACAGACTGCCGAAGACATCTTCAATGGGGAAAAAATCTGGTTTTAAAGAGGTTTTAGGCACTTTCAACTGGTCAGACTGGGAGACTGGCTTCTTACCAGAACACCAGAGACAACCTTACACCAGCTAAAACCAGCAAACCCCCATTCAGCTGGGTTTTTTTTCAGCAACTATCCTACCACAAAGACTAACCTCCTGACCTTTGACCCCTCTCTCCACCTGTATTTAAAAAAAAAAAAAAGAGTAGAAATGAAAAGGTGAAGAGACTGAAAAGCTCTGTACCAGTAAGAAATAAGAAACCTAACAGATGGAAGATGAAAGTTTTATGCATCCACATTTAGGGATGAATATAAAGAAGATCTGTGTGACACAGAGCCACTTTTCTTCATGTTTAAGTAATCCAAACAGAGCAATGCCATGACACAAAAAGGAGAAAAAAAGAGAGCTATGGGGGAACAGAGGGAAAGAAAGCAGAGAGAAAGAAAAGAAAGAGCAGTGAAGTACTTACTTCCCTGTTTATCCGAATCTACAGGGTCCAAGAGTCGAAGAGGTGGGGATGGGGGGTAGAAAAAAGACAAGACAGACTCTAGTTAATGAGAGGCTGAAGAGAGCTAGAGGATTAACAGATCACAGACAGAAAGAGAGAGAATTAGAAGAAGAAAGAAAGAGAGAGACTTGTGTTTGCCAGCTAAGCTCTACGCCAGGGGACAGACACTTGAAATGGAGGCATATATTTTGGATGTGCAGGTGGGCAAAGCTTTGCACACAAAACTCAAAGTGTGAAGTGTGCTATTTTTTTCTGCCTCTAGCATCATGAAACACAATTGAAAACTAACAATTTCTCTTAAACAGTCTTCCGGGACACTCCTTCGCTCTGCCATTGGTTGGACAAACTGATAGCCCCGCCCCCAAACTCACTCCATTGGTTGAGTCAGTGTTGCTATGTGGGGCTGGTTCAAACAACAGAATGTTTTAAAAGTGCCTTTACACTTCTCAGGGAAATCAACAAACAAATGACTTTCAGACTAGGAAAGTTTTTTAACACGGAAAAAATTACACACTTCTCTTTTAAATTACTCCATTTATTCCTGTGTAAGCTAGTTCCTTGCAAGTTCCTTTATTGGGCTGATTCAAGAGGTATTCAAAAGGAAAGGACAGCAATGAAAAGGAGTAAACACATTAAACAACAGAGCTGCACTCACTTTAATATGTTCCCTAATAGCCTCTACTTACTGCCAAGTTTACCAGAAACAGTAAAAAGAAGCATCCTTGCATTATTGGTCTTTTCTTGACTTTTTGTGCTTTTTACACTCAAGGCCAAAATAAAACGAAAAAAAAAAAAAAAAAAAAAATCAATTTTTGTTAAATTGGCCTATGCTCTGTTTTGCTCCTGTATATTGGCTTATACTGAAAACACTAAAATGTCTTAGTATTTGAAAATAAACTGATATTATGGCCAATTATGACAGAGGGGAAAAATTACAAAATACTACATACGGTATACTACAGATGTAATAAAGTTACATATGTGTATTCATTCGTGCATATTTATTCTTTCTCTTCATATTTCTTTGAAATCACTCAATGCTACACATACTTAGAGCATTCCATTCAGAACAAACACCATAATTCAGCAAATCACTTGCTGTATCCAAGGTCCAAATTTGCATCTTGTTGTAAACATTTTTAAATGGATAGTTTATGAGAATTCAGTCATTTCCTCATCATTTTGAAAATTCAACCATTTATGTTCCACAGAAGAGGGTCATCCAGGCCTTGAATTACATTGGGGGTAAATGGATGAACTGTTGATTTAAGCACATAAGTGGAAAGGGTCCCATGAAGAGAAGGTGGACCTGTCCAACCTGGTGCAAGCTTTGAATAGCAGGTTCAAAGAGATCAAGGTTGGCTGACCATCTGTGGCCACCTACCTCTTTATTAAAGGGGAAATCAGACACAAAATGACCCAAAAACACTTTTTCCACACAAGTCGGTAGGCTACGCTTCACATCTGACCATGCTCTAAAATCCTTTGGGAGGTCAGATATGCCAGGAAAGGAATAACAACCAAAAGTTTCACCCATCACAAAAAGGACAGCTAGTGGTCTGAAAAGTTTTCTGTCAAAACTGATATGATGATATGACACATACAGTATGGCAAGGCTAAGGGAGAGTGTCCACACATATCGAATAAACTCCAGGGAAGACACATAATAACAGAAACAGTGTGAATGTTTGTGAGTCTGGCTGAAGACAGTATGTGACTGCTGACTTACATCGATATAATTGGCATTGATATAGTCAGAGTTGGGATCACCAAGCAGCGGGTGCAGTTTCACCCTGTGACGGTCATCTGAAACACAAAAACACAACCGCATGAGCACACTTTGCGGTAAACTCAGATGATTTTTGTGCAATAAAGAAGTATTTTTCTATACAAATTAAGTCTATTATAAGGAATGTCTTTCCACACTAATTTTGTTGGTATATTAAAGGTGTTACTTAAATGATTAAATTCCTTTAGTGAACAGCAGAGGCAGTATGTGCAAATAAATTATGCTGTCAGCCGGTGTAATTTATTGTTAGTGAATTTCCCCCTTTTACTTTTAGGAAAATCAAAGCTTTACGTTATCAGACATTTTGAAACTGAAGTTAAGTTTTAACATCCATAGAATGTCTAAAGGCATTACTCTGAAATCATGATATTTTTATACGCATACAAAGACTGAAAAAATGTACTCACAACCCATCAGGGTATCGTGCCTTCCCTTAGTTTTATCCTTCTTCTTATTGATATCCCAGCCATCAAAGAAGCTCTACAAATATATGATTGAATATAAAGAAACAGAGAGAAAGAGAGAGAATGTATTTGTTAGTTTTATAAGATAATTCTGATATCCTTAGACTTTGTCTAAAATGCATTTTATCAAAAGACGAATTTGGACATAAATAGCATTTAGACCAGAGGTTCTGGACTACTTTGCAACCCAAAGACATGCATTTTGTGATATTACATTAAGCTAAATTGAATACAATTCCACTTTCAAGGAGGATAAACATGATTTCATGCTTCTGTTGAACACAGAAAGAGGTCACGTGAACAAAATTTTTCTGCAACTGCACATATTACCGAAAAATGCTGAAATGATTAAATTACACAGTGGACACCAGGTAAAGGAAAACTGAATGTTCAATATCATAGAAACAGCATCAGGTAGACCAAAAAACGTCTAACTGAATTGATTTGCATCCTGTTTTAAATTCTCAGACGCTCCCAAACCCTGACTATCAAATCCAGCATTCACTGAAATATAAATGTGAATAGAGGCAAAATTTCCACTTCAAACTAGAACTAGGTGTAAGCATTTAGACTGCCAATTCTAGTGAACTTCTATATATATATATATAAATTACATGAAAGACGCCACTTGATTTATTTTTAAGGGAAAAACAGCATAAACACAATTTTTAAACAAACCATTCAAAAGAACGGATATTAGATATGCATTTCTGGTTAATACAGGGACACCTTTTTGCTTGTAGGACAGACCTCTGCTCCCTGTTTTCCACTCTATCTAAACTAAAGATCCTGTCAATAAGCACTGATCAATAGACTGTACTTGCAGTCCGCAGGGAAATAAAGCTTATGAAACCCTGCCGTTACATTTGTGTGTTTCTTTTCCCCTTATGAAGCACAGAGACATTGACCTCAAACACACACATACACGCACAGTGTCACTATGTCCAGGAAAGTGCGTATTGATTTTTGAGTTGAATCTGTTTCACACTGGGGGGGAGAGTTTAATGAGTCCACAAGCTGAGCTCCTGAGAGGCAGGCTAGTGGCAGAGCTCTGATTATGTGGAGGGATGTTTTGTCTCGTAGCTCTGTGGACAACAACAGATAGAGGAGAGTCAACAGTCCACACGAGTGCGGCGCCGAGAGGAGATGCTCAAGCCGCATTCTGAGGAGAGAAAATTAGCCACGGAGGAAGAGAGGGAGGGATAGAGGGAGGAAAAGAGATAGCAGTGTAGTGTGCTCTTTGTGCAGTAATGCTGAAGGGCTGTGTGACCTCTACTTTCATCTCAATAACTGCTCCTCTATAGTCCATGGGGGAGTGATGGGAAGCTGTCCGTGAAGAACAGCTCAAACTTACCGCTCTGAAAGTTGGCCAAGTCACAACTGTGATACGTAATGTACAATACATCAAGGATCATTACACACTGCTCTTTTACAACATATACTCGTCACTTCACATCAGATTTGCTATTGCTAAAACTGTTAAAAATCGTTTTCGGTAATTGAGCAAAACCTGAAATAAAACTAAACGTAAATATTAGATGAAAAACAAACCTAAAAATTAGATCATGGAAATAAGTATACTAAAAATTCTAAAACTACAACAAACAACATCCTATATCAAAATATACCTATATAGAAATATTCAAGCTTTTCTAAAGTAAAATATTAAAATTACTAGACTTAACATGAAAACTGAAACTCTAAAAATAAAAGCTAATTCAAAATATTAAAAAAAACTTAAAAGTATACAGTATAACTAATACTAAACATTGCCTCAAAGTTTGATTTCAGACCAGGACACTCTGATTATTAGCTAAATCTCCAATTGAGCCTAATAGAGTCAGTACCATCTAAAAAGAAAATTGCAAGCTGTAACACTTCATTTTAGGGACCAATTCCTAATTATTTGCTTATTAGCATGCATATTACTAGCATATTGGCTGTTTATTAGTACTTATAAGCACATTAATGCCTTATTATACATAACCATATTCTACATCCCTAAACCTACCCAATACTTAAATTTAACAACTACCTTACTTACTATTTATAAACCGTAATTAGGAGTATTTTGAGGCAAAAGTCGTAGTTAGTAGTTAGTGAGAATTGGAACTTAAAATAAAGTTTGACCATGTAATCCGATCTGAATACTCTTAGTGAGTTTAGAACAATTGTGAAATTAAAAAAAAAAAAAAAACAGTAACACTTTAGAATAGGGAACTTTAGAATATACTCTATTTAGAATATACTTTAGAATATAACACTTTAGAATAGGGAACACTTATTACTGTTTTTTTTTTCTAGGATTGATTGTGTTTATGGGGTGCAGTTCAACGTGTTTATGCTTCGTTTTTTAAAAACGCATTATTTTTCATATAATGTACCTTTATTTCACACCGCTCTGTCCCTTCTCTGACAAACGCCTCGATTATTTACTGTTTTTATGAAGCCCCTCCCTCAGAAATACGTAATGGGCTCTGATTGGTTAGCTGGCTAAGTGTGTTGTGATTTACTAAACCGCAGAGCGTGCGTCTAAACCAGCCGTTTTTGAAGGCATTAAACTTCCAGAATTTTAGAAAGATGATATCTCTGTTTGCATTGAACTTTCAGCGCTGCAACTTTGCAGATATTGTTTATGCTCAAATAGCAACATTACACACTAACTAACATTAAAAAAGTGAAATTGCAATCAACCACCCCTTTAATAGTTAGTAAGGTAGTTGTTAAATTTAGGTATTGGGTAGGATTAGGCATGTAGAATAAGGTCATGTAGAATAAGGCATTAATATGTGCTTAATTACTACTAATAAATGGCTAATATTCTATTAATATGCATGCTAATTAGCAACTAGTTAAGAGACCCTAAAATAAAGTGTTACCAAAAAACCAACAACATTTGGCTGTAATTACTATGGTATAAATGATTATTTTTCTTTTCTACTCTAATTTTTTTTTTTTTTTTGTAGTACGTATTTTTAATGCCATCTGGACCTGGCTACTAATTATCTTGGCCTTACCTCTCTTATAAAAGAGATTTAAATCTCACATGGATCAATTATAGTAATAAAATGCAACATACAGTAATAATTAGTACAAGCATTACATATTGGTAATTTTGCCCAAACATAGCATCCTACAAGAAAACCGAGCTAATACCCATTTTCAGATAATGGATTTACATGTTTTTAGCTGGTCTAGATCAGTGGTTCTCAAACCTGTCCTGGGGACCCCCAACCACAACATATTTTGTATGTCTCTCTCATTTAGCACACCTGATTCAACTCATCAGCTCATTAGTAGAATCTGCAAGACCTGAATTGGTTGTGGCCTATGACAGAGACATACAAAATATGTGGTGGCTGGGGGTCCCCAGGACAGGCTTGAGAACCACTGGTCTAGATGACTGTTGAGCTGGACTACCAGACAGCACCCTGTCGACTGTCTGTTCATATTGCACACAAAACTGGAAAGCACTTTCTTGATATATCAAGCTATAATGTGCCATTGATTGTCAGATAAGTGGCATCATATCTTTGAAATTGATAAAATGATATCATGTTAACAAGCAGAAATCCAGTCTAAGTATGCAGTTCTAGATCAAAATAGTTGAAATGTGGACCAGACCTTATGTCAAATGTCTGGCTATGTAAGACTAGGTTGAGGTCAAGCTGGTTTGGGCTGGTAGATAAGCTGCAAACAAGCTGCCATGTTCCAAAAACCATCTTGACTCCCTCAAGCTGGAATGAGCAGCTTTACTTCAGCAGGGCATGACAACAGTGTGAGGATGTCATATTGTGGAGAAGCGATAAGAAGTTTGGAATGTGTGTTTGTGCATAAACATGCACCTTTGCATTAATGTGTTTGTGTGTTGGGGATTGGATGCAGAGGTCTGTTATGACAAGGCTTGCAGACGGTGAGATCTGGAGGCTGGAGATCTCCCAGCCAGACATCTGTTCACACTGACAGCTCCCTCCACTTACGCAACGGCAGCTCCCAGATAGACCGCATTGTAAGCAGCACTAAAGCTCAAGCATATTCTGACTTCTTTAAATAAATCAGAAAATCTGTGTGGGCAGCTGTGAAAGATTTATATTATTATGACTGAAACCTCTTGCTTGAAT
Organism: Acrossocheilus fasciatus; assembly: GCA_036784905.1. Taxonomy (NCBI): domain Eukaryota; kingdom Metazoa; phylum Chordata; class Actinopteri; order Cypriniformes; family Cyprinidae; genus Acrossocheilus; species Acrossocheilus fasciatus. The sequence goes on from CM071953.1 coordinate 25,634,804, forward strand.
GTTTTTAAAAATATACTATTAAAGCCAAAATAGCCTATTAGATCTGGTTTCCTCTGAAATAAAACTCAAAACCAGCTGTGCCAAAGCATTTTTTTGCTATTTAAGCAACAGGTGCATCTACAAGGAGCAGTTATTTCAATAACTCAGTATTGCAATTCAGTGACTGTATATGCAAAAATGCTATACAGTATAAATGAAACACTACTATTATTATTGTTAATATCCCAATAACTTGATTTTCTGCTAGCTTATATAAAAAAAACATCATCAGACAACAGCTAAACAAGGGTATTTGAAGACTAGTCTCAACCTTGGCACACTGACAGACCATTCACGAACATTAGAATTCAAAAAAAAAAAAAAAAAAAAAAAAAATCAATAGCTGGCTGAAACCACCAATTAACTGGATTTATGCAATTTTTGGTTGCCAGCGAACAAGTTTACCCCAGCAGGATGCAAAATGTTTCAAGATCCTAGGTTGCTACTATGAGTGATACTGAGGAAGAATTAGTGGCTGGATTTGACAAAATTAAGCAGTGAGTAGCAAAGAGTCATTACTGTATATCCTATGTTGTTCTTACAATATCCTACTGTTTTAAGACAGCAAATAAAATGGTTAGTCACACAACATGTTCACAAAATAAATAAATAAATAAACAAAAAGGTTACTCACTTTACATGTGGATCAAAAATAAAATAACAAAATGAAATAATAAAATAACAAATATTTTTATTTGCAAAATAGTGAGTAGTTTTAAATAAAATATTCACTATTTTGCAAAAATAAAAACAAAATGGTTAGTCACACAACATGATGTTTACAAAAAATAAATAAAATAAAACAAAAAACAGAACAAAAACAAAACAAAACAAAACAAAACCCACCTCATATTCCTGTTTAAAGCCGTAACCTTCTGCGGTTTTCATCTGGTTGATGTGTTGCAAGAGGTCAGCCACACGCACTGCGGGGTGAAGCTGACCCGTGTGATAGGGCGAGCCTTTACGGCCACACTGACGTCTAGGCGATCCGCCCAGAAGACTGCTGGACTCATTCATAGAGCTTCGTGGGTCACCTTAGTAGAAATGAACAAGCACAGAACAAATGTTTGCATGGCATCTTTCATATATGGATATAAAATAAACACAGCATAGGAAACAGCTATACCTGAAGCAGCTCAACTATCTGAGAAAAGTTTAAAAAATAACCAATAAACATTTTATAAAAACAAAAACTCCAAACAAGTATTATGGGGTTAATCTGAGAATTATCATCCCCTTATGGCACTTCTTCTTCTGTGTTTATAATTGGTATTCATAAATATGATCAGGGAGCAATTATGAATTCATGACTAGGGCTGTGTATTCAAATAAATTAGCAGTCTGCTACTCATTTCTCTACGGAAATAGGAAAGAAGAAACCCAGACAGTATATTCCACACAGCAGACACTTAAAATGTGGCAAGACAGCTCTGAGACGTGCCATTAAAACTTCATTTTGATCAAGAGATCTCTCTCTTTGAGACATCAACTATTCAGCGCCTGCAGAGTTAGATACCTTTGAATTGGATATTATTAGCATTTTTCAACTTTTATTTTTTTGCATGCTCTAATTTCTGCCATATTGAAAATCTCGACCATGATGCCTTAAGGATGAGCTTCTGGTGCAGATCTGAGTCCATTTGCATCTCATAAACTGGTTGTGTTTGCCGAATGTGTGTTTGTAAATGCATTTAAGGATACTACTCATTCTTCCTACTTTTCCATGGATTTATGTTTATATTAGGATTGATAGTCTTATGTCAGGGGAGAATGAGTGTTAGATTTGGAATCATATGAGAACGTACTACATCTTATATTTAAGAGCTGTGAAAGACTGAGTGATTACAGAAGGACTGTGGCTTTGATGAAGCTTTCACACTGACTACAAATGAGGACAAATTAACAGGCGGTGACCTAGTAAGTCCCTGAGCTTCACTTTAACTGTGTGCGTGACTGAAAGTCTGTATCCATTCATTTGCACTCTTTGACGTTAGCGCCTGATACTCTCGCTTTTAGCACCTGTAAGTGTGAGGAAACGAATGTAAGAATTATTATACAGATTGCATCATGTTTGTTTCTATCTATTTTCTTCCTTTACTTCTCAAAGTTTTCTTTCATCTGCTTTATCATAAATGAAATGCTAGATTAAGTCTAATGAAATTTATAGAATATCTATTTTAATATCGAACACATAGAAATAGTTGATTTTTCAGTGAAATATAAATGCATTTTAGATAGGGATGCATGATATTATCGGAATTTTGATAATTTAAAAAAAAAAAAATATTTACGATAAGATGTATAGCTGTATGTGCTCAGGGTGTGATAGTGATAGATGGTTAGATTCACTGTTTTGCATTGCCACATTTAATTTGAGAATGCATGTACAGAACGATGTCCGGTGTGCAAGAGTCAACCATTTCTAGCAGGTGCAGTAGCAACAGCGGCAACCTCCCCCTGGTCCTAATGTCGGTCTGGTTACTTACAGGTGCTGTCGGCCTACTTGTAATAAAATGAAAGTAAAATACACAAATATCATTAAGATACTTGTGTTTCTGAATAAAGCAGTATCGCAGTATTTACATGACACTTGTAAATGAAATAATATATACAGATTTATTCAGTAACGTAATATATTTTTCAGATGGATTATGAAAGCATAAATACAAGGAGCTCTAAAAGATTTTTTAGAATTTTTACAGCTCTTTTGCTTTAGACCATCTATTAATGTTAAATCCACAAATAAAATGTTTCAACTGCATCTGTCCGAGAAAAAAAAAAAACACACAGCAGAGATTGATTATCGCTTATTTTCAATGTACTCTCATTAAAAAAAAAGAACTTAATAATGTTTATTACACCTAACAAATACGTTTTTTGCTCAAAACTAATCAAAATTAAAAAAATAATTTGTTTATAATTTCCGCAGAGGAGAGATTTGGTGTTGTTTCAAGACAAAGGGAAATATATATTCGAATCAGCATTGGCTATCAGCCAAAATAGCCCCTTTCACATAGTAATACCAGTAAATTGCCGTAAAATTACAAGAACGACTTTACCGGTAAATTCAAAACTGCGCTGTTCACACAGGCAACAGCATTCCGTCATTTTTCCGGTAAACACCATTCACACATCGGATTTAAATTACCGGCAAATTCTGTGACATCATAAAACGGAAATGACCTCTAAACGGCTGCGCCTCACGGTGTTTGTGTTTGTAAACATGGAGGGGTAAACGCGATCAGTGTTTTTGTTTATGTTTTCATTTTTGTGCCAAATGTTCACGTTCATGCTGCTTCGTTTGGCCCAGAGACATCGCACGACTTCAAACACAGCGCGGAGTAAATGCGTCATCTGCATCAGAATGTTATGATTGGCCCAGAGCTGTTGAATTTTGAATTTCAACGGTTCTGGATTGGCCCGGAGTAGACGTCTTACGTCACCGCGTTCTGAACGCGTACGTGCTCATACCGGTAATTTTCCTTCTGCGTTCACACACAGCAGAATTCCAGCAATTTACTGGTAATGTTACAACTTCTCATACCGGTAAATTGCCGGAACGAATTTACTGGTATTTTTGAAAAGGTCCTGTTCACACATGATCTCTTTATGGCAATTTACCGGTAATTTTCCGCAAAAGTATGTATGTGTGAAAGGGCTTTATGATTCGAAAAATATTGGCATATCAGATATCGGCAAAAATCTAATATCGTGCATCCGCAATTTTAGATTTTAAAATAGCATAAAAAGTAAATATTACTTGGGTGCTCTGTGTTTTTTTGAGGAATAGACTAAATTTAAGTTGTTATTCACTGACTGGATCATTGATTCATTAATTGAATCCGAGAACAAGATCATTTAGATCAGTTTTGTGAACTGGATCAACCGTTTCACTGAAAAGGCCGATTCTTTTCTGAACTGGACATAACTACCTCACTCATGAACTCACACAGTCAAGATTTTCCGTGAACAATGACTAAATGTCTGTCTGTTTCTCACACAAAGCTATCATGTGGCTTCAGAAGACTTTTATCATACTTTCACGGTTCCTGGGGTCATTTTAGAGCTTGACAGCCACAGTCCTCATTCACTTTTCTTTAAAGTGATGCTCTTTAAAAAACTCTCCTTTAATGTCTCACGGAAGAAAGAAAGCCAGCTGTGTTTGGAACAACATGAGGGTGAGTAAACGATGACAGAAACGTGAAACGTGGGTGAACTATTCCTTCATAACTTTAGACCTACTTCAGTCCCCATCATGCAATACAGCATGAATCATGGATTAGTTATATGGATTACTGTTTACTGCTTTCATGCTGTTGTTGATGTGCAAGTTGTCGCTCCCCGTTATTTGTCAGGAGTATTAGCTCTGTAGTCATTGTTTCAATGTGCAAGTTCATTTAACTGGAATAAATGAGTTGAAACAAAGCAAGACAAGTGCATGTAACTCTGTTATTTGTGTTTTTCATGCTTTGCTTCATTAATACAGCAGATTATATAGAGTTTCTGTTCAACGAACAACCCAGAATTAAATTCACACATATTTAGGTTTTAAAGCTGCAATTAAACTCAAGTTTAAGTCGAGGTGTGTGCGCTGGTGTTGTGTCGTGTCACGTTGTGTCACGTCTTACTGCGAGTGCTGCACGTATGGGTGTCCATAAATGACAAGGCCATCCTCTCGTCCTCCTGCAGAGTGCTCTGATCAGTGAAACTGCGCTCCATGGAGCCCATCATATTACTCTTCTCCTGCCTGTACGTAATGGGGGTCTTATTCATGTTCACCGGCTTCCTACTGAGGAGACAGAGAGAAGAGGGCGAGGAGAGAAGAAGGGGAGGTAGAGAAATGGAACGTGAAGGAAACGAGAGAGAGATGAGGCGAGTTAGGGGAGTTGGTGAGAGAGAAAGAGAAGATCATCACTCCGCTGCCGCCCCCTCTCTAAAAAGCGCACAAAAAAGCCATGAGAAATGATGATGTGCAATGGAGAAGAAGCCACTTACGGATAATAAGAGTATGAGTAGTAATCCCTTCTGGAGAGAGAGAAAGAAAAAAAAATAGAGGGAGAGAAGAAAAGGGGAAAAAAGAGAACAAGAAGAAGAAGGGACATGAGATGCAAGCACTGGTAGAGCTCTGATTAGAGTGAAAAATGGCAAGCCGTCAGCAGCTTGCATTTGCCACGCAAGTAATGGGACGCATGCAGATACGCACAAAGCCTCAACCAGTGCGGGAAATGGTGGCCTAATCAAATACGTCATCTTGTTGCTTTTAACGAGTTAAACAAAGTGGCGTGCTGAGAGGGACTTTCATATTCGCTCTCCGCAGTCATGCCTTCACAGCAATTCGGCGGTGCAATCTAACCCAATATCCGCTAAATTGTCCAATGAAACGCTTGGAGAACACTTCCATCTGCATTTGTATTACAAACGTTTTTCAACTCCATTTTGGGGTGCATTTGGATTAAATGGCTTAGATTTTCTGTTTTACACAAAGGCCCGGTATATTTCTTTCCATTTCAGCAGGAAGAACTCCCATCGCTAGTTGAAGTAGGCACGTTCCTGTGATACTTCATCTCTGGCTAAATGACTGTGCTGAGGGTTTGCTCTTGCACTCAGAAATTTAGCTTATATAAACGTTTTCCTCCCCCCCAGAAGTAGGAAAATGAAAGACAGAGGCTGAAGAGGTATGTGCTGATAACTGTTTATGGAAAAGAAAACTAAAATGCAAACAAATTGGCCATAATATTTGAGCTAGAAATACAGCACCAGATCAAAGAAGCCCAAGGTGGTCAAGCTGGTTTGCTTTTAGTAAGTTCACCAGGTCAAGGGATGCATCTTATATTGGTTTTGAATGATTTTTGGGTGGAGATTAGAAATATTTTAGAACACTAATTTAAGTCCAAATAGTAAAGTAGAATTTTATTAAATTAACTCTTAACGAATGAATTAAAAGGCCATGACCTACAAATAATTATCAGTTCATTTTATTGACCATAATTTAATATCTGTGCATCCCTAAAACCAGCAACCATCAGACAAGGAGGCAAAAGTCTAAAACAGTAGGCAATCACTAGTCATGCATGTGAGAAATTCATATGAAAAACAGATGGTGAATGGTCTTTATCTGTTGTTGAAGATGAATCTATGAGATGACCATTGCTTAGATTCATCTTCAGTGATTGGTGCCGTTTGCGGAACGAGAGGCTTGTGTCTCTCATTTGCCACTGGATCTGATGACCTTTTGAGAACCATGGGCTAATTATCTCTGAAAGCACACTTTTTCCATCCCAATTATTGGCTCATTTCTGGTTCAGGGCGGCAGCGGGAAGGGCCTAATTAAGTGAGTAATTGAATTGCATTTCTCTTTAATTAAATATTTCACACTCAGATAATCTCAGAAGATGAAAACCCCTGGCAATCTCTCCACCGATGCACGTGAGAATGCAGCGGAGAACACCTGGGTGCCTATTGACTGAGCTGGATAATCGAAGTCATAAACCACAATGGATAGGTTTAAGTTAGTCATAGCTGAATGCACAATAGCCTGGTCTCTCAGGAACAGATTAAGTCTCATTTAAAAATCTTTCACAAGAAATATTTGAAAATGGCCAACAGACTTATAAGTGTCGGTGTAAATTTGAAGCAGTTCTTTATTTTGCAGCACATACAGTGGCTCCAAAAAGATTTGGACACTTAAGTCACACGTTAATATGCACGAACGTCACTGCATACAATAAAATATCATAGATTCAAATATAAATATGTTTTTGAAAGATAATATATATGTATGTATAGTATATACTTGATTCATATTTCAAATTTTTATATAATCTAATGCAATGACAAAGAAATTTATCAGTGTAACTTAAATGTCTACTATATACGCTTTGCTTCACATTTATGCTTTAAAGCAACACATGCTCTGGCTCTTGTGTTCTCATACTGACCAGAGGAACTCACCCTTTTTTAATAATTATGATAATGGCCCCAAGTAGCAGTATCAGGACCACGAGCCCACCAGCACACACTCCTAGGATGAGCCCCATCTCCTCTGAGCGCTGTGTGACCTCAAGAGCTCGCTGATGGTCTTTACAGGCGGCTGAAGAACACACAAACATACATAACAGCATTTAAGAACACCAGCAATTACATATAACATAGAAATTACATACGAATTAACATATTAACCAGCAAACAAAACACAAACACACAAATCCAAAGGAAAAGATTCAAATGAAGCCTGGTGGAAAAGAACAGTTTATACCAGATGAACAAACATGTTAATTATGATCTCAACACCAATGATGATAACTATAACAACAACTATAAAGTTTTAATAATTGTTCTAATTCTATGAAAATAGGGAAGTCCACAACACAACCATAATGATAACACAGAGGACCAATATTTTTGGAATTATTTTTTCTAGCTGATGAACGGTAAAACGTTGACAGCCAATCAGAATTCACCTGCTTAAGCTTGAACATTTAAAGCAACTTAACTGCAGTGCACACTTGAGATAAACAGAATGTCATTGAGGGTTGGTGTGGACATTAATATGGTGGTGAATTAAAGTGGTCTTCTAATTCTAACCAGGTTAAACAAGACAGAACCAGGGTTAAAATATTTGGTGTGGCTGGCAATCAACAGGGCGGTGTGGTACTCACATGAGTTCAGCCGATCAAGCCCTTAAACCAGCTTGTACCAGTTAATGACTAGCTAGCAACCAAGTAAATCTGACACAAGCTGGATTTCTCAGCAGGTTTAGCAGAAATAAGCAGACATTCAAATTGAAAAGCTGAAGGAGACCTTTGGTCATCCACTGACAGAGGCACAAGACAAAATTGACAATCTGAGAAAGCAAGCGAGAAAAGCATAGTCCTGAGTCAAAACCCAAAACACAGTCATGAGCCAAGGTGAAAGAAATGAAAGATCTGGCAATCCTGAGGGCTCCTTCAATCGCTCATCATGAGCCGTTTCTCTACTGTACCACGCAGATTGCATGCCTCCTCTGTGGTGTGAGTGCCAACTGCACCCGGTCAGCTATTTATCCCCGGCACCTGTCTCCACTGACAGCGTGTGGGCAGGGGTCATTTCACAATCTGAGGCTCCTGGGGATAGCATGACTTTCTGTCACACCACAAAATGAGACTGTGCGATCCAAGAGAGAGAGTAAAGAGAAAGTGTGCATATAAGCAGAGCCTGAAGCAAATTGCCCTGACCTGGACACGCAGCAGCTGGGCTATTTATACTCTTTCACACACTCATGCTTGTACGGGGATGTTTTGCATGTTTTTGTGGGGGTTTGTTCGAGTTGATGAGTGTGTGTGAACATCAATGGAAATCTGTTTGTTTCTGCTCCTTTCACAAAAACATTGAGAGGGGCTGTGCATCAAATCCTAATCCAGCTAAAATGATTAAAGATCAAATATTAAAATGATACATACTATAAAAATGAATATATAACTATTTTAATTTGTTGTCTTTACATTAAAAAATACATAAATTGTTATATATTTAATTATTACATACTACATTATATAACCAACACAACACTATGTGTTCTGAAAAATCTACACAAACATACATTAAAACTGTAGTAGGAGGAATTACGGGACACACATTAAGATGCAAAGTATAATTTATAAACAAGTGGTCCATGACACATAAAATCAAGCAGACATTTTACTTGAGGCAGACATTCAGATGTTACACTATTATATTGATTTGGCAAAGGCAAGCAGGTGTGTTGCCTCAACAATTTAGAAAAAAATCCTGAAAATCTCATGCAAACAACCAGTGACATGGCTCCAAGAAACCAGCAAATGGCTATTTAAACTAATAACTGGTTACTTGCCAATGAGTCCATGTTTGTTTAGTCAAATCCACAGTGGAAGTCGTACATCTTTGTTGATGAGGGACTAGAGATCATCTTACTCCGCCTAGTTTTAGCGCTTCCTTAAAGTCTCAGTGGCCTGAAAGTTACAGGGCCCTATGAAAAAGAGAGCGAGCTAAGGCCTGAGGAAAATGGTCTGCTTTAGGGTTCCATACAACGCCAAGGCTAAAAATAAGTCATAAGCATGTGGAGGGATGTGGGGCAGCAAGAAAAAGAATTTGCCATGGAGCTCTCTGCTCCCTCAACAGCCAAAGGCAGTTTCAAAACTTCCCTGTCTTTGTGACAATGGCTCACTCAGAATGGCGAAGAAATGCCTCTGAAAACTGAAGAGCTTTGTTTTTTGCATTCTTTCCATTGACTGGAGTTATAGTATGGCATTGGATTGTATGCATATAATACAAAAAAATGAACATTATGACATCATGTCTGTCTCTTGTAGTTCCAAACCTGCATGAGTTTACTTCTACAGAGGAAAAACTAAAGGAGAAATTCAAAAAATTGTGCTTGTTTTTCATGGAATTACAATGAAAGGTCTTGAAGATTCAAAAACTATGCAAATGGTGCTTTATGGCGCACCGTTAAAGTATCTTAAAAGTAGTCCAGGTCTTCCTTAAAAGCATGTTGTATAGAACTAGATCAGTCCAATTTAAGAAAGAATCATTCACTGAAAAACTCAAAAGAAAACTTGGAATATACTGCATAAGGATTAGACTACTACTATGATAACTGAAAAGTCTTTTTAAGCTTAAAAGCCTCAGTAGGCTACTCAGTGTAACTGCATGGAAAAGAAGAAAGTCATACAGGTTTGTAACCATATGAGAGTGGGTAAATAATCAAATATTTTTGGTTGGAGGGAGAATAGTTTATTTAAAGTAGTGTAATCTAGACCATTCCTTCCCTTTCAATCCAAAGCAACTTTCTGTGAGACTTCAGATATCTGAAGACAGCAGCGACTATACTTTCACAAACCCCCCATAGAGATCCCACATTACACTAGACTTGAGAAGTCAGACTCCCACAGGAATCTTTTAAAAAGAGCCCAGCTATGAATTATCTTAGAAGAAACCATCTCCTTATATATAGTATAGTGCTTTTGGTGCACATCTTCACAGGAACAGATTTGCATCTAAGGCACAGTCTCTGTCTGCATCAGGCTGATAACAATATTAAATATACATAATTCTTTAGATGTCAACACTGAAGGGATCTGATCTAGATTTACTACGTCTACAATTAAATGCTTTAAAAAATAAAAAAAAACCCTCATTTCCAAAAATGGTGAGACTGCATAAAATCGAAATTTAAATGAAAAAAGCAGAAATCAATGAATGCAAAAACATTTTTAAAATTTACGATTAAAATTATATTCACATGATTTTTATATTAGTTTTAAAAAAAATTATTATTATTTTTTTTTTTTTCATTTATTGTGTAAAGCAACATATTTCAGAATCCTTAAAGATAAATTCATCTGAGAAGCAAAATCAGATTTCATTTGTTTGGAAAGAATTTATCCTGGATGTTAGGTGCAATTTGTCTTGTTATATTTTCTTTCTTTCTTTTCTTCTTTTTTTTTGGGAGAAAATAAGCCTCAGTCAATTTTAATATTTTATTTTTTAAAAGACTTGCCAATGGAACAATATAAAACACAAAACACATAGCTTCTCATGTGAAATTTTCTCGTTTTATGGATGCTCAGATATTTTTTACTGTTAAACAAAACAAAGACTGATGCAGGATATTGTTCCAACATAATGGCTCTACCATAACATGCAAGTTCAATATTCCAAACATAAGATACGCAAATTCATGCATAATCTCCACAATAACAGCTACATCACGAGTTCTTAATGAGGTATTAAATGTATTCATCGCATGAAATATAGATGGGAAACATCCATTAAAGTTTGATGCAAACCTGATCAGATTTTTATCGTCGTGCTGAGTTTCCTTTCAGAATATCAATTAAGCCCAACACAGGCATGAAATTTGTTTCAAGATTAATGTGAGCACCTGCTGAGTGCACCAAAAGTGGAAATTAGCACTTGGAGTAACAACGAAAGTCTATTGTTCTGTGAAGATTGCCAAGGGACTGTTAATTAAACTGTCACCTGTGCACTGAAAAGGGAATCTTGGCAGCTTAGTTTTGTAAGACTATGTAATTCAGTTACATTTTGAGAACATCAGAGTGTCAATTTTCTTCTGGACCTTGATTGTTGATTCCTAGGACAATTTCGTGGCCAATCAAAAGCAACAACCTCAATTATGGATTTTTTTGACAAGCTGGATTCCTTCTTATCATATAGACCCTTTATGAGAGATATATATAGATTACAAGTAAATGTAGTGAAACAGTTTCCTGTCCATCTCTTTGTTAGCACTCTGTTTGTCAGATTGTTTAATTGTTCTTTCCTGTTGAGGAAGTCGAGAGAGCTCCATTCTGTTCATCAATATGTTGGAGCGTAAGCCCACATCCCAAATGTGTGTCTGTCTGTGCCCATTGAGCAGATGTGATGACAAAACTGCCCTAAAATGTCCACTGCGCCTCTTGGTTTCATGCTCGGAAGGCTAGTTGTCACCTTCATTACTCAGTCTCAAAAAAAGAGCCAGGTCGATTTAACTGGGAGGCTATGCTCACTAGCGGCAAATGTCGAAGACTACAATACCATCCTGCCCACACTGATCCCTGATGGCGTTCGATAGAAAGGAGTGTGGTTCTTTCTTGTTGCCTTGACAGAAATCTATGCCTCATGAACCTTTTCATCTTTCTCTGAGGAGCCTGACAGGTGGTAGCATGTATTGACAAGCACAGGTGACTCCATCAGTGGTGTTTGATGTGAAGGTCTATCTCCTGACCGGACAGGGACCCGAAAACTGATCTCTCTCTCTCTCTCTGTCCGTGTGCTGCGGTGTGTCTACTCCGAGACTGCCCGCCCCAGACAAATCTGCTTTGATATAGTCCACTCCCCTACCGCAAGCAACCAAAACAAACATGATGAAAGAGTGACCTGTTCTCCGTTAGTGCCCTTGTCTCCAGAAGAGAAAGGGGAGGGGTAGGGGGCCATATAAGGGAAAAATCTGTGTGTCTAGACACAAAATTTCACTGTAAACCCATACACATCCCAAAGCTGCTTTGTCCTTTAGGGAATCCACGGATGCTTGCGTCGGAAATCTGAGCTCTTGGGAAGGGGGGGGGGGGGGGGGTGCATGTGTAAGATTAGCTAGTGAACCATTACGAAGTGTTTCTCAGTTGTACAGCTCTGAGAGGTTTGAGCAATGGCCACAGAGCTGGACTACTGACCTGGAAGAGGGGAACCACTTTGATATCAAAACCTGGCCTGGCAGCGTCCCTTGGTCACTACTTGAATGTTGAAACACTGAAATCTCTGCGGCTACATTCACACTGTCAGTTTTTGGGTTTGCTGAATTTAGTGAAAGGTGTAAGTCTCAAAATGCTTGAAGACTATCTGTATGAACATGAAAATTAAGTAAATCCCATATTCTTTTCAAGACCATCACCTCAAACAATTTCAAAGATGGTGGGATAAACAAAATTTTAAAGTCTTCTCACTTTTGAAATGACAGAAGTCTGACTGAGTTCATCCGTCAAATCTTAACTAACCTCCAGAAGCTTTTATAGTAGACAGTGGAGCAAACTGATGGGAGAAAACCTTCAGATGACATGCAGCTCATATCTGCGTCTTTGTAAGCTACCAAAATCACACAAGAAACCTGAAAAACTTTACCGACACACTTATGTAAAACTCACGAGTTGCTCTCTCGCACTGAACAAATTATAGACTAATCCAATTTCTGTTCACCTACCATGGGTTTCCCCAAAATGAGTGAGTCCTGAAAATTGAACAGTGTGTGAGTTTGGTTAGATGCTGTAAGAAAAATAAAAAAATAAATAGAAATCGTAGACCAACAGATAAGGTACTATTACAGGAATATGACAGCATCTGTTAAGTTTACTGACATTTCCTTCATTCCTAAAACACAACACGACTCATCGAAGAATGACAAGCATATTCTGCTGCTGTGAGAACTTGGCTGAAATCTCTTTGTGAAGTTTTAATAACATATTTCAAATCAGGGATAAAATCTGTCAACAATGACTTACTGAATTTAGTTCAAATGATGAAATCAAAACAATTCTCAGGCTAGTCCTGCTAATGAAAATACACATTCTAGTGTAAACAATCAGGTGATTGGCTTTTGTTATTCTAAGGCAGGGCTTCCTACAGCTGCTGCAATAGTTGTACCAATAAAAGCAACCAACTCTAAAGCAAAACTACAGATGCCATGTTTAGCGTTACAATTTCTCCCATTCAAGTGGTCTATCTCCACCCCTTTTGATGTCTCAGATGCTAAATCGACACTGACGCACCACCCGCCTGCAGCAAACTGTTAGTTCCTGTGGGATCTGGAGCTAGAATGCTGATGACATCTTGGAAAAGCTGTGGCCCTCAGGCATGTACATTGTGAATAAGTAAACAGCAAATAAGTTGAAAAACCTACACTTGTGCAGTCAGAATAACATCACCCATCCAATCCACTTTTACTGTTTGATGCCACTCTATCATACTTTAACTTGTCTACAAACTCTTTACATTCACTTCATGTTAAAGGGGTAATATCATAATTCTAAAAGCCTCTTTCACTGACCCTTTGGTGGAATGAAATGTGAATGTAAACCCATTGTCAAAAAGACAAAAATACGTATTTTAAAATGCCACTCATAATTACTCATAATCAGAATTACAAAAATTATTATTATTTTTTTTTAATATAAAATAGAGTTTCATGGCTGGTAAGAAACATTTATAGTCTAAATTCATGCAAATCCTCAGTACGTTGATTTCGACCCGGCAAAGGTCAATTCACCCCACTCTGTCTTTCAAAACACATTTTCACACAAAACTGCATAGTACTTCTACAAAGAACAAGTTCTGTAGCATCAGCATTGAATAACTCACCTTTACGGGCGATGCGGATGCAGTTTATCCTTGTTTCCTGTGAGAAAGGAGAACAGAGATGCAGTGTCATGCTGTGGGAAACAGTCAAATGGCAGAAATAAGACAGTCTGATACCTGATGAGAAGTCAAATGGGCTCACACTGACTTTTGCTGATTCAACAACAGCATGAATGCCAGTAAAAGAGTAAAAATACATTTAAAAACAGCACCATGTCTCACTCACCTACCCTACTTGTGTGTGCGTGTGTACTTTTCTAGTGTGGCGGTAAGATATAAGCCTTTAATGTACAGAAAATGGCAGCGGAGGACAAAAGAGGCAGGGGGGGATGACTTCCAGCCAGGAGAGAATTATAAAAAGGAATTAATTTGTTCGAAATCGCAGTTGATGACATACTGGTGTTATGAAAACGACCTTTGTCAAATAGCGCTAATGAGATCCAAGCCCATAATCCAATTCCGGCCTGCCACCTCGACAAGAAGATGCATTATCAAATTAAGATTTACAGATGCTAATTCGGGCATTATGGAACAATTATGCAAATCTTCCCATCCGGAAAAGGAGTGAGAGGCCTCTGCTCAAACTGCGGCTGAATTGCTTTTTTTTAATTGAAAATCCATTCCGAACTGCCTTGGCTCCTAAAGCCTGTCATAACCCTATATCATCTCGGAAAGCATACAAAAGGGAAAGCGAGGGCGGTAGGAAGAGGAAAAAAGGTAGAGACGGACTCGCATTGATGTTTCAAGAGAGGGAAGAGGGACACGCATGGATATTTTAGCCCCCCTAAAACATCCACACGCTTAAAAATGTCATGTAGGCCAATCCAGGCTTTACGAGAAACTCATCTTTATCTGCTCCAGCAGCCATCATTGAGATGCAAGTGTGCCATGGCTCCCAATACACACTCTCCCATGAGAGCATATCGCACGGATAAAGCAAACACTGCCTGTTTTCTGCAAGCACAGAGCCGGTCCTAGATGTCACACCGTAAGAAGTCGTACTGTAGCTCACCATGCGTGTGAGAAAAGACTGACCCCGAATGACAGGCGAGAGACAGCCAGTGGGCTTTGATCAGACAGACACCGACACAAAGCTTTAAGCTTCCCTGCTCTATTTAATCAAATTTGTGGGAACGGTCATGGCAGGCACTGCAAAAGGGGATCTGTCAGCAAACTCAAGCTAAGTAAATGAATTATGAGCACTATAAATATAACAGGCCCAGGGAGGCAAGGGAAAGGAACTTATTAGAAAGCTCCTACTTGGTTCAGAGCAGAAGAAAGGAGGCGTGCAAGAAAAAGAGAGGTGGAAAATAAGAATTAATGTTATTTTCCAGAGGAAATGAAACCTCCCAAATCAATTGTGCTACTGTAATTAAAAAAAAAAGAAAAAGAAAAAAGAAAAAATTCACAATGCAAATATATATATACACATATATATATATACACACAACAAATATGTATTTCAAGTTAATGATTTGTAAATTAGATATAAATTCAAGTAAATTAATGATATAATAAATTAGATATGTATTACAAAACTTGCATTTCTTTTTTATTTATTTTTATTTTTTTAGGGGGTAATTTCAGCTCAACATATTTTACTGAGAAATACCAGTTTTTGCCTTGATCAAACGGAGATGCCAATTAGAGAGAAAAAGTCTGTTTGAAAGTGTCTGGTCAGTCCTATAGGGTTCAGTGCCTTACGGAAAAAAAACAGCAAAGTTTTTCTGTGTGTATGAGTGAAAGAGAGAGCGTCTGACAGCTACAATCTTTTTGTTTTGCCTCTAAGGACTGTTAAGGAAGCAGAGGACAAAAAAGTAAACAAAGAGCAGAGAAGAGAAAGGAATAAAAACACCTCTTTGTAAACAGCTGAGAATCAAAGATCTTTTAAGAGCGTCTTTATATATATTTATCACTGAAAGCAATTACACAAAGCCCTGACAGCATTCGCAGCTCTCTAATGGCTAATTGTCAGAATAATGGCCAAAGATGCAGCAGAGGACTTTCTTTCTTGTGCCGCTGCCAAAAGCTTTGAAAACCACTTACAGCCATAAAGTTGGCCAAGAGACAAAGCAAAGTATATTAGCATTGTTTATATGCAGTCAGGTGAAAAAAACAGACCTGTTCAAATCGGTAACAGGGGAGTGCTAAATGCTAGCTAAGTCTCTTGAGCTACGTTCTCTTTGGCTTAGACTGTCAGCCTTTACGGCAGTTATTGCAGCATAAAATAGAGCTGAATAAAAATGAATATTTAGCTAAAGGTCGGTCAAGTAAATCAGCAGAGCCCAAAGGAGACGGAGCTGTGCGATCGGTTTCCAAGACGTATGGTTTCAAGTAGAGAGAAACCGAGGGGAAGGTGGAGTCACAATGGCTTGGCTGACAGGTGCATTTCAGTCTGTAATGCGAGAGAAGCCCTGAGGGGTTCAGCGGGGAGGGAGTTTGTGTCTGTACTATAGGTCAACAGAGGCATTTCCCTTAAAGGCCGCCAAAAAACCCAACTGTGTAATAGCGTAGGTAAAGTCTGTCCAAGTTTTGTGCCTCTGAATTGCTGTTCAGAAGAGTGGAATGAGCCAAGCTGGCTCATCCTTTCCTCCAGGTGCTGAGCCAACGAGATAACCTTCTTCTAAATGTCACCCACATCTTTTTGAGCATGAGGTTTGCTAGCTGGTGTCAAATCTAAATGGACCATTAAAAAACTCTTTTCATTCCCACGAGCCTGAAACACTCAGAGGTTTAATAGCGCATAATTGAGTACGGCAGGTAACTAATAACCATGAAACCAAAAGGCAAAAGTCAGAAGTTTCCTGTCATGCTCAAGATGAAGGTTGGTTTGCATGAAGTTAAATATTTCTGTATTCATCACTGATGCAGCAGTGTTGGGGCAGACTAACTAAAAGGAGTGAAGCGACTAACTTAACGTCTGTTTTCAAAAGCATGACAGTAGTTCAGTGAATTCATAGATTCACATACACTTTTATAGTAAAATTAATTATACTGCTTATTCGTTGTGTTTTCACACGGCAGTATATGCTATTTTTATCAGCTGTATTTAGTGGAAACATACATTTTTAAAATGTAATTAATTGTTTTTGCACCAGCCTATAAATAGGAATTTTACATTATATCATTGGATGTTTATACAATTAAAAGTTTTAAAAAATTATAAAATCTAAATCTTTGTTTTTTTCGTGAAAATCTAGTATTTTTGAGCCATGCAAAAGTATCAAAAGTATTGTCAAGTTCCAACCATTATGCTAAAATGCTTTAAACTCGCAATTATGAGAGGAAAAAAAATCTGAATTTCAAGTTTATAAGATATAAAGTCGCAATTCTGAGAAATAAAGTCAAAATTGAGTGATACAAGCTCACAATTCTGACTTTATAACATGTAATTACAAGTTATTAAGTAAGAATTGGGAGATATAAACTCCCAGTTCTGAGAAAAAAATGTTCCCCTTAGAATCGGCAATTGCAAGTTTATATCTCACAATTCTGAGAGAAAAAAGACAGAATTGTGAGATGTAAACTTGCAATTGCGAGAAAAAAGTCAGAATTGTGAATTTATATCCAGCAATTCTGCCTTTATTTATTGCAATTCAGACTTCATAACTCACAATTGCGAGTTTATATCAATAATAAAAATGTATAAATATTAGTGCTGTCAATCGATTTAAAAAAATTAACTAATTAATTGCACATTTGTTCTGAAATTAATCGCGATTAATCCCACTTAACATTAAAGTTTTTAAATATACTTTTATATTGCAATAATTTCACATTCAATCTTCAAATTAATGTACAAACAACATATTTTTAATATTTGTTTAATGGCATCTTTTTTTTATGACTGAAGGCCAGTATCACTGATACTGATTTTCCTAAAAAAAAAATGTCCCTTAAAGGAACACTCCACTTTTTTTGGAAATAGGCTCATTCTCCAACTCCCCCAGAGTTAATAAGTTGAGTTTTACCGTTTTTGAATCCATTCAGCCGATCTCCGGGTCTGGCGATAGCACTTTTAGCATAGTTTAGCATAGATCATTGAATCCGATTAGACCAGTAGCATCGCGTTCAAAAATGACCAAAGAGTTTCGATATTTGTCCTATTTAAAACTTGACTCTTCTGTAGTTACATCGTGTACTAAGACCGGCGGAAAATGAAAAGTTGCGATTTTCTAGTCCGATTTGGCTAGGAACTATACTCTCATTCCGGCGTAATAATCAAGGAACTTTGCTGCCGTACCATGGCCGCGGCATTAACTCTGGGGGAGTTGGAGAATGAACCTATTTCCAAAAAAAGTGGAGTGTTCCTTTAATATTTAACCATTGACTATAGCCATTAAACATTACATCATGATTAAGAGCTATCAATTTTAAAAATTTAAAAATAACTTCTAATTTAAGTGAACTTAAAACAATCTTCACATAAATCCATTATAATAAATGTCATTGTTAATATTTAGCTAGGCTACCCCTCAGCAGAAATATACAGAAATTGAAAATAAGTTATCAAACACTAAATTATAAACTATATACAGATAAATACTTACAGCTATATAAATGTTATTGATTTCCTCTTTTTTTCTTTTATTCTTGATGAACAGACATCACAGCAGCTGGTTATTAAGTCGTTTTGGCTGCTATTTCTTTAAGAGCTGCCGCTGCTAAACGTGATGCAGATCTGACACGCATCGTATTTTCTCTCAACTTTCATCACCTTTTCTGAACCATTTCAGATCGGACCCATTTCAGTCTCTACTAATGAGCTGACGAGTTGAATCGGCTGTGTTAGATGAGGGAGACAGTGCTGGGCTGCTCCAGGACAGTTTTGAAAACCATTTCAGAGACATGTTCTTCATGTAATTCATATATAACATATTACATGCATGCACAGTTTTAAGGCAGCTTTAATCGCTGTAGGGTTTGATATGTAAATAATTTAATTCAGCTCAAAGGGAATCATTTATGATTTTCTAGAATTTCATAAATTCTAGAAATTGAACAGAATCAGTGTTTTGTGGCTGATCACTGAGTTGGCCGGCGATTCACTGAACGAGCCGTATAACATAATATCTGCACTGGATATTAAAATCCAAAATATAGTGAAAACAGTATTAATAAGCACAGTAACAAGATCGGCAGATTAAGACATTAACTTGTAAGCACAAAACACAAGATACTTCTCTTTTCAATATAAATAAGACTTTATTTATATAAACCTAAGACATAAACTAATCTAACACATGAACACGTGCATTCACACGTTACAGAAAGAGAGAAAGGATGAGTTTAGAGAACGAGAATGTGAAATCCCAAGTTTATAGTAATATGTGCTATTACAGAGACCTGAACAACCATCAATCACTTAATTAACCCTCGCATTGAGTTTCTCAATGAGTCTAAAATTTATATTAAATGCACCAGTTCAGCCAGAATCTGGAGGTTACTTGCTTGCGTTGCCTTTGTGTTACAGGGATTCCCTTCTGTCGTCATCGTTGCAGGAAAGGGGTTTTCCCGAGTTGGTGATTGGCTGGAAGTTCAGTAGTCTTTGAAGCGATGTCTTGGGAAGCCAATGGTTGGGCGTTGGCTGAGGGTGGTTTTGGAGTCAGTTGCTGGTTGAAGTTTGATGCGGGTGCAGTCGGAGCTGGACTTTGCGGCAAACTTTTGAACACGAGACTCAACGGAAAGAAAAGAAACTAATGTAAAAGAATAAAATGAGTAACGAGACTAGGTGGTTTTTCTTCTCATCGTGGTGTTAAGTAGCAACTGGCCTGTAGGCGTCAAAACGCAGTGGCAAGAAGGCAGAAGAGAGAAGGGCGAGAAGGGAAGGTTTGATGGTGTCTTGAGTTTTTAAACTCGGCTTCTGCACGTAGTTGATTTCGCGCTTTGATGTGAATTGATACAGACTATAGCGCGCGCCGGTTTCCGCGCTGTTTGACTCGCGCCTGCCGCTGAAGTGAAGCTGGAGCACGCGTCTGAAACGCCCCAGTTGATGTGCTCGTAAAGACGTTCTGCGACTGAATAAATGCACTTCTTGTCAAGAAAAAACAGACAGAAACAGCAGTTATGAGTGGGGTGGCCAACCCTAGGTTCAGCCCTTGCGTTTACGGCGTTAAATATTTTTTAACGTGTTATACTGAAAAAAAGCACTAATAAATATATAAATGTATAAACATTTCAGAAGTATTTATATTTTGCTATTCTGATTTAATTTCTAAGAATCGCAAGTTTATATCTCGCAATTCTGACTTTATTCGCTATTGAGAATTTATACTTCACAATTCTGAGAAAAAAAGTCAGAATTGCAAGATAAAATGCAGCAAATACCTTTTTTTTTATTATTCAGTGGCAGAAACGAGCTTCCATACCATACCCTATAATGACTAAGCAAAAAAGTAATTTAAAGCAGTTTAGCATAAACATGACAAAATGCGGAAGAAAATAAGAATACTTTCGCAAGGTACTGTATACAATGAACCTGGACAACCTGGCATCATGATCTCTCAATGGGTCATGGGCCTTCACAGACTGCTGGTAGGCACAATAAAACTATATTTTCAACCAATGCTAAAGTACCAATCTGACTGAATCAAATGCTTTATTAATCAAGGTCTATATTTGCTTCTGACAAACGCTTTTTTCCTATTTAGAAACTTATTTGGCACCTTTCCGGATCAATTTTTGAGCAGCGAGAGATTCCCATTTGCCCGGCTGTTTTCCAGGCTCTGTCTTGCTTGCGCTGTCGAGCTCATTGTGTCTCCCAGACACAGCCATTTCTAACAACATAAACTGCCAGCTGATCTATTTTTGATCAGCTGCACCTGTGCCCAATTATCCCTGTGAAATGGTTTATGCCAGCAAGAAGGTATTCCTTGTTGTTCATCCTCTTATCTAGGCATGGACGGGGAGCGCAGGGGCTGTTTTTCCCATTTGAATAAGGCCTGGACACCCAAAGCTTGGTGTGTGCTGATACTCTATTATTAATTTCATACTGAGACTGTGACACACACACACACACTATTTTATGGGTTTGAACAGTAGGGGAAAAGGAGAAAAACAACATCCCATAAGGATGAGCAATGATATAATGTTTTTGTAGATCCAACTAATTGCAGATTTACTAGCTGCAGGTGCTTCTCACTATTTATTCAAGGTCCTTGGTTTTGCACTTTATCTCCTGCTGTGCAGACTGCAAACAATCTATAGGAGCATGTATAAATAACGTTTCAGATCCGTGTATAAAATCAGTTGAATTTCCATCAAAATAATATTGTATATTGTAGAGTATGTGTGGTTAGAAAAAACAGGCTGCGCGCATACGGTATGTGTGTACTGTGCTAATGTTGAAATGTACACATTCCCTAGCGTACATGTAACAACTGAATTATACTTTAGTATATACTGGGAGTGGAATGAGAAACAGTGCAGTTTCTGACACTTACGCCTCTAAAGTTGCTCATGGCCTGGAAGTAGATGAGGTAGTTCTTCCTGGGGTCCAGCGGACTGTTCCAGTAGCCGTTGTAGGTGTGGTTGTCACCCACAGTAAAGGGTGTAGCCTCGGGCAGGCTGCTCGGGGGAAGTTCGGCTGTATAGTAGTGTGGAGCTCCACGGGCCTGAGCCTCACCGTGAGATGTTGGAATGGGGAAGCAGTCCTGAATACCCAGTTCTCTCTTCACTTTCCTACCAGCTTCCTCCTCCACAATCACTTGATATGTGCTGTGTATACATAAACATAGTAATGTATTTAATAAAAATATAATAGTAATAATAGTAATAACGTATAAGCACAATTGACAGCACTTGATTATCATAAAACAATTTAAGTACAACATACAAAATATTAAATAAATACGAGTGTTATTCAAGTAGCATTGAGATATTACTGTAGTTTTTGTTAATATTTTGAATTATATTTTTTCTTTTTAATTTTAGTTCGTTTTATTGGCCTTACTGTATTTCTTTAATTTTTTATCTTTTTTTAAATTGTCCATATAACTTTTATTAATTGAAATTTCAGTTTATATTTTTTTGTTTTTAAAAAGAAGTTTAAGAGGCAAATTTACTAAACAGGGCAAATTAGTGTTAGAGCACAATTCCATGAAAGCGCTGATGGGAGGAGAAAATTCTCATTTCCATAATGACTAGCGCATTCTCCCTTACGGAAGGAAAATATATTTTATTATATATGAACGGCCAATATATTAGGGGTGTCAACATTAACGAGTTAACGCATGCGATTAATCAAAAAAATTTTAACGCGTTAATATTTTTTAACGCAAATTAATCGCTTGATAAGGTTTGACCCCAAATTCTTCCCGTCATCGCAGCGCGGAAGTTTATCTATCATTGTGTAATGAGGGTACAGAACCCAGTGTTGCCAGGGCAGCGGCACAAGTGGGCTATTTTGAAAATACAGTCACGGGAAAAATTACAGAGCCGTGGTTTGCGTTTTTTTGGGCTACTTTTATAATGTACCGCGACCGCCCAAAGTGTATATAGACAAATAAAAATTAAAATAGATCCTTTTACTAATGTGTATTATATTTGGAATGTATCCCTGGCAACTTTAGAACTCTGGCATAAAGTTGGTTTGACGTTGGACATTCGATATTCGCATATTTAAGGACCGTCTCTAAAGTTACATGCGATATTGGTATACATTTTTCTAACTTCAATAGCATATGAGCAGTCATAAAAACAACATAAAAACAACTGTAAACTGTACATCTAGGTGTCAACTATAATGCACACCTTTTACATTTTTGATATTTATTAAAATAAACACTAAATTATATGTAATAAAAAAAACAATTTTTTCAGTACTGAATGGGCTCAATTGCAAATTTAAAGCTCAATAGCATTTGAGGTGAATGACTTACAGTCATAAAACAAACTGTAAACTGTTCATCTAGATGTCAACTATAATGCACACCTTTTACATTTTTGATATTTATTAAAACAAACATATGATTCACAGTTTATTTTAATAAATATCAAAAATGTAAAAGCATTATAGTTGCATTATAGTTGACACCTAGATGAACAGTTTACAGTTATTTTTATGACTAAGTCATTCTCCTCAAATGCTATTGAGTTTTACATTTGCCTTTGAGCCCATTCGGGTCTCAAAAATAGCATTGTTTACATTTGATTTAGTTTGTTTTAATAAATATCAAAAATGTAAAAGGTGTACATTATAGTTGACACCTAGATGAACAGTTTACAGTTTGTTTTATGACTGTACGTCATTCTCCTCAAATGCTATTGAGCTTTAAATTTGCATTTGAGCCAATTCGGTACTGAAAAAATAGTTGTATAATTACATATAATTTAGTGTGTATTTTAATAAATGTCAAAAATGTAAAAGGTGTGCATTATAGTTGACACCTAGATGTTGTTTTTATGACTGTAAGTCATTCTGCTCATATGCTATTGAAGTTAGAAAAATGTATACCAATATCGCATGTAACTTTAGAGACGGCCCCTAAATATCGAATATCGAACGCGAATATCGGACGTCCAACATCAAGTCAACTTTATGCCAGTAGAATGGAGAGGCGGTTGTAACATCACAAGCAATGTGAGTTTCAGCTAGAGCATACATATTAAGGCTTTTACAGAGCAGAAATAAACATGACAACAGCTACTATAGATTATATTAGATAATAAACACACGATTACGATAGGATAGGGTCTGTATGTGATTTTTTTTAGTTGAATGTGTACATCTGAAATGCTAATTTGTGCAGCGATATAAAAGGTTATAAATAGCATATTTTAACAACAGTAAACAACCAAATTCCACATGTGATCGTGAAAGGAAGTTATTACAAACACTCGATGGTTTGAAGTGAGTTCTGAGTAAAAGTGTACTATTAATCTCATAAATTGTCTTATGAAGCATGATGCTAATATTAGCTGTAATGCAGCTGCAGAACAGGTCCAATTCTTCCTCATAATGCATTTTGTCAAAATACTTCACGTAAGGTCGCAAGAAATGTTTTGTTGTATTTATTTAGAAATACTTTTGATAATAGTTGGGTAAATGTATACTGGGATTGAAGCGATGTGGCTTGGTAAACGTTTTATTGCAAGTTTAAAGGCTGATAATGGCTGAATAAAAACAAAACAATAATGATAAAAGAATAATAAGGATTATGTCTCGTACCTGGCGGAAATATGAAAGGTTCTGTTTCCTTAAACTAGTTTGTCATGCATTTCTTTGCTATGTGTACTTTGTTAGGCTAACCAAGACTTGTCACAGCACTTACATATTATTGCTCTTTTGTTGGTTTGATTGCTATTGTCCTCATTTAAGTCGCTTTGGATAAAAGTGTCTGCTGAATAATTAAATGTGGACGTTAATTTGCCTGAATCTGTATAGAATTGGGGACCTTTGTAGGCATAGTGGGAATGCATTTTCGAGACATTTCATTTTGTATGTAAACCCATGTGTTAATAAAAAGGAATGAGTGTTTCAATAAAGCTATGTAGTACTGTATTGTTTCTGTCTTATTGCTAAATATATATTTTATATGTATCAATATATGGCTATACATGGTTCATGCATATATTGCAGAATATTGAAAAATATAAGCACTAGAGTCCCATATATCAAAATATATTATTTCATATGTCACATTATATCTTCCAATATATTCACATCCACGCCTTTTCAGTGCTAATTCTTCACTGCGTGTCTTTAGTAAATCCTGACAGTACTGTTTTAATGCCAAAAGACGGTTTACGATGGCGCAAGCTGTTTGTAAATCTGGCCCTAAGTTTTTTATATTTTATTTTATTTCAAGTAACAAAAGTTTTTAATAACCCTGATGAATACACAATAGTATAGCCTAACTAATATGTGTGTTAAGATGTTTTAAGCATGAGACAAAAACCCACTTTGTAAGAAATTATTTTCATTGGTAACTTGTATTCAATCTGGAATATTTAATTAAAGAAAATACTGCCCCCCTCACCTGACCGGAGCTCCTCGGCCTTGTGCTGGACGCAGCAGGACTGTGATGGTGCTTTCTGTCTCACTCAGAGGGGACGGCATGTCTCCATAATCAAATGTAGGTGCTTCAAAAAGAGACAGAAAGTGAGATATAAAATATCTTCCTAAAACTTTTTAAAAAACCCACTCACTATCAAAAGTAAACTTCTCTAAAACACTCTGAGTCAGAGTGATGGGCAGAAAAAAATAAAATAAAGAACGAGAGCTCAGCAATTAAAAAGAAACCATTTGGGATCCAAATCCACTGTGTACCTTAACTTTGTCATTTCAAAGTGAAGCAAAATGAAGTTTACGCTAATTATTAAAAGCCAATATAACCAGCTAAACATTTTAATTAGATGAACCTCATGAACAACGCCTACACTGTTGTCTGAAATAAGACCGCCCTAATTCATGACAACAGCCAACACTTCATATAACTCTGCTTTCTTCTTCAAACTTGTCCCTTTGCGTGTTTTGAACTCAGGGTGTAATTAAAAGCTGTGCATGTGGGACAAACAGAGGGGAAACTCATTTAGAAGGATCTGAGTCTGGACTGCATCCTTCCCCTGAGATGGTCGTGTTGAGCAATAACGCTTTCCTTAATATCAGCAGTCAATTAGAGCTGACGAGCAAAGGCAAACAATCTGCCAGAAATCAATGATTATGGCATTAAAAGCGGGTTTTGGCAAAACTACAGCTACCTGAGTGGACTTCAGTAAAAATGAGGCCTTGGATGGCTTTGAGTGCTTGCAGAGAATATAAAAACACACCAAAAAAAATAGAATACATTCATATGATGCAACTGGGAGATATGAGAGGGCCTGAGAGCATATTCAATACAGTATGCACAGACAAGCAAGTATACAACAGGTCATACATGTACATCTATTCTAACAGCCACTATTGATATATTGCAACAACTCCAAAGCATCTATGCTGCAAAAACTTTCTCTGAGGTTTGGTGTACATACTG
The DNA here is from genome assembly GCA_036784905.1 of Acrossocheilus fasciatus. Lineage (NCBI taxonomy): Eukaryota > Metazoa > Chordata > Actinopteri > Cypriniformes > Cyprinidae > Acrossocheilus > Acrossocheilus fasciatus. The sequence continues at coordinate 25,660,678 of CM071953.1, forward strand.
AAATCACAGAAATAAGAGTGTAATGCATCTCTCTGTGTCTGTGCCCAGTTCCTGTTTGACTTCTGTACTATTTCTAATTAAAAATCCTTCAACCAGAAATATACAAATTATGCAGATAATATACAATGACATATATTTCCATTACAAATTATATTTTCAGCATAATCTGAGTGAAAAAAAAAAATCAAAACATTTAAATACTGAAAGTAGTTTCTCAAACTGCATGAACACCACAATTTGTGTAAAGCCTGATCACATTATGCAGCTAAATATGCATATCAAATTTGATTTTGAATCCCAAATTTGGTGTCAGAAATGTGGATATTACCATAAACATTCATTTAAAAAATATTATTATTACCTAAAAAATACATTTCATTATTAAAATTTCTAGAGGGGAAAAAAAAAAAAAAACAACTTTAAAATTTCACTAAAACAAAACAGAAAATGTATCAACTTTATCCATTAACAATGCTTTTGGTAGATTTTGAGATGATACAAGGCAAAACGTCCCCGACTGTTAATCGGTCAAGTAGACAGGGTTATCAGGCCAAAGCCAATAATCTCAAAACAACCAAATATTTGCAGATTAATGGGCCTTGCCTACCACCACACTAAATCCTCTTATTGGATTTTGTGTTTCCGTCACATCGCTGCCATCAAAAAACAGAAGTTCTCCATCGTTACCATCGGAGAAAATGCTGGCTTTAACACACATCGCTTCGCATCAGTCCAGTGTTGAGGAATCCTGATTTAGCATCAGCTGCGTCTGGTTGACAGCAGCATATGGTGCTGTTTTGTAAGGCGGGCTGGTTTTCGAATGGTGAGGATGACAGTGATGTCAGTTCTCTTTGAGGCGAGGGGAAACGTGTAATGTTCTTGAAGGGCCTGTTGGGTTCTGAGCATCTGCTGTGATTCAGTTTCACTATCACTTCCTCAGATCCACTCGGGAATACATAATGGCTCTTAAGCGGCGATATGGGCTTACTCACACACACACATGCTTCAGAGATCAATAGCGCACCTGAAGCTCAGGATGATAAACCAGAAACTCTGGAGTTTCACATTTTTCCTTTTCTGTGAAATCAGTTTTTGTTTCACTTTGTTCCTGACTATTGAACCGCCAACGTGCATTTCTGTGCCTCAGACATCTCCCGAATGATCTGAGGCATTTCAATCAACAGTTTATAGATCTCACCTGGTACATCTGAAGGTGCACGGAAACACACACATGCACGTACATATCGCATCACTACAGAAGTACGAGTTCTGTTCCTTCAATGCAAAACAAAAGCAACTTCTGCGACAAGCACAGTCTGCTCTGATTGGCCAGCTGACACAGTGCATTGTGATTGGCCAAACACCACAAGCGTGCGTCGGAAATGTAATACCCCTTACCATAATCGCGAGCTTCAGCTTTCAAAGTAAATATAAAGACAGTTAATAATGTTCTTAGTTTTACCATCAGTTCAAGCCCGAGAGGGGAACAGAGTCACGTGACAGACACGGTGATGATGCTCGTATGTATTTGCAGTACATAAGCCGCGATTAAGACAGTTGACTCCACTGTGATGTGTGTGACCCTCTCTCCCTCTCTCTCTCTCTCACACACACACACACACACACACACACACACACACACGATGCGTTACTCTACACTGCGCATAACTCCTCATTTGAACAGTCAATAGCAAATACTTAAACTAATAACAAAACATACTTACAGTCGCTGATTCAGAAGCGCCAGATTGAAGCCCCTTTTTTTTGTTTGTTTTTTTTTTTTTTTAGAAATAGCCTTTGTGCACACAGCCAGCCTTGTACTCTCCTAGGTTCAGAAAACTGTCGTCCATAAAATGTGTTGCACAAATTCGAACATTTGGGTTGTGCTGTTCTGTTGTAAACAAATCTTAACCAATGATTCCTAATTGCATCTACTTTCGGAAGGCCAAATAAAGTGCTTTTGTTTTCACATAGAAACACACAGCGTCTCCGTGATATAGCTATATCAACACTACTGTGGTTACTGAAACCATGCCTTCTTTCTTTGGGTGAACATTTGGGCAGCATTATGCAAATATTTCCACATCGTGACGTAGACATGTGGGGGCGTGTTTGAATGAGATGTTTTAGCCTGGTCTGGATCAGCCTTCTCTTTTAGATAGAATAAATCCTTCTGTGGGAGACTTTGAGCTTTGTAACTCTGCAGATCTTATATATGCACAAACAGCTACATAACACACTAAACAAAAGGAAAACAAGAAATTGCATCATATGACCCCTTTAAAAGCTTGGAGTCAGTATATTTTATATTTGGCAAGGATGCTTAAAATTGATCAAAATTATGATAAAGACATTCATAATGTTACAAAAGATTTCGATTTCAGATGAACACGTGTTACAGTGCCCCCCTATGAACACAATCAAGCTTTCAAAAATAGCTGGTTGACCACCCCTTTAAAATAAATACATTAGGTGTAAGGTTCAGATGACAAAAAGCTCGGGAATGTCTGCATTACATGTAAATTATAAGTTTGAAGGACAAAAGCCTTTCAATAATACAAAATAATAAATGGTTAAATAACATACTGATTCATAATTCAAATAAAAATGAATATGTTCACCAGTAGCTGATGCAATGTTGAAACACTTCTTAAACCTGAAATGATTTTTGTAAATCCATTGGTCAAATGATGTGATGCCTCATGACTAATAATTAGTCTATGTGTGAATGTCCATAAAACTGGACTTTCTGAATGTATATAAGTGGCAGGCTACTTTAGAAGGGAAAATTTTAAAGATCAAAAAGAGGAATTACAGAGGGATCAATAAATTATGAATAATTTATTGCAATTGTGTGAATAATATGTAATCATGTAATCTATAAAAAAGTAACTGTAGTCTGATTACGAGTATTTTAAAATGTAATTTACTCTAAATACAAGTACTTAATTTTTGGAATCTGATTATGTAATCCAGATTACATGTAATCAGTTACTACCCAGCTCTGGTAATTTGTAACCCATAACCTATTGCATTTACAAAGTAACCTTTATTTGGATAAGAGTCAATCAAATAAGTAAACATTCAAACACACTCACTCCATTCGGATGGGATGGATTTGAACACACACTGGTAAAACAACCTTACACACTCCTCACCAGAGATGTTGGTGGTGATCTCAGTGAGAGCTGTTTGGCCGAAGCCTTTGGCGGTGCGCGCCCGAACAGAGATCAGGTAGGTGGTGCCAGGATGCAGGTTGGAGAACATATGGTACGTCTCATTCCTCAGTTTAGATACGGTGCGCCTCGGGCCTGGAACATTGATCCCAGGGTCTGATGATTCAATGCTCTGGTAGCTGATCTGTAATTGCACATATTAAAAGCATTTAAATGAATCATATTTTCGTTAAATCACTATTGTTTTGGAAGCAAACATGCAATGACTCAAAGATTGCAAAGATTAAACAATGCTTTACAAAAGTTGACTAACCCTGATATCCTTATTCAGAGTGGGTTGAAATGATTCATATATGAAAAACAAACATTTATTGTATAGACAATACGTGGTAGCATACTAACAAATACCAGCGGGAAGCTAGTGGGCAAGACTATCACCCTTACAGCAAAGAATTCTGTGATGGTATCATATGACAGCACTCAAAATCTCTGCTCCTGTCCTTGTTGCCTGCCATCACACAAACCTTGAAGCTTTGGCTTCTTTTGAAACTATTTTCATTGGAAACCTAAGCTACTTAACATCATCTTGTTTACAGAATATTTGTATTATGTATAAAGCAGTTTTAAGAGTAATGTGAAATCCACACACCAAGTTACTTTAAGTGAAAAGTCACTGAAACAAAGATCTAAGATTCTGAGACAAATTTTACTGGTAAGGACCAAAAAAACTTTTGCGGCGCACTATAATCAGTACTCTGTTCGCTATGGAGTGCACGAGCCTGACAAAGTTTCGGATCACAAACGTGAAGAGCATTAGAACATTAGTGGCCTAGCATTAGCAAAGTGTTCAGTGCAGTGTGCTTCTGGGACTTAGGAGACATTTGCTGCACCTGTACCCAGTCTCTTTTAAGATATGAGGCATGGATAAAGGCTGATGGGGGAAGGTTTGAGGGGGAAAGCAGTGCCCTGTGAGTCTTTTGTCGGCGGTGCTCAGAGGAAAGTGGACAATGTGCTAATCTGAGAGAAACGAGAGCGAATTCTCCAGGCTCTGCCTCTCTCTTATTCTTTCTCTCTTCATCTCTCTGTATGTCTGAGAAGATCAGGCTGCTTGAGCCTGAAAATCTGTCCTTGCCTCCACTTTATAGGTCAAGCCTTTAAATCCCCTTTAGAAAACATCCTTGAGGCGACTTTGGTAGCTATGGCCGGGGGAGAAAAAGAAATGCGTGTTATCAAGGAAAGATAACTCAGTAAGTGCAAATGGTAACGGGGGAGGCACCTGATGGACAGAGGTGGCATTCAAAAAATGCGTCAATCTCGTTTCGGGCCATAGCTGAGCCGAATGACGGATCCACAAACAAAAGCGACTTTTCCTCCTGAGGTGAGATGGGTGTTTTGGAGCGTGACAGAAGCACCATTCTCACAACTTTTTAGTGACTGACTGAGAGCCTGAATCATGGGCAAGGAGAAAGGTGACACTGAGGCAGGCAGTGTGACCAAAGAGAGAAAGGGTGCGAGAATGTTCTGGAACAGAGGAACAGAGAGACAGATGCTGGCTGTGGGAGGCCCACCACCTTTCCATTGAGCAGGCCGAATCTGTGTGCACTGAACGGAAGAATGAAGAAACAGTTTAAAGGCTTTTATTAGACTGTTACCTATCCTTCTTTTTTGGACAAGTCATAAGCTTTCAATTTGCAGCAGTTCTGATCTAGTAATCTCAAGAGTACAATTATACAATGATTTTTTTTTTTTTTTTTTGGTACACAAAATCACACTGAATGATTCTTAGATCCCAGAAGTAAATAACAAAAATAATCAAGTATTCTATTTTTTTTTTTTTTGTATGTCTTTATTAAGTAGTGCAACAGAGCAATTTGTAAATTAAATAAATAAACATAAGAAATAGAAAAACTTTGTGACTATTACTCTGGCATTCTATCTATCTATCTATCTATCTATCTATCTATCTATCTATCTATCTATCTATCTTTCTGCCTGTCATCCATCCATCCATCCGTCTGTCTATCCGTTTATCTATCCATCCATCCAGAAGTCATTACTGAGGTCGTGTCACATACAACCAAAGAAAGAATAATTTGTTTAGCCCCAATTATGTAAATAAAATCTTAATTTGAATACATTAAACCTTTTTGTCATTGATTTTTAATTGATTTTAAATTATTTGGAAAATAATCATTATGTAATTTCATTATACATCTGTCTGCCTATCATCTATCTATCTATCTATCTATCTATCTATCTATCTGTCTGTCTGTCTGTCTATCTATCTAGATAAACAGAACGATAGATAGATAGATAGATAGATAGATAGATAGATAGATAGATAGATAGATAGATAGATAGATAGATAGATAGATAGATAGATAGATAGATAGATAGATAGATAGATAATGAAATTACATAATGATTATTTTCCAAATAATTTAAAATCAATTAAAAATCAATGACAAAAAGGTTTAATGTATTCAAATTAAGATTTTATTTACATAATTGGGGCTAAACAAATTATAGACAGATAATAGATAGATAGACGGATAGACAGATAGATGGATGGATGGATGGATGACAGGCAGACAGATAGACAGACAGACAGACAGACAGACAGACAGAATAGATAGATAGATAGATAGATAGATAGATAGATAGATAGATAGATAGATAGATAGATAGATAGATAGATAGATAGATAGATGGATAGATAGATTGCCAGAGTGATAGATAAACAGAACGATAGACAGACAGACAGACAGACAGAATAGATAGATAGATAGATAGATAGATAGATAGATAGATAGATAGATAGATAGATAGATAGATAGATAGATAGATAGATAGATAGATAGATAGATAGATAGATAGATGGATGGATAGATAGAATGCCAGAGTGACAGATAAACAGAACGATAGACAGACAGACAGAATAGATAGACAGATAGATAGATAGATAGATAGATAGATAGATAGATAGATAGATAGATAGATAGAATGCCAGAGTGATAGATAAACAGAACGATAGACAGACAGACAGACAGACACAGACAGACAGAATAGACAGAATAGATAGATAGATAGATAGATAGATAGATAGATAGATACTATTTACATAATTGGGGCTAAACAAATTATTCTTTCTTTTGTTGTATGTGACACGACCTCAGTAATGACTTCTTGATATCATCTCAAAACTGTTCCAGAAGCTTCTACAGCAGCCACATTCAGAAAATATTGTGGTGTATTGGTTAAAGCTGGACGGTTGCTGATTCAGTCCCTTCGAGAACTGAGCCATGAGCAATTATCATTGTGTCCTCCAGCAAAGCAATTAATCCCACGTAGCTCTAGGACAATCGTCCCGGTTCATGAATACGGCTGTTCTATGATGACATTGTGGCAACTATTCAAATAAAGCAAGATTCTAAAATGGCAAAAAGTGTAGGAGACAGCATATAGAACTTAGATAGAGACATCTTTCTGTCATTTACTAACATATGGCTGGTGCAGTAGGGACCAATTAGAGGGAGGGCTGGCCTTGGTGGCTCTCGTGTCTCTGGCAGCATGCAGAGTTTCAGGTCCAAATCATGACTTCATACATACTTTCTGCCTGTCACTGACTTGAGTTGAGAAAGAACAACAACAACAACAATTCAGCACTTCCGGCCCACTCAACTGAAACTCCAAATTATACAGGGGTGGAAAACACTCGCATTCCAAGGTCTTCCTAATACAGCACACTGTCAGTCAGGTCTGTGTGCACACGCATGCGGGGGATCATATGTTAGCGGCACGTTCATAAATAATTTAAACTGGCAGTCCAATTTTAACACACAGTGGGAAGTTTTGTCTTTCAAGGATTGTGGATCATCGATATTTCACCTGGTAAAAACGCTGACTCGTCAGAGCCAATCTCTGCGGATTCAGACAGCGTGAGAGAAATGGATATGAGTGCGGTAAAGAGCAGGAAAGCACATACCTCATACTGCGTGATGAGGCCGTTGGGTTCCACCGGCTCCTCCCACTTCAGGAAGATCATATCCTCCAGCGGTGTGAAGGTAAGAGACTCAGGAGCAATGCCTCCGGGAACTGTGGGAAACCAGAGAAGCCACTGGTTATGAATGAAGAAATGGAAAGATCCTACACTGTCAGACTAGTAATTTCACTAGCATTTACTCAAAGTGAGAGGGGGTTAATCGCTTAAAGTCCCCCAAAGGTCAATTCTAATATCCTCATTACAGCCGTTGTCATTATGAAAGTCTTAAGCAGGCCTTTTATGTTATGAACAAAGAGACTCATCTATTATGACTAATATAAGTGATTCAGTACTGTTGTCAGGTCACTTGAATATGTGATATGGAATCAAAGAGCTGAGAATGTGCTCTCCAGATTTGATGGAATGCGCTAAAAAGAATAATGTATGTGTTTTGAATGTTGGTTTCTTTATGTCCCCATCAGGCTTCTTAAAGGAACAGTTCACTCAAAAATTAAACTTGTCACCCTTTACTCACCCTGTTTTCGTTCTAATCCATATGATTTTTTTGACAGAAATGTTTTCCATACATTGTTGTTATTGTTAAATAAAAGCAAAGCTATTAAAATATTTCCTGAAATAAAATGAAATATAAATTACATGAAAATATAATTTTAAATATATTAATTAAATAATAATTAATATGTTAACATTTAAAATGAGAAACTGAAAATATACGTACGTCAAGGTACTAAAACTAAAAGTGAAAATAAAAAATTTAAGCTAAATATAAATATTAAAATAAATAATAAAAAGGAGAAAGAAAACAAAACTACTATTATTTAAAATAAAATTAAAATGGAATATGCAGTATTAATTGATGAAAATATTAATTAAAAGTGAAATGAAAATAAATTAAAGCTAAATATAAATACATATAAAAATAAAAATAACAAAACTCATCAAATTGAAACTAAAATTAAAATGAAAACTGAAAATATTAATAAATACTATAATAGCATGCAAATAATCCAAAAATAATCAAGGGGGAAAAATGCATCATAATAATATCATAAAAATGGTCCACGTGACTCATGCCCTATTAGCTTTGTGTGATTTCAGTCATTATTCACAGAAAATTTGCCATCAACTGCAGCTCTGAAATTTCATTAGCTCACCTGCACATTCAAATTTGCCGTGTTGCGATTGGTTACAAGACAAGTGAGAACCAATGGCCTTTGAACTCTTCACACAGCATACAGAATCTGAATGAAATTTGAGAGCTAAGGTATAGTATAGATTTTCTGTGCATAACAATATAACTTTCAGTCTTTTCCTCACAAAACTATCATGTGGCATCAGGATAATTGGAAGGGTCATATGAATCATTTTAATGATTTGTTTTTGTCCTTTCAATGTATAGAAGAGAGCAGCATTCTTAAAAACTTCACAGGTTTGGAACGAGAACACAATTTTCATTTTTATTTAACTAGCTTAACTATATTCACCAGAAAGGCCATGCTGCTTAATTAGCTTCATCAGTTAGGTTTGCAAATGAACAGCAGAGTTACACTGATTAATCAACCACACCAGCATGAAAGCAGCCTTAACCAGCCTGGAGCAGCGTGGAAATTCATGCTGGTCGAAGCTGGACTTCTCAGCAGGAAATACAAAGCCTGTGCGACAGAAAGAAAGGGCAACACTTGCAGCTGATGACACGGCTTTTTTTGGCTGATTAATATTAACACGGGTTCATTAACAGACATAAAAGCTGGCAGAAAGAACGAGGAGGAAGTGGAAATGGTGCTAGAGAGACAGATGATGCTCTGAGCTCTCACACACTGCAGCAGTAACACATCAGCAGATGTTTTTACAGCCATTTGTGCTCTGTCACTGAGCCATCCTCGTTAGCCCTCGGGTATGTGCACAGCGTGTGTGCGCGGGGTGATAGTTGGTGAGGCAGAGATAGCCGGTGGCGAAAATAACACGCTCACTCAGATTGAGTCAAAATCGCTGACTCCATCACTTTTTCTTGTGACAGGCCATGAAAGAAAAGAATTGCTGATTGAAGCTTCAGAGGATTGTTGATAATTGAGCACTCCCTTTCCTCCCTCTCTTTTTCTCTCTTATTTCATCATACTTCCTGTCTGGGCGAAACATTAGTGTTTCAAATTTTTCCCAGAAAATTATTTTGTCCTTTAGCCAGAATTTTTACAGCCCAAGCCGGCTGGACCGAGCACAGAGACGGGCATAAAAATCTTCCCATGCTCAGCTCCCTGGAGAGAATAATTAAAAATTAATTTCAAATCCATTTGGGAACGTCTGTGTCTTTATGATTGTGATGTTGAACAGATCTAAGAGAAACATTTTTATTCAGAAGACTCCAGAAGTAAATACTTCAACCCTATAAACAACTTTGTCAACTTTATCTTTCTCTTTCTTTCTTTTTCCATCCATCCATCCATTCTTTTTTCATTCAATAATCCATTCATCTTTTATCATCCATCCATTCTTTCTTTCTTTCCATTTATCCTTTATCCATTAATCTTCTATCTGCCCTTACTTCTTTCTTTCCATCTATACTTTTTAAATCACCCATCGCTTACCATCCATGCTTTTCTTTTTTTGCTCTTTCCATCCATCCTTATCATCCATTCATCATCAATCCTTTCTTTCTTTTCTATATATCTATCTATGCATCATCCATCCATCCATCTACATGTATCTATCTATGAGTATTTTAGTAAAAGTAAATATTTGCAAACACTTTAAGTTTACTTTAATTGGTAATTGTTTGATTATTTACTGGTAAATAGGCTTTCAATCACTATTTTTGTCTTGTTTTGATGCCTCATTTCTCTAAATGATGAATGAGCATTTGAGGTGAGCTCTAAAATGGACAGGACTTGGGAAATTTGGCCTATTACCATTTGTAAATATTGTAAAAAAAAAAAAAATGTAGTTCTGAACTTGGTCAATCATGGACCCTTTTCACAAGACTGTGATGACGTGTTTCAATGGTTATCAGTATCATAAATCCTCTAGAGTTTTTTATATTTATATATTTTTTTTAAGTGCATGTACATTTATAACACTATACTTTGCATTATATCACCTTTGCATCAAATTACAAAAAAACTAGTTAATGATAATGCGAAGGTGTTTCTAATGCAGTGTCTATGTGAGGGACAGTAAAAAAAATTTTTTCCTTTTTTTGAAAGTCATGAAAACACTATCATGTAGTTTTACTATTTGAGCAAATGGGAAAGCAAAAAATATATTCGTGGTACTCTCCCATTCACTGCTCTCTATGTTAACCGAACTATGATGACTTCTGCTGCTGAGAAACCTGGAAATATCTATTTTACTTGTAAGTAGTAGTCTGGAGTAGTATTATCACATTTTGTGACACAATGTTACACAATTTGTCATTCATGAGACATCTGCGCTTCCCCACTCTTGAAACCCAGGCACAACTGCAACAGAAATACAACAAGTAAATATTCATTGAAAGCTCCGCTACTCACTGTCCTCCTCAGTTTGAAACATGACCTCCTTCCCTTCCTTCTTGCCCTCGGTGTTGGTGAGTGCCAGGCGTATTTGGATGGTGTGAAAAGGAGGCAGATCTCTGAGGGTGAAGCGTGAAGTGTTGTGCTCCACAGCCAGGCATTCTCTCACCGTGGTGTTGTGCCCACCGCCGCCCCCAGCAGTTGTGTAACGGTAACACAAGGAGACAGAGTATGTGTGGCAGCGGGTCAGGTTGAAGGCCGGCATCTCCCACTGCAAGGTCAGCTGCCGAGACTGGATCTCCGAGGCTCGAAGACCACGCAGCGCCCGCATGGGCTCTATTGGAATAGAAAACGGTAAAACATTTTGTTAACATAAGCCAAAAATGCAGGGAATCTGCACGGGGACATCATCAGGTCACAAGAGTTCTCGCCTACCCCACCCACCACAGGTAGGAGGCGCCACCACGGTCAAAAAGGTTGTCGGACCACCTGCTAATGAGGACACAACTCATGCCAAATTACGTTAATTAATTCCACAGGCTGCAGGTTGTACTCTCTCTCCCGCCATTTGCCACCTCCGTGTCGCTAAGCAAATCGAGTATCTGCCTGCCCCATCGTCCAGGGGCCATGAGCCCCGTTCAAGGACACTCAGCTCTGCCAGTTACCGTTAGTGCAAGGTCGTTGCGTTAGGCCAACTATTTTTGGCATAACTCACATCTGTGTTCGTACTTTCTTATTTACCGGGGGCAGAAAGATCAGCGACCACCTTTGGCGTATGTGATATAAAGAGACAGAGGAAGCTACTGTCTGTAGGGCACACAGCAACCTTAGTGTTTCTCACAGCGAGGGAGGGTGAACCAAGGACATCCAGCCTCACTATCAATGAGTGCATTTGTCACGGTCCATTATTAAGACAATCAATGCATTTTGGTCAAATATATCTCCACATAATGTATTGTATTCCTTTGTTCTTTTAATGGGACCTGATGATTAATGGACCCAAGTGGGAAGGTACAACAAAGGGGATGTGAAGTACGCATTTCCTGTAAAAAGTATGAGGTCACGGCTCAAGGTCTTTATTGTTCCTCTCGAACCGATGCTCAGAAGACATGCTCTTAAGAATTAGGATTACTACTAAAGGTAAGGTGAGGTAGCTAATGCACCAAGACCATAAGGACAGCGAATTAGAGGAAATGCATTTCGTCTTGAAGTCCTCCGAGGAGAACGTGTACGGATCGCAGAATACTAATTCAGCACTTCTCTTGCAGAAATGCACTCGTAACATTAAGCTCCGTTAATCCTGAAATATCTCACACATCAGAGAGCTTTCGCCACATCTCTCTACACATTTCCTTAAGGTCTATATTTAGATTTACATTCCGTTTCATTTGTAGATTTACATTTAGATTAACTTCCAGCGCGATTGGATTTCTTATCAACAGAAGCACTTAGTGGACCTGAAAATGACACGAATGAACGATGTTCGTTTCCTAAAATACACATTGAATGTCAAAGGGTCCCATTTGCCTCCACAGGAAATACGACCAAAATAGAGTGATGATCGTCTTAATGGAACTATTGATTGTTAGTTAAAAGCAAACTAATGGGATGTTGTTGGCTTGTGTCGTCTTTAAAACAATCCAAGAGTCTACACTGTGCTCTTTGACGAGCTCAAAAGGGCCTTTTGTGTCACCCTACTTCCCTTAACCTAGTTCGAAGGCTTTGTCTGGATGCCAAGAGCAGCGCTTCGAGCGCCCACTCCTTGGCTCCCGTCTGAGATGGGACCAAACCCAGAGAGAGCAGCCAGGGGCCTGGGGCAGCATGTCAATTCCTCACGGGCAGCTGGAAGTCTAAACAAGACCAGTTTCTGTCCCATTACTCTAGATAATGTTGATACATGAGGTAGTCCTGAGAGAACTAAGGTTATACAGTGAACTAATGGGCGTGAAGTTCTGGTCGTTGGTTTGTAAAAGGAAAAAGGATGAGAAACATGATTCTGTGATATCTGGGGTAAAATCGTTTATATTGAGATGGATGGGAGTGGGTTTAATCAAATGTGCATAAGAGCATTCATATCTGACTTTAAATCATGGGAATAAAAATCATGAAAGAATAAACTGCTATATGTTACTCTTATTAAAGACATTTATTAAAGGGATAGTTGATTTACATGAATTGCGCAGTTGTACAATATTGTGAAATATTATAATAATTTAAAACAACTCTTCTGTTTTAATATGTTTTGGAATGTAATTTATTCCTGTAATGGCAATCTGAAATTACAGCAGCCATTCCTTCAGTCTTCAAGGTCACATGATCCTTCAGAAATCATTCTATGTTGATCTATGCTTGGAGCTCAAGAAACAATTCTAATTACAATCATTGTGGAAAACAATTGAGCTGCATATTTTGATAAAACCATAACACTTTTTTTTCAGGCTTCTTTGATGAATAGAAAGTTAAAAAGAACAGAACATTATAATTGGCTTTACTTTCTGTCCTCAATGTGATCAATTAATTTTTTTTTTTTTTTTTTTTTTTTTTTAAAGTGCCCAAACTTTTGAAATATATTGCATATACTGACAAATGGTTGTCAAGCTCAAGAAGGAACTATAAAGCACCATATAAATGTTATAAAAGGATTCCTGACTCATGACTCGTCCAGGATATTTGATGTTTTCTGAGAGGAACAGACTGAAATTTAAATAATGATTTACTGAATTTTTTTTTTTTTTACCCTATTCAACCATCAAAGATTTCAAACTTGGTGCTCTGTCTTTTGGTCTGTTCCTCACACAAAGCTCCATTCAGAAAACGTATACATCATACAATTATTTTAATGTGCTTAATGAGCAGTATGCGGTTGAAAACTTCACCTTATTTCATGCAAGAAAGAAAGTCAAACATGTTTGGAATGTCACAAGGACGAATAAATTAATTTTTGACTTTCTTCTGCAGAACACAAAATATGTTTTCAAAAATGTTCAATGCCTCTTTTTGGCCATACAATAAAAGTCTCATTGACTTTTATTGTATGTATGAATCAATCAATCAATCAATACAATACAATATAATTGCCTTCTTTTGTGTTTGGCAGAAGAAAAAGTCAAATTTGGAATGTCACAAAGGTGAGTAAACATTTTTTTTTTTTTTGCATTTTTGGGTGCACTGTACCTTTAAGTCATTACAATCCAGAGTGCAACTCACTCCAATGAACACCTAAAGAGACCCAGCAGCAGGTGGACGTCCATCTGTGAACCAGTCTGTGGCAGAAGTACAATGTTTGCCCCATTCTTCCATCTTTTTCCCCTTTCTAATCTCCCTCTCCTCTGAGGAACATTCCTTCACATCACATCCTGCTCCTAATCACAACAACGCCTCATCAAGCACACCTGGCCGTGTTCGGCAAAATGTCCACCGGTTCCCTGGCTGTGCCCACAGGACTGTGCCTGCTTTCATCATTTTTATGTAGGTCACTACCTAGAGCCGCGCACCAGGATGCAATCTTCAGCTGCAGCCAGAAACAACCTAGTCATCTCATCACTCATTTCACTTTCTTCCAGTTTTTTGGCGGAGAAGTCACCCAAGGTCCTGGAAGTAGCTAACGTTCTTGCAGTGAAACACAAAATAAAAATAAGCTGCTAGGAGAGAGAAACCATATAAGGTGAGCCTGACTACACAAACAAATAAACTAACAAGATGTTGTTGGATGCCAGAAAGGGATATATCAACAGGGAAGATTGTCAGCATCAGGTCTGTGTACAGGAGGTAATGGCATCCCCGGATGGAGGCCATTTTGTGCAGCTCATATGGAGCCAGAGAAGATGATTACAGTCACCTTTGTAATGGAGGAGGTGGATTCACCTGCTGGATGAAGACAGATGAGCTGACACTTCTCTCCATCCAAAAAGCGAGAGAGGAAAAAAGAATCAGGGAGAAAATGTGACCAGTGGGGGTTTGTGATGTTTTGGGGTGCTGTATAATACCCAAGTAACCAATACTTTCACTGCTTGAAAGAAAAGGGAAAAAAAACAAAAAAAAACAAGTAATTCAGGTATGGAACGACATGACATGAGGGTGAGTAAATGATGACAGAATGTCCATTTATGGATGAACTATCCCTTTAAGTGAAGCATACTTGAAAGCTCCATGACCAGACCTCTAAAGAATAAAATGTCCCGCCCTTGATGGCTGAAGCTAATGCATTTAGTAAAGATCCATAAATCCATCAAATTCAGTAAAAGATTAAATCATGAATAAAAACTATTGCAGATGATGTTACAAAACAAACATCTTGTCCTGCAGCAGTGGCTAAGCCTAATATTTTTTGTGACAGAGCTCTCTGGAGGCTAATCTGAATATCGAGTCACATGACTGTAAACGCTAACCCCCTTTCAACCATGATTAATAAGTCATCACAGCGAACGTACCAGCGTATGCGTGTGTGTGTGAGCAAGCGCTGTCAAACAAATCAAAACTTCATAGCCTCTGACACAACATGGCGTTCCCACTAGCACACTTCTCCAAGCACTCAATTATATCTTCGACTTCTATTCAGTTGACGGCAGAATACACAGGAGATTTGAGCATGAGCAGAGTATGGAAAACCTCATTTTACTTCCAATCCCACTGATGTGCTTCTATTGAGTCAAAATTACATCTTCAACAGTTCAGCAAATATGACAGCAGCTTAAACAGCCCCAATATTCATGTGCAGCGAGGCACCACTGGGAATATGATGCAAATACTCCATTTAAAGAAGAATTTCAATCTAGACTTAATGTGGAAGTGGAAATGGAAACAGTAGGAAATATTTAGCGTGAACGTCTGCTCCTCATTTTCTCCGCCTTTCTTTTAGAGACAAAAGCTGTTTAAGACAAAAACATGTCTGGAAGTGACTCACAGACGAATCTTTCTCGCTCCGACTCTCTCGTCTTATCTGCTGATGTCTTTTTCTCCCTGCTATGTCATTCTAAAGCCTCCTGTGTTGTCATGCTTTTCCGCACTCCCTTTTTCACCTGGCTGCCTCTTTTCGTCTGGCTTGCTGATGAATGGTAGGTGTCTGGTCTCAGGAACAAGCTGGGAATAATCGTGATGTGTCATTTACAAAGGCAGGCAGTGATTTGTGTGATAGCGTATATATGTGTTTGGAAGAGGATGTGATGTAAAGTGGTGACCATTACTATGTTGACCAGGTCTGGGTCCAATCCTCAACCTGCATTTTCACTCTCGTTTTCACTCAGATAAAAACAGGATCAATCTTCCTAATCACACCCTTTCCAGGACTGAAACAGCTGGACGTGGTGGAAACTCTCATTTGCAGGTAGAACCATGCATTACCGACCCCTTGCTGTTTGTTTTGACAGGCACAAGAAGGCGCCACAGGAGAGATGCCCGCAGTTTCGGTTCAGAAAATTGAAGTTTCAATTAATCATCCACTTTTTCAAAAATTGAGTCAGATTTATTTTATGAACCAGCATTAAAGACTTGACCAAATTCCCATTGGGTTTTTGATGGCTGATGTCACACACATTTTTGTAGTCTTGGTCTAGAATATGATAAGAAATGTTTACGGTTTATGGTATAGGGTATGTATAGAGTTGTTCTGAATAAATAAATAGTGTAATATATGTATCCATTTACATTCTAAAATACATTTATATATACTGTATGTGTGTGTGGATGTGTATAGAGAGTTTAAATGAGAACTTAAATGAATACTTACTTTACATAATCTTAAAAAAAATGTTCAAAGGCCAAATGGAGAGCAACTGAAGAAATTCTCATCCAACATCAAAATATGACAGTAATTTTCAATGGACTTTGTAATGTATGTGACAGTTTCTGGTCACTCACCTGCACATTTAGTTCTGCTGATGAGGGGTGGTCCTGGTGGCCCCGTCCCACCCTCGCCCGGCCGGGTGAGCAGCACACTGATATGGTACTCTGTATCTGGATCCAGGTGCCAGAGCTTATAGGTAACCATGTTAACTCCAAGGATCTCCGACCAAGGTGCCTGGCTGGCCCGATATTCGATTTCCCGACGGATGATGGGGCCATCGCCCAGAATGGAGTTTGTGTTTAGTTGAATGATCAAATATGTGGAGCCTGCTCTCAACAGCTGGGGCGGAGCAATGGGAGATGGGGGAACTGTTACAGAGATAAAAAGGAGATGATGGTACAAATCTATTCCAGGAATGAAGAAAACATGTTAATATGTTAGCCCTTTTCAAGCAGCCCCCAGGAGAAATATGAAAACTTTTAATGTACTGAATCTGTCTGATATCTTTCACCCAGTTTTTAAAGCTTATCTTGACCAGACACTGCTGACATGAGGTGAAAGAACATTTGCAGTTCAAACTGTACAACTTAAAAACACAGGGTTCAAGGGTTAAAATACCAATCTGGCCATGCACATTAAATCTCCAATAGCTGGTTCTTTCAAGTCCTCGAGGGAAAGCTATGAGTAAACCAACAGATGTGCAAGCCTGTAGACTGTAGAATAACCTCAGATACAAGGTCATGCTATTTAGTGTGAGCTTTTCATATCTGGCTCCCTGAGGACCTCAGCGGGCAGCTACAGAGTAGCCACAATCTCACATTTGATTTGCAAGGTATAACGTTTTTTAGATATATATTTAAACCCTGACTAATGACTAGAACTTCAAAGGGTCCTGAGTTATCAAACAATTAGTGAAAGAAATTGATTTGGAAGGACAGAAGTGAGGGTCCAACGAATGAAAAGATATCAGCGCTGACTTTTCCCATGACTAATCTTCGGGTTTGCTGTGTCTGCAAGCTTTCTCTCTCAGGGCCAGCTGCAGATGGCAAATATCCAGCTAGGGACAGAGAAAGCCTCTCCTGGGAGGGATATGAGATGGCAGGGAATAATAAAGTTCATCTTGTCTGTCAGAGAAAGGCTCAGAGAATAATATAAAGTCAACTTAGACTCCACTTTCATATGCGAAGAGACATAAAAACGGGCCGTCTCTGCGATTCTCCCTCTGTCCAGCGTTGGTTAGGGCAGATGATTAATTTCACCCTGAGAAAGCTTCTTTCGCCAGAGTAGAGTTCAGTGTTACTGTGAAAAACAGATCTGAACCTTACTGACTGACTGAGAACAATTCTCATTAGCCCTCTGGCTCCTCTGCATTAGCCCTGTTGCTGTGTAATCTATGGGCCCATTGAGGAACAGTGAGTTGTGAAATGAGTTGATCAAGCTAATTAAAGGACTGATTAGCCTCTCGTTAGTGGGGGCAAGCGTGGGAGGGCAGTTTGGAAAAGACAAGGAGAAGATCAGAGCGAAGGGAAGGGAAAACTAAGGTGAACGTAATGGGCTTGCGTCAATGCTGCCGTGCTAGCATGTGGGCCTATAGCTTTACGGACTCGTCTGGTGGGGCCAATCTGCCGTGCTTAACTGAGGTGCAGTAATGCATTTTAAATAGGACCTCCTGTCGAAGTAAAAGCCATCAGGAAGCAATGCCAATAACATGCTGCAGAGGGAATGCAGCTATAGTCTGAAATGGCTTTAAAGCTCTCTAACATAAGAGACACAGATGCGAGTGGGTCTCATTATAAGTTGTGCTTCATATTGTGATGTTCCCAAGTGGATTATGCCTACAGCTTTGGTAAAACTATAATGATGAAGTTGTAATGAGTCAGTGTGACAAGTGCTGCAAGAGCAAATGCTTTGTATCGAGCACTTTCCTGAACCATTTGATTAGTCAGTCCCCAAGAAACACTGCATGTCAAAATGAGTTTTGAATTTGATGACAAGATCTAGAGAACATTAGCAAATTTACACCAGAATGTAGTTACATTTAAGGCATTTAGCAGGCGTTCTTATCCAATTGCTTTAGCGAGAGAACCATACAAATGATAAGGTTATCTGCCGGGAAAAGTAGTGTTACCTATACAACAAAGGCGTTTTCTCTAAGAAAACAAAACTAAGCTAAAAACTAAACTAAACTAAAATCATAAAACAAAAAAACGCAAAACATGAAGCAAAAAAAACAAAAACAAATTTAAAGAAAACTAAACTAAAATAAAAAATAATGCCCATATTCCATGTTCACAACTGGTTCAAAAAACGACTATTTTATTCTGTGATTTAGGTGTGAAGAAAGCAAAGTGCTTAGCCTTGCTGTAGGGGCTTTAGGGTTAAATAATAAACAGTGTGAGGGAGTACAAATAATTGAATAGCTAGAAGTTTCTCTTTTAGGATCTCTGAGGGTATTACCTGTGATTTTTCATTTCTGGTTTGTTATGACTGCATTTAAAGAAAACAGCCTGAAGGTTTATAATGCTGTGCTTCTGGGTCACATTGTAGAATACAGTAAAGCCGTATTTCTAAACTCTCCGTAATCCGTGCCGCTACATCTATCAATAGGATTAGCATGGTGCTGTCTCATAACCTCTCTCAGTATGCCTTGAGGACGGATGTTGAATAACCCACGTGCTTCATCCATCCCTATCCTTATTCCACCCCTGACTTCTCCTTTTGCTCAGGGGATATCAATCTGACCCGGGTTTACAGGTGGACACAGAAAGCTGCCACTGCAGGCTGATGGGCAGGTGTCAAGTTATATGGTTGAATCAGAATTTAAAGGGAAAGCGGAAATGAAAATTTTGTCATTATTTAATCCTCATGTTGTTCCAAACCTGTATGCTGTATGCACAAAACAATACATTTTTAAAGAATCTTTATACTGGACTTTTTAAAAAAAAAAAAAAAAGGGAAAAAAAAAAAAATCATATTTTTTGTACTGAACAAACTTATTTAAGGGGGAGTGAATAAAGTCAGAATTATCTTTTTTTTTATGTACTACCCCTTTAAGCTTTCCTAAATACCAACGGTCAAAAAAAGTCTGCTACTACAACAGTCCACACATACTGTACATCCTTCTTACTAAACTGGCAATTTCAGGACAAAGGAGTGTAAGATGTGAGAATGCAAGGATATAATGAAAAAAGAATACAATGACATGGATTTAGCCAGAATCCCATTATCTTGTGATGTGCACATTATGGGCAGTAAAACGAAGACTGAAAGGACAAAAGAAGGAAAGAAAACAAGCTCTTCACCTTTGACAATGAGTTCAGCAAAGTTGGAGACGCCGGAGCCTCTGGAGGACTGCGTGACGCAGCGGTAGAGGTCCTGCTCTGGCTTTTGGACGTCCTCCAGTTGAAAGGACACTGAGAAGCGGTTGCGGCCCAAGTGCTTGACAGAACCACCTGAAGACACTTCACCATTGTGCCGCTGGAAAAGAAGAATAACAAGAAAATGCTACAGCCTAGTCACCAAGCACATGCTGCCAAGTACTTACATAAACACTGAATGAGAAATGCACTTTTCTGGATGCTAGTCGTGGCGACAACAGAATATCTGGAGGGATAGAGCCATTTGTCATTAAGCTCGGGACACTCAAATACTCAGCCAAAACAACATTAAATTGCATTTGCCCAATTATATTACTTCTTGATGATGAAGTTATCAATTATGCGATTTATGTGCACATATATATCATAGTGACAGGCTGTCAAGCTGCAAAAAGCACAAAAAATGCCAACATAAAAGTAGTCCGTATGACTGGATATTATAATAATATTAAGTTACGCAAGTAACCTAACATCATCTTATAGGTGCGTGTGAGAAACAGACCTATATTTAAGTAGTTGGTCTCTGACAATCAATAGTGAAAACATCAAATGTTTGTGTATGCCCCATAACTGACAATAATATGCAAAATATTTAAGATTGCGAATGAGATATGAAAATCAGCAAAGAAGATACATAATGGCACAGAACATTTTCAGGGAACAACTTTTTTTTTTTTTTTTTTATAATTTTTGGAGCTTGACAGCAGTGTCATTATTAAATTATTATTATTTTTTAAAAGTTTGTAAACTAAACTAAACTAAACTAAACTAAACTAAACTAAAAATAAAATAAAATAATTTCAAATACCAGAATTACTAAAAATGAAATACAAATAAGTTAAAGCAAAACAGAAACAAAAACTGAATACATAATAATACATAAAATCTAATTTAAAATATGAATAAATACATTGAACATAAATAACACTAAAATAACTGTTCACTATTCACTTTCATTGTATGGAAAAGAGCAGCTTGAATATCTGGGTTTGCTATAAATGCTATAAAATCTGATTTAATAAACATTTAATTTATTACTTTAAGTGCAATGACACAATTCCATTCAGATAAATGACAGTGAATAGCTTCAGTTTATTTTGAAAGATGAGCCATAAATGTTGGACACCAAAGTATGATTCATCTGAATAAGCACCAAAAATGAATAAGTCTTGCACGTCAGTATCAGGAATTGCCACGTGGAGCTTTGTGAGGCACCAGACACATCTCTCACACAAAAACATACTTGATAACAGAAAGCTTTCACTGCGGCTCAGGTAATTTAAGCGAGACAGTGGTGTGAATAGCACCCATCCAAGATGTCAACGCATTCCCTCTTTCCCCTCTCTGAATACCAAGGACACAAAATGAGCGCTGAGAGTGCACTCTTCGAGAAGGAGGTCTGCGGCTGCTACGCAACTATGTGTGTTAGTTTATTATGGGGCTGCTAAAGTGTTTAGGCTTTCAATGTGGTTCAAGACCACACAAACCAGACCTGAATGCAGGGGTAAATGTGTGGGCAATGGCTGCAAATTTGAGGTTCGCATAAAACAAAGCCAAACGTACAATCATCTGGCTTTGAGAGCCACTCGGTCTTTATTCAACCTAGCAATCACATTCAGTGAACTGCCAGACAGTCAAACATGTAGGATCAACATAAGAGAGCTGTGGACAATCTGTATTGGACTAAGCGTGCCACGCATTACTGATTCAAATTCAAATTCAAATTCAAATTCAACTTTATTTCTAAAGCACTGAATAAAACAACAACGTTGACCATAGTGCTGTACAAACATTAACACAATGAGCAGGAGACAACATTTAAAAGGGATCATAGCCATCTAAATGAATAGTATAGCAGAGACCTTAGAACAATCATAATACATTTTAAGTAAGATCAGAAAAACCCTATATAACACTAGCAACCTTCGCACTTATCTTAGATCGAACGCTATCATAAAAAGGTATGTTTTTAAATGGCTCTTAAACTGACCAAGTGTCTGTACGTCCCTAATATAAAGCGGCAAGCTGTTCCATAATTTAGGGGCGGCAACCGCAAAGGCACGATCCCCTCTAGATTTCAACTTAGACCGAGGAACAACAAGAAGTTTCTGTGATTGGGATCGTAAGGATCTTGTTGTCTTTTGTTCCTTGATTAGATCAGCAATATAAGAAGGAGCTAAACCGTGTAGCGATTTAAAAACAAATAATAAAATTTTATAGTTAATCCTAAAAGAAATGGGCAACCAATGCAATGCTTTTAACACCGGGGTAATGTGATCAAACTTACGCGTACCTGTGAGCAATCTTGCAGATGCATTTTGGACCATCTACAATCTGTCTAAAATTTTATTTTGAGTGCCATAATATAATGAATTGCAATAATCTAATCTCGAGATGATGAACGCATGAATAACTTTTTCCTGAGTAAAATACTGATGCATTTGACCCATGCGTTTGTCTGGTATTAGCTGACACACTTGATAAAAAACAACAATAATGTAATTAGGAAAAAAGTCAAATGCACTAAAATGTATATAATCAAGTTACTGTAATATTTTTTTTTTTTTTTTTTTTAAATAATACACATACAATTTTACTATTTATGCACAACCATTCAAAAGTTTGGGGTTGGTAAGATTTATAAGATTGAATGTTTTTGAAAGACGTCTTTAATGCTCACCAAGACATTACATTACTACAATTGAACTATTCATTTTGAATATATTTTAAAATATAATTATGCTGTGTTTAAGATATATTTCTTATCAATGTTGAAAACAGTTCTGCTGTTTGATATTATTGTGGAAACTTGCCTTTTTTTTTTTTGGTTTCTTTGATGAATATGTAATTAGAACAGCATATATTAGACAAAGATTGATCAATTTATTGTATCATAACTGAAAAAAATTATTTAAAAAAACGTATTTACCTCAAACCTGTGAAAAGCAGTGTGTATATATATATATATATATATATATATATATATACACATACATATATATATATATATATATATATATATATATATATATATATATATATATATACACACACACACACACACACACACACACACACACACACACACACACACACACATACATATTATATATATATATATATATATATATATATATATATATATATATTTTTTTTTTTTTTTTTTAATAACAAAATAATAAATGCAAACAATTATTTAAATGAAATTAAGACCATTATACACTGTAAAATATTCAGGTAACCAAATGTCATCCTGTAATGGACCACGGCTGCTAAATAAATAAATATTTACCAAGCATAATATCCATGATTAAAGACAGAAGAAGTAAGAAAACATCCATATAAAACGGAAATGAAGCTGTATAGTCATATATCTCCTGCTGTGTTTAGGGGAGGAATAAGCACTTCAGAGGGTTTGAGGACATTGATTATTGCAGAATCTTGTGTTGCTGTGACAGCTTGCAACCACAGGCATCTGTCCTTGACCTTGATGTGACATAATCACTCATTTGATTTAATTCCACCTTTCATGCCAGAAACTTCAGCTCTCTGAAGACAGTGGGAAATGTTCCTTCCAAACACAATGTTACAGCCTAAAACTGCTCCCAGAACAATACTATTATATAACGAACGGTGAAGAGGTTTAGCTCTACATGGCTTGAAGACATTTTCCAAAAAGTTTTTGGTTAAACTTGGTTAAACTAAATGAGAAAGAGAAGGAATTCTAATTTCATAAACATGGCCTTTCTAATCTCATCTGACCAAATAAATGAAAAAAGTGTTCCTAAAATGTATTTTTTTAAACATTAACATTCAGGTGCTTTGAAGCAGTTTGGTGCTATAATTTTGAATTTTGTTGACTAGCAACAAGTCACAACTTTATCCTTTGGCTGATTATTATTGAATTCGACAAAACCTGATTATTCTCACTAAAAATATACTGTATACTCACCTCCAACAGAAATTTCTCTGCTTCATTGGGACGTCCAGCTGCCACACACTGGAAAGTGGCGTTTTGTCCAGCGTTGACCTCCACATCCCCCAGACGGGAGAAATGAGGGGCTTTATCTGAACACAGAGACATAAGGGGTTCAGAATAATAGAAACTATTATGAAGAGGGAGCAAAGAACCATTTATTAGCATACAATACCATTAGGAAGTTTGGGATCCCACTTTTTCACTGTTTAACCTGCTTAAAAGTCAACACTGGCCTTTCTTAATACATGTGTCTTATATGAACATGGAAATTATTTTTCTTCCAACTCCACGTCTGAACCAACTGGTTCTATTCTGGCACTTTTTATGATCCAATCAAGTCCCGCCCTACATTTTTCTATTTGAATACTCAAACATATCATATTTCTGAAGCACAATGCATTGCGAATGTCATTTCACACAGACTTCAAACACAAGGAGGCGATCTCTTAGTGGCCAGAAATGTTGATTTGTTCCAGTTTGATTGGCTAGTTAATCGTTGTGAAATTGTTCCACATATGGGATGTTTTCTTGCCTGCATGTGAGACACTTGAATCCTATGAAATAAGGTCTAGATGATCTTCCTCCAGCACACGTGGTTCTTGGTCCTTTAAACATAATCGATTTTTGTAAGGTCTCGGTTCAACTAAACTGCAATATGACCTTTTGAATTTAAAAGTCGTCTCTACTCATTTGAAGATATTTTTTGTAACTGAATACACAGAATTGGGAATTTAAAAGTCATATCTACTCATTTGAAGATATTTTTGTAACTGAATATATAGAACTGGGGATTAGACAGGATAAAAAGAAAAAAAGAAGTAGATAAATAGCATAGATAAAAATAAAGGAATACTTTATTGATCCCACAAGAAAATACAGGTGCAGGATTGCTGCAAGATGCAGTTCAATGTGCACAAAAACACCCCAATGAAGACACATAGCACTGTCAAGATATTACATACATAGTCTGCACATATATTGCATAATACTCTGTATAAAGAAATCAATTTCAGAGCATGATGGTGGCGGAGGAGACACCACTCATTCAAGTGCTGAAAGTCTTGAGGTTGACATGAGCAAAAAGTTAAAAAGGTAAACAGATAAATACTGTTGCTGTATTCTATCTGGCTCACACTAGATGCGTAAATGAAACTTTCTGGATTTCTTTCTTTCTTTAAACCAGTTCATTGAATGGGTGTCAGATGTAAAAAAAAAAGGCCCTCAGGCAACACGAATAGCTTCATGTGGTAGTTAACACTGTTTAGTCTCAGATAGCGGAAAGCTCCTATGGGAACTGCAGCCAGCCCTGCACATCTGATAGTCTGATCATTACTTAAACAGTGTATGGTTTATGTATAATTTAATATTTTGAACTACTGGACTGTTTCTATTTGCATGGTGATAAGAGACAAAACTCACTTTCACTGCTACGACATAACAACTGCATGAATATTTTATTAAAGATTAAAATGCAAACTCGTGAAAAAAAAGTTGGATATGGCTTCAATATAATTTGGATACCCACATACTGTAGTTGTAATCTATCTTTCATCTGTTAATTTATTCATGCCCAGGCTATACAAGATGTAGATGAGTTTGTTTCTTCATCTAAACAGATTTGGAGAAATTTAGCATTACATCACTTGCTCACCAATGGATCCTCAGCAGTGAATGGGTGCCGTCAGAATGAGAGTTCAAACAGCTGATAAAAACACCATAATAATCCACAAAAAATCCATACCCCTCAAGTATATCATTTAAAGTCTTGTCAAGTGAAAATCTGTGCGTTTGTAATAAACAAATCCATCATTAAGGCATTTAAACTACCAATTCATAATCCATAATAACACTTCCTCCAGTGAAAATCTCCATTTCCCTTTGTCTTCTCTAAATCCACAAACATATTTGTTTAGAACTGTTTTCGAAAATGTCTTCATGGATTTGTTTATTACACAACATTAATTGATAGACTGGAGTCATGTGGATTTTTGTGATGTTTTTAACAGCTGTTTAAACTCATTATGACGGCACCCATTCACTGCAGAGGATCTATTGGTGAGCAAGCGATTTCTGTTCTGGTGAAGAAACGCATCTACATCTTGAATGTCCTGTGGAAGAATACTTTTTTTTTTTAAGCAAACTTTCATTTTTGGGTGAACTAGCCTACTTCTTTAGACTTTAGTTTCCGTTAAATCTTTTGTCTGCATCATTCCATAACAATCTCCAACGTAAATTTGTTTAAATTTTGGCTAATTTCCATATGATGCAGTAATAGTTGGATAAAAGAAGCACAATAATCTTTCAGTAGGTTTCATAACAAGGCTGTCTTGCTTAGATTTGCAGGCCTGTGTTTGAGTTTTAAATCATTTTGCCTTCTGTAACCACAGGGCTTTCCTCTTCTCTGGCAACAGCTTCCTGCTTGAACAGGATGTATATAAAATCACCGTAAACCGCCTACCCACACTGCACACATCTGAAATCTGTCAATCAAAGCAGATAAACAGGTTATGAGGTTTGATATAACAGAGAATGCGGTTTTGTACACGCACCCTGAGCTTGTATCATTTATCTTCTCTGTAAAACCAGGCGGAGGCCCAGGCTACATTGTTTGTAGTCCACAGGTGGCCACATGTTCGGTGGAAATGCCACTGTGTGATGCTCACTTCATGTTTTTATGAGCCAACATGAATCACAAGGCAAAAAAGGTATGAAAAGAGACTGAAAATCCGTTGTGTGCTACAAAAAAACAGGTTTAAAATATTTGTCTTTATATACTACATACTGCAGTTGCCACAAAACAAAAGTTATGAAAAAGCCATAACTGTGTGGAGAATAAAAAAGTAAAGAAGCCACACCCTCTCTTAAATCATAGAGAAATATTCTCTCTTTCTACTCTTTTTGCCTTCCTTTCCTTTTTGACTTGTCTTGCCAAATGGTGATTTCCGCAGTCTGGCGCAATGCCACTCTCGACAATGTGTGTCCAGGTCCTGATGAGAGTTTTAATTATTTAATGTGCACAGTGGGGCTTAGATGATGCCATCTGCCGCCTGCAGGAAGCGGGGAGGGGGGCGAAGGAAGAGGGTGTTAGGAGACTCAGCAGTGATGAGCTTTCATGACCACAGCATCTGTTGATTTGCTTGTTTGGAATTGCACTTTATTACATCTAATAGTACTTTGTCAGTTTTCTCTGTTTAAATATGTATAAATATCACTACAGTTTTATGAAGCCTTAAAAGTGTTAAGATGTCCCTCAGAGGTTGTGAAAAGGATTGTTAACTTTGAGCAAAGACCGCATCTCTGCGGCATGTCACCTATCCCTATCGGCAGGTCACTAAAACGCATTTCAGCACATCGGTAACAATTACAGCTGATAATTGTGCTGTCGGAGCCTTTTGAATTAGCCTTAAAAAAGGCTCGCAGCTCTCAAATAAATATACAGACAAGCTGTTATCGTACAAAGCAGCTTGTTTTAATAAAAGCCAGTCAGATAAGGGAAAATTCACTAAGAATGAATTGCATTTATTTAATGCACTGTCTGCATTGTTGACCCGAGTCACTAATGTAATTGTGCAAATTAGACATGGACATGGCCTAAAATGCAATATGCATGACAAATTCTCGATTTATGAATGTATAGGTTGATTCTGACTATCTGGTTTGGAAGAATTCAGCAATATACTGCGATCTGGTGTACTTTACTGGGACTGCATGTCATCATTATACTACTGAGACCTAAACACCTGAATCAGCTCTTAAAAATGCTACGCACTTTAAAAGACCACTAACAGCACTCTTGTCTAACATTTATAATCATTTGATAAAATGATGCCAAGATCAATAGGAAGTGTACAAAGACATGTTTAGTAGCTGCTTTCCGATGTTACTTGTAGCATAGTCTTATGCTCACCAAGGCTGCATTTATTTGATCAAATTCAGCAAAACAGTAATACTGTAAAATATTAACGCAAGTTAAAATATATATATATACTCTTAACAGCAGCCATTACTACAGTATATAGCCTTCGGTATCACATGATCCTTCAGAAATCATTTTAATATGACTTGGTGAAACATGTATAATTATCAATGTTGAAAACAGTTGTGCTGCCTAATATTTAAGTCATGAAACCATGTTTTTTTCAAGGATTCTTTGATAAATAAAGCTCTATAGAACAATATTTATTGGAAACAGAAATCTTTTATAACATAAATGACCTTACTGTCACTCAACTGATCAGATTAATGCATGCTTGATGAATAAAAGCATTAAAGCA
Source organism: Acrossocheilus fasciatus (assembly GCA_036784905.1). NCBI lineage: Eukaryota > Metazoa > Chordata > Actinopteri > Cypriniformes > Cyprinidae > Acrossocheilus > Acrossocheilus fasciatus. Next base: position 25,688,754 of record CM071953.1, read on the forward strand.
AAAAAAATTTAAAAAGTCGTACTATAATTATATAGAAGTCTAAAAAGCTGAAAAGAATGAGAATCACTTAACAGCACATTAGAACCTTTTTAAAACTAAATTATAGGTGGTTGGTGAAAAAGAAACTGTACAAATTATTCATCTCTTAGAGTCTCTATCTGACACAAATGGCCAAAATGAAAACAAAATGACATCCAATTCTACCATTTCTATAAATAAATATTTTAATAAACACCGGTCTTCACTACTAACCATTACAACATAAACTTCCAGTCTACAGCTAGCATATAAAATCAAATATCTAGCTCTGCTGGATTAGGGATGTTTAAAGGATTTCTACTCTCCCCCTGGGCAGTAAAAGACATCTCCGTACACTCAGCGTCTTCACTGCACTGGAGGGCCGAACACATCACACACTCCCTCACAACAACTCCTCCCTACTCTGATCTGTTTGTTTTCTACCATGTCCGGCAGCTAGCAGGCTATCTCAGCATGCCGACAGCCAGCAGGGTTCACATCCCCGCTAACTAATGCGGTACATATGCAACATACTGATACACGCATTGCATAGTAAATGTTGAATGTAGCAGCAGCATAAAAATAACTGAACTGGCTGATATACCTCAAATGAAGACTTACTTAAGTCTCCTGCTTCTCAGATTTTTCTCTTGAGAAAAAGATCTTACTAATCTGTTACGTGTCTAATTTAGTTGACTAAATACACTATATTGCCAAAAGTATTGGGTCACCCCATTCTAATGAACAGGTTTGACTACTTTAGTAATTTCCATGAGTACAAAAAATCTTAATGTTTAAGCATATAATGATATTCTAGGGAATTGTGTGCTACTAATTTTAAAGCAACCGTTTGGACAGGAACCTTTTCTATTCTAACATGACAGTGCCTCTGTGTATAAGGCATGGTTCAAAAAGAAATGATTGATTTAGTCAGTGTGGAAGAACCTGACTGGTCTGCAGAAAGCCAAGTCCTAATCCAAGCTGAACACCTCTGGTGTGATTTTAAATGCAGATCTTGTGCCAAAAACTCTTTACCAAACACCAATGACTTGTACATATGGGTGCAGTCATTTTAGACACTTCCGAAACTGTTGCAACAGAGATGGAAATACAATTTTTAAATACATGAAAAATGTTTCCATCTTTGATGCCACAGTTTTGGAAGTGCCTTTTTCTGTTCTAAAGAAGGGGGTGTCCCAATACGTTTGTCCATATAGTGTATGTACAAGTCATTGGTGTTTGGTAAAGAGTTTTTGGCACAAGATCTGCATTTAAAATCACACCAGAGGTGTTCAGCTTGGATTAGGACTTGGCTTTCTGCAGACCAGTCAAGTTCTTCCACACTGACTAAATCAATCATTTCTTTTTGAACCATGCCTTATACACAGAGGCACTGTCATGTTAGAATAGAAAAGGTTCCTGTCCAAACTGTTGCTTTAAAATCAGAAGCACACAATTCCCTAGAATATCATTATATGCTTAAACATTAAGATTTGTACTCATGGAAATTACTAAAGTAGTCAAACCTGTTCATTAGAAGGAGGTGACCCAATACTTCTGGCAATATAGTGTAGTTATTTGGCTACTGGTTAACATTATCCAAACAACAAACTTTTTTGAACTTTGCACTGATGAATCATTCATGTTACAAAAATCATGCTACAGACGTTGTATAAGCTTAAAAAGCTTTTTTAAACCTAAAATTAGAATGAAGTGTGATGGGGCCGCATAAAAAACTTGTTCCTGAGACGTTTTACACAAGATGGAAACTAGATCTTTTCATCATCAAAGTAACAATGTAGCTGTACCCTGCTGAGCTAAAAGCCAAAAGCCAGTGTAGAGACTGAAGCAAGGATGAAAGGTGAATTTGGGTACAAAAGTGTCTTTGATATCCAAATTATGTGTGCTTACAGATCTATCAAGAGAATCTGTGCGGAACTGGACCTGCATAGGAAAATGTACTTCAGAAAGTTGTACTGTATATGAGAGCAATGTAAATCTCGATGTGTCACTGCCGAAAGAAGTGAGTTTCATGTTAGAAAAACTTCTAGAAACTAGTGGTTCAACTATCTGGATTTTGACAATGGTTGATGCCAATATCTAGACTGCATGCTGGCAATATACATTTATTAAACAATTAATACAATTTATTATATATTAGCGCTGTCAATTGATTAAAAAAAAAACTAATTTTTGTCTGTAAATAATCGCGATTAATCACCTAAAATTAAAATTTGTAAATAAATATATTTTTACATTGAATCTTAATGATATTATCGTGAAATTATCGTAAAAGCAGCATTAACGCAGTATATTTTAAATGCTTATTTACTATGAATTATAAATGGGTATCACAGATAGCAGTACTTATACTGATGTACTTTTATAGATTTCTGTGAATAAAATGAGTAAATATAGCCATTCAGCTTAAGAGTAAAATTTGTGCAATACATTTTAAGCCTAAATTGTTACAGAACATTAAATATTAAACATTATCCCCCGGTTTCACAGACAAGGCTTAAGCCTAGCCCTAGACTAAAATGCAAGTCTGAGCTGTTTCAACTGAAAGAAACTTGCACTGACTGATCTTAAAATATATCACTGCCTTTGTTTTGTCCCAAGATGCACACCAGTAATGTTTTTTTCTAAGCATGTTTATAAAAACTATTTAAATGTCCTAATTGAACTATGGCTTAGTCTAAACCCTGTCTGTGAAACCGGGCCTAAAACTTATAATTTAAGTGAACTTAAAACAATCTTCACATTAAAACATTATAATGAATGTCACATTTATGAGCCTTTAATATAGTATGTTGTATATGTGACCCTGAACCACAAAACCTGTCATAAGTCACACGGGTATATTTGTAGGAATAGTCAAAAATACAATGTATGGGTCAAAATTACAGATTTTTCTTTTATGCCAAACATCATTAGGATATTAAGTAAAGATCATGTACCATGAAGATATTTTGTAAATCTCATTGTTAAGAACTTCATTTGGACAGCTTTAAAGGCGATTTTTCTAAATATTTTGATTTTTTAGCACCCTCAGATTCCAGATTTTCAAATAGTTATATCTCAGCCAAATATTGTCCTATCCTAACAAACCATACATCAATAGAAAGCTTATTTATGCATTTTTTTATTTAAAAAATTGGACCCTTATGATTAATTTTGTGGTCCAGGGTCACATATACAACATACTATATTAAAGTAGTATGTCTATGTCTATGTCAGTATTAGCTCTTTCTGTTAAAATGTTCAGATTATCAAATGTGAAGTTTATTTTGAACATTCGTTTTCAAAATAAATAAGAAAATTACTAGTTAAAACATTTGGTGTCAGTATTTGAATGTGAAGACCGGTCCTTTAGATACAATGTCAGTATCACAAATATTTACACTTGTCTTAAAGGAACACTCCACTTTTTTTGGAAATAGGCTCATTCTCCAACTCCCCCAGAGTTAATAAGTTGAGTTTTACCGTTTTTGAATCCATTCAGCCGATCTCCGGGTCTGGCGATAGCACTTTTAGCATAGATCATTGAATCCGATTAGACCAGTAGCATCGCGTTCAAAAACGATCAAAGAGTTTCGATAGTTTTCCTATTTAAAACTCGACTCTTCTGTAGTTATATCGTGTACTAAGACCGGCGGGAAATGAAAAGTTGCGATTTTCTAGTCCTATTTGGCTAGGAACTATACTCTCATTCCGGCGTAATAATCAAGGAACTTTGCTGCCGTAACATGGCCGCAGCAGGAGCAGTGATATTACGCAGCGCCTGAAAGTAGTCCCCAGCTAGGTAACTAGTTATAATATAGCTGGGGACTACTTTCAGGCGCTGCGTAATATCACTGCTCCTGCTGCGGCCATGTTACGGCAGCAAAGTTCCTTGATTATTACGCCGGAATGAGAGTATAGTTCCTAGCCAAATAGGACTAGAAAATCGCAACTTTTCATTTCCCGCCGGTCTTAGTACACGATATAACTACAGAAGAGTCAAGTTTTAAATAGGAAAACTATCGAAACTCTTTGATCATTTTTGAACGCGATGCTACTGGTCTAATAGGATTCAATGATCTATGCTAAGCTATGCTAAAAGTAAAACTCAACTTATTAACTCTGGGGGAGTTGGAGAATGAGCCTATTTCCAAAAAAAGTGGAGTGTTCCTTTAATCACTGCTACAAGCATGTTACTGACAGGACCATTGGCAATAATCTCTTTCATAAACACAAAGTTTCATCTATTTATTCTTGCTGTAATTTATGAATGCCTTCTCTTATAAGAGCAATAATGCTAGCAATGCTATTTTACCTTAAGACTTGCAATAATGGTTAAAGCTTAACATATTCTTTTCTCTATTTTTTTTTTTTGGCTCAAAATAGCACAGACAGACAATATTACATCCATGAAAAGGCTGAGATCCCAGCATTTGTACAGTCCTTCACATTTTCATGCTGTTTAAACACACTCCCACACTATAATGGCAGGTGTGTGCTACTCACAACAGGGGTAGTTCAACAGGAGTATGTCATCAACTGCAATGTAGCCTTTGCGGTCCACAGTCGCCTCCAGCAATATCTGAAAATACAAAGAGAGGAGAACATGACCTGCAGAAATGAGTGGTTTTAACATTTGCATTACGTTGTGAAATTACTATGATGGTACCGAGCAGAAAATTAATATTAATATTTATTCTTAATTAATATTAATATTAATTAATATTCTGTTCTTGCTAATGGGGAAAATACACTAGATATAATTTTGAATTCAAGTCTTGTTCAATTAGTCCAATAGAATCAAACCTTATTATCTTAAACCATTTTGCATCTTGTTTTAAGGCTGTTTGGATGGTAAATAAGAAAACATCGTTGCAGTGCATTTAAAAAGTACAGTGTAAATACATACATTTTTGGTTTAGTGAGTGATGCCTTGTGTATTCATGAACACCAACACCATCATAATAGTTTCAATCAAACTCACAAAAAGTGTTTTAATGGGCTGTCCGCTCTAGATTTTAACTATTGTCTGACATTTTCATTGTGCTTCATTAAGCTTACATTAATGACATAATTAATTAAAGAAATAATGAGAGAAAACAAGGCAAACAGGGACGATACTGTCAACCACGCTGAAAGCAAGCAAAACACATCATTCATTGTTTTGGCATTTTGCATCTTTTTCTTGTGTTTTCCTTTTCCAAAAAGTTTTGAGTCATTGAGAGAACAGAAAACGAGAAAAAGGATGTCAAAGCAAGTAAAGAGAATGAGAAAGAAAGAGAAAATAGATGCCAACTTCGCTAAGGGCCCCTAAGGCCTACAGGAAATAATGGCTTCATCAGGAGGCCTTCGTGCACTGTGACACATGGCTCTCATTCGGCATGCTGCACACACACACACACACACCAGCTCATAATGTGAGCGTAAGGGGCACGAGTCCCCGGGGACCTGGAGAGAGTCTTCACACTCGCCAAAGGCTATGAGCAAAGGACGGTCGCTTCAGTGTAATGAAATCAAATCAATATTGTGCGAACGACAGTGATGAGATGTTATTACACATCGAGAGCGTGGAGGCCATGTTTGCTCTTCACAACTGTGGTCTGCTTGGCTGCCCACGCTTGAAGTTATTGCTTTAAAAAAAGAAACTCTTTTTGTTTACTGTCTAGTAACCAAGCAAATCACAGTTATGACCAAATGTTGTGTTTTCAATCATAAAAGGGTGGTTCTTCAACTTCAGAAACTCTCTTAAAAGTTTTCAACTGTTCATATTATTTATTTAATTTCTTACAGTGCACATGTATCATTGCTGTCATTTTTTCCCCCCTGAAAGTCAACTCAAATGATGAATTGTATTTAATAAAATCTAGTGATGGAAATGGCAATTTTTAAAATTCAGGAATAAGTTGGCTAACTGTTTTGTCTTGATGAGGCAAATTTCACAGTTTGTATTCTAAATACTACTTTCAGACTTTTTGCTAAATGTGATAAAATCACAACTTAATTGGAAACAATGCATAATGGATTCTCTTCACCGAAACCATTGTCTCCTTGGTAAACAAGTACACTAACATACAAATGAGACATTCTCACAAAAAAATATTGTTTGTTTGTTTTGTTTGTTTTTTATTAATTCATTCACTCATGTATTTATTTATTTTTAATGCATTTTCTTATTTCAAGATTCAAAGTCTTGCACTGGGGTAAAACAATAAAATGAATAAGTAGCGAAAGTGAATGATGAAGACAGAAAAAAAGGTTTCAAAGACTGTTTTAAATTTAATCCGCTTTAATTTTTATCAGCTCCTGGAATATACACTAAAAAAAAAAGTTTGGGGTCATTACAATTTTTTTTCATGTTTTTGAAACCAAGGCTGCATTTATTTGGTCAAAAATACAATAAAAAAACAGTAATATTTTGAAATATTATTACAATTTACAATTTTAAAATTTTCTATTTTAAAAAAATTTCAAATGTATTTTATTCTTGTGATGACCAAGCTGAATCTTCGGCAGCCATTACTTCAGTCTTCAGAAGTGTCAATGTTAAAGCCAGCTGTGCTGTGATATATTCAGGATTCTTTGATGAATGGAAACTTCAAAGGAACAGCTTGAAATAGATTTCATTTGTAGCATTATAAATGTCTTTAATGTCACTATTGATCAATGTAATGCATCCTTGCTGAATAAAAGTATTCATTTCTTTATTAAAAAGAAGGAATTTAAGTAGTGTAAATGCACCTAAAGTTGAAGAAACCTGATTCAACCATTGCCCCAAAATTACTACGGGCTGTCGCTATCGCTGTAAATGGATTTGTATGTGTTGCAGCTGTCACTTATAGTTGACGGCAATATCTCTCCAAGCTGTCATGGTACCGGCATTCGTTCCACGTTCAATTTCACCGTCACCTGGTCAGAAGAACATTGCAGTCTGTCAGAAGCCTCTTATTTCATCGTGGAACAGCATGACTTCATCCTCCTAACCCTGCCTTGACCTCCATCAGCGCCGACATACGTGAAGATAGATGTGGAGTCTCTGATTGGGATCTAAAAAAACACAACGTGCTTTGCGGGAAAAGACGAGGAAAGCGACTCCAGACAGCAGGATATACAGCCAGTGCTGGCTCAGTCTCGGTAACCCAACTTTAATCTCCTGTTGGAAAGGACTGCCATATAACCACAATAAACTGACACCAGACCTGCAGGATGATGCAACGGGAGATTACTCAGAAATGTGTTTTCGACTTTTCCCCACCATTTCACGGGTGTGTCGCTGCTCACATGCCATCAGCTCTCCGAAACAAAAGACAAAATCACACATTTCTGTGGAGGCGCTCTTACACTATTAAACTCCTCTAGCCGTATCACATTTATTCTAATCAGTGGCTAGTTCCCCCCTGGAGAATATATATACTTGGAACAAATGTCTCTGATTTATGATGGACATAAAAAAAGAGTGAGAAGGCTTTCTGGGTATGGAAATGCAAGGCTGGGTCGAGTCTTATGTTTCTCTGCTAAGAACACAACCGTCTCTATATTTCTTCTATAAGCAAGAATTATGACAGCCATTTTCAATAGGGCTGTCAAATTCATTAATCGTGATTATTCACATCCAAAATAAAAAGGTTTTCTACATAACGTATATGTACTATAAACACACACACACACACACACACACACACACACACACACACACACACACATATATATGTATATATTTAAGAACTCTATTATTATTATTATTAAATAACCAACAATCATTCTGGTTAAAAAGTGTGAAATGTAATTAAAATATTATAAATAACTACATTATAATATTTTCATTCCCAATAGCAGAATTACAATACATTGTACCTGATTTTATCATCTTACAATATTTTGCAAGTGAAACAAACTTGAAACTTTTCAAACAATATATGACGCATAACTGTCTGAATCAACCAATTCCAATTATGATTATGATGATCTGACTTGAAACTGCAGTAGCTACGTCAGATTGATCCCCATTCTAAGCTTTGATCTAAGCGTTCTAAGCTAAAATCCACATTCTAAGCTTAAAAAGCAGAAAAACACATATTTTGAGCCAAGTGAGCTAATCAGCTAGATGCACCAGTTAAAAAAGGTCAAAATGCACAAAGTAAAATTTGCGTGGTTGATGAGAAGAGGAATGAGAGGAGCTCCGTCAGAGAGAGAGAGAGAAGGAAGATGTGAAGGACCGCAATCAAGGAAGACAGACACAAACAAATCAGGCTCTCTAACAAGGACACGCTCTCCTCAGAATTATTCAATCCTGACCAACGGGTTGAGGTTTGGCTGATTAGTTTGGTCCAATTAGCTTCTGCTGGTAGATGTTGTAACTACAACATCTGGATCCAAAATGATCTTTCTCTCAAGGCCGTTCAAAAACAGCTGTGTTTGGTTCAAGAACTAAGCCATCATGAGGAAAGACAAAAATACTAACAAGTAACTTTTTCCAGGTAATACAGACTCCATGGTTCGGCATGTTTTCAGTCAACAAAATCCAAATAATAAGACTCGAAAGCACAAAATGAAATGCATTCTATCCTGACTGCTCAAGCAATGAATTCATCCTGGTGGAATGCCTTTTATTCATCTACGTTATTATTATTAATGGTTCTGACCTAATGTCTTATGTCTTACATTTCTTTCTTCTACCCACCATCAATTTTTATTATTTACACTCTCATGCCTTTTCTTAAGAATGTGTCAGGTTCAATTACTCTTTCGTAGCTTCAGCTTTGTTGTGCAACGTGGCGGAGAGAGAAATACACAGACGCAGATTTGTTGATGTGATGTGAATTTAATTGGAAGCCCGTGAGAGACAGAAGTGAGCGAGAGAGAGAACGATATACAGAGGGAAAGGTACGGACGGGCTGAGGCTAGATTCTTTTTGGCAGTCCTGGCAGGCCAGATAACATCTTTAATATTTGATAACAAGTTCCCACTATCTATTACACCTTCACCAATAACAGCAGAAATATATGAGCGAGCATGGCAGACGGGGGAGATTTCAACTCGAATATTTCAAACTCAAGGTGATTCCTCCCTGTTTCCATTCTCCGATCTCTCCCCATCTCTCTCTATTCAATTTTCCTTCGTTCCGTCCCCTTTCTCTCTACTGATGTTCAGACACGGCAGACAGGAGGAAATATGGTATCTCGTGTCACATAAACGTAGGGACCCATCATATCACGAGAGACAGGCCGCTGTCTCATTTTACATGTATAGAGATACTCTGTCCATCGTTACTGTGTACGAAGCTCCTAAAAGCCCAAAACTGTTTCAAATGCACAGCAGAGGATCTTCATTAGTCTGACACACATCATTACTTTTGACTAATTATGCCTATTTATTCCTTGATAAGTAGACATTCTCAGCTGACATAATTCAATGATATCCAAACAATTAACTGAGCATTCAGAATAGATTTTTGTTTTGCTTATAACAGCACCATAAATTGTCAAGCAAAAAAAAAAAAAAAGCTTGTTTTTAGCTTTATAATATTGACATCAAAATGTAAATATATGCATTTTATACCAAATAAATTATATATTAATAATAATAATAATTAGTAGTAGTAGTAGTAGTAGTACAATTTCTATAGGGCATTATTATTATTAAGAAGAAGAAAAATAGAAATACTACTAGTAGTAGCTGGTTATTATAGTACAGTTTGTGGACATTTATAGCTCAATCATATCGAAAAAATTACATATACTATTTTTTTTTTTTTTTTTTTTTTTACTTCAATTTAATTTCTGCATCATGACTGATTCTTTAATGTCAATCCATGAAATGAACTGGAATTTAATTGGGACTCTCAATTCAATCCTGAATGGCCGGCAATAGTGTTTACTTTAATAAAGAACGTAATTATGACAAATTCAATTTAGGCAATAAGCAGCCACAAATGTGGACAATACATTGTCAATAAAATCAACCTGTGGGCTTGTTTATCAGTAATCTATTACCAGCTAAATCCAGTTATTACGGTTATGAGGAAACAAACATTTTGTATGAAACCTTTAATTATGAGGCAAAACAAGAGTTGAACAAACAGGCTATTAGCTCCTTCCAAATAAAGATTTAGCCTGGGTGGCCTTGTTATGTGAACGAAGGATTTCATCTCATGAAAATAATCAGTTTAATGATTTCAGCTAAGGGAAAACAGTGTATGGTTTTGCTGATCTCACAGCACTCGCTTTCCTCCTGTGAAAGCAAAGTCCTCATGTCCTCAAGAGAAGTGGACCTCTTCAACTACAGCAATCACCCATAGATGAGACAGACAGGATATTGATACAAACACCGGATAATATTTAAAGATCATCGCTAAAAGCCATGTTGTCCTTGGAGAACTCCTGTTGGAAGCTTTCCAGTGATTTTTTTCTAGCGAATACACAGATGTACAAACTCACTATAGAGCCCTTAACCCTGATATTTCTGTCTTTATTCATTCTGTATTTATGACAGCAATCAATGTTTCTGTTTCCTCTGTTTTGTTCCATTTGTTCTCATCCTTGTTGTGATGAGTCATCAGGCAGTTGTTAGCAAGTTTGGCTGAAAGGGTCTCAGCAGATGTTGCTAGCATAAGTCTTATTAGAGGACTGACTTCAGGTCTCATTCTCACTCCTGAATACAGGAAAACAAGTTGCAGTACGTAAACAACATTCCACAAAAGACACACTGGAAGTCAAACTAAGGTCATGTGATTCTGATTTTTTGAGTCTGAGAGCAAAGGTCTAAGAACATCCTCAAGGCAAATTCACAGAGTTCATGGGTTTGACTGCATGTTCCAAGAAAAAACAAACAAAACGAAACAAAAAAAAACACAGGATGAAACAGAGATGGGCACACAGCTCCATTTACCCTCGTTATGCTTTCAGACTTGGAAAATGCACAGCTCGAGATGATAAGCAGAGTTTCACACTCAGGTATAGTTCATCACACACACAAAATTGATCATTTACTCACTTATTTTCAAACCTGTGTTCTCTTATTATTTTTTTTCTGGAACACAAGAGTAGAACCTTTTGAATCTTGCCCTACAGCAACAGTTAATAGTGACCTAGAGATGTCACGCTTCAAAAAGGACAAAAAACACCATAAAAGCATCATAAAAATAGTCCACATGACTAATGCACTAAATTTCAACCGAACATGACATACCATTATTAGCTGCAAACACTGGCCTGAAAGGAAAGAATATAAGTGATTATACAGTAAGTGAATAATGCATTAAATTTTGATTGGTTTCTCACACAAGCCTATTGTGTGGCTTTTGAAGACTTAAAATATAGTCATGGACTACATTCATGAAGCTTTTTTTGTCACTTTTAGCGCTCGACAGCCACTGCATACAGATTTGGAAGATTTGCATTTTTAGATTCCTGTGTCTTTTTGCTTACCCAAACTATCCCTGAAAAATGACACCAGCTGGATTTGAGAAGCAGCAAAATGAATGAAAGGAGGTATATGAGGGTGCAAAACAAAAACTGCAGGCAAAGCTAAACAGTCAGCGGGACGTCTGAAGGAGACACAGAGATAAAGACAAAAAAAAGAGAAACACAAAGCATCTAAGCACATACATAGGCAGAATTTAATTATGGGCAACTGCTAAGGGGTCGAAGTGCTGTTGCCACTGGAGATCATCCGAATGGCCTCAAAATATAACAAATGTTAGAATCAAGCTTTAAATGATCTCTCGTGTTGGCGGATTTTAGCAAACTGGCCTTGACGTGGTACCCACTGGGACTGTGGCACAGCTCTAGTTTCACCATTGATCAGGACAGTCTGCCATCTTCCAGGCCCAAAGTGTGATTTAGTGTGCTGACTCCCGCTGAGAGAAAACTGCGCTGAAAAAGAGCAAGCTCATCATCCCATCAGATGCGCAAACTATTATGGCAGTCGTTCAGCCACTGGTTCCCAAATAAAGAAGAAAGATGTCTACAGCTTTCTGCATGCATACACACTCTTTCGCTCTTAATGATGAAAGACTAAACATCTATACTGTTATTAGACTATCAGAGTTTTACTGTGTACCATAATTGATACACAAGAAGGCCTTATAACACCCGGAGAAAGCTATCCGTTAGCATCCCAATCCTCTTATTTCAAATAGTCACATAAAGGAAGCTAAAAATAGTCAAATTAAACATTTTACTTGTTTTTTCAGCCAGCTCACAAGCTAATCAGTGAACTTACTGTCTTTGATTACCTCATGCCGATTAGCCTGCTAGATTAGCATATGGCTAACTAATTAGCCTTCTAGCTAAAAAAGGACAACCCAAAAATGCTATTCTAATGATCCTGAAGAAGATAATCACAAAAAACATGATTGGCAGATGAAATAAAAGAACATGCAGAGACACTAGCAGCAACTATCCTAAGCTGAGACGACATTTTTGAGCCTTTCAAAACAAAAGTAGGAATATAATGTTTTAGTAAACAATTAATTTTTTAACAAAAAAAACTGAAACTAAATTTTAAGTTTTTAATTAGCTGAAAACCACAACTGAAAATAAAGTTTTGGAAACTTAATTTGGTTAATTGGATGCTGTTCAGAGCGCATAACTATAAAGATGCAAAAAATAAAAAACATACAATATATTTCATAATAATACACAGCAACTCTTAAATGCCTATCACTGAAGATGCTTTTTGAAGCAGATGGTTACAGAATCCTACCAACACGAACTAACAGGCTCATGCTAACCAGCAGAATTTCTTGGTTTTTCAGAGGAACAACATCTTTTCTTCATGTGCACTCAGCGAAATTCAAAGCACCGCAGAATCGATCATGCAGGCGCACAAAAACACAACAAATTCACCCTATTGTCATGTCCCCTCCACCTTCACATCTTGTTGACTGTCGGGAGGACTATTATTTACACATGAAGGCCACATCTTTTCTCCAGCATGTGAAAGTTAATTAGGTTGGAGAGATTGACAGTTCTCGATAAAGTGAACACTACTCAACTTAATTGCTTTCTGACAGCTGCGCAGAGTTTGCAGAAAGGAGAAATTGAATTTATGGATGAAGCCTCCTGCGTCTGCCCATTCGCGCATCTATAGCAGCGTGTAACCCAATGACGGACCGGCCATTGACACCAATCGATCGGCTTGGGGGGTGTGAATGGCTGTCATTTCGTAAGCAGTGATTTGGTAGACTGTGTCTCATACGTAATGGTACAGTAGGGAAATTAGGTTACTAGTTGAGTAAGACGTGTCAACGCTATTGACATGGTCTATATTGTGGGTTTGTCTAAGCCCTACAGCGCTAACCTACATTCATGCTAAGATCAATGCTAATTAAACAACGCAAGGGGCATGACTAATAAGACAGTAGTCTCCACTGCTTGTGTAATGGCTTGTGCTGAGGAAAAGGGATGTCTGTGTTTGCTGCTGTTGGCAGAGCACTGATATACTGTACTATCTTTATGTCACAGCAACTTTATGGGAAGGCAGTCGAAAACAAGTTTACTAAGCCTGTCACTGAGATTACAACAGCTGTCAGTCACATTGCTAATTTGTGGTATACTCTACTGTTTCAAGGCAAACATAATAAAATATTTAGCTTAGAGTCTGACATTCAAGCATTTCCGAAGCTTTTACAAGGAAAATCTGCTGGTTTACACCTGGTCGACCAGCCAGCATGTTCCATTTCGATCACCTTAAAGTACCAGATGGTAGATTGTTTATCACTGGTCCAAGATGGTTTGCTAATTTGAACCAATTAATGACCAGCTTGAACAAACTAATGACAACCTTGGACTAGCTAATGACCAGTTTAAACTAATGACCAGTTTATACCAACTAATGAGCATCTTACTTAGACCAACATTTTGAAGACCAATTTAGACAAACTTGGACCTACTAATAACTCTCTTGGACCAGCTATTGATCAGTTTAGACTAGCTAATGACTAGTTTGTTTCAACTAATAAATGTCTTAGACCAACTGATGACCAGTTTGGACCTACTAATGACTCACATGGATCAGTGACCAGTTTCAACTAGCTAATGACCAGTTTGTACTAACTAGTGAGAATATAAGACCAAATGATGACCAACTTGGACCTACTGATGACTCTGTTGGACTAGCTAATGACCAGTTTATATATGTATAATATTTAAATTTATATATTATCAGTAAGCTAATGACCAGGGCTGCGTTCCCCGAAACCTTCTTAACGCTACGTCGTTCGTAAGTTATACCTTAAGTTGTACCTTGACGTTAATACGTGTTTCCCGAAACGTTCTTAGTTAAGCATGCCTTCTGCAAGTCATTCGTTCGTACGGTTAGTCTGAACCACTCTTAGCTATACCTTAGCGCTGTTCACAGTTCACTCCGCTAGTGGCCACTGTACAAAAAGCTTCTTCACATTTCAGTCGATACGATTGTAATTGTGTGGCAAGAAAAAGTGCAAAACCAAATAAATATTACAATTCTAAAGTTGTAATACACCTTTAGTTCCAACTAGTGTTCAATTAATTTAAGTATTTTTATGCAAAAAAGAAAAATGTCATTATACTATAATATTATAATATACAAACCATGAGGAAGCACATAATCAGGAGTCTATTTAAAAGGAATGAATGTGATGGGAAGTTTGGTCAAACTGGCAGCGAGACAGCGAATAGTTGTCCTAAATCAAAGATGGCTGTGTCCGCGGAGCCTGTTAGTGTATGCGCACTATTTCATAAACTTTAGTCCCCTGGCTACCATGTCAGAAGACACAATTCTACAAAAATTTCACCAGCCACGGGAGCAAATTCAGCAGCTTTTACATCTTGTTTGTCCAACTTTGTCGAGACAAACTCGATGGAGCTACAACCAAAGCCCCGAAATTCAGCTGCTGGCGGCTCTCTGTTTTTATGCTGTTTTCTGGAGGTGGTTGGGGATGGATGAGCTGAGTAAGACCTCGGTGTGGCGGTGCGTTCACTCAGTCACAAACATCCTGCTCCGTCACACCACTGATTATATACGTATGCCTTTTGCCAGGCACGAAGTGATAGAGGCACATCAAGGCTTTCATGCTATTGCGGGTGTCCCGTGAGTAATTGGCCTTGTGGACGGTACACTTATACCCATCGCCAACCCATCAGCGCTCGACCAGGCCTTCATAATACATATGAACATGATAATATAAATGACCCTTTCAAAAGCAAGCAAAGCCAAACAGCCAGTTAATGTAGCTGGTTAAGGCAGAATACTTTTGGCTGTGAGGTTGCGGGTTCGCACGCTTGCAAAATTATACATGCATACATACATACATACATACACACACACATACATTCTGTATACACACACACACACATTTATTTAAACGACCCGTCATCAGTTATTCCTTATGTGTGTGTGTGTGTGTGTGCATGTATATATATGTATATATGTATGTATATAAATGCAGTCCAGTTCAGACTAGTGACCAGTTTCAATTAGCTAATGACCAGTTTGTACTAACTAGTGAGAATACAAAACCAAATCATGACCAACCTGGACCTACTAATGACTCACTTGGACTAGCTAATGGCCAGTTTAGACTAGCTAACGACCATTTTAGACCAACTAATAAATAGCTTAGACTATACTGAACCAAATTAATGACCCTCTTGGACCAGTTAAGACTTAGACAAGTTAAGGTTTGGTTTAGACCAACTGGAACCTAACTACAATTTTAAGCTGCATTTTCCAGTAGAGTTACCACAGTACTTTGATCTATACCATGGTATTGACGTTACTCTCCAAAAGTACTTAACGTCATATAGTATTCAAAAACACTGTTTAACCCTTCTATTGGTAAATGAAACATTTGAACAGATATGTAAATATGATGAATGTGACATCAATCAATGTCAAAAAGCAAATTACAAATGTCCTGTAGTGTATAATCACCCAGAAAAGATGGTCACTAATTAAAAATGTTGCTCACCTGGTACTCATTTGGCCAGAAAGTGCTGACTGCCAGTTCCACCTGGTGCCACTGTCGTCCACGCGAGCCAGAGACATTCCACACGGGAATGCCAAGCGGCCCACCATTGACCCGCACATAAACCCGCAGCGCCCCCGGGCTGTGGCCATCTCTGCTGTACAGGAAGTAGCTGAACTGCACGCAGTGCGTGTCATTTTCACTTAGCGTCTGTAGCAGAAGCTGAGCCCTCTGCCCCGCTGCATGCTGGGAGGAGTTGACCATCATGTAGGAGCCTTGAGGAAGAAGACAACACAGCAAGAGGGAAGAATCAGCCAAAGGTCAGTGCCATCACATACAAGCATACACACTCAAATATCAACTAATTAAAGGGCTCATATGATGCAATTTCTTGTTTTCCTTTTGTTTAGTGTGTTATGTATCTGTTTGTGCATGTATACAATCTGCAGAGTTACAAAGCTCAAAGTCTCCCACAGAAGGATTTATTCTATCTAAAAGAGAAGGCTGATCCAGACCAGGATAAAACGCCTCATTGAAACACGCCCCCACGTCTACGTCACGATGTGGAAATATTTGTGCAATGCCGCCCAAATGTGCACGCAAAGAAAGAAGGTGTGGTTTCAGTAACCGCAGTAGTGTTGATATAGCTATGTCACGAAGACGCTGTGTGTTTCTATGTGAAAGTAAAAACACTTTATTTGTCCTTCCAAAAGTAGATGCAATTGTTAAGATTTGTTTACAACAGAACAGCACAACCCAGATGTTCAAATTTGTGCAATGCCTTTTATGGACGACAGTTTTGTGACCATAGGAGAGTACAAGGCTGGCTGTGCACAAAGGCTATTTCTAAAAAAAGGGTCAATTCCGACTTTGCTATGAAAATCTGGTGCTTATGAATCAGCGACTGTAAGTATCAGAATCAGAATCAGAATAAGCTTTTATTGCCAGTTATTTTTACACATACGAGGAATTTATTTTCGTGACAGAAGTGCACAGTGCAACAGAATGACAGTGACAGAACAAAAAACAAAGATAATAAAAAGAAGAATTAAAAGATACAAAAAGTGAATAAGGAATAACAATATACAAATTGACAATTGTATGTACAGGCATATTACAATAGTTTTGTATGTACAGATATATTATGTGCAAATTGAAATGTAGACTAAGTATGTGTGTTAGATAAATAAGCGTATAAGTGTATAAATAGTGTGTGTTCCACAATTATTGTCAAGTGTTCATGAGATGGATTGCCTGAGGGAAGAAACTGTTTCTGTGCCTGGCCATTCTGGTGCTCAGAGCTCTGTAGCGTCGACCAGACAGCAGCAGTTCAAAGAGGGAGTGTACTGGATGTGAGGGGTCCAGAGTGATTTTGCCACTCTGGATAAGTACAGTTCTTGGAGAGTGGGAAGGGTTGTACCAATGATTCGCTCAGCAGTCCAGACTACCCTGTATTCTTCTGAGGTCAGATTTGGTAGCTGAGCTGAACCAGACAGTTATTGAAGTGCAGAGGACGGATTCAATGATGGCGGAGTAGAACTGTTGCAGCAGCTCTTGTGGCAGGTGTAACTTCCTCAGCTGGCGAAGGAAGTACAACCTCTGCTGGGCCTATTTAACAATGGAGCCTATGTGAATGTCCCACTTCAGGTCCTGGGAGATGGTGGTGCCCAGGAACCTGAATGATTCCACTGCAGTCACAGTGCTGTTCATGATGGTGAGTGGGGGGAGTGCAGGGGGGTTTCTACTGAAGTCCACGATTATCTCCACAGTTTTGAGCGCGTTGAGCTCCAGGGTAAGACTGCACCAGACAACCAGCTCCTTAACCTCCTGTCTGTAAGCAGACTCGTCACTGTCCTGAATGAGGCCGATAAGTGTGGTGTCGTCTGCAAACTTCAGGAGCGTGACAGAGGGGTCTTTAGATGTGCAGTCGTTGGTGTAGAGGGAGAAGAGCAGTGGGGAGAGAACACAGCCCTGAGGAGCTCCAGTGCGGATTGTACGAGTGCTGGATGTGTATTTTCCCAGCCTCACTAGCTGCTGCCAGTCTGTCAGGAAGCTGTTGATCCACTGACAGACGGAGGTGGGCACGGAGAGCTGAGTTAGTTTGGGCAGGAGGAGGTTTGGAATGATAGTGTTAAAGGCCAAGCTGAAGTCCACAAACCGGATCCTCACATAAGTCCCAGGTCTGTCTAGATGTTGCAGAACATAATGCAGTCCCATGTTGACTGCATCGTCCACAGACCTGTTTGCTCTGTAGGCAAAATGAAGAGGATCCAGTAAGGGTCCAGTAATGTCCTTTAGGTGGGCCAGCACCAGTTTTTCAAATGATTTCATGACCACAGACATTAGAGCCACAGGCCTGTAGTCATTTAGTCCTGCAATTTTGGATTTCTTTGATGATGGTGGAGCGTTTGAAGCATGAAGGGACTTCACACAGCTCCAGTGATCTGTGTTTGTTTTTAAGTGAAGCATGTTTTGTTATTAGTTTAAGAATTTGCTATTGACTACTCAAATGTGGAGTTTTGCGCAGTGTAGAGTAATGCGTCATGTGTGTGAGAGAGAGAGAGAGAGAGAGAGAGACTTGCTTTGGCAATATGTACCTATGTATGTCATGCCAATAAAGCAATATGAAATGAAAATTTAACTGACTTGAATTGGGAGAGAGAGAGACAGGGTCACATCACAGTTGAGTCAGCTGTCTTAACCACAGCTTGTGTACTGCAAATACATACAAGCATCATCACTGTGTCTGTCACGCGACTCTGTTACCATCGGCTTGAACTGATGGTAAAACTAAGGACATTATTAACTGTCTTTATATTTACTTTGATAGCTGAAGCTTGCGATTATGGTAAGGGGCATTACATTTCCGACGCGCGCTTGTGGTGTTCGGCCAATCACAATGCACTGTTAGCTGGCCAATCAGAGCAGACTGCACTTGTCGGAAGGAGGGGCTTTGTAGAAAACGACGCGTTTGAGAGAGGCAAGGCATAGAGGAACTACAATAATGTACAGTATTTGAAAAAGAATGTGCTTTTTGAACATTAAAGTATGTCAACATATTCTGTTACACCAAATGCACAAAATAATGATCTTTAAAATAGCATCATATGACCCCTTTAAAGCAAACAGTTTTAAATTTCAAACAGTTCCTCACACAAAGCAATCATATGACTTCAGAAGGCATAGAATATTGTACATGGATTATATGAAGCATTTTTATACTTTCAAGGTGCTTTTTTTGTCCTTTGTGGAAGTTAAAAGCCATTGTATGTTCTCATTGTATGGGAAACAATGCTGTTCAAAACGCTTCTTTTGCGTTAAGTCTGAAAAAAGAAAGTCATACAGGTTTGGAGTGACATGGGGATGAGTAAATGATGAGAGAATTTTCACTGCTGTCACTCTGACTGTGTTCGGTCATTAAATATAGTATAAAACCGAAAACTGAAGGAAAGAACATGAAATATTCTCGGAAAAAGAAAACATTTCGTATCTTTGTGTGGCTACAAACATTTGTGGAGAGCTTTAGTGCATATTAGAGCGTGTCTGCTTAAAGAAACAGGCACATACACACTAAGCTCAGAGAGAATAATAGAGACTGAGGGGGAAATAAATATCCAGCTTCTCTGCAGAGCATATCTGCTGTATTACAGCCTCCTCAGAAACTTCTGTGTAGTTTTCCCGTTCCTACTTTTCAAAAGCCCTTGTTTGTCTATTTGTCTCTTTCCGCAGAGTATCTCTCCCTTCAGTGAGTTCACAAAGGATGACAATTTTGGCATTACTCTCTCAATACCGAGCACAGAGAGAGAGAGACAACACACAGCGCGGAATACTAAAACATCTTTCATGCTCTTTTTAGCCTCGAGGCTCTCTGTCTCTGTGGAGTGTGACAATTGCAAAATTTCTCTGTACAAAGACACAAATTTGCGAGGTGTTGGTATAGCAACAGGCACAAATACTCAAAACAGGCATATTCATGGCTGATTCATCAATTAGGGGAACCTTTCCGTTCCCTAGGATGATTTTAAAGGAAAGAAACATTCTAGATATACAAATAATGAAAATAAAAATAATTTAAAACAGTATTTAAACAATCATCCTAGATTTCAATTATATATAATAATATATTTTTTTAATTGTCTCACTTTAAATAATTACATTTTTCCATTTAGGTCCTAGACATGTTAACTAAATCTACATAATAAATGTGTACAAAGGAAATCACTTTTTTTTTTCTCCCAAGAACATATATAGAAAGTATATATACACTACTGTAAAAATTGGTGTCAGCAATATATTTTTTTAAAAATATAAAATTTTAAACAAATTTTAAAATTTTAAATATATATATAAAATTCTTGGATTAATGCATTAAGGATGCATTCAATTGATTAAAGTTGACAATCAAGACATTTACAAAAGATTTATATTTTCAAATAATTGATGTTCTTTTTATTCATCAAAGAATTCCAAAAAAAATTTAATAAAAAAAATAAATAAAAATAAAATAAATAAATAAAATCACAAAAACTTTCCACAAAAATATTAGGCAACACAGTTGTCTTCAACATTGATCATAATAATAATCGTGTTTCTTGAGCATCAAACCATCATATTATTATGAATTCTGAAGGATATGTGACACAGAAGACTGGAGTAATGGCTGCTGAAAATTCTACTTTACCATCACAGGAATAAATGAGATGTTCAAATATATTAAAAATAGTTATTTTACAAGAATAAATTACAAAATATATGACAATACAAAACAGTTATTTTAAATTATGTTTCACAATATTACTGTTTTTTTACTGTATTTTTGATTCAATAATTGCAACCTTAGTGAGCATCAGAAACTTCTCTCAAACTTTAAACGGTAGTGTATATATACTGTATTACTTATCATGAACAAAGTCAATTATCAGATTATGTAATAATGAATAAGTTCAAGGAAGTTTCATTTCTCAAGATTTTATATACTCAAACATGCCCTTAATTGAACACTCTCTCATACAAGCGCACAAGAGAACATTTGGCTTGCTTGTTATTAATCTGCATGACGTGCCGTTTACGCACAGAGGACAGTGGGACGCTGGGGTTAGGGGATCCATCTGCAAGGTGAGGCTGAGTGAATAATTACAGATGAACCATTTATATACATACACAAGAGAAAGAACCTATAACCATGGTTTTTCTGTCCTCCCTAATCAGGACACGTCAACCTAAACACCCTTCAAGTGTTCGTCTGCATACCGAACAAAACCCTGCCCTGTGCCCATGCGTCTAGAAGACAACCATCACTCTATCCCAAGGTCTTTGTGTTGATTCGCTCGAAAAATACAAGACTGGACCAGACTGTCCTTGTTGCCTTGGTATCAAAGGAGTTTTTATATGGTCTGACAGAGCTCACAGAGAAGGGGAAAAAAAACCTTCATGAGAAGAAAAAACTACTTCTTAAGATGAAGGTTAACAGCTATGAATTATAGTACCAAGTAAAATAAGAGACCTTACAGTCAAGTTGAAATTTAATGACATTTGACATGCAGAAATCAGCTAGTCAGTGAGAAAAAAAAAAAAAAACTGGCATTGTGAAGAGCTGTACAGTTCTTGATTTTCACCTCATGACTCTTGACAATGGGTGTTTATAAGCACCACTAAAAATGTATGAATGCCATTGTATTAAATAAAATATCAAATCAGATGGCATTTACTTCAAACGATGTAAATTTGCCAAAGAAAAAGAACTTTGTTTAATCTAAGTTCATGTGCACACAAACCTTAAGAAACTTGGAAAAGGATCATAACTAGCTAATGGCTCTATGGAACCAGGCCCTCTCCAAAGTACCCTATTCTTGGGACAGCCCGTGATTTATGTATCTCCGGGTGTACATGTGTGTGAAAAGCCCTGCTCTCTCAAGGCATTCTGGTTAATTAGATTTCCTCAAGGCTTCTTCATATTGCACTCCAGAGACATCTGAAGAGCACATCACAAGGAAGCAACAAAAGATGGAAAAGAAGGGTAGACGGCTAAATCTACAGATAAAGAGTGCTTTAGAGCTGTATTAAACATGCAGCTCAACCCACAGAGGGGCTGTTGAGGGTCACTGTAAGCAAGGAATCGTGAAGTTCATGAGGCACTGTTGATTTTCTCAAGCCCATGAAGGTAAAGCTTTGATGAAATGGCTAATTAAAGCCCTCGATACTGATGTGGCTAAATTGCTGCCAGATTAATAAACTAGATGGACAGATATATGGAAAATAGACATTAGGGATATACAATATACGAGTGGCAATAATTAGGCTAGCTAATAAATAATCTGTCAAGTCAAAGTTGGAAGCAAATACTATGTGAGCTTTTTATCTAATTTGAACAGTAAATATACTGTATTATTTTTACTGTATATGACTGGTCTCATTTAAGTGCTTTGTCTGCTGGTATCACATCTGGAATTGGTCAAATAAACTGATAGCCCTTCCTCAAATTCATCAAGTCAATGTTACTTGACATCAGGATAAAATTAACAGAGTAAAATGCCATAAACGATTACATATCCATGCGCTGAGGAATATGGTTCTTTGTAGGGATTTGCTGAAAATATAACACTGCTTTCCTTAATGTGCCAATCACACAGAATGTGTTTTTGCATTTAAAACCATAAGAGGGTAGTTCAATACGTGGTAGTTTTATTCCCCTCTGAGTTTTTGAAAAAAATCGATTCAATGAATGATTCAATGACTTCAAGGATAGTCGCTCGTTTTGTTTCTGAATGAATCAGTAGGTGCTTCTCAAATGGAAGGACACATCCTTGCAAGGCTGCGTATCTAGGCTGCCAAATCAAAGTTTTGTCGAAGGATTTGTTTAGTTTTGCATCCTTCATTTTGAAGGAGTATCGTGTATCCTTCGCATCTTTCAATTGCCCACAATCCTTTCCACAGATTTCCAATTCTGAAAAAGAACTGACACCGAGCTTGTTCAATTTCATTATGTTATGCAAGACAAAAAATAAAAATAAAAATTGTGCTAATACATTATGTTTTCTTTTTTTTTTTTTCTGTTGTCAAAGAATCACATATTGCTGAACTGTTTTAAATGTAAACCACTGGGAGACCATAGACAGTTGTCATTACCTTTACTGCACTAATAGAAAGTCAGTTAATGCCAAAATATTTAAAATAAAGTACTCTTCCAAATATAATTTGAGCATATCTGTATCGTAACCGCAGAGGTGGAAACATTTATGACGTAGTCGTGTCTCATTTTAGCGTTTAATGCACTCACTAGGATGCATCCTTCCAGTGTCACTTGCTGCCACCTACTGGCCTAACGATACCACTAATTCACACACTGACCGCCTGTCTATCAATCTGCTACAATTTCTGCATCTATATAGGTGCAGCCCTAACAGAAATGTGCATGAATCAGAACCAGACAGATAGATATGTATTCAAATGTATTCACACTCTGTTATTACAGTGCATCCAGCACATCCAAAAAAGCTTAGACTAACACAGTGGAAAACACACGGTGACATTTGAGAGCCCACTCCAGAAATCTCTCAAGGAGACGCTGATTGAATTCACAGTGGAGAGTCTGTGCTTCATCATATCATAGTGAATCTGAGCCCAAACAACAGAGCTGACCATATATCTCAGCCAGAGGCCCAAGAACCCATCTGAGTACGCTGGCACCCTGTCCCTCTCTTTCTTAAAGGTGGGAGTGGGGTACAGAACACAATATATTGGTGCTGACATTTTGCTTCTTGCTATCTTCTTCCCCTGCCTCAGATCAGAATCCAATCTCCCAGAGCCAGCCTGAAACCTCAGAAAGCCAGGGCAGCTGCTACAATTTCTCCCAGAGGACTAGAGTGTTGATTGTACAATATTTAATTTCCCTTAAACCGTGAGCATTAAGGGAATATTTCAGGATAATAACAAGCTTTATCGACAGCATCTGTGGCACAAAGAAAATCATTTTGGCTTGTCCCTCAGTTTGTAAAAACAACAAAAAATGTGTTTACAGTATAGGGGACTTAACAATAAGGGGCAAGTGTACCGAAGAAGAAATGTGAAGCTAATATTTTCTTAGTATCCTTGCTTAGATATCATGTGAAAGTGACCAGGTTTAAATGGTCACTTGATGAGTTGACTGGGACTAAATATTGAGCTAAATTTGGTCCTTTTCATTTTTTGATTAATATATATGGCTATAATTTTTAAACAGTGTGATACTTGTTTCCAAATAATTATCGTTCTAGGCTTTCACTATTAACTTTATAGCATTAATGACAAATCTAATTCCCTCCAAAAATAACTAAATAAATAATGCAACAAATAAATAATAAACATAACATTAATAATAATAAAAAAAAACAACAGAAATTTTAAATAGATTACAATTAGAAATGTTTTTATTTTTTTATTATATGTACTATTTATTTATTTATTTATTATACTGTATATAATATAATATAATATAATATAATATAATATAATATAATATAATATAATATAAAATGTCTATGTACAGTTTAAAGCCTAATTAATGTAAACTTTGTGGAAATAAATATTCCATAAACAAAACAAAACAAAACAAAACAAAATAAAATGACTAGCTAGTTTGGGATTGAATTTGTGTAAATTTTCTGGAAATCTAAAAATGCAATAAAATGTAATGCAATAAAATTAAATGTAATGAAAAGTAATAAAATAAAATAAAATAAAATTCAGATTAAAACCCATTTTAAATGGTTGTTAAGGCTAAAATACTTACAGCGTCTACCAACAGTCTCTGACCTCCAGTAATTTCATCATAAATCCTCACCTGTGTGCATAACAGGGGGATTCAAAAGAAACATGATTTTAAACCCATATTATTTCAGAGAATTTTGCTCTCAAGAAACCTGCTAATAACAACCGATTTTACAAACACCTCATGATTAGGTTTTTGTCCGCACTGAGTTTATTACTGTCATTAAGTTCCTTCGACCTAAAACTCACAAACTAGATCTGTTCAAAGGCAGGTACTAAAATAAAGGCGTCAACTTAAGCTGAAACACGAGAAAAACTAATTCAAGCTGAGGTAATTTGATTTATAAAATGATCTCTGTGAGAAATGTTCAGTGTAGCCATAATTAAGTAAACCAATTCTGTCTTATCGCTCCAAAAGAAAATGTTTCTGGTGATTGTTCAAAGGTTAATTGCGTTACAAAACTACTCTCAAGAGCAGTCAATAAAATGCTCTTGTAAAGACGCTTCCACAGTTCACAGCAATTTGTGGGATTCATAAAACATTCCACAGTGTTTCAACTAAGTCTAGGGAATCGTAAGCAGTAATGGATCAAGCTCCTGGTTTTATTAGAGACAGACAACATATATCATTCCGTGCGTTAGAGATCATACATATTCAGTGATATCCTTGAAAATGACCCAAAGTTTTATTACCTAGCATGACTCTAGGTTAGCAATTCTTCTGTGTAAAACAGAGTCATCCTAATCACTGTCAGTCAGCGTCAAGTCTGAGAGAGCCACGTCCTCTTTCTCTGTTATGAATGATGAACTTCTAACCTTCAACGTCTATTTTTCTACCTCAACCTTTTTCTTTTTTTTTTTTTAAATGGATTGCGTGAATTGCATTAGCATTGGAATGATAACAGATACAATGTCAGACATAACAAACAACACACAAGAGAAATACAGTGTCTAAAACAAACCCAGGCTGAAAAAGCACCAAGTACTGTACCAAAAGAAGAGGCATTTTTTTAGCCTTGTGTACTTTCTGAGAATTTTAAACGCAAACTCGTCCAAGAAGAGCAAAGAACCCTCTGCTGAACCGTTCAATAAGGTCAGACGTCCCCTTTGCCTTTTTGATATTTACGCTGAGAGTCCTCACCGGTTAACCTTTGACTATTCACCTCATCGTAAAGCCACCGTTACACACTGGCACAGACATACTGTTCACATAAACCAGAAATATCAAACATAAGGTGACCTTTGGTGAATTATGCCTCCAAGGCTGGTGAAATCTGATAAAGTCCCATCTATTCGCTGCTAACCCTCCCAAGGGCGCGGGAACATACATAACGAGATTTGGAGTGATTGAGCCCATCGTCATTCAAACGGTGCGCCGCAGGAAAACAGCCACTCGCCAGCTAACCGAGATGCTATCACCGAGAGAACAGGAGGAGAGAAGGGAGAGAGTGAGTCAAGAAAAGACCAAGGACAGTGCTGAGGTGGACAAGAGAAAGGCTGAAAGATGCAATCACAAAAAGTTCCTATGGACTCGAAAGTTGCAGCCTGAAACAGTCAGAGGAATGAGAGAAAATATAGGAAGGCAGGGCAGATAAAGGAGAAATGAAAAACAATAAGATTATTAGAAACAGAAAAGAAGAGATGAAAAGTCTGAGAAGCAGGGACAGACCTGGGGTAAAGGCACCTGCTACTTTGCATGAATAAGGTAGATATGCAAACAGCCAGTCAAAAATACTTCAAAATTTTGTCTCACCCAGGAGGTCAAACTAAATATTATATGAGATGTTTTGGCTATTAATTTTATATAAGCTTTGCACATTTTGCAACCCATCTGATTTGCAACCCAAAGTTTGGGTGCATGTCTGTGTACATTTTAAAGCCTAATTTGACTTTCTGAAAATAAATATTCCGTAAACAAAACAGAACAAAATAAAATAAGGACTAGCTAGTTTGGGATCGAATTTGTGTACATTTTCTGGAAATAAACATTCAATAAACACAAAAAAGTAAGGTTACACTTTATTTCGATAGTCCACTTTAGACATTCTACTAACTATAAGTAACTTTTTAACTACATGTCAACTAATTCTCATTAATTTGCAACTACATGTCTACTAACTCTCAGTAGGGTAGGTTTAGGTTTAGTAGAATAAGCTGATATATACTTGCAAAGTTTCTTATAGTCAGTGTGTTGTATGTTGTGGACCCATCAAAATAAAGTTTCAGAAGTTATTAAGTAGTCTACTAATACTCTAATGACTGCTAGTTGACATGTAGTTGCAAAGTTACTTACTGTTAGTAGAATGTCTAAAGTGGACTATCGAAATAAAGTGTTACCAAAAGTAACACAATAAAACGTAATAAAATAAAGGACTAGCTAGTTTACGATCAATTTTGTGTATATTTTCTGGAAATAAACATTCCAAAAACACAATAAAATATAACGACGAAATATAACAATGAAATGTCAAAATAAATCAAATCAAATCAAATTCCCCTTCCAGCAATAATACGGATAACATGGTTAAATTGTTGAGTTTACATGCAGTCAACAGAATACTTTGTAAAAACATGAAAACATGTAAAGAAGACAAAAAGCTGTCACTGGAGCAGTATCCTGAGATACAAAAGCAAAATGGTACTTTCTTCTGGTCTTTCAACCTTATTTACCCCTAAACAGTACATATTAGTATCTAAGTATATATTCTTGAAAAGATACGTTTTTTGTGTGTGTAGAGAACAAACCAGGTAGATACACACATTTAATGTGTTTAAAACTAGCTACTTGTCATGCTAGGATAATTTATTATTAGATAAGTGTGGGGTTTGTGCATTTAACGACTTTTAAAAGTCACGGGACAGCAAAGTGTGGCATATTCACAGAAAGTGGTTCAGTCCATTTTTTTGTTTTCCTGTTTCTCAGAACTTTTAAGAGCATTTTTTTTCTCCATTTGACCCCATCAGTGGGGCTTTGTTCGCCTCTGACATCAAGAGGCTTCAAAGGCGTGTTTGAGAATAAAAAGAGAGGTGAAGGGGTGCAGTGCTGAATATAGTCGAATCAATAGGTCCTCTTCCCACTTCAATTTTAGAAGCAGTCATGCTCGCATCTCTCTTCCTAAAATTGTTTAAGGCCCCTCCCGTCCTTATAGCCTCGATGCTCATTTCTTCCCATGTCTCTCAGCCTTTCTCAAAAGGTCAGCTGAGATTTAAGGCATTCTGCCTTGGCCTTCTTTTTTCACACACACATAAAAGTGGGAATGCTTTTTAAACGCAGACAGCAAAGGAAGGCCAGGTTATGCTGTCTGACATCGTACCGCTTTCCTCGACCTATGACAGAAAGATGCAAGGTGTACAAACAGATAAACCAGTTAATCAAGGTATATACTCTAAAGTGATGGATGTGTTGTCTTTTGAATCATTTCCTGTCCTTTTTCTTCTGGATTTTTGAACAAAAGCGAAAAAAGATTAAAACTGCAACCATCACAGCACTGAAATCTTTCATCATCCATATTTTGTTCCTAAAAAAAAAATCATATGATGATTATGTCTCATGTCATTTCCATGCAGCTGACAGTCACTGATGTCTTTCCCCCTAAAGACACAATTACTGTGCGTGAATGTGTGCTGGAATTAACACACGCAAATGAATATTTCATCTCAAATGAATATTTTAAACCCTGTTGTGTAATCACATTCCTTCATCATTTCAAACAGGTTTTTGAAACGACAAACAGTGCATTAAAAAACACAACACATTAAAAAAACAACAAGTATAGCTAGTGGTGACTATCCCTCACAATTACTGTCTCTAACATATTTATAAAAGTTTTATAGCATAACTACTGACAGTAATAAAAGAAATCATTCAAACTAAAACTTTTAGTTTAGTTAAATTTAATGTTAAATACGAATTAAAATGTGCAGAATGCATATTACCCAACAATATCAATTTCAGCTTTTAAAAACAGTCCATGCAAAACGCTGTTTATACACTGCAAACTGATTTGACATCATGTGCATCAAAATTTATTAGCGATCACAATGCAAGTAACCCCACTAATATGTTCCATCATAAATTTCATTAAATGACGCCTTTCTGTCATCAAATTAAACGTCTCATTAGTTCAACGGGGAAACATTTCATTAGCATTCATTAATCGGCTAAGTTTTCGTATCGAAATGCAATTACCACAGGTCCTTTTAATGTAGTGGTACACTGAGCATGAAAATATGAGAAAGCCATTTCTTGGAATGACCCCAATAGACCAAATATGAAATTCATTAATCACTAGCGATACAATTCCAGACGATTCATGTCACACGCAATTTGTAACAAACTCCATCTTCACAACAAACCTCAATTCGCTGCTCTCATGGACTTGTAAAAACATGTAAAAATAAATCTCTGACCTAAGGCTGTTTTTGGCTATTTCAAGGAAAAATGCAGCCGGTTACACAGAAGCCAATTCTAAACGCTTTCATTAATATTATCAAATGCTATCTATTTTAAAAGCAGGGTATGCGTTTGGCATTACAACTGCCTCGAGTGTGTAAGGCAGGAACACACACAGCATGTGTAGTAATAAAGAAAGACCTAAAAGCTGCTGTTAACGGTGTGAAACCTTCTCAGTTGCAAAAATCAATTTTCTTTCTCTACCGTGAAAGTCAGCGTATCGCCCATGACAGGATTTTTACTCCTGGGTGTGACACATCACCAAAAGTGTGACCTAATCTCTACTCACACTTCCCATCACTCTGTCTCTCGCTCTCTCTTTGCTCAATTCTTTAGATCACTTGATGTCTACACACATGTCCTGTGCTCCAGTTTGTTAATAATTACAATTCTTGATACTTTGTCTTGTTTCTGTCAGCGTGTCTTGTCTATTCCTGTTCCTTTTGTATTTATTTTGAATGAAGATTTTGGGGGCGTTTGTTCATTCAACTCCCAAAACATAAGTGAGCTGCTATGTAAGCCGTTTACTTCATTCCTGCAACAATTCTTCTGAGATCCCTCCACTAACTAGTTTAGCGGGTGGGTAGAGATGGGTAGGCTGTAGCTGCCAACATTAACACACTGCTAATGAGATTAATGAAATGTGTTTAATGCCATTAAACGTCGTTAGTGCTGGAAAGGCATTTAACTAATTGCAGGGGTTAAAGCAAAAAAAAAAAAAAAAAAAAAAATCCTGAGCCTGAACTTTTTTCCGAGGGCTGGGGGGTTGCGGGGGTGGACAAATACACAGGGTTATTTGGCGAACAAACAAACAAAAAAACATTTAAAAATGATTTTCCCTGAAACTACCTGATAAATAAACTAATAAAACAAAATCGTACAAATAAAGTGCTGCATACACAAAGACTGCAATGACTGTGGCAACTTTAACATTTGAAAGGATACTATGGCAAAGTTACTGCTTTTCTTATTCAAACGGTTTTGTTTGTTTTTTTACCTGAAGAAAGCAAGCTGTATCATACACTTGGAAAATTATGAGCTGAAACACAGGCTTTAATATGACTATATTTATATATAAACTAATGTGAGGCAATAATAATTGGCTCAAATAAAACTATCAAAACAAAGTAATTACATGGTTTTATTGTTAATTACATGGTTTCACTGTTAAAATACATGTAATATGCCTATATTATAAAAAATACCTGCAGAGGGTGTCATTTAAATCCATTTAATTTTAATGTTTGGCCAAATGCAAAGTCAGAAACTTTTATTTTGAATTCGCGATGTACAATCGTTTGCATAATTAGAAATATTTATAAGGTTTATAAATG
This sequence comes from Acrossocheilus fasciatus, assembly GCA_036784905.1. NCBI lineage: Eukaryota > Metazoa > Chordata > Actinopteri > Cypriniformes > Cyprinidae > Acrossocheilus > Acrossocheilus fasciatus. The sequence goes on from CM071953.1 coordinate 25,719,253, forward strand.
ATTTACGTTTCAAATCTAGTGAGATAACGCACAGTTTTCCCAGATAAACGTAAACTCATCGCATATGCAGAGGAAGAGTTAAGCCCCTTTCACACATCCAATGTTTACTGGTAAATTAAAATCCTTTTCAAAACTACCGGTAAGTTTGTTCTGGCAATCATATAGTTCTTATGGAGATGACGTAATAATTTTTGCTGCTTGTTTAATAGCTTTGTAAATATGGCACTAGATAGAAATCTTTGACCATTGCGCCTCGCAGCTTTTTCAATGTGTTGCGCATTCGAGACGCAGTCGCTTCTTTTCCATTCCTCGGCTATTATGCACGTCTCGTGTTTATAAGAGCAAATACTTCTGATGGCTAGTAATGGTAGTTTGATTGAGAGTGAAAGCTGTGTTCCTCTCATACCATTGGTAGGCGAACTCAAGTTTTTTCAAGTTTTTTACTCTGCCAAACCCCACACGCCGGAGATCTGACACGGTGCCAGAGAACTTTAAGCCCTGTAATTGTCATTACAATAATCACATATACAATTATTACAATATTTTCTGTTGTGTTTACCATTTGAATTACTTTTTCTAAATTCAATAAGCTAACTAACTATCAAACAAACAAACAAACAAACAAACAATCAAACAAATAAATAAATGGCAGTATCCTTGTAAATAGGATCTTGTTCTTAAGTGACTTTCCTGGTCAAATAAAGCTAAAATAATTAATAAAATTTTGTAATTATATTAGATACACTATTATTACGGATGGATGGATAAAACAATGCTCGGTATTAATACTTATATAAACACCAAATAAAAGTATGCAAAAACTGGATTTGATGACTTTGAAGGACAGGCACTACATGGTTTAAATATCCATTTAAGAATCTAATCATACTGTCTAAATAAAGTTTAAAAAAACACTGTTTCTTCTGTTGTGGACTTTATTTTGTGGATAACTTTTTCTTGTCAAAAATCCTCAGTTTATCTAACTGTTATCCTATTGTAAATGATTGAAAATGAGTTAATTGCAGTTCGTCCTATTATATAACCAGGCAAACATCTTGGAGCAAATTTGAAATGTGTTTGGTACTGTTTTCCTTTATTAAACTGTTGGCAGAAGAATATTAAAAATGAATTTCCTGCTTGAGAACAAGCAATGACAGAATGACAGAAAGACTTGACTTGAAAAGTATCACCTCAAACGGAGTGAACTGAAATCCGTATATTCCCAATTTAGCCCCTCGGTTCCTCTCGAGACAAACAAAACCTCCTTAACCAAACAACACGCTGCTTCACAGGTGGAGCCGCTGGCAGAGCTCCAGCTCTTTAACTGGCAATGAGAGGGGTGGGCCGCAATTACCCCCTGCCTCTCAGGGGACGAGAAAACACATACAGAGCTCCAGGTGAGGCGCAGAAAGAGAGGGAAACTTCTCCGAAAGGCTAGAGGAGAAAGAAACAGAGTGAGGGAAGACTAAACAAAATAACATCCACGATAAGGAGTAAATAACAGCTGAAGCGTGGCTGGACCGAGTGTAGCCAGTGCCCTCTGGAGCTGGGAGGAGATAAGCCCATATCAGGAGCCGCTGCCTCTATGGTAGCTGTCGCCAAAGGCGCTGGGGAAAAACATGCTTTGCCGAAACGGTCTATACGCGGTGACCTTTCGAAACGTCCTCCAGCCAGCCTGCGTTTGAGGGGAGGGGGACAGATGCGAGGCTGTTGTGTACGAGCCACAGTCCACAACCTGTCTGAGGAACATAAGTGTTTTTGTACGTCCCCAGCCTCTGTATTCAATTACCAAACGACCTCCGTTATCAGATCTAATGAAACAAGCAGAAAGCTGAACAAAAAATCATACAGAGCAACAGAATGTTTTCTTTTTCAACGTTAAATTATTTATTTATATACCAATTTAATATGCAATGAAATTGCTTTGCCTGTTTTTGCTTCAGTCAGTACCAATACCAGTAAAATTCCATGGTTCTCTCTGTACCGATTTCAGTACCATAAGAAAACCTATTTTATTTTAATATTTAACTATTTGAAAATGAAAGTATTTCTGTCATGACAACTCTCTGAGAGTTTAGCACAGTAATATACATGACAATGTTAATGTGTTTGGTCTTGGCGAAGTAGATCTTCTACGCTGCTGCGGCAGAGACTTGCTACTGCCAATACATCACAGACATGATGCTGTGAGCATGTAAGAAATACTGCTGCTGCACATATAACATATATGAAATTACCCATGTATAACATACATGAAATCACTTCATACCAGATCCATACAGGTGGAGCTGGGGAAGGTGAAGGGTTTCTGAAGTATGTTGCAACTGCTACAGCAAGCACTAGCCAAGTATTTAAATGTTGAGCAGCAAGCTCATTGGCTGCTGATGCAAAAAGAAACCAATCAGCTGCACCATGTGAATGATGATGTAATTATATCAGATTGAGTTGGAACCTATTGACCTGTGCCATCTAGAGTTTCATGACAGAACTTTTTATTAAATAAAATTGGTTATAATATTATAAGTAAATAATACATTAAAACACTGGCATGTAGCCTTCAAATATTGTTCAATTATGTAAATATTGCATTAAATGGACTAAATGAAAGTAATAAAATAACAAAGAAATTATGCTCTTCACTCAGCGTACATTCAGAAATGTTTGAAACCTGGTACTACCATTACTGCGGAAAGGCTGGAACCTTTACGGTTTTTCAATTCAAATATCGACTTCAGCCAAGTGATGGAGATGGAGATAGAGTTTTCATTAAACCAGTCATGTTTTTGCAATTCTACTTGGTGCAGAAACAACAAGCTTCACCTTTAAATGGCAGCTCAGATAATCTCGATTTGCTGCTGTAGCACTGTAGCAAGCGAGGGTGAGATTCGAAAAGCGGCGCAGCTTTGTTACCATTTGCAAACTCCCCAGCTTCATTTTCCCTATTTGGGGCAGCTGTTCATTTGGACCCATGAGGGCAACAGCACTGCAGGGCGTGTATCAGAACTAAGTGTAACTGGATGGGAACTTTTTTTTATTTATTGCTGACCCTCTCACATCCGTGCTCCGATAGTGGTCTCCCAAGTGCACCTTTCACAGAGCCCTTGGGGCCCGGAAGCAAAAGGATGGTCGAAAACTGGGCTGACAACAACAGCACCGCTGACACTCCAGGTGCTAAATATAAGCTCCGGGTCCTAAAGTCATGGGACATGTTTCACTGCGCCAAGCACCAGCAAACTAACCCAAGGTTCTGTTCCAGTGGCCAGCCCTTTTTTGCCCTTTCAGGCCTGTGAATGCACACTAGGCATTATTTATTGAAGGAAAAAACACAAATTTACAAGTTATCTGCAGTCTTGAGGGACTCCGCGGAGACTCAGCAATGCAGTATTTTAATTATGTAGCTTGAGGCAACTATTGGCAGAATTAAAATCGATAGTGATAAATCAGCGTAATAAGGCATTCAAACAAGAAGCAGCCTTTAACACAGCTGGCTGCTGTTTCCTCTCTCACCTATGCCTCTGAGAGAGAAAATAAAATGACAAAGGGTGCAGGCACACATCATTTAAAAGTAGTTTTAGCGTGCTCGCTGTGTCTGTCTCCCTAGTTTTCAGTCAGCAATTAAAACCAGACCTCTTCAACCATAGAGCTGTCATTCACCCACAATAATAATCCTTCCAAGACTCAGAAAAGCATTCCAGCATAAGGTAGGTGGCATTTTAGGGGTTTAAAAGTGTCCTGCAGAAACTGAACCGTTGTACGCAGTGATTTATTTTCTATTTTTGGCACATTTGATAATAGCGAACCAAAGGAGCGATTGAAGGCTTTTAAAGTGTGGGTGTGTACGCGAGATGCAAAGCCGGCGTGTCTGTTTCTGGCACTGACGTAGTTTGAGCGTGCGGGCTGGTATCCAAAACACCACCGGAGGGGCTTTTATACCCTGATGGATGGATGCCAGGAACGAGCTGTCGCGAAGATGACATAAATCTTGCGCAGATAGTGGCGGGCCGCGGATCGTGGGGTGCGGAGGTGAGCGGGAGAGAGACGAGCCGGCGCAGAAGGAGGCGTTCTTGGTGTGCTGAAGAGTTTAACGTGGCTGTGATTAACTGTCAATCCCTCGGCTCAGCCAGCAGTGCTCCGTCTCAATTAGACACACTCATCATTCTGACAGGCTGCTCGCTCTCAGCCTTGAGCCCAGGCTCGAGACCAGACAAACGGGTTGAGACCACGACTCATAAAATATAGGACGCGGAATAAAAGAAACGTGTCACGTTGTTTATTTGACCTCGCTAAATCAATTTAATCACTCACGTATGTTAAAAGGAAATATATGTGATCAGAAGTGTGCTTAGAAGTCAACATGGCATCAAAATTAATGCTGTATGCTTCCCAAATACAAATACAGGTGCATGTTATTCCAAATACTAAAGAAACTGTTTTAGTCTTTTGTGAAAATGTACCAAGAACGGTAACTATAAAGATAACTACATATATTACTACAGTATATTAGCATCCACATTAATGCACACTTCAGTTTATTATAAGCGCATGGTGCAGTTGTCAAGAAAAGCGGATTCTAATGATTTTATCATTTATCAGCTGAAAAAAAAAACATTCTAATTGTTATTTCAGCGATATTTGTTCCTGTGTCATTACCGTTACAGTTGAAAGATTTGAAAGATTATTAAAACTTTATACTTACAGTTAACATTATACTGAAAAGGTATATAGTATATACCTTTAAAGTGAAAAATACAGTATTTTTGTATTTATTTTCTATTTAAAAAAATATCAGCCAGCAAGATCAATGTATTTTAGAAGCAAAACTGTGTGAAGATGAAAGACTTGTTTTTAGAGAATGCATCTTGAGTAAATTTCTTTTTCTTATCCCATTGGCAAACAAATTTTTGCTTGTTTTATACATAAATCTGAATAAATTTATCGAGGTTTATGCTTAACACAAGAAAAAACAATGCCAAAGGGGTAAGAAATATACCTCAAGATAAATTCTCTGAAAACAAGTCTTACGTTTTCACAACTTAGCTTTTCGGGTAAATTTATGTTGTTTCGAGGATGTTGAAACAAGACAAAAACACCGATTAAGAAATTTTTTATTATATATTTTTTTTTAGTTGCTCTGCCTTTGATGCTTTGCATGTGTTTCAACTGATGTTTCCTTATGCACTGTACGGACTGCAAAATATTTGTGGGTCTTTCTGAGCTACAGATCTGTCAAGAGATCAAACTAAAAATCAGCCTAGCTCTGCATCTAAAAGGAATACTTAACCAAAAAAATAAATATCCTGTTATCATTTGCTCGGCCTCATGTCATATGACTTTCTTAATTCCTGTGAAAATTTCCACAGGAATTAAGAAAGTCATACAGGTTTGCACCAACATGACTGAGTAAATGACAACATTATTTAAACTTTTGGATAAACTGTCACTTTAATACACACAGGTTCGGGCTGACACTTCCCCATTGCTTAAACACACTTATAAAAGTAATTAAATGAAACTGAGGGAACACACTCTCTCTCTCTCTCTTTCTCTTTCTCTATTCTTGCACGATGCTGCTCACCACTACTGCCGGAGACCATGGAAGTCTCTTGGGAATTAATTAGGGAAGTCTGGACACAGTGGGCTACACAAAGCTCTCTATGAAAAGCATCTCCCTCTGTTAGGGTGTCAAATGGCAAAACACTGCAACACAAAGCATGAAACACCAACAGTAAACTCTCCATCATCGCTGAAAGAATGAGATCAAAGTTAGCCGAACACAAAACAGGCATTGTTGTAAACGCTAGAGATGCAGGTCTCCTTCAAGATGCTGCATTATGAAAAGTTCTACACAAGATGATTAAACGCTTAATCATCTACCATAAGCTTTCATTTAAAACTACAATGACCAGACTACACATAGTAAAATATTAAATGACCTATAATGTAAGGTAAATGGTCAAATGATGTTCCGTTTGCCTTTGATTCCAAAAACCATTAATGTTAGATGGAACTGAAACTCACATTTAAATTAAATGGAAAACCCCTAAAAGCAAAGAGGGGACACTGGGATTTAGGTGAGGTTTAAGAGAATCTGGACAATGGCTTAAGCCGTGATATACAGCCTCCCAGAAAGAGGGCCTCTGGGGGAAAAAACTACAGCAGTGTTCACTCCATAAGTAATCCACCGCTGTCAGCAAAACCATACACAAGCACCTTCACTTATCATTATGAAGGCACGATAAATCAACAGAACATCACCTCTGAACCGCTTTACTCCGACGCCATTTTGCTTCCCGTGTGCAAGCTTTGAAATAATCAATAAAATTTAATTTGTTTTAGTGTGGCCTTTTTCTCATAATATGTGAATGCACACATATAGCATTTCATCTAAGCCTGTTAAAAAAGGCGGAGAGATTATTTAGGATTCTATGTGACATATTGAAGGTATATTAGCATTGCTGGTCAAGATACTACATACTACCCTTCAACAGAAGTCTCTTGTGTTTACAAACTTAAGACTGAATTTATTTGATAAAGTAAAAAAAAAAAAAAAAAAAAAAAACAGTAACTTTGTGGAAAATACAATACGAATAATTTTTCTTACCCCTATAGGATATTTTTTTCTGTTCTTTGTCAGCCAGCTTCACAAAAAATGTCATGCTGTTCCAGCATCTAGACCAGCATCAAACACTACTAACCAAAAAAAAACTGTCTAGACCAGTCTGGAAATTCATGATGGTCTAAACTGGTCACTTTATAGCAGGAACTGGACAGATTGTGCTTCACAGGAGGCTTTCAGGAGCTCAGGCTTTTCTGTTCCCTCTCAGATCTGCCACAGAAGATGGTAAAGAGCCAGATGGAGGACGGAAAGAGAGAATGAGATGGAGGAAAGACAGAAGGAGAGAGATCAAGGGAGAGAGTTAGTGAGAGAAATAAAGGAAAAAAGGAGAAAGAAAGAGGGGGCGAAGGAAAATAAAAAGAGTGAGGGAAAGCAGAGCATATCCTCTCACGCCAGGCCTTGGACTAGATAAGAAGCTGGCTAATATTGAAGCAGGAAATAACTTGGGCAGACGATTAGATGCAGGTTTCATTTTCCAATGGAGCTAGACTCTCATACATATTCTATTAGAAAAGTGTGGGTTTATGCAAAATGCACTGGAATGTGATTTATAGATTTTTTTTTTCCTCCTCCTGGTTTGCTTGAGCATATAATATTGAGTTACTTCGGCGCCCACAGCGCAACGAAATAATTGGGTCACCGAAATCCCACAATTCAGTGTGCTGTTACTGAGTCTCACAGCACCTATAATGCGCCAACATTACCATAAACAACCGCGCTCCGGCGACATGCGTTCCGTCACTTTCAAATACAAGTGCATGATGGGATTTGTCTGTGTCACTAGATGTTTTAACTAGATTCAACCTCTACTGAAACAAGAACCAAGAGACCTCAGTTTATACAAACAAAAACAATGGAGCAAAAAGCACCTAAGCTTCGCACTTCTGTCGTTCAAACTGCAAACGTACCATCTAGTCAAAACAGCGAAATGTTTTCTTTCCATAGCCGTGGTTAAGCGGCTCATTTCAAGGGCAGGGTGTTGTTGCAGTTTTGTGTCTGAGACCTTGACACATACCTGACTACCAGTCTGCTCTCCAAAGAAAACTAGACAAAAGGGAAAATTACTTACGCTGCCAAAGAAATGCTGAATTCTGGGTCTTGTAATGCTATTATGTAGGGATGTCAATCATAGATTTTGGTATATCTCCTTGTATTTCAATAGTTTTAGTAGCAATGCTCTAATTAGCAATTAGCATTAGTATCATTTAGCTGTAAGATAGCTTGCATTGTGAAACACTTTGGAAAGTTGTATTTCTTTTCAATGAACCACCGCTACAGCCATACATGGACGTCTCTGGAACATTTATAGCAGCTCTTCAGAATCCCACAGTGAGTGTTAGGTATTTAAGAGGTTGTGTCATGCTAAAATACAACTTATTGAACACAAGATCCAGATCCTTGCATTCTGATCCTCATCTTGAATGCAAGATGGCGTCTTAAGTGAACGCCCCCTGAGAAACACGCCTGGTCGAGGTCATGTTATCCCAGCTTAATTATACACACTGCGGAAAAAAAAAAAAAAAAATCTTATTCCTAATGAGTATGAGCCTAATTCTTCAAGTAAAACACAAGTAAAAAAAATAATTAAAAAAAACAAGCCAAAAAAACTGCCAGTGCATCAAGAAAAAAAGTACTTACATTCAAGATACAATCTTTGAAATGTCTGAATGTCAAGTAAATTAAATTACAAATGACAATAAAGTTTTAATAATCATTATAATTATGTAAGGGATAATCAACGGCTAGCTGTGCATTAAATGATTTGAATGCACGACGTGGAGGCGAAGAACCACCCGACGCGCAGCGGATTTAATCAACACCTGCCAGCCAATCAGAATCGAGCATTCAGACAGACCATGGCATAATTAAGAATAGACATGTCAACACCATAGCTATAACGATAATAGAGGAGCAATATGGTTGAAATCACTTTCAGAATGTTTTGACAGCCAATCAGAAACCACCTCACTTTAAAAAACTTGAGCATTTAAAGCGACAGGTTACATTACTGTAGTGTGCACTTATGATAAACAGAATATTATTGTGCATAAGTCTGGATGAAAAAAAAAAGTCATAAACACTAATTAAAAAATCTTAAAAGAAGTATACTCTATAATCTGTCTCATCTTTGAGACAGATTAGTCAGCGGGTTGTCTGAATGACTAAATTTAAAAAAATATATATATATAATTTTGACATCTCTTTTAATAATAAGCCAACTGGCTTCATTTGAAATCTTGTCACCCAAAGTCTTTAGAGATTTTCTGAGTTTATCTCCACATGTGTTCTCAAACTCAGACAGATATAAACTCTTTCACTATTCCCTCCATCTCTCTCTTTTCTTTCATCTCCCCCTGCCCCCCACCACACACTCTCCATCTCACTAAAAATGGATGAGAGACATTTGGCGCATCAATCATGGCAGCTTGGCTTCATCAACGCACTGTTTTTTGAAAACTACTCACTGAGACAGAAAATTTGCCGCGGCTTCACTCTGCATTACAGTCAACCAGCTAACATGATCAGAACAGACCAGACAACGTGTGAGAGTGAAGCTCTAACCCAAACTCCAGTTTGCCTAGTCTTTCACATAAGCAGACAGCTTTCCAAACTACAACCTACTCATAATTTAGTAGTTACAGTGATTAAAGCTAGTGAAAAAAAGGTGCAAACTATAGTGAAGCTACTGTGTGTGATTCTGTGCCACCAAACAAACTTCAAAAAAAAATTGGATTGTTTTCAAACAGGTTTCCAAAGCACTCCCAATCTGCCATTGGTCAGTCAAACACAAAACCCCGCCCCAAACTCAACGCCATTGGCTGAGTCAGTGTTGCTATGCTGGGCTGATCAGGATTCTAAAATGTTTTGAAAGCTTCTGCAGAGCTACAGTTTTTACACTTTTTCTGGGAAATCAGCAAATAAATGACTTATTGTTTCTGCATATTAAACTGGTAATATTAAAAAAGCATTTTAACACACTTCAAAACACTACAACATATTGTAAGACAGCTAAATATAATAACTTGACAATTCACTTAATTGATTAAAATCAAATTAGCATTTATCTGACACAAAGCAAAGAGGATCTTAATTAGAGTGGTAGCATTAAATTTAAACATACATTATCACTAAATACAACTAATAAAACTTTCAAAAACATCGACAAACAGCAGTTATACTGAGCATTTCATTACACAAATAGTGGCATAATATGTGACTTCTGTGCAGGTACCCAAATGGAACAGTCATACGTTTTTTATACAATAAGCGATATACAATAACCGATATAATTTCACCATCCAAAAAGCTGAACTGCTGTCATACTGCAATATAGTTAGTTAAATCACAACTTTTTGTTATTCACTCTCCAACAGAGATATCCGCTGATAGACATCTAGAGACGCAAATGTAGAACACATTTACACACAGAGGTCTCATCTTTAGAAGGTTTCTCCCATTTGAAGCGTCCTTCTTTCAAGAAACCAAGATTTCAGCTCACTGTTTCGGTTACGATGACAGAATGCAAGCGAGTGCTTTCATACTTGCTAATTACAGCAGATCAAATGTCTGAACCTGCACAAAGATAGAAAACCAAGCATATTACGATATGATGAAGGTATTTGTTACTCTAAAAGGTTTAGCTCACAGTCGACATTTAAAATGTCACAAGAACATTTAATGGAAGCTAGAGTTCACTTGTCAGGCCACAAACAGGCTGATGATGACTTCAGTGCTCCCAGAGGCTTGAGATGGAGCGGTTTAATTTGAACCCCATATGTGAAAGCGTGATTGTGTCCTATATTGACAATAGCTCTTCAGCATGGAAATGGTAATAGGGTCATTGAAGAGCATGCATATAAGAGGAGAGTCATTCCTAACAACTTCGAGTATTTCCCTCAATCCCTCAAGCATAATGTTTCTTCCCCTCCTACGCCCCACTTTAAGCTACAAAGTGCCAAGAATGTTTTCTTCAAAGTAGCCTTTTAACAGCATAAGCTTCCTTTTTTTAAACACATTTTGAGGATACGTTTTATTAGTTTATCACGAAATGAATCTTGCTAAGACAGCAGGCTTTGGATGGGAAGCAGCTAACCATACGCTAGCAGCCAACATAAAATGTGAACTATTTTTGTGAAATATGCTTTTTTTTTTAGATTTTTGCTACTCATTATTGCTGAGGCGGAACAATGGAATTGTGATACTTAGGAAAATTGAGATGAAAAAAAATAAATAAAAAATAAGGGTGAAATTGCAGTGATTTGCTAACAATAAACAGTTGTAATATATTACATACAAAGCTCGTCTGTCTTCCAGAGCATACATTTTTGAACTTTTTAATGTCACAGGCTCCAAATATGATGATATCTTATAAATATTTCATGTATAATACCATTCAAAAGTTTGTGGTAAGTAAGATTTATTATTATTTTATTTTTTTATTTATATATATACACATTAAATTTATCATAAGAGATAGTAATTACATTTATAATATTATAAAATAGTAAAAAAAAAAATAATAATAATAATAATAATAATAATAAAAATAATAATAATAATAATAATAATAATAATAATAATAATAATAATAATAATAATAAATAAAATAAAATTAAATATAATAAAATAATTATGCCAAATGGATATTCTGATTAATCAATAAAGCCTGGGGGGGGGGAGAGACTAATAAATAAAGTGTCATAGTTTCCATAAAAATATTAAGCAGCACAACTGTTCATTGATAATAAGAATTGTTTCTTGTAACTTGTCTGCACAATTTCTAAAAGATCATGTGAAACTGAAGACTGTACTAACTGCTGCTTAAAACTGAAATTAAAATATATTAAAATAGAAATCAGTCATTTAATATCTAAAAATATTTCACAATATTACCGTTTTACTGTATTTGTGATCAAATAAATACAGCCTTGGTGATACTAATGTGTGTGTGTGTGTGTGTGTGTGTGTGTGTGTGTGTGTATACGCGTTTTTGTGAAAAGTCAGGACATATATTTGTATAATGACAAAGGTATGACAGGTATTACAAGGTGAAGGTGACATCTCAGGACATTGACCCATGTCCCCACTTTTCAAAACGCTTATAAATCACTAAGAATTAGTTTTTTTGGGGGAAAGTTGAAATGCACAGTCTCCTGTAAGGGGTAGGTTTAGGTGTAGGGCAATAGCACATACAGTAAGGGCAGTATAAAAACCATTATGCCTATGGGATGTCTCCACTTTTCACAAAAACGAACATGTGTGTGTGTGTGTGTGTGTGTGTGTGTGTGTGTGTGTGTGTGTGTGTGTGTGTGTGTGTGTGTGTGTGTTAAATATTGCCTAGAAAATAATCTACATAATAAAATATTCTTTGTATTTAAAAAAAAAAAAAAATAGGATTAATATTGTGTTTTCTAACAAGAAAACTGAATGAAACAGCAGTGTAAAATTATATTTATAATTATAACATAATTATAACAATTTTTCTCTGAACTTTTCCCCAAACCCCAGTTTGAAAACCACTGTGTGAAAGTGCTTATTAAGAGACTGCGTACTAAATACAAAAGTGTTTGTTTGGTTGTCAGCAGGAATACCACATCGCATCATTGGCTCACTGCAGTCTACGTGTCCCGACAAGAAGGGAACAGGACATTGCCTTCACGTCTGCAGCCTGTGTGTACGCCGTCCTCCCTCCGTGAATAATAAGTGGCCTGCGCTTTCAAATGCATGTAATCATGTAACAGCCCATGCAAGCTAGCGTTAAGTGCCATTCTTTTTGAAACGTGCAGATGGTTGCAGCGAGATTGAGTGCGGGTTGACGTACAGAGTACAACAGCACAGAAGTAAAAAGCAGCAAGTGTGAATACGCCTATGTGAGGGAGAAAGGAGAATAGCAACAGGCAGACAGGCAGACGGAAGCATTAAAGGAAAAGTTTTTGAACCGGTGAGCCTGTTAAGCCTCGCGCTTAAAACGAAAGCAAACTGCTCTCTGCAGCTCAGTGTCACTGCAGTACACAAGAGCTTGTGTGTATCCTCATCAAGGTCCCAGTCTCGCCGTCTTTTCCTTACTTCATTTCACACAAATGCTCGATACGTAGGGATTTCCTTAAGCTTCATCTGGAATTCATTTTAAAGGCTCTCTCTCCCACTTCTCAAGGTAGTGCCGATGGTTGCTGGTTTGGGTGGCGACGGCGTCGGTGGCAGGAAAAGGGGGGTGTTGAGACCCAATTACGGCCTGTGGAAATAGGATTACCACAGCTCTCGTCTAGTAATGAATTGTTATCCTTATTGGGCCAATAAATCCTGGTTATCTTTGAGTCTAATCGTCACCAGAGATAACGAAGCCACTCTATAACACCTCTAAAGTCAAAAATAGGCTGGGGCAGCTGAAACCGGCAATGCAGTGTAATGAGGAATATGTTCCCATATCTGTCTCTGTTGATCTACGGCTAATTCAATTACCGCTACACGATCAGCATGTTTTATTGTATTAGCTGAGGATGGGATATCAGGGCTTACACTGCAAAAAATCATTTTCTTAATCAGCATTTCAGTCTTGTTTTTTCGTAAAAATATCCAAAGCCTTAAATTTTAAATCTACATCAAACATTAAAGGGGTCATATGATGCGATTTCAAGTTTTCCTTTGTCTTTGGAGTGTTACAAGCTGTTTGTGCATAGATAAGACCCGTGAAGTCTCAAACCCAAAGAGATATTCTTGATAAAAGTTTAAAAACGCCCCCACATATCTACGGCACTGTGTTGAACGATTTGCATAATACAGCCCAAATGTTTACGCAAAGAAAGAAGGCGCAACTTTTATTCTCACTGTAGTATTGTTGCCGACACTGCTGCCATGTCTGGAGACGCTGTGTGTTTCCAAATATGGTAAGGGCGTAATATTTCTGTCACACGCTTGAGGTATTCGGCCAATCACAGCGCACTAGACAGCTGGCCAATCAGAGCACACCTCGCTTTTCAGAACGATGAGCTTTGTAAAAATCGCGTTTCAGAAAGGCAGGGCGGAGAGGAGCAACAATAATGTATGGTATGTGGAAAATCTTCTTTTTTTTTTACCTTAAATCACGTAAACGTTGCATTACACCAAATACACAAAATAATGTTATTTTTATCATTGTCATATGACCCCTTTAAGACTTGCTTTCAAAAAATATATCATGTTATCTGGAATATTTTAAACACAAATGAGTAAGGTTTATATTATATTATATAACAAATGTATTATTTTTCTTCAGTTTTTATTCTTACTTTTATTGTATTTTTATAATTATTTCTTATGAAACATTTTATGATTACTATTTTTAAAGCACTTTTAATTACCACTGTGTATGAAATGTGCTACAGTACACAAAAAAAATTTGCCTTGCCTATATAAGTATACAATAAGAAAAAGTCACACCGTGAGATATAAAGTCACAATCACTCAAAAAAGGCAATTATGAGAAACAAAAGGTAAAAAGTGTGGAATAATTATGATTACTTAATGTTTTTGTAAAGAGTCTCGTGCTCATTTCCCTTATGCTGGATTTATTTGATGAAAAATACGTTAAAACAGTAATATTGTCAAATATTATTAGAATTTAAAAGAGCTTATTTCTATTTTAATATATTTTAAAATGAAATTTATTCTTTTGTTGGCAAAGCTGTTTTTTTAGCAGTCATTTATCCAGTCTTTAGTGTCACATGATCTTTCAGAAAATATTCTTTTGGTATATGCTAATAAATTTTTATACTGTATATCTCTAATTTATTTATCTCCTATTTTGCTTTTGAAGTATTTTATCTTTTGATGGCATGCAGATATTTTTCCAGAAAATTAAGTCAAAATTACTGATTTAGACACCAATTTGGGAGAGGTGATCACCTTGACACTACATTGCATCATGTCACCCCGTTGAGGCACGTGTCTGATCAGAGGTCATCTCTCAAATCTTGTCCTCCGGTCACTCTATGGGCCACAATTGTGGCAGACAACTGTCCCAAAGAGGCCCCGAGAGATGCTCTAATGAGGCTTGAGAATGCTTTCAGGTCAAGGGAAAATGACCCTGGATTTGGACAGGGGCCACTGAGGCTTCATCCTCTCTTGAGGGGTGTGTGGGAGCACATCGGGGAAAGAACTGCTGGTATAAAGCTAAATCCAGCACTGTTTGTCTCTGAGCCATGTCTAGCAGGGAGTGTGCATGCCCAAACATGATGACCCCAACTAGTCCAAGGGTAAACCCTGCCAGATCATTTCAATGTCCATCCAGATGGAGGGGGAGAAAGGGAGAGAGTGGACTAGACATGATTGACTGGGTCATCTCTGTTATACAGCGAGTCCAAAGGGAAGTTGAAGTAATGTCCTGCGAAACGCGACAACAACACTCTTGCTTCCAGAGGGCACCTGCAAATTAGCAAGCAAGTGACATGAAAATGATGCAGCCATTATGAAACTCGCCTAGAGGCTATGAACAACCACGCTAGTTATACATATAAACTTTTTTCCTGATGGAATGAAATGAGATGAAAAATTTGTATTAAAAAAATAATTATAAAAATATTAAAATTAAAAAACTTTATTCAGATTTTGTACTTCTCCTCTTTCAGTAAATAAGGTGCAGGGGGCGTTTTCTCAGAGGAGCCAAAGTAGGCAGTGCCTCCTTAAATAAATATGGATGAGAAAATAACCAACAGTACAAAAGCAACCCCAAATAAATATTTTAAATTTTGGATTTAATGTGTAAAGCACTCCTTTTAAATAAAATAACACTTTTCAATAGTGATGCAAAGTCTTTATTCCCAATAGCTCATTAGCTCATTCTGAGATTCTAAAAAAAATATTATGAGGAATGAGGAACATATACATTTACGTTAAAATTAATGAGGAACGTAGCAGCAAAACCGAGGTGAAATTACATATAAAAGTGCCACCATATCACTGTTACTGGCTGATTATTCCTGTAATCAAATTTTAGGATTTTATCATCTTAAAATATAATATATATATTATAAAAATTGTTGAAATGTTATCAATTATAAATAATATTTAACACACTATTTTAATTGCTACTAAAATATTTTAATGAAATATTTTTTTTTTAATTAATAAAAGGTCAATATCGCAATGTCAATATGTCATTTCATGCATATAAAAATATAATAGCGCTGGCTGCTTGAGTTTAAAGGGATAGTTCACCCAAAAATGAAAATTGTGTCATTATTTACTTATCCTCCACTTGTTCCAAACCTGCATAAGTTTGTTCCTTTTGCTAAAGACAAAAGATATTTTGACAAATGTTGGCAACCAAACAGTTGATGGTAGCCACTGACTTCCATCGTATTTTTTTCCGTACTATGGAAGTCAATGGCTACCATCAACTGTTTGGTTACAAACATTCTGTAAAATATCTTCTTCTGTGTTCAATACACCATTATCACATAAATGATGAACAGATGAAAAAATTTATTAATGTTGGACTACAAACCCAAATGCAAAATAAAGTCTCTATTAGTCACCATCCCACCATCCCATAAGAAAATGTTGCCATTTTTTATACATAGACCGAAACTCCCAGCAAGGTGACTACATGCAGCTGTTCTCTTTGTAAAACTACATTTTATTATGGAAAGCATTGCAATGGATATATAAAGCTCATAAATCTCTGTCTGGCACTGCTGAAGGCCCAGAGTATTTGCGTGTGTGAGCATAAACACGGGCGCATACTTCCGTGAACATGTTTCTCATTATTTCTTGCGAATGTCTCGCTACTGTCGGACTGGAGCTGTACGCATGGCATTATTACAATTCCACACTCGAGTTCACGTGCGCCCACGTTAGTGGCGCTTCAGCCTGAGCAGATCACTTTAGACAGCTCCCGCTGGAGGATTCCCAGAAGTCATTTGTAGTGGCAGTCGGGAGCGTTTGAGTGAGGTTCCACTGAGAGTCCTGCTGTTCGGCTCCACCGCAAACAGCGCTTGGATTCTGGAGGGAGCACTGACAGTGAAGCTAGACTTTGAGACTAGCTTAAAGCTATGGTCAACAAAAGTTTCTGCAGTTTTTTTCTTCACTTTTTTACCCACAAGGACTCAGCATGCACAAAACTCTGTGGAAAACAGCAGATTTTCACAGAATAACTGTCATTCATAACATGCTACACATCACCTGCCAGTATGTTTTTTTAAACATTTTGACGAACTTGATTGTTTTTAACCAATAAAATTGTAACACTCTTAGCCAGAGTTCTGAAAATTCAAGAGTCAACTCATTTCTCATTGATTTTGACTCAATTTTATGTCTATTTATTCCCTGGTATCAAAAACATCTCCCCATCTGATGTCTCTAAGTTAAGTCAAAATGGCAATTTATAGATTAACTTGAAAATATAACCATGACGGTAAATTAAAAATGTGGGGTAAATTAAAGCATTCTGGAAAATAAAGTTTTCTTTAAACATGGTTTTGTAAAAGCAATAGTTAATTTATTAGATATAATTAAATTGTATTTAGTAAAAAGTAAAATATTTAATATTTAGACATAATAAATTAAATAAATAATAAATATTTAATATACTTAGCTTTTTAAAAATAATATATTTCATTTTTAAAGTCCGAATTACACATTATCATACATATAACATTATTTAGATATAATGTAGTTCAATAGTTGATGAATATATTATTTAAACATGATTGGATTTTTTCCCCATTTAAATTCTACTTTCTTAAATCTAAAAAAAAAAAAAAAAAAATTCAAATTCTTAATGTCACACAACCCCTTAAATAAATTCCATATTATATATATATATAATTTTTTTTTTTTTTTTTTTTTTTTTTTTAAATCAAAAGATTCTCTGAGCCTACCCACAAGCATCAATTCAATTCATCAATTATTCTTAAACTCAACTAGTTGCCATTGAGTTCCACCACAAAAACAAAAATCAAAGAAATCTCAAAAGACACCTTTCTGGTGACACATATTCATAACGAAAGGAATTTGATGCATCAGCACAAACGCAAGATCTCAACCTAAAAAAATACAGCATTTTGTTAAGCCTAGCCCCTCAATACAATCACCATGTTATCTTGACATAAAAGACTGTGTTTGTCATATTTTTGAAAAAATATTCACTTTAAAGTCTTCCTTGTGCTTCATATTTTAGATTTAACTTTGAGCTTTAGTCTTAGCTTTCCTTTTCCCAATACTTCAGAGAACTCTGTCTCTCTCTCTCTCTACATGCACGGCAGCGTTATCGCTCCTCTCTGCTCTTTTGTCTTGCAGCTCAGCATCTTCCTCACTGCTCATCATCCTCTGTTCCTCCTTGGTGTCGTATCTACAGACTTCCTCTAATCCCCCTTCTCACTCTCTCGCTCTCGTCAACCCTGTTACACTTCTTATCTTCCTTTACTCTTTTATTCTTGGACCTTTCACTCTATTTGGTTTCCTTGCGTTCTCTCTCTCTTTACAGTCTGTCTCAAATTCTCATTTATGTGCTCTCTCTCTCTCTGTTAGGTTAATTGTAGTCGGTTGTGCTCGTGCCTCCGCTCGCATGACACCAGCCTGTCTTTGTTGTTTTTGGGGGAATGGAAGAACTGAGAGAAGATGTCGGCTGACTACAGAGTGCTGGATTGAATGAAGGTGGAGGAGAGAAAGAATTATTCCAGCAGCAGGAACATCTCTGCTCAGTCGTTTAACAATGTTAGTTATTTGCTCATTTCTTTGTCTTTTCTTGACATGTATGCTAGCATGGTCAGTCGCCATTTAAAGATAGTAGAATCCAATAATGGTCAGGTACACTACACTATAGTATTCAAAGTATTTATAGTATTTATTAAGGAATCCTGAAAAATGTATCATGGATTCCATAAAAATGGCAACTGTTTTCAACATTGATAATACTATGAAATGTTTCTTGAGCACCAAATCGGCATAATTAGAATGATTTCTGAAAGATCATGTAACACTGAAGACTGGAGTAATGAAAATTAAGTTTTGACATTAAAGGAATAAATTACATTTGAAAATATATTAAAATAGAAAACAGTTATTATAAATTGTCTTTTTTTTTCAATTTTGATCAAAATAAATGCCTTGTTGGGCATAAGAGACACCGACTTTGACTGAACTGTGGTGTATCTGAATCTGAATTTTCTCACACAATCTTAATAAAAAATTAATCTTGAACACATAAAAATGCAACAAATACATTAAGTAAAGTTGCATGTCTTGTTGCACGGCATTATGGACTTTTCCCCAGATTTCTGTGTAAGATACACTAAGAAATGTCAGTAAAAATAGGGCACAATGGGAATTTTATGTATTGATTTTTCACCCGTGCTTTACCCATATTTTGAATAATGCATTGCATTGTGTTTTAGGGTTAAAGGAAATGTTCCTAAACTTAAAGGATAATGTTAACGCCGCGGCAGAAAGCTACCAGTATGTTTTTCTACAGATGCAGTGTAACAGTTTTGGTGACATTCTATTCATTATAAAAATAAAATATTAAAAAAATCAGTAAGAAGTAGTCAGTTGTGAGTTGTTTTGGACCCCACTGACCTTAACTGTATGGATTAAACCATTTTAAAAATACAATCTTTCATGTTCCGCAGAGAAATAAAGTTAATCATAAAGTTTTATTATGACGAGGGTTAACTTCTATCAGAATTTTCATTTTTGGGTGACATCACAGATACTGTAAAATAGAATATTTTTAATGGTAATTAACTGTATTAGTAATCAACTGGAATTCAGCAGAGATTGGATTTTTAAGCACAGAGTTTTTTCTTTTAAACTTCCTCAGGCTGTTTTTGTAAAGTGGAGTGTTTTTGAGCCCTCAGCTTGTTGGTGCTGCCAGTTACCAGGAAATTGAGGCTAACTGGAGGTCAGCGAAGAAGTGTGTGTTCAAGTAACAAATTAACTCAAGTTTGGGAGTTGTCAGAGAGCTGGAGTCAAACCTATTCTGGATTCACTTACTAATCTGTTCTCTCCGTATCACCTTTTCCCTTTTAGCTTCCCACAAGACACCAGAGGGGGAAAATGTGTTAGCTGAGTGTAATTTTCCAAATTTTCCTCCATTTAAAGAGATAGTTCAACCAAAAAAAAAAAAAAAGAACATACTGTCATATTTGACCTATTTTGCCATTCAAAACCTGTCTAGGTTTCTTTCCCCTGCAGAACAAGATTATCCCCTTATGTTTCTACAGAATTTATAAAAAATAAAAAGCCAGAATGAATATACAATGTGCATCCTAAAATATTTCATTAGTTGTTAGTTGTTGATTTCTATGGGGAACCTGCTCCAATGACTTACAAATCTCTGATTTAGGAGCAAGCATCTTAATTGCCGCTAGTCTTCATGTATGAGTGTATCAGCAAGCATTTTAGGTTTTTAAAATTTTTCTGTGAAGGAATAACAACACCTTTTCTTTCCTACATCTGCACTACACCAATCCAATGAGCGTTTACTGGCGGTCACATAAATAAAAGAAGAAACTCCAGGTGGCTGCAAGGACATGGGACACAACTCACTCAAGAGAGATCTAGGGGAACAAGGCCAAGTAATTAAGGTTACAGGAAAACATGTACAAACATGAAGCAGACTGCTTATATAAGTGAGGTGGACCTTGTTAAAGCTATCCAGGTGTGGCTGTGCCGAAAGACTCTCTCTTCCTGGGATAATATATTACTTATTGAGTATAATTCAAATAGCCATCCGTCTCCAGAGAGACTTTCTGCTTGCATCAGGCCCACCACATTCATTATCATATCAGTTAAAGTGATTATATGCAAATGGCTCCGCCCAGCAGCCGCGTCTAGATATCAATTACAATGACAGCCAGTCTCGCGCGACGTGTGTTATTATGGTAATTCTTCCCAAAATAGATTGCACCTGAGAAGAACAGAGCAAACGAATAAGAGAAAAAGAGAGCATGCCAGGCGATAAAAGACAAAGATTCTACTTGAACTTTTTACTGAAAAAGAAGACCTAGTGTACCAGAATGAGCTAACCAGCATTTCCAACTCAGAAGTCTTGTTTCTTATAGCAAACACTTTCCTATGAGACAGAAATAACCAAACAACCATGAGATGAATTATTCTGTCATCTTCTTTTCTCCCTGCTGGAAAATCCAGTTTAAGATGGTGGTGCATAGGGACTTTAAGCAGCCTCCACTGCTGGAACGGCAACGGCATTCCAACGTCATATTGCGCGTTCGCGACTTAAACTGCTACTTTGTGGCGTTCTATAACCGTCTACTAGCGGAGAACAGCTGCTTTGTCGTAGTCGTTACAATGAGACAGTTTATGTAGTTAAATGTTGCGTTTTATGGTATATACCATTTAATTCCATCACTATAAGATTCTACCATTAATATTTCATTTAATCTGTGTTGATTATGTTTTAAACAAGCTAATATTAACTATTTTTTTCGACTACGGCAAAGCAGCTGTTCTCCGCTAGTTCCACTGCTGGAATGGCAACAGCATTCCAACGTCATATTGCACGTTCGCAACTTCAACTGCTACTTCGTGGCGTTCTATAACAGTCTACTAGCGGAGAACAGCTGCTTTGCCGTAGTCGAAAAAAATCGTTAAAATTAGCTTAAGTTTAAAACATAATCAACACAGATTAAATGAAATATTAATGGTAGAATCTTATAGTGATGGAATTAAATGGTATATACCATAAAACGCAACATTTAACTACATAAACTGTCTCATTGTAACGACTACGGCAAAGCAGCTGTTCTCCGCTAGTAGACGGTTATAGAACGCCACAAAGTAGCAGTTTAAGTCGTGAACGCGCAATATGATGTTGGAATGCCGTTGCCGTTCCAGCAGTGGAGGCTGCTTAAAGTCCCTAATAACTGGTTTCTACATGGTCTAAACCAGGATTGTCAAACTCACTTCCCGGAGGGCCGCAGCCCTGGAGAGTTTTGTTCCAACCCTGCTCCAACACACAAACCATGTAGTTTTCAATTGAGCCTGAAGGACTTGATTAGTTGGATCAGGTGTGTTTAATTAGGGTTGGAGCTAAAGCTGGTTCAAAAAGGTTATTAGGTGTTTTAAAATGATCATTAGCCCATCTAAACTGGCCATTGGCTGGTCTACAATGAGTTGACAAATAGATAGTGTAAAACAATTAATAGCTAGTTTAGGCTGGTCATCAGCTAGTCCAAGATGGCCATTAGCTCGTATATGCTCGTCACTGGGTAGTCAGCTAGTTTACGCTGGTTATTAGATGGTAAAAATGTCTTGGGTCTAAGATGGTCATGGCACAAAATGGTCAACCAGTGTTTTCCCTACCATTATTTTAGGGGGGCGACCAATGTATTTACTTTTACCTTAAGTAATTACTTTAATATATCTATGGTGGAACAATTTGTCATGCTCATGAAATACTAAATGTCAGATGTGTGTGCACATGCTCACAGACATAAATAAAGGACAATGTGTTCACAGACTTTATGAGCTGCCTTCAAGCCTAATGCTCTAGCCAGTCAGCTGGGACACTGAATTACTGGCTTTGAATGTATTAGGCAGCATCTACACCTCGCTCAGCCACGAATGGTTCCAGCACCCCCTGAGGCACTCTCCTCAACCCCTGATTAAAAACCAACCTCCGAGCAGTAAAACACCATCATTTCTACAGCCAAAAAAGAAGCCAAGTCAGCAGGTCTCATAATATATGCCCTACTCAACACCTGCGGCAAAAAAAAAACCCAAACCGCTTATGAAGGTCTGACGTCCATTGAATCTCTATATAGCCAAATAAATAATCTAAGATTGTGACTTGGCCTCCGTATATGATATCCCACTTTAATAAGAAGCAGTTAAGACCATCTTATAAAGAGAACAGTCGACATTTCCTACAAAGGAGAAAAAGCATGACAATGAATAAGATAATCAGTTTAACATTTTTAACACTGAACTTTTTATATTACATTCATGCTGCGTGCCGTGTCACAGGCTAATTCGTGTCATGCAGCTAGACGGAGTTCAAATTGGCCTGGAAAGACGTGGGCAGCCCTTTATGTGACTAGCTTTTCACAGCGCTAGTCTAATGCCACATTTGAAATGGCTTTAAGTGCAGCTCTGAATTACTGTGAAAGATAACATGTCAGTGACATAGAAAGAGAGAGCGGGCGAAGGGTAAAAAGAGAGCAAACACAAGCACCATCAGGGGGTTGTCCCAGAGCCCCATGCTGCTTAGCATAACAGCTAAGCAAGCATGACAACATAAACACAACCAGCCGTTTTGCCTGCGGGTTAAGCTCCGCACTGGAGCAGAACCCTTAGACACATTATGCCGTTATTCCATCTTCCTCTCTACACCCTCCATCTTAACGTCACAGTCCTATTTATTCAATGAGCCATCGAAAGATAAGCTGCTCGCAAGTCGCTATTACTTGACACGGTCAAGGTGACCACCACCACAGGCTATTTGAAGGTTACGGTCGTAACTTCACTCTCAATTATCCTGTTAAACAGACCTCTTTACTCTGAAAGGTCTCGCCTGCTAGCTGCAAAACAACGTTAATTACAGGGAGGCTGTCACTAGAGGGGGGCTAACATTAGCATAGTATATGCCGTCGCCTCGCTTAATGTCAAGTCCCTGTGGGTGTTTTCTGCTGTAACTTCAAACTAAGAAAAATTAATCCCACCTAAAGAATGGGTTCAGGCTTCAAAATGATCGTCTGGTGCATTAGATTGGGACAGATTAAAGAGAAAAGGCAGTTTGCACTAGTGTTGTTATTGTTAACTAAAACTTGCTTATGACTGAAACTATTGAAAATCATTTTCTGTAATTCAAATAAAGCTAAAAATAAAATAAAATAAAACTTTGATGAAAATTAGATATGTTGCATTGGCAACCAGCTAAAATAAGTTGAAGCTGCAGTGCTAAAATTACTAAAGCTAAAACTGAAATGAAAAATAAACATCTAAATAGGAAAAAAAGACAAAAGCACAGGGGGAAAAAAAACAGAACTCAAAACTGAAAATAAAAAATATATATTAATAAAAAACTGGTTTGCAATCCCACTGAAAATATTGTGTAGCAACAAACCCTGTTTATAAGACCATGACCTTATTTGACTAACGAACAATGGGTGCCCTCATTCATAGTAAGTAAACACTGTTAAGCATCATTAACGATGTTTATTCACAAAAACGCCAGTTCTGGATTCATATTTCAACATGCAAAGGCAGATAACACAGCTTGCTAGATTCTTTTTTTTTTTTCTTTTTTTTTGCTTTGTAGTCTTCCAATTAGACAAATTGCAGATAATTTGTTATATTGTGATTATCTAAATGACATTTTAATGGTTGCTTGAGGAGAAAGAGGCCCTCAGACTAAATGCTTTAATATATAAATCATGTCATGCAATAGTGCTTCCAGACTTTCCAAGATTTTTCTGTACTTAGTGGTGGGACTGCTCGGGTTGACAGCTGGTCCATCCAATCAAAATATCATGTCAGAAAATAATACATTTTCTGGAAAAAAAAACGCATTATTTTCATGAAATAATAAACATGAAAAAGTTTGCCTGTTGTGCAGTTTTATTTTTAAATAATTAAAATAATGTAATATTTTGTTAATAATACAATAAATATTATTAAAAATAATGGTAATATTGCTTAACATTATTAAAACTTAAAATAATGATACATTTCTTAATATTCAATGCTGAAAACAGTTGTGCTTAATATACAAATTTTCAGTAGCCTTTGATAAACAGAATGTTAAAAAGCACAGCATTTTTTTTCGTTTTGTTTTTTTAAATAGAAATCTTTTGTAAAATTATAAACGTCTTTTCTATCACTGCTGATCAATTTAAAGCATCTTTTCTGAATAAAAGTATTAATTTCTTTAAAAAAAAAATACAAATACAAATCTTACTGACCCCAAAAATGGTAACATATAGTTTACCTCTGAGTCAGTTTTGTGGTCAATGCAAAGCTGTCCTGCACCTGTAAACGAATCCACTCAGTTGTCCAGAGTTACATCCGCTATTTCTATGATAACTGATCCACTCTGTGTGGTTTTGTCTTACATTTGGAGTAAATTTTCATCTCCGTTACAACAACAAGACACAGTATCACAGTGGGAAAGTTGCTGGCACTTTGATTCATTTAATATTAGCCTGACTATCAAAAATATTGGGAACCAAACAACTGAGGTCTCTGCAGAATATAAAGATGACATGAAAATTATGTATTTGATATGGGCTGCAGGGTCTTTAACATTCAACACACAAACCACTACAACACTAAACAACCACATATTTAAAAACAGAGATTCACTTAACATCACATGACAAAGAACTTAAATACAACAACACAGCTACCAATAAGTAAACAACAGTAGTTTGCAAAATGTATTCATGCCACGGTGCATGCTGGGAACTGTCTCAAGCACTGCAGACATACATATTACCCATTACGGTAAATTTACAGCTTAAGTTCCTGTACAGGTAATTGTGCAACTATATATTAAGTGGGGTGTAAAATAAGCATATATTGCCTCATAAACGCTAAGGAAATTGGTACTATAAGTTTCAACATCCCGTAAAAATGTAAAAACCTGAATTTGGAGCATAAAGATACCCACTTTTACAGGGGTGGATCTAAAGCGCAGACATTTAATTTTATGAGCTTCTCACAGGGGATCTTTAAATTCTTAATGTCACCTCATTTGACACGAGTTCATCCTAAATAAATAGCATCTCAACAGGGTTGTAGTGCCTTTCATTGGACGTGAAAATGCCTTTATTTCATCCCCTTGTTACACGATCCATCTTGCTATTTATTTATTGTGCGTGATTGGTAAATATGAACTCTTGTGAATGAGTAGCGGTCCGAGCCTGGCTTTGTGGTTTATGCTATCGGCCTCCTATTACAATTGGATTTAGTCTGCCCTGTTAGATTTACACAGCAATTCATTACCCCATTTCACCTTCCATCCCAGTGGTGTGTCTGAAAATTCACACAGGCATCATTTTTATTCCGTTCCACCAAATTGCTCACGGGACAAGCATGATGGATTTATAATTCACCTTTTGTTTAAAATAAACATATAAATAATTTGTACTCCTAACCATGAAATAAATCAGCAGCTCAGAAATAATAATCATCAAACTTTTCATCCTTCACCTACAGCATGTATTTCATCCACTGTGCTTCAGCAAAAGAAATGATTTACAATAACAGAAAGGAGGTAAAGTGTTATAGTAGTTTGCGTGCTTAGAGTCATTTTTAGTTAAAATATCCATAAACGTTCCTTAGTGTACAAAATAAATTAACGTATTTCATACAATACTGAAAATTGTTTTGTGAGTTTATGGCAGGACACATCGACCAGTATTCCAATGAAATCCTATTCAGCCTTCAGTCATCTAATACAGCAATATAAGTCACATATCTATTTTACTACCATACTCATCAAGCTTTGATCTCATGCGCACTTTGATGATGAAATTTCAATCATATGGATGGTGAGGTTTTTGTTTGGGACCTTTGTCAAAAGCCGATTCCATTACGAGGTGCTAAACGTATAACTTGAGACGCTGGGCTGAGACTCTTATAAAAGAGAGACACTTTTCAGATCAGATGAAAGTTCAAAGAGAAGCGGAGGATCATTGTATTAATCCAAGAGTTTCTGAAAAACTGAACATGAGAGAGGCATGATTAATCAATTCTTTGCACTGAGTTGAGAGCTACGGGTCTGATTTTAGATGAGATGGTACCTATATATACACCTGCAGACTTGCAGAATACTTTCATGCTTTTTTCTACACAGAAACTAAAGTGTTCAGAAAATGTTCTTTCCAGTAATACACCCTAGGACACATGTACTTCTCAGAGAAATTAGATTTTTTTTTTCCCCAATACCCCACTGGCACTGCGGTATACACAACCATTCAAAAGTTTAGGGTCGGTAAGATGTTATGTATGTATATATGTATTTATTTATTTAACATTAATAACTTTATTTAGCAATGATGAATTTGCAAATTGCAAATTTGTCAAAAGTAAACAATTATATTGTTACAAAATATTTCCATTTCAAATGAATGTTGTTCTGTTGAAAATTCTATTCATCAAAGAATCCTGGAAAATAAGTAACACAGTTTCCAGAAAAATGTTAAGAAGCTGTTTTCAACCTTGATAATAACAAGAAATGTACCTTGAGCATCAAATCAGCATATTAGAATTATTTCTGAAGGATCATGTGACACTGAAGACTAGAGAAATGAAAAAGCCTTAACTTTGAAAAGAAAACTGTGCTTCCACTAGTTTATTTTGCAATGACTCACTGTACATTATCCCTTACAAAAATATGGTAAGATATTTTTATTGGTTTAACAAAAAAAGGAAAATAGAAAAAGAAAATATCTACATTATATTGTATTTATTGTCACTATAATCGCTAAAACTAAATAAATATAAAAGAAAAATGGAAGAAAAAACACTATTATATAATTATTGTCTAGATCCCCTTATCTATTTGGAACAGTAAGTCATAATTATGAACACTCAGAAATGTATTTATTTCAGTGTATATCCAAGTTCTTTATTTAAAAAAAAGAGAGGGGGATGTGATATTTATTTATCTAACCACCCTATTTGTAAAGAAGTAAAGAACAGGAATAACCAGCACTCTAGTTTCTTGTTTTCACCCAGCGAGTGAGACATCTTTCCAAAACAGACCTGGTCATAAACAAGTCCAAACATAAACACGCCACCTAATTCAAAATAATTGCAGCGCACTGCAAACTCCATTCCATCCATATGTGTGGAGAGGCGCTTTTGAGAGTCCCAGAGCAGAAGTCAGTGATTGAGAGACGGCGGATGGAGGCAGGCAGCTCTGGGCTTCAGGAAACTTTATTAGATCATTGAGGGAAGCCAGCCAGGTCTGATAATGACCCTACAACTCCACCAGATGTGTCTCCCCACCAACTTCCTCTGTCAGGGGCCCCTGTGGTCTCTCATATCAGTGATGAATAAGGCCTGGGCATCAGAGTGTGGATAATGTGCAGATGGGACACGAGCCTGCTGTTTGAGAAAGGTGAAGGGCGGCTGGTAATAAAGACCTACAGGTCTCTGATCAGCACCGTGTGCCTCGGTGCCTCTCTGACTAAGGAGGGACGTAATAAGATACAACATGCCCAGAGAATTGTCGGGCTCTAGTGCTAATATCTGTGGGAACCTGCTTCCAGTGAGGAGATTACAGCAGATCTCTACAGGACCCAGAGGTCTGGCTTAAGATGAGAATGGACCAATTAGGTTATCTGAAGTGCTGCAGGTTTCTCTGCCTCCCACGTTGACCGAGAGGTCTTTCTGATTCTAACCCATCCACTGGATTCAAACGTGTAGAGCGCAGGTCTAACCTCAGAACGCACCACCAACTATTTCAAATGGATAAAGACAGTAGACTGACTTCCAACTAACGATAAGATAAGAAATAATCTCCTTGCAAATGAATGTTAATTAATGTTGACCTCAAGAGTACATGCCTCTTCTCTGCTTTCCCTTTCTAAAATTAATACTTGCCAAATATGAGTAAAAATTGGCTTTGGTGCATGAATAAAACAGAGCCAATATGTGGTTTAAGTCAGACTGTAAGAATGAAAGTCTAAACCCAAATTTAAATAAAATCAAAATACGTACAGATAAGTAATCCGAGAACTTTTCCCTAAGTGGAAAATGTACCATCATAAGTTTTCTAGGGTTTCCATTATTCCAGGACTCCATATGGAAACATATATTTACATTTATAAATTTACAATAATAAATATTAAGGCAAAGAAATCTAACTGCAGTTTTTATTTATTTATTTATTTGACTTGATTTAATTTGATTTTTTGATAAAAATTGCGACTCAGATTTAAAATGTGATTTAAAAAAAAAATGGGTTTGTGAATATATGTCAATATGACAATAAAATAAGAATATTAAACATTTCACTGTAAAATAAAAAAATAAAAATATTAATAATTTTAGTTTACAGTACAGCTGGCTTAATTTTTAAATTTTCACATTATTCAATAAACTACAGGGCTTTTATTTTGACAGAAAACCACATGGACAACTTTAAAGCCTTTTGCTGAACAATTATTTTATTTATTTATATATATATTTATTTATTTATTTATTTATTTAAATTGCAGCCTTTTTGATTTTATTAAAAAAAAAGAAAAAAGTAATTTAGGTTTTTTATTAAAATAATTATAAACAATTTTCTTTTCTCTCTCTTCTTGGGATGATATGATATGCTTTTGGTGAAAAATAAAATAATATTGCATTGTACATTTATTGTAATTAAATAAATATTAATATTTTTAATAAATATTAAAATGTAAAATATGCAAATATATACACACGTGGTCAGAATTGTTGGTACCCCTGGTAAATATGATCAAAGAAGGCTGTGAAAATTACTTTTTTTTCTTTTTTTAAATCACAAAAATCTAACCTTTCATTGGAGCATAAGAATTTTAAATGGGGGGAAATATTATGAAATAAGTGTTTTTCTCTAATACACATTTGACACAATTGACGGTACCCTTTTATTCAATACTTTTTGAAACCTCCATTTGCCAAAATAACAGCTCTGAGCCTTCTCATGTAATGCCTGATGAGGTTAGAGAACGCCTGACGAGATCAGAGACAATTCCTTCATCCAGAATCACTCCAGACCCTTTAGATTCCCAGCTCCATGTTGGTGCTTCTCTTCAGTTCACCCAACTCATTTTCTATAGGGTTCAGGTCAGAGGACTGCAATGGCCGGCAGAAGCTTGGTTTTGTGCTCAGTGACCCATTTTTGTGTTGTTTTTGAGGACTGTGTTTGGATTATTGTACAGTTGGAAGATCCAAACATGGCCCATTATAAGATTTCTAACAGAGTCAGTCACTTTTTGATTTTTTATCTGTTGGTATTTGATAGAATCCATGATGCCATGTGTCTAGACAAGATGTCCAGGACCTCCAGCAGAAATATAGGCCCACAACATCAAAAATACAGCAGTATATTTCATTGTACACTTGGGGTACTTTTTATCCCTGTGTTCACCAAACTCATCTTGAGTGTTTACTGCTAAAAAGTAGGGCTGTGCGATATATCGAACGCGATGATCATGCGCATCTCGTCAGTAAAACCGGTTCCGTGATTAGCAGTAAATCTCCATCACCTGCTTTCAAATGGAGAGGCATTTAATACACAGAGCCGTAGTTCACTGACAAGCTACACAATAATCACGTTCATAATCGAAGGTGATTCATCTGCGATAATGAACGTGATATTGCGATGGTCTTGTAGCCCATTCCAGCCTTGTGTAGGTCTACAATCTTGTCCCTGACATCCTTGGATAGCTCTTTGGTCTTGGCCATGGTGGAGAGTTTGGAATCTGATTTATTGATTGCTTCTTTGGACAGGTGTCTTTTATACAGGTAACAAACTGAAATTAGGAGCAATCCCTTTAAGAGAGTGCTCCTAATCTCTGGGAGCCAGAAATCTTGCTGATTGATAGGGGATCAAATACTTATTTGACTCATTAAAATGCAAATCAATTTATAACTTTTCTGAAATGCGTTTTTCTGGATTTTTTGTTGTGTGTTCTGTCTCTCACTGTTCAAATAAACTTACCATTAAAATTATAGACCGATCATTTCTTTGTCAGTGGGCAAACGTACAAAATCAGCAGGGGATCAAATACTTTTTTTCCCCCACTGTACACCCGTCCCCTTGCAAATAGTCTTATCTTCTAAGCAAAAGTTAGCTCAGCGCCATGCTCTGAATTAAGATGGGCGACAGTGACAGGATCTCTGCAACGTGAAGAACTGAGAAAATACAACTGGGCCTTGTTTAGGAGAGCTCAATGTTTGCATTTCGAGACAGAAACAACATGAAAGGATCCATTTTGCCACTCTGTACCATGGCAGTTTCTGACCTAGTTTCCCAAAGCCAATGCACCCCATGTTAAGACGATCAAAATCTGCCGGTTAAAATGTCTGTGTGGG
Source organism: Acrossocheilus fasciatus (assembly GCA_036784905.1). Taxonomy (NCBI): domain Eukaryota; kingdom Metazoa; phylum Chordata; class Actinopteri; order Cypriniformes; family Cyprinidae; genus Acrossocheilus; species Acrossocheilus fasciatus. The sequence goes on from CM071953.1 coordinate 25,749,884, forward strand.
GTTCTCCATTTAAAAAATATATGGTAAACTCCCACCGCAGGGCGAACGTGCGATGCCAATGTCTGTTTACGTTCACACCATCAAACACTTCCTGCTGTGTTTCCAAGGTGTGACATCATTCTCACCTACTTAAACTTTGCATGCCTAGACTCATCTGTTGCCCTCAGAGAAGACTGAATGTCACACGACAGACAGTCCGCTTTAATTAAACCCAGAGGGAAATGTATTAATTACTGCACAGCGCCTGTGACTGCGGGTGAGGTGTCTTGTGTCTGCATATGATTAGAATGCTGATTATGATGTACTGTGGAGGATTCCATCATACTCAACTATCCTAATCACTCATTCATATATTTAACACAAGCTGATTATAGTTTAGCTTTAACTGCTTTTTTTTATATATATATATTTTCACAATTTAAAAAGTGCAACATTCTCAGTTCAAAACTTCAAACTGATTTGTTCTATTCATTCAAAACTTGCTACTGTGCTTCCATTAGCATAAAACTTTCCTTTCACACAACAATTATGTCAAATCATAAGACTATTGTAACGGGTAATGAGAGCATTTGATTTAATCACCAAATAATTATGATCCGTCAATTTAGTAATTTTCACAATCATTTAGTTCAATAGCAAATTATGCAAAATCAAATTACCTTTAGAAATGCTGAATGCAGAATTCACATATACATATATATATATACATAGTCATGGCCAAAAATATCTGCACCCTTGGTAAATATGATCAAAGAAGGCTGTGAAAATTAATTTGCATTGTTAATCCTTTTAATCTTTTTTTTTTTTTTTTAAATTCACAAAAATCGAACCTTTCATTGGATAATAAGAATTTAAAATGGGGGAAATATCATTATGAAATAAATGTTTTTCTCTAATGCACGTTGGACACAATTATTGGTACTCCTAGAAATTCTTATGAGTAAAATATCTCTGAAGTATATTCCCATTCATATTCACAATTTTGAGCACTCCAGGGTGATTATGAACATGAAATTATCCAGCCACGGCTTCCTGTTTCACAGAAATATAAATAGGAGGGAAAACAAAGCCCAAATTCCCTTAATCATCCATCTCAATGAGAAAAACCAAAGAATATATTTCTGATGTGCAGCAAAAGATTATTGAGCTTCACAAATTAGTGAAGTTGCTTTAAAGGAACACTCCACTTTTTTTGGAAATAGGCTCATTCTCCAACTCCCCCAGAGTTAATAAGTTGAGTTCTATCGTTTTTGAATCCATTCAGCCGATCTCCGGGTCTGGCGATAGCACTTTTAGCATAGCTTAGCATAGATCATTGAATCCGATTAGACCAGTAGCATCGCGTTCAAAAATGACCAAAGAGTTTTGATAGTTTTCCTATTTAAAACTTGACTCTTCTGTAGTTATATCGTGTACTAAGAGCGGCGGAAAATGAAAAGTTGCGATTTTCTAGGCCGATTTGGCTAGGAACTATACTCCCAGTCCGGCGTAATAATCAAGGAACTCATTGTACACTTGGGGTACTTTTTATCCCTGTGTTCACCAAACCCATCTTGAGTGTTTGCTGGTAAAAAGCTCTTTTTTTTTTTTTGTTTCATCTGTATTTTTGATGTTGTGGGCCTATATTTCTGCTGGAGGTCCTGGACATCTTATTTAGACACATGGCATCACTGATTCTATCAAATACCAACAGATAAAAAAATTAATAAGTGACTAACTCTGTTAGAAATCTTATAATGGGCCATATTTGGATCTTCCAACCGTACAATAATCCAAACACAGTCCTCAAAAACAACACAAAAATGGGTCACTGAGCACAAAACCAAGCTTCTGTTTCTGCTTTTGTTTAAATGAAGGATTGCAGAAATGAGTACACCCTAGATTTAATTCAGCAAATGTATAATGTTCTCCAGAACTTTAACTATACTGCTCTGACCATTCTTGGCACTGAGTGTACACGTTCATGACAAATTTTCACATCTGTCCTGTTTAACTCCTGGAGGACGACCTCCTTGAATGCTCTGGTCTTTAATGGGGAGTTTTGCTCAGCTCGTCTCTACAGAATCCCCCACAGCTGCTCAAGAGCACTAGATTGAGTGAAATAATGTCCACTGAAGTATTTTCACCTTGGGAGAATGAATATCTTCGTTGTCATGCTGAAAAAATGCCCAATAATGAGGGGAGGGTAGCATCTTCTGTTTCAAGTTTTTTGTATTACATCACACAGTGGTGTGTGAATTCATGACAGCGTTGATAAAGCACACCTTCAGCACTACCACTGAACGTCACTGTGGGAACCAAGCACTTCTCACTGTACTCCTCCTCTAGCAACACCAGAACCTTTTGGATGCTTTTGGATCCTAAATTATTGACATGGTCTCTTGAGACCAGAGTCCAGATGTCTCTATTTTGTAAATATAGGTCTTGGAAGAGGTTAAATGAGTTTATTTTGCTTTGGCTACAGTAGGTAATTCTAGTGGTGACAACAACTATGCATGTCACTTCTGCAGGTTGCGTCATACTCTGTGAGATAAAGTGTCACTTTTCTCATAGCTTTTGCCGGCTCTGAGACACTTGCATGTTATTTCTCCTGCTCTTTTTCTAGCAAAAAAAAAAGAAAACTTAAAATGAAGACCTGATTATTTCAGGAGCCTTGTCACAAGTCCATTGTTTTTAAATGTCGGTGCTACTTCTGAAGTGAAGCTACTTCTGCTTCACTTAAAACAATAATTTGGTATTCCTCTTGTAACATTGTCCTCTTTTATGCTAAGAAATAAGTCAACTGGCAGTTCTCTCCCAAGTGGTTCCACTGCTGCCAGCATTAAGTCTGAGAATGATTCAGTGGGCTATATAACACTTTTAATTGTCAGGAAATTACTTGTCTTTAAAAGTTTTCGTTCAATAAACTTACCTGTTGATCTAAAATAGCCTTAAACCAATAAATTTTTTTATTTTTTTATTTAGTAACTTTCAGGAGGGTGTACTCATTTTTCCAACGCAACATTTTATCACTTTGATAAGAAAATCTTATTTTACTGAATAATTTTGACATTCTTCTTTGGTAATTGATTAAGCAGGCTTGATGGAACATTATAATTCAAAGAACCCTAACATGTCATATAAGTAAAGAGTAATTGCTGAATTTGTTAAGTTTAAAGGGGGTGTACTCATTTATGCTGTGCACTGAATATATATATATATATATATATATATACACATACACACACACACACATACATACATACACACACACACACAATATATATATACACATACATGTATATATACACATATACATATACATATACACACACACACACACACACATACATACGTGTGTGTTTAAATTAATTTTAAAAAATAATAATATTTTTGTGTTATAAAATCTCAGTACTGATTTTTTAAGTGAAAAGGTACTTTGTGATTTTGTGTGACAAGTAAACATTAAAAGTGCATTTTTTTTGTTGATCTTCTTGAACTTTTGAACATTAAAGTTTTTGAAAGTTCTGAAAATGTATCACTTTATTGTGAAAATAATACCAAAGAATTTTATTTTTTTAATTTAGATGTTAATATTTTTTTTGGGCTCAACACTTTTTACATTTATTATATTTTAATATAATTTTATATGATTTATGTTTTAATATTATATTATATTATATTATTATTTTATTACAAATGTACTGCTACATTTGTGGACGTCTACTTATAAAGATTAAGGACAGCCAGCCCTCTCTGTAAATTCTTATTCCTCTGGTAGTCTTTGACCTTCCATTCAAACTGGTGTAGATTATAGTGCTTGGATCACATTCACCCTGAGATATTTTTCACAAGCCTCTCTTATCCAGGTCCCCTGTGTTTTACTTCATCGCTGAGAACATTACCTAGTTTTTATCTGTTTCATTGTGTAATCGGCATCCTCTCTCTCCTTGCATCGAAGTCCTTGCGATCCATCTGTCTCTTTCACTGACTTACCACCGGTGTCTGCCTAATCCAATTACTAGTTCTGCACTTTCTTGCCTCCCTCTGCTTGTTTTGATCTAGTTTCAACAATGGCTCTCAATAAAAGACCCTTCCCAGCAGGCCGTGCACATCTCTCGGACACTTCCCGTTCAGGCTGGGCTACATTTCAGAGAACTCATTGATTGACGGGATTGATTTGTTTCAGGCGGGGCCAAACCCTAATCACTTCTGTTTCGTCGGTTGACACGGACAGAATAAGACATCGGGAGATGAGACCTGCTGATGCACGCTTATAGATCAGACTCTTTACCTTTCTTATTGCATCTGCTTGTTTTGACTGGACAATGTTGATTTGCATGTGACCACATGTAGTGATTGCATCCGTGCCAGGGGAATTCGATTAATTTCTTGCAGCAAGCTATCGACAAAATTTAAATATCGGCTACATGTTCCCGGTAGTTCCTGATTTGATGATATCAACACGTTTTGACATATGAAACATTCTCCAAATTTGTATAAAACTACAAATAAAGCAGGAAAAAAAAATAAAGAGCATGCGGCAATGGGGGCTGTCATTCCAGCTGCCAGAATGAAGGTATACAAGATGGATGGGTTTATTATGGGTGCTTATTATTATTATTTTTTTTATTTATTTAGGTATTTTATTATTAATAATAATAATAATAATAATAATAATAATAAACATGGAATATAAAATGATGAAATAAAATTTTTATACTTTTATTTTAAGAATTGTAATAATATAAATACCTCATTTATTTAATAAATAATATTTATATAATGATATATAACATAATAATATTGATAATATTGATATATATTAAGATTATTAATTGGCAAAGTGTGCACAGGCAATAATAATAATAATAATAACGGATTTTAAAAACAATAAAATACCATATTTTAAAACAAAAATTCAATTATATTTTTTTTCTTGATAACAACTCAGTATTGATTTTTCTTTAGATTAAAGTAAGTGTAGCAAAAGGTACTTTGTGACTGTTGCAAATAAGCATTAAATCTGCATTTTTGTAGTTTTGTGAAAACATACCACTTGTCAATAGTACCAAAGCAATTTTTTTATTACTTTTTTCTCTTACTCTACAGGTTTTACTTTATTTTTAATAAAATAAATTATTATAATTTAAAAAATCATATTATTATTGTCATAAATCATTCATATAAATCATATTTTTATTATATTGACAAGGTTGTCGATAGATATGATGAAATATAAACACATGTGCTGATATCAACACATCTTACACTTGAAACTTTTCCCAAATAAAACTTCTCCACATTTTTTTATTTTTTGTTTTTTACAAAACTACAAGTAAAACAAAAAAATAAATAAATAAGCATGCTGCGATGGGGGCCATCCTTCCAGCTGTCACTCTGATGAGGCCAGTAGGAGGCCATCTGAGATGGACAGGTCCACGGTGTGAAATGGTTTGCGGCACAGTGTGAAATAAACTGGCAGAATAAGAATGGGCAATGCTGGGCAGACTTACCGCGCAGGAGATCAGAGGTGGAGTGTGGCGAGGCGTGAGCGCGGAACAGCTGCCAATCAAAGTCATCCTCCTCCCCTTGGCTGAACTCGCACAGGCTGGGGTCGGAGTCCTCATCAAACGTGCAGCCCGCTGCAGAGAAGCAAAACAACTTATCGGTCTTGATGCAAGTCCATGACTTCCTCTCATTAAAAACCTTAAACGGCCTGGGATACGTGCTTCCTAACCTGACAAGTCTCTGTACATGAATTATTAAAAGCGTCTGGTCGTATATTTAAAAGCCTCCGGGGCAATAACATTTCATTTGGACAACATTTGATCCACAATTTGTTGACACTAAAATGTGCATTACAATACGACTCCTTAATCCTCTGGGGAGGTTAATGTGGCTGCAGGCAGACGTACGAGGACCCCCTGGCCCAGCAGCCTAATTAAGCAGCCGTGTGTTATTTGGGGCTCTGTTTCATCATGCGAGCCCCTGTGATCTGATTTCTGTTTGTGCAGAGTGAGAAGTGCCAGACTGCACACCCACATATACAGTATTTCCAACACTGGCTCTTTAGCCAGACAGCACTCGCCAAAGCAATCATACCTCTTCTCAAGACACACCACTCTCATGCACGACATCTCCAAGGACACACACACACATCCCCATCACCTCCACCAATCAATCATCAACACTGCCTGAAGATTTACAACACAAACACTGTGATAGACCAGTTTATCAGCAATGACCAATTACAACTGTGGAAGATAACTGGGCATGTTTAATAGCTGTGAATACACTGCCAGCCCTGTCTTTATTACTTATTACTAATATTATTTTAATAAAAGTATGTTATAAACAAATTATTTATTCATTTATTCATTCACAGTACATAAAACGATACTGTGTGTGTGTGTGTGTGTGTGTGTGTGTGTGTGTGTGTGTGTGTGTGTGTGTGTGTGTGTGTGTGTATGTACGTACGTACGTACATGTATGTATGAAAATATATGTATGTATTTTTAAAATATATACATGTATGTGTGTAATATACCCAGTAAACACACATATATCATGTAAAAACAAACTTTTATTTTGGATGCGATTAATCGCAATTAATGCAAGTACACTGACAAGTGATCACCCTTCCTTTTAAAAATCACCACTGGCTGAAAAACCATATGAATTTCTAAGCCAGTCCCATTTAAACAAATGTTCAAAAACAGTTCACAAACTTCCTGTTAGGCCTTAAATACAGGGTCAACTAATACTTTAATCTTTCTGTAACTATTCCAAACTATTATTCTAATCCATCAGAGACTTCTTAAACTTCTCAGCCTGCAACTAATTTCAGTTCCACATTACATTTAATACGCAGCACATTCGTGACCTCAGGGCAGCGGCTTAATGTGCCACAGCCTGAGCACCTCGCCACATCTGCTGTGGTCCCTCACATTAGCCGTGTAGGGTGAGAAAGAGCGGGCAGCGGCGGGCAGTCCACAAATCCAAGTCACATGCTGCTGACTTGAGCCAACTCAAAGCAGACGGGGCAGAGGGGAGAGAAACCACGCAGGCAATGGCTTTGACAATAACTATGACATCAAGGTGACCCTCATAGCTGACTGCCTCATTACTGCCACCTCTGGGCCTGCCCCAACAACGGACAAATGGGGATAGTTTCACAACAAACTGCTTGCTTGCATTTTTTTTTATTTCAAAAGCATCTGTGCTTGCATAATAGACATTTCCCTGTGTTTAAGTACATGTTTTCTTGTCACCGACTTAAAGGTCTCTGTGAGTTATTATTAAATACTGTGAAACACTTTTTTTTGAAAGGCATTAATACTTTTATTCAGCATGGACCTATTAAATTGATTAAAAGTGGCAGTGAAGAAATGTATAATGTTACAAAAAGAATTCTATTTTAAATAAATGCTGTTTTAAACTTTCTATTCATCAAAGAATCCTAAAAAAGTATCAGTTTCCACAAAAATATAAAGCAGCACAACTGTTTTCAACATTGGTAATAAGAAGAAATGTCTTGAGCACCAAAATTCTTTCTTTTTCTTTTTTTTTTATCAAATACATTCAGCCTGGGTAGATACAGTGTGAGCTTTACATTATGTAAGCTTAAGACAAAATTCAAAACAGTAACAAATGATAAATATTGTGAAATTATATTCACAACTGGATACCTTTTCTGTTTCATCACTTGTAAGTAATTGTAAGCAACCTACAGGTGAAGTATACCAATACCAGAAGTGTCAAAACAAAATCTTTCACATTATAATCAATCCATGACTCACAAGTCTGAATCAGAGAAACGACTCACACTTACTAAGCTACAAGCACCAAAAATATTTAGCAGCATATAGTTAGGTCTCATTAGGAGGCATCTCACTACTCAAAAACACTAAACGACTCATTAATGGAATACTTAAAGAATCAGAATCACATAATTGTTGACTGGAATCTGACTCAGAACCAGAATCATTACATTCCTTGCAAATCCGATCACTATTACTCATGTGAGCCAGAACAAAAGGCGGCGAGAATCTTCCCAGAGCTTTTGTCCCAGTAGGTTTCATTTACGCCATTCGCTAACAGCTCAGCACAGGGATCCGTTTCTGTAGGAGCGGGAAAAGATACCAAAGCTGACAAACTGAGACCTTATTTAGGCAATTACTTCTCTCCTACCAAAGACATTTGAGACGTTCTCAGAAAATCCTGAGACGTGTAACGCCCAGCTTTTCTTTCCATCAGTACACATCATCTTAAAGCCAAGCACAAATGATTTACCATCATGACTGAACAACAACAATCAAGTCTTCCTCTCTGCTCCCCCAAACCCCTCGCCTCAGCCTCGTCATGACTGCCTCCAATAAGTAATTACAATATAATTTGGCACAGCAACACAACACAGAGAAAACATCAGGCTTGAGCCACTGCCAGGGTTGAAAGCCCCTTGGCTAGAGAGCATGGAGGCTTTTGTGTGTGCAGGCTCATCCGCTTGTTTTGTTTATTAATGTGAACAAGTTCCCTTTGGAGAGTTAGGCTGTTATTAGCCTTCATTAAAATTTTGAAGAATTGGCTTGTCTGAGCCCTCTAAGGACATACCAATGAATCCTGACGCATTCAGGCTATCAAATAGCTTCAAACCTGCGGATGAAGAATCAGACCTCTTCTTTTTTTTCCAATATGCTTTTAACCAATTTACTGTCAACAGATGGTATTACACAAAGTATGTTCTGTTGCTGATTGCACGACAGTATATCTTGTAGCAGAAGGATGGGCCAATTAAATCACTTAATGAAATAACATTTTAATTAAATATATGTTTTTAATACTATGTACAATCCATTTTAAAAACGTGATTAGTGGCGGGATTTTTCCTGTATCTTAATGAGAAAGTCACTGATTCATTCAGTTATCTGAATCATTTCAGAAACAAATCAAGTAACTCTCTGAGTGACTCAGTGAATCATCATTCAAAAATACTGGTTCATACAGGAAGTGACTGTCTAAATGCGAGTCATTGAGTGAGTCAAATGATTAGTTCAAAATGAAAAAAGTTCAAATCTGAATCATTCAAGAAATGACCTTTAAAAAGTATAATAGTCATTGAATCGCTTACCCAACCGAGTGGTTTAAAAAAAAAAACCACCACTGTGTGTTGCGCAAAAATCCACAACAGTTCAATCTGAGCTGACATCGCTGAAACTATTTTGTAGGCAATGCCAAAATAGACAGTAACTTGCAATTCAGTGTCTAAAATAAGTTAACAAATATTAATTTCTAGTTTATTAAACTGTTGACTGAATCCCAGTACTCTTACCTTATTGCAAAATGGATCAACAAAAAGCTACAGAAAAGAGAAATATGCCAGAGGAAAAAAAAAATCTCCCTATTTTAGCATCAGACAGTATAATCATGTTTTGCTTTGGGAACACTAAAAACTTTTTTGCTAAAGATGTAACTACACCTCAACTGAAACCCAGAAGCAATGATACAGATCAAAGAACTAAATCTGATGCCATGGACCTGCTGAAAGCAATACAGATTTAATCTGTACCACAAAATGTTGTCTTCAGAGGTTGTAAGGATCTGCTTGCTAGCTAGCTGGGGTTCTACTACCGAGAAAATAGCAGGGACAAGACAAATAAGATGTTGTCAGAGGATCAGGGGAATGTCTCAGATTTATCTAGAGCAGTTATGTTAGAGAGAGGCAATTTGTTTAACAATGCTTCCAGGTTAGCACTACCTTGCCAAGGGATATTTAAAGTGTGTCCCACTTTGAAATGTGCATCCTATCTGAACCTCAACTTGCCTTCTGAGTTTTATTTTTTATAAATTAGATTCTTCTCTCCAGACATGTTCTCATGAGGTTTGTGACATCCCTCACCACCTCGTCTTTAAATTGAGTTCTTGTGCCACACTTTGAGACCTACCTTTAGTAGAAAATTCCTGAAGTGTAAAATAAATATATATTGGGGAACAAAATTACAATGCATGGACTTTATTCACCTGCATTTTTTAGCAAAAAGATTTCTATACAGTATATTTATTTTATTTGATATATTTCTGAGGCAAAATTGTAAGATAATTTGACCTGTTTTCAGAGAATATATTTTGAATTTTACTGAAGTTTTTTTTTCTAAATGCCTTTTTTTAATTATTATAAGCATAACATTTATGGAGGTTTATTCTTAAAACAAGAAAAAAATTAATTGGCCATATATTTTCTGTGAAAAAAAAAGTTTTTCTTCTTTCTTGTTTTAAAGATGTTACCAGAAAACAAGTGCACTGGCAGCTACTATGTTACACAAACAAAACGCTTGACAGCGTCGCGTGTGTAATGTTGTGAGACACTTTAATATGACATGAAAATTCAACAGATGCAATGAAGTCATACTGCATGTCAGTAAACCAAAATCAAAACGACTGCATCCCAAATGCAGTTTAGCACATCATCCACATCTTTTTATACACACACATAGCTGCAGGCATCCACACTGTGACGGTGTAACATTCTGTTTGTGGTCAGTTGTCACCTGCCACCAATGGTTAACGCAATCTCATCTGCCACATGTGGTACGAAAAGGTGAGTTTCCTATATTTTCCTGTGAAAAGCTGCCAAACACGATGATCCTCTTGCTGAGATAACTCTTTTTAAACCAAGACTAAGTCATTTATGGGAATTCAAATTAATTAGTTTCTTTGCCTCTCTCCTCGAAGAGCACTAGCTCTTTGATTAACATCTCGTGAGTATACTGAGAGAAGACGCCACTCCATACGAACTAGCTTTTAGCTTCCCCGTGCTTTCGGCAGCCGTTGAAACCCGCTCCTGCGTTAATCAGACATTCCCTCACTGCTTAGGCACGTGGCTGGAATGCGCCGCGGCTGTCTGGGCCTCAGCCTAGCTTCTCCACTAGCCTCATTAGCATCCTGGCGCACTGCCCCAACTAAGCATCAAGACAAAGACAAACCCTGTTTGTGTTGAGCTGGGAAGTCTCTCGCCACTCTACTGCAAGGCCATTCATCCTTTCTTAGCACTCACAATGAATGCATTTCATTTCCTACCCCTGGTTTTAATGAGGGAGTCCAAACTCGCACAGTGGCAGCCATACAGAGTAGAGGAAGTATCACAGATTCTTTCCACATTGTACGTAACAATGAGCCAAAGATGGATGTGTTACTGTAGACTAGGACTTTGTGAAAAATACAATGGTCTTATTGGGTCTTATCACAGTGCCACCGAAGTGCATGAAACTGGAATGGCTGATGCACTGAATCCTGAACAAACCTCATGTATGGCCACAGTGCTACACTAAACTTGCGAGCAGCAATGCAATCCAAAAACTGGCCCAAAATATATATAATAAAAATACTAATTAAGCCAAAAACTCATTCAGTCAATTTTTTTCAAGGTTGTTATTGCTAACTAAAACTGCAGCTTTTAAAATTTGTAATTTCAGTCATTTAAAGCTGAAATATAATAATAAAATAAAAATCATATAATAGTAAAATATTATAATGACAAACTAAAAAAAACAAAAACAAAAAAATGTTGGCTTGCCAACTAACTGAAATTTAAGAAAATTACTAAATTACTAAAACGGAATAATAATAATAATAATTATTATTATTATTATTATTATTAAAAACTAACAAAAATGACAGAAGCGGGGGGGAAAAAACAATTTAAACATGAATTTAAAATACAAAAATTAAAATACAAAAAAATCTAGTTCAAAATATTGCTAAATACTATAATAAGCACATAAATAATTCTGAAATGAAACTGATTCATTTATTCATTCATTCAACCAATTCACAAGAATCATTCATTCAGGAATCAATGTTCATGTTGGATGTTTTTGATTTGTCTTCAATGGTCACGTTTTATGTTTTTGATTCAGTGGCTCAAAAACTGTTCATGATGCATGATTTTGTTTTACTAAAAAGAACCATCTCAAAAAAAAAAAAAAAAAAAACATTTTTTAGGGAATCAGAAAACACTGGCCATGCTGTATGATTTTGATTCACTAAAAAGATCCGCCCCCCTAAAATAACTTGTTCTGCAATTTGACCCCATTTGTTTTGCTGCATGACTTAGATTTACTAAAAATCTGACTCACTGGTTGCAATCTATGATATTTAATTTTTTTTTTATTTAAAGTATCATCTCAAAAGATTAATTTATTTGCCAAGTTGATTCCACTGGTTGCACTCTATGATTATGATTTGCAAAAAGGAAACCAGCTCAAAAGATTCACTCATTCGAGAATCAGACTACAGTGGTCGTGCTTAATGACCATGCATCTCTCATGCTGAGAGTCAACTTGCCTTTTCCAAAAACAGAATAAGTCCAATTAACCAGAGAACGACGAGGGACTATTACCTCATTACCTCACCCATTAACATTTAATGACAGGGATAAACTTTAAATGCAAGAATTTTTAAGGTCACTATCTAAAAAGTTTAACAGAAAAATTCCAGAATCCCGTTACATATTCGCTCAGCTCGATGATACTGAGAAACAGGTTAGCACCTGAGGCTAAGTGGAAGTAGGCACTCCTGAGATAGTCATCACCAAATCCAAATGAGAAGCCTGTCTGGCAGTGCATTCACAGACTTTACAGAGTAACTGCCCAGACCGACCGTCGGAATACTAAATAAGAAGTTGCGGCATTTGGATCTCATTGGCTGGAGCCCAGTTTGGGCAGAGCTCATCCTTGCACCTGCAGTACTTCCTGTGTCAATACAGCTGCTGCAGGTCAATAGCTGTGGATTGAGACCTACTGAACTACTCAGTCACAGGAAGCGGCTGCAAGTCGTAATATTCTGAGCAAGAACTTACAGCCAGAAGTATAGCTCATAGCCTGTCTGGAGGTTAATAGACTTTCTCAAAAAGCTGTTTTGTTCCATTTTCATATCAGTGGGGTTACCAACATTTTATTGCATTCTCAGCTTGCAAGTGCACCTGTACTTGAATTTACTTGAAGTTTCTTTGCAAAGACTTGTCCTCTTAAAGGCTAATTTGTCAAGTGTGACAGTCATTTTGCATTCAAAGTTCTTTCTAATAGGCATCCGCAGGTATCTGGACTGGTGTGAAATTACACTCATGCCATACAGTGACTAGTGTATTTATTCTTTCCCGTCCCCTACTATGCTAATCTTTTGTCTCTGATATTGCACCTAGGAGCGCAGCAACTTTGATAAATGACAATGTATTATTTAAAAACACCATAACGCTCTGCCAAGATTCTTTCTTTTAAAACACAAGGTTAAACATATAGATTTCAAAGAAGGGTGGTGAACACTTTGTAACATTGCTTCTCAAACAATCCCAACACTTACAACACTGCACGTTTTAAGATTTCTTCCTTATTTATGACATGACATAATTAGAATTTCTCGTTATGGGGTTCTTCATGACCTGAATGTGGTGTTTCAGATTAGTTAGGGCCCTAAAATGTGCAGTGCTGGAGGGCTGCCAGGAGCAGGATTGAGAAGACCTGCTGTAGAATGGTCTATAAGATGCTCCAGTCGATGGGATGCCAATCAGATGAGCGCTTGAGGCCTCGCTCGAATGAAACAAAAACAAACGTTAGCTGGTAACATCTTGGAGCATGCAATGCACCAAGCAAGCTGATGAAAAAAGGGATTTATGAATTTTATGGTGCATGGAGGTGGTAAAAACTAAAGTCTAGTCAGGCAGAAATAGATGAAATTCAACACTACATTGCTCCTTAAAGAGGTAGCTTTCTGCGATTAATCAAAATCTGAAAAAAGTTGTTATGCCACTAAAAGTCCGATATTAATCAAAAATTGTTCTTAACTTATTCTTTTCATCTTTCTATTAAAAAAAATCTTGAAAAAAAAAATGTAGCACTGTTTCCTCAAAAGTAAATAAATAAGCAGCACAACTGTAACTTGACAATAATAAGAAATATGTCTTCTGAAGGATCATGTGACACTGAAGACTGGAGTAACAATGTTGAAAATTCAAGTTTGTCATCACACGAATAAATTACATTTTAAAATATTTAAATAGGAAAAAGTTACTTTAAATTGTGACAATATTTCACAATATTACTGTTTTTACTCTCTTTTTCACAAAATGAATGCCTTGGAGAGCATACGTTCAATTATTTAAAACATAACTGATGTCTTATATCATTTACATTTGCATATATTAATTTGCTCACATTTATCCACTTTCTTTTCTTTTCTTTTTATTTTTTTATTCTGGTACTAATAACAAGTCCGTATCATAGCAATAAATAACTAGGCTAGTTATACTTATGTTACTTAAGCAAAAGCTATAGTTTCCATAGCAAATTTCTGTAAATTCTATTAAGCAACATTAATAAGTGTGATTACAATATCAAGGGAAATAATCAACATTTATGTAACTGTGCAGCCCTAGGTTTGCACAATGGTAACTAAATGTCTTACAGCTAAGCAAGAAATGGCTTAAAAACACATTCACAGTGTCAGTTTGAAAACTAGAGAGATGACGTCCCTCTGAGCATGTGCTACAGTAAATCTCAGCAATCTTCAAGTCAGTGGGGGCCACAGCATTCAATCTATCACTTTCTACCCAAAGAACAAGTGAAAGGTTTCTCAGTGAAAAATTAAACTAATTCGAGATAGAGAAAGGGAAAGAGAAGTGGGGAGAAAAGTCTGCCTTCTGAGAAGCCACAGAAACATTTTCTGATATAACTGAGTGGTGTGAGTGGAGTCCATCTGACGTTTGGCAAAATTGGTCACATCGATGCCAGAGTGGGTTCTTAGATGTTCTGAGTGGTTTTCAGCAAAGTGCCAGAATGTTCTCCATGGTTTCTAGTCAAAATAGCCCATCTTAAAGTCTCCTTGAATACCTATATGCTTTGTTTTACCTATTTTATCTTCCACCTAAGTTATAGCACTTAAAAAATACCACTCTTCAACAAAATGAACTTTTGTATTGACATTCTCACAGTGGAAAGGCCTGTCAATCTGCATGAAATGTGTATGCTTCAAGTCTATTTTGGTCTCAAAACCTAAATGACCTGAACTCAAGTCTCCACAGTGTTACCTCACACTCCAAGGGCCCCAAGTCATCTTTCCTTGAGTCATTGGTGGGTGGATGCAAATGAGACAGTATTTTAATTTTAATACATTTTTTAAACATTTTTATGCATGCATTCAAAAAGAACACCCACGGAAACACACTAGACGAGAGGAAATCGCTAGCAACGCTCTCCAGGATCCAAACAGAGCCATGGAGATGGACAGATGGAGATATGGGAACAGGCAGTCTGAAGTCACACATATCTATTTACATATGCTGTCTCGCTGGAGAATCAGTCACAGCGAAACCAAATAAGCAGCTGCTAGCTAAACACACACACACACATCCCAAAGTGACATTGCTTTCTCTCCATTTCCCACACATACAGAAATACACACACCTAGTCTCTGTTCTCACAGTAGTAAGGCATTTCCACATACGATACTGGTTTTGTTTCCAACTGTTCTTATGCAAGTCTACCGGATTGGTGTTATTGTTTGCAGTTGCAGCAGTATGCCACCAGCAAAATGACAAATCACACTTTCAAGTGAGAAAAATAACATTTTATGATGCTGAAGAAAACAATGGTGAGGTAAGACGAGATGAAGTTATTACTTGTATTACAGTTATTACTTGTATTCTAGCAATAAAAAAAGAAAGTGAGTAATCAATTACTATAAATTTAAAACAAAATTACTTTTTTTTTTTTTTTTTTTCTTTAATTCATTCATTTATTTATTAGAGGGTAGGGTTGGGCGATATGGCCCAAAAAATTATCACAATAATATATTATCACGATAATTTTTTCCATATCAGTCGATATCGATAATTATTACGATAAATGAAATCACGATTAATTATCAAAATCAGTAACATCTGTCAAAATTGTAGCAACCTCAGTTTTACATGGTTAAATTTATTCGAACCAAGTTTTTATTTTCAGTTCAGGAGGTGGTCTGAGCCGCATTCCAGATGAAACTGGACAAGTGTAAATGCATCTGGTTGTTGAAACCTAATTTTACTCCTCCCAAAATATTAAAATAATAAACATGTGAGAGCCTTTTATAGGCTATATGGTATGTTATAGTCAGATATGATAGTGCTAATGCAACAAGCATCACTGCGGATGAGTAGCTGAGGATCTCTTCAGCAAGCCGACATGCAAACTGCCACGAATGAAACTGAAAGTAAGTCGCAGACGCTCAACACTCAATCATCTTCATTAAAAGTAGTGAGACTAACCTATCTTTCCAGTGCTGATGCCGCGCCCTTCTCCTGTTGCAGTCTCTGATATTGAAAGTAGCTGATAATGAATAAAATGCAGCGCATATCTATTGCTTTCATTGACGTGAACTCCGTTAAATTTGCATATAGCGCGGGAATTGAAGAACGGATTTATAACCGTTTTGCGAAGACACATTTATGTGGCCAAGTGTAAATGGAAACGTTTAAACAAATCAGATAGATATCCGATCAGAGAAAACACATGAAGTATCCAGGTGTAAACAGGCCCTTAGTGTCAATCAGGATCAATCAGAATATGCAGGTTTGCTGCTCAAGAAACATTTCATATGTGCTGCTTAATATTTTGGGGAAACTGTAACACTTTTTTCAGGAACATTTGATAAATAGGAAGTTAAAACACAGCATTTGTTTAAAATAGTAATCTTTTATAACAATGTAAAAGGGTTAACTGTCACTTTTGATCAATTTAATGCATCTTTGCTGAATAAAGAAATTAATAGTATTAATTTCTTTAAAAAATAACAAACAAAAAAACCTGACTGACAAGCTCACCTTATTCTGCAAAAACAAAAAAACTCTAGATGACCTGAACATGGCTGAACCTACAAACACAACTGTGTTTACTTTTCGCTGTGTAATGAGAGATGGGCAGTCCACTAAGCATGATCCTCCCGAGGCCTCATCAGGTCAGTATTGTGAGAACCATTCTAGTAAATGAGAGCCGAACAGACCAAGGTGTAGTGCGTGGTTATACAGCTGAATAGATGCTGAGGGCTAGTAGACCTAACTAAAGGGCAAATTTAGCATGATATGGTCCTTCTGCACGCACAGTATTTTAAAATATTACTCCCACGGCAATGCCCCGATTATGCTTTGCTCAACTGAGAAATGTTTTTCTGTTATGTTTTATAGAGCATTTCACCTTTGACTGGATAAATGCCAGCTGGCCATGAATGTTGCGTTAACAGCACAATACTACTGCTGAGGATACTGTTAGCAAGCTTTTCTCTCCATCCTTTCACACATCTCAAAACACTGAAAGCTTTGCATTTTCTCTCACTATAACTGAATCTCACTGGGTCTTTTCAACCTAATAATAAATGCATTCACAATGAATAGATATGAGCCCTATGTGTAATGAATGAAAGTGTGTAAAGTCTGCACTTCTTTTGATGTCACAATGCTTTTTCCCCCCATCTTATCTGTAGGTAAATTTAACTGAAAAGTGTAAACACTGGTGTCAAAACATTGCTATTTGTTTGAGTAACCCGCCTGGCAACACTGGCTCAACCAATGAGGTGAGTTTAGGGTGGGGCTACCTGTTTAAATGACCAATGGAAACCTGAAAACCTGTTTGAAAACAATCACTTTAATAATTCTGCTTGGTGACAGAAAAAAATCACAGTTCTCGCATTTGTAATTCAACAGCAGGGTTAACACTGCTCTTTTCTTGGAGTTATAAAACTTTGCTCCAGAAAGGGGTTAGCATCGGTGTTGCAGTGTTAAACTTGTACTGTGTGAAATGATGCGGTGTTTGAAAGTTATGACTAGATGCTTGGCCACAGACAGACAACCAATCGCATTGCTCATATTCATGTACTTTGGACAGGAAATACAGCTGTATAAAGAAGTGTTTTAGCGTTTGAGGAGAGAAATGTCAAATGGGGAATGAAGAAGAGGGTGTCTTATATTTACCTTTATAATACTTTATAGCAGGGGTGTCAAATTCAGTTCCTGGAGGGCCACAGCCCTGCAGAGTTTAGTTCCAACCCTGCTCCAACAGACATACCGGCTGCATGCGAAAACTGAAAAATGCTGCCTTTGGAGGCAGCATTCCAAGGTAGGAAGGCATCAAGGCATGTCCGAATCCAAAGTTAGCTTCACTTCCTGTCTCCTGAGATGCCTTCATCTAATCGATTTTTGAAGGCAGCATAGATGCATACTTCGCTGCCTTTGATATCCCACAATCCTGTGCGTTCCATTACGAGACGGTTGAGCTAAAAAATAAAGATGGCGGCTGGAAGTTGCGTTTAGTGGTTAATTTATGTGTAAATGTATATTTCTGATTAACTTTTTGCACTTTTGATGCTATTTCTAGCGAGAAATGAGTATTATAGTAATTATATATTCGTTTAGTTATCACCAAAACTCGTTCTATTTTGTTGTAGATCGTTAAACCGTTACGCTGCCTCAGAAGCCTGTCCGAAATTAGTTTCGTGTGGTGCCTTTGTGCAAAAACGCTGCCTGTAAAGTCATTGCCTCATAAGGCAGCGAGGCAGCTGCCTAAGTTTTCGGATGCAGACACCATGTAGCTTTCAAATAAGCCTTAAGGACTTGATTAGCTGGATCAGGTTTGTTTAATTAGGTTGCATCTAAACTCTGCAGGGCTCCGGCCCTCCAGGAACTGAGTTTGACACCCCTGCTTTATAGTAATATAACCCAGGATTCTGTTTACCCAGGGTTTAGAATGGCCCATGGTTAACTAGGTGTGAAAAGCCAGAAAGGATAAAGAGCAAATGTAAAAAAAGATCAAATAAAAAGGCTTGTTCAACCCCACAGTCTAGAAAACCTCACCAGTTTGAGCAATGAAGGAAACTCAACAGATTCAAGAGAAACAAACCAAGAGAAAACATGGAGGAATGTCAGGCTGGCAACAGGGGGCAGTGATTTAGGTCTACGGTGCCTACAGAGCAGTGCAGCGGGTGAGCCCACTACGACTCGCTGTTAAGAAGCTAATTAAAAGCACCACTAAGGTGAGGGTCGAGACACAGGTCTCAACTCGCTCCAGGATATGCATCTAAACTTCAAAGCTGCCATGTTAGAAAGTCTACTCTCCGCTGATGCTGACAAGCAGGACTAAAAAGCAATTCCCAAAATCCCGCCCCTACACTTTTGATTTTCAACTCCCCGCTATTGCTCTCCATCGTCTCACAGCTCATGGTTGCTTTTGAAAATGCCACTGGATCACAGCGAGTTTTCACCACGCAAACCAAGCCACAGGACAACTCATGTGGTGAATCCGACATTGTGTCAGAAGCGACGAGCTGAAATAGAACGGAAGAAATTCAAACATCAGCAGCCTGGCATTTCTAGGGTTGTATTTCTAGGGTTTATTGGGTAATTAAAGTTCGAGCAGTGGCCATATGCTGCACGTGACTGGCAGTGGCTCTGCTACAGAACCTTGACAGGGAACAGGTGAAGGAGAACAGACTCACTTGCCGAACGCGTTCCTTGCCATCTGTTCCTTGTTGTAAATAAAATTACTCATACATGACTTTAGCTTGGACAAATTTCCCATTGCAAGGCACAACATACATTAAGAGTGAAGCTCAATACATATTAAACCTAGATAAGCGGATGTTGTCTTCAAGTCACGGAGTGATTATAATTACACACAAGAGCACCATAAAAAAGACATAATTACCATTGGGAATTGTCCAAGTTGGAGGCGTGTCGATTAAAGATGGATGATTTCGAAGCACTGCCTTGTGAAGCTTCAAAACCTTTGTGAAACCAGTGTCTCGGAGCATGTCTTAAAATGCCAAAGGCACATGATTTCAATAAACAAGGTTTTGTTACATCATAACATATTCAAAACATTTCAAAATATCACTGGTTCGCCGCAAGGGATGATCTCAGTTAAACCATAAACCAGTGTCTACATGTTTTTTTTTTTTTTTACCGGATCTTGGATCAGTTGTATAATGTAGACGTTTTTAATGGCACAAAACAATTAAGATTAGTACTAGTTGTCTCTTATATAAAAACTAATTTTGCAAAACAATTGGTTCAGTAAATTCAGAGTTTCGAAGAGCTCTGCTTCTCCAGTCACTAGTAAAAGATTCATAACTGGAGAAAACTGGCATTAATCATAACTGTAAGTGTGAATGCTGAATGTACAGTTTATTTTTCACTTTATTTTTTCATTTAGTGGACCGTTGATGAAGAACGGTTATCATTATTAACAACCCATTAACTACGACTTTTGCCTCAAACTCCTCATTTGCTACTTATTAATAGTTAGTAAGGTGGTTGAATATTTATGTGAATATTTATCATTATTTTACCATCATTATGCTCATGCATGTCATAATAGTATTGCTGATTCCATGACTTTCCAAATTGGAAGTCCAACATCAAGTGATGTTCCACTGCACTTTTGCAAGTAGGAAATTGGAAATACAGACTTATTACAAGTTGAATGGAACATATAAGGAAGTAGGAATTTCCTGGTGTGACAGCATTTGGAACAGTTGAAACCCGTCTGCTATCCAAGTCTACCTTTACCCAGTCAGCAATCAGTCTAGCAATCTAGACTGAAAATATATAGCTTTTTAGTGCCAATCAATGCCTCAACTCTTGGGTAACACGCCATTCTAGATGCTCCAGAGTTAGCTGCTGGGTTACAAAGAACGGAAGATTTAGTAGCCTAGCAAAACAAGGGCACTGTCCCAAGCTTCTGCAACCATTCCAACTGACACTTTCCAGCAAAGACACAGCTAATCACCTCAACTCACCACTTTTCCCTTTTCATCTGAAGCCAGACCTTCCCTTCAGCTGCTAATCTGGATTTCAGTGCGGTGGAGTTGTGTCTCACGTCTTGTATGCTGAACAAGGGAGATTTATACAATGGCTTTAAAAAAGCTGAACCTCTCTGGCCTATTTTTCACCACATTGTGCTCTGAGGTAAAAGGAGCCGGTGACATCAGATTGTAGTAAGTGCTATAAGCTCCAAAGAGGGTGAAAAGATTACATGTTCCCTTTCTTCCGAAATCCCGAGAAAATTAATCTTCACCGGTCTCCTTTTTTTTGACGACTGCTGTGGAGCGTATGCATGACTTTTAAAAACAAGCACGAACAGATGATGATCCACAGCAATGGCCTGCCACGGAGATAATGAGAAAGTCACTTCCTATTGCAAGCTGTGAAAAAGATAGTTTAATTACGTTGCCATTTTTAATTGAACATGAATTATTTAGAATCTGAGCATTAATAAAATAGCACAAATATCATCCTGCAGACAACAACCCCTGTCATTAACATGACTGCACATCACCTCACAGTCTCCAAAGATTCTCTTAGCATGTTGTAATTTTTTTTTTTAGAACAATAATAAGTGTAAATCTCTTCACTGGTACCATTGGTATACAATAATGATATATTCATTAACATTAGGTAATACAATAGCTAACATGAAATAATTAATAATTCAACAAAATGTATACATTTTGGTTAATGTTAATTCTATATTATAGTAATAAAGTTTCAACACTGTATGAATTAATATTAATGTATTATGAATTACATTATATATATATATATATATATATATATATATATATATATATATATATATATATATATATATATATACATACACAGTGAGAAAAATAAGTATTTGAACACCCTGCTATTTTGCAAGTTCTCCCACTTAGAAATCATGGAGGGGTCTGAAATTGTCATCGTAGGTGCATGTCCACTGTGAGAGACATAATCTAAAAAAAAAAATCCAGAAATCACAATATATGATTTTTTAACTATTTATTTGTATGATACAGCTGCAAATAAGTATTTGAACACCTGTCTATCAGCTAGAATTCTGACCCTCAAAGACCTGTTAGTCTGCCTTTAAAATGTCCACCTCCACTCCATTTATTATCCTAAATAAGATGCACCTGTTTGAAGAAGAATGATGAGTACCATCCCAAGAACACCATCCCTACTGTGAAGCATGGGGGTGGTAGCATCATGCTTTGGGGGTGTTTTTCTGCACATGGGACAGGGCGACTGCACTGTATTAAGGAGAGGATGACAGGGGCCATGTATTGCGAGATTTTGGGGAACAACCTCCTTCCCTCAGTTAGAGCATTGAAGATGGGTCGAGGCTGGGTCTTCCAACATGACAATGACCCGAAGCACACAGCCAGGATAACCAAGGAGTGGCTCTGTAAGAAGCATATCAAGGTTCTGGCGTGGCCTAGCCAGTCTCCAGACCTAAACCCAATAGAGAATCTTTGGAGGGAGCTCAAACTCCGTGTTTCTCAGCGACAGGCCAGAAACCTGACTGATCTAGAGAAGATCTGTGTGGAGGAGTGGGCCAAAATCCCTCCTGCAGTGTGTGCAAACCTGGTGAAAAACTACAGGAAACGTTTGACCTCTGTAATTGCAAACAAAGGCTACTGTACCAAAGATTAACATTGATTTTCTCAGGTGTTCAAATACTTATTTGCAGCTGTATCATACAAATAAATAGTTAAAAAAATCATACATTGTGATTTCTGGATTTTTTTTTTAGATTATGTCTCTCACAGTGGACATGCACCTACGATGACAATTTCAGACCCCTCCATGATTTCTAAGTGGGAGAACTTGCAAAATAGCAGGGTGTTCAAATACTTATTTTCCTCACTGTATATACACATACATATATGTATAATTTAGATATGTAATATATATATATATATATATATATATATATATATATATATATATATATATATATATATATATATATATATATATATATATGTGTGTGTGTGTGTGTGTGTGTGTGTGTGTGTGTGTGTGTGTGTGTGTGTGTGTGTGTGTGTGTGCACTTGTTAAAGGGGTCATCGGATGCCCATTTTCCACAAGTCAATATGATTCTTTAGGGTCTTAATAAAACGTCTATAACATACTTTGGTTAAAATTTCTCAATGGTAGTGCAAAAAAACACCCTTTTTTACCCTGTCAAAATTAGCTCTGTTTTCAGCAAGCTGTTTTCTAATCCATGTCGCTTTAAATGCTAATGAGCTCTGCTGACCCCACCCTGGCTAAACTGGCTAACTAGCACATTATTAGGAAAGGCGATTCGCAAATATTCACAAAAAACCCTTATACTCACTTCTTCTGTAGATGAAGCTGGATCACGAATGATTTGCGTGAACAAAAGACGCATTTAGGCAGATCGGGATCGGAGCATTCCCTTCAAAAACAAAAGTAACGTTAATCGTCTGCGTCTTCAGCGGCTCAGATGTCGGGAGTAAAGGACAACTGCTATATTCATTATTACATCCAACAAAAAAACACCTCAATCGCTTAATCAGAGACATTCTAGTCTTCCCCTGCACCAGATTCAAATCAACGGTGGACAGCTGACAACTCACTCAGGGCAGGTCTAAGGTAAATCTTGTCAATCTACTATCGTAGGAGCGGCCTGTGCAGAACTACCTCATTCTGAAAGGAGTCTCAGAACAGCCTGATTTGAGAAAGGGGATTTAAAAAAAAAAAAAAAAACACTGCGTGGATTTTTATCATTATAGGATGGATGTGTACACACACTTCCAACACACATTTATGTTCAAACTTGAAAAGTGAATTTTGCATCCCATGACCCCTTTAATTGATATTTGTGATATGACCAATTATATTTGTTTGTTTAACATTAATGTATACAAAGTTAATTTATCAGTAACATTAACCAATATTTATAAATGTTTAAATGTTAAATCTTAAAAAACAATGTTAAAAAAATATTTAAATATAGATTTAAATATAAATAAATAGCATACACACACTTTTAACATTAACCAAGATTTACCATTTAAAAAAAAAATAGTCATGGTACCAGAGGCATTAAGTAATGTTTAAACACCGTAAAGTGGCACCAAAATACTCCGTTTTAAACAGGTTAACTCAGTGAAGCAAGTACTCTACTTCATGCAGTCGTTAACAAGTTTTTTTCTCACTAACTCTACTCATATTTCACCTAGTCCAAATCTCCCTGAAATGACCCTTGTAGTTTTGCGAACAGCAATTTATGATCATCTAGCATGATCCGAGAAATACCCATAATTCAACCTGAGCTGTGGCCCCAACATATCCCATCCATCTTACTCTGATAATAAAGCCAATGATTGGACTCTCGCTAGCTCTTCACAGGGTCCACAAAGTCAGAGCCCGACTTTCAATTTAAATTGAATTTCCTAATCAGAGGTGACTCTAGAGACTCCCATTTTATATTTTATCCAATTACTGAGTCACAAAGTCAAAGCTAACCTCTTCCCAAGTACCTAACGTGAACTCAGCTGGAATTTGAATTTCCCTGCCTATTACAACACGCTCTATGCGCTGTCGTAGCGCATTACACCTGGTGACATCAAAGAGCAAACGTTAAGCCATTTTAAACGGAGAGCACCTATTCTCTGTCCTGTCATGCACTGAGTACCTGTCTAAAACCCTGACAGCGTGGACAGCAGTTAGCTTGTCTCCTTATCAAATCTGACCCTGAGGGTCCCGTGAAATTAAGCCACATGTACCTTTTCTATCAGAAAAAAATTGTTAGTGAGCAAATTACATTGTTCTACTGACATAATCTCAAAAAAAAAAGTTAAGTGAAGATAAGAAAGGCTGTTTTCCACAAACAATACCTTTTGTAACACCTTACAAAATCATATTAAGATTCGGACACACATAAGAATAAACCACAGCAACCAGCATAGTCTAAATGACTCTTTTAAGTCATTTCTGTTTAGTGAATCAAACAATTGTGCGACACTTAAGTCTAGTTAGTGATTTGTTGTTTATATGATGTGTAGTTAAAGTTAAATATTTGTACTGAATTTTGTCAATGAATGAACAAATAAAACAACAAATGAAGGAATGACTAACCAAACAAATGAACTAACAAACGAACCAAAAGGAACAAACAAATAAACAACGGACAAATAAAAACAAACAATGCCACATTTTTTGTGTTTGTTCATCAAAACAACTGAAAAAATAAAACAATGAATGAGCTAAAAAAATAAAAAATAAAAATAAAAATAATGAGTGACCAAACAAATGAATCAAACAAAATGAACCAACATAGAATTAAACTGACCAAAAAAAATAATTGCAAGAATTGCATTACTTTTTCCAAATAGTCTTCCTCAAAAGCGCTAAAGTGCTACAGATAGCAAATCAACAAACAAAAAACAACCAAACGAACAAATTACCAAAAATACAAACAAATGATACTACATTTCAATTATCACATCATTAGAATTGCCTTGCTTTTTTCATTGTCTTCTAAAGTTCTAAAGTGCTACAGATAACAAAGTAGCGAAAATCAAACAACTAAAGTTAAACAAATTAACAAATACACAGACAACCATACAATAATACCACATTTTTTGTTCATTTGCCATTAGAATTGAAATTTCCAAAAATATCTTCCTCAAAACTACTGAAAGATTTATTAAATAGTCGTTAGGGAATCATCGTCCCTAGTCAGTCTTGAACTGTTGAGCAAAAACAATCAAAAACAGCTTCAGCAGCAACAAATTCTTTCCTGTTCTGAATAAATCAAAGTCATTTGTAAATCAAATGTACACATGCCTTCAAACCACATACAAAAGTGAATCACTGAACTTTGTGTACAGAACTTTATTATGCGCTTTAAGCATACAAATCTAACGAGGAGAATTATGATTCTAAACAGGAGAAAAATGCAAAAATAACAGCTGGATTTTAAGTTTCTCTTCAAAGCACGACGCAAGATCCACAGACAGCTAGTGCACAAGCTCACCAACTGGACTAAACCTCAAACAGCATGTAAGAACAAGTGGAATTAAAGCAGATGCTGAGTTGAGAGATTGGAGTGACAGACATGTATTTAGCCTCTGGCTGTTTTTCACATGCATCTGACTTTGTGCCCACTTTAAAAGGTCTCTTAATAAATAATCCCCACAAGGGGGTGCCCCCTACTTCTACGCTAACTATTTCACAGTTGTAACTAAACCACAAATACATTTAGTTATTTAAAACAAGTCTTTGAGTCAATCGCTCACTGCAGGGAGGTTACTTTACTTTTAATACTTGCTATTTATTCTTAATGCATAGGCGGACACTTTGTTCATTTCAAACTGAAATCCTCAGCAGGCGCTCAAGCTTTGACCATTTTGTGTGTCTGACTGCTTGTTTTGTATGCAGACATCAACTGACTAAGTAAAGAAACCACGTAGGGCATTTCCACACCTGCAGAGCTTTACAATTTTGTATTTTAAAAAGCCTGAAATAAATAAATAAGCTTCCATCAAAATTTTCGACGCCAGTAGTTGGGGTTTTGTAACACTGGCAAATGTAACACTGACCTAAGCTGGCTACTCACATTTCGCTGTCAAGTAAAGCTGATTACCTGTCATAATAGTGTAGAAAGAGCGCGGCCTGACAACCTGCTTATGTAACAACTGTGTGGAGCAGCTGGAAGCTCCTCCATCCATGCACACCTGAGACAGATCAACACGGCCTGCTATGATGAAACAAGAGGGGGTAGTTGACACAAAATAATGTGTGCAGAACTGATGGTTTTCTGAAGAAAATGAGAATCGCGCTTGACCTTGCATAAGTCCTTAAAATATTTGTTAAAGGTCATGTTGCGTCGTTGCTAGGGTGTTGCAATGCGGTTACTAAGGCGTGCTGAGCAGGTTATTATAAATAAAACAAAAAAGTAAATAAATAACTGACCAAAACAAATAAAATTGAATAATTTAATTAATTTAAAATAAAATAAAATAATGTTAGGCGAACAAAAATAAAATACTAAGAACTACAATGACTATTTTATTCATTTGAATAGGCATCACTATAATGTACAGTATGAAAAATTGACATGAGATTTTCTAAAGATTACATTTAACTGTGTTATTAAACAGTGTTAGATGACAGCAAGGGTAAATTATAGGGAAAATTTAGCATACACCTAACTAAATGTCAAATATCAACCAATACTAACCAAGCCTGAAAAAAAGAAGAAGTAGTCTAATTATAAAAAACATTTTATCCACTAGTAAAATATCCCCTTCTGCTAGGAAATCTCTTCTCATCAATCCACATGATTTGAATTATCATTCAGGTCTGCAGCACTAATGGTGCAGGACAAATGGTTGGGAGCTCCTGAAGCCTAAGTATGAACAATATCAACAGTGATGCTTGACTTGGCAAACACCACTAATAAAAGTCTTATTGCCCTGTGGGATTCAGTGATGCAACTGTTTTAAACCATTAGGTCAGGAGCTGATTATCCACAGCTGATTGCCAGAGAGAGGAAAAAAATAAAATAAAAATAAGAAGTGCACAGAGTTGTCTGGTAGGAAGCAGAAATGTCCACATCATCCCTGAAACTGGCAAAACAAGGGAAAGAAAGGACAAAAGTTGCTTGACTAATCATGAGCTCGAGCC
Organism: Acrossocheilus fasciatus; assembly: GCA_036784905.1. Lineage (NCBI taxonomy): Eukaryota > Metazoa > Chordata > Actinopteri > Cypriniformes > Cyprinidae > Acrossocheilus > Acrossocheilus fasciatus. The sequence continues at coordinate 25,777,365 of CM071953.1, forward strand.
GACACTTAATCTGACAAGGGACGGGGCTGATTTCACTAATGGTGCTGGGGAGGAAATGTCTAGTGGCACAGCCACGGCGCTTCACTGGGAATGAAAGTGTCTCCTTCTTGATTTGCTCAGACAACGTAATTATGCCTTGTGGTTCTCATCACGCTAGCCATGTCCAGGGATGCAGAAGGCTGGCGTTAGGACAGTGGGAGGGAGGCAACTGAGGCATGCTGGGTAAGGGGGAAGAGCCCTAGTGCCCCTTCAGATTACATTACCATCAGAGCAAGAGCATGGGCCAAGAGCACACATCCACACAAACACAAGGCGGGAAGAATTCGCTGCAACACAAAAATAAGAAACAAACATTTACATTACAAAAATCATCAGACATCACATCTTACAAAGTGATTTGTGCAAGAAACAAACTCTGCTTGGCGACAAAAACCCAACTTCCCCTAAAGACATGCCCAGTGAGTGCCATGTTGTGCGTTTTTGGTACAATAAAGCCAGTTTTCTCTGAATGTGAGGACTGAAGATGACAGCACTCGTATGAGTCCTCAGGCTTTCCTCATCCAATGAGTGAGTTCTGTGAGGGAACGGGAGATTACGAGCCTCTGAGTGGATGTGGCACCAGCAGGAGCTGGAAGACGGGCAGATTTAAGCGCAATGATGTCTGCTCTGCCAGGTATTTCGCAGTGGGGGAAAGCGGCTTATGTAAACTCAATCCAGCATTGATTATGTAAATGGCGCCAGCCACTTCTCCTTCGAAGGGAGGGGTCGAAAGGGGAGAGGCACTCAAGGGTACTCAACGCACCGATGGGGAGATGAAAGGCTGTGACACAGGACAAAGTGTGCCGCCACACCAGAAAATGTTGTCTAGAAAGGAAGTAGTCGGCCAGTTTTGGAGGTAATGCAGTACGATTAACTAGTAAAATAACATTACGGGCTGTTCACAACAATAAGAATAATTATATTAGCATTCACACCAATGGACGATAACATTCTGTTTATTCTAAGCACGTGCTGCAGTTTTGTCCTCTGTCGCTTTAAACTTCTGAGAACATTAAAGTCACGTGGATTGATTGGCTGCCAAAGTTTATATCATTCATAAGCAAGGTTGCAAAGTGGCAGAAATTTTCTGGGAAATTCTGAAAACATTCCAGAAATTTTGGACATTTTTGGCAAGTTTCCAGAAATTTACCGAAAACTTTCCACCCCTTTGCAACCCTATTCATAAGCTGTAACAATCCTTCTAAGAATAATTCCTCTGTCTCATTACCATTAAAGTTGTGGTGTAACTATTTTTATAGAATTATCGTCATAGTTATCGTAATGTGCATTATTTTTCTATTTATTTATTATTTAATTAATTTACTTACAAATACGATTGAAATGTCTGAAACAGGGGAGCATGTTGTGTAATGCAGTTCTAGACAGTTTATCAAAAAAAAAAAAAAAATATATATATATATATATATATATATATATATATATATATATATATATATATATATATATATATATATATATATATATATATATATATATATATATATATATATATATATATATATACACACATACACACACACATATACACACACACACATCTTTTGAGTGTTTCAGTTTGGTTTTTGTTGGCTGGGCACAACATTTTGTCAAAAGGAAATGATTTCGATTCCTGTGTAAACAAACTTACAACATATCATAAAGAAAGAATTTTTGTGGTTTTGCCTAAATGTGCAAACCATGCGAGGGAAAACACTTGCTTACAGCAAAAATAAATACATATAAATTACAATAATACTCCAAATATCAGGTGGCACAAAAAGCAACTTAATACATCACTTAAAAAGTAACAATGTAATGTAATTAGTTATACCGAGTAATGCCACATTGTAACTACAGATGCTCTGGTAATAAAATTCTAAAAATGAAATACAAATGAATGATAACCCATGAATACTATTTTGTCTAAATAATAATAGCTAATAATAATAATAATAAAAACCATTTTAAATTCTAAAGTAAATTTAGACAGCAATATAATGTAAAGTGTGAAATATAGATATTGCTAAAGATCACATTTAACTGTGTTATTATAGAGTGATTTAAAGACCAACTTTAAGTGAGCTTTAGAACACAGCAAAGGGTATATAAATGTAAAAATAGGAGAAATGAGCATACAAAACTAAATATCTAAAATCGACCTATACTATCAAATGTATCCCAAATATGGGATCAATAATAGTACAGATATATTTTGCATCCCTAATTGCAATACATTACTCTCAAAACATCCCTAACACTAGTTGTCGCCCTTTGAGCAGAGCATATGGCCACAATATGTGGATTATCCACATATGGAAAGTAACATTCATTTTTCAACATCATATAACACAGCTGGTCGTTATTATGTATGATTCTTTCACAGACAGCGCTGAGTGTCCAAACGTACAAGCGGTGACTGACTCAGCAACTCTCTGCCGCCAACGTCCGTCCTTCTGTTTCCTTGTAGGACGGGAGCAGAGCGCTGCTCGTGATGTGACAGGAGCTAAATCTAGGAGCCCTTTTGAGAGCGAGAGGGCGAGCGTTCGTGTCACCTCCTCTGGGCTAATTACCCAGAATGATCCATCTGTCTATCTCTCGCAGGTCAGCTTCCTGTTTGGAGGCGGGTGCAACAAGAGCAAGGCAGGTGGGGCACGTCTGCACGTGACTCCTCGAATCCCAGAGTCCATTAATCACACTTTGCCCGCCCATGGCTTTTCACAGGGAATCATGACAGCAACACGGCCTGCAATGATTAATACTTAACGTTGCATTTAAGAGTAAGATTTATGCCATCTGTTAGCACATGACGCGTCGCAGAAGTCCATCTCCTGGGTTGTGGGGTGACTCTCTGTCTGGACAGATTAAGGAAATGATTCATAACTTAATCTAGAGCTGAGAGGTCACCTCTACAAACAAAGTGACTTTGGCCAGCATACCAGAAGAGGAAGAGGAAGAGGAAAGGTGGAGTCGGCAGGGTGGATGGTGATTGGCAGCACTGGTCTGGAAAAGACTGGATGGTTTACAATAACCCAGGTGTGCTTGACACCACGGCACCATGGTCTACAACAGACGCAACCCTGAACAACAGATGGTGGAAGACTCTGTAGAGCCAAACTGAAAAGAACAGGTATAAACATGTGGGAAAATAAACGCATACATAGATGATCAAGATCATGGGTAAATATTGTCATAAAGGGTGCTGAAAAAAACAGGAAACAGACTGTGTAGATTAGCTCTGTGTGTGTTTACATCAGGTACGAAAAGTCAAGCAATATTAACACAGTTCTGACAGTACACATACTTCACTCCACATTTTCCAAAAATTTGTGGTTGACAGGACATTTCTGGTCTAATAATTAGGACTGGGAAAAATATCAAACGTTTGCCTTATATTCAATATTAATATATGCAATATTAAGTTAAGACCGTTATTGTTTGCTATATAATGAATATTTCAAAAATTTTAATAGAGACAGAAAAATAGACAGGAAGAGAGAACAACAGATAGCTAGAACGATAGAACTATAGAACTATAGAACGATAGAACGATAGAACGATAGAACGATAGAACGATAGATAGATAGATAGATAGATAGATAGATAGATAGATAGATAGATAGATAGATAGATAGATAGATAGATAGATAGATAGATGATAGATAGATGATTAAAAATTAATTTTTACATTTAATTTATTTGGAAATCATTATTTTAAAATTTATTTTACCATGTACTTACATAAAATGAATAACATTTCTCATAAAAATTCTCATAAATATTATTATATTGCACGATCACCCTTTATTCAATGTAAGATATTTTAGAGCAAATACATAAATATGAATGTTAATTCATATTAAATATGAATTACAAATTAATAATAAATTAAAATCAAATTAATATTTGAAGAAATATTAATATTTTATTTTAGATGTTGAATGTCATGGCTATGGCTAAAAATGATCATTATTATTTTTAAACCATATATAAATATATAAAATAATTTTAGCTATAATTGGCCAGTCCCCAAAATATTCTGGCCAACTGTAAAACAACAAAAAACAAATGACTCTCTTGAACCAAGCCCTCGTTAAGAACTAATCTCATTAATAACCCTTTTTTTTTTTAATGGCAATAACGTCAATTTTGCTGTTGCTGCATCTAATTTCTAAATGTCACTTCCTCTTGAGTGAGCAGCCATTGATGTCCCTAGGGATGTGTGAACATTTCTTCAACAGAAAATTGCAGACTCTAACATTCCATTTGTGACAATGCAGCAGAAATATTTTCCTGCCAGTCTTTGAGCCTCCTTATTATAAATAACCAGTTTTCAAACAACACATCCTGTTCTGCGCTTTCCACCATCTGCATAATCAGGCGAAGTGTCAAAAGACCTCAAATAATCTGTTTATTATTCTATTTTTGTTTCATGAAGAGCAAAGCTTTTTACCGAGGACATGCTAAGGTGAATTCAAGGTTTTATGCATTGCCTGACAGAAGACGCACACCATGTTTTATGCACACATCTGTCAGTCCTTAAAAAACATAATTTTCCCTATTAAAACTTACAAATACAGGATGTCTGTACACGTATTACAATATTAATCCTCTTAGTTCTTAAGTTGTTCTTAAGATGCTTGTTTCAGTATTACCAAAGCATCTGCTTCAAACCAGTGAATAAAAACATAAGCAGTTGGAAAAATAACAAGAGCAGAGCAGCATTACCTTGTGTTACTTTGTGTATCTTGTAAAAATGTAGCATGTATGCATTGACATTTACCATATGGAAGCTGGTTTCCACCTCAGAGTGAAAAATAAAAAAGCAATTGTTTTAAGATAATGTGTAAAATAAGAAATAATGTTGTAATTGTACATTTTTAGAATTAGAAATAATCTTTCTTACAAGAAACATCTATCTTTTTTCTTAAAAGATATTTTAAAAATCTAAAGATCCTTCTTCCACCATAAAGAAACTTTTGAACAATGCAAATTATCCATGGATGTTAACAGCTCTTCATGAAACCACAGATGCCAATAAATTACCTTTATTTTTTAAGAGTGTTGTGAAAAATAAAGACAAAGTAGCATAGTGAGTTAGAAAGACATATAATATGACTTTTTTCTGCCACATCTGAACTACTGGCCATAGGGGGGCGCTAGTGCATGTAAGACTTGCTGTGATTTTATGGAGAAGGGAAAGCCGCTAAAATGAGAACTGAACAAAAGAAAAAACCCAAAACTTTTGCAAAGATTTAGCAAGTGTGTGTGTGTTAAAGAATTTGGGTTGCTTGGTAAGCCTGCGATTACAGACCAAATAAGCGGCTAATCTCTCATTGCGCTCAAAACGCACACGAATCAGAGAGCAGCTTGCCCTACTTAAAATATGGTTTACAATAATCTACAGTTCATGTTTACAACCTCTCTTTATCATGTCACAGCTTAGGTTTCACAAATATTGACACCCATGTCGAACTGAGCCTTTGGGATTGGCCTCCCAGGCATAACAGTCGCAGTGCAGGTGTTTATTTTCAGTCTGAGGCAGGTAGATACCTGTCTAAGACGAAGGGACGAGTCTGAAAGGGACTGAGGGGCTGGTGACGGAAGACTTTAGATGGGAGTTGTCTAGACTTGCCCTCTCTGTCAACCCTTACCTTGAATCCGAGGTGTAATGACAACCTGAAACGTATACCTTGTCATCATAAAAAAAAAAAAGTTACGTTACCCTTCGGCTAAGGGAGGGGGAAACAAGTTTTGCTCCATGTGCTGGTAATGAGGCAACGACATGCAGAGAGTACCAAGCGAGGAGACAGATGATTGATCAAAGTCTGGCATTCCCTAGAGCTCGGTTGAGTCGAGTCATTCTGAACAATTTCGAGTTTAATCCCAAGAGCAAATCCCATAAAGAATGTGCACAACAAATGTATGCTGATCCCCCAAATGAGAGACGGGCCAAGCATAGTTTCTAATGAGAGAGCTGCACACCAATGCCACTAATCAACAAAACAGAAAAGAGAGATGCATAGACTCTTCATATGCTGTGTTTTTAATCAAAGAGTTAAAGTTCAAAAAAGTAGAATATATTATACACTAGTGTTCAGATCTTTGGGGATTTCTGGAGGTGTTTGAAAATAGTCTTACCAAGGCTGTAAAACAGTAATATTGAGAAATGTTACAATTTAAAATAAATGTTTTCTATTTTAAAATACCATTTATTGCTGTGATGGCAAAGCTGATTTGTACTCCAGTTATCAGTGTTACGTGATCCTTCAGTAATCATTGTAATGTGTTGATTTGGTGCTCAGGTAACATTTCTTATCATCAATGTTGAAAACAGTTAAGTGCCTAATTGAATTGAGTTTTGAATCAGCAGATATTTGCTCAGATAAATATCAAAAGGCTGAAAACATCAAAAAACTGAACCATCTACTGTATGCGAGTTGAAAATTTGAGAAAATAAATAAATACAAGTAAAAAACATTGAAATGATTCAATAATCAGTTCTATTATAAAACCATCCACAAAACAAATGAAAAGCATCTCATCAGTGACAAATAGAAGGTTACATGACCCATCCCACCGCTCTTGAGCTGCCATGAAGAAAATAACCTCAAATTGCTGTCACACATCGAGGTTGCATTTTTTGAGCGGTGCGACTGAGTTTCCTGATTAAAATTACAGACTATTAATCTGCTTTGTTATGCTGTGTGTGAAGCTGTGTCCAGTATAATGAGACACAAATTGCAGGTTGCAAGGGAACCGAAAAGCCAATCCATGTTTATTCAAGCTATCTTTCACTGACACGGACTGTGGACAAGAACAAAGAGCCCAAGAAATTGAACTACCCTTGTAACCCATGGGTTCAAGTGTATTACAAGTGGTGACTAGATAATTTTTTTAAATACAAAGATAGTATGTTAAAATCTCATATTCATGAAAGAAGTTCATATTCATGGCGTCTCAAAACAGCACAGTTGAGTACACTTAGATGATCTTAAGTTTATCTTAAGAAGTCCAAAAGGATCATTTTTAGAATATTACGTACAAAATTGGTGCGCGAAAATAGAGCACTTTAAGTACATTATGGAAGTGCACTTGTTTTTAACCTGGGAAGGTTTCCTGAAAAAAAGAGAGAAGACAGATGTTTGAGTGACCGGCACAACAAGTTGGAACAGAGCGAAACCGCTTGCCTTGTGCCAAAACTCAGGTTAACGAACATTAGATGTCAAACACGTTAACAAGTTTCTCAAAGTCAAAGTAATTACAAGACCCACTTATCCGTGTCATCTCTTTTCAAATTAATCACAAAGCCGCACTGAATTTTTTAGCGGTGGAAAATTGGTGCAAAATAATGACAACAAAATGCTTAATTTATGCACACCCATTTGATACCAGCCCACCGTGTCCGCTTGCAGCCTTGGGTTCTCTCCTCTCATATGTGAGCTAATTAGCATAGCATCTGGGCCCAGCCATGCAGGGAAACGGTACCATGTAATGAGTCAAACCGGCCCCGGCAATCATATTACGCCTGCCGCTGATTGAAAAGTAAACAAAACACACACTTTCAGTGACGCCCACCAACAGAGGGAGTTTTTGAAGAGGTGTCAAGTAGTAGTACAAATTGTAGTTTCTAAAAATACAATTAAAACCAAAGCAGATTAGGGCCACATGATTTCAGTGATTCAGAAAACATGGATGGAATTGCAGAATACAGTCATATTACACTATAGACTTAAACTGAGATATGGACTAGAGTCTATGAATATTAAACCACAAAAAGACTAAATATGAAATCTGCATGTTTTGTGTCTCTTTGAATAAGCAAAACCGTTTTGTCTATCGTCAGATACTCTTCAACCTGCCAAAAAAAAAAAAGTTTGGTTTAACTTGAAGAAATTATAACAGAAATATATTTTTAATGTATTAGAATGTACTTCTCAATGTACTAACAACAACACCAACCTTAATAACATTAAAACTTTAATGTTTAATGTCTTTAAAAGAATATTTCATCCACATTTCAATTTAAACTGTTTGACAAAATAAATAAAATTACTTAATCTTTTAAAATGTAAATCAAATAAAATTTAATTAACCTGATAAAAAGTCGATAACCATCATTTTAATAATAAATCTGTATTAATTTACAAAACACAAAATATTTAAAAAGACAGAAACAGAATTTCTGAAAAAAGAAAAAAATAATAATTCAAATGATTAGACATCATTTTTGATTATTAAAATGTAATTAAATGGAATCGAGGAAAATTGAAACAAATTTCATAGAGCACTAGTACATGCAGAATCAAGCACCTGAGCTGCACCGTTGCCCAATTCATTTTAAGGAATATCAATTCCACATAAAGAGTCAAGGGTGTCTTTGATGAGGCAACCGCCGGGCCAAACACTGTTCATCAGATCCTAGATAGCATAAGTGGCAAGATTTACGAGTGCTTTCGTCTCACCCGTCACAGAGTGAGGCACTAAGCGGCCAAAAGGCCAATTGTCTTGCCAAGTAAGAGGGCTGATAATTGAAACGTTGGGCCCACGCAAGCCACCCCACAAGCTGCTCTTTGAAAACCTTGGCTAAGTCTGCGGGTGCTTCCTACCTGTCAATCAGAATGTCGGAGGGATGCGAGCTGACGTGCCGTCCTGTCACAGTGCTTTGTGTCACCTCCCGTTGAGAAGTGTTTGAGTGCCTGACGAAGCTGTTGTGACAGGAGGTGCAACGGGCACCTAAAGGGAATATAGCGAGATCCTTTTGCTCTCTTATAGGGCCACTACAAAGTCACTCTCAGACTTTGAATAAATGCAAAACATTTTCCCACTTTTCGGAGTGTTTCAAATACCCAAGTACGGACGCAGATCTAATTAAATATGCACTATACGTGCTGTGATGCTAAAAGGTGCAAAGCTTTATTTCCTGCCCTCCCTCTATGACGCCGACGGAGCCGACTGGATATTTTCCAGCAGGTTGGCAGAAGCAGCAGACAGCCGGCAGATCAAAGACGGAATGAGAAGAATAACAGGGAGCCATGTTACAGACTCCTGGGTCGATTGAAGACAAATGCATCCCTAACAAGCCAATGATGGAGGCCAGAGGACTCTCCAGAGCAGGCAAAGCTTCAGTGTAACAATCGTGATATTGACTCATTCCTCATTCGTTCCCTGGCCTCTAGAAAAAGAAGATGCCCCGGGTAGCCTCAGTGGTTTGATGAAAGAATAAGTCAATGTGATCTAATAAGCACAAACACATTGACCCTAATGCACCAATATTTGCATTGTGCTCAGAGCGGATGCAACTGACAGGTACAGAAAAAACATCCACAAAGGATTATGTCAACGCAACTCACTCTTCGCTATAGGTTCCACCCCACTTGGTTACAGCTTACATAACATCTCATTGGAATGAACTGAGGATTTCGTTCAAAAGTTTGGAGATTTTTAATGTTTTTGAAAAAAAAAAAACTTTTAGGCTGTGTTTATCTGAAAAAAAATACAGTACATTCTTGTGAAATATTACTACAATTTAAAACAACTGTTTACTATTTTAATACATTGTAAAATGTAATTTACTCTTGTGAAGGTAGAGCTGAACTGATTCCTTTTTCAGAATTATCTGATGATCAAAAGAACAGCTTTTGTAACATTTTTAATGTCTTTTCTCTCACTTTTTATCATTTAATGCACTCTTTGCTGAATAAAAGTAGGAATTTCTTTCTTTTTTTCTTTTTTAAATCTTACTGACAATTTTTGAACAGTAAGTGAACAGATTTTCAGTCAAATGCTCATGAAATGGTTATTTTTAAATTGGCTGGAATCAATTTTGACATTGCAAAGCCTTTTCTTCTGCCATTCATCTTTTTAAAAAATGCGACACAATAGCATGATTCAAATAAAATGACTCCAATTGATGTTAAGTTAATATAAATTTACCATGCAAAAGTAATGTAGATGTTCTTCCTGATTTTATACATAATAAAATAAAAATCTCAGTCAGAATTGCTTAAGGTTTGTCAGTAATGTTTTTAGCATTTTTAGCAAAGAGCCAATTACCTCATCACATATGGGTGGTTAATTGTCTAAACACACTGACACTGGAGACAAAAATGAGTAGTTTATTTATTTAAATATTTAGTAGGTTTCCTGACTGCAGACACAAAGATGCAAGCGTGCAGAGTTATGATGAGCACAATGACTCATCCAGTGACACTTCCTCAGAGTCAGAGTCAGAGTGCAGCCGGCTGTTTGCCAAGCCTCTTACCCCAAGAGGCTCCTACCTGCCCGAGCAACCCATGATAGATGTCTTGCTGGTTGCTGACTGGACACACTGAGGAGACCCATAGGCCAGAGGCTGGAGCTAAGGGCTGATCAAAACCCGCCTCAGAGGAAAAAGATGCTCCATGAGGTTTTGCAATGACAAATAGCAAAGCTAGTTAGCAGCAGGCTTGAGCACAGCAGTACATACATTTTCATTTTTATTTGTGGCACAATCTGACTAATGATTTTTAAACAGGTCTAGAGGTGATTTAAAAGAATCTAGATTTTTACTATCTCTGGAGAAGGAAAAAAATATATATATATATTTCTTGCTAAAATGTTCTGCATGGTTGCTGGGCTGAAATGAGCCCATGCAATCCCACATTCTCTATGATATTCTGCTGTCTAAATATGGCTTGTGTACTTCCAAAAATGTGTCTAAGGGGTGTTTTTCCACTTGTTTTATCCTTTCCCAGCCAGAAATCATAAGTCCAATCATTTAGAAAAGTAATAACAAACCTCTCCTCAACAAGCTGCAAGATTTGAGGTATTACTCAACAGTGTGAGATGAGTTTCACGCCGAAGTTTAACAAGATAAGCTTCTCGGTTCCATAAAAAAACAACAGTACACATCCACATCTGAAGTACAAGCACAAAACACTATGAAATATCTTATGAGATAAACATTTTCTGTATACTTCACCCAAACAGCACAGACAAAACCCAGTCATTTTTCTAAAAATGATGGCAGCTTTTACATACACACCACCTCTAAAGGCCAAAGCAGGAAATGAAGAATGAGGATGAGAAGACAAAAGCAAAGAGGATGTGAGAACATGCTGGGGAAGGGATAAAACAACCGAGGACAGCTATTGAGATGTGGGAGAAAACAAATGAAGCTGCATGGAGGCAAAAAATGAGCCAAATAAAACAAAATGGCTGAAAACATCTGACAGTCTCGTCTCTTCTTCTCGTCTGGGTTCTTCTATCAGTCTTCCCTGTTTCTCATTTTATGGGGTTGGATGTTTAAATAAAACGAGGGAGAAAAGAAAGAGAAATAGACAGAGAGGCCTGTGTGTCTGTTGCTCCCTGTGCCACAGTGTGTTTGTGATGAAGATGTTGTGATAGTCCACACACTGAGACCTATAATCAAGGTCTCCTTTAATTAAAGACTAATGCCGGGCAGTGGAAGTAGAGAAATACTGACATTTAACGGCATATTTACTCTAAAATATAAGATCGTCATCCTCATTCCAAACCTGTATAACCTGCTTTATTTTGTTCTATATTATAATATTTTTCTTCTGAAAATCTTATTCAAAGAACCTTGAGAAAAAAAAAAAAAGTATCACAAAAAAATATTCAGCAAATCTAAGGTTTCAGAGGGTAGCCCTCCATTTCAAGGTTTTACTGTGCTGCTCAACGTTTAATGAGATTTTGCTCAATTAAAGTTGCCGTAAGTGATTTCTGTACCAACAACACAAAACGAAATTGAAAAAAAAAAAATTGAAAGAAAGTACCATTCTAGTTTGTGCAGGCTGCAGTCAGATGCAAAAGTCCTGCTGTATAAGAGACATGTTTGCCAACAGCGTTTATTGATGTGAACGAGAGAAGCATATCATGTGTGTGAGATCTTTTGGCAATTTCTATAAGGAAGATTTGATGCATGAACATCACAAAACTGCATCAGTCGGAGGTGACGCCACCATCCTCATGCTAAAGAGGGTGTAGGTGAGTGGTTTTGTTTGTGTGTCTCTCCTCCATGGCCATTTCTGACCGGCTAGGTCAGCCACAGAGCTGAGGTATTCAACCCAGACGTTTCACCTGACTAGCCAGGAGACCACTTCTTCAGCAAACCTCCCCGACACGGTCCAAATCCTTCCTTATAGTGAAAAAAAAAACAAAAAAAAAACAGTAATTTCAGTGTTTGGGAGCCATGAATCACTTGCATGTCCCTGATAAAACTCCCTCTCCCCTGAGAACATTTTATTACATTACAGAAGCTTTCCAGTTCATGAGGCAGCATTTTAGAGCCGTGTCTGACCTCGTGCTAAAATGGTAGTATCCTTCACTTGGGAGGAAGACAAAGTGCAGAGAGATGCACTTGTGACACAAGGCAAACATGAGGCCAAGGTCTACATACACTTGGACTGTAAATCCAAAGAAACCAAACAAAATAGAAGAACATTTAATAAAATGTTTTAAAGTGTTTTCCTTTTCACTAAACTTTAGACCAGGTCAAACTGAAGACTCTCGCATAGTGTAAAAGTTTTTAAATGCAAATACCAAATCCACAAAAGGCTGCAAGAAATCTAAAAAAATGCACACAAAAAAAAACAAAACAAAAAAAACACACTGGCTCTCGTCTCAATAGTGATGTGGCCAGGTGATACCAAAATAAAAGTCATCCAAATCTATCAAAATCTGTCAAACAAGATCCAGAAAGCAGGTTTTGTGGCATACCCGGGTACGTTTGAGGATAAGCGAGCAGATAACCTCAGGTTTTGGTTCTAAAATTGAAGGTAACTTTCAGGGTAAGTAAGTAACCATAGTAACTTGCTCTCCGGAGTAGGTTCTGTTTCAGAGTTCGTTCACTTCAGCACTATCAGCGCATGCGTGATCTACTGACGAGCCTTCAGGAGGCGTGACAGATAGTTCACATGTTAACTATAAAGCGCTAATATAAGGAATAAACAAGGTAATATATGATTCCATTATGGTTATGGATATCTGCATAAATTATAAAACACTATTATGACAAGGTAATGTTTAATTTATTACATTTTATATTATCTCACACATGGATCTGCATTTTCCATAATGTATTTCTATAATAAAAATACATATCTAATATGACTTAATTTATAATTAGCATCAAACAAATATAATTCTTTTTCTGAAGGATTAAAGATTAAACGGGAAAAAATTGATTGCACAACCATCAATTAGGTGGCGATATGCAGTAAGCATGTAAATGACCACAGAACAAAAGTAAGCAAAAGTTATTAAAAGTTTATTAATTCTGAAAGTGTCGTGTGTCCATATTGCACCAAAATGTCACACTGCACTTCCTTGGGTCCGCAGCAACACACCTGCCATGTGTAAAGTCGATTGGATGAACGGCTCTCGACATAAAAATGCAAACACCGAGACAGACACACAGAGATTCCTGCCTTTATTAGAGAGAAGAATATGTTCAGCCCCCTCCCTCCGAAGCTTCGAAGCTCAAAAAATGGTATTCGGACCAGCCCTAGTTTTGGGTTAATCAACCGAAAGTTCAGGGTTTAGCTGACGGTAAGTTAACTGTGCTTTCTGAAATACACCCCAGGTCACACAGCACCATTAAAACACACACACGCACATATTTACACAATTTTTTTTTTTTTTTTTTTTTTTTAAGAAAATCATGCAAAAGTGCATGCATTGATATTCTCATTTTTAAATGATTCTTATTACTGTAACAGTGAAAAAATAAATAATAATCTGCTGTTTTTTAATTAAAATACACTAATATATATTATATATATATATTATATATATATATATATATATATATATATATATATATATATATATATATATAAAATAACTGTAAATACTATATACTATAAATAAATCCTTACTATATAATTAACATAAATGTATATGTAATATATATAAATAAATTCCAAGTTACAGTACAAAGAATTTGCTTAATTGTCCTCAAAATAATGCAAAACAGGGTCCCAATAGTTACAATTACTTTTTATGCAAAATAATTATTTTTTCCATTTAATTCCATGAATAAAATTTGACCTGGACACCGATTTACCGAAACACACCCTAAAATATGTGGAATATTCTCCCAAAAAAACATGCATGCCGCTGTGAATCTAACTGGTGGAGATTTGCTCAAAGAAACAAGATCCCCTCAGTATTAGCCAATAATTAACAACATTTTAATAGTTTAATGTCAGTACAGACCCCCCATGAAGATATTCCCCCAGCTGAAGATAAATCCCACTTCAAGATAGTTGCCAGGCAACTTGCACTGGCATTTATTCTGTTATTTTAGGCTTAAAAGAGAAGGAATTTAACTGAATTTAACCAAGACTCCACCCACTAGCCCACAATCAACCCCGCCTTCTTTTGTCCTCACTGTCTCCTCATGTTCTCCTCTCACCTTACCAGAAAGAGAGGCTGGTGGCATGAAGGTGAGGGACGTTTTGTAGGTCAGGGATGCCACCTCATTTACAGTCTAGCAAGTGTGCGAGGACACGTCTCGTTAAGGGCCAAGGGGTTCACTCATGCATGCTGCATAAGAGGATTCTGCAGGCTGGTGAGCTTGCAGAAGATGAGGAGAAAAAAGACTCAAGAACCTTAGAGGACATATTCAACAGGCAGAAAAGGTGCGGAGGTGAATTAAAATCCAAAACAGAATGAAATGATCTGAAGAAAAAAAGCAAAGGTGCAATGGTTCTCTCTCGACTGTGGATTAATAATTGATATAAGTGTGACATTTATCCAATCATCCATTACTAAAATATATTCCATCTTGATTAATATTTTGAAACATTAAAAGGAACCCAAAAATGAAAGTCATCATGTACTCACCTTCATGTTGTTCCAAACCTGAATGATTTCTTCCATAGAACACAAACGGAGATGCTTAGCAGAATGTTCATGCAATGTTCACTTTTAACGTTCCACAGTAAAAAGGAAGTAATACGGATTTGGAATAAATAAATCATTTTTTTTGTAGGCCAACCTAGAAGTTTGGCAGTACCCTGGTTCCCTCGACAAAAACCCTTGGCTTTTGGATTATTTTAGAAAATAATGTCTGTGACCAGCAAAATTCATACACGTTTTGTTTATCATTATTTTTACAAATTAACACAAATTTTATCAATTTTGAAAAGTAAATACAATTGGCAGTATAAAACTAAATATAAGCTAAAATAAAACTATACTATGGTCGCATGATTTAAACATCACTTAGGATTCAGACAAATGTTTTCAGTCTTTCTTTAAAAACATTACCTCTGAATCATTGACTTAAAGGAATAGTTCACCCAAAAATGATTTTTTTTTTTCATTTTTTGTCATCATTTACTCACCCTCATGTCGTCATGTCAAATTATACAGGTTTTGAGCAACACAAGGATGAGTAAATTATGACAAAAAAATTCATTTTTGGGTGAACGATTCCTTTAAAAGCAGACTGGTGAGTACCTGTTTGGCATAATGACATTAAATGTTCCTGTTAATCTCTCCAGACCCATTTAGACATGTATTAGCAGAAGCCTTTTTCAAGAGAAATAAATGCTTTAAAAAGAATCACAAGGTGGTATTACTGATGTATTTTATGTCATAGAATAAAGCGTGAAAATATCCTGAGTTAACCACAGGCCTTATTTCAGGCATTAAACTAAAAACCCATTTAAAAAAGCCATTTACTTGAGGACAAGAAAACCAGTTTTTAGTTTCTGCAGTCTCTAGTCATCCCGCAAGTCGACAGACCCACCAGGAAAAAAATAAAATAAATCCCAGAGCTCCATACGTCTATTTCATCCACGGACATGTGATGGAGTTAAAGTTCAGTTAAGGTTGCTCTCCTTTAAATATATGGATACTTAAAAAGACACACCCTGCGGCAAAACAGGCAAGCATGAGCAAAGGACATTGTCCCATTGTCACCAGCTGAATAAGTTAGTTACTGTAATCAAGTTAATGTGTGGATTGAGCCGGCTAATGAAGTTATACTGAGCGTCTGCTCCAGGGAGCGAGCTGATATTTTCATCAGACAGTGAAGCTTTTTACTCCCCCGGGGCAAAAGGAAACAGACACAACACTATTTGTTATCTGGGGCATTAATGACCACCCTGGGAACCTGACTGCTGTGGGTTTATACACACACATACACACAATCTTAAAGCTGCCCGGGAGCAAAGGTGAGCAGCTTGATGAGTCGAGGACTTTCACTGCTGAGAGCAAAGCCACAAACATTACTGACTGGGAAATCAGTCTTCTGCACATTGGTTCTTTCAAACTGTTTGTTCTAAAAAATAAGTTTTGAAAAAAAAAAAATATTGGTGGTTTTAGTATGATATGCCATGTAAATATATTTCGATTTTGTATATTTCGCAATATAGTCTGATAAAGCCATATGTATTAAGGGTGTTTAATGCAATTTCAAGTTTTCTAGTTCAGTTTACTGCAGATTCAGTTAATAAAAATAATAACTGAATAATTGAATAATAATTTATAACCTTTCATTTTTCAAACGGTTCTCACTCAATGAATCAGACATGCTTGAATTGTTCATTCTTGGTTCATTGAGACATCGAGTTGTTAACCTGGACCATTTTGAATCAGATGTCTGTAAGAGAGTTTAATGAATCACTGAGTTGATCAAGAACTGTTTGGACCTTTCAGTCCAAATCATGGAATAAATCATTAAGGTTTTGTAATAATAATAAAATCATCAGACTCTATATGAATGAGTGAGTTACTGTCTCCAAAACTGCTCAGGCGGATTTAGACTGATTTGTAATTGAACAGACCTGGTTTTATGAACCAGTTTCAAAGAATGACTCAAAATAATGATTTGTTCACTGCTATGTTAAGAAACAGGACCCTCCACACATAGTCAAAAGATATAAAATGCAGCTTTTAAACTGAAGATCTGTGAACAAATCTCTTCCTTTAGACGCCGTCTCAAATAAATATTTATGAGCTAATAATGAAGAGATTAGGGGCTGCTCTGCTCGTTCAGTGTCTGTTCCGGGATTTGGTCTCTGGAATACCGCTTGAAATCCCTGGTCAGAACCTCTGGCGCCACTCAGGCTCAGTGGACCAGAACAAATCCACAGCACCACAGTCATGCCGTTATGTAGCATCCCAACGCTACGATGTGGGTTCGGGTATTAATTCATCGCCGACGGTGCAGGGCTTTCAGTGTCTTGGTAAAGCTGTTTGAGTTAATACTGCTACACAAAATAACAGCCTTAGCTGACCTATCCTCAATAAAAGAAATCTAAAATCTCTCCTTGTAGCAGTACCAGAGGAGCGTGCACATACCGTGGAGTCCCATTGAGTGCTACTGGCAAGAATTGAAAGTTTTAACTCAACGCACTGAAAAAGCTTGCGCCAAACCTCTGAAGTTTGGTTACATTCATATGTCCTGAGGTCTGACTTATTGACTGGCCTTTGTAATAGGATTATGGCCAAGTTTGGAGGGGGCACGGAGAGGTGGATAAGACCGCATTCTTTAAAAGATGCAGGAAAACCAGAACACAGCTGCCGCTGGTTAACCTTGAGTGAACCTGGTCCAACTGTGCTCGATGCACCGTGATAAAACACAAGGAAGTTACTGAAGTAAAACCAACCTGAGACATTCTTCATCGGTAATTAAGAATGAAGAAATTAGGGGATATGCAGCAAAATAAAGCAAATGTGTGACCTTTAATTCTACAACGTATTGAGTTCAAAGTTCCAATGTTTGCCAGGTTAGTGGCATCAAAAATACAGGCAGAAATTTGAATCACTTTTCTACTATTTTTCCTGTGTATTCTGCACAACTATTCTTGTAAACTGTAGATATTAAAATAAAATAAAAACAACAGTAGTCAAAACAAAACACACAACACAACAAAACACAACTAAGCATGACAACATGAAACAAAACAAAACAAAACAAAAACAACAGTAACCAAAACAAAACACAAGCCAAAACAAAAACCACAACAAATAACACAAAACAAAACAATGGCACATGAAAACAAAATAACTTTAGTTGGCATTTTACAAGTCTTTCAGGTGGTCTCTTGCAGTCTACATGGCTGGTTCATGGCCAGAATTAGCTGCGATATGGACCTTATATCAACGTTCTGCCTACACAAGACTAATGTTAAACTTATTTATCTTGAGGAACAAGTGGAACTAAACAATCTTAGACTCATTTCATGCAGCAGTGCACATAAATCCAGACTGAACAAGCACAAGGGCGAGATCAGAATGAGAGATTCTGAAACGTTAACCCTGTGTGCCTCAGTGAAGGTGAGCTCCCTTGAAGTCACTGAGGCCATTGTTGGCAGAGCTTTGTTCTGTTTCTACTCAGTGTCACATGACGGCATATAACTGCACCTACGTGCACTAATACCCATATTAGCCACTCATCTCTTTCCAAAGCCTTTTCCCTTCGCCTCCCGCATCCACCTACATCTCACGCTGGTTTAATCCCTGCTTAAACCCATTCTCAATTAGCCAGTCTGACCAGCTAATGGATTCAGGGAGAAACAAAAGTGGTTTGTGATGCCAGAGAAAACAAAATGTCACAGCCTGGTTTGATGCAATATAGTGCAATATACCGGCAAACAAATTTTTCAAATTTTTCTTTTCACCCATCTGCATGATTATTTAGGCCTACTTAAGTAAAAATCTAAAACAGCATGTATGTAGCTTTGCCCTGAAATTTGCTGCCGTGTAAAGCGTTTGCTCTTTGCATAATGCCTACAATAAGTCTAAAAACGTCCATAAACCCAAAATCCTCTTGCTCTGTGTGTAAGAGTCAGACTGTGATAAAATGAGTAAAAACACACCAGTCTTAGTACTTAAGACACCAAAGCTTTCAATCCATTGATCTACAAGAATTGCAGAATTGCTGCAGGCAAGAATTATACTCTCTCACATGTTAAATGGAGCTAAAGGGTAGGTCCAACTAGCTCTGAGCTAGCTGTGTTAGCACTGATGCCAAGATAAATCAAGAATAAAGGAATGAATTCTCTCTGCCAGACAGGCCTCAATCCTGATTAGTATCTGGAAGCCGAGAGGCTGAGTATTTCCCAGGGACAATCAGACAGATAGTAGGAGAAAAGGATTGAAAAAAGTCAAGAGGCACTGAAAATCTTGGAGGCCCCCTCCCTAATCATGAGACAAGGCCCCACCCACAAGTGGAGATGTTTGTACATTAACAGAATCATTAACAATTACAATGATGATCAATCTGATCAATAGCTTGTAATCAATATTCACATTTTTTGATTAGACAAGTTTGTTAATATACATCTGCCAATAAATGGCATACCAAACTCTCAAGTTAGAAACATGTAGCATTAATCTTAATAAATAATATATACAAAAAACAACAAGATGTATTATTCTTGTAAATAATAAAAGAAATCATATATTTGCTGCTGCTGCTACTACTACTAAAAATAATAATATAATTACAAAATGTACCAAATTATTAGTAGCAATAGTAGCAGCAGCAAATACAATAATAGGCCTAATAATAATAATACAATAATCATAATCATTATCATAATTGTCACCACCATTTATATAAAATAATAATAATAATAATAATAATAATAATAATAATAATAATAATAATAATAAGTAAAATATATTTGTGACTACTACTACTACTACTACTACTACTACTACTACTACTAATAATAATAATAATAATAATAATTATTATTATTATTATTATTATTATTATTATAATAATAAAAATAAAATATATTTGTGACTACAACTAATAATAATAATAATAATAATAATAATAATAATAATAATAATAAACAACAACAATTATAATCGTCACCATCAGTATTATAAAATAATAAAAATAAAAAAGTAAAATAAAATTTGTGACTATACTACTACTAATGATAATGAAAATATTTTATTAACCATATAATAATAACAACAAAAACAAATCATAATCATCATTAGGGCTGGACGATATATCGAACACGATATTCATGCGCATCTCGTCAGTAAAGCCGGTTCTGTGATTAACGCTAAATCTCCATCACCTGTTTTCAAATAGAGCGCCATTTAATACACAGAGCCGTAGTTCACTGACAAGCTACGCGATATCACGTTCATTATCGAAAGCGAATCATCTGTGATAATGAACGCGATTTTGCGTAGCTTGTCAGTGAACTACGGCTCTGTGTATTAGTGTATTAGTAGTAGTATTATTAGCTGTATTATTAATAATAATTATTATTATTATTATTATTATTATTATTATTAAACAAAAATATTCATAATCTAAAAAGCAATATTTGTCAATTGCTAATATTAATTAATTTACAACTCTGATTGCGAATCCAGAATCAAGATTTCGCCCACATCTAATTCTCATAACGAAGAGTGAAGTCCTCCAGGATTCTATGCGAGACAGACACCGTCCCACAAGATGGAACACAAACTCCAGCGAGCTTATGCTAGCGCATGCATATGCATTATGGATGTCAACCAAGGACTGCATGCTGATTTCAGCAGAGACTGAGAATATGAAGGGCAATCTGAGAGGGAGAACCAGAGGGAGACAGACAGGGAAAGAGAGACTGCAAAAAGAGATAGAGAGTAGATGAGAAAGTGCCGAGAGGAAAAAACACTTCATCTGAGGTGATCTGATCATGATCTGGGAATAGAGTCCAGAGACCCGAGGGAGACAACCAAGAGAAGAACTCTAAAGGAAGCGATAAGCTCTTTTTGGCGGTCTGTAGTAGATCAATAATCCTTCACTCACAGGTCTCCAGCAAACACCTGAGTCTGAACGGCTCACCTATCATCTGGGCCCTTCATTCATTCAATTATCCTCATGCTGCATCTATATAATTCAAAACCATATGTCGGATCATATCGAACATCTTATAAATTGCTAGACATACTTTGGCATGCCAAGCTGGGGCTGGCAAAGCTTCCACTGACGTCTCAGCGCTATTTGGAGGGCATGTGGGAGAAAATCATTCTGTACGCCACACGATTTTAGGAGCATGTAGGTGTAGACTGTAAGACTAAGATGGTCTGAGGGAAACTCAAAGTGTAGCTGCCTAGAGGAAATCATACAAAATGGACAGCGGACATCCGCGCTTCTACTTTCAGAGCTTCTAGAGAGCTTAGTGTTGCTCTGTAACAGGGGCATCCTGACTGAAGGAAGTCTTCATTTTAAAAGCTCCATTCGAAATCATAATGAACTGCCTACAGACAGCAAATGCAAAACAGTTTGAAAAAGTAAGAAGCAACATTAGAGGCCATTCACAAGTCGCACCTAAAATGTGTGGAAAACGCGAGGCGCGTCACTTTCTCCTGCTTTCCAAAGCGCTCTGTAGCTTGCGCTCCCGTGGCTTCTGTCGTTGCTAAGCAACCATGACCTGCGCCCTCCTTGAAGACGCGGAAGTTTCAGCAAAGGATAAAATGGATTTCCAGCACTAAAAATCGATTTCAGTAGCTCTGCTACTATATTTATTTAAAAATGGCTATCCACGTACATCTATGATCAGCTGTTCCTTCATCTTGGCCGAGCTTTCAATGTTGTTACGGGAAAGGATGAAGCTGATTGTTTGGTTCTTGTCACATGACCTGCAGTGTGCTAGCGGCATTCTGAAAAGTTGAAATGTTTTTGAAAAGTTTTAGCGGATGCGCCTGGAAAAAACAAGTGCGTCGCACTGCGTGCACGTTGCGACCGCGACGCTTCCGTTATGAACGAGCATACCGCGCGTCTACATTTGAAATAACGAACATAAGCGTTCAAAAGACACGACATATGAACAGCCCCTTATGCAGCCTTTTCTGATCCAAAATCAAAGATTGAACCAGCAATCACTGACAATCCAGTGGAAAAAAAATATGGATGAGTCTAGATTATAAGGTGACAAACATTTATGTTGACATACGTAATATAACAAATATATTTATATATTATTAAATATTATATTTATTAAGAACATTCCAATGGGGTTGTTTTTTTTTTTATTTATAATATATATACACACATATACATATATACATATGTTTCTTTTTAGTGTAGTTTTTATATTTGAGTCACAATTACTAAAAGAATGTCAATTCAGACAGGACTGGAATCTCTTTAATTACTAACCAATGATATTATTACATTTAATTACAACCAAAATGGTGAATGAATCAAGATTATACGATGAGAAATATATATAAAATTAAAATATTATTAAAGTCGGCATGAAATCAAAATTGACTATTCTTATTTTTTGATGGAATACTGTAGTGTTTATTATAAAGAATTTATCTGTGCACTTCATTATTTTTTTTAAATTCATGTGCCCTCGTAATCTTTAATCAAAAATGTTAACCTCCCCTCCCCCTCAAAACGACTTCTCTACTCTTCTCCTCCAAATTGTTTCATGAATTTGACCTGATGGAGGATGCGCTCATATTCAGGCAGTCTCTCTCTCGCGCGCGCGCGCTGTTTAGGCATGTTTTGTGCTGTTGATCGTCATCCCTAATAAATAAAACATTTATTCATGCTTGGGTGTCCGCGGTGAATCCAGTCGCGAGAAATCCCCCACCACTAACTGCAAACTGGTATTTCAGATCTGCCACCATTTTGTTAGTAACGCTCCAACTTCCATTGATCCAATCAATTTCCGAAGGACAAAATCAAGTCCCGCCCTCTCATTTCAGATGCCGTTTCACTCAGATATACGTCACAGTAGAGAAGAAAAGACAGTCGCAACTTTCGTTTCATGCTGACTTATATATATATTATATATATAGATAGATATTTTCCATTGTTTTGTTTTCCTATTACATTTGAGTCAAATTATTAAAGGTGCAGTAGGAGATCTTGGAAAATGCTAACTTTAGCGAGCGTTTTGATTGGACGAACATTTCTCGGTCCTACGCCTTCCACAGAATATAGAATTACAGATAAATACATTTAGACCACTTAACTTAATGACTGCTATTGGGATGTGAAGAGACTTTCAACCAGCAAAAACAAAAACATTGACAAAAAATGTTTCTGAAGACAAATCACCTATTGCACCTTTAAGAGAGTACATTGATTTGGACAGGATTGGAATCTCTGTAATTAATGAACCAATAAACCAATAAATAAAAACACGCATTACTTTAATTTCAGTGGGGAAAAAATGTAATCAAAGATAGTGGATTAGTCAAGATTATATGTTGGCATATATAAATATATCTCTGTAGTTACTGCAATCAATCAATCCATAAAAACGATTTATTAAGCACTATTCCCATGGGAAATAGTTTTCCAAATCAGAGTATGTTGATTTGGATAGGACTGAAATCTTTAATTATTTAAAAAAATAAACAAATAAAATTTCCCATAGGACCCCTTAGTTACCTAAAAATAGTAAGTAATTTGCATTTTTCTACTGAGGCTGAAATAGACCTTTGTATCTAAAACAAAAAAATGTCTATAAAACTATCAACCACTAATTAAAATGATACTATTTTTCCCCAAAAAATTTTGTAAAAGTATTTTTATGCTTACTTGAAAGCTTAGCAACATGCTACCACCAAACTCCAGAAATCAGTTTTACATATAGTCTCTCTTGCATTTCTCGTGATATTTGTGCGACACATACAGTCACTGCCTATGCAAAGTGAATCCAAATCAATCACTAATTAGGTTTCATTTCATTTCAGATGCTGTCTTAGAAGTCTGATACGAACAGTAGACAGCAAGGCAGCTCACTATGGTTTTAGGAACAACGCTAATGTGTTTCCACTACAACATTAGCTATAGACCCCTGAGCCTTGGGGTACGTCCTTAGTCATCACAGTGTGCTTGTGAACATAAATTAACATGACATATGAGTGTAAGCAAATATGACAAAGTGAAAACTGCGTCTGGAAGTGTGATCTTCAAGCCCACACACATATAAGACCCAGCACATGGAGCTCAGGTAGAACAGACAGGTGTGAAAGAGAAGTCTGCTGAGGTGACAGTGATGCAGTCCCTGCTGACACCGGGCGCACTCATGCCATAACCTGCCAAGAACAGCTGTCACACCGGGGAGAGAAGTCACCCACGGAAACAGAAAGAGCACTTCCTATTCAAATAACATCCACACTGCCGTGACATGGCAGGTGTCACAGAAAGCTGTAAAATAGAGGAAACTGACAATTTCAGGCTTGATGTTATCCGTCTGGATGTGCGAATGTGTGTTTTCAAATCAAGCTGACAGCACCGTCGCCTTAATTCTCTTTTCAAGGCACAAGAGCTCACGTCCCGCTCTTTCATTTCAGCTGTAATGACTTAATGGTGCAGATGTGATTACGGGCCGCCCGAGTGATGCCGCCCAGCACGCCTGAAGGATCCCCATGAGAACACTGTTCGCTGCCAATAATTTCTGAAAATATGCTTTTTGGACATACTTATAGAAGTGGAGTAGGATAAGTTAGTCTGTCTATGTGCTTTAAAACAAAATCCTTAATCAGGCAGAAATGACAAGGGATCATATATCATGATTGTGACTATATCTGTATTAGTTCTTATTAGCATTTTATAAAATAAATAAGGCCAATATTGGAAGCAAATATAGCAGCTTTAATTATTTTTTTAAACAAAATATGTATCATTAAATACATAAATCAATTACTTAAGACAGCATTTTTTTCAATATATAAGTTTGATTTAAAGCTGCAGTCCGTAACTTTATTGGATTAAAAATGATCCGAAATCAATATACGAGCAAGTACATAACCAGCCAGTGTTCAAAACTATCACCTTACTTTAGTTAGCTTTACAACTGTTAGCTTTTAATGTTTTCTCATTTGAGTGGTACGGGTAGGTTTCCGCGGGAAATTCAAGCATGGCACTGCGTCATTACATCACGCCTGTAAACATAAAGAAGTTTTCCCAGCTACTAGGCTATAGTATGCGAGGCATTTATAGCCTTTTCTCACAGCAGCTGGAATAATTAAATGTATCATTTTGATGGCGGACTGTAATCCAGAAAGGATTATGTGTTTATATGTAACACATGTGAATGAAACTAAAATATATTCCAGTTTTAAATGTGCTTCTGATTACAGATAGCCTGGGATTACACAGGATTTGTATTTTAAAGAAAACCAGTTCGAAGGGAGCATAGTTTGCTTTTTGGGTTAAAAGAATTTCTTAACATGAAATTCGAATGGACATTCAACATGTATTAAAGAAAAACATTTATTTCATAATGACATCCCCCCCCCCTATCTTAAATTCTTATTATCCAATGAAAGGTTAGATTTTTGTGATTTTTTTTTAATAAAAGATCAAAAGGATTAACAATGCAGATTATTTTTCACAGCCTTCTTTGGTCATATTTACCAAGGGTGCCAATATTTTTGGCCATGACTGTATGTATGTATGTATGTATATATGTATATGTATATATGTATATGTATATATGTATATATGTATATATATATATATATATATATATATATATATATATATATATATATATATATATATGTATATGTATATATATATATATATATATATATATATATATATATATATATATATATATATATATATGTGTGTATGTATATATATATATATATATATATATATATATATATATATATATATATATATATATATATATATATATATATATATATATATATATATATATATATATATATTTATATATTTATATATTTATTTAAAAATCTAACATATAAATATATAAACTAACAGAGAACCTGTTATGCAGGCTTACAACTTTCCCTATACAGTAGTAACAGGAAACTTCATTAGAGAGGGCTGTTGCTCATATGGTGGTTTCATATTTCATAGCATTAACTAAATAGCGAGTGCTGACGTTAGCACTGGGCGTGCATAAACGGTGACCTGCAACCTTTCTTTGCTTATTTAACTCTGCAAATGGTGCGCTGCTTAACAATGACTGACTGTAATTGGGCAACAAGACAACTTTTTGGAAATCAAGAAAGACGATGGGTGCTGCAGCTAAAGCCATTTGCTTGCCAGAGGAGGAAATAGCCGAGAGGTTTGGCACGCATCCACTCCTGACCCAGCGTCATATGATGAGGGTAGAACAAATTCAGTGGATTTCTGAAATTCAAACTAACTCTACTCGTAGATCGATGCCTGAGATTATGTAACTCGAAACTTTCCCATAGGATCTTCGAGGAGTGACAAAGGCTGCAGATTGTGTATCCAGAAGTACGGGCGGTAACTTTCTGCTTGGGTGTCACGACGCTTGTGTGAATGAGAAAGAGCAGGAGAAAGAAATCGACAGGCAGCGAGCGGCCTAGCAGATGGGTGTGTTTATGATGAGATCTAACAAGCATGACAGACTGCATCTGTGATCTAGCGCTTGTGCTCGCTGCCAATAATTGCTGAAAAGTGCCAGAGTTTCTAGAAGTTGGAATCACTTTTTGGAGATATTTATAGAGGTGAAGTAAGATGCATTTGCCTATCTATGTGCTTCCAAATTCAGTCAGAAATGACAAGGAATGCACAACATATCATGATCATATCGTTGTTGGTTATTATTAGCATTTTGTACAATGATCAGCATGAGATAAATTAGACCGATAACAGAAGCAGACATAGCAGCTTTTTAAAATAATTTTTAAATTAAAATTTGTATAAATTAATATTTAAGATACAGCAGAATTTTAAAATAAATAAATAGTACCTTTTCCAATAAATAACTAAATAAATATTTATGATATAGCAGTTTTTTGCCTTAAATAGATATTTTTTTAAATATTTAAAATTTAGCAGTTTTTATTCTATAAATAAATAAATATTTAAAATGGATATTTAAATCAGATATTGCTGCTTTTTCAATAAATATTTACAAAGTAGCAACTTATACAATAATAAATAAGTGAACATACAAATATAAAAAAAATATTCATATTTTGATTGAAAAAGTTAACTGAAATCTGCTATTTTTTAAATACATATTTTGACGGAAAAATTACATATAAATACAGTGAAATATATAGGCTCTGGATGGAACAGACGCAAACACAGATTCTGTATGGGTCTTTTATTACCTTTTATCATTAGCTATCAAATCGGCCAACATTTCTATGCTGGAAAATCCCCAGTGAAAAAAATGAACACAATTCCCTCTTTACAAAGAAAGCGAAGACAAGGAAATCCAAATGCATTCTAAATCCATCCCTGAGGGTTGCACAACACGAAGAGCAAGATATTTTACGATCACATTACATTCATACGAGTCCAGGTATGAGTCTAGATGGCTTTCACCCACTATATTTCATACCTGATATATTTCATGTCTATATCAGAAACACATGGTTCATAAAGGTGGTCCTTGTTTGATGGAGTCTTAGTGAAATGGACTTTCCTGGGCTCGTGGATCAATACGACTTTAATCTCTGCTGGACAGGGCCACCAAAAGACTGAGTATGGAGAATAAGGGCAGGGCCAGTATAAATCTCTCCAGTCTGTCAGAGCAGCACTAGGGCCAAGATGAAATTCAGAAACCTCCAGAGCTCCACCACAAACCTCATCAGTACATCCCTGAGAGTTATGAGACAGCTGTGTGTATATTCCTTTGATAGCACATAGACATTACACAAAAGCCAATATAAACAAACTAAATGCTAATCAGGGAGAACACAAAGCATGATATTTCAATTGAAAACTCAATCTAAAAGGTCAGGGAAATGAGTATTTTTGCCATAAACCAAAAGTTATAAGCAGTCTTATCACCATTATGTATACAGTCTGGGAAATACTGTGAGAGTTAAGAGAGAAAGAAATGGCAGAAGAGGGAGAGGTTTAAATTAAATGAATGAATGAATGAATGAAAGAAAGAATAAAGAGTCATGCAACCACAAAAGATCTATTCTACTGAGAGGACATTTTGCATCCTCAGATCATTGTACTTGCCAGGAACTGGCAAATCGGATAAATGATTCAGACAAGAGCTCCCATTTGTATAAAGAAAAGGTACAAAGAAAATACCACAAGGCCATATAGATTATGAGAAAGCGTTGGAACAAGCAGAGACCTTCAAAACAGGTCATGAAGACAAAAGACCAGCACAAAGACTTGCTGAGTGTTGCATTGCAAGCATCACTACAAAAAAACAAAAAAAAAAAGAGAGAGATGTTCAGGAAAAACACCATTGAAGGCCTGAAGGGCTAATGCTCTTTATAGATATTGCAGACTATTATATACAAATTTATTAATTATATACTAACAGAACACAAAGCACATGTAACTAAAGTTCAGATCGATCTTAAAATGTTAAATTGAGGGCCAATAGTGCACTTAAATATTAAATCTATTTATGTTACAATTTTCTTTTATAACTCTTAAGATATGCATTTGTTAACAATCAATTAAATTAATCAGAAAAAGTTCATGCAGGGTCACGCACTTTAAAGTTTGTAAAGCAAGGAAGAAAAGAAGTCTCCCAGCATCCTAAAGAATTTAAATTGCTTTGTGTTTAACCGTTTTTTTGTGGAAAATTACTTCTCTATATCCTAAATCATTGAGAGTTTCGATCGAACATGACTGGTTTCTGACCTCAACGACCTTAATTAGCTGTCCTTTGAGGAAATCTTACCACAAAAAAACATGCGCTGTACAATTATGTCCTTGGCTGTTGTGCCATCTCTCAGAGCAGATCTTTCAGGAGCTGAGAGGGACTCTTGAATAGCTGGCTGGCTTTTCGAATGACAGAAAAATCGAATGAAAAAGCAAAAGCAGAAGGTACTCTAATGGAGAAGGCCTGCACTCAGAAGGCCTAACCACCATTACAGACCAAACACTGTCCCTTCAAAAATACTCCTGAGAACCATCAGACTGAAAGAGTTCAAAAATGAATTCAGGGAAAAAGTATTCAGAGGCAAATGTAGTAGGTGAACTGTAAAGATAATGTTTAATAACTCATACAATAAGATTATTGACAACCAGCACCTTTAAAGTTTGAAATAACTTCCACAACGGGTTGATAAAGCATGTGAAACAGCAAGGAGGAGAGTGTATTAAAAACAAAAATGTATTAGTGAGATTTCTTACCAGCAATTTGTAGTTGCATTTCACAAGTGAAAATGGCAAAAAAATAAATAATAATAATAATAATAATAAATGTATTAGGACTGTCAAAACGATTAATCGCTTCCAAAATAAAAGTTAGTGTTTACATAATATATGTGTGGGTACTGTGTGTGTATGTATGTATACATATATATAATATTATATAATATATAAAGTATAATATATATATTTAGATTTATATATGTAAATATTTCTTAAATACATGTGTGCATTTATATATAAATGCACACATACAGTATATTATGTAAACAAATTTATATTGTGGATGCTATTAATCGAGTTGACAGCCCTATAATATATAAAAAGTCTGGGGTCAATCAGAATATATATATATTCTGATTGACCCCAGCCTTTTTTTTTTTTTTTAAAGGAAATTGTTCTGCAAGCATGGATTAAACTGATCAAAACTGACAGTAAAGACAATTACAAAAGATTTTTGTATTTCAAATAAATCCTGTTCAATCTTTTGAAACTTTTTAAATCTTTTGAACCTTGAAAAGTGTATATAAATTTTAAAAAGTCACTTTAAAAGATGAAATATTAATACGTTAATTAATAATGTAATAACATTTCACAATATCACTGTTTTTACTGTGTTTTTGATCAAATAAATGCAGCCCTGTTGAGCACAAGAC
Organism: Acrossocheilus fasciatus; assembly: GCA_036784905.1. NCBI lineage: Eukaryota > Metazoa > Chordata > Actinopteri > Cypriniformes > Cyprinidae > Acrossocheilus > Acrossocheilus fasciatus. The sequence continues at coordinate 25,807,152 of CM071953.1, forward strand.
TTCTTTCAACATCATAGGCTATATGTATACTGACAAACTTGATAAAGTCTAACGCAATTGCTTATTTTGCAAATGGAAATATGCTCCTAAATTGCAATTAACAAAATCTGAGGAAATTTTACTTGCATTTGATACATGGCAGGTGTTCATTTGTACCCTGGGTGGATATAATTCAAAAAGCCGTTGCAGAGACGCCCTTTGGTCTCAATCATTGTTTACCATCACCGCTGAAATTACTGTGCTTAAAAATAAAGTATATTCACCACCCACACAGTGTAAACACCTGCAATCCTCTGATACGTGGTGCTGCTCAACAGACACTAAACAAAGTTAAGGCAAAAAGCTTCCTGAAAATGAAAATGAAAGAAATGTAGCCTCAGGCATTACTGCTTGTAAGGAGGAGAACAAATCATACAGCGCACTGTCGGGATGAATTCAAAAAAGCTGCACCTGGGTAGTGGGAGAATCTAACACAGAGCTGAGCACTTCCTCTAGCAAAACTCACAAAACTTAAGGGCAAGCCGAGGCTTCTAAGTGCCCTCCTGTTCCGGAGTCTATGATGATCTATTACACTGTCATTTTCACATCTAAACACCAGCCTCAGATCCTCTCAGAGCCAAATTTCCATCAGGGGCCCCTTGAAATTGGAACTGTTTTTTTGAAATCTGTAGATAAATCACAGAGGAACGGAGCAGCCTTCCAGAGACAACAAAAGGAAAAGCCAGCACCGGTTCGCTCTGTTGTCGTATGCTCGTTTCCCATCAGATGTTGACTCAGAGCAGCTCAGCCGTTTGAAGAGGAGGAGGAGAGGGCCCTCTGGCAGTCCCCCTTTCCCAAAACCCCCTCCCGTCCCAGCCTCATACCTCTTATAAGTCCAGAGCAGTTTGACAGGCGAGTCCAAAGAAAACATTTCTCGACAAGAGACGGACTGCTTCTGATGCTGGGGGAACGAGCGCTCTCAGCTGTTGCTTTCGAAACCCTCTCTGACACGTTTCCTCATTATTTCAGCAGCGCTAAACGCAGTCAGGACTGAGAAGAAAAAAATAAAAAGTCCTTTGAGATTCCACCGCAGATGGAAGTGCAAAAAAAAGAAAAAGAAAAAAAAAAAAACGCTATGCAATTTCCTTAATTACAAAGGAAATAAAATTCTGGTCACCAGGGTCTTCGCCGCCTCCTGTTTTACAGGTACTCTGCAATTAGCTTAGGTCAAAGAATTTGGATGTCAGGATGATTCTGATTAATGAATCTGTTTGATGCGAAATATCTGGGTGCCCGAGACATCCGAGCCCTCCCGCCTACACCTGGGCACCGGGGAGGTCTCATTGATGTTCAGACAGCTGCATTATCTCGTAATCAGTGGGGAAAACCCTCTGAAACTTCATTTATACTTTCATAACTTCACAGCAAATCAACCTCTGTATGCCACCTTAAAGAAATAGTACACCTAAAAATGAAAACATCCTGATTATCCTAATTATACACTCCCAGTCCCTCCAAAATCATTTTTCTGCCCAAGAGAAATTAAAGTTTTGAAGGAAACCACTCAATTGCAAATGATCAGGGCTCAACATTGACCATTTTTTATGGTCCAAAATCCATATTTAGGCAGCTTAAATGCACAAACGTCACTGAAGAGGTCATGAACCTAACCAAGCTTGATCACAGCAAGCATTTGTAGCAGTACAGTATATAGTTTTTTGTTTGTTTTGTTTTGTTTTTTTGCTGGGGTTGCATGGATTACTTTGAAGCTGCCAAAATTTGGACCATCAAAAATGGTCAGCCTCATTTGATTCAATTTTATCCAAAATAGATTACAAAATTCTGGAATGTTTTTTCTCCCAAACTTTAACTTCTCCTCAGCTGAAAAATAAAAGTCATATCTTGCATGGCCTGGGGGTGAATAAATAATCAGGAAATTGGTGACATATTCCTTTAAAGTTGAAGTTTGTAAGATTTGTTTACGCCAAAATACATTTTCTTAACTCAGTTTATTGTTCATTGTCTAAATATGACATTTAAGGGTTTATCCAAAAGTGTAAACATTGAGCCTCCCAGGCACCAACTAAACATTTAGAGCTGTCTGCTCAGATCCGTCAATCCAGCTCAAACAATAGTAATAGTTGGAATGGCTACTGCAGCAGGCTGAGCCAGAGGGTGTTAACATGGTGTGGGACCATGGCTGATCAAAAATTCAGATTCAGTTATAGAAGTGCAAACTAAAATTCAAACACTTGCCGAAATACTCGGAAACAGACAATGGTGATTTAAACAAGATTGAAGAATTTGGAGCCGCCATATTGAATTTGACATGGATTAAAATGAGGCTGTGAGAGAAAGACTCACATGTTGTCATGTTGTCTTTTAACTTTCAAGCCCCAGAAAAAAATAGTAAGATATTGTAAGGATAAGAATAATCACAATGCATGAAAGGGCGTGATAAGTGTAAAGAGTGTTTATAAAGGTTGTTTTGGAAATATGTTTTTTTAAATCACTCCACTAGGTCAAACTATAATGCAGAAACTGCATTCTTCACCTTTTAAAAGCACCTTTGAAAGCAAACAAAGAAGGTTTCATGTCCTGAGGAAATTTGCATCATGACCACGATTATGGCACTGTGAAAGATATCTGCTTTCCATGATCTGGACTCACCCAGATACTGCAGTGCTGCTGCAATGGATCCCGGAAAATGGATAACACCTTGATGCACATGCCATGCTCTGTACTACAAGTAACAGTTGCAGTCTAAGCTATAACTAAGCTAGAAGACTGACAGTCCAACACACCTGAGGAAGCCAATTAGGTACAGGGGAAGGACAGAAACTCATCCTTTCCAAACATGGTTGATAGCATATTGAAAAGGTCTCAAATTCAAGGGCTTGTGTATAAGATTTACTCCTCTAAGTGACAGTCCAATATCAGCCAAGTCTATTTATCCAGCCTACACTTTGCCAATGAAAAAAAGAGTGGCAATTTTAAGTAAATATCCTGTAAAAGTAATAGAGATGAACCCATATGGAAATTTTGGCTGGTACATGTAATGATAATTCATTATATTTAGAAGCTGATAACTGATATTACTATTAGTGGGAGGAAAACAAAACTAAAAGTAAACTAACTAAACACTCACTTTAAAAGTCCAGATGTCTACATGTTACAAGCAACACCAGAAATGGTTATTTTTAATTCATTTTAATTACTTTTAAAACAGGTGCTAAATGTTCGTGTCCCACAATCATTAAATGTAGCACACCATAAAAAAAAAAGAAATGTAATAAAGAAACTTTCCTTTAAAGGGGTCATATAATGCGATTTCAAGTTTTCCTTTCTCTTTGGAGTGTTACAAGCTGTTTGTGCATAGATAAGATCCCTGAAGATGCAAAGACTAAAGTCTCAAAACCAAAGAGATTATCTTTATCAAAGTTAAGACTTGTCCAGCCCCCCTAAAACGGCTCATTCAAACACACCCCCACATTTCTACGTCACGATGTGGAAATATTCTCGTAACGCCGCCCAAATGTTCATGCAAAGAAAGAAGGCGTGGTTTCAGTAACCGCAGTAGTGTTGATGCAACTGTGTCGGGGAGACACTGTGTGTTTCTATGTGAAAGCAAAAGCACTTTATTTGGCCTTCAGAAAGTAGATGCATTTAGGAATCATTAAGATTACTTACAACAGAACAGCAACGCATTTTATGGACGACAGTTTCGTGAACCTAGGAGAGGAGGTCATTCTTACTTTGCTATGACAATCTGGCGCTTCTGAATCAGCGATTGTAAGTATGTTTTGTTATTAATTTAAGTATTTGCTATTGACTGTTCAAATTCGGAGTTTTGCGTGTCGTGTGTGTGTGTGTGTGTGTGTGTGTGTGTGTGTGTGTGTGTGTGTGTGAGAGAGAGACAGGGTCACATCACAGTGGAGTCAGCTGTCTTAATCACGGCTTGTGTGCAAATACATAAGAGCTTCATCACTGTGTCTGTCACGCGACTCTGTTCCTCTCTCGGGTTTGAACTGGTGGTAAAACTAAGGGACATTATTAACTGTCTTTACATTTATTTTGAAAGATAAAGTTCGCTTATGAAAAGGGGCGTTACATTTCCGATGAGTGCTTGCGGTGTTCGGCCAATCACAATGCACTGGGTCACTTGGCCAATCTGAGCAGACTGCACTTGTTGGAAGGATGGGCTTTGTAGAAAACGACGTGTTTCAGAGAGGCGGGGCATAGAGGACCTACAATAATGTACAGTATTTGAAAAATAATGTGTTTTTTTAACATTAAAGCATGTCAACATTTTCTGTTACACCAAATACACAAAATATTGATCTTTAAAAAATCATCATATGACCCCTCTCAAAGATGTGTCGCAGAAAAACAATCTTCCAGGCCATTAGTCAACCATTTGATTTATTTGTTTTTTACTACAATTAGGCTACCTAGAAATAATGTGGGGTCGGGTCACATGACATGATAATCATTCAAATAATTTTATATCCTAATATCTCCCTATTTAAGTTTCTTTATTCAATTTTTATGGTAGGCCATATTAAAAAGTCACATTGTGTAGGCTAAATTGTGCAAATTATCTCTCATTATTATTATAAGACCTACATCGTCAACTCCTACTAAACCCACAACACACATTGAGCAATAAATACGATAGTATGCTAGATTATATCTACTGACATCATCTGACTTTACCAGATTATTCCAGATGTCAATACATCAGAATAGCGCATAGCTGCACATCCCAACAAAGAGCACTGCATGTCAAGCCTCCAGAGACTCCATCACTAGGCAGCTAATGTGAAGCTGCCCCATTCTGTCTCAGCTTTAGTATAATTATCTTCATGTGCTTTAATTATTTCCCTATTCATCCTAATGATGTGCTTCATTCCCCTTATTATGAGAGACATTTGCTTGTGTCAGTTCCATAGCGACACAGTTTGGATTGCGACACCATCTATGATTATGAACAGGAGAACTAAAAGAAAATATCCTTGAAAGGTAAAATCACTTGGAGGTCAGCTATGCAATCATTATGCTATTCTTTAGAAGCAAGGAAAAAAATTAAACCTTAATTATTAATCTAATTACTGATTTCAGTGCATTTTAATTGCCAAAGCAATCTTACCAGCACATTGCTTTAATATATATATATATATATATATATATATATATATAACTTTTTTAAATTAATAAATAAAATAAAAAAACTTTTATATGAGTGGTGAAGGATTTTGTGCTTTTACGCATTTATGTGAACTATTCAATTCTTTTTAAATCACGTCATCAGCGCTTAGAAAGTTCATCTATTCATTAATATCATATTACAAAGTCAAAATAATGATGCACAACTCACAAAAGAGAAGCATGTAGCTTGACAGGGAGGGTGTGAAGAGCTAAAAATGAAGTAGACACTTGGTTACAATGCCTGTATTCATCTCACATCAGGTCACTCATTGCTGCCTTCTATCAACCAGGCCGTGGCAAAACAAAAGCAAAAAAAAACAATGGCGGAAACAGCACCCGAACACAATAAAGAGTGGATTACACTGTGTAAATCAGGCCAAAAACCAACAGAAACTAGGATTAGACTGCAGCTGAAGAACAGAGGGAATGCACAGACCGCAGCAGTAGTTACAGAACCCTACAGCTACTTGACAGCTTGCTAAATGGAAGCCATTTAGTTAACTGAAAATCAATAGCTTCCTCAAACGGATCATGATTGTTTGTCAAGTTTCTGGGCCGAATCATGCGACATGTTTCCTACAGCCTGGCTCCGAGGGAGTGGTCCATTATGAGCAATCACGCACAGAACCCTTCAGTTTCCCTGTACCTGCTCTGTCTTCATACAACCCACTGACAGTGTGGAGGAGGAAGCAGTTCATAATCTCAGTGCGTGTGCGGATCAGGTTATGCCTACGAGGATAGTAAAACCTGAAATCAAAAACTGTGGAGAACAGCCAACGCTCCTCGTGACGAAAGCAGCTTAAAAAAACAACAGATAACTCAATAATGGAAAATAATGTAAATGTACAAATGCAAAAAGGTTTGCTGGTCTCCAAGTCTGGACAGGTTCGGGTCTATTGGTTGGTTTTAGAGGTGTTCTAAAGACAATTTAGCAAAACCAGCTGAGTGTCCAGCTTGACCAGAGTGAGAGACCCATCATAAACCAGTTAAAACCACCAGCAGCTGATTTACATGTATTTTTTTTCAGGAGGGAAAACAGTATTAGATAGTAAATATGATATCATTTTAAATGTGTTTGCATTTGTATATTTTCTTAATTTAAAATATAAATTTACCCCAATCTTCACATTACCTTGCAAATAAAAAAAAATAACCAGCCTAAACCGGTAACAGGTCTCCCAGCCTGGTCAGTAGGCTGGTTTTGAGCACACACAGCTAAACCAGATTAACATCAGCTTGGTCAGACCCTCTTAAACTGGACAACACCAGTAAACCAGCTATTTATTCCCTCATTTCTTATACAGTTAAAAAAAAATATGACAGAAGAGTGGCGCCAAACTCAAGATGGACTTTAAAAAGACAGATTTGTTATTAAAATGATTAAGAAACAGAGATAATAGCATCTTGGACGCTTCAGTGCGTGAACAACTCATAAACAAGCTGTGATAATTCATAAGCAAAACTGAATGCGAGGGCTTTTTATCTGCAATAAAGAGCGCAGTAGGTTACATCACTGTACTTCATACTACTCTGCACATATACTTCACTGTAAGGTGCTTAGCCTTACTAAAACGGCACAAATAAATAAATACACAAAATGAATAAAAAAAATAATAATTATTCTGGTGAAACGTGTATGATGATTATTTCGTGGTTAAATAAATAAATAAATAAATGTTTGTTTTAGGCATATAGCCGAACGCCCACAAAAAGATTCAAATCGAGTGATTTGAATAATCAGAAAAGTTGATTCAGTTTAAAACAAAAAATAACTTAAATGCTGCTTGTAGTTAATTCCCTTTAAAATTCAACCCACTGTAAACCCTTCTGACATGAATTCGATATAAAAACACCAATTTACGAGCCACCTCGCCGCCTTTATAACACGTCTGGTGCGGCCACAAATGTTCCGTTAATTCAACCACTGATTTAAAGCTTCGCAGATGAGGCTGCACTTGTTTACTTTACACAGAACAACTTCCAGACGTGTGTTTTCAATGAAAAATACTACAACAATAATTCAAAGACCCACACTATGAATTACGTCAATCTGAGGGAATGTTTAAACAGGAGTCTCGCGCCAAATAACAAACAGCCCGAAACAATTCACGTTAAGCTTCTGATGGCATCTTTACTGTTTTTATGACAACCGAGACCAAATCTCTCCATTATCAGAAAAGTTCAGCGGCTTCGAAGTGCAACTCAGCCTCTCTTTGCTGTCAAGACAACAAGCTTATGCTTCTCATGTCCTCAAAACACACACAAGTTTGAAAGTGCGCAGTCTCTGTAACTCCAGATAAACGGGACTTTACCTGTTGGTCCCTCTACGCTGTCGGCGTGAATCTGAACAGCCAGGATCAAGAGAAATGCGCAGGTATTCATTTTATGTTGTTAACGTTAGTCCAGTTGGGAAAACAAGCCGAAATCATTTCAGTGGCTCCAGTAGTTTGGATGGTGAAGTTCATGGATTCCCGAAATCCAGCCGAAGCTCAGTTCAGAGTCGCGTGAAGTGATACGAGGGCAGTGCGATCTGTTCAAACTGACGTCAGGATAAACAGTTCCAAGCGATGTTTCTTTCTCTCCGAGCGCACTTTCTGGCGCTCGAGTATGCGTAGTGTGCTTCAAAGTGTGCGAACGACGCCCCCATCCGGGGCTTTCGAGAAGTTGAGCACTAATCATCCTGGTGTTCTCAGGCTATACATTGCGATTCATCGTAATCTCTTTAGCCCGTCTACTAAAGACAAGCAGCTTCCATAACTGAAGGAAATTAATGATGTGATTTATATCGGTGGATAAAATGAGGAAAAAGGGTATGCATTCTCTAAAGCGTGTTTAGCTCTTTTTGACCCCAAGGCCCCCATTTTGCATTGCTGCATCTGAATTTCTGGGGGGGGTTTTATACATATAGAGGAAGGTGGGTGTGTGGGGGTGTGTGTGTGTGTGTGTGTGTGTGTGTGTGTGTGTGTGTGTGTGTGTGTGTGTGTGTGTGTGTGTGTGTGTGTGTGTGTGTGTGTGTGTACCTGTTTTTCTATTCAGGTGGGGACTTAAACCTGAATACACACAGACTCATGGGGACACGTGTCATGGTGGGGACCTAAATTAAGGTCCCCACGGGTGAACAAGCTAATAAATCACACAGAATGACTTTTTTTTTTTTATTTAAAAATGCAGAAAATTTCCTGTAAGGGGTAGGTTTAGGTGTAGGGCAATAGAATATACGGTCTGTACAGTAGAAAAAGCATTACGCCTATGGAGCATCCCGACAAGGATAGCAAACCAAACGTGTGTGTGTGTGTGTGTGTGTAATGTTTACAACGTACTTGAGATAGTTGATAAAAAATTATGAATTGTGAAAACAGTATAAGCAAAAGTCAGAGGGTAAAAAAAAAAAAAATTGCAATATTAGTAAGTTTAGGCATTTTAATTATAATGCCTAATAATTAGTAATTAGTTAGTAAGGCATATAATAAGGTATTTTATCTCATATTTTTATTATTTCAGTTTAAGATTGTTTTAATGTAACTTTAAGTTGTATATATATATATATATATATATTTTTTTTTTTATATTTTAATATGAATATTTTAATAATATAATATAATAGTTAAATATTTTGGTCTCTTTGGAAGTTTACCGAGGCCCTAGATGACAACCACTGCTATAGGCTTTATATGTGTAACAGTCAAAACTGACTATATCATGCAAAAAAAACTATAGGTGCATCCCATATCGTATACTTATGCACTCTTCTATGATGTTTTTTAGTATAAATAGTGCAAGTGTGTTCACAAGTGTGTACCCGGATGATGCACTTAAATAACTGAAAAAACGAAGTCTAGAATGGTCAACACTTAATGCACTCAACAGCAGCTTTAATTACATAGCGATGGGGGAGGGGCTATCAGACTCTGACATTATTAATGACAAAATAACCTTATATAATTCATACACTACATGGTTGAGTGCATAGTGCATAAGTACATAGTGTATACTGTAAGTGCATAGTGTATAGAGTGTCATTTGGGATGCAGCTTATGTTTACAACATAGGCTATATACGATTTGTTTTTGAAACAACGCTTCATTTTCCATGGAAATTCAAGCCGCTAAACCAAGCAGACATCGTGCTGTAGGTTTCCAGTTTCTCTAACAATAGCCATTACGAGGCCAACAAGCTATAGAACATCTTATCTACGCAGTCCCACAGGTTGGATGGATTTGTGTTAATCTGTTTAGGCTCCACAAAAGGAAAGGACTACCTATTGAGCCATGAATGAAAGCAACAGAGCCAAGTTGGACCTCGACTGCCCAAGGTCCAGCCATGTCCCACAGCCAGCAGGGATGGCAGGCGGAGATAGCCACACACTGATCCATTCACGTTTTTCATACCAATTTAATTTCACACAGCAGCAAACAGTGCACCCTTTTTTTTCTTTCTATCACAATCAGTCTACTTATTACATATTCACAGCAGGGGATTCCAACTCCACAGATGTAGATCAAGCAATAAGATGGACGGCTATTAAGAAAAGTCAAATAAATTATACCAGAAAGTAATTTGCAGCAAACATGCACCTGTTTTGACAATCATATACATGCATTTACTGTGCTTAAACCTCAATATGAGAGAGTATCCTGGTGGGAATTCACCTGCTGTTACAACTGGTTAGTTGAAGTTACTTGACACAAAATAGCAGATCTTCTTTCTATCAACTCAACTAGCTCACTGAATAAATAAATAGATAGTCCAACCAAAACTCTTCTTTTGTGTTCTGCAGAAGAAAGTCATCAAAAAATGGCGTAAAAACAACAATTTTTAGATGAACAGATGAACAAAAATGAAAATTCTCATCCAGGCCATCCGAGATGTAGATGAGCTTGTTTCTTCACCACAACAGATATTAAGAAATTTAGCATTGCATAACTTGCTCACCAGTGGATCCTCTGCAGTGAATGGGTGCCATCAGAATGAGGCTGTAAACAGCTGATAAAAACACAAGCAATCCACATGACTCCAATCCATCAATTAATGTCTTGTGAAGTGAAAAGCTGCGCATGTTAATAAGAAACAAATCTATCATTAAGGTGTTTTATCTTTTTATCTTCACTTCTGGCCAAATACGAGTCCATATAACAATGCTTCCCTCCTATTCTTTAATTGTACCCAAAGTTTGCTTATTTGCATACGAGGTAGTCCCTAACTATGACGATACTGCAGCAGTATCCAAAATACATGATCTCTGGGATCTGCCTGGAGCAAAGGCACAAATGACTGCGTAATAGTCACCATCTCCTATATGACCTTGTTCAGTCATTGCCTTGGTGGGCACCATGCAGCGGTTTATCATTTGTTTAGGTGTCCTATGTGAACATCAGAATGGAGCCTGTATAGCATTATGAAGGGTGAGACAGGTGCGCTTTCCTCCACAAAACCACGTTTGAGTCCCGTTAAGGGAGTCACCAGTACACCCACAAACCTTTTTTTCGAGGTAAATGACAAAAGAGTGATGGACTGTGCCCAGTTTTATTCGATTCACGAGAAATGTGGGAGGATTATGAAGAGCTCCTCTCACGTAAAATAAGATTGTGAGCACGTATGTGTCGTGTATAGGGAAAACTGTTCTAAGAATAAATACAGTGTAGGACTGGAAACTGTTTATATGATTAAACACTTGAGGCAAAAAAAAGATTGGACTGCTGTAAGAGAAAACAGTCAGAAGGTTGTGACCTTATGCTGAAAGCAGAATGATCTCTATTTTAAGTACACACTGTAATCTGTCTGGCAAACAGATATGTTTGCATTTTTAGCACATCAGACCGTATAAAACAGGATTGCCATGCCATCTCATTCAACTGTTTCTTAATGTTTTATTGCCATCTGGTGGTATATATTCAGAATGCGAAAAAGGTCAACAAATGATGGCTAGTTACATCTTTACAGTTTAATATAAAACATAATATCAGATTTAAAAAAATTGATTATCTATTGATTAATCTTGACATTTTCATCCCAGAAAATGAAATGGTAACATGCTTAATATCTAGATATACAAAGAGCTTTCAATACCAACAAATCTACAGTTTAGCAGTTAAATATTGCTATACCAAATCTAACAATAAATACAAATCTTTTGGGGGCGGGTCTCATTAATATTAGAGACTTAAGAAAAGCAATGTATCAATTTCTGCAATAAAAAAAAATGCATGATTTTTTCTTTGCTTACAAATAATTGTGATTTCATAAGCATTATTTTTCTATTTTTCTTTTTTGTTGTGTTTTAACATAAGAATCAGTGTAATTGCAAAATATTTTTCCAAAATGTACAAAAAAAATCATTGGATGTTTACAGTCCAATGATGTCTACAGTGCAGAAGCTTTTTAAGAAACATGGCAAACTTTAGAAAAGATAAGTATATTAATTTTAATTTTCACTACTTTCAATAAAAAAAAAAATACTTGAATGGGTTTTCTGACTCTAAAAATTTACATATTTAATAAACAAGTTTTAAAGTAGTTTTAGAGAACAATTGAGACCATGATACTGTACAGTATATTGATATACTGTAATTTTAAATGAATCCAAGACTAAACATATTTTTTGTTCCGCAAAAGAAGTCAAACAGGTTTGAAAGGACATGAGGATGAGTAAATTATGGCAGAATCTAGATTTTAGAGAACTATTCCTTTATGCTGAATAATATTCTAATTTTGCAAAATGGTCTCTAACTCACTTTTAAGTATGTCATTTATTTTTTTGCAGATCAGTGAGTTTTGTTGCTCTGATGGTCCAAAACAGTCTCACTAAGTCCAGAAGTTTGAACATCTGAGTCAGCTTGTTCAGGACTGCCACATCTGTTATAAAAGACACAAAACACACGGCCAAGTACTTAAAACATACTCTCTCACAACAGATGTAGCAAATTGCTGTACTTATAAAAACATGTTAAATAGAGCTAGAGAACCCACTCATCAAAAGTTTTACTCCTGAAGTGAATAGTAAGGAGGAGATCGCCTCATAGTGGTCTATGTTGAGGTCACGCGTGATTTTGCATTCTCGCCACTAGGTGGCGGTGTACGCTCAAAATTGCAGTCACAATAACAAATTAATTATTGACTACGCTTTTAAAAAAGTTGTAGGCTATTGACACAGATGAGATTTTCATCTGGACCAATTACATATGTAGCATTCACAAATTTATTCACTGGACACTAGTGATTCTAGAACTAGTGTCATGTTTAAAAACTGGATTGAAGGTCGGTTCTGCAGAAAGACGTCACATGAAATAAAGCACACATCATGTAAGAAATATCGAAAAATTATGCAATCACAGTCATGATGATACGAACATATAACATGTCAAATAGGAACAGATTAATAAATAAAACTTCTCGACTATATGAGAAAAAGATTTAAATGCATTACCATCACAAGTTTCCATAGTCAACTATCTGTGTTAGTAATATCTTGTCCTGAAGAGGGCACCATAAGTAAAAAAAAAAATAATAATAATAATAATAAAATTTTAAAAATATATATTATACTGTTATAAAATATTATAACAGTAAATGGGAAGAACTTGACTCATGTGTAATACTGTCGGCGAGACGTCTATAACACACTGCTGTTCAGACGGGTTTTCTGAACCGGTTCATTTAAAAGATCCGACTCAAAAGAACTATACGCACAAGCTTGAGTGTGTAAATTTTATTTTTATTTTATTTTATTTGTTTGATTATTTTTATATATTTATTATTATTATTAGTATTATTGTTGTTGTTGTTGTTGTTTAGTTTTATTTATTTATTTATTTATTTTTGTAAAAGCAGCGTCTAATGTAAGTCCCTTTTGAACGAACACTGTTGTCATTCACACCAATTAATTTTAGTACATTGGATGTAATGACCATGCAAGCGTTGTGTCTTAACTTTCTCAATACATTGTTTGTACGGTTTCATCCTCTACAATTCATTGTTTTGGGAAAAAGTTAGAGGGGCACATCTTCACTTTGCACAAATCAAAGTACTGAAACAGGAATTGTTGTAAATAAGTTGACTAGCACGTCCTGAAGCCAATAAGAGGCGAGTACATTAACCCATGCCCAGTCGGGGATGGGCTACTTTGCTGCGTCTTAACGTGGATGAGAAGCGTGAGAGGAGAGAGTTTGTAGACTGATTACAACATGAACTAAAACTCATGGCTTAAACTCTGAACGCTCGAGTCAGCAAGGGATATCCCGAAGGAAACCATGCACACTAGATATGGAGCTCTTTGGGATACTATGGAATTCTCTCGGGTTTGGCTTATTCTCCTAATCGAAACCCTGGTGTTGGTATGCGGTCAAAAGGGTAAGATTGCGCCTACTTTCCACTATGAAGTACTGTTAAGGTAACAATACTGTATAATATATAACATGATGGAAGGTAACAAATACTTATGTGCACGATATAAATTATATATATGCACATACATACACACGCGTGTGCATAAATACAAACACACATATATACATGTGTATATATATATATATACACATACATACACACACACATATACATACATATATATATATATATATATATATAAATTTATCCTAAAATGTTAAACAAATCAAAACTATCTTATATTTTAAATTCTTTAAAGTAACCACCTTTTTTTATTTTTTCATTTTTTTAAAATTGGAACTAACTTTAACCGGGATGCTAATTTCTGAGGAATTCCCTGGGCACTTGTTAGCTGTTTTTCCTGCACTCTCTGATCAGCTCACCTTAAAGTATTTTAACTTTTTTTTATCATCATTTTCACTTGACCGCATTCTCTAAAAATTATTTTTAGAAATATAGACAAAGTACAAAGTGTTTATAGCCATGTTTGCACTTATAAGACCACCAGCACATCAGCAGGTAGACTGCTGGACTGAATGATATCCTCCTATTATGCCTGTGTTTATAGAGTGAGTTATAAAGAATGAATTTGTTTATGGTATTTCTCAATATGTGTGGGGGTCAGCATGAATCACTGCAGCCAGATTCACAGACTGTGAGGACCATGGAAAATGTTTTCCAGTAAAACGTCCACCCCCAGGACTCTACGTGTACAATACCAGATTAGCCAGAGGGGAATCTGACTGTTTTTTTGGGACGTTATTGTATTAGAATGGAAGCTAACATGTTTTTGAGATGACGCTATATCGTATTGTTTCTAACCTTTAGAAGATCTACAGAGTGTCCAGGATTTGTCAGATTATAAAAGAACAGGAAAAAACAGCTTGTCCCCAAATATTTTTGAGTTTACAGTTGTAATTTGATTGACGTAGAGGAATTGTGATGTGACAATCTAAACAGCCGAACATCCTGTCTGCCATGGGCTCAGGCCTGCAGGGACGTGCCTGCAAATCCTCTGGACGAGAAAATAAAATTACACACTGCCTGATAGTGTAGCACTGATGATGGATTGGTGTCCATAGTCCCAGTGCATTCATAGTAGCTCAGCTGTAAGGAATGTTATATTCTGTGTCAGCAAGTGTCTTAATTATACCCAGCATCCTCACACGCGGCATGTTTTAAACGCCTAACTGTGAACTCAACGTGCAGATATCGCACAGATGTCATCAGAGTGTTTGCCTGCTGTTAAATAATGTGTAAAGTTTGCCTCAGGCTGTGCTTCATGAGGAGTTCATTGTGAATTTTAGGATGTGGTTACAAATGAAACTGACCTTGTTAAGCTGTAGCCAACCATTGAGTCTAATTTCTGCACATGCACCAGCACCAGCACATTATTGTTTCCATACAGGTTTTTCTAAACACTCACCCTGCCTGCCATTGGTCAAAAAAAAAAAAAAAAAAATCACATAGCCACGCCCCAAAACCACATAATTGGTGGAGCCAGTGTTGCTAGGCTGGACAGGTCGAGATCAAACAAACAGCTATGTTTTCATAGCACCACAAAGCCACAGTATTTACACTTTTCAGGGCAAGTTAACCTAAAAAAATAAGGCATATAGTTGTTTTGGAAAAACTACACACTTTTTTAAAATATTAAAACATCTCTTTTTCATGATTTATAGGTGGAACCCATGTTGTTGTCCATATTTCAAATGTCTCTTACTATTGTATTTCTTCATTTTGTATTAACATTGATTGTATGTCCTGCAAAAAAAAACAAAAAAAACAGCCCTTTGGGGATATTTCAAATTGATTTAATAATTCAATCAATTTGATTTCATCTCAACAAATATTCAATCATTATTTGATCTCCAAACTTAATTACCTTTATTAAACCAAACAAATTATGCACATGATTACCAACACACTCTCGTGGCAATAACTATTTGGCCTTTTGGCTAATTTTTATAAATTCATACAATGTGATTTGTACAAACCTCACTGTTTTGGAGAGGGGTTTTGTTTTGTTTTTTCTAAAAATTGTGTTTCCATACAAATCACATTGTAAAAGTTCATATGAAATCACTACCTCATAAAACACTTACAATTTCAAATAAAATTGGGTTGAGGAAACGATTATTTGCAATAAACACCACCAGGTTCACCCACAAACCTTAGCTGGGTTTAAATACTGACTGAAATATATAAAAATCGCCCTCACCCAGATCAAACATTCAACTCTTTGACCACCACACTGAGTCATGGAGTGAATTGTTTGAACATTGCCAGTTAACAGCCTGACCACAAAATTGTGTTTGTTTTCCTACGCAATGATTAAGATAGCTCATAGCAACAAGAGGTTCAGTAGATTTAGAGATAAATTGTGTCTAAAGCAGAAAGAAGGGGACCACAGAAGCTTTAAACCCAAATGATTCAGAGCTGACTGAGAAATTAGGAATGAGAGACGGACGATGGCCTCAGAGCGATCTAGTTCATCGCACAGGGACCAAGAGACTCAAAAATGATAAATTTGGCCATTCATAATAACTCTAGGTTTTAGTGGAACTCCAAATTATTTGCCAATCGTGTTGTTGTGGCGATTATGTCATGTTTATGAACTTGGTAGAGCATGTCTGTGGAAGCTACCGTATAAAACACAACATTGCCATCAACTAAACCCTACTGCAATTATGGCTTTAATTAACACCAGTTATGGAAAGCCCCTCAAGTGTGACTAATACTGACAAAGTTGGCAAGCCCCCTTACCACACAAGCTTTTGCAATCCACTCTTCAATACTCAGGCAACGACCTGCCAATACCCACAATGCTCCCATGGGCTAGAAACATGCCAACAGAGAAACTAGTTAGCACATTTGATGATTAATGGAAGTTAAATGAGAGATAAAATGTCTGGTTTAATTATATGTGGAAACAGACCACAAAATTAGAACTTCAACCTGAAGATAAAATCCCTTTTTAACTCCTTTCACATCAATAACAATGTGATCTTCCCTTTTTCTCATTAGGCAGTGGGTGTGGATACACAGCCCTCAGTCCCAGCAGTGGCACACTGACCTCTCTGAACTTCCCAGGAACCTACCCAAACCACACCCAGTGTGAGTGGGCCCTAAGGGTACCGAAGGGCCAGACACTGCTCTTGACCTTTGGGGACTTTGACTTGGAGAGAAGCCATGACTGCATATCTGGCTCTCTTACCATCACAGACACCAGTGGAGCCACTAGAGTGGGTATGACCCTCTTCACACAGACGTTATGGAATGACAGACTAGCCCAGTGTTATGAATGCACACACCACAAAAAAGTGTTCCTTCAGGATTACCTCTCTCATCTGCTATGGAATGAATTTCATATAAATACGAAAAATTTTAAGTTATAGATAAAAAAGAAAAGAAAAGAAAAGAATATAATGAAATATATAAATTAAACCATTAAATAATCCATTTAGGATTTACTTTCTAATATGATATGGATATCATATACAGTACATTAAATATTTTAAAGGATAAAAATTAGAACAGAATTAAAGATTTTACACAACATTATTAAATATACATTAAATAACTTATATAAAATACCCATCTAGGATTTACTTTCTCGTATGCTGCGGGATATCATGTGAATTATATGAAATATTTAAAATGATTTATTAAAAAATAAATGAACTAAATACAGTAATATACTTACATATAAGTTAAATATTTGATATTTAATACTTTTCCAGGATATATGGCTACCATATTTAAAATTATATTTAAAAATTATTTTTAAAGCGATACATTAAATAATATAATTCAATATAATAATATAATTAAATACAAATTAAACAACTGTTATTTAATACCTCTCAAGGATTTACTTTATCATATGCTATGGATATCATATTTAAAATTATGTATAAAATTACCATTAAATAATAAAATGAAATATAATAATATAATTAAATATGATTGAATATGATGATATAATTATATAGAAATTAAACAACTGATATTAAATATACATCTAGGTTTCACTTTTTTACATGCTACAGCTATCGTATAAATTATATTACATTTTTAAAATAATTTTAAAAAAAATTAAATATTGAATCATTTAATATTTCATAAATAATTTAATCAAATAAAATTTAATCGAATAATATAATTGAATCTTAATTACATTATGTTATTTATTTTAAATACCAGTCTTAAGGCAAAGCAACCACCAGAATTGTAATTCCTTTTCCTCAATTTATTGAAGTTGGACAGACTGATTTGACTGCTGTTGATTCTGAGTGGTAAGAAATCCGTCCTTGAATCAGGCCTGACACATGCCTTCTTAACCCCAAAAGACACAAAATTAGTTTCAAACCTACTTACGTTACAGTTATTTACAGCCACCTTTAACTCTAATTTTATAGCCACCTCATTTACAGTATATAACCTCACGCTGCTCTTTAGATCCCCAGTCACGTGACCACAGCATGACTGCAGCTTGCATGCTGCATTCCACTCTGCTGCAGCATGACGGTTGTGTGGTCACATAAGTGTGCAGGAACAGCCTTTTATGGCAGTGAAGGTGTGCAGGATTGTGTGTTGAATCTAAAATCT
This sequence comes from Acrossocheilus fasciatus, assembly GCA_036784905.1. Taxonomy (NCBI): domain Eukaryota; kingdom Metazoa; phylum Chordata; class Actinopteri; order Cypriniformes; family Cyprinidae; genus Acrossocheilus; species Acrossocheilus fasciatus. Next base: position 25,825,332 of record CM071953.1, read on the forward strand.
ATTGTGCTTGTTTATATCATGTGATCTGTGCTTCCCAGGTCCTCTGTGTGGGCAGCTGTCCACCACAAACAGGAATATATCTGTGAGTACTAATGAAGTCACGGTGCGTTTCATCTCCGGCACTCACCGTTCAGGACGGGGCTTCGTCATGTCCTATTCAACCAATCAGCACTCAGGTAACAGCTAATGTCCTGCACACTTCCCATTCCTTTCCATGCACCTATAAACAGTAGACCAAAAAGGAATCCACAAATCCATCAACAAAATAAGAGCTTATGGCATGTGGCCCCATGGATCTTCTTGCTCTGAGCGAGTTGTATATGATCAGAGTAAACACACCAGGGACTGTTTGTTCTCGAAATGTACAGCTTACTCAGTAAACAGCACTTCAGCTGACTCTGAGAGAGGGAGCAGTTCCCATCCTAATCTCAATTACTGTTTATTCTCGTTTCCAACATCACATGTGAACCGCCCTACCGGAGGTCATGCACAAAACGTTAAATAAACATCCTTACATGTGTCAAAGTAGATTACATTAAAGTAAAGTCTTTAAGGGTCGATCTTTAAGCATTACTGTATATTAGGTATAATCAGGGTTATTATCATTAACTATTTTTTTAAATTGTTAATTAAAATAAGATAAATAAATGATAAATATTAGGTGAAAAAAGTTGACGTATTAAAATTACAGTAACACTTTACAATAAGGTGTCATTTGTTAACATTAGTTAATGTATTAACTAATATGAACAAACAATGAACAATACATTTATTACACTATTTATAAGTCTTTGTTAATGTTAGTTAATAAAAAATAGAGTTGTTCATTGTTTGTTCATGTTAGTTCACAGTACATTAACTAATGTTAACAAGCACAACTCGTTATTTTAATAATGCATTAGTAAATGCTGAAATTAACATTAACTAAGATTAATAAATGCTGTAGAAGTATTGTTCATTGATAGTTCTTGTTAACTAATGTGAACTAATGAACCTTATTGTAAAGGGTTACCAAAATTACTAACTGAAAAACTAAAACTAAAAGCAAGAACAATACCGTATTTAAACAAACAAAAAATAAAACAAAAACATTAATTAAAAAAATTTAATCAAATCTAATTCAAAATCTGAATAAAAACTTTAATAGGATATAAGTAACTATAAATATAAACTATAATTATATTATATTTTTATGGTGGAACCAAGGCCCAGTATGTAGGTTAAACTACAGAGGACCTTAATGGGCTGGCCCTGGATGTAGAGATTTTAAAATGTGTGTTAGGGTGACCGACTGGAATGCAGCTCTCCTCCTTGGCTGGGTTTCAGAGAGTTTGCTTTGTAAGCAGGGCAGCAGACTGCCGCTCCTGGCCTGAATAAGGAGAGGCCCCTGTGCTTGGGCACACACTGAAGTAGATGGAATGCTGTATGCTCACTCCTCCTGCATTGACAAGCACAGCATGACAGCTTAACCATCACCTGACCACACCGTAGAAGCCACTCACGGCAGTTCCTGACTGGCTAACATGCATAATTTAAGAAGAATTCTTAAGTTTTTAACTCCCATAAGGCAAATCTTCTCTTGGCTTTGTATGCAAAAACACAATAATTAATTGAAATAAATATCTAATAATTAATTGAAGAATTTATAGAATACAGTACCAAATATATATATAGTACATTTTGGATACACCTGTTACTTTTTTTTATTTATTTCAAATTTCATATATATATATATATATATATATATATATATATGTAATTTTTCCATATTTGTATATACTAAAATGTTTTAATAGTAAAAGTCATCAGAACTAAAATAAGACAAATACATTAAGATAATTAATATAGTAAAATATTATTATTTAAATTAAGCTACTAATTAAATTTATATTTTATATACCGTATATATTGCTCAAAATATTGAGCAAGTAAGAATTTTAATGTTTAAATTTTTTTATTTATTTATTTTTCATTTCAAATTATGTTTTTTCCAAAAAATACAGTAAAAACTGTGATATTGTGAAATTTTATTACAATTTAAAAGAACTATTTTTTTTATGTATTTTAAAATGTAATTTCTTTCTGTGATGGAAAAGCTGGATTTTCAGCAGCTATTACTCCAGTCTTCAGTGTCACGTGATCCTTCAGAAATCATTCTAATATGCTGATTTGGTGCTCAAGAAACATTTCTTATTATTATCAATGTTGAAAACAGTTAATGCTGCGTAATATTTTGGTGGAAACCATTTCTGAACATGTAAAAGCCTTAACTGTCAATTTTGATCAATGCAATGTATCCAAATGTAATGCATTTAAAAAATATATCTTACTTACAATTCTATAAGCATGTAGTGAACTAAAAGTTAAAAGCTTTAACTTTCTGGAAAATGTCCCTTGATGTCAATGTTCTGTCAAAAGTTCTCACTTTGCTCCAGAGTTGACAGGAGTGGTTCATATGTTCCTTCCTTTCCTGTGTATCAAGTTGTTTATGTAAAGTCCAATTCCTAGACAGCTGTGCTATGTACCAAATGTTGACCTTCTTCCTGTGATTATACACTGATGCATCAGTTTCGTAAGACACAGTTACGTCAAGTCAGTTTGGGAAGTGTAGACGACACAAAGCCAGTGTATAAGCACATTTTCTGGACTGTAACTGTGCCATTCATGTCCATGCTATTTCTATCCCATAGAGCTCATTTCATGTCTGCATCGAGGGACCCATTTCTCCTCTCAACTGATTAGGTAAGAAGAAATCTTCAACAATGACCTGACATTAAAGCAAAATAACACAATTTTTCTTTACTCTGAATCTTGTAGGATACATGTTTATGTTTAATATCTGAATCCTGGACTCACTTGTGTTCCAGCGCATTCTGTCCTGCAGGCTGCAAAGGTGTCACAGGAGAAATCTGGGGCTGGCATGAACAAGGATATCGGGATGTAAGCTGGGATATTATCTGTGCGCTATAGTGGGATTATTAGTCATGGCATTGAATTTACTACCATATATGGATGTTTGAAAAAGCTTACAACAGGCACTTTTGATAAAAGGAGTGTTTAACTTTGAATGACGTAACATTTTAATGTGCGTGTTTATGTTTTTCTAGACCTCTGTATTATGCAAAGCTGCGATCCATGCGGGCGTAATTTCAGACAGTTTGGGAGGCATGATCAACGTCTCTTTGCAGAGGGGCATTACCTTGTATGAGTCAAACTTCGCTAATGGAGTACTGTCAAAAACGTGAGTGTGTGGCATGTTGTGCAAGTTGCTCACACTTTAGTTTGGGGACCAATTCTCACTAATAACTATTAACTTTTGCCTCAATTAACTTCTAATTTGCTGCTTTATTTGCTCATTTTAGGTATGGTATAAGATTAAGGGATCTAAAATAAGGTCATGCAAAATAAGGCATTAATATGTGCTTTATAAGTACTAATAAACAGCCAATATGCTAGTACTATGCATGCTAATAAGTAACTAGTTAATAGTGAGAATTGGTCACTAAACTAAAGTATATATAGACACCCAGTGGTGTGGAGGTTTTAAGTTACTGAAAACTATTTTTAAACTATACAGTTATTGATGTAATTGTAGAAATGTGTTATTCGCGGTCAGCCATGATTAATTTATTCAATGAGTTAAAACGTCCAATAATAGGAGTGCCACAAAGAAGCTGGTCATGTGATTTCATCATGCTTGCCTCCATGAGAAAACCTGCTCCATGAAAAACAAATAAATAAATAAAACTGCTTTTATCTAAAAATATGATTAGTTTAAATATACCAATGTAATATTAATTTATAATATTAATAAATATAATATAATTTATAATAATTATTTATTATATATTTCTTAATATTACATGTACATAGTAAGATTTAAAAAAATTTAAGATTTAAAAAAATTATATACATACATACATACATATATATATATATACACATACATACATATATATATATATATATACACATACATACATATATATATATATATATATATACACATACATACATATATATATATATATATATATACACATACATACATATATATATATATATATATATATATATATATATATATATATATATATATATATATATATATATATATATATATAAATCTAATGTCTTTTATTTTTTTACAGTGGCTCCTTGTCAGATAAACGTCTTGTCTTCCACAGAGGTAATAACTTATTTCCCTGTAGTTATTCCTATAGATATTATTTAAATTCATTGCTAATTTAATCTAGACTTGAATTATGGCTTTGCACTGGGTTAATTTATTTGTAATATTATTTTTTTAAACTGCAAATGCCTAATACCTGGATTGAGTCTGCGTGTCAGTGTTAAGGAATAAATTACAGTTTGTTTAACACGGTTACTACATGATACTCACACCTTAGACATGCTGTTAGTGCCTATTTGTAATTATACATTGCCAGAATGTAAACACTAACTACTGATAACTAACAATTACAATGTTTATCTGAGGTGTGAGAAAGTGTAATTTTTACTTGTTTGAGCAAGTTCTGTTCTCTTTCACGTACAGAGTGTGACAGGGAGCTGACGGTGGTGGCCTATAACACTTCTTCAGTGTGGGAGGAGGTGAACAGATTAGGTCAGAGGGTCTCCTGGTCTCCGGGACATGAGGGATCTCAGTGGGCTGCGAGCTCTGGGGATCAGCAACCGTGGATGGAGATTGAGCTGTGGAACAGAAGTAGTGTCACAGGTCAGAGGTCAACCACTAATAATCATTGTGCAAACCTCTGCTGAAATATTACAGCAATAGTAAATGTTACAGAAGCACATCTAACGTTTACATCTGCTTTCAGGCATTATAACAAAGGGTACACCACATTACTACATTGAATCTTACACCCTCATGTTCAGCAAAGACCGCAAGAACTGGAAAGTCTACAAAGCAACATCGAGCAAAGATAAGAAGGTACGTAATGCTGCATCAGTAAAAATTTCAACACGATTACAGTGTTAAAAGATTTACATAGGATAGGCAAATGAATAAACAGTGCAAATGGACACAGAACCTAATTTTATATACATTACTAGGTATTAATTTTAGAATATAAATAACTCTGCCCTGCATCATATTAGCTGAATGAGTTCCATCGTATTTCTTACTAATTTTGGGGTGCCTGTTTTGCTCCTCACACTTGCTCACAAAGTGTGTGCATTTTGTAGCATTTTTGCTTTTAACAAACATCTATAAAGGTGAAGTCTTGTATTATTCCTTAATCACCAGATAAACAGCCATCTTCTTCTGAGCAAGATTACAACCATTTGTTCAGTTCTTGTTTTGTTTTGTTTTGTTGTTTTTTTTACATGTATGAATGATTCTGAAGACATTATTTTATGCTAAATCTTGATTTCAAGGTCAGATTTAAACAGTGGATTCATCCAAATGGATTTTGTGAAAAAAAAGCGTATTTATTTGTAAACCTGTGTTTATGTTAAAGTTCTTTCACATTAAATTGAGTACTTGAAATTTTTTTCCACTCCATTTCTTTTTTTGTTATATTGATACAAATGATGCAGATTGTCATTTAAATTATACATTTTGAATCATTAAAATGGAAACGTTTGACATTTTACTTATTTTGATAAGTGCATTAAAGTTGATTCATATATATAATTTGAAATTCATCATTCTTATTTTGTGAAAAATAAAACAGATTTTTTTAAAAACTCAAATTAGGTAATATTAGGCCTTTTTTGCAAATCATCAGATTTTTTTCATATTAATTTTTTTCTTTTTCTTTTTTAAGTTGTTTGAGGCCCATTCTGATGGTCATGTGATGGTACTCAACAGTCTGATTCCTCCAGTAGTTGCACGCTACCTCCTCGTGAAACCCCAGAAGTGGCATATCAGGGCCTCTGCACAGGTTCAAGTGCTGGGCTGCCCTTCTGCCCCCCTCAGACCCCGTTCCCACGGAGATGGTGAGGGTCTGCCCCAGAATCTCTTTCAAGTTCCCTTATGCCACATAAATTTCAGTTTCAACAATTTTATAGTACATATTAACACTAAAAGACCATTGTATTGGTCAAATTCCAAGCGCACTATGGTAAATCTTGCAAGAGTTAATTGAATTCTTGTCTTTTAAACCTGTGATGAATTCTCTCCATCAGAACTGAATACTGGGAAAGCAGCTGTCACAGAGACTGTGCCTCTAGACACGCTGCCCACTGAGAGTCCCGTTATCACAAGAAGCTCAGGTGAGGTCAATTTTGTAAGTTAATTGCTAATATGATTGCTAAAAATGTTTAAACTCATAGTGGATTTGTTTCTAAAGGCTAAATCTATTATTATTATTTCCATACAGGCCCCAGTCAAGCAGTGATATTAGTGGCAGGCATGGTTTTAGGAGCCGCTCTATGTTTGGGTTGCCTTCTAGCTGGGCTTATTTGGTGGAGAAGGTAACACACAAATTTTTCCTTTAAAGAATGACTTAATTATTTTTTTTATTATTAAAAAAGGAAACCAAAAAGAGCAGAGATGTAACCGTAACAAGTACTGATACAGGTACTGAGTTACCTTTTTTTTTTGACATCACAGTAATTAATTTATTTTATTGGACTCAAAAATAAAGTGACACATTTGAATGGTTCTAAAAATAGCTGTTTTCATTAAGATAAATCAAAGGGAGGGTTTATTTTCTGTACCATCAGAGCTGAGTAGATTATTTAGAAATTGTAATCTGTTACCGATTCCAAATTACATGACAAAAATTGTAGTTAGAAATGTAATCCGTTACATTACATGTTTTAGGTAATGTAATCAGATTACTTTTGACCTTGTTTTTCACATTGATTTGAATAGGATAATCTTGTACCATATTGATGTAAAAATACAAAGAGTAAGAAAATATATTCCATTTGTTGTTATTAACAACAACATGTAGTGCATTAAACATTATATTACATTAAGGTTTCCGAAACTGGGTTTGTGAAGGAACTGGGTTTATGAGTTTAATGAAAAGCTATTAATCAATTAAATCATAAACATGTTAAATTAAAACAAATAACTTTATAACGAATCAAAATAAAATACTTGCTGAAAAAATTAAATATTTTATTTGCTTACCTATACGTCATGTGACTATATCCAATGTCAGAGAACCATGAACATGAACATTTATTTACAAAAAAGTTGGTGAATTTGTGAAAATGTGCATTTTAATGTGTTTGAAAGTTCAACATACAATAATTTATTTGAATTTAAATAAATTATTGCTACTGTGTAAATAATATGTAATCATGTAACCCATAAAAAAGTAACTAATTGCGAGTATTGTAAAATGTAATTGAATCAAATTACAAGTACTTAATTTTTGGGATTCGATTATGTAATCGATAGCTTTGTATACCATAAATATGACTGGTCAATAATTCATGCTGTGAATTGTAATATTTTTGATATATATCTAAAACACAAAATATGCACAAGCTGGAAATGTATGATTCTGTTCCATAACTATTCTATAAGATAATGTTGTGGAAGTTGTTATATTAGTTTATTATATTACATTTTAATTAAATATTGTATCATTTGTTATGCTCTATTGTATTAATGCTATACTCAGTAGTTGGACATATCTTTTTTCATCATTTAAAATCAGTTTAATTGCTTTTTTAAATGTAAAATTTTTTATAATATTGTATTTATAATATTTAATAATTTTATAATGTTGTTTATAATATACATTTTTAAAATAAAATAAAAATGATATAGAAAATCGAATTATGTTTATTATGTCCACGCTTTTGCTTTTGGAGTATAATATGTCCTACACATATTCTTGACAGGGTTTGTGATATTTACCTGTGTTTTTATTTCAGAAAAAGAAATGCACAAATAAAGAAATGCTGCGTTGACCAAGGTAACCTTTAGCACTGTCTCTCTAGTACAATTTTTCCTGTGTCCCCCATGTGTTGTTGGTATTTCCTGACTGACTTTCATTGTCTCTGCTTAAGGCTGTCAGGGTTTCCACGGGAAGAAGCTTCCATGCACAAACCCAGAGCTTGTATCTTACCCTCTGGTTCGGAACATCCACGATGCTCTTCCCAACCCTCCTCTCAATGGTAAGACATCCACAAGGCTTTTAAACCCAGTATAGCAATGAATACTGAAATTCATGAAGGAATGTTTCAAACGACAAACGAGACAAGGCAGTGTTTGTCGAGAGGACGCCGCTGGGTACAACAGTTCTCAGAATCAGATCAACAGCCCTCAGACATTGCAGTACTATATAGCAGTGAATAAGGGTTAATGTGGCTCAAACAGCAGGACGGAAACAGAGAGAAAGCCAAGTAGTCATTCTGACCCCTTTGTTCGCTCGCCCCACTCTGTGTGCTTTTGCTCAGCTGAGCTGTCAGTGCAACTCAGAAGAGACATGACAAGCAAACGGCTTTCATTCTGAGCTCATTCCTCCCGACCAGGTGCTCAGTGGCAGCATAAGCATGTCTTTCTTTCGTTGGCGGTGCTTCCCTGAAAGGCTTCTTTAATTGTAGCCCAAATTAGGGACATTCAAGCCAGAAGAACACCCTCCTCTCCATCCACTGGCCAACAGACCCTTCAGTAAGGGGTTCTGGGACGAGGAGGACAGAGGGTCAGTGGTCAGGACAATCAGAGTCCTTTCTAAAGTCGCTTCAATTAAAACAGTTTCGCCCTCTTAGCATTCCTGCTGAGTGAGTGAAGGACTGAGAGAAGGAGAGAGGGGGAAATGTGGGGCCCCTTTCATAGCCCAGAACTACTGTTGGACGCAGTGCAGTGGGTGAGCAGTGGGATCATGTGGGAATGCAGTAATGCCTAATATGAGTTGGCCAAGAGAAAAGACAGTTCTCTGGGGATGAAGTCCAATCTAAGGGAGGGTTTATTCACTATAACATGAATCTTATTGGTCTATAATTGAGATGTTTAAAGACTAATTAATAAAAAATATTTTTTTAATTTGCCATTTAATCTTATATTTTTACACATACAGGTGCATCTCAATAAATTAGAAATGTCGTGGAAAAGTTCATTTATTTCAGTAATTCAACTCAAATTGTGAAACTCGTGTATTAAATAAATTCAATGCACACAGACTGAAGTAGTTTAAGTCTTTGGTTCTTTTAATTGTGATGATTTTGGCTCACATTTAACGAAAACCCACCAATTCACCATCTTAACAAATTAGAATACTACAGTTTTTAGTGAATTGTTGGCCTTCTGGAAAGTATGTTAATTTACTGTATATGTACTCAATACTTGGTAGCGGCTCCTTTTGCTTTAATTACTGCCTCAATTCAGCGTGGCACGGAGGTGATCAGTTTGTGGCACTGCTGAGGTGGTATGGAAGCCCAGGTTTCATTGACAGTGGCCTTCAGCTCATCTGCATTTTTTGGTCTCTTGTTTCTCATTTTCCTCTTGACAATACCCCATAGATTCTCTCTGGGGTTCAGGTCTGGGGAGTTTGCTGGCCAGTCAAGCACACCAACACCATGGTCATTTAACCAACTTTTGGTGCTTTTGGCAGTGTGGGCAGGTACCAAATCCTGCTGGAAAATGAAATCAGCATCTTTAAAAAGCTGGTCAGCAGAAGGAAGCATGAAGTGCTCTAAAATTTCTTGGTAAACTGGTGCAGTGACTTTGGTTTTCAAAAAACACAATGAACCAACAGCAGCAGATAACATTGCACCCCAAATCATCACAGACTGTGGAAACTTAACACTGGACTTCAAGCAACTTGGGCTATGAGCTTCTCCACCCTTCCTCCAGACTCTAGGACCTTGGTTTCCAAATGAAATGCAAAACTTGCTCTCATCTGAAAAGAGGACTTTGGACCACTGGGCAACAGTCCAGTTCTTCTCCTCCTTAGCCCAGGTAAGACGCCTCTGACGTTGTCTGTGGTTCAGGAGTGGCTTAACAAGAGGAATACGACAACTGTAGCCAAATTCCTTGACACGTCTGTGTGTGGTGGCTCTTGATGCCTTGACCCCAGCCTCAGTCCATTCCTTGTGAAGTTCACCCAAATTCTTGAATCGATTTTGCTTGACAATCCTCATAAGGCTGCGGTTCTCTCGGTTGGTTGTACATCTTTTTCTTCCACACTTTTTCCTTCCACTCAACTTTCTGTTAACATGCTTGGATACAGCACTCTGTGAACAGCCAGCTTCTTTGGCAATGAATGTTTGTGGCTTACCCTCCTTGTGAAGGGTGTCAGTGATTGTCTTCTGGACAACTGAGATCAGCAGTCTTCCCCATGATTGTGTAGCCTAGTGAACCAAACTGAGAGACCATTTTGAAGGCTCAGGAAACCTTTGCAGGTGTTTTGAGTTGATTAGCTGATTGGCATGTCACCATATTCTAATTTGTTGAGAATTTGTGGGTTTTTGTTAAATGTGAGCCAAAATCATCACAATTAAAAGAACCAAAGACTTAAACTACTTCAGTCTGTGTGCATTGAATTTATTTAATACACGAGTTTCACAATTTGAGTTGAATTACTGAAATAAATGAACTTTTCCATGACATTCTAATTTATTGAGATGCACCTGTATTTAAAACATTAAATATTACAAAAGTTGGACATTTCTGATTCTATTTAATTACTTTTTGATGAAAGAAAATGTTATGTTGTTACAGTGAATGTTATTTTTCCTCAGTCAGAGGTTTGCAGAAATTATTTTATTTCATAATATTTTTTGAAATCAAATAATAACAGTAATTATTATTATTATTATTATTATAAATAAATATTTTATCAATAATATATATTTGTTAAGAAGTATTAATGCAGTGTTTTTAATATCATTTCATTTGAAATATTACATTTTTACAATGTTTTATTCATCAAAATTTGAAGAAAAAAAAAAGTGTATATATACACATGTCCAGATCACAAAAAAAGTAACTTGGGAATGCCTGTATTAGTTTTCATATTTCTATAACACTTGTCCATTGTTCCCAGATTATGCTGAGCCTGATGTAGTAGCAGGTGGCCAGATGATGGGACTCACATTCCGACCCCCACCGGAAGAGGGCTACACCATCCCCTTCTCCCTCAACCACTACGACACCCCTGGACAGCTTCCCGAATACGCCGACCCCCTGCCACCCGAACCAGAATATGCAACACCTTTCAGTGAAATGCCCTCAGACTCAACACTGGACAGCCGACAGAATCTACCTGTGTGTCGATCCACACAGGCTGCAAGAGCAGAGCTGAGCCAACAACAATATGACTGCCCTGCACACAGAGTGATCTCAAACGGGTACTGTACTCCAGTCTCACATGGTACTAGCCAACATAAGGCTAGTGTGATCTACTTTGAGCCCCAGACAGTAGAACCACTATTGCATACCTACCATGAACCACTTTGAGCCAACATGGCATCTCCTACTGAAGCCAATTTGTGACGTTTGTGCTGTTATACTGCCGTTTATAATGTAACCTAATGATTTATGCTGTGTTAGACAGCATCAGGAATCAGCATGTAACAGGAAATGATTATTTGGGTGGTTACAAAAATGTAGGATATGGGACAAGTGCTTTTACAAGGAAAGCTGTATTGTTCAGATGACCACTGAACCTATATGTGCATATTTTATTTAATATAAATGTGGGTGTATTGTATATCTGTAACTAATCAGAATATACTCCAAGAGGATTTGTGTCTGTGTGATTTGAAACCACTAAAGTATTCAAAGACATTTTACATTTTTTATAGTTATATATATAATAAACATGTGACATTTTTCATACCAAATCTCAAGTGTTGATATAACACCCCTCTGTTGTTTTGCGTATTATAAATCTAATTTAGAATCATATAAAAAAAAAAAAATCTCTGTCTACACACACACACACACACACACACACACACACAAAGACATGCAATACTTCCTTTTATTGTATAAACCCCACCTGTTGCATAACCCCACTTCTGTTTCATATCAACCAAATCAACACTGGATCATCCGTCTCCTACCACATTCGAACAGGAAATCTTTCTTCAGAAACCAACAGGTACAGGTCTTAATTGTAAAACTTAAAGAATTGTGTATTTAACTCTGCATGCAATTGAAATGTAGCCATCTGAATATCAATTATAATTCAATAGGTTCTCTGATCAAATCTTTAGGGATCCTGGAGCAATGTCAGCTCTCGTGAATCACACTAAGTGTACAGTTTTAAAATCATCATGATAGGTGACGGTAATATGGGCAAGTCATGCATGCTGTATCGATACATAAATGGCTTGTTTCCAGAGAAAATAAACTGTACCATGGGAGCAGACTTCAGAAATCACATCCTAGAGGTGGAGCCAGGTGTGAGAGTACAGCTACAGATTTGGGATACGACCAGTAATGAAGCGTTTTGGTAAGCAGGGAGAATACACATCATCTGCATGCTCACCAAAATACTTTTAACCTGTCCTTGTAAAGCCCAAAATAATAATTTGAATTAACTGACAAAATTTCAAAATCTGTTAACTGTTAAAAAGGGCCACATTTTATACACATATTAGCATATTTTATATATTGGTTGAGTACTTTTAAACGTAGGGATTTTTTATTTTGTTTTTTTACTTTCGTATTTCTCCAAAAAATCATCACTTAATGCACACTGGTTGTTTAACCTCATGAACTTGTGTTTTCAGGAAGCAGATTGTCCAGCTTCACTTTCCTCATTCAGCTGGATGCCTGCTGGTGTTTGACCTGGGCAATCGTGAGTCTTTCAGAGTCATTGAGCGTCAGTACACAGAGGTGTGTAATAGAGTGAATCCATATACTGTCCTTTTTGTACTTGTGGGACACAAGTGTGACAGAAAAGAGCAGGAAGTGAATCAAGAGGAGGTGGACCAGTTTGCAAGTGAATTGGGAGCGCCGTACATCGAGGCCTCGGCTAGAACGGGTCACAATGTGGCAGAAGCTTTTGAGCTGTTGACCCGACGCATTTATAAGGGCTATCTGAGTGGAGAGGTGCGTTTACATGAAAGCTGGGGCAAGATCCATGAAAACAAGACTAACAAGGATGAGCCAGTTGACATGAGACTGCATTAGGACATTTTTTTCCACTGATGGCCATTGTATTCTTAGAAAATAAAATATAACATGCAAGACATAAACCACTATATATAGATAGATAGATAGATAGATAGATAGATAGATAGATAGATAGATAGATAGATAGATAGATAGATAGATAGATAGATAGATAGATAGATAGATAGATAGATAGATAGATAGATAGCTTTTATTAAGCTTCAGCTACTGTGATGAATATAGTATACTCCACTTATACCATGTTTAAATAGACTTATGCATTTGATTAACTCTTTTGAGAAAATTGGTTATCAAGTTTAGGGAAGGAAATGCTAAAATGCCTTTTAGTACATTTAAGTCTGTTTGACTAACACAATAATACTAAATAAACTGCGAGTGTGGTTTCAACTTCTCCCTTCTCTGTAAACGAACATTGGACTTTTTCTCACTTCTTTGTATATCCTTACGTTTGCTGACCTGATATGAATTACATCCATGCCAAGTGTCTGAAGTGAACAGTGTACAAAGGCCTATCATTTACTTTTTATGCTTCTGTATCTACAAAATCTGATAAAGCAATAAAACAGTGAGGATAGTACTACAATTAAACACATACTGGAGTTATAAAGCATCTGCAAACAAAGTGAAACATTCTATAATAATATGAAGGACAATAGAAAATGTCACGTGAAACCTGCTTATGTTGTCAATCGTCTGAACAGCCTTTAATAACTTTTTTTTTTATCCTTCTGTATCTAACACTTTAAAAAAAACAGTAGATCATAAAATTATTGCATATTTATTCATTTTTTAATTAATTATTTGTTGTTGTAATATGTACATTGTTTATGAAAATAGTTAACTCATTTAATTTTGCTTTTAGTTAATGAATGTAGTACTCAGATTTTACCAAGTTTCAATACACTTCACAGTCCATCAAAATAAGAGCAGAAAATACAAAAAGCCGTCATCAGTGAAAAATGCGTTATCGATGACACAGGAAAAGATTGTACGTCCTCTAGTGGCCATCGAGAAAAATGCATGTCATTACAATCTGATTTTAAGAAGGAAATGCTACAAAAAATGCATCGTTTACAAATTATTAGACATTTAAAGCAAGCTGCAAGTAGTCGTGATGAAAAAATGTTCACGTTTTAATGGTCATTCTACTTAAGGCTGCCGTAGTAATAATATATTACGAGTGCTGTTTAAACGTCTGTTTTTTTCTGTCAGTAAATAATGGACAGATTCCGCTTCAGTGGATCCCCACCCTTGCTGTTCTGGTATGAATTACTTTCATTTTAAGTGTCTGAACAGCGTTCATAGGCTTATCTCTTTTTATGCTTTCATATAGTATCACAATTAATGGTTCACTGGATTTAGAAAGTATCTGAAAACAAAGTGAAACACTCTATTTATAGCCCAAGCCTGCCTAAGTTGTCTCTGTGTCCTAAGGGAGTCTGTTCCATTGTTGTTCACCTCCTGTTTGGAAAGCCACACAACTGTGGAAACGTTCTGTAGCAAACTAACCTGTAAGGCACACTGGTGAGGAATAGTGGGCTTGATTTCATCATGACATTGGAAGTCTTCCAGCCATCTTCAGAGGTTATGATCTGGGTGGAAGCATTCTCATGGTTGGCCTATTGAGAAAGACCTAACTGAAATGTTTTTCCTCATTACACATGCTTTTATGTGATGCATGCCATGAGCTGGCCCCAACAGGAAATGCTGGGCTTGTTCTGATATGATCCTGCATGCTCATTCCCTCTGGTCTACAAAAAATTCCCAACTTTCTTCTGGTATTTATAAACTCCGCCTCTCTCATAAAGCCCGCCCAATAACAAGTATGAACAGGCAAAGATTAAAGAAACAGATGAGCTAGACAGAAGCTCCCACCCCTGTGACGTTCAAACAGACTCTGCTCTTTGCAGAAAAACACAGGAGAACCTGAGGAACTATGGGTTTATTTCTACCTATGTCTACAATGAGAACTTCAAGACCTCTAAGGTAAGAGGTTCTCTGAGGATCCTGGTGGAGTGACAGTCTTTAGTCAGCCCTAGTCTTTTCATTCGCTGCGTTCATCTGGTTCAAGTCATGGATCTCACTTTGTGGCAGTACCAGTTTCGAATCATCATGCTAGGAGACTCCACAGTGGGCAAATCATCCATGTTGAAACGCTACACTGAAGATCTGTTTCTGGAGTGCATCAACCAAACAGTCGGAGTGGACTTCTATGTACACTTCCTAGAGGTGGAACCTGGGGTGAGGGTCAAACTGCAGTTCTGGGATACAGCTGGTCAAGAGAGGTTTAGGTAAGTATAAAACTTTTAAAATTTCTACCATGATGCAACTTGCAGAGTTTAGCTCCAACTTGCTAAAACACACCTGTGAGTTTCTAGTAATCCTGAAGACCTTGATTTGCTGGTTCAAGACAGTCGCCCTCCAGGAGTAGTTTTGGACACCACTGCTTAAGCTGAATAATTCACACAGGACTATTTTTCCCCTCGCAGTAACTTCTGTACATTTAGTCATAAGTTCAGTGTCTAAAAACAGTTTAAAGAAGTTGCCTTGCTTCTGTAAAAAAAAGGATTGTGAAACAAATTACTCATCACAGCAACAAGTATTCTCATGATACTTCCAGGAAGTATTTTGTCAGTCTACACTAAAAATGGACTGACTGCCAGGCCGGGCTCCACATGGGGGGGCTTGGCCCACTTAATTGTCCCACCCTGACAAACACGCCAACTGTTCAGCCCACCCGGAGAGAACTACGGCGCATCTAACTTCTTAGAGCTGGAGTTGGGTCTGTTTTTTGGGTCTGTTAATTGTTATCATTTACTCAGCCTCATATCATTCAAAAGTCTCATGGGTGGCAAGCCTTGTGACAAGGTGAAGAGGGCAATTAAAATACATTATTTATTTGATGATTAACATTGCTTTAAGTTATCAAAGCATTTTTAACTGCTAAAACAGTGGTTTACTTCTATTACTACACTCTTAAAAATAAAGGTTCCAAAAGAGTGTTTTTTCCAGCATAAAATCAATAGAAGAAGCATTTTGGGTTCCCCAATGAACCTTTCAGTGAAGAGTTCTTAACAGAACTGCTTTCTAGGTGTTTTTAACTTTAAACATCTAAAGAATATTTTTCTTCTTTAGAACCTTTTGTGCAATGGGATGTTAAAGGTTCTTCATGGAACCAGAGATGCCAATAAAGAACCATTATTTTTAAGAGTTTACAAATGGAAGAAATTGCAGTGCACAATAAGGTGGAACAAGTCCTGCCTTCTAAATAAAATAGTCAATTGCCAACTGGTAAAGTCATTGCATTACTGCATCAGTGGTGGAGGATAGGAAATAAATTTTATTTATTTTATGTTATTTAAATGTGAGTTTGACAAGCTGCTTTTCCAATTTCAGTATTTCCTCATTCAAGGAAATAGGAGTTGGTTTTGCATGCCTGAAATAGCTCACCGGAGGCGTTGCAAATATGGCTGTGTGACTGACTTTCCTTTTAAAGGATTTCAGAATGATACAGATTATCCAGTGAGAAAGAACCTAATATGTTTATTTGGATTTTATCCATTTGGAATTGATTGATTGGTAAAAATTAGTCATTATGTACTACAATGAAGTCAGAATAAATGCAATGTATGAACAGATTATTGATTATCATAGTACAGAGGTCTGGAAAAAATAACCCTAAAACTATGGTACATTTGCAGGTCTGTGACTCGCTCCTACTACCGTAACTCAGTCGGAGGTCTTCTGGTGTTCGATCTGGGCAACCGCAAATCTTTCGAAAACGTGCAGCAGTGGTATGCAGAGGTGTGTGAACGTGTGCAACCCTACACTGTGCTCTTTGTGCTGGTGGGACACAAAAGTGACCGGATCAAAGCTGGAGAGCGAGCCGTGGAACGAACTGAGGCAGAAAAGCTCGCAAGCCAATTGGGAGCACCGTACATCGAGGCCTCAGCCAAAACGGGTCACAATGTGAAAGAGGCCTTTGAACTCTTGACCCGGAGGGTTTATCAGGGCATAAAAAGTGGAGAGATCCAGTTGCGTGACGGATGGGATGGAGTCAAGAGCTCAGCACCTACAGCCCAAACACTCCAGAAGATACAAAACAATGAAGCCGCTGAGAAAAACAAGAGCTGTGCTTGTTAACTTATAACATGTGGTTCTCACAACTTTTGAATGTAGATCTCCAAATAGGATGGATGTGTCCAAGATTGCCAAATACAGATTAATGCAAATGTAAAGGTCTTTCAGATTAGTCAACATTTGAAGTGGATCAAAAAAGTTCATCAAAGTTGTCGTAAGACAAGAACACATTTTGACTTTAGGACAACTTTGATGAAAGGTTTTGATCCGCTTCAAATGTTGACTAGTGTATTATAATTTGTGATTATCTGCAAGATATCAACATTTGCGAACCACACTGAAACTCATGATTAATGTCACATACATTCATATGTACATTTAATTTCCAATTGTTTGTTTGTATTTCTGGAATCAATGTTGGATAAAGGTGTCTTTATTAGTGTGCCAACTGTTACTGCATCAGTTAAAATTTTTTAACTGCTATTCATTATATTGTGTCATATTATTAAGGCCACATATTTCCATAAACATGGATGTATTTTTGCTGATACACTCTGGAGGTATTTAAGAGTTAAACTATTCACTAATATATACATACATAAATGCTGAAACAGTTCATGTTGTAATATCTGAAATTATGTCCAACAAAATCTGAGTGAGTTCAGTGTGAATAAATCACAATTAGTTGTTTTTTATTCATGAAAAACAGGAGACTGTAAAACACTGTGATACATGGCAAAAAAACAGTTTATACTCAGTTTAACTCCACAGAAATGTTCAAATCTGCACACAAACCCACAGCAGAAAGGTTTATGCACCATTTCCCATACATCACAAATTTATAACTCCCTCTAGCCAATGAACCATTCTGCAGTATGTCACTAGTTCCAATGCAATTAATTAAATGGGGGAAGTGGTATTTATTTCTCTGGTAAAAATGACTGTTTACCTTTAGAAAGTCACACACTAAAGATGTCCTCTATAGTACTAAATATTACTTAAGTGATGAAGTCTATAACACCAAACACTATGAACAAATCAGACACATGGTGATTGTAATTGTGCATAGCTATTAATGCCAGCTGAGCAAAAGTTGTGTGACCGCATGACGAGTCAGCTATACACAAAATATGAATGAAAATGTAGTTTGTGGGAAAAACAATAAACAACTGATGTTTCTCACAGAAGTCTGTGAGCTTGTATAATATAATAAACCCCAGTATAGCACCAAGTCAGAGACCAAGGTGCCCAAATAAAATGTTCACATGGTGGTTTTAACACAAAGTGAACTGTACAGACAATACACGTCACTTCCTATGCACCTTTTGAATGCGAAAAGTCAACAGAACCGTACTGTAAATAGTACAATGCATTCTGCCTCTCTGATTAACATAACATATATAGATTCAATCCCTCTCCACTTCCAAAACTTGCAGAAAAAAATGTTTATTGGTGCTTCCGATCTTGCTACTTTTTGGTTGTTTTGCGGATCAACGCCATTCTCTGAAAGAACAGAAAAAGATATTTAGGTATGCAAGTCATGCGTTTTTCATAATATCAGTTCAAGTGCATGAGAGCGATAGCTGACCTGTTTGTGAGCTTCTGTGGTGCAAGCCTTCTTATACGGTCGGATCTCATCTGAACCAAAACCAGGAATCCACATGTTCCACTGTCGTTCTGTGATGCAATATTGGATTAGGGATTATATTACTCTTTAGAATGGTAATAATCAAAATTCAGTGCAAGCAGTGCAAATAATGTGTGTATTTATTCAAATTCATAAAAAAGGCACTCAAACCGCTGGGAAGTGTCTATGCAAGAGCCTCACCCAGGTGTAGCTGGACATCTTTCACTTCAAGAGTGTTTGACTTCCTGTGTCGGGCAAGTTGGCACGCCGCCGTCACCACGCTCTCAATGAAGTCATCTGCAATCTGCAAGAGCATCTGAAGGGAAAGGGAAATGACTCAGATCAACAGACAACAGCATAGTGACACTACTTGGGGTTGGTAAGATTTTTACTATTTTTGGAAGAAACTCAGCAAGGATGCATTTATTTGATAGAGTAAAAATAGATAATATTGTGAAATATTATTACAATTTACAACCGTTTTCTGTTTTAATACATTTTATAAGGCAATTTATTTATTCCTGTGATGATAAAGGTTTAGAAATCGTTCTAATATGCTGATTTGCTGCACAAAAAACATTTCATATTACTATCAATGTTAAAAACAGTTGTTCTCCTCACTATTTTTGTTGTAACCATGATACACATTTTTAAGATTCTTCAATGAACAGAAGGTTCAAAAGAAAAGTATTTACTGGAAACAGGATTTGTTTGATATTCTAAATGTCGTTACTGTTACTTTTAATCTAATGCATCCTTGCTGAATAAAATTATTAAAATGATAAATATATAAAAATGTTCAAAATAGATAACTAGGGAACCATATAAAAATTCTACTATGACTTTTTTTTTGGTTTTCACAATTTTATTTTAGCAGTGGATATAATGTGATGCTTCTTATTTTGAAATACTGTTTTATTATTATTATTATTATAAAGTGCTTCCTAAAGTTTGAGAAGTCATTCAGGCAACCCACAGACTTGCCAAATGTCTTTACTGTTACTTCTGACCAAATTAATGCATTCTTGCTGAATGAAATTATTAGAATAATATAAAATAGTCGTATAAGCACTAAGCTGACAAAAATGGATAACTAGGGAACAATACCAATAATCAACTGATTAGTTTACACATTTTTTCACATTTTAAGGGGATGCTTCTTATTTTGAAATACAGCTATTGTACTTGTACTGTAAACTCCTTCATTAAGTCTGAGTAGTTGTTCTGGCAACTCACAGACTTGTCATTTATGAAAATATATACACTTGTGTGCATCACTAACAGCAAGAGTAATACCTACCTCCTCCACATCTTCATCGAGTTGCTCATTAGGGTCAATTTCTCTCACCAGATCCTGCAGTTTCTTCTTACTAAGCACCTGATCGGAGGATATTAGATCAAAAATGTTATGTGGAATACAAATAGAGGCACAGTCTAAAACATTTGAACAGCTTGGCGTCTCACCTGAGTGCCTTCAGGGCTCAGTCTCCCTGCAGGTCCGGGGGTGCCTGGAACTTTCCCGGGAGCGACGGTGCTGTTGGCCATGTTGGTGGAGATGGGTGGTGTTGAAGAGGCTTCTGCTTTCACAACAGTGAAGAAGTTAGAGCGACTAGTCTGTGGTGGGTACTGGGTCATACTATGCTAGTCAAGAGATATCTGTCAGGAAGCCTCTTCAAATCCAGAGTTCGGTCTGTTCAGCTGCAAAAAAAAAAGAAATATTACATACACTGTTTTTAAGTACCCCAACAAACTAAGGACTTATAGAGTCACTCAACGCACAGAGCTCACTAGGAAAAACACATCACAGAACTGTCATCTGCTCTACAGGCTAACGACTTTAGCTTTGTAGCTACGCTGATGTTTTCTGAGATTATCAACTTGAACTACTTCGGCAAACGCGGATGTAATACTGATATTAATACATTTAATAATGCAAATGAACAAATAAATCATGTTTTCGTTTGAATGTTTTCATGGTTGCTATAATTCATCACTAACGTTACATCACTTCAGCTTAGCATATTAGCAGCTAGCAAGTAAACATTTGTGCCAATCCACATCTCGTGACGCTTTCTTTTTGTTTTATATAATCATGTTAGATGGTGAATTAGTGTAGTACCTGATCCAAATAATTCTGTATTATCTTTCCATTTTCGACGTTTGTGAGCTGGAAATATTCAAAAGCCAATTTAAGTTGATGTTGTTATTCCTTCTACAGGCGCCTCTTCTGGCGAACGGAGCTCTGCTGAATTATCGCGAGATCTCAGAGAATGGGTTTTACAAAATAAAAGCCTAGATGTCTCTTCCAAATTAGTGTGTTGTATTACAAAATTTGTAATAAAGGAATGTTTTGAGTTTAATATGTTACGTTACACGGGGACAATAATTTTCATTCTTCTCTGTTTAAAAAAACCAAACAATTTGCATTTACAATAATGTGTTTACAATGTTTTTTCTTTTTTTAGCTGTAAACTTCTAAATGCTTTCTAGATATGTTTAAGGGGTGAGAATATTATCTAGTTTTCTCTGTGTAGACAGTCTTTTTCTGACATGTGAAAGCGAAAGGATGTACACCGTCAAATCAGGAGCTGAAAAATGTTTGCACATGAAAGATCAGTAAGCGATATCGTCACACTAATCTCATGTTGACACACATTATGTTTAAATCTTATGAACATACTTTTAAAACTGTGTAATGCTTCTCGTCATGCCCCATATTATTTCATTTAAGTATATCACTGTTGACAGAACGGTATGCTTAAAAAGGACACACTACCATTTTTATTCATTTATTCAAATGTTAAATTCATGTCATGAAACTTTTGTTTTCATGATTAGATGTGTATGTCCACTTTAAGAAAGTGATGGGAATTTGATTTCAGATATCTCTGAGTCTGGTGAACTACTGCCACTTCGGTCACTGTATGTGTCCCTGAGAGAGAGAAGAAAAACAAGGTAAGACATACTGCTTGTTGCAATTTTCAATAGTTAAGCTCATCTGAGAGAGTTCATTAGGTAAATTACCGAGGTGAGAGCCGGCATCCTTTTTGTAAGTAGTTCTGTAGTTTCCCAGATGCTGCCAGTAGAAGGCCAAAATAAGGAGGTGAGGGTTTGATGGGGCGAGAAGTGAATTCTGGGTGGTACTGCACTCCGACAAAATAAGGGTGATCTGTCGTGACAGAAGAAACAAGCTGAAGTGAATACTGACTACCTCTCCAGACAGGTTCAGATACTGGAGATTCACTGACCTTCAAGTTCAATGATCTCCATTCGCTCCCCCTCCAGGTCCTGACCCACAAACCGAAAACCTCTATCCTCAAAGTGCTGCTTCAATTCTGGATTCACCTAGAAAGACACAAAAGCAACTAATTAAACAAACAGAAAAAAAGTCATTTAAAAAGTCATTTTGTAAATATTAACCGAACCTCAAAGCGATGTCGATGCCTTTCATCCACATATTCAGCATCTCCGTACAGCTTTCCTACAACAAAATTTTAAAACCTTTAAATACAGTATCAGTTTCTAATTTTGTGATGAGCGACTTTCACAGTTTACTGTGGGACAAAAGGTCACAACTTACGAAGAAAGCTGGAGGTGCTTTTGAATAAGGTGCGCCTTTTTCCCAACCGCATGGTTCCTCCCAGCTGCCCCGGATTGTGCTCGGGCATTTCAATCACCTGGTAACACAAACAGGTCTCATCACATCAAAAGAAAAAGAACCATTGTGCAGATTTGCTCGTTTGTTTTACCAAACCATTACCTACCACTGGATGTTTTGTTTCAGGGTCAAATTCTGTAGAATTGGCATCTATTAAGAGAAAAGCAGTTAAAAGAAAAACATTTTAAAACATGTGCAAAGTTTGATTTAAAAGACATTTCATAAAATCTTGTATGGGTGTTCTTACCTTCCCAGCCAAGTACATTACGAGCAAATTCACACACTGCTAGCTGCATGCCCAAACAAACACCTGCCAAACGAGATTGAGATAACCACAGGCATGCTGTCAAATAGTGTTTACATCATATTTTGTCACTAACATTGCACTGACTGCCAGTTTTTTGTTACCTAAAAATGGCTTTTTCTGTCTCCTCGCCCAGTTAATAGCTTGGATTTTTCCCTCAGTGCCTCGCACACCAAAGCCTCCAGGAACAAGAACCCCACTAACAGTCAAACAAAGATTCAAATGAACATTCGATGATTAAATATACAAAGTGAAATATTCAAAGTCAATGGTAACTATTTTACATCCATAATCCAAACAAACTATTTTACATCCATAATGCACGTTTTTTTGGGGCGGGGAACCATGATGCATTTTTACCAAGATTGTTTGATGAATAAAAATGAGAACAATAGTGAAAGCAGGACCTGATTAAGTCCTGCTTAAACTGTAAAAAGTAGGCCATTATATGCCAGAATGAAGCCAGAACAAACTGAAGTTTGTTAATACAAAGCCTAAATAGCTATTTGGATATTGGTTAACATTTTCCAAGAGCCCACAGAGCTGATATGACACCAGCAGATTAAAACTTATAATTTAAATGTTCTCTGTTGATGGACAAAACAGAGTTAATGTTAATTTCTAGTGTTTTTGAGGGTACACTAACTCAGCACTGCAGAGCTTCTGCCAGGCCTCATGGTACTTCACCGGCTCCTCCTGCAACGCTGCTGGCTCCAGGTCTGCCGAATCGATGTACTGAAATGAAGTACCATTTTATAGTACCACACTTACACACTTGAAAAAACATTACAGTTTAACAGTTTGGGGTAAGTTAGATTTTTTAATATTTTTGAAAGAAGTTGTGGAAGCCTGTTTCCGCCACTGAATAAAAAGGTTATTGCAACTTTTTATCTCACATGATATACACTCACAATTGCAAGTTATAAAAATCAGAATTACGATTTATAAAGTCACAATTTTGACTTTTTTTCTTGCAATTCTGACTTTTTTTTTTTTTAGAATTGTGAGATATAAACTCGCAATTGCGAGTTAGTCCAATTTTGAGGGGTGGGGTGGGGGGGGACTGATATGTTCTCAGAATTACGAGTTTATATCTCACAATTCTGACTTTATAACTGGCAATTGCGTGTTATAAAGTCAGAATTGTTTTTCTTTATTTCTCAATTGTGTGATATAAACTCGCAACTGTGAGACAAAGTAGCAATTCTGAGAAATAAAATCAGAACTGCGAGATATAAACTCACAATTCTGACTCTTTTTTCCCTCAGAATTGCGAATTTACATCTCACAATTATGACTTTTTTAAATTGGAATTGCAAGTTTATATCACACAGTTATGAAAAAAAATGTCAGAATTGTGAGAAGTCGCAATTACCTTTTTTACTTTTTATTCAGTGGTGGAAACGGGCTTCCATACATTTCTTTGATCAAAAATACAGTAAAACAAATTTGAAATCAAAAGCCACTCTCAGATGGGGCAAAACTATCAACTTCATCATAGAACGACAGGAAATTGCTACTAGTTCCTCTGGCATTCCTTACCTTGACCTCTAGCTTATAGTTGATGGCGAGGGCAGAGTGCTCCAGCGCTTTAATAACAGAGGCATACGAATCTGAAAGCTTGGTGTATTTGCCTACTAAAGCAATGGAGGTTTGCTCTAGGAGTCGGTCAGATCTATGAAACAGGGACAGACTGCTCAAAACAGCTGTACCAAAATGGAATTTTTGGGAAGAATAAAATTTTTTGAGATGGTTAGGCAAACCGGTCTGACATCTCCTTCCATTTTGTGAGCATTTTGCGAGGTCTCATCTCAATGGGCAAGTCCAGCCTGCGGCATAAGTAGTCAACTATGCCCTGATCCTCCAGGAGTAAAGGTACTCTGTAGATGGAGGACACGTCATGTATGCAGATCACCTGTTCAGGTTCTACATGGCAAAACATGGAGATCTTCTCTTTCACGGCAGTGTCCAATGGAGTGGAGCAACGACAAACAATCTGCAAACAAAAATGATGCATTCTCAGAAACACACCAAAAAAAAAAAATCTTAGACTTTACTTGCATTGTCTCTTTATAGCATATAATAGACAGTAAAGACTGACGAGATCAGGTGACAGGCCAAGTCCACGAAGCTCCCGAACACTGTTCTGTGTGGGTTTGGTCTTCTGTTCTCCAGTTGAATTGGGCTGAAAATACATACATTTTTTTTTTCCATTACTTTTCAACTACAAATGTTTAGATATAACTGTTAGTAAAAAAAAAAACTCTTACCTGAGGAACAAGGCTGACATGGATGTTACAAAAATTCTCCCGTTTCACTTTAAACTGAAACTGTCTAAAAGCTTCAATGAAAGGCATACTCTCAATATCTCCGACTGTACCTCCAAGCTGTGGGGGGGGGGGAATTGTAAATTAATTTTATTATATAATCATTTATTTATGTTAAAATCTATATTCAAATTTAATTTAATTTTTTTTTACTTTAACTCTGACAGTGGTGGAAAAACGTATGCAAAGCTTGCATGTATATAATCCAGCATTTAACTAATATTACATAACCTAAGCAGTAATTGAGCTAAAAATGCAATTTTTTTTTATAAATTAAAAACTGTTGCTCTGTCCTTAATAGACAAAAACAAATGTTTCCTCAAAATGTACAGCACAAAACAGACAGATATACCTCAATGACACAGACTTCTGGTTCAATACCGTCATCATCCACGGAGACCTTAGCCTGCCGCATGACCCATTCCTGTATAGCATCGGTAATGTGTGGTACCACTGTGAAAAATGATTCATATTCATCTAAGTGACACCACATTTTCCATTATGTAACCTCCCCAGAAGCACATGTGGCAGGCAACAGATGCTTAAACCTTTGTAATACAATCAGAGGAGGATATGCAAATTAAGGCTGGGCGCTGTCAAATATTTCATGGTACAATAAACATCATAGTACAGCTGTCATGATACAATTTATTGCAATACAACTGCTTCAAAGCAGTATTGTTAGAAAAACAATTGCAACATATTGACTACTCTTCAAAAATTTGGAGTCTGTACATTTTTATAAAGAAATGAATTTGTTTTAACAAGAAACCAATTGATCAGAAGTGACAGTGAAGAGATTTATGAAAGATTTCTTTGTAAATAAATGCTGTTCTTTTCAACTTTCTATTCATCAAAGAATCCTGAAAAAAACGGTAGTACAGTTTACACAAATATATTAGGCTGCACAGCTGTTTTCAACTTTTATAATTAGAAATGCACCAAATCATCGTATTAGAATGATTTCTACAGGATCACGTGACACTGAAGACTGGAGAAACGGCTGCTGAAAATTCAGCTTTGCCATCACAGCTTTAAATTACTTATAAAATAAAAACGTACTAAAATAGAAACAATTATTTTATTGTATTGATTTCACAATATTACTGTTTTACCATATTTTTGATCAAATAAATGCAGCTTTAGTGAACATAAAACACAAAAATATTTGAATGGTATGGTTGTATAGGCCCATATTAAATGCAAATTGTATATTACAGAATGCAGTATATTTTAGGTTCAAACTCAGACAAGACTGAGATAATCCTGTTTCCTCATGCCATAATTCATATTTATGTTCCAAACACCCTCGTGACATTGTGTAACTCACCTTGTACAGTTTTGCCCAAGTAATCCCCTCTCCTCTCCTTGTTTATAACTGACTGATAGATCTTCCCCGTTGTCAAATTGTTGTCCCTGGTTAGCCGGATATCCAGAAAACGTTCATAGTTCCCTAAATCCAAGTCCACCTCGCCGCCATCATCCAGCACAAACACTTCACCTGTTAAACAGAGCATCAGAGAGATTGACAGTGGATGCCGATAGAAACAAAAGACAGACATCAGAGCCATCAGTATGTTATGCTCTATATATGCTGTAGCCCAAAATAATGACCAATCAGTTTTGCAAAACAAATGTCTCATGTAGCAGTTCCTATTTATGAATCGTAAACATAAAGATTCAAATGAAGCCAATCTCTTTAAAGCAGCCTGCACTTACCATGTTCATAGGGAGAGAAAGTGCCAGCATCGATGTTGATGTAGGGGTCGATTTTGATAGCAGTGACATGCAAGCCACATGATTTGAGTATAGTACCCACACTGCTGGCTATTATCCCTTTACCAATGCCAGATATCACACCGCCTGTCACCAGTATGTACTTCATTATTCAACAGCGTCTATCAGTGTGAGAAAGACAGTGGCGTTTATTTCAACAATGTAACAATCAGCCACAAATATATTATGTTACATATATGAAGTTCAGAATAAATGTAAGTGGGTCAATCAAATTTTTTCCCCACTGACGTTATTCAAAAACACATGGAAATGCAATTCATAAAAAAAAATCCCTTGAATACACCTCTAGTTTTAGTAACGGTCTAAAGATTGTGAAAAAGGAGAGTCTTACTTTTTATTAAATACTTAATAAATAGCATAATTCCTTACTGTTATGGATTTGTTGTGACCCTGGCTGTGTAAACCCAGCTAAAAGTCATTTTTTGGCGATTTACTGTTTTCTACATAAAATCATACTTCATAAGGTAAAGAACATTCTGTAAAAATGTAACATTGATATCTTTAATATTGACTGAGTAACACCATGTCAAAGATTGATATCATAGTGAAATTAATGGTTGAAATCAAATTTTGATGCTTGTTAGATTATTAGATTTTGAGACCTTAGCCTGGATTTCACAGAGGGACACATATTATATAAATTAAAATATAAATCACACATAACCCTCTGAACACATAATACTAACATAATTCTTTACTATATGTGTGTGTATATTCAGAAATTCATGATATATTTATTATACATAAAATTGTTTTCCCCTTAAATACATTTAGCAGAGGCTTTTATTCAAAGCAACTTACAATAGATGAACAAAAGCATAAATTTAAGGAATTTAAATTGGAATTTAAGCATAAAAACGTGAAAAGGTGCACTTTGTATCACTTGACTTTTTGTACTTTTAGCTGAAAATCGTCAAGTCAATTTATATGTTTGAAACTAACAAAGACATAACGATTACATTTCTAACCTGGCACATAAACTCGATTTTTTTTTTTTTAAGACTCATTTTCATCTAACGTTACTGGAAAGCAAACAACAAAAACCAAGGGATCAATCCAAACACTTTGTGACACAAAAAAAGTAAATCCTTTGGCGGGAAGACAGACAATAAGACACACAATAACAATTAAACTCAATATACATTTATAACGACCATGCCAAACTCTGCAACACCCAAGCAGATGATGTTAAGAAAAGGACAAACTGTAAACCAAAATGACCTTGTAAACAAAAGCCAAATAGGCCAAAGCGTCATTCACTAATGAATCTCTCTCTAACAACATAAAGTGTCCATGCTATCGCCAGAGCGTTTCGCGGTGTCTTTTAATGGTCTCGTAATTGAAAGCCATTAGAGACCCTAATAGATTACATAACATTGCAGTAAACTTCCATGTCGGTACAAGTGCCTCGCGAGGTACAATGAAAGAAGAAATCGAACACAAACTGAATGTTTAAACCGTACCTGAGCTCGTGCCGTTCAAATATATAAAACCGAAGATTAAAAACATCAACCGATTCAAGATACACGAGCCATCATCGCAACACGTTTGTTTGGGTGTCAGCGAAATGCGGTAAAGCGCCAAAACAACACGTGGTGTGGAATCCGATGCTGCTGAGTTTTAACTCTAGCTTTGCCACTCGCACTTACACTGATACAAAGAGGGTCATAACGTAGAGTGAACGCCTTTCAGCAGGCTATTACTGCATTACATCGATTTAGTCTATTTCTTTTGTAACGTTAACATATTGGCTAAATGGAGGAATGGGCTCACATTCCTGTCAGTTTGTACTGTGGTTTATTTAAGATTTTAGATCGATATCACTTAGTACTTCTAACGCCCTAAGATCATTAGTATTTTAGAGTCGATGTGCAAATGTCTTAATACAAAACCCGATCAATTCCTTATTACATTCAAGATTCCGATTTCTATTTTAACATCGTCAAAACACCGAAGCAGCAAAGCATGTATTTATTTACTGTTTCAGTAGGCTGTACTGTATTCTTTATTGGCATGAAAACATGTAGCGTTGGTACTGACATGTTTACAAAACACAAATAACAGGCGTTACGGTTAAAATAAAATGAGTAAGATTAATTGTCGACGGCGGGACAGAATCCACTAGAGTGGCAACGCTAGAGTAAAACGTAAGCTGCGTCTGACGTCACGTCGGCGTCTACGTAAGCAGGAGGAGGCGCGCGGGAAGCGGGATTTTTGAAAACGCAACATTTTGACTTTCCAACGGTTTAATTTCTAATCTAATTTTGATTAATTCAGTCATTTATAGGGTTACAAAAATAACAAATAAAAGTTGCCTATATGTCAATATCAGATAAATATTGGTCTTATATTGTATAGTTTATTAGACTATGAAGAAATCTGCTGTTTTATTTAATTTATAGTGATTTTACAAGGAATTAAAAAATATAACATATATATATATATATATATATATATATATATATATATATATATATATATATATATATATATATATATATATATTCATGTTACTTGAGATGCTTAATAAAAACCCCGATATTTTAGCTTGTAGAAACCTGTTTAGACGCTTGCCACTATAATTAATCTACATGTATTTATAGCCACTAGATGGCGCCAGGCGACCTCATGAGAAACATTGCAGATGCCGTACAAATCATACACATCGCACACAAACTGCTAGAGACGGATGTTTATTGACAGTTTAAGTTGAAACATTTGCTGAGTCATAAAAACATGTTTTCAGTTTTGGTTGCAGGTTTTCTTCTTCTATCCAATTGTGAACAGCAAGACTCTCAGATGAGAACATGATGGAAGTAAATTAGATACATTGCAAGGACCAAACACATCAAAGCTGATTAGTTTTGTCAGGTACCTCATTCTAAATGATATGTGCTTGTGAAGCATGACAGACGTTCACATACTCCTCTTCCCTCCAACCCAGAAATTAATAATCAAATAATGATTAGCATCTGAAAATGAGTCATCCATCACTATGACTGAATATATCAGCAGTGTTTTCCTCCAAAAGTGTAGAGACCAAATGAATTATTTAGAGACCATAATTCATCCAATACTTTATATAACATTTCAGTCAATAGCCGAGTTGCGTCTCTCCTGGCGACAGCTGGGTTTAGGTTTGATTATTATTTATCTAATTATAGCGCACTGTCCCTGGTTTAGGCTCCTCAGTAAGGTGTGTCACATAGGACTTACATAAGCGTTGGAGGTAATTATGCCAGAACAAACTGTATTTGTGTTTGCTGAGCTCCATCGCTCTGAATGAGACTCACATGTTGAGCTGTTAGCATTATGTAAGATCATCAAGTGCATCTTTTGGGCAAATATTTTGAAAGTGTGGTTTAAATAGGATGTTGTGTGATTATACTGTGATTATATTTTGTTTATGACACACTTAAAGAAATGACAATCTTGGATTTGACACCTGGCGGTGTGGATGTAGTATCACGCAAAAGAAAAGTTTTTATTCATTAGTCATTATACAGATTTAAATATACTGTTTTTGTTATTACCACCACTATAGATATGCAGAGATTATTTTATTTATTGTTTGTGTCCAATTTTAACAGAAATGTAAATAATCTTTATACTAAAACAAATTGAAACAAGATTTTCTTAATTATTAATAGTGGTAGTAGTAATAGTGATGATAATAATAATAATAATAATAATAATAATAATAATAATAATAAATGATAATGCATCTTGTAACTTCTGCATGTATTTCTGTTTCTATTTATTTTTATTCTATTTATTTTATTATATATATATATATATATATATATATATATATATATATATACACACACACACATCAACAGAAAAGATAAAATGCATTTTCCATTTATTTTTTCATAACAGCAACAATAACAATAATAAATAAATAAATACTTAACATATATTATATTATCATCATCATCAAATTAAATGCATTGTATCTTTTCTTTTATATATTTCTTTTTACATATTTTATAAAACAACGGAAAGAAATGTATTAATAATAATAATAATAACATTATATTTTATTATTAATAATAATATCAGAAAATAAAATATTATTGTAGATTGTATATTCTATTTTTTATTATTATTATGAAATAAAATATAATGCATCTTATGTTTTATATTGTTGTATAAAGAAATAAATTAAAATAACCACATTTTTAATTAATGAAAAAAATTGAAGAGTTCACTTGAAAAAACCGACAACTCCATTTTTTTATTTTGTTTTCAGAAATCACGTTTTTTTTTTTTTTTTTTATTGTGCATTCCAAGTAATATCAATCAAACTGCAAGTGGGTTGTTTTGATTAAGTAATAATAACTTAAACAAATACAGGTAATTTACAAAATTAAAGTATGAAAGTATAAATTGAAAGTATGTTTTTTTTAACATATTAAAAGTTTGTTTTATAGCAAAAGCAGATAACCCTAACAGTCCTTCTTTGGCAAAAGCAGATAACTCCACATTTCATGTTTTAGAGTTTAAGAAAAAACTCGTTTAATCTTTGTAATCTCCTCAGATGACAATGTAGATGCCTGACAGAGGTTGTTGTTGTTGTTGTTGTTGTTGTGATCATAGACTGTATGGATGTGATTATTACACGCAATACACAGAGCTTTTCCCTCACCATTGTAACGCGCTGCTTTTGCAAGGCTCCGTGAAAACGTTTCAGCTTTTATTTTCCTTTTACGCCCTGAAGAAAATATCACGGTTTCATCCATCCTCGATCACTTATAGTCATCTTTGACTAAACTCCTCTCAGCTAGTACGTCTTTTCAAAGTGAAAGTAGCCTTGTCACCTGACCAGAATACAGCGCGCTGATTCGCTAAAATGGATTTATCGGCTTCTGTTCAAAAACAACAATGGCGCTTGACGGCTTCTGCAGTAATACGTGAACTCGCGTTCACGTTTTTTGACAAAACGTGTTTAGGGTTCAGATTTATCAGTTTTTGCAAATGAACTCTTCATATGTAATAGCATTTACTGTATGCAAAGTTGTCTGGGATCTAAATGGTTGTCCATTTAATTTATTTTATCTCTTAACAGCTTAGTATTGAGTAAAAATAATGCTCTTTAAAGCGCAATTCATTTAATTATACATAAACTTTTTTTAATGATGAAAGTTACACATTCATTCTGAGAAAACCCATTTATTTTTTGGAAACAGTGTGTAATGTAGGCCTATATAGGTTACCATCATGACAACTATTTGCATTTATTCGCATGGATGCAAATAAATGGGTGTCTTACTGGCATGACAGAACGAAGACAATCTAATATCCACGTTTACAGGCCTATGAGCTCAGAATCCACCCACAACATCCTCTCAGTAAAAGCCACAATTTACGAGGAAAACAAATGCAATCGGAGGGCGTAGTCGACTGTGCGCCTGTGCACGACCAGAGTTCTCTGGAATGAGCCCTAATTTGATTATGAAGGAGGGCAAAATGAGAGAGAGAGTGTTGTGTTGAAAGAATAATCTCCATTTTAGCCAAACAAACCCTGTACAAGAGATATCCCTAAATCACTTTAATGCTCTGATATTATTTTGTCCTATTTTACGAGGTATTGTTGAGCGGCGGCTGGTCACCTGTGTTATTACAGACACAAGAGCGTTCACTGCTCACACAGACCGCCTTCACCATAGTGGTCGTGTTAGGGGAGGCCTGGAAATTAGAGGATTGTGCAATTAAGTGAAAACACATGCACTGTGGTTTGTTTTTTGGTGTAAACACACCCTGTTCATGCTCATATTTAGCATAAACAGCTACGAGAAGCAAATTCTGGATCACTGTCTAAACTAAAGGCTGCAAGTGTATAATCTGAATGCTACTGTGTGTTCGTGTCGAGAGAATGTGATTTGACTTTGAGGAACTGGCCTTTCAACCAGTTTTAAGACAACTGAGACGAAATAGTGTTCGATGCGCACTGCGCTGGCCGATCAATTTGGACTTAAGAGAAACATTGTTCTCTGTCTAATGAATGTCATGTATGAAATCCAGATTTGGTGAAACATCTAGCATGTGATCCTGCGCCAGCAAACCTAGATTCTCAAGTCAGATGTTAAACTTGTGGACAAGAGACTCTTTGTCACTCGGTCTCTTATCTAATCATTTTATGTACGTACATATGAACAAACAATACAATGCCTTGCTTAAGAGTAGACAGCATGACAAGAGCAGCCTCAAGATGCCCACAGTATTTCACAATCTCTCAAAAAACCATTGCACAGTTTTATTTGTTTGCTTCAGCCTGAATAATATTATTACATGATTTTCTGAAATATTTACATTCTGATTCAGCGGTGTGATGTTGCACCGTCACTCATGTCAACGTTCATCCAGTTAAATGAAACTACTTTCACGTCTCTCGTATCACACTACAAACTCGCACTCTCGTTTCAAACCAACGAAACTGACACATTTTGTGTCTCATTTATCTGGAGTTTCATTCAACTGGAGTGAAAATGACTTTATAGGATAATATGCAGTTAAAACAAATGTAAAATAATTTAAACTCAAATGAATATTTCAAATCCACATATCTATATATTTGGGAGTAGCTGTGAAATAAAATGTCAGGCAGTCAATATCACTTATATAACCATTCAAAAGTTTGGCTCTGTAATATTTTTATGTTTTTAAGTCACTTATGCTCATTAAAGCAGCATTTATCTGATGAAAAATACAATATTATTACAATTTAAAATAACTTTTTCCTTTTTGTAATACATTTTAAAAATGTTATTTATTCCTGTGCCGGCAAAGCTGAATTATTAGCATTTTTAGCAATATATTATTTAAGTTGAAAAAAGCTTTAAGGCAGCAACTGATTTTTTTGTTTTTGTTTTTTTTACAGTGTCATATGGTCCTTCAGAAATCATTCTAATATGCTGATTTTAAACATTTCGTATATTATTAAACATTTGAATCATTACACAATTTTGTTCCTAAAACTGCCGGCAGTACTTTTAAAGTTTTTAAATGCAGACATAGTACTATTTGTTCACTATTTATTCCCACAGTTATGCTTACATTTCTTACGTTATCAATGTATATTATTAAACAGTAAATAAAACAGTTGTGCTGCTTATAATTTTTGTGGAACCCACAATACTTTTTTTTCTGGATTCTTTGATGAATAAAAAGCTCCAAAGAACAGCATTTACTTGAAATAAAAATCTTTTATAACATTAGTGACTTTTAATCACTTTACTCCATGCTTGTTGAATTTTAAACAGTAGTGTATATACGCCGTCATCTTAATTGATATCCCTATTGCTTTTGTGTTGGATAAATACTGCTCTATTATCTGAATTAATGTAGTTTGCTACTTTTTGTACTGTAGATATAGTGTAAATTTTGAAAAATGTATAAAGATTTCAAAGATGAAGCACTCAACATTTACCTTTTATGCTGGGAATCAAACCCATGACCTTAGGGTTGCCAGCAGTGTTTGAGCTACAGGATTGCAATTAGCCCTCTGGTGTCGTTGAGTCATTTTAGACCGGAATTTTTTTTTTCTTCAAATTTTTAAAAATCACTACTTCATTGGAATGGTACAAAACTTGGTGAATTTTATGGCAGTCGCTATGTGACCATGAAAAAAAATTGTGGACTTGATTCGAAAAAGCTGCTAAATGGTCAGAAAAAAAAAATAGTCACACTTGTGTTGTTCGTGGTCAAAAATGACTGCCCTTGGAAATGAATGGGAAATACGCAAAAATACGAAAATACAGAGTTTTTGTGTACAATCTACAAATCATTCGCGATGCAGAAAAAGAGTGCACAGCAATAAAGGGGTGACACTCTAAAATATCAAGAGTGCAAAATAGACACTCCGCCCACCCCCAAAAGACACATATATATGAACTAGTGTGACAGTAACACAAAGCATGTTTCTGCAAATGCATGAAATAAAATCAATAATTTGGCTTTAATAAACACACTATTACGCACAAATGAACCGATATGGCTGTAACAATATGGCAAAATTGAGCCAGAAGACTCAAATAAGAGGTTAAAATCAGATTGATTCATCTCTGATAAATCATTCCTGTTCATTTTTGTTACATTTCTGCTGAATTTTGATGTTATGCGAAACAAAATGCCTTTCTCTGTGTTCACGTTTGACTGTAGTAAAATGAATGCAAAAAATAACATTTCAAACCAAAAAAATCTAAACCTTTACAAAAAGTTGTCTTTGAGAATGTCTAAATATATATCCAGATCCACAACTTAATAAAAATAAGTCTTTATGCCTAAAAACCACTAGAGAGTTTATAAGCCTTTTATATAGAGCTCTGTAGGAATCTAGAGGCTAAACCATGGAATTGCTTTCCTTTTTTTACTCTGACCAGATGGCACTAATCTGACTTCAAAAATTGGATTTCAAAGGCATTGTCTCCATTTTAACATGAAATACTGCCATAATTGAAAAGTAATATCAAAATCTTAGAAAAATAAATTGTATTATTTTCAATGGGGGAAAAAAATTGATCATAATTATTGCATAAATATTAATTAGTACCATGAAATTCTCTCAAAATACAAAAGAAAAAATATTATGGAACAAAAATATTACATTTCGCGTGTTCGGTCAGTTTTCACCGCGAACAACGCAAGTGTGAACCCCAAATGAACAATACCAAAGGGTTAGTTTCATCAAGGGAAATATAAAATTATTCTGCTAAAAATGAATGCATACACCAAATCTCATATCACCATAAATCTCCACATATTCACATATTCCATATAAATTACTCAGAAGGTCTGGGCTAATTTTGTGTTCTAATCTGCATTGCTTCTAACACACACACACACACATCTACATTATGAGGAGGGAAGCACTGCTGATTCACCACCTGTCGCCCAGGTACCGTCCAAGAGACTGTGTCCTCACCCATGGAGTCAAAACAGCGAGGGAAAACGACCTACAAATCTCTGAAGCACTGCACTCTTTGCATGATTTAAATACATATTAGAAAACTAGCACTGTAGAGTTATTTTATTTTATGCATTTGAAAGCTGGTGCTAAATACACTACAGTTTTTACATCACAGATGTAGTTGCCAGAAGGAATGGATTATTGTTGCATTGGACAATTTCATGTAAACAAAATGTTAAAAGCCTAAAAACACACATAGTCTTAAATTTAAATCCCATAATGTGCAAAATGTATCTGAGATGCCATTCAGGCTCTTGTGTGTGTCACATGAACTACAAAAAGGATCAAGCATGCTCGTCGTTGTGGAGGTTGCAGGCAGCCCTTTTGTCAAGTGTTAATCCTCCAGTCGACCATACGCAGATGTCACCATCACACGGGACTGACAGATTGCTCTGGAGAACCAATGTCTGCAGCCAATCAGACGCTGGATGAATGGAGGACTTGGAGGCAGACTGAGCTTGTTGTACTATGGTAAATGTGTCAAATGACATGAAGGTATTCAGATAAATCAAATGAAGGTTTTTCAACATTGACATGGCAGAACCACAACAACAGAGCAACTGACATTTATTTGTTTTCTGCTTCATGTTTATAAAATTGCACAACCAGACATGCACAATCAGTTCTGTATTGCTATGCATATTAAATGCATCACCATTATCAAATATTTGCACAATTAAATGCCTTTTGAAAGGCACACACCGGACAGAAGCATTTATTCAGTGCATTTATATAGTTCAATACTTTGAAAAAAAAGAGAAAAGGGCAATATTTTACACTGCAGTCTTGATTTAGGAGTGATATAATTTATACGTGTGTGTGTGTGTGTGTGTGTGTGTGTGTGTGTGTGTGTGTGTGTGTGTGTGTGTGTGTGTGTGTGTGTGTGTGTGTGTGTGTACGATGGTCACACATTTTAATCACCTTGTAGTAATTTAAGTGGTACCTTGTAGTAATTGTTACAATAACAAACAATAACAACAACAATTATTAATATGAACAAATCATAAACAATATATTTGTTATTAAAATAATATACATATTCTATAATAACATATAATAATAATAATAATAATAATAATAATAATAATACATTAACAATTATTAAGTAACAATTATTAACAATTAATTAATAATAAAATTCATTTTATTTTATTAGCTTTTTTATTTTATTATTAGCTTTTTATTAAAACAATTGAAACAACAAGAACAATAATACAATAAATAATCATTTATTAATAATAATACAATAATAAATAAAAAGTAATCAGAACTATTATTCATATGTAAAAACAATATTTTAATTATTAAAATTATCAATACAAATATTCAATGATAGCAGAAACAAATTATATTAATAATAAAGTAATAAATTGTTAAAGTATCAATAATTATTAATACTTAATGAATAATAAAAATATAATTACTGTTGTTGGTGTTGGTGGTGGTGGTAATTAAAAAAAACATTTAATAAATATAGTATTTTTTTTAATTATTTAAAATAGTTTAGATTAAGTATAACATATGTATAGTTACACTCTACTTTTGATGTTGTTGTTGTTTTTTGTTTGTTTGTTTTTACTGTATATTGGCAAAGGTAAGCTGTCTATAAAATTAAAAAAAAAAAAAATCAACATCTCATACAGATCTCTTGTTGTGGAACAAAAGCTTTACACTGACAATACCAGAATGACCGCATTGGATTTGCACATATTAAGTATGTTCTGAGCAGAGAAACATAAAGCTTTTAGTTTTCCAAGGTTTTCCCATATTTGCACTCTGATCTGAATATATACATCACAGCTTTTAAAGCTGACCCAATCTCTCAGCTAAAGTACAGCAAACAACCCATCAAGCTTGAAAGAGAGAGAGAGAGAGTTAGTGTGACGGACTAAAAAAAGACACAGGATCATTTCCATAATCCCTGACTGTGGCACGCTTCATCCTGGTGCCTCTCTCTCTTTCTCTCTCTCTCTCCCTACCACTTTCCACATCTAAGGCATAAGGCTCTCCAGCTGGGCTGTGCGTTGCAGGCATGGCATTAGCATGTCAAAACCACTCTCTGGTCTGGGTTAAAGGAGGAGGGAGAGTCAATGGAGATCGACAAAGCACTGACAGAAACAGCTGATCCACAAAAGGTGCCTGTTTAACGGATCTTCCTGCCCCGAGCCCAGCTGCTCCCCAAAACTGCAGCGTCACAATGCGGCCCTGCGCTGCGCCCATAAGCACAGAATCAACAAACCTCCAGCAGACAAAGGATATTCCTATATCAAACCGCTCCTCCAGCGAGGCTGTTTGGCAGTGCACCTGCACATGGAGCAAACAAAAGAGCTGCTCTTGAGTCTGTCAGTAACACAGGAGCTTTAAACACAAACTACTACATGTCACACACAAAACATTTAAGTTCTTCTACTGCAAAACCAACCCGAACATCAGTTTCTTTATGTTGACATCATTTCCATACCAACAACCCACAGCTGTGACCTTCTCATGTACGCTGTAAGGAAGGGCCGTGATTCAAGATGGAAGAAAACACTTCATGTACAAACAATATGACAAAAGAAAAATATGTGACATAAACAAGCAAAGAAGTGTCCATCATGTTTAAAGAATGCCTTCAAGAAAAAAAAAATTCAATACAGTTAGTGTGAGTTCTATGAATGTGGAGACTGTCACAAATGCAAAATAGATTTTTATACTTTATAAAAAAGTTACTCATGAAGAACTATATTGTAAATGTCATTTGGGTGGTTTCTTAGGGTGTTGCTAGAGTATTCTGGGAAGCTAAGGAGTTTTGAGTAGTTTCTAGGGTGGAACAGTATCCATACAGTCAAAAATATATTTTAAAGAAAGACGGCCTTCAGGAGAAGAATATATATATATATATATATATATATATATATATATATATATATATATATATATTCTTCTCCTGAAGAAGAATGGAAAAATTTTCAATATGGAAAAAAATCAACATGGAGCCTCTCTCAAATGTGAATTAGATTTGAATACTACATAAAAAAAAGTTACCTATCGTATTATGCTATGGAATATAGATTTCTTTTTTCTTTTGTCAAATACATGCTTCAAACATGCAGTGCAGCTTAAGGAAATATATATATATTTTTGAACATTTCAATATTTTACAAAATGTACTTCAAGGTGTAAAGAAACATATTTACATTATCATTTTTAAAAAATTAATACATTTTTGGTGAATGTATTTATTAAAACATTTTTAGACAATAAAAATGTAACAAAATAAAAAAATATGTATATTTATTTGTTTATTTTCACTGAATTTTAAAATATTACTTTTGCCCATTATTATATATTATTGTATATTATATTAAAATTATTATTGTTTATTATATGAAATATATTAAAATACATTTTGAGTGAATACGTTTTGGTGAATGTATTTATAAAACATATTTTAGACAATATTTTTTAATGTAATTATATTTTAAAATATTATAATATATATATATATATATGATGAACATTTGGTTTAATTCACAGTATAAGCCTGATTCTTTAGGCTATATTCTAGTGTTGTTTACAAAGCAGCAAACAATATTTATATAAAAAAAAATACACTTCGGTTTGTACACTTGGCCAATGGTGCAGGTGTTTGAGTGCTTGTGAAGATGATGAAAAACAGACGGAACAGATCCTCATCATTGAGACCAGAAACTTCACACAGAGGACATTGTCCCTAGTAATGAGAATTTAATCTTAGATGAAGCCTCCGAGCCCAGCGACACAACACAGCTCTAAAAAGCTCTGGGAAGCTTCTCCAACTTCCCCTGGTTCCATTGTACTCAAAAATGACAGGATACAGAGGGCGGCCTTTGGGTTGCACCCAGTTTGTTTTTCCTAAATTTGCTCTTCGCATCCAAATGGAAGCAAACAACCTCCTACACTGTCATTTCTCAAAACATGTGTCACAGACAATTGACCTTGTACTGGCAGCAGGACACAAATAAATGCAGGGGCCTAAACGGAATGAAGTTCCTCCGAAATAAACAGGGAGGGTGGCATCTGAGTTTAGCCCCAGATGGTGAGATTGAGCTGCTCTTGAATAAGGCCGACATTATATAAGTGGATTTGAGCCCAGGAGCAGGAGCCTTGTTTTGAGTGCTTGATGTAGGGGAGCTATATTTGGAGCCTGATCTAAGAGAGACAGACACGGACGACTTAAAATAGCTCAAATACCCCAGTTTGGTCACTCGGTTCCTTTACACTTTTTCTGCCACACAGCCTCTGACCAAACTGACTTGCGCTGTGATAGCTCACCTTCTCTGATAATGGGAGATATCATATCAGTTTGTTTGTTATGTCTTGTTTCGGGGGGGATACAAGATAGGAGATACAAGATGTTAGATTTGATATCCTTAAGTAGCTATTTAGCAATGTCTAAATTAATGCATTTGAACATAATTATTAAGTCATTTAAAATGAGAGCTTATGAAAAAGCTTGTGAGATGCAAATGAGATGTTCATGCCTCAGAGTAAAAATAATTCATATATATATATATATATATATATATATATATATATATATATATATATATATATATATATATATACACACACACACACACACACACACATATATACTCATATCTCACAATTGCAGCTTTATTTCTCAATTTTGACATTGTTTCTCATATATGTGACTTTATATTTATAAGCTGTGATTTTGTTTTACATTATTTCACAATTACCTTCTTATTTTTTTATTTTTATAGGCTATACAAACTTTTATATTTTTTTTATATTTTATATTTTTATATTTTTATAAACTATATTAATACTTTTATTTAGCAAGGACACATTCAATTAGTCAAAAGTGACAATAAAGACTTTTACATTTTTTTAAAATACTTTTGCTGCTGTTTTGAACATTCTATTCATCAATAAATCCTGAAAAAAAAAATGTATCATGGTTTCCACAAAAATATTAAGCAACACAACTCTTTTCATCATTGATAAAACCAAGAAATGTTTCCTGATCACCATATCAGCATATTATTATGTCTGGAGGATAAGACTGGAGTAATAGCTGTGGAATAAAATACTTAAAAAACAGAAAACAATTATTTTAAAATGGTAATAATATATAAGAATATTACTGTATATAATATAATATAATATACATTTAACTAAAATTAAATGAAATTAAATATATTGAACTATATTAAAAAAAGAAAAGAAAAAAAAAAGAAAAGAAAGAAAACCCTCTGAGAAATACAATTTCCCCATGGAATCATTCTCATAAGCATACCT
Source organism: Acrossocheilus fasciatus (assembly GCA_036784905.1). Lineage (NCBI taxonomy): Eukaryota > Metazoa > Chordata > Actinopteri > Cypriniformes > Cyprinidae > Acrossocheilus > Acrossocheilus fasciatus. Next base: position 25,866,457 of record CM071953.1, read on the forward strand.
GAATGAATTGCTCAACATAATAATAATAATAATAATAATAATAATAATAAATAGTGCTGTCAAACGATTAATCGCGATTAATCGCATCCAAAATAAAAGTTTGTGTTTACATAATATATATGTGTGTACTGTGTAATTTATTATGTATATGTAAATACACACATACGCATGTATATATTTAAGAAAAATATGTTATGTTTATATATTAATTATATTTATATCATATAAATTATGTAAATACATGTAAATATTTTCAAAATATATGTTGTATGTGTGTTATATATATACATAATAAATATACACAGTACACACACGTATATTATGTAAACAAAAACTTTTATTTTGGATGCGATTAATCACAATTAATCATCTGACAGCACTAATAATAATAATAATAATAATAATAAAATAAATAAGTTAAAAAAAAAAAAACGTCTTGCCCTCAGAATAAATAAGTAATTCATCACACTACATTTTTTCAGCGCTCTTAGAGATCCATTGTTACATTTTATAATCTTTTGGGTTTTTCCAAATCGAAATTTGGGCATGGTGTGAATAGGCCTCACTGATGTTCAGCCCCAAACATGAAAAAGTCTTTAGTCATGCCACACATTCCTGAGCCTGTGGCGCAAACCCTCGTCATCTGCTCAACAACAATGTGTCATTCTGAGGAACCCAGACAGAGAGAGAAGCAGAGTGAGGGAGCTGTTCTCTCTCAATGGAGATGAATGAGACGGGAAACACAATCCCCTGGTGCCGGGTGCCCTTTGCCCCCCAGTGAGGGGAGAAGTAACAGGGGGGCCAGCTGTCTCTTACAATGGATGAGCTCAAAGAACCTCATTCAGACCTGCCTCACCGAGACTGCATCGTTGCATGCGTGCAACTGACAATGCGGGCACACAGAGAGGCCACACTTCTGCTCCGACGTCCCAGAGGAAGTATAAGACGTGGACGTTCAATCTGGAGACAACTACTACTCAAGCATCACATTCAGGAGTCGCAGCTGCTTGTGAACATCTATGAACTCAGAGGGGGTCGCACGGCCTTTTTTGGCTTTCTCTCCATGCTGCGCTACCATTTCTTTCATCCTCCCTTTTAGATACGCTATTTCCTGTGTCTTCCCTGTTATCCTGTCCAGTGATTACTTGTCGTTTACAGTGCGTGCCTTAGGGACAGACCCCTGTAGTAATTACCCCCAGTCACCTGAGTACACATTTCCACACTCACCACAGGACCCCTGAAATCTTGTCATGAGGGGGTGAATCTGTGGCCTGACCAGTAGCAGCGGCTGTAGGTGTCTCTTAAACAGCCCAGCTGTCCATGCTAATGTTTATTAACTTTACTGTGCACTGCTGAATAGCTTTAAGACAAAAGAAAATGAATCATGTCATATTATATTAGACACAATGCATGCTACATACTCTACACTCTCAGAAATAAAGGTACAAAAGCTGTCACTGGGGCGGTACCTTTTCAAAAGGTACAATTTTGTACCTATTAGGTTCAAATATGTACACTTTAAGTACTAATATGTACCTTTAAGGTACCAAAATGGACCCTTTAGGTACAAACATGTACCTTTTGAAAAGGTACCGCCCCAGTGACAGCTTTTGTACCTTTATTTCTGAGAGTGTAGGATAAGTTGTTTAAAACATTTACTTCTAATGAAATGAATAGTACTTTGACTGACATCTGTTATTGCAAATCAGTGGCCTAGAAAAAGTGAGGAATCATCATGCATATAAAATCTATCTATCTATAAATAATGATTTTATCTATTTAGTTGAGTTAAGTTATTAAAATAACTAAAACTATAAAAAAATAATAATAATAATCGTCAAAATAAAATACATAATAAAATTAATGAATACACATAACCAATTATTAACTATATATTAATAATAATTATAATTCTTTATAATTCTATTCTATATAATTCTATTAGGTAGTGAAAAATATAATTTTGTAAAACTAATAAATAAATAAATAAATAAATACACATATATTAAAAAGGTAGGAATCAACATGTACAGTTTGTGTGTGTGTGTGTGTGCATGCATATACAGTATATATATATATATATATATATATATATATATATATATATATATATATATATATATATATATATATATATATATAATTCATGTAATTATTTTTGAATTATTTAAATGAAGTTCGAATATATAAATAATTCAAAAATATTTACATGAATTCATTCAAAAATAAAAATTGGCTTTAATGCAATCACAAATAAATGCAAAATATTTATTTAGGAAACAGCATGTTTTTTTGAATAATGTCATTGCTGTCGTATAACTGCGTACTTACAAATGTCTCTGTATCCATTAAAATACATAGCTGACTTCATATTTTAGGAAAGAGGTTCGTCCCAGGGAGATTGCTATATTTGGACGTCCTTGGAATTGAAAAGTTTGAAAACCCCTGATTTAGAGCGTCAAAATGTCTAATCAAAGAGAAACTACGTGTTTCTAGTTGGTTTGCTGTAATGACACCAATGTGTGTCAGTGTACGAAAGTATTGTGTAGGCTGATTATTCATTTGGATATCCTCATTGGTGCGGCCAGTGGCGTATCCACAGCTTTTGATGTCTGCTGTTTAGCAGTAGTCAGGATGCCACATTCTTCATTCTGGGATGGGACTGGGTGTTTTGTGTAAGGGGTCTCTCTGGGGACCGTCTCGCTGATACAATAGGCAGTCAGCCCTGGCTTGTGTCCTGCCTGAAGCCCCTTGGATTTTATTGAGGCACACCAGCACCAGCTTGCTGGCACACTCCTCCTCCGGGCTTTATTCTCTTCTCTCACCCCTCCTCGTCTCTTTCTTTCTTTCCACAATGAGGCCCTTCCTGTGTTTACCCAACACGGCACTTCTCAACTATGTCATTATATCTCAATATCATCACCCCTGCCCTCCAGAAGATCTCCTTCAAGCACAAACCACCACGCATCTCTTCCTTTTAAACAACAGTTCTATATCTAAATGATCTCAGCAAGAAGAAATCAACTTTTTCTGATTACACTCTTCACGTAAAGGCACTCCAGAGCAATGAAATACATAACCTTGAGAGTCTCTGACAAATTAAAACTGTTCAGTGTTTATTTTTCACGATGCTAAATCCAGACGCTAATCATTCCGCCGTGTGCATAATTCATGTGTGCCACGTTTGAATTATGCAGACAGAAGAATGATTACACACTTGCCAAAACTGTTGTTGGCTGGGTTTTGTAGACAAAGGCCAGGACTGACTAAGGAGAGCTGTGAATAATGGGTTTGTGTTTGTCGCTGCTTCGTTTATTTCCATCTATCACACCGTATTTTGACCTAGATTTGTTCTAATCGAATTGCACTACCTTCAGAAAATACATTATCAAATGTTTCCTTATAATTATACAGTATATATGATACATAACAGCACAGAGTAGCTCATTTTACAGAATTTTTCAGAATTAATTTTTTCTTTTTTTGACTGATAAAAACCCCATAAAGAAATCAATAAAATATTATAGAAAATTTCAATAAAATATAAATATTATTTATTTATTTATTAAAATTGTATTTATTTTATAAATTGTCAAATAAAATTATATAAAATGTGTTTTTGATATTTAAAAATAAATAATAAATGTATTTAATATTTTATTTAAAAATAGACTTATTTTTTAAATAAACAACAAAAAATATATATTATTAAAAATCAGACACCATGATTCATTCTCCGGACTAGTCCTCACTGGTTTGTCCCAGTCTCAGGGTCTTCCACATTCAGACCCTCAGCAGATTGAACAAACCTTTTGTCTGTGAGTAAGGGGATACTTTGAGGAAACTGCCCCCCACAAAGTCTCCCTTTCTGCTGGCTGTTTTCTCTGGTCAGAGGCTGTGTAATGACTAATAGAAAGGACTGACCCTTATTGTTCCAGTGTGGAGGAGGGTAAGTGTCTGACCAGAGTACGTAAGTTTACGCCACTCTAAATCCACTCCAAGTTTTCAATTTTGCAAGTTTTCAGTACTTTTTAAAAACATGTTTTTCTAGGCATATTTACATTCATGCTTTTGGCAAATATTTTTTTATCTAAAGTGACTTATATTCAAAACACATTTTCTTTATGCATTCTCTGGGAATCAAACGCATGTTCTTTCATGTTACATGTTACATTTATCCATTCACAGGAAATCGAACCCATGACCTTGTTGTTGCTATCAACATGTTTCAGCTACGTTAAAAACACAAGAAGTATTAGATGAAGTTGAGGTGCATTAGTAAGGTGTTGTTCAAAATGGAGAGCACACTTGGAGAGAAGAGAGATCTCTCCATTACTGTTTGGATTCTTTCCATTATTGTTCCTCTGTAACAGCAGCATCCAAAATATGAGTTCAGCATTTTGTGCATGTCGCTCACAAGCCTTAACAAGATTCTCAAAAAAAAAGATTTTGTATCATGTCATTCCAAACATCTGTGACTTTTCTGTCTCCTGTGGAGCATAAAAGAAGACATTCTGAAGAATGCTCGGGTCCAAAGCTCATTGGCTTTCATTATATGGACAAAACACTGATATATATATATATATATATATTTTTTTTTTTTTTTTTTTTTTTTTTTTTTTTAAATCTTCTTTTGTGTTACACAGAAGATATGAAGTCATACTGGTCTGAAGCACCATAGGGGTGTATAAATTATGACAGAAATGCCAAGTTGCCAGAAATGATGAGTCATTAACCCAAATTAAACTACTTGGCACAAGCTGATGAGTTTACTGCCTTACATTTAAATGGGTGGTTAGCATTCACTTGAGTATTTCGCAGTGCGCTTTGAGAGTTCCTCTGAAACCCTCCACCTTCCCCAGCTCCACCTGTATAGATCTGTTACGGGTTATTATGTATGCTATATTGTGCAGCAGCAGTATGTCTTAAATACTCACAGCACCGTTTGGGCAGTAGCAAGTTCCTGTACTTGCTTTGCAGCAGCAGTAATAATATACAACAACAGCAATAACTAAAATCAGCAGCAATTCAGCGGCGTAGCAGATCTATTCCTCCAAGACCAAATACATGAATATTGTCATATCCATTACCATCCTAAAATCTTCAGAGAGTCATGATAGAACTAAATGCTAAATTATATCAAATAAACATTTATGGTGACAGTTGTACTTAGCTCAAATATTTGAGAAACACATGCTTTTAGGATGTAGTTTCAGCAATTTAGTATTTCAAATGCTACACCTCCTTTTGCACTTTACAAAAGGTTGACCGTCTGTTGTTCATGCATGAGAATGTGTGAATCTGCCCTTACGATTTAATGAGTGAAATCTGGTTGAACAACTATTCATATAAACAAAAGGGTGAAAAAGCTGGACATGTCCATGCCAAACTGTTTCTAAACCAGAAGTGAAGGATGCAGAGAAGGAATATGTGTTCAGTAAAACTGTTCATAAATTTCTCACAGGATACAAGATAAAAGGTTTGACCTTTTGAGTTACAGTTAGGAGAGTTACTCGGTGTCAAAACATTTTCCCATCTTTGTTCTTCCTCGTGCATAAGAAACATCCACTATATGGTTCTTGATGGTATTCGAGGACACACTACACATTTCTCTGTTTTTCTGTCTGGGCAAATTGCTCCTACTGATTTCAGCTCTCACAATCAATAGATCCAATCAATAGTCCCTCACCGACTGTTACTATGACTATCGCAATTACTACTCAGTCTCAGGATTTCCTGCACTAACCATTCGGTTAATTGGCACGCAGCAAGACATTCAACCAAGTGATTTTTTTCTTGCACTCAAATTATTTTAAAACTGTATGATTGGACCTGCACATCCTTCTGCCGAACTAAAGCACACAAATAAAGGAGACAAACACCAGCCCTGCGAGGCTGTCAGAGACCATGACTCAACAAACAAGCTGTTTTTTTCAAATGAAAACAGATCGCTTCCACTCCCCTTCCTCTAACATACAATGACAGGAAACGATTAACAAGAAGTGCCTTGGAGAGCAGCGTAGGGTGTTGGGTCACTGTCTTGTTTAACAACACAGTGCAGCGAACCCATCCTTTTCTAGTTCAGTCATATGATAAGCACGTACTGTGCACTCGGGCACTGCAGAAACCCATATCAATCTTAGTTAATCTAGAGTTGAGTGTTTTAAATGACCGTAAAGCAGCATATGCTGACACTGGGTTAGGAACTTAAAGCTGGATCCAAAATGGTGATTAAAAAGCTGCTGTCGCTGGATCACAGTATAAATGGCCTGAATCCAAATGAAAGCCTGTCCAAAAAAACTTTAAATCAATGACATTATGATGCTTTGTTATTATGGGGCTTCATGTTTTGAAAGATCATGTTTTGCTCTCACTTTCTGTGTGTGCGTGCGTATAGAATTTTACACAAACAAAGATAAAAGTCACTGACTTTCATGCCACTCTTCAACTAAACTGATTCATAAATTATTTGTCAGTGATCTGTGACTGTTTATTGTACCTTATTAAAATAAAACTGAATGCTATTTCAACACACCAAAAAGTTGTTGTAATGTGACCTTAAAAAGTAGGATAGACATGTGTAGTTAATTGCCATTTAGCTAATGCTCTTCATTCAAACTGACAGCACACTAATTACAGGAACAGCCCCGCTAGAGTAACCTGGGGTTAAGCACTTCGGTCAAGGGCACACTTGTAACATGGCTGGATTATGATCTAGAAACTCTCCAGGGTCCATTACTGGCTCATGCCTTACTGGGATTGAACCCGTAACCCCTGTGTTAGTGACCCACATCCGGGTGATAATGCCGTTTCCTGACGGTCCGTACAAGTTTTTTTATTTATTTATTTTTTTATTTAGTTTGACAGGGACATTGTACATTAATAAAACATTCCTGTAAATTTACCAGAATTAGCCAAAGGCTATTTTTCCTCCGTAGTCCCTGGACAAGATGTTACAAGTCACCAAGTTTGTCTTCTAAACTTTCTCCAGCACTGAAGACTGACACGGAAGAGAAGAAATTGTTAAATAAAGTCATTATTTTTGTTTTCTTTGTGCACAAAAAGTATTTTCGTAGTTTCATAAAATTAGGGTTGAACCACTGGTGTCACATGGACTATTTTAATGATGTCCTTACTACCTTTCTGGGCATTGAGCTTGGTAGTCACGTTGCTGTCTATGGAGGGTCAGAAAGCACTCGGATTTCATCAGAAATATCTTAACTTGTGTTACGAAGATGAACAAAGATCTTATGGGTTTGGGCTTTTGATCTGTATTTCGGTTTATGAAAACAAGCAAAGTTGTAGGGTACACTTAGGCCCCGATCACACCGAACGCATTTTTTGCAGTGAGAGGCACCTTTTTTGAATTGTTTTCTGTTAGCATTGAGCGTTCTGCGAGCTGTTTATCGCATTTTTGGAGAAGCGCTCTGCGTGCCTGAAGTTGAAAAAAAACTTTCATCGCGTTTTTTTCCATTGTCCAATCGAATGAATGGAGAGGCGGGCCACTGAGAAACTTGTGGTGTTTGTCGCGGGTTTTACCCGGAGCTGTATGTTATGACAGTTTATTAACATAAAAAAAAAAAAAAAGATTTTAGAGTGCTCAAGCTATAATCCTTTGATTAGACTGACAGGATAACTGATTTGGCGGTTGCCTAGCAACATGAAAAAAACCGCAGCGCACTGCTCTTTTTTAATAGTCACCAAAATAGTTTTTTCAAACTAAAAAACGCTTTCGGTGTTGATCGGGCCTTACAATGGAAGTCTAGGGAGCAAGGCATTGTACTGGAATAAACACTACAATAAACACTGTACATGTTTAGATTCAAGATTCAATAAATCAGTGAATTTGTGAAAATGGTTCATTGACATGAACTGTCTGAGTAAACAAATTCATGAAAAAAACATCAGACAGACTTTACATTGTAACCTATGACAGAGATTGTTGACAAGACTCTATTCAAGACCATTTGGAGGAGATAAACAGTAAAACGCTACAGTATTTTACTTAGAAATAAGTATAAAAGTTATTTTATTTAGCTCAAAATAACACTCAGTTTTAAACTGAAGTAATATCAGCACTTTAACAAAAATTAGAATAAATTAACAACTGTACAACCAATGTTGTGTTCACCTTGGATACTCATTTTAATGACTCTGAAGTGGCTCGCTATTGATAGTCATTTCGTCTTTCTGAATAGGCTTGTTTGCTTGAGTCCTGAATAGGCTTTAATGTTTTGTGCTCTACTGTAGCATCATTGCAAAAAACAATAGCAATAGCACCCTGGAGACTCTTATCACACCTGGACAACCTTTTTTGAAGCCACAATGATTTACTGTTTTACTCAAAGCGAAAATTAGAAGTACAGATTATCCCCAGTTCGCCTGCATGCTTAAAAGTAAACTCCAATACTAGTGTCACAATATGAAGTTGCGTAAACACAGATCTGCCTCCTGTAGGCAGCTTTTTATGTATTCAAGTCAACATCTCATGACCTTCAGTTCATGTCCTCTAGACAAAGGCAGGGTTTATATCAGTCTTTCTCAGCTGACCTTTGTGTTGTTTTCCTGTTTTAGTCCTATGAGTATTTAAGTGGACCAAACAAATGGAGGAGTACACATCCCATTTCTTGGATAACAAGAGAGAGCCGTTGTTTCTCATGACGTTAGGCTCTGATTTAGGTAGCTACAGCGGTCTAAATCGAGGAAACAATCATCTCATTCTGCTCCTCAACCATAATTAGCCTTCATAACCGAGAGACGAGTCTATTAGTCACAGACATTCAGCAGGATTTTACATAATACAGCCTGCAGGAAGCACAAAACAACCACTACGATGGCATTATACAACAAATTAGTGTTTAAAATGATAGTTGTACTTGAGACTGAGGCATTAGACAATTCAATTGGATGTTCTCTGAAAAACAAGAAACAAAACAGAGAGTGGACACAACGCCTATTATGTAAATGATGTTTGAGCATCTGTGAATGTGTCTGGCCTTTGCCTGTAGGAACTCATATATATATATATATATATATATATATAACACTGCAGGAAGGCTACAAAAGAAAGAACTAAAGTGTTTGAAAGGAGCAGTAGAGGCCTGGGGTGTCGCCTGACTCCTTCGTGATGTCTCAAATGCGCAGCACGTGTGGGTGGAACGCTAACCCCCGGTCTAAGTGAATTACAAAAACAAAGAGACGCATGTCCGCTGCCGTGTTTGCTCCCTCTCTTCCTGGTGGATGTCTGTTTTGGTGTTTTAATTGAATTTGCTTCTTGCTTGCATCCAATGTGACGGAGAAGAAAAAGACGAAATGATGATCTAATGTTCTTGGTTGTGCGCTACGTGCCATCTGTAAATCAACCAGACTTTCAGATGCCAGCCTGCACACCCACAAAATGCACATACAATGTCTTTCGAAATGTATGTGACTGTAGATGGAGAACTTTAAAAAAAAAAAAAAAAAAAAACTAGGAGGATGTGAAACTGTTGCGAAAATATCAGCTGGCTTTTTACAATATGAATGAAAATGTCACCAAAATAGGGAAACAGACTCGTTCGAAATCTGTAGTAATGAAAAATCGAAAAGCATCATTGCACGGAATTCGCGTTCCAATTGTTTCCAATCATTGTATATTTAGAATGAAAATGAAAAAAAGATGGTAAGAAAGAAAATGTCCAACAATTCCAATGTGATGTCAACAAGTCAAACTTTTCTACTAGTGCTGCCCATAAACATTGAGAGAAAAGTGAGTCAAGTCATTATTTCATTAAATTATTTAAATTCAAGTTATTTTAATAAATTGTAATATCATTTGTGATTTGTGATTTTTTTATCAGTTATTTGGACTCTCATCCTGATGGCACCCATTCACTGCAGAGGATACATTGATGAGCCAGTGATGTAAAACAAATTTTCATTTTAGGATGAACTATTCCTTTAAAGTGTCTTTAGTGTCACTTTTAATAAAAGAAAAGTTACTAACCCCAAACTGTGAAACAGTAATTAATTCACATAAATGGTCTTTAAAAGGTATTTTTCAGTAGTTTTTTTAAATCACTTTTTCACAAAAATGTTACTATTGTGAAATATACAGTTATAGAAAAAAAAATGTAATAATGCTGTGCCCACATATAGTGCCCACCCTTAGTTTTATCCATAAAAACTTTAAATCTTTCATGGGTCTGACATCAGACATCATCAAACACAAATGTTGACAGTAAGTGGGCAAATATTTAGATCAGTCCATGATCAAATTGTTGTGGTGTGTACGGATGGAAAGAGATTTCAGCTCTACGGGACCACATTTACGGCAAAGCCTACGTCATCTTGGCCACTCAGGAAGTGTGGGCCTGAATGACTAGCTCAAAGCCAAAGGGAACAAGAAGAAGGGACAAGATGTTTATTACTTCTACAATAGGTATTGCAGGCATGTTTAAAAGCCAGAAGCTCACAGGTCTTTAAAGAATTAGTTCACCTAAAAATGAAAACACATTCCTGTCGCTTATCCATTTCTTCCCATGCAATGACAGTTCTTAATTAACATAACTCTTGCATGCATCTCTATCAGTGACTAATAATTGAAATTTTCATTTATAGCAAAGACTCCGCATACAGCATACAGATATGGAGTGATCTGAGAATGATTAAAGAACTTTTATTCTTGAGTGAACTCCTCCAATAAAGTTCCTAAAAACCCTCTGTGAAGAAAACTGCCTCTTCATAATGAACACATACAATGTTTACACTACAGCAGGTGGATTCGAAAGTGCATGGTGCACGTCTTCATAACCACGTCTGAAGGCAACAGAAAAGAAACTTGAGGTTCAGTGATGACACAGCTCGTCTCTTCTCTCCCAGTCCAGTTGTTTCAAGTGTAAACAGGAAGCGTGTGGCACTTTGTGCAATAGGGGGGGGAAGGGCAGACCAGAAAAACAGAGAAAGCCAGAGCACAGTCTTTCACGGCTGGCTGAACAGCAAATGAAGTGTCCAACTAAAACGCAATAAAAAAAAAGTGGTTTCTCTTTTGTAGTCAGTTGAGCTGTTAAGAAAACAGTATTTCACAAAGCGTATGTTTTTATATCATTAGCATCCGACAGTGGATGATATAAATATTTGTTTGATTTGAGGAGTTTAAATGAATGTGAATCTCCCAGCTTTCAGAAGTGGGTTAAAGCTACTGTTTTCTTGATGCAAGACAGCTTTGGGGAGTGACAGATAGAGAGAGGAGGAAGGCCTGACAAAAGATAACATGAGCGAGGAGAGGAGAGGGGGTGCAGGGAAGAAAAGGGCAGAAAGAGAGAGAAAAGTAAGTGGTATGCAGGGAGTGCAACTTGAGCAGAGATGGGGGTGGGTGGGAGTTTGGTAGCAGATGAGGAGAAGGAGCGTCTTTTGTTGGGGGAAAATGCGCTGACTGACAACAGGCTACTGCCTACGTCTCACTGACTCGTTTGTTTATACGTTTATTGATCGTAAACCTCATTACACTCCAGATGAGTGTGAGAGTGCAACACTTATTCTACTGTTATCATGAAACTGTGATCAAGGATTTCCCAAAATTAAGTGTATTAGTGCTCACATCACTATTATTATTACTCATACTTTGGTTAACCGGTCTGAACAAATTCTGATATGACGTTTTGCATACAAATACCGGTCCACTGTCAATAGCGTTGAGATTTATGAAGCACTTGTCACAAAGAAGTCTATTTCAAAGCAAACAGCTTTCTGTGGATCTAGGAGGCAAATTTGTGTGACCAACTTGAGCGAAATCTGCGTGGGGAAATCTTTAGCCCTTACACAAAACTCCAGATCACGAGGATTTCTTTTGGAATGACTGGCAGCGCACTGATAAATGTGACTGCACTTTTAAAGTCACAGTGAAACGGTAGTAGCATCAGATCATTTCTTTCGTATTGTGAACAGATTATCGAAAATGAAAAAATGTTGGGCAGGAAATTCTATCAGCTCTCTCAATTGGTTGTTGACTGGGTTTTGAGATGTAGGCTTTGCACTCAACAACAAGTGCAGAAGAATGCATGCATGCGGGGGCGGGGTTTAAATGGACCAAATGATTGGTGAAGTCCTTCATACATCACCAGACAGAGGTCTGCCATTTCACAATTTCAAAAATTGTGAGGTTAAAGAAATTGAAATAAATGAAACACATGAATGGATGAATGATTCAAAATAAGATCAATAACACAAATCTAAAAAATAGACAGAATGAATTTTCATTTCATGCCGATTTCAGACAGTCTATGGCTATGGAGTGAGTACTTCTTTTGCTTAAGCAATTTCCTTCGCAACTGTTTAAAAAAGTATGTTTTATACAGTATGAACCTGTATGTCAATGTGATTCCGACATACTACATTTGTCATGTTGTCATGGTCATGTGACCTACCAGCTGCTAAGTGTCTATTTAATGCGCATTTCAGAATCTCGTCAGTAATAGCAGGTCATCCAGGTACTTTTTGTCCACTATTTTATGAATACTGTGAATCCAGCTATACAACTCTGTTCACATACTTTCTCATACATACTATATCCACTTTATTCTTCAATACAGAAGTAAGCTTATGGGAGAGAATTCTGGTTCAATTAGCCGCTATAGGGAAATAATGAGAAGAATAACGTGCAGTAAATGGTAAAACTGTTTGCACTAAAAACCAGTGTGTTCATAATTAAGATAATACATTAAAATAATATGGTAAGACACACCGATGTGCATTATCAAGCAGCAGAACAAGCTGTTTTGTACAACTAAATATAGCTGTTCGCGGATGAGACTGGAAGCCAGACCGATACAATTTACAAATGGCCGCGCCCACTCTTAAGGGAAAAATAAGGTGGTTAGCAGGGAAGTATATGATTTTGGATGCAGCCCAAGTCTAATGCATAGTTTTCAAAGTCTTTCCAAGCAAACTCCATTGAACATGAGCCTGTACACATGCACACTACAATTACTTTGCAATACTCCACCTTTTCTCGGCTTCTTCGCACAAGCGCTCAGACAAATTGCTGTTGCTTCCATCATCGTATTTTGTAGTTTTAATCAGAATTTTCCATCTTCTTTTGCTACTTCTTGAAAGCATAATCCAACTGTGAGTGCTGCCACCTAAAGGACGCATAAATTAGTTCAAATCAGTGAAGTTAAAATCAGGCATTTGCATACAACATACATAAAAATTGAGCACCCTGTTGATGCGCATTCATGCACATTAAGCTAGTAGAAAATGGAAAACCAATGCATATTTTTGACTTTGGCTGGTAACTTGGCACTGTTTGCGCTTTGCACATATTTGAATGATACTTCAAATCGAGCAGCTTAGCAAAGATAGGTGTGCTGTTACTTTTCTGAACAAAAACATTCCTATAGACTCGAATCTGGAATCTGAGCCATAGGGAACAGAATATCATATAATCACAAAAAAAAAAAAAACACCCTAGCAATCATCTAACACCACCCTAGCAACCTCTCAGAACAACATCACGGTGGCAAATTTGGTGGCACATTTCTCACATTTTCTTCAGAATCTCATATTACTACAGTGATTATGACATGCGAAGTGCTGACAAGAGAACATAGAGAACAGCTCCTCGGTTAGATTATCTCATATTAACTAGGCTAAGGTCTTTACAGGCCGCTAACAATGACGCATGTAACAATGATGAGAGGCAACATTACACATGTACATTCTGTATCATCATACATGTCACAGAAAACTCTTCTGGGGGTTTCAAAAGCTAAAACATATCAAACTAAGTTGCATGTGTTTGTAGATGTAAGCTAGTGAATCCAGTCATTAGCGTGACATTATTATGGGTCTTTATGTGACCTCTGACACTGACCAATCATTTGTTGTTCTCATGGGCTGATTGCATACGAGGACGGTGAATAACAGGCGTTGACGCTGCAACAATAGCACACACTCGCACACACATTCACACAAAGAAGCAGACTCCTTTGTTTGGAGCCAAGGTGATGTCCCAGGTGCAAATGATAGTTGTGTGTGTGTGACTTCTGTTGTAATTGCTGCCTGTCGGGTTCTGCAGGATTATATTGAGGGTGTGATTGTGGCCGCAAGAATCCGTTTTACAATATGAAAGACATACAGATTTCTATGGAGTTGCCGGAATATCAATATGCAGGAAATGTGAATGTGTTACAAATATCGATCGGCACATAGAAGGTAGAAGTAATTCAAAGAGACACTGAAAGATGTAGGGCAGTGACAAGAGGAGGGGAAAAAAACGTGAATCTGTGAAACCAAGAGAGAATCCAAAAATAGGTTTCTGGGCAGAATCCAGAGCTCCTTTGCATGAATACTTAACAGTATTGTCAGGCAAAGAGAAAAATACAATGAACGAGAGTCTTTAACTAGTGAGGTCCGAACAATGTGCTAGTGAGAAGGACACATATGCTACACAGACTAACTCCTCAAAGCTTAAATGGTCATGAATAATTAGGGCATTCTCTTACAGAGCAGATGTCTTTTTTTGGACTGCACGTTGTCTGAAAGAAGCAGCAACCCATAGATTATACAACGACGCGGAAAGGAATTGAAGAGAGTGGACCGAAATACTGACCCCTCAACAATGAATGCTGACCATTACAACCACTGGGTTTGTGTGTGTGTGTCTCTCACATATACACCCTTGAGGGCTGCGCACAGGATAGGGGGGCAAGTATCTTTCAGCTCGGCATTCATTGTATCAGTGAGTCCATAAATTATTCACCAGCTCTCAAATATTGATATGGAAATCACCATCCACACAAGTGACGGCCCACATATAGACAGAGTGTGTTCCCATTCACTGTCTCTCTCTCTCATCTGGCATTGCTGCCTAGCATTTTATTCACGCAGCTCAAATGCTGTCCATTTAACACGTTTATGCTCGGCTTTACAGTCAAAGAGGATTATACAATCACTAAAATTATAACATTAATCGTTCTCAATCTCTATTTTCAGTACACCTGAAAAGCACTTCACAACACATCCGCCTCAATTTTCTCCACCAATCCCATTAAAACAGATCACAATGTTGGTTTGACAAAGCAATGCAGCTGCAAAGGAGAAATGGTTTTTATACAATAGTTTGCTGTTGTGTAGTTGATTGTTGTAAGGTACAGTGTAGTTTATGTACTGCAGTGTTGTGACAGTCCAAAGGACACTGAATACAGCAAATGGAACAAGAGTACATCGATACATCACTTCACAGGAAGTAGAGAGGAAAATTTACCCACTAGTCACTGCACACCACCTCAGTACATCAATATTACTGAAGTGTAGTACTATGGTTAATGCAATTATAATGACCACTCCCTGAGCGGCCGGTTACTCATTTGGAATAAACACTTTTTTTCATGACCGTTTAAAATTATGTTGTAAATAGTATGAATGTGTGTAATTTAAATGTAATTTGGACATTACATTTGTTAGGTTGTCATTTTCAGTTATGTCACTTCACTGCCATTCACAAATTTTCTCCTGTGGCTTTTTCATGGGATAATAAAGGGTTACTCCACCCCAAAATGAAAATTTTGTCATTAATCACTTACCTCTGTCGTTCCAAACCCGTAAAAGCTTCGTTCGTCTTCGGAACACAATTTAAGATATTTTGGATGAAAACCGGGAGGCTTGTGACTGTCCCATTGAATGCCAAGTAAATAACACTGTCAAGGCACAGAAAAGTATGAAAGGCATCGTCTGCCATCAGTGGTTCAATCTGAACTTTATGAAACGACAAGAATACTCTTTGTACGCAAAGAAAATAAAAATAACGACTTTATTCAACAATTTGTCTCCTCCGTAGCGCCATTTTGGAGAGTATCTGCTGGACGCAAACCGTGTACGCTGTTCTGTGTTATCTGCACCACAGCATATCCGTGCGGTGCGGCTGACACATAACAGCATACGCTATTTGCGTCCAACGGATATTCTCCAAAATGGCACTACAGTGACGCAGATGAGACGAATTGTTGAATAAAGTCGTTATTTTTATTTTCTTTGCATACAAAAGTATTCTCGTTGCTTCATAAAGTTCAGATTGAATCACTGATGGTAGATGGATTATTTTGATGATGTCTTTCTTCCTTTTCTGGGCCTTGACAGTGTTATTTACTTGACAGTCAATGGGACAGTCACAAGCCTCCCGCTTTTCATCCAAAATATCTTAAATTGTATTCTGAAAACAAACGAAACTTTTACGGGTTTGGAACGACATGGGGGTAAGTGATTAATGAAAAAAAATTCATTTTGGTGGTGGTGTAACCCTTTAAGATGTCCATCTGATTTTACAGAAAACAGTAAGTCAAGCAGGTCCTTTTTGCCTTATTCTGTTTTACAAATACCGTGAATACTACTCTTTCATGTTTTTTGTGGGGGGAAAAAACACTTTTTTCATTTTCATACTAATAACAACAAACATTTACCACTTAATTACAGTCTAATGTAATATTATATTTTCTATAAAGACAAATGGATGTATTATGTATATTAAGGTACCATAATTAATATATTTATTTACCCAACTAAATTGTCACCACCTGAATCGACTCCATTTGCATCTGTGTTTCATGATGTTGCAGATTCCAGGTTGTTCTGAATGACATTTTGACAGGTAAAGTGGACGTCTGCTATCTCCTTTGAACGGGAACGCCGCCAAACCGTGAGTGGAAATGGTCTGAAAATAATAAGTGGGTCGCGCAAAAGTGTGCAATGGTGGCATTCATGCCATGCCTGTCGAATGAAAAATACAAATTGGGTGGAAATGACTTGTTCTTACATATTTCACGGATGACTTACCGCAAGTGTAGCCTATTGCAGATCACAGCAGTGTTTCCTGTACCGCTTGAATCATTCAGGCGAAAAACACAGCGCGACGTGTGTGGTGTACTGATTCACGAACACATGGCTCTTATGAATCGATTCTTTTAATTAATGATTCAACAAACGACTCACGAACTCACAATTTGAAT
The DNA here is from genome assembly GCA_036784905.1 of Acrossocheilus fasciatus. Classification (NCBI taxonomy): domain Eukaryota; kingdom Metazoa; phylum Chordata; class Actinopteri; order Cypriniformes; family Cyprinidae; genus Acrossocheilus; species Acrossocheilus fasciatus. Next base: position 25,883,439 of record CM071953.1, read on the forward strand.
CAGTTTCATTCGAATTCGTCAATTCTGAGTGAACTCATCGAATCCATCAGATTAGCTACTGAATCAACATATGACTCTCTGAACTGTAAGTTTCTTGTCAGTGAATCTGAAACAGACATTAGGTTACTGCGCCACGTATGAAGCAAAATACATCGTTTTACCTGTATACTGTATCTTACAATAATGTCTTGCATATTTGATTTTTTATTGCTTTCAAAAAGCCTTAATGCAATAAAACTGATAAGTAGGTTGCCTTTTTTTAGGTTGACTTATAAGGTGTCGTGTTTATTAAGTATTCCAAGACACGCACACTTCGACTGAGGGAGACATTTACAGCAAAGACACATACAAACAAATAGTGGAGCGTTTGTGAAGGTTGACAAACATGTGTTTGTGCTGCAGTCGGGCGGTATCACATGGGCTGCGGCCTACACATTACTGATTCTCCACACCATTCATCCAAACTGTGAGAAGGTCATCTGAGGAAATCATGTGACACTCAATATATTGATTTGGCCATCCAGTATTCTTCAGAAGGAGACTGACTTGATTCCTCTGACAATGTATGACTTAAGATCACTGACACCGTAAACATCTGTGGTCTAACTTTTGGCGATGCATGTCTGGTGATCAATTTTAACATATACTTTTGGATATTTTCCCTGACTGATTTTCTCGCCTGAATTATTGGCTATGATAACGCTTGCATAAGAAGCACATGTGGAATGAGGCATCACATCAGTCAGATTATTTCAAAATTCATTAATTTTGTATCAGATAAGAACAACCCTTCAAGGAAGTCTCTCTACATCTCGTCTTGTTCTACGAGAGGAAGTAACCGCCTGCTGTTTGTTTCCAAATCCTGTTGTGTGTGTGTGTGTTTATGAAAATCGAAACTTCTACGTTTCAGCCCACCCCTCTGACATGATGTTCAGAATTTAAACATTCTGCATTTCTTCCCTTGCTCGAATGAGTAATTGTGCAACATCGCAGGAAATAATAACTGTCAGGACAATGCATGGCCTACACATGCAACAACAAAACCAAAAAAACAAACCGAAGTCTTCATTATTTAGCTGTCTCAATTTTTTCAGCCAGACCAGAGGTTAAGTGAGCTACCAGCTACATCCTGTTCCCAAAAGCTCCAGGAAACCCCAGCAATACCAGCATGTCAACAAAGCTGCAGCTCATTTTGATGATAATGTCATCATTGTGCACGTGGGGCTGAATGCTAATGAACCATTATCCACTTTGATAGCGCTGAGGTAGATGTCTTTATCGTTAGCGGTTTCCATTGTCATGTTCCACTGTCCATGCTGTCTTTGTCTTTTAATTTAGGTTCATAAACATAAAGACAATGTCTAGTAAAAACCATTAAAGATGACTCGGTAAAAGTTTAAGTAAAGAGATGTTTTCTTTTTTAACATAATTATTAGTAAAATTCTTGTCTTTAAATCAAGAACCAGTGAAGTAATAGTTTCCGTTGCATGTATAGATGCGCAAGAAACACATGATGATAGTCATGCACTGCAGTAAGTCAAAGTTTTCATATTTACTTCCTGTGATGCAAGAGTGGACACTCCAATGACAGAGCATGTGTGGGCATTTAGATTTATGACTAAAGCCACCAGTGACGATATATGAACCGCCACTAAGGACGATAAATATAACTCTAAACTTTTAATAATCAGAATAGTAAGTCCATACCACATAATAACAACTGTAACAATAATGACACAGAGGTACAATATCATCGGAGTCACTTTCAGGTTTTTTTTTCTTTTTCCAGCTGATGTAAACATTGACAGCCAATCAGAATCCACATGACTTTAAAGAGACTGAGCATTTATAGCTTATGGCCTGTCATAAATGTGAACGCAAACATTTCTAGCTATGCATTCTTCTTCTACAACTCTTTCAGGTCAACTACTGTCAGTTTAAAAAAAGTCAAACAGGTCAATTAAACTGTCAACATGTTTATTAAGCTGTCTGAATGATAACATTTTTAAAGTTGGCATGAAAAGAAAATTCACCATGTCTATTTTCTAAATGCATGTTATGGATCTTATAGTGAAACTTTTCTGACCTTGTCCTTTTCCAACCATCCGAGATGTTGACAAAATATATACTTATTTAATTTAATACTGAACTAAATGAATTAAATGAAGTCAATTTAATATTTCTTAAACTTCCACTTGTTTTGAGAGATTATAGAGGCTTCAAATAATAATCTATAAATATCTACACGTCATTGCATTAGGTTGAAAATACTAAACCAGTCGGCATCAGCAAAACAAATGACCTTTTCTCAAAACTTTTTTCAGTCATTTTAACCAGCTGGTCCCAAGGTAATGTTTAGTAAATGTATGAAGTCATTTCCCCTTAAGTTCACACAAGTGTCCTAGAAAAGTAACCACAGGTTTGTTTATCCTATTAACTATGGACACATTCCACAAACGTTTAGCAACCAGACGGTGTTCAGATGCTTAATTTTGAACAAAATTTGATTTATTTCGAAACCTATTTTTGCATGGAAAGTATACGTCATACATGGTTTGATATCTTATGTAATGACCTTTAATATTATTATTTATTTTATTTTTTTTGCCCTTCAGTGTGTCCTGTTACATTCTCCAGCCTCCTGTCACTCCGCAGTACTGGAAGTGAAACCCTGCTGGTGGCACCAGCCATCTCCCCCACAGTTTCCTAGCAAAGGATGACAACAGCAGCGTGGGTGAGTGGAATAACAGGATACAAACTTTGCACTTGTGGGCAGTGCACAGGGTTGACTCAACATCCAGCGTGAGCTTTGGCTCAAATTCAGCTGAGATTTGGGTAACTTGTGGCACAGACACTTGCATGTTTTTGCAATCACACATACAGTCACACTGAGTAAAGGTGCAGGGTTTGAGGTTTTTCTCTTGGTGTGTTTTTCTCTTGTCGAGTCTGCGTGATATTTTGTCTGGTGAGGGGATTTGCTGTGTGTGGCATTGCAAAACAACACAGGGATTTCTTAATACATGTCTGACAGTGTGTGGGAGTGCATGAGTGTGTGCGCTTGTTTTTCATGAGGCTCAAGGTCTTCTGATAACAACTACTGTGACATCATCAAAGCAGATAAAACATGACATCATTATATCATATTATATGTCAGATATTTATCAGGAAACCATAATAATGTAATCTTATATCAGACAAAAACAACAACAAAAAAAACGTGCTGTCAATTAAAAAAATCGTGCTGTCCTCTTAAAATAAATCTATATAACTTTGGATTCTTTCTTTGACAGAAAACTATATTGTGTAGCAAGGTGTCGGTTCTCAATAAAACACAACAATGGCCACCCACCATTTCAGTGGCCTTGGTTCCAGAAGTATTCCTATTCATTTTCTGAACAGACACTTAAATCGTAGATTTAATATGAAAAATATATGCCTACCAAATCAAACCAAACCAACCAGCTCTGAAATGAAATCTGAAATCACATTTTTGATTAGAAACATGAAAACTGAAAACATAACAATATGACTTATAGTATATGTGTAGTATTTAGTATATATACACAGGTGCATCTCAATAAATTAGAATTTATTCATTTATTTCAGTAATTCAACTCAAATTGTGAAACTCGTGTATTAAATAAATTCAATGCACACAGACTGAAGTAGTTTAAGTCTTTGGTTCTTTTAATTGTGATGATTTAGGCTCACATTTAACAAAAACCCACCAATTCACTCTCTCAACAAATTAGAATACTTCATAAGACCAATAAAATAAAAAAAATTTTTTAGTGAATTGTTGGCCTTCTGGAAAGTATGTTCATTTACTGTATATGTACTCAGTACTTGGTAGGGGCTCTTTTTGCTTTAATTACTGCCTCAATTCAGCGTGGCATGGAGGTGATCAGTTTGTGGCACTGCTGAGGTGGTATGGAAGCCCAGGTTTCTTTGACTGTGGCCTTCAGCTCATCTGCATTGTTAGGTCTGGTGTCTCTCATCTTCCTCTTGACAATACCCCATAGATTTACTTTGATCTGAAAAGAGGACTTTGGTCCACTGAGCAACAGTCCAGTTCTTTTTTCCACAGCCCAGGTAAGACGCTTCTGACGTTGTCTCTGGTTCAAAAGTGGCTTGGTAGCCCTTTTCCTGAAGACGTCTGAGCATGGTGACTCTTGATGCACTGACTCCAGCTTCAGTCCACTCCTTGTGAAGCTCTCCCAAGTGTTTGAATCAGCTTTGCTTGACTGTATTCTCAAGCTTGCAGTCATTCCTGTTGCTTGTGCACCTTTTCCTACCCAAATTCTTCCTTCCAGTCAACTTTGCATTTAATATGCTTTGATACAGCACTCTGTAAACAGCCACACCTTTCAGTAATGACCCTCTGTGACTTACCCTCTTTGTGGAGGGCGTCAATGTTCGTCTTCTGGATCATTGCCAAGTCAGCAGTCTTCTCCATTATTGTGGTTTCAAAGAACAAGAGATACCCGGAATTTATACTGTAGGGATGGTCATTTATTGAAACTCAAATGTAAATATTCTAATATTTTGAGATACCGATTTTTGACTTTCATGAGCTGTAAGCTCTAATCATCAAAATTAAAACAAAAAAACTTTTGAAATGTTTTACTTTACATGCAATGAATCTAAAATATATGAAAGTTTCACTTTTTGAAATAAGTTACAAGAAAAAACTTTTTCACAACAATTTATTGAGATGCACCTGTACATACATACAGTGGTGGCCAAAATTATTAGAACACTAGTACTTTCACCAGCTAAAAAATGTCTCCAAGATGCTTCAAGAAACCTACCTGTAAAGCTACAGTACTGTTAAAAGTTTTAGGCACTTGTGTAAAAATGCTGTAAAATGAGAATGCTGTCCAAAATAATGTCATAAATAGATTTTCATTATCAATTAAAGGGTTAGTTCACCCAAAAATGTAAATTCTTAAAAATAAAAACAAAAATCTCACTGGATTATTACAATTAATGGCAAAATTGATGTTTGGAAATGTAAACTGATATTTCCTACTGACAACCTACAGCAAAAGATAGAAATATTTGACTTAAAAACATTTTTTAGCTGGTGAAAATAGTGTTCTAATAATTTTGGCCACCACTGTATGTGTAGTATTTAATATTTTATTATTATAATAGGTGTATACACACACGCACACATATGCATACACAGACATACACACACGTTTGTTTCTGTGAATTGTGGGGACTTTCCATAAACTTCTATTACTTTTATAGTGACCAAATAATTTTTTTCATCCCCTAGCCCAAACCTGACCCTAAACCACAGGCCCCACAATGTCAAAAATGTCAAGTTTTACTATCCTTGTGGGGACATTTGTGTAGCATAAACATGTACACACACACATTTTTTTTTATTATTATTTAGGTAATGATTTAAAAACCCCAGTGCCTTTAAAAACCCGCATGGTTGTCTTGAAAGTTATATATGTCATCACTATGTCTTTTGATTTTTTTCTCTCAAGAAAATGAAAGTGACTTTTACATGGGGAACCCTTCATTATAGATTATACACAAGTCTCTTCATAATAGAGCACAGTACTGGTGTGCTGTTCAAAACACCAGCTCAGGTTGAGTTACAGCAGGGGTTGGTTTGTTGGCAGCAGTGAATGGGTCTCACGAGGTGTTGCGTGTCTGTTTGTGTGTTTTGGTCTGCATGCATGTGCGTGTACGAGGACTGACTGGCTCGTGGTCGTGTGCTCTTGCTCTGCTAACTCTGTTTGTGCCTTGGATTTATTTATACCAGAAGAGCTAGGCCTTTGATGTGGCCATGACAGATTTGTTTGCAGACCGTTTTGACTGTGTGTGTGTTGCACTGCCACCCCTCTGTCGGCTCATCCTGACATCTGTGAGTCAATTAGCTGTCTAAAGAGAAAACATCCCCCCTCTCCACCTTGCACACACACACACACATCGAGGGCAAGCAGCACAGCCAGCCCGCCCCTGAGAGTCTGTGTGTGTGAACGCAGGCCGGTGTGCTCTGGTGGGGGAGGGGTGTATATTAATGGGGGAGGGTAATGGGGTTGGATGTCAAGAATGTGGCTCTTGGCTTGTTCTTTTGTATGTTGTGTGTTTTAGTGAAGCAGTAAAGGCATCGTACATTCTTACAACTTGTGCATGCATAAGTGCAAGTAATAAGGTGCCAGATGCCATTTAAGCTTAAATATATTTCTTTTCTTTTTTTTTCTTTTACTTAATTTTTTTTAATGTTATTATTTTACATTTTATTTTATTTTAAATATTATTCACAATTTTATTTTTCAGATTCAATTTCTATTTAATTAAATTTTTATTGAATTTAATTACTTTTTATTTTATTTTCCACAAATCCTTAATCTACAGTTTCAGCTTGAAAGAGCACCTTGCAACTTCTGAATACTTCATTAGGCCCGTTTGGTCATTTTGTGTGTCTCAATCGATTGGATTGCTGTCCAGTATTTTATTTATACATGGGATTATTCACTCTTTTGAGCCATTTGACCCTAAAAGTTTTTATTTCATTTTACATTTTTTAAATTACATTTGTTATTTTATTTTGCACTTTACATTTTTATTTTATTTGACTTTTTCTTTTTTTTTCTTTTTTAATTTAACTTAATAATATTACTATCCAACTTGTGAACACTTCAAAAGGGCTATTTAATAATTTTGTGTGTCTTGATCGATCGGCTTGTTGTCCAGTTAGTTATGTGTATTCTGTTTATACTTACATAAATGTGATTCATAATTTGATTTTATTTCAAGTTGTTAACGACATACTTAAAATGAATGCCGGTATGACATTTTCTGTTGAACACTCTCTTAGCCTCAATTAGTGTTTTATTTTTGTGGTTTCTCCATCCGTGTGTCTCATTCATGATTACTCACTGTAATTGTGAGGCACTTAGACATCCTTACGTTGACATATTTCCATTTGGGAGGAGTAAAGTTTACATATGTGGCATGACCAACCAGATGACTGAGTCACAAGTGTAAATGCATCTGGTTGTCTCTCAAACCCCCTCCTGAGGCATCTAGGTTTGCATTTACACTGGGTCTTATCCCAATCGTATAGTTAGACCAAGTGTAAACACCCCCTTAGATCCTCAGGGTTCCGAACTGAAGTGCTTATTTCCCAAGCGCAAACTTCTGCACACACACATCTGAAAACACACGTGTGTATCTTTCTTTCGCAGTTCAGCGTGTAGTTTCCAGCTCGTCTCTGATGCGTCCCACATTCTTTGTACCGTCCCCGATGCCCTCTGCATCCTTAGGCTCTGCTATGGAAATACGCCTCAGTCTCCCCGCTAATTATTAAAGAAGCACCACCTCATTAACTGGGCTAGGGGATAATAAAAGATTCATGCAGCATTCTTAGCGTCACTGCACGCTCAGCTCTTCTCTCGCTCTTTCCCACCTCGTCTCGTCTCCCGAGGATTCTCACGCAAGATACTTATCTGTTATCCATACAGGTCCCTCTCGCTCTGTCAGTTGATTCAGGCTGCCAGCCATCTTGTGTCATGGCTGTGTGCCAGGTGCCTTCAGATTGGAGATTGGAGGAAAGGTTGTAAATTAAAATGATTTACTCTTGTGAAAAGCGAAAGTGAAAATCCATTAAAATATCTTAACCGTCAATCAATTATAATGTGAGATTGAAATCACAGGCACAGAGAAATAACATTTATTTAATTGTTAATAACTTGTTTCAAATAAATTCGCATTTTTACGGTATTAAGTAGGGTTTCGCAGTAGTGTGGAGGTTTCAATATTTTCTAACTTGCGATAACACAGTGGGTAGATATGGCTGTTTTCAAATGTCAACAAACAATGGCTGAAGTAAAATGTCACCATTGTGCTCCATTACATCCCATATGCAAATACCCTCTTTTACAGCTCATAACCCCAGTAATGAAATTCCTGTGGAAAATACCCACAGTTTAATAATCCCTGAATGACACAAACGATTGGAGATTTACAAACATTTAAAGATCACATCCAGCACTCGCTGATAAGACAACTTCTTGTGTCATTTTTGAATAAACATGACACTTGCAGAGAGATCGTAGTGTTACTGAACGCGTATGGGAGTTTCCATGGCAAGGAATCACTGCCTAGTTCCTCCTATCACAAAAAGTTACTCATTTACTTTCTATTTCTTGTAATTGTGGTTCTCTTTTATGTCACATTGCGAGGATAGCTTCAATTTGGAATTGTTAATATGACATACTTCAAATCCATTCCCAAGCAATATCTAATACTTATTTAATATCATTAATTTTATTTTATTATTTATTTTACCAAACATCCCCTGCATCGGTATTTATAATTTTGCATATAATAAATTGTATTACAGTACTACTACTAAGAAAGGATGTTCGATGTGCAGATATTTTAGTTGGAGAGCATTTATGGCTTGCTGCATAGCTTTTGGATATTTTGTAATAAACACAAACCTATAGTGACAGCGCAGTGGCGTGTCATTGATCTCCTGTACTGACTTCTGCCCTGTATCCACGGAACGAGAACTGATGGATAGCCCTTGTCTCCATAAATCGTTTAGAATCAAGACTTTCAGTACCTAAGCATGGACAGAAGTGGAGTAAACAGTGATTTACTAACAGTGGAAAGGCAAACTCAGAACCATTTAAAGGTTCACTGAGGTGTATTTCTGAACCGGTATAAACCATGCGCAGTTAATTTCAATAAGATTCTCTAATGAATATAATATTTTAGTGCTTTTATCTACAGTAAGATGACATTGACCTCGGTAAATCCAGTGATGATATTCTAGTTTCATTTGCAGGGCTGCTTCAACAGGATGTGGCACTCTCTAAAAAGGGGTTTAGAGAAGTCAAACACTGCTCTTGCTCCCTGAAACAAGACCCTCTCGTGCAAAAGCGAAAGACTCTTCCTCAGTGGCCATGTATCCACCCAATGTCCTCTCCCATGGCCCTGACTCACCATGTCCAGCAGCCTCCACTTCCCAGAGATGGGGCGTTCTGTTCACCAAGAGGAAGCACTGCATGTATTTATAGACATTTCTCGTATGAGAAGTCTGAACAATAACAAACCCCCACCCCCTCAGCCACTTCAACACCACAACACAAAATAAGGGGTGGGGGGGAGGGGTGCAGATAGAATCGAACTTTAGTTTCGCTGTTTGATGATGACAGGAAAATAAAACTGAGAGCACTGCACGTTACAGTTTACAAGGTGGTTTTGACAGCTAACATAGAATTGGGTGATTTCAGTGTGACAGTAATCAGGGAAAAAACTGGGTTACAGTGCAGTTTTGGTGCCTGCGTTCTCAGCTCAGTTTATCTTGGATCAAAAAACTCAATTACATATATCAACCACTGCTTACACTCTTAAAAATAAAGGTTCCAAAGGGGTGTTTTTGCAGTGATTCCATAAAAGAACCATTTTTGCTTCCCCAAAGAACCTGTCAGAACATTTTAGAAATCTAAAGAACCTTTATCGACTATAAAGAACCTTTTCTGCATTTGAAAGGTTCCATGGATGTTTAAGGTACTTTATAGAACCATTGATACCAATAAAGAACCTTTATTTTTAAGAGTGTATATGGTCTCTGAAGAACATTAAGAATTATACTTGTTCGCTTTCAAACACTTTTTATGAATATGATGTACTCTGTTGTCTTGTGACTTTTAAAATCATTATAAGCACAAATTATTATTATTATATTCTATTATTATTATTATTATTATTATTATTTGAGAACTATTGTATACACTGTACAATAATTTGTTGTTTCAACTGTTTGTGCTGCCTTAAAATTTGGAGTTTAGTCAGTTGGAATGTTAAATCGTACTAAATGACAACTATAATATTTAAGTTGACAAGACTTAAAATTTTAAGGTTGTACAAACAATTACTATTTTAAACTGAAACAACTTTTCTTTTTCTTTTTTTTACAGTATAACATACAATCAAACCTAGTATGAAAAGAGTTTTAAACATATTAAATAACTATCCTCCCAGATTCCATCCATCACACCTCAGAGATCTTGACCTAATTGACAGTATATCATTTTTAAAATATAGTTTTTGGCATAATATTTTGAATTGATATTCAATTCATATTTTAAAATATTTAAATTAATATAAAAATGTTTTATTTATTTATTAACTTTAAATGTATTTTTTACTAACTCATTTAAAAGCCCAAAATATTTTATCCTATTTATGCCACTCACACATATGAAGAAGATTAGGTACCAAAAACTTTTTTTTTCACATTTTCCACTTATTTTTGATTCATTCGTGTAATTGTCTATTTAATTTTTGTTAATGTTATTGTAGGCTATCTATATACGCACGCACATACAGCAAACAACATTTTCTGAAGCTTATAAAAAAATACATTGTTTAACCATCTGGCTGTTATACATTCAAGGCTGTGGGCACCCACAATGCCTTCTGTCAAAACCTGCTCCACTGTACATACAGTGAGAGCCATAAACACTGAGTCACACACTTTTGGAACAACAACACAAGCTCTACACAGGACGTGGATTCTTACAGGTCCCACAGCTGCACCAGTCAGCTGCTCCGTGAGAGGGCAAGATCATGCAAAAATGGTGCACAGATCACAACTGAAACAGATTGTTTTGCGTGAACAAAACTGGGTCTGCAGGTGCTGAAACCACCAGAACTGAAGTTCACGAATACACCAAAGTCTGCACGTAAGCCAACTGTCAAGTAGGCTAACCAACATCACTGTTTAAGCAGTCAACAAAATAGCAGATGGTACTGCCATCCTGATCTTCTGAGAACATCTTTTCTTTAATTATCTGCGAATGCTCCAACAGGCAGCTTGGTGATTATGGGCCATCCGCTAAGCTATATAAGGTAACGCCTGTGATGGTTCTAGAGTGCTGAGATGAACACCTTCAATGGGCCGTGTCTTGAGTGGGTGGTAACGCTCTTTATTTTGTTAAGTGTGTGTTAAGTCTTGGTGCTTAAGGAGAAGTTGATCTTTAGAATAAGACAAAGCATTATGGATATGCAGGGTTTTGGGGGAAGGGTTGGATGAGTGGGGGTGGGGAGAAGATTCTCTGAAGCCCAGCAGGTGTGTTTCTGTTTTGGTGAAACAGTAGAAGGTCCCGCTCCTGCTGTCATACATGCAGTCTTGGGAAAATCTGAACTATGCCCTATTATTGTGGTGTTGCAAGTTATAGGACCAGTCACAAAAAAAATGCCGGTTTTGTTATATTACAGCCGTCATGCCGTATGAAGCATCTTGTGCAAGACCCATATAAAAATAACACACGTCGTCACATATATAACATTCAAACTGATTTACACTGTTTTTAACATTCCATGGAAGTCATTAATAAGTTGCACAGCTAAATCATAATCAAACTGTTGCAACTCATAATTGCATCATATATTTACTGGGAGTGCACTTGTAAGGCAGCCAGCACCCAAAGCCTGACCTGATGTGACCCTGCTGACACATTACTTCCAATTTGTAGAGAATTCATGATGAAAACGAGTTCCTAGACCTTACTAAGAAATATATTGAAAACACAAGGGTGAAAACAATAGCTTTGCAGCAATGTCCAGCTGCTCAACTCTTGAGAGAGAGAGAGAGCTAGGGGTCACTTTGGAGCTAAATAAACAAGGTAGATAGTGAAGTGTTTCTGTAACTGGGTTGGAGGGGGTTGGGGTGGCTGGGACAGAGTCTGATCTTCTCATAGCAAAGCAGGGCAAAGTGTCTGAGTGACAAAAACACTCTTACATATGCCGTAGCCTGCTGTAACATCTATGGTTTTCTAGGAAATTGATAAAACAAAACAAAACAAAAAAGCTGTTTGCTGCTCTTTTTACTTCCACAATGTAACTACACTACTATTCAAAAGGTTGGGGCTAGAAAAAGGTTTTTTGAAAGAATGCTAACTAAAAGCTGCATTTATTTGATGAAAAATATAGTAAAACAGTGAAATATATTGTATAATATTCTGAAATACTAAGAATAACTCTATATATTTAATATATACATTTAAAAAGTAATTTATTCCTTTGATGGCAAAGCTGAATTTTCAGCAGCCATTACTCTAGTCTTAAGTGTCACATACTCCTTCAGACATCTTTCTAATATGCTGATTTGCTGCTCAAGAAACACTTCTTATTATAATTAATGTTTATTACAGTTGTGCTGCTTAATATTTTTCTAGAAACAATTATGCATGTTTTTTAGGATTCTTTGATGAACTTAATGTTCAAAAGAATAACATTATGAACAGTGTTGGGGAAAGTTACTTTTAAAAGTAATGCATTACAGTATTGCATTACTCCCTTAAAAAGTAACTTATTACGTTACTTAGTTGCTTTTTATGTTACTTTTGCGCTACTTTCGCGTATGAGCATAATATGAGCAGGGCTTGATTGTTTGTGTTTAATATAAGAAGTTCTATTTATAGCAAATGTAAAAGCCCTTTCACACCAAAAAGTGTAATGAATAAACCTCAGGCTGAAGGAAAAGTAAATTCACATCTATACAGTAGAACGCAGGAGAAGAAGAAGGTTCAACACTCTTCAGACATAAAAAAACAAAACAAAACAATGAAGCACAATTGTTAGTTTATCTAAAGTAATTTTTGCTTACTAGTATGGTTGAACGGGATCATCAAATGTCAGCAACAAAGATTGGTTAATAAAATGGGATTAGATACATTTGTGTTATTTAACATTTAATTATTGCAGGTTTGCTTCATATTCTGAGCTTGCATTTCACTGTTTTAATTAATTTTGAGGAATACTAAATCTGTTTTTTTGCGAGTGAGATGAATTAATACATGTTGACATTTAGTCTAGAACTACAGTAAGATCATGTTCACACAGCTCACACAACGCCTCTGTACTTCCGATTTCACCCAACATGGGGACAGGAGAACTGTCAGTCAATAAATGGGAAAAAGTAACTCAGATATTTTGTTGTAAATTAAAAAGTAATGCGTTACTTTACTAGTTACTTGAAAAAAGTAATCTGATTACGTAACTCGCTTTACTTGTAATGCGTTACCCCCAACAGTGATTATGAATGTCTTTACTGTCACTTTTGAAAAATGTATTGTTGAATAAAAGTATTAATTTCTTTCCAAAAAAAACAACAACAACAAAACTTACTGACCTCAAACTATTAAATGTTAGCGGATTTCCACAAAAAAAAAGAAGTAAATAAAGCTATTTAAAAGAAAAAACTGTAGGACGGGATTTCAGAAATCGTTCAGATGTTGAAAAGTGGGTATCGCATATCACTATGGCACCAGAATAAGTTACAACAATGCCGAGCTATTTAGCTATTGGTTACCAATACTGGTTGTCCAGTAAGCCGAAAGGCCTCAGTGACATCAGGCAAACTCATTTTAGATTAAGAGCAAGTTTTAAAAAATTACAATGACAAACTTTGCTATGTATTTAGTATAGTGTACGGAGCCCTGCACATGACATGCAAGAAAAAATAAACAAACTGTGCACGATTTACTAAAACGTACACGCGATTACTATTCCGTTCCCTCAATTTGTTAAATTGTGCGCTCGATTTGCTAATTCGTCCCCTCGATTTGCTAAATCGTGCACACGATTTAGCCTACTATTTTTTTTCCTGCATGTGATAGTGTGCACTGGTGACTCAATTAGTACAAGACTAAGAATGTGAATTAAGACTAAAATAAAGGCAAAAAGAAACCAATGCTATCTCATGACCAATTCGTACGTATTTTACGAGGTGGCTAATTCATACAAATTAGTACGACCTCACTCGTACGATTTTGTACTTTTTCTGTGAGGGGTAGGTTTAGGGGTGGTCATTTGTATGAATTCCTACAAATTTGCCAGCTCATAAAATACATATGATTTTTCACATAATGTACAAATTCGTATGAGTAAGGTCGTATGAATTAGCCACCTCATAAAATATGTCCGAATTGCTGTGAAGAAGCCTACAGCAATATCTCCACAAGAAATGGGAGCAAAACTAGTCTGATAAAACTGTCAGTTTTACACATACAATCTACAGTCTCGATATGTTATCAACTCTATTTAGTCTCTTGAGTCCTTTAGCAGGCAGCTCTTGGTGGCAGTTGGCCGGCCCCTCCTCCAGCTTCTTGCCTCTTTGCTAATCAGGTGTGGGGGAGGACGAGCCCCGCGGCCGACCAGACACACACTGTACAAACAAGCCGGCAAACTAGGTGTCTAAGCTGGACACTAAACCACTAACTTTAGGGCAAGTCTTCAGGGCTGTGGTGCTGATTTACACGGGCATGTCTAGTTGTTTAGGCTTAATCACATGTTTGAATTGTTTGTGTCAATAGACATTAATCCTCCATGTCTACATGCACACCATCGTAAAGCTGAGGCATTGTCGGTAAATAAGCAGCTCCCACAGCTGAGTTCTCAATGGACCGTGCATCTGCCTCGAGGAACGGATGAGGTCTAATGCACAGGTAATTGTGAATATGCGGTGTGATTATTCCCACTGGAATATTGATTTAACCACAGCTGCTTTATTCTATTAGAGAATCACAACACCTGACTCTAGATAAATGATTATTATAAAATGAGATCTTGTGGATCTTACATTTTGTAAGTACAAATGGCTTGCTGAAAGTCTTTGTATTCCATTCTTTATTTCGATCCTCGTTAGTAAAGTGGCAAATAGTGATTGGGGTCCAAGACTTTTTACATTTCACTCTATGGTGAACATTCAAATTGTTGGATAATTTACATTAAAGAGTTTAGAAAAGTTAAACATGTGGTGTGACAATTATGTCGCATGCCTATTTAGAATATTTGTCTTTTAAAATTCATTTGTCACACTGCAGGATCACTAAAAAATTAACCAGTGAAGGAAAAGCATAAGTAAGACATTTCCTTTATATGTTCATTAAAAGTTTTCCTACATTTTTGTTTGATTTAAAAAAGCATATGGACGTGTTACGTCATCTACCTTCATAGATAAAAATTTAATGAAATTTCTTGACAAAATAAGTAACTGGAATATCCAGCAATCAAAAACAACCCATAAAAAGCTACTACAAAAATGAAAGAAGTAATTTAGAGAGCAAATAAGTGACCTATTTCTTTGTACATATCTCTATTTAGTAACTGTTTCATGCAGCAGAAGCTAATTTTTTCTTCGAGAAGTTTGAATATGGTAATGCTAGATGATCCACAATAACGTGACTAGTATTATAATCATGAGCAAACCCAACATACGCACACAGTTTTCAACTGTGCTTCCAGATGACCTTTGGTATCGAGATAAACAATGACAAGGAAGGAACAATGAAGAACTCGCTGGTGTTACTGAAGATGATCTTGTTGCTCAGTTTTGCACAAGCTGAACTTTTTACTTGGTCTAGTGCAGACTGTGAGTTTATACTTAGTTATCATGATAACTTATCTTTGACCTATAATGTGATGTGACTTCTGTCCCATATTTCCTAACACCACAAAATGTGTCTTTAACACTTTAGAAGTGCAGCAAGCCGTTGAAGGTGTGAACAGATTATCATACAAATTACACCCAAGGTCTTGGCAATAACACAAAACAAAGACATTGGAATTGAGATGTTAATTTGTCAAGAGATAATGCACTTTAGAGGTGTGAGGTTCTGCTCTGACCAGTGTTGACCTCTGAGTAAACAGAGAGCTATTGTGACAAAACAGAGAATGTTGATTCCCTGTTCTCTCAAACAGACAAGCCCAGTTTTGTTGTGTTCAGAGCAAGTGATCAGGGTCCAGTTTGGTATGTTACACCATCTTCATCAAGATCATCGGAACTGAACCACTGAAGCTGCCCCACTATTTTTTACCTTGTGCTCTGCAGCTTCCAATAAATTGCACATGCAGCCCAGGTTTGCACCACCACCACTCCAGCCGGTGGCCCAGAATAGCACCAGCATTCCTTTCCCCTCCCCTCTCTCTCTCACACCCAGCAAGACACGGCACAGCAGAGCAAGCGCTGGGTCACATGGACTGCCACAGAGCCGCCAGATCACACACACTCACACTAATGTATAAGCACCCACAATGACCAAAACAAAAACACCTCTGAAGAACAACACGTAAAGAATTAGACTGATAAACAATAGGATTATTAATCTAAAGCTGTTTTGTCTTTAATCAGAGTGGATATGTTTGTTATCTAGGTTTAGAGGCACGAAGAGTTATTGAAACACTTTATACATACACACACACACACACACACACACACACACACAATGTGCATATTCAGCATCAAGTTTGTAAATCAGAATCAGAATCAGAATTAGCTTTATTCGCTAGGTGTGTGCAAACACACGAGGAATTTGGAATTTGTTGAGGTTTTAAGGTGCTCCTGGTACATACATACATACATACATACACATCTGACATGAGAACAGAAAAAATATTTAAATAGTAAGACTTAACAATGGATAATAATCATAATAATAATAAGTATGAATCTGGAACTGTAGATTTATGTACAAATCAAATCAATACTGAAAAAAATTGTGGGAAAGAAACAATTTTCACTCAAAAAATTGCTTGTAAATTTCACAGTTAATTGCAAAGAAACAATTACTTAAGTAGAAATGCATAGAAAAACATTTTCTATCTCTATTCTGGCTTCAGGCCTATATAAACAATAGATCTATCTATCTATCTATCTATCTATCTATCTATCTATCTATCTATCTATCTATCTATCTGTCTGTCTGTCCATTCATCCATCCATCTATCTATCTATCTATCTATCTATCTATCTATCTATCTATCTATCTATCTATCTATCTATCTATCTATCTATCTATCTATCTTGCCCTTAAGCTTTACTTAAAATCAAACAGATCAGCTTCTGAAGGGATTTCCTGTTCACTTTAAATCAGAAACAGAAAAACAACCCAAAACTGTAGACAGAAATTGGCCAGTGTTTGACAGAAACCGCTAGGGGTTTCTATGCACACTGATATTAAGCAGCAGGGCCAATGGCAACAAAGGATAGAGTGAACGATAGCTCCACCTCTCCGCTTTTCTCATATATAAGCCCGTGGAGTTGACCCAGAAAACACACATACACTCACTCTCGTTTGAAGATAGTGAGCAGCGCTCTTTTGTGCGTCGGTCCGCTGGAGTATGAAGCTTCACCTTGTGGAATATAAAGTCTAATTCTTCAGAGGCTTTTGAACAGATAAAGCTCATTTGTCCTGCCGCGGCGGAGTCACTGAGCACAGGACACGGGGTAAGAGATTCAAAAGGCTTGAGAAACTCACGGACTGTGTCTTAAAACGCAGTGTGTCGCCTATCTAGACAGCATTTTAGTCGTCATTAGCGCGTATAGCATTTTACGTGCTTGCACGCGCTTGTGATGCCCAAAATGCTGTCTAGGTAGGCAGCCTACTAGGTTTTAAGACAACGCCAGTGTTCTAGAGCTCAGGGTGGCAGATCCATTGTTTGCTTCACTGCACGGTGACTTTCTTTGGATTGGTGTTGTGCATTCTTTAAATTTGTGTGTGTAAAGTACAGGATTATAATATAAAAGTGGCGTTTAATATTTCTCATACACAAATTTAAGGGTTTAACGTTAATTAAAATGCATTTTCAGTTATCCTCATTGTTTAGATCTAGTGTTTAAATCTATACTTTTCATTTATTTAGATGGAAATTAAATAAGGCTGTGTGAAAGGTTTTAGTACTGAGAAAATAATACTCAATTCAATTTCAAAAGTGTTGTTTGGATGTGCATCATTGGGACTTAAGAGGTTGTAGTGTGTTGAGTGGGCAGTCAGGTGGGCTGAAGGGTACAAAAAGACATCTCTCCTACCTGTTCAATGGGAGTGGAAATTAGTGTAGTCTTTGCTAAATCTTGAATAAAAACTGTTAGATTTCTTTGTGCATTTATAGAATTTGTGGCCAATCAATCTGGACGTATTTACTTTTATCAGTTTGGCCGAGAGGAAAATAACTTGTTTCTGTTGTCAATAGTCCAATTCTAAACCTAATATCATCTGTTTTGTTGAAGGGAGATTCTATGGCAGAGCACATGATGATGCCCATGAACCATGGACAGGGTAACGGGGGTCTGCATGGCTACCGGATGGGCATGAATGGAGGCCTGCAGGCAGGCCCTCCGCAGCATGTGCCCCAGCCCGGCCTGAGAGCAATGCCCAATGGACAGATGATGCACTATGGAGCGGGGCCTCAGGGAAACATGGAGGCTGCCATGCGCCAGAGGGCCAGCATGGTGGGGCCTATGAATGGACAGATGGGTCACCACCAAATGCAGTCAACTAACATGATGTTCAACAACCAGGGCCAGCAGCAGCAACATCACATTCAGCAGCATCCGCAGCATCAACAGCATCAACAGCACCACCACATGCACCAAGCGCAGCAGCAACAGCAACAGCCTCCACCACCGCAGCAGCAACAACAACAGTACATGAGCGGGGGTCTCACTTCCCAACAGCTCATGGCCAGCATGCACCTTCAGAAACTCAACACCCAGTACCATGGACACCCTCTGGGACACATGAACGGCAACCACATGGGGAACGGGGCGCAGTTCCGCATGGGTCAGGCCCAGTTGAGCAACATGCAGCATATGGCCGGCCCGGCTCTCAGTCTCAATGGCATGGACGCTGATCTGATTGACGAAGAAGTTTTGACGTCGCTGGTCATGGAACTAGGACTGGACAGGGTGCAGGAACTTCCTGAACTCTTTCTGGGACAGAACGAGTTTGACTTTATCTCGGACTTTGTGAGCAAACAGCAGCCAAGCACCGTTAGCTGCTGAGACTGGAACATATGGACACTTGAAGGCGAGATGGGCAGCAAAAGTTGCTGTTTTGATCTATTTTTTTGTTTTTGTTTTTTGTGATCGCCATCACCAAGACGAGAGGTGATCAGATGCCTCTTTGTCCACAGAAACGGGTGGTCAAGCTCCTTTCAGGACTACAGTTCTGTTTCTGGCTGGAACGCCGAGCGGCGATCCATGGATGAATGTAACAACACTTCAGAACTGTGAACTTGGTGCAATGTAAAGACACTCAAACCTTATTTGTCTTCAATGCAGTTTTACATTTAAAAATGTATTTATTTATTGCTTATCAGATGTATTAACAGAACAAAAAAAGCAATGACATTAAGAACCTTTGGTTTATGGGGAAACTCCCAGAATGGTGTTGCTGAATTGTTGTTTTTGATCATTTTAGACTGAGAATTTTGTTCATTCGACCCAAACTGTAAGTCTGAAGTTTTGTTGGACTGTAAAGTTTCAGCAAACCCACACCACTGCTTGCTTACAATAGTGGTTAACGCCTGTCGTGATACAACTGGTCTGTCTAAGCTTTAGAATTGCCTTAAATCAAGTTGCTTTTATTTATTTGTCTCCCCCAACCCAACAGTCCAGGAGGGCTCAAACCTATGTGTGACTTGTAATAAAGATGGCCAAGTTTTAACTCTGGCCTAATTTTTAATCAGTCTCTGATCTTATTTGTGGAAATGAAAAGGAGTGAGTCTAACATGTATATCTGTCAAAAGCAAGCAGAAAAACTGGAAGAAGCTTGGACTAGCTTTAGTTGGTTAGTTACCATGTCATATCAAACTATAAGTTTGCTCCTTGAAATGGTTCTAATTGCAATCTTGCCTGGTTAAAGCGGTTACTTCACTTTATCTACCATTATCATAAAAGGGATGGTTCATTCAAAAATTAAAATTCATCCTCCTGTTGTTCCAAAACATTATGCATTTCTTTCTTCTTTGGAACAGACAAGTTATTTTGAAATGTTTGTGTTAGGTGGTGGTGTTTCTTTTCTTTTTTTCCCCCTTCTCCAAACAATTTAAGTCATTTGGGTCCAGTAGGTTTTTGGACCTCAATGAATGGGCAAAAATGTTCAAAATATCATCTTTTGTTTTTTGGAGATGAAAGTCATACAGGTTTGGAACAGCACAAAGGTGACTAAACTGACTTTCATTTAATTTTGAGAGGGTTAACTATACATGGTGTTAAACTGAAATATGCTATTAGAAACAATGACTATGACTCCTGTTAAAAGCTGTTGCTTAGACTAACAATGGTTCTGAGAATCGTTGGTGCACCACAGCTTCCACTGACTAACCTTTCTTGGTTTAAAACAACGAACTAGTTTCATGCTTAGTGCAAAGTGGTTGAATTTTGCTCCAATAGCTACTTTCTCCATTTGTGTGCACTTATTAAGTCTTATATACAAGCCTGGTTGTAAAGTAAGAACCTTTTACCTACTTTCAGATGTAATAAAGGTGTGTATGTGGGAGGTAGTGGAAACTGTCCGGGTTAATCTGTGCTTACCTTGACGTTACAAGGCTTTATGTGAACCCTGGGCCTGTGTTTTTGTCCTGGGAATGGAGGGCAAAGTGTTGTCCATTTACGGACATGCTGTGGTGAGGGGGTTCGGGCGGGGGGGAAGGGTGAAGATTGCAGTGACAAGCCGTTAACGCTCCACTGTCACTTCCTGTTCCTCCTCGGCGGAGGAAGGGCTCGAAGAAAGTCAATTGAGGTTACTGTGTAGTAGCACTTGCATTGGATTCCTCTTTGATTGCTCTGGTATCAGAACAAGCCTTAATAATACAAAGTGAATGCCAGGAATGAACTAACAGACACCAGCAGAGTGTTTCAGTGGTGGCTCCACCCTGTTTATTTTCAAAAACTATACTGTTTGTTAGTCTATGACTTGTTCTTGAGTTGAAGTCGGTGCCCTTTCTTTTGGTCTTGATCCCTAATCTTGGACCCATAAGCAGCAAAATTAGAAGCGCAGTGTTGTGATTGTAGATTAACAAGGTGTGACTAAATGAGTATAAATTCACATCATTGATCCTCTTGATCTGTCCAAATTGATACAGAAGGGTCATTTTTGTTTGGAGATTCTATTTATTTGGAGCAATAAAATATATATTTATAAATGAGATGGGTCATTGAACTGAAAAACCCCTTATAAATGTGTTAAAAGTGACTTTAAAATGATTTTTCAGCTATTTTTAATCAATATGTATAGTTTTATTAACATACATGCCCATTCAAAAGTCTGGGGTCAGTGAGATTTAAAAAAAATATATATATAATAATAATATTTTTATTCAGAAAGGACTCCATTAAATTGCTCAAAAGTATCAGTAAAGTTACTTATAACATAACAAATTTCTATCTCAAATAAATGCTTTCGTTTCATCAGATAATCCTTTCCACAAAACGGTTTTCAACATTGATAATAATAACAAATGTTTCTTGAACACCAAATCATCACATTATAATGATTTCTGAAGGATCATGTGACAGCTGAAAATTCAGCTTTACCATCACAAGAATAAATTACATTTTAAAATATATTAAACTAGAAATGACTTTTATCAAAAAAATAACAAAAGTTCTTTCAAAAACATTCAAAAATCTCCAAACGTTTTGTAGTACAAAAATATGATTAATTTTTATTTCACGAACACTTAAAAACATTATATATGACAGAATGTTTAGAAGCTTTTTTCAACTTTTTAAAAAATGCACCTAAATGACCTGAATGTTTTGATTGTACACTGTAAACAAGTTGTAAGAGTAACATGTGCCAAGTGACATTTAATGCAACATTTATAGACAGAAACAGCTCAAAAGAATTTCGACTGCACGCTTTTGAAATGAAAAGTGGGGGTTTTCAGTTCAAAGATGTATCAGTAATCTCTCTGGGGAATTCAGCTGTCTTTGTGAACTTTGCAATTTAAAAAAGATAAATATAGGTGTGTGTGCACAACAGGGAGAGGGAAGGTGTGTGTGGCTACTTTCTTAGGGGATGGAACATATAACTATTGTGTGAAAGAGAACACTATAACTTGGAAGATCTCTGGGCGTCCTCAGCCAGGCCTAAGATGGCACCACTGATCCGCCTATTAGATAAGAATTGGGTGTGACCGATTATTACTGTCAGCTCTTAGCTAATTGTTTTGTACAGAGAAGAATGCAATAGAACGTCAATTTATCATTATTAACTTTTCTATGAATACTTGGAGTACTAAAGCCTTTTAGTATTACACCATCATATATTTTCTCTTTGTCAAACTCTGTGAATCCACTTCTGGGGAACCAGACTAGACATACGCTAAGCAGGGTGTGACAGGAGACGTGTACTGTTGACTGTTTTTTGCGGTCTCTCTCTGAGGCCACCCACAATAATCTCTAAACACACACACACACGCAAACACACACCTACTGTTCTTTCTGAGTGAGCTCTCTCTCTGAACAGCTTTAGATGCAGTAGAATGAGCAATTGACAAGGTCATAAAGAAGAAATGTCTTGGGAAAAAAAGCCACTTACTGAAATTGAGAAGAGTAGTCTGGGAAATTCTGTGTAGGGTTTTACCCAGCAGCCATGAAGGATCCTGGAGACCACCCCTCTTCTGCATATCATGTAGTCAGCGATTTCTCTTTCTTACACAGTTTTCCTGACAACAGTTTGTGGCTGAGCTGTTTACTAAGTCTATGTATAAAAGAGGACATCTGTGATAAGTGTTTCAGAGAACAGTTAATTAAATACTGGATGTATTAATATGTCTGCAAACGATATCTGACAGCACAGCAAGCAGAGCAGCCTAGTGGCTATATTAAACAGTAATTCAAGTAATGACGTGACATGATTCTGGTTCAGCGAGTGAGCAGTCAGTAGGCTAGTTGAATGTTGATTTGGTGAGTTCATTCAGTTGATTCATCAAAAGGATTCGAAGCGATAACTCCTAACTTTGTGAATGATTCTGAACAAATAATTAAAGATATGGCTCATAACAGGAGCGCCGCAAATGTCAGAAATATGGAAATACAGGTTATGCTCACCATAACTTGAATGCACCATTGCCAAACCTCACGAGACCCGCAGTTTGAAAACCACTGGATGGGATTCATGATTCATGATCCAATATTTCTGTTGTTCTGGACCAAATTCCATAAACTCTCACAAAAAAGTGTTGATGCTTCTTTGCAGCAGCTTACAGTGAATTTCTTTCTTGTGTGGAACAAAAAAAAAAAAAAGATATTTTGAAGAATGTTGGTAACCAAACAGATTTGGTGGCCATTTAATTCCATTGTTTGGACTTTTGTGTTCCACACAAGAGTCATACAGGTTTGGAAAAACATGTGAACTTAACCTTTAAGGTCTTGATCTTCTAATTAGAGTTTCTAATTTGGCTATACAAAAATAAAGGTACTTCAAATCTCTGATATAATGGTCTGAAACTAATATAGGCTTATTAGGTCATGCTTTGTGAGCTATTAAATATTTGGCTTGAAAATAAAGGATCTGAAAGGTGTTTGCAGCCTGGTGCCATTAGAGAACCATTTAAAGTTCTGGTTCTTCAGAAAACCTGCTTCAAAGAACCCAGGTGGGTTTCGTGTTTTCTTGTTTACACATGATAATTTACACCAATATGCTGAATTCAAATTTAAAACCTTTTTTTTGTAAATCCAAAGAACCATACACTCTTAAAAATGAAGGTGCTTAATAGGTTCTTCACAGCGATGCCATAGAATAACCATTTTTGGTTCCACAAAGAACCGTTCAGTCAAAGGTTCTTTAAAGAACCATCTCTTTCTTACATTTTTTTGAAGCAGGTTTCTGAAGAACCACAGAACTTTAAATGGTTCTCTTATGGCACCAGGCTGCAAACACCTTTCAGATCCTTTATTTTCAAGTCAAAGATTTAATAGCTCACAAAGCATGATCTAATAAGCCTATATCAGCTTCAGATCATTATATCAAAGAGAAAAATACAGGAAGAGATCGATGGGTGGAGCTTGCATCAACATTTCCCTTCCGCCAACCGACTGTCTTTCAAATAAAAACATGTTTTTTGGACTTCAATTGCTTTTACCCCCACACTATCCATTCATGCGTGAACGTACGCAAGAAATTGATTGTGATGGACCGTACTTCCTGCTCTTGTTTCGCCTGACTGCTAGCCAACAACCCTAATTTGGACCACTGGATGAGCATCAGCTAGAGCTCTAGCTACAGAACTACCATAACCACCTTTAACTACGGATATTCATGTCCTGGTCCATCACAGGTCTTCACACATATCAATATCTTCATTATATAGGTGCAAATGATGATGCCAGGCATGTTTAGGCAGGCCGTGGCACCAAGAGTGTTTGACAGCTAAAATCGCTGGAGATTCTCTTCGCTCTGCTCCCATCGTTCCCCTCCCCTTCCACTGTTTATTGCCTTGGGCTTTTGAAGTTAAGGGCACTGTGTAAATTATTCATTTTCCTGTGTGAAGCTTACCTCTCAGCCAGGCCAGCTTCAACAAGCCGAGGTAGGAGTGGCACTGTTTGTTGTTTGTTCAGTGTTGTGCATGTATGTGTGTGTGTGTGTGTCTGTGGGGGCGGCTTTAAGCTCTTGTGTGTTAATCTCATTGCTGAGCGCTCAACTACCGATATCCCTTAGCTCTAAGAACATCAGTTTCTAGCATAAGCAACCTATGGGCAGATGGACGCCGCTGAACATGAGCTGTCCAGGTGAGGTCATCCAAGTGTGTGCTCTGAATGTCTCCAGAGCGCCGTGGCAGAGTCTCAAGCACACTGTTTTGGCAGGTCAAGACAGAGCAGATTGAGAAAGCCATGTGGGTTTTGATATCGCCCGCTAGAGATTACTATCATGCTGACAAGTGACGTACGACTCTGCAACATTTCCCAAACATCAGCGAGAAACATGGTTTCTGAGACGAGATGTGAAACAGTACTAGGTGAACTATAAAGCTGTAAAAACACTGAGTGGGGACTGGAAGTGGTCAAAATCCGTATCACAGATGGTAGAAACTAACCCAGCACCCTCTGGCACGCAACAGTGTGTCGGCGCTCTAAGCATTCAGAATATTCTAGGAGCCTGACGGACACATTTTTATATTTGTAGCATGTCTGGCTGAGAGTGCACCTGTCTGCTCTTCTGATTGGATACCACTGGGTTTGCTGGATGCTCTTGAATTCTAAATATACTCGCTGTGATCGCAAAGACTGAAAATCACAGTTTGGATTCTGTGGTTCTTGACACATCTTGATGGTCCTCTGTGGAGCAGATATGAGGTGTTTAAAGAATGTTCTGGGTTCAAATACAAATTAAGCTATCACAGACTATTGGAAATTGTGACTATTGGAAATCGTAATGGTTGTTAACCAAAAAAAAACTTTTTTTTTTTCTATTTTCTAAATATATATATTAGGACTATTGATCTTATTGTGAACGATTCATCTTACTTTAAAAAAAAAAAAATGTTTTAATTATTTTAATTTTGACCTCAAATGACTTTTTTTTTCTGGTGATGTATTATGGACTTTTTCAATCATTGGGGGGGGGGGGGGGGGGGGAGAGAGATTTACGCAACACCTTTTTCAACAACAAAAAAAGAAAGCCAACTTTTTGTTGACGGTTTTTTGTTTGTTCATTTACACACACACACACACAAAAAAAGTAAATAAAAATGAGCATGTTTTTGAAGACTATAAAATGTCAAAGAACAGTGCATAAGTATGCAATTTGGGGTGCACCAATCGTCTCAGTGCAAACTAACAAAATAACAACTTTGTGAAAACGATAATGTCATGTGCATGCTTATTACATGTTCAGTATGCACACATGCATGAGTTTCTTTACAAAGTGACATTGCCAACTACTGGCCTGGCATGCATAATACATACATAATATTTTCAAAAACGCAAAGCTTTTCTGTTTTTAGTACATCGCTGCCATGTAAACATACCCTAAATCTGCCCCTGTCTTATTAATGGCTGCAAGCCATTTGTAGGTTTTTCCCCTGACGGTTGTAAAAACTTTGTTGCTGTCAAAACGTTTGTTTATTTTTTGACCAGCCCAACATAGCAACATTGGCTCAACCAATGGTGCGAGCTTGGAACAGTGCTATCTGTTTTGATGGGGTGTGTTCAGAAAACCTGTCTGAAAACAGGCCTTCATTTTTTTTAATTCTGTTACAGTGCGCTAATGGCATAGAAACAACACCATTTCACCTTTAAACATTGATCCGTTCCAAAACATTGGTGCATTTGACAGAATACTAGACGGGAATCAGCCAATTTTGCTGATTCCCAAGATATCTTGGATGAATCCTTCACAGAGAAGGCAATCCTAGAAGGTAGTGCAAATCCAAGATGGTAGACAAAGTGAGAAAAATGTTGATTAGAGTAATCATTCGTCAGTGTTAGAATACTTAGTTTAGCTACATGCTAGTATCAAAGTGTATTGAATGGTGTGTCGTGAACATGGAAGATATTAAAGACATGAGAAATCATGTGCTTACAGTTGAACTCCATTTCTCTAGAATATCTTAATTTTATACAAAACCTTGATGACATCTAGATAGCACAGCCTGAGTAAAACCACTGGGGTTTTTGGAAAGGTAGAGAACACAACAGCACATTTAATCAAAGTACGCAGACTTGCTGATCTGATTTAAATAGATTCAGTCTGACTAAAATCTGGACTGGTTGTAATCATGCAGAGAGCACACTGAAACTCCAAAATGTTTCTATAGCATGTTGGTTCAGCTAGTATGATGGAGAGGGGTTTTCCACACTACAAACTACAGAGGGATTCGGTAAGTCACATAACTATGTTATTCTCACTGTATTTGTGTACCATAGTGTGCACACACAGACTTACTGAGGGATTTGGTCAACGTGTTGCACCCTGAAAGATGCCTTCCTGTTTTTTTGAGAATGTGGTAAGATTTACAGTATGTGACATCCCCTCACCTCGGCTCTGTGTGTACTCGTGTCAGTCAGTGAAAACCGCCTCAAGTGCACTTTCACTATGGTTGTGGTACTCGGAAACAAGGTAATTCTTGACAAATTTGATTTGATATATTTTACTTGTTTTTTGACTAAAGAAATTTCCTGACCAAATATAACTTATTTTATTATAATATTTTTATTTTAAATATCTTCAAGACTGTAAAGAACATAGATTGTATTTTTTCATAAAGTTCTGGCCTATGTGCTTTTCAGCCAGCAAGCGTAAAAATAATAGAAAAGAAACCGATAATGGTTGTGCTGCCCCCATGTGGTTGATAAAATTAGTGAACCAGCAGTTTACATAAATAGTAAATAGTTCTTTTTGAACGAATAGACAGTGGAGGGCGTTTAAAATTCAGAAAGTGTAAAGTAAAATTTGAGATCTAATTAGCTTGAAACCCTAATTTGTGTAATTTTATTTTACGGCAATACAGTTTAAGGTTATATTAAATCCATTGTAATAAAATACAGTATGTATTCTATCAAAACAAACCAGACAACATTAAACTAAAGTCTGAGGGAAAGTCATGAAAAAAACAACAACTAACAGAAGAAAAGCTCCATATTTTTAATTGAAGCTTAGAGTATAACGCTGTCAACGTATGCACTCTACAATATTGTATAAAAGTACAAACAACAAAGACAATGTAAACATCAACACGATATAAAATACAGGCAGAGTGTATAATAGCAGTACGTAGCAGTAAGTGCGGTCATACTAGACTTCCTGTCATATGCATTTGAACACATGAATGCAAGTCTTGTGCTTTGCTTTGAACTGCTAATTGGTATGACAAAAAGACATCTGACCAACGGAGGACCTAAATGTCACACTGACCTTTTGGACCAATGCAATGCAAAGAATAATAACTTTAACACTGTATTGTCTGCAGTGTTGCTGTAAAGTGGAGCAGATAATATAACGTTATGAATGCATTGTTATTTGTCAGGTACAATAGATTCAAACAGATGGCAGAGAGTGACATCATATCCTGTTGACCATATTTGTTCTCAAGTAATTTTGCATGCTCTAAGCCTAATGTGACCGCATCTTAATTCCTAAATGTGTTGTGTATAAAGAAAGTATGGAGGATGAGTAATGGTCTCTGTGGTGTCAGGCCAGAGTGATTTCCAGCATAATGGGGGAGGTCTAGTGTTTATCTGCAGTTAATTGAAGAAAATCAGTCTTGTATAAAAAAGCCATACAAAACACCCTTATTGATGTAGGGTGAAAAATATACAATTAAATGTAAGTCGTACAAATCAAGGCCCAAAAACGGCCTTTATACTCTCCACTTCACTGCTTCAGTCAAGTCCGAACATGTGAAATGCTCTGATACGGTACTAACACAACCGTAAGTGTAACGTGAGAACAACCGCAAGGATATCAGTCATAACTGATTATAACAGTGCTATAATTAATAACAGAATGCATTAAAACCTGGAGGAACGTACTATCGAACAAAATGAATGATAAAAGAGATGGGCGGAGCTTAAAGCTTGCCGACACCTGCTACAGTACTGGGGGACACAAAGATCCCAGCATGCCGTGTATCTTGAAATGTGCTTGGAAGGTCGAAACCCATTCAAGTGCCATAAAGGTCAACGGCCCTGTTTCAGTCTGTCAATGTGGAAGGTGAGTTTAAGGGCAGGACCCAACTTCAGCCCCATGTATTTCATCATGACGTCACTGCGGAGCAGGAGGAGAGCTTTGCCGTCAATTTCCTGCAAAAGAAGAGTATCACCCCGGCAAGACAATGTTTAGCATTTTTTTGCACAAACAATAAGACAGAGCTTCTTTCATGTGTAAAAAGATATACTGCACAATATCTACATGCCCCAAAATGTTTTCTCGTGACTGTCGGAACTTTGTAAGAGGCTAAGATTCATCTTTAAATTAATGAATCGATCATCGATGCTATGCTATCATGTAAGCATGCTATGTCAAACAAAACAAGACTGCGTTCATTCAACAGATTAAACCTTTTTAATTTGAAAAGGCTTGGATGGTAAAATAACTATAAAAAAAAAAAATTAATTGCGGTGTGCTTCAAGCTCAAGTCTTCAGCTGTCTTTTTAGGGCATCCTTTAATGTGAAGGGCTTATGAAAACACTAAAGAGACAATAATAATAAAATAATTCAGTTTCACAATAATTCAGTCTCTCTCTCTTCCAGGGTATCTGCAGAGTTTAGACTTGCACAAATGAAATTAATACCCTATGTTCCTACACAACAACACCCCTCCCCAACCAAAAAAATAAATAAATAAAATCTCAGAATAAATTATGTATTTCTGATTCATTTACTTAGCTAAACTGATTGGGGCACACATTCAACTAGGACTTAATACGGTTTATGAGCAATAAACTACTAGACATGTTTTAATCAATATTATTAGAGGTCAAGTGATAATGGGTTTCACTCATACAATAATGTGTTTAAGGAAAGGCAATAAACAGATTATAATGCTGATACTATCACAATCTATATAATGAAAGTGTTAATGTTCTTAGCCTTTCCTTCTGAATGAAAACAAAATACCAATAATAACCAGAAAAAAAATGTATGCATGATGTTGGACATTTGATTATAAACATGCAACATTTTACAAAATAAAGCATAAAGTAAACACTGATAATTCATTAGCAGTATCTCATAAGTAATTGCTTGGGATAAATGCATTGTATTTATTGACTGCAAAATTTTCTGGAAACACAATCCAGCAGAAAGCATTGCATTTGACTTTGAACATGCAGTGCTCATATTAATTTACTTAAATTAATCGCTTTTATAAAGGGCTAGTTCACCCAAAAATTAAAATTTGATGTTTATCTGCTTACCCCCAGGGCATCCAAGATGTAGGTGACTTTGTTTCTTCAGTAGAACACAAACGAAGATTTTTAACTCAAACCGTTGCAGTCTGTCAGTCATATAATGGCAGTCAATGGGTTCCAAACGTTCCAAAGCTTTGAGAGTCAAAAAAAAAAAAAACCATACACAGACAAAACCAAATTAAACTCTGCAGCTTGTGACGATACACTGAGGTCTTAAGACACGAAACGATCGGTCTGTTCAAGAAACTGAACAGTATTTATATAATTTTTTTTACCTCAAAAATTTTTTTACACCACAATGTCCAACTGTCCTGAGCACATTCACAACATCAGGCGCGTGACACGTCAACGTGCTCTGGCACATAGAGATATATATACGTAGATCCTTATTGTCTGTGTATGTTTTTTTTTTTTGAACTCTCAAAGCTTTGGAACGTTTGGAACCCATTGACTGCCATTACATGACTGACAGACTTGAGTTAAAAATCTTTGTTTGTATTCTACTGAAGAAACAAAGTCACCTACATCTTGGATGCCTTGGCGGTAAGCAGATAAACATCAAATTTTCATTTTGGGTGAACTATCCCTTTAAGTTGGCTGTATAGCAATTGTTGTTTTTCTGTCCCCTGAATTTTTATGACTTTAAATTTGGTCAAACTTTTAAGAAAATTTAGAAGTCCAACAAAATTACAGATTTTTTTTTTTTTTTTAATGGACCCTGTATTCCTAACTTACATGTTTGCGGAAGAGGTCTGCGTGGGGTCCAAGCTGAGGGTCGATGTCTCTGATGAACTGCATAACATCCTCCACCGTCCACAGGTTGGGGTCTTGTCCACTGGATCGCGGGCTTTCCCTCGAGCTCAGAAAACGCTCTGAACCTGGGCAGCCATCAAGAAAATTAGTTTAAAAAATTTGTGAGGTTTGTAAGTTGTTCATATAAATGCGTGCATGATTTACAGTGGGGTCGAGAAGTCTAAAACGCAAATGAAACATTTTCCATTTTCCATCTATTATTACAACTAATTTGTTCATTACAAATGATATTAACAGTAGGGATGTTCATTTCGGTTATTTTTTCTAACCGACAACCGACGCTCGTTAATCGATTATTAACTGTTAACCGACAAGATTATTTTAAATTAGAACTAAAATTAAATTAGAAAGAATAAGTGTCTGTGACCCATTAAAAATACTAACATTTGTTTTCCGAGGATTAATTTCACATGCGCAAAAAGCAGTAAACAACCCTAACCTTTTACAATTCCGATTATCTTCATGACTAAAAGGAGTAGTTGCTTCCACTGTTAGAAGGAAAAAAAAAAAAAGTCAAGTGATTTCTCCAGCGCCGCATGCGCGCACACGGTTAAGCGTTCTACTTTGACAATGCAGCCTGTTCATTATCATTATAAAAAAACAATCAGTCAAACATATGAACTAAAATAGCATAGCTATGTTTACAGTGTTTATTATAATATTTGTAATTCGCGTCAGCCTATTTCTGAATGAAATAATAAAATGCGACATAGGTTTTTTCTCTCTCTCTAAAAAACGTTTTTTTGTTGTTGTTGTTGTTAATTGTTTTTATACGCGTAGCTTATTTTAACCATGCAGTAAACCTTTTAAAATATCTTGATAAATTACTGAAAAAAATAAATAAATAAGTGACTTTAAACCGTTTAACTGATTGTATTAATCGGTCAAAATTCTTATCGGTCGGTTAACGGTTAAAATGAACATCCCTAATTAACAGCATCACAATTTTGAAAGATATTGAAAAACGACTGAATTGCTTTTGCTTTAACAAGCAGTGCATGAACTCTACAAGTCTGTGTAAAACATCCAGAATGTCTGATCTTTTGTACAAAGGAGTCAATGCCACAAATCTGCTTAGGTTTGATTAGTAACCTAGAAAAAAATCCTACAAATTTTCAGGTTTAAATTACATTTGAAATCGAGGTTTTGTGGATATGACAACTGATCTTCAACGATGGGCTAGTTTGCGTACCTGTTGAGCCCAGACGATGTAGTTTCCCCGGTGAGCTGCTACTTTGAGAAAGGGAACGCATTGCCAAGCCATGTCCAGGGGACAAGTGCGTTTTCTCCAACACCTCTGAGCTGCCAACCCCATTCTCCATCAGGAAGGGCTCTGATCAAACACAACGATACAAAAACACTTAAAAAGAGGGCCAACAGACAGAGGAGTTCACTAATTAAATGCTGTTTTAGCAGTGGAACAGTGTGAAATACCTTCTGAGGAGAGACGGTGGTTTTTAGCTATTTTGTGCGGTGCAGAGTTGCTGTTGTAGGCGTCATGTTGGAGGAATCTCTTAGTGCCCCGACCTGGTCCAGAATTCAGACTTTCTGTAAAGTTTCTCCTTTCTACAACACACACGAGGCTCTCTTTTAATTTCTGTACAACAGTAAGATCAAAGAATGCAACGGTATACAACGATAAGATCAAAGAAAACATAGTAATGAGCCACAGCAGATGTGTTTGCACGCATGAGCGCTGACCCGTGTACGTCCGGCTGTCATAGTGAAGTCCTCCCACAGGGACGGGCTGACTGCCGAACAATGGGTCGCAGTGCAGGTTATGACAGAGTTTCTCCAGGAAGCGCAGCACATACGTCACACTGTTCACTGCCGGCAGTGTTAGAGTGTGGTGCTGCTGTTCAAAATAGGCTGTAAAAGTCAAATAGGCAAAGTTCAGTGGTCACTGTTAATATATAATCATTAAACTAAGGGCTGCAAGATTAATTGAAATGAAACCAAATTTGCAATATGGCTTAGTGCGATTATCAAATTATAAAGCCTGCAACTGAATTAAATAAATATATAAGTGTTGTGTGCTTCAGAGTGAATCACGGCACTGTTCCCATAAATATTAGTACTGTAAAATTATTTTATTTTATCTTAAATAGCACATTTTTTACAGTGAAATACTACAATAGGTAAGTTTCATTTTGTAATAATTAATAATGAATCACAAAATTGTTGGCCAAACTGTGCAAACCTATAAACAAGCACAGTAAATCAGCATTTCAAAGTCTATTTGTAATTGCAGGAAAACTGCGATTAGATATTTTCCCCAAATCCCCTAACAAGAAGTCCAGAAGCTTTTGAAGCTCGTAGTTAATTTCTATTAGCTTTGTGGGTCTGTGGGTTCTGACCTGATATGAGCTCTCCTCCATGGCCTGGTTTGAGGCAGGAAAAGACTGAGCTTTGGTTATGTGCACAGTCAACACAGGCTTGAACACACTGCTGCAGCACAGAGGAAGCTCGGCCTGGCCCAAAGTGATCTGGCAGTGACTGGATACGGCGTGCATCCAGATGGGGACCCACTTTCCCGTACTTATTCAGGTACACACATACTGACACAAATATAATTGCAGGGATGTTGTTAGCAAAGATGATACATGACAAGGAATAAAATATTTATTTATTTGGGAAAAGATCTGAGACACTTAGTACCTGTAGGGGCCTGTAAGGCCGCACTGGGAATGGTGGCGTTGTCCAGTGGAACTGAGCTGGTGTCTGGTTCTGGAGTGCTACTGCTTGGGGAGGTGGGCATAGGGTTGGGTCCCAATCGGGGTTTTCTCTATATACAAATAAACATGGTCAGGAGGAATCTGCATGATGCTGCCTTATAATTATCACTTTGATTTCTGCTAAAGAGTTGCACCTTGCTGCCGGGTTTGGGGCCTCTCTTTTTTGGGATCTTAATGGGATCTGTTGGGTTCTGCTGCACTTTTGGGGGCCAGTTGGCTGGCAGTTTGCCTCTGGGTTTGCTGATAGGTCTACCAGGACCTCCGATTGTTCCTTCAAGCCACGCTGTCCTCTTGGCCCAGCTTAGCTAGAAGACAACATAAATATACAAAACACATTCAAACTCCCAATTAAAGTATTAAACATTAAAAATATTACTAATCGCACATTTTTTTCTGATATTAATCGCAATTAAAGCCACCTAACATTAAAGTTTTTAAATATACTTCTATATTGCAATAATTTCACATTCAATCTTCAAATTAATGTATAAACCACATAAAGACAGTATATTTTTAATATTTGTTTAATGGCATCTTTTATGACTGAAGGTGAATACAACTGTTGTCTATGATTTTTTTTTTGATACATTTATTATTTATATTTTAATATTTAACCATCGACTATGGCCATTCAACATTACATTATAATTAAGAGCTATCAGTTTTAACATTTTTTTAGACTTTAAAAAAATTACTTCTAATTTAAGTGAACTTAAAACAATCTTCACATATACCCATTATAATAAATGTCTTATTTACCTGTGCCAAGCAAGTAGGAAATATACAGAAATTGAATAAACACTAAATTCTAAATTAAACATAGATGAATCCTTAGAGCTGCAAAAGTTATTGATTTCCTCTTTTTTTCTTTTGTTCTTTGATTAACAGACATGACAGTGGCTGGGTTATTTGGCTGCTATTACTTTAAGAGCTGCCGCTGCTGAACATGATGCAGATCTGACACGCATGCTTGTAGTTTCATTCGCGCTCTAATATGAAATGGTACAGGCTGCAGCGCACGCCGCTGTATTTGTGCGTGCAAGTGAAGAGCACGTGCTATGAGCACAGTGTAATGGCTGACAGGACAGGAAAATTAGTTTTTACTGACATACGGCCTGACAACATCTCATCTGACCGCAGTTCACTAATGTTCTGCTGAAGCTCCCTCGTCACCTGTACCGTTTCCACGCTCGTTTGACTAGCGCCTGTCGCTGGGACGAAGTTGAGTGCGCGTCTGAATTCTTGTTACCAGTGTCAATATCACAAAAAAACTAATACTAGCTTAACTTAAAAAAAAAAAAAACTCACTGAAGTAAACAGTCAGCAATTAAATATGAATTAGAAACTTATTACAAGCAACACAAAAAACTATAGTAGAACAAATAAATAAGAAATGTTACATACAGTATTGTATAAAGGAATCAAATATGTAAAAACATTCTTCACTGTGTAAATTAAATATACATTTCTTCTTAAAAGGTACAAAAGTGATGCAGTCAAGAGCAGTGAGATTTTCTCTCTTTTGTTGTTTGACTAACATGAATGACAAACAGCGAGTTTTAGACTGCAGTCACTTTAAAGGAACACTCCACTTTTTGTTGGAAATAGGCTCATTCTCCAACTCCCCCAGAGTTAATAAGTTGAGTTTTACCGTTTTTGAATCCATTCAGCTGATCTTCGGGTC
Organism: Acrossocheilus fasciatus; assembly: GCA_036784905.1. Lineage (NCBI taxonomy): Eukaryota > Metazoa > Chordata > Actinopteri > Cypriniformes > Cyprinidae > Acrossocheilus > Acrossocheilus fasciatus. The sequence goes on from CM071953.1 coordinate 25,918,351, forward strand.
TGGCGATAGGTAGGTCCAGCTAGGTAACTAATTATAATATAGCTGGGGACTACTTTCAGGCGCTGCGTAATATCACTGCGCCTGCTGCGGCCATGTTACGGCAGCAAAGTTCCTTGATTATTACGCCGGAATGAGAGTATAGTTCCTAGCCAAATCGGACTAGAAAATCGCAACTTTTCATTTTCCGCCGATCTTACTACACGATATAACTACAGAAGAGTCGAGTTTTAAATAGGAAAACTATCGAAACTCTTTGGTCATTTTTGAACGCGATGCTACTGGTCTAATCGGATTCAATGATCTATGCTAAGCTATGCTAAAAGTGCTATCGCCAGACCCGGAGATCGGCTGAATGGATTCAAAAACGGTAAAACTCAACTTATTAACTCTGGGGGAGTTGGAGAATGAGCCTATTTACAAAAAAAGTGGAGTGTTCCTTTAAGAGCTGCTGTATCTAATATACTGTAACGTTTTCTTTCTCAGCTGTACGCCTTTACTTAAGAACTAAATTACTGTTTTTACGAGGATACTTGCAAATATGCGCATTTTGATACATACAAGTGTGTGTATTTAACCGTTCAAGGCCTACAAAGCTGCAAAAATAACGCATAAAGCAAAATGAGTTCTCATTTGCTGCTGATTGTGTTCCAACCAAGCGGCAACCTCCCGCTCTCTCTCGTGAAGCCAACACGGAAGTGACTAAAACTGCAATTCATCGTCTGGCCGCTGGAGGCTGGTTGCAAAAGGGAGTCAATCCCATAGACTCCCCATGTTAAAATGCCCAACTTTACAGCAGAAAAAAACATGTTTACAGCCTGGTGCAAAAAATGATTTTGATCTATATGGCTAATTTTGCCCTTCATGACAACTGTGAGGGGGGTGAATTTTTTTATAAGTCATCCGTTTAAATTATATTAAGCCTTAAAGTTCTGCATAATTAAGGGCGTGGCCACTTGAGTGACAGGTGGACTGCCGCTCTGCTCCAGTGTGTGAAACTCGCTAGTGCGAAACTTTTGAGGATCATGTACAGAAGTGTGCAGCCCCAGACTGACACGGAGTGAATAATCTGCATTATATATATATATATATATATATATATAAAAACACTTTAAAGATTATTTACGATTAATTATTGTTGCCAAGTTATCGAATCGTTATTGCTTACAGTGCTTTGTTATATGGAGCAGTTTGTTAGATCGCGATCTCTCTCATTTGTTTGTCTAATGAAGTGCCGACAGATGTATAAAAGTACACAAGTTATCCGTAATTTAAACGTGGCAGACTTTATTGGAAAGTAAAACAAAGGCAGAATACCGTATAACTCCAGGCCGGCACAGTATTGACGAACGAATGCAAACAAATGCAGAGCACCGTAACTTCATTTGAGCGTTCAAAACAAAATCAAAGAGCTGTAACTGATGTTATACTGTGTTCAGCCTTGGTTTCTCCGGGGCTTTTCTCCATGATACTTAAACACATGTCCCAAAATGCACGGCAGCACTGCTGTCACTATAGAGGGGCGTGGTTTCAGCTCAGCTTCACCCACGTCCCGCCTTTTTGCCCATTTTCGATTATCCGGGAGTGACGCGCGGTGACGCGTTTCCAAGATGGCGGCGGTCGGTTCCGCCCACTTTAGGCTTCAAAAATGCTCTTCAGAAACCTACGAGTGACGTCACGGACACTACGTCCATTTTTTTTACAGTCTATGGTTCCAACAGCTTAAAAATCACTTGTTTTTAAACAGCAATGTTTAAATTCTACTGGTTAATCATGTCTACCGGTATATGGCCCACCCTTTGTTTTTGCATTTAAAATGTGAGATTAAGAGTAGTGAAATGGAACAAAAAACCCAAAACGTCTAATGAAGTCCTTTTTTGAAAAACCTCAATGCTGGGTTTTTAGAATGCATGTCAACTGTAAGATGTGAGCCCAACGGTCAAAAGCATCCGTGTAGTGCATGTTTACTTTTTTTTTTTTTTTTTTTTAAAAACAATGGAAAAGCAGTGGAATGCAAAAACGTGTTTTGTTTGAACTTTGCATGATGGAAACCCAGGTATCAAATCCCTAGGAAAGGGCACAATAGGACATCCCTGATGTAATCTAGCCAGAAAATTATTTCTGAGCAATTCTGAGGATTGTCAGCCTTCATTTTTTAAAAGAATTTTAAAGATTGAGCTGATCATATACAATGTATCCACCTTTTTCTTGCCATATAAATGGGTGCGGCCATTTGTATATTTTATGGGTCTAGCTTCCGGTCTCATCCGTGTCCAGCTATTTTTAGCTGTACAAAACAGTTCGTTTTGCTGCTTGATATTGAAAATTTGCGTGTCTTAAGATATTATTTTAATGTATTATCTTAATTATGAACATGTACACACGTTTTACCGTTTACTGCACGTTGTTATTCTTCTCATTATTTATCTATAATGGCTAATGAACCGGAAGTCTCACCCATAGGCTTACTTCCGCGTTGAAGAAAAAGGTGGATAGAATAGCATGTTCCTCAGGTCGGTATATTTTATTAAGGATTTCTCAGTACAATTAAGAACCTAATGGCTCCCATGCTATTGATTGCGATGCCTCTAAATACAGTCATACCTTGCTCCCTGGTTTGGGGCCTCGTTTCTTCGGGATTTTAATAGATTCCAGTTCCTTTCCAGGCTGGCTTGTCTGGGTACCAAGTGTTCCTTTCTGACCCCAGGGCCCAGACAGTTTGGTTTTCTTGCGGCCAGGCTTACGTTTCTTCTGGGGTGGGGGTCTGCCTGGTGTAGGTGGCATGACTGTCCCCTCTATGCCACCCTCTGGTAGGGCACCAAGTGCACCTAGTGCCTTTGGTAACCCGACTGCAAAAGACAAAAAAAAAAAAAAAAAAAAAGTAGAGAAAGAAAATACAGCTTACATGGGGCAAAATACCACAACATGCAGCGACAAAAATAGAAGCAGAAGATGAGAAAGGCAGGCTTTGTGTGCAGAGCTGACCCATTTTTCTTTGAGCCGTCTCAACAAAGAAATGAGTTGTGTTACACATTTTTGGTGCTAGTGGCCTCTGAAGTGCTACAGAGATGAAAAGAAAATGAGAGAGAGAGAGAGAGAGAGCACAAGAAAAGAGGAAGAGAAGAGAGAGAAAGAAAGACAGAGAGAGAAAGAGATCCACAAATCTGAATTAAACAGACTCTCAAGAACAAAAAAAAGCTAGAAAGAATGAAAAGTTTGTAACCTTTGAATGCATTGAACATTTATCACAATTCCTTGTCAACAACAACAAAAAAAACCTACAGTAAGCCAAAAAGACCAGAAGAATCAAATGATCAATTTAAAGCAAAATAACAGCAAACACAAACAAACACTTCAGAGATTTACGGACCTGTTAGTGAGGCCAGGATTGCAGTTTGCACTCATCCAACTCAGAGAAATGAAGACTGTACGATCTCACTGAACGAGGGTCTGCTCTTGATCTTGCAGTGCGTGTCAATTTGTGGCATCTTACTCTCTCAGTCAATTCACTTCCTTCCTGCCCCTTAGTTTCGATCTGCTCTCTAAAGTCTTAAAGTCTGCGGATAGTGACACAACGACTGTCTTTCTAGTACTGTTAACCCTGAAAGTCTTTCAAGCACAAACACAGTGGAGTTTGCTTTGGCTCTTTCCCAGACTGAGACGTTCACACATTTTCCCAGTTTCCTTCAAACATAGACTCACGAATAAAACACCATAACAACTCGCTTACCCCGACTATCTGTGAAGTTTAGTGTGTGTTTAAAGGGCCTGACAAGGCTTGTCTTCCTCTGCCAAATGCGCTGGCCTTGTGTTGTCTCTTTAACCCTCTTTTCTCATCCCACTCAAACAGTCACACCAGCTCTTTAATGCGAGGCCTGCTATTGGGCACAGGGTTTGCAGCAGAGCCAGCTGGGTGGATTCCAACTCCTTGTAAACCAAAACTCCAATGTTCTCTCTGATCAAATGCCTTTATTGCTTAAAGGAACAGTTCACCCAAAAACAAAAAGACATCATTTACTCACCTTCATGTCATTCTAAACTTTTTTAGGTGAATTATCCGTTTTTATTTGTGTTATTACCTCTATATTTTACATTTCGCTACCTAGGCTATTTTTGTCTCTTCATTGTTTTGTTTATTCATTCTCTATTTCTGTGGTGTCACATTTGCATAGTTAAAGTAACATCTTCTGTTTCCCAATGAATTAAAGAGACCTGGCTAATGTAAGTTTTTATAAGATACTCAGTTGTTTGGTTTAAAAAGATCCACTATGAACACACATGTACATAAGTGTAAACTGCATAAAGTGCTTTTCCATTATGTCCCAGATTCAATTTAATAACACACCTCTCATTTACAATTGGCACAACCTCAAACGTTTGGGGTAAGATTTAAAAAATAACACTTCCCCCAAAGCTGCATTTGTTTGATCAAACAGTAACTTTCTGAAATATTATAAACAAAAAAAACAGTTTTCTATTAAACTTATAAAACCTAAATTTAATTTATTCCTGTGATGGCAAAGCGGAGTTTTCACCAGCATTACTCAAGTCTTTGATCCTCAGTGTCACATGATCCTTAGAAATCATTATACGATGCTGATTTACTGCTCAAAATGATTATTTATTATCATCAACTGTTGAAAACAGTAGTGCTGTATTTTTTGTGATTTTGATCTTTCATGAACTTACTGACCCCAAACATTTGAACAGTAGTGCATTTAGCACTGGCCTCTTTACTTCATGTATTCAGTTCTTGTACATCTTACCTCCATCATTCCCTGTGCATGAATGCCAATGTAAAGTTGTCGGAATGACAAAATCTGAATTCATACTGAGTAACCCACACCTTTAGTGCCTGGTGGCTGCAGGTTGTCTCCTGTGAGCGCGCACCAGCCAACTGGGAAGATGTCTCTGGAATCGTAGCGGCAGTAGTAATCAAAAGCGCCCCGCCAGCCATCGAAGGTGATTAGAACCTCCACACCCCGCAGCGCACCTACTGTGGCAGGACAGATGAAGTGAGGATTCTTCCTGTCCACTGCCTCCAGTTTCATCCCCACCTGAAAACAGTTTTGCTCTGGGGCAGGTGGTTCTTGCTGTAGTAAGTGAAACATATCAGGCAAAAAGTAAAGAGATGAAAGGCAAACTTATACACTTTGCTTATTTTAGCGTCAAATGTCCAGAACAAGCTAATTACATTGAACTCGACCTTTAATTATTGTTTGTGATAGATACCTTGTGAAAGATTCGGGCTGGGGCCATTTCTGCTCCGTTGAGTGTTTTTAATAAGAACATGGGCCATGATGATGCATTCAGACGAAACCCTAGAGAAGAACACAGAACACTGACAGTCAATTATCACTTCAATTTTTTTCAAAGCACATTTTTACAATAGCAAAGATGTTGCTGACTACCTGTGTAGAAAGATGAGACAGTGATTTAACTAAAATATTGTTTTTGTATTATTTTCTCTTTTGTATCATTAAAAATATGTAAAGTAATATACTATAGCTAAATTTAGGAGATCATATCATGAAAACACTATACGCACATAAGCTGTTGAGGTAAAAGTAAAAAAAACAAAAACAAAAACCGTTTAATTGTGAATAGAATCAAATTTTTGAATTTTGAGATTCTAAGATCTGGAAAGCAAAAAAAATGCAAGACAAACTAATGGTCTAAATTACAACAAAGTTGAGTAATGTGTTGTCTTTTTCACCAAGTGGCGGCTGCAGCATGCCTCCATTCTTCTCGCAATTCCCAATGGGCTGTATTTCTGAGGAGTCCACCAGGCGCCAGAAATCATTCTTGTTGTCGCTACCGTCCAGCCGCAGACGGAGGCGGGAGCCCGTCAGGCCCACCACAGTAGCGATGCAGGTAGATGTAGTGTTTCTGGGATCCTGAGCTTCCAACTTCATGCCAGCCTTAAACTCATTCACCGGAGGGGTTGTGCTCTGAGAATAAGAATTTGCAATCAGTTATGGCATTTATAAATAAATGTGTTTCACATTTGCATGTGTGCTTGAAAAAAAAACTCACCTGTCTGAAGCAGTGAGAAGGAGCAGCAACTGCTCCTGTCTCTTTTAGGTACTTCTCCCAACTGAAATGCCCTTACAAATAAAGGTAAAAATGTCAGCATCAAATGACTCTTAGGATTCTGTCTTCATCTCAAATTAGCAAGACCGTGTAATAAGATGATAGTTAACAACGAGATATAATCTAAACCTGAATGGTTATCAAAAATGACTGCTGAAACATTTAGGAGATAACTAAGGCTACGTTCACACTGTCAGTTTTTGGGATTGACAACCGCATTTTCTTTACAGGTGTGAGACTCGAAATGTCTCATTCACACAGCAGCTTACAGTTGTGTTTAGAATGCTGTCTGTATGAACGTGCAACTGGAGTCAAGCCGTATTCCTTACCAGTAACCATAGCAACAGTGACCAAAGTAAAATCAAAGATGGTGACGTCCATAAAACTGAAAGTCTTATCACTTTCTGACATGACAAGAGTCCAATCGAGCCGCGAGTTCTTTCGTCAAACCGACAGCAGCTTTTAAATTTGGGTGGAGAGCGGAGCATTTGAATCACGCGCAGAACACAAAACTGACGGGATCTAAAACTTTCAGATGACACACAGCTCGTTTCTCAATCACTGTAAGTTACTGAAACCACACATGAAAACAAGTAACACGTTTGTGCAGCAGATCATCTCTCTCTCACGCTGTATGACGTGACAGACAACTAGTGGTCCAGTCCTGTTCAGTTCACACAGTGCGTGAGTTCTGAGAATGCGGTTATGAGTCCTGAAGATTTAGGGGTGTGAATTCAGTTACAGAATGCGGTTTTCACGCCCGTGAATAACCGTAATGTGTGTGAACGTAACCGTATTAAGGACTCAAATACAGGATTGACAACCGTATTCTGCTACTGTGTGAACGTGGCCTATTTCTTCCCTAACTACTTTCAGTTGTACATTACTATAATGCTGAAGGTATCCCTGTTGAGGTATCTGACTGAAAGTAGCTATTTAAGTGTAGTGAGTCTGATACCTTGGTACTGTGATGGGACACGAGAGGGGCGACCACTGCGAGCGTGCTTGATCCGTTTGCCATCTTTCCACTCAATAGCTGCTGGGAGAGGAAAACATACTACATTTATTATTAAACCTGTATCATAAGTCAGAATACATCCCCTGATAACAGTTAAAACCTTCATGATCAAAATTATGCCAAAATTGGCGAATATCCTTCTAGTCAGTTGGTTACGCCTTAAGTGAACATAAACTGTCAGAAGAAAATCAGATGTGATTTTATATCAATATATTAGATCAGTGCATTAGGTTAGCGTAATATACCTACTACCGTCTGTGTGCTTGATGTTAATGTAAATAATAAAAGGAAAAAAAAAATCACTACTCTTGACTAAACATATAAAGCGATATCTGTGTTATTTTACATTTGATTATTCAATTTCTGAAGTTTTATTTTTATTTTTTTTACTTGAATATTATCTGAAAAACTTAAAAAAGCACTGTTTATTTTATTTATATATAAAAAATAAGATATTTGTTCTATTGTATTTATTGCTATTGCCTGTCATTTGTTTTTGTTTTCTTTACTGACTGTTTACTTGTTTTTAAAAACATTTGTACTTTATATTACTTAGGCTAGTATATTTTGCTGTGGTATCTAAATTTGCATAGAGCATTGTGAAGTCCTAGACTAAAATGTAAGTCTGAGCTGTTTCAACTGAAATAAACTTGTTTTGTCTCAAGATGCACCCCAGTAATATTTTTTAATAAGCATGTTTATAAAAAATTACTTAATGTCCTAATTGAACAATGGCCTAATCCTGGCTTAGTCTAAACCTTGTCTGTGAAACCGGGCCTACGTGTGTCAATAACCACAAAACAATATTTCTTTTTAATTAGAAAGATATAATTATAGATGAGTAGATTTAATATCAATTATAGAATTAATTACTGATAGAAATTATATTAATGTGTCAGAGACTATCTGACAAAATCATAGAAACATAATGTGACAGTTTTATTATTTACATCTTTTTTTTTTTAAACCAAGTAAAAAGTAAATTAATTTTAATGTACTAAACAAATGAGACTCTCACCTTTCTGTTGTACAGGTTTCTTCATGATCCAGCTTATTCCAACCTCTCTGCAAAAGAAGAGCACAAAACTGAGATTTTAAAGCCGTTTCTTGCATCAGTGTCTGTTTTAGGTGGTTGTCTGGCCTGTCTGACTCTCAGGCAGTGAATCGGTGTCCTCCTCAGCTGTCACGGGTCTATCATTCCTTACATGCTGAACCGTTAACCACAAACCCCTGCCAGCTGTATTCCCCAAAGGACAATAACATGGACATCGATAAGAAGAGGCAATTCTTCTTGCACAAATTGAATCCTCCACCATTTTCCTGCCTAGAATGACTCAGGGGGTCGCTGGGTCAGACGCTTAACAAGCAGCAATGACCCAAAAGGTCAATGTGAAGTGGCAAACAACAAGCGACATGACTGGGCTGCTTTTAGACAGTCGGAACCCACCATATTTAACTGAAGAACATAACAAAATAATTGTAAGAAAGCAATAATACCAACGCAAACATCCTGTTAAACCACACGCACCTTTTTCCAGCAGTCAATAAAATCTAAACACAAGTTATCCTTCTCGCGAGCACGTGACCGTTTCTGTTTTCATACAGCCCTCGTTTATGTCAAAATGCAGAATTAACGAATAAAACTAACTGTATGTGTACAGATACCTCAAAAGATGGCTCCCTGTCTCCCAGTTTTCCAGTTCTCTGTTCAAAAGCAGAGCGCCTTTGAGCGCCAAACACACAGTCCCTCCCTCTCCATAATGACAGCGCAGTAGTGGCGGGGATTTGATTCATCCCAGTGCTTCGAATCTTTAGAATCAGTTCATTAATAAACGATTCATTCGTGCGGCAGGAAAGCAGCTAAAGTTACGCGCGAGTCGTTACACTGAAACGGACAATTCACTCACTTAAAAGATTCACTCACAAGCCAAACACCACCACAGCCTCATTTCACTGGGACGCTACAGTCTTTCCACTCGACAACTCTAACAAAAGCGTTTTATTTACTATTTTGTACATTTAAAATCACGTCAAACTCTCCAGGGACGATTTATGTGCATTTATCGATATAAATCAATAAACTTTTAAGGACACAGCGCAGAAAGCACCACACTCTCTCTCAAATCCACATCAAATATACTGCTATGCTACGTAGCATCATGCCATGTTTCGTATCGCATTTCGCAACTTCATATTTCTTTACGCTATACTGACCTTGATCATAATAAACAGACAGTTAAATATACTTCTTTGGGTTTCTGCTATTTATAAGGCAACACTTCACCTCCAATGCTTATACAACAAGCATTAGCTAAAGGCTAACCTCTAGCAACTCTCTGAGTCACTTTTTATGTTTTTTCCTCTACATTTAACAAAACTAAAGTTATAAAGTGATGCAATAATTGCTAGGCAATTATTACGGACGGTAGGAAGGGGACTGTTTACCTTGAGGAGAAAGGTTTTTGTGTGATTTCTCAAGTGTGAGGGTTAGTGTTTATCCGCCATGTTTTTAGTGCGCGTGTAGTCTTGTGTGTGTGTCAGTGGAGGGGAGGGGCTGCACGCGACTGCACGGGACGATTAGACTCATATCAAATGGGCCAAGAAGGCAACTACTAGTTATCTATTCTGTGGTGCAAGTTTGTTCACTGGAATAAACACTAAACGAGTTGTTTCGTTTCTTTTATTTATCTGAACAGGTTAACAACAACTAAAAAAATATGCAGAAATCCTGACCAATTAATTGCATATTAAATGTAAATATATAATAAAATTATTAAAACATTATGTAATGTTGTAATAAATAAATAAAAGTACAGTGAAGTGTATATAATGTATTTCAGTTCACTTTTCATTTTACATAATAAACACACGTTTATATTTTGTAGTCATTTTTCATTATGCTTATATGTTGACTGCATTATGTATTCAGTTAAATTATATATTGATTTTATTTCAAGGTGTGTATTTCAGTTCGTTTTCCATAAAGTTTTTAATTTTAAGGTGCATTTGTATTTCACATGTTATTTCACATCCTTATTTGTTTATTATACATTTTATTCCTTGCAGTTCTATTTTTTATTATTATTTGATTGTATATTTATTTAATTTATTTAATTGTTAAATGTCTCCATACATGTGTGAAACAGAATGCATTGTGATAAAAATACTCTGACAGATGCATTATGAGATAAAAAGAACAGATATTTTAATTTTTATCACTATTTTGCTTTATGTGTGAAGGGAGAACGTGGGATTTGGAATATTTTCCATTGTTATGAAGGTCACATTAAAACATTCATCTTATATTTATTTTACGTTGTTTTACTTTCATTTTTGATTTGATTTTAAAATTAGAAAATGAGTTATAAAAACAATAATTATTGCATCTTTAAAACTATGATTATCTAAAAAAAAGAAAAAGAAAAGTGGAACAAACAATTATTTAAAAATTAAATAAAATAATAGATTTTTTTAGACATCACAACAAACATTTTTGCCTCTGCCAAAATTGTATTTCTTTTTATTACAAAAAATGATGTCACTAAAAGTCTTTGGTGAAGTTTTTTTTTTTTTTTTTTTTTTTGCAGCGTGTTGCAGGCAGAGGTCGCACAGCTGTGGAGCGTAACGCAATGAGGAGGCGGGGAACCGGAGGAGGGCGCGTCCAAAAGGATCCTCCTCAGAGTCTTACCTGGCAAAAACTACAGGAATACTTTTAACGCCATAGTGAAGGCATGTCCAGGACGTGGTCACAGGATGATTTTTTAATTAGCTAGGCACTGTTTTCGACCTGCACCATGTATACGACTGAACGTAGGCGCATGAGCCTGCACGAGACCAAGAGAAAGGACCCCGTGAGAGTTTCAGCTGGAAGTTTATGGCAGGATCCTTTGGCTCTCGAAATCGGCGGCGGGAGTAAAGGCGTAATATCCCCGCGGAGTCGGACTAGGGCTTTATCCGTGGTGTATATCGCCGTTGACGACGGGTCTGCGCCTCAAACCGAGGCGAATCTTTCACTGACATGTCTTAAAGAAGCTTGCGCAGACGCTCATGCGGTGCTGAAGAGCATGTCTTATGAGCGCATTGCGTTGGGCACCACTGAAATTCTGGACACTTTCTACAACGCAGGCAAGTTGTGGCACGTACATATCTGGGATTTTCAGGAATATTTCCAGACTGCATTTGTAAACGGTTGTTATTTTAACTGTGTTTAGATGTTGTTGTGGTCGAGATGAACAACACAATCTGCCAGCCGTCTCTGTTTTATCACCTGGGAGTCAGGGAGAGTTTCAGTATGACCAATAATGTCATCCTGTATTGTAACAAACGAGAAGACGATCTTCAAGTTGTGAAGGTGAGACACAACGCACACACAAACATCCTTCAGAAAGTGCAAGGTTGTTTTCGAAAGTCACCATGAAGTACACTGAGGCTAGTTGTCACACTCCTTATTTCATTGAATGTTTCTCAGTGCGAGTATAATTTTGAATGACAGTTTGAGCAAACCTTAAAGACTTGGCAACCAAAAAAAAGTACTTCTTGACAACAATGTTGTCATGCTATATGGGGTAAGTTGTCATAATGGGATCTTCTATTTAAACAGTACTACTACTACTAGTGATTAATAATACAGCGTAAATTGGAACATATATCGAACCATTTTGGCCAACACAAGGTGCAACTTTTTGTATAAAATTATGTGACTGTAAGCATGTGACTGTTTTTTTAAAGTATTTAATTAGATGTTTGAAACTAACGTACAAAAAAAACACTGCTTTATAAAACAAGCATTTGTAATTGGACTTATCACTCTAAACATTATAGTTACCAAGTGACCGTCTTTGTGACAACCTGCCCCGGTACTATGTCATGTGTTCATTTGGTCTTCTGTATTCTTCATTCTAGGAGCAATGTGGGAGCTACACTTTTATCCCCTACATGGTGTCACCACAAGGTAAAGTATTTGCCTGTGATGCCACACTGATGAGGGGCATCAAAGATTTCCTCCATTCCAGCTTTAAAATTGAATCCCTGCTGACCCCTCTGGTGGATCGGCTGGTCAAGTTGCTGGAAAGTGTTCACATTCATTCTAGGTAGGAATATGATGTATTTTTGCGCATTTTCTTTTCCTGGAAGTCAGTTGCCTAGATGCTGCTTTCAAATTGTGTGAATTAACGTTTACCACACTCTTGCTTGATAGCGAATACCTCCACGAGGCAATCCGCAGAGAGATCCGTCTGGCCCGAGAGCACTTCACCGGACAGGCCCTGAGTCAGGAGCTGGGCCGGATCCAGAAGCGCCTGGACTCGGTGGAGCTTCTGAGTCCAGACATTGTTATGAGCCTCCTGCTATCTTACCGGGACATCCCAGTGAGTTACTAGAGTTACATATCCACAACACTAAACTTTCAGTTACAAACACGGCTTATATGAATGATCACATAGATAGCATACTGTGCAGTTATTATATTATATAAACAAACAGGCTCTTTTTTTATGCATTTGCAGTATTTTTGAATGCATGTTTGTGCCAGAATATCTTTTTTTGATTGTTCCTGTGATGCACACCTGAATCTGTTTAATTATTAATGAGATCTAGAAATGAGATCTCACCGTCCTTGATTATAATAAATCATATAGTAAACATTAAGTAATTGCATCCTGTTCTTAAAGCTTTTCATGCTGTGCTTTTTAATTTGATTATATGCAATTCCTTGTCTACTCAAAGGAATAAGTGAGAATATTTGACAATGGTTGTGAAATATTAGAGGTGCCAGCTACATGTGTGAATAATTCATTGAAATTGAACTCTCTTTCTCAATGTGATTCAAGGACTACAACGCCATAATAAATCTAGTGGAGACCTTGAATAATTTGCCCATGTGCATGGTGACAGCACATCAGAACATCAAGTTTCAGTATATATTTGCATTGAACAGGTAAAGTTTTTAATTTTTTTAAAATAATGCAATACACAAAAACAAACATTTATTTGAGAAAACATTAATATTGTTCCTTACAAAACATTTTGAAATGTGTTTAAAGGAGGAATCACCCTGGTGATCGTGCCAAAGCTTTAAAGCTCATTTTACCCATCGTGGAATCAGAGGGCACCGTGGCGTCAGATGTGTACTGCCTGTGCGGGCGCGTCTACAAGGACATGTTCCTGAGTTCAGGCTTCAAAGACACAAACAGCAGAGATCAAGCTTGTTACTGGTGAGTCATTATAAATTATCCTCTCGTTCGACATAATCACCACAAGACTGTTGATCTTTATGTCTGTTGCACACATTTATAAACATCCACTTCACTGTATAGTGCTATGGACAGCATTTGATCTGAAATAATGTAAATAAAAGTTAATTAATAATCCAGTGGTTTGCACTACTTGTCAGTAGTTTTGTCTTGCTTTCCAGTACAAATATGCAAACAGGGGTGGCGCCCCAAGAGAATTTTGAACGCAGGTGCTGAGGGGGTGCTAGACCATTGACAGGGGTAGCTGGGCAATTAACAGTAAATATGATCAAAACAGGTCTTTCCCCCCGCGGAAAGAACTTAAAATACTCTGTCATTTTTGGATGTGATTTCTGCTGTCTCATGCAGTGTCTGTGAATGGAGTGCGTCACAACAATGAACCAGCTCACAGACATATGAAATAAATCTACAGAAAGCTTGAAATGTCTACTACTGAACAAACCAATTAAAAAAACAAATCTTCTCTGATTATGTAGTCTGCATAGGTGCATCTTTGCAGCTAACACTGATTGAGAAAGTACTAGTTTATTAATAAATAATTAAAATGTCTTCTTTTCCCCCGATGCATTCATAAACATTACTTTAGCTTTGCGGCAAGCTTTATGTGTGTGCTTGAGCGCGGAATAGGCTATAATACGCCTAAATGTGTATTATTAAAGGATGGTTTAGTAGGTTATTATACTAATCAATTTAATGTAAATGTGCAACTAGTTGACTAGAAAATTCTTTAGTCGGGGGCAGGCCTACTTGGCAAAAGGAACCGATCCATTTTTAAAATATAATGCTGACATTATGTGCAACTGCAAATCACGTCACGTTGTATTGCATTGCAGCAGTTATGCATGTGTACTGAGTCAAATGTTTTATTTTATTTTGTTTTTTATGGGGGTGCTATGGGGGTGCTTTGGTTTTTCTTGGGAGTTCTGGAGCAAATTTTGCAGATTTATGCTTCAAACAAAATACATAAAAATGTGCAATGGGGTAAGAAAAATAAAATAATTTCCTAATATATGCCCTGAGACAAATACAATTTAATACAGTTTTGCTTCTCATGTGTATTTGTCTGGCTTAAATCATGTTTAGATATTTTCTTTTACTAAAAATGAGAGAAAACCATTTTTAATAACATTTTTGTGTGCAAATTTTATCACTGTGGTTCAAGCACAGATGCAGTCGTGTATCTTTAAGTGTTTGTGGTAGTGCTAATTTCTCTAATATTCCATTTACAGTAATGATATCTTGTGTTTCTACCTTTTATGTTGTCCTGCAGGTATGGAAAGGCTTTTGAGACTGAACCAACTTTGCACTCCGGAATCAATAACGTTGTGCTTCAGATAGCTGCTGGGCATGAATTCGACACCTCTATTGAACTTCGGAAAATCGGTGTGTTTGTGTGTCCCTCATCTAGCTTCACTGCTCTGGTTGTGAGCACTTTAAACAGTGAGATGGGTCATGGTTTGGTCTACATATCTTGTGCAGTAGTGCTTTGTGGGCTATTGCATTGCTTTTCTGTATAGCAGGCTAGTGTATAGAAAATGATATTTAGTGGCCTACTTGTATGATACAGATGCTTCAGGCGTTGGACATGAATGCATGATGACACAAAGTATGTGAATAGAGAATGTGAGAAAGTAACAGTTTGAGGTGGTTAAACAGGTGTTGCCTTGCTTTTACACTTTACATGCATGACTCCCACTCTTCATTCATTTACCAAACAGAGTTTTTATTACTGTGTTTTGGTTTATTGAGTCGTGGTGTTTTTTTTGCATTGTGCAGGTGTCACACTCAGTAGCCTGCTGGGCAGGAAAGGCAGTCTAGAGAAAATGCAGGACTACTGGGATGTGGGTTTTTATCTGGGGGCTGGAATCTTGGCAAATGAGCACAAGAAAGTCGTAGAAGCTTCTGAGAAACTCTACAGGCTCAATGCGCCAATGTGGTGAGTAAAGGAAGCGAATGTTTATTTAGCTTTATTTAAGGTAGTGTAAAATTAAGAATTTAAGTTGTAACTATTAATGAATGTAATTGGAATGATTTTCATTCATGTAAAAAAAATATATTTATTAAAATATTTTTTTTATTTTTTGCTGTCAAACGATTGATCGCATCCAAAATAAAAAATTTTGTTTACATAATATATGTGTGTGTACTGTGTATATTTATTATGTATATATAAATACACACATGCATGTAAATATTTCAGAAAAATATGCTATGTTTATATATTAAATATATTTAAATATACGGTAATATAAATTATATGAATGTAAATATATACATGTAAATACTTAAAATATTTTAAAAAGTTGTGTGTATTCATATATACATAATAAATATACACAGTACACACACATATATTATGTAAACAAAAACTTTTATTTTGGATGCGATTAATCGTTTGACAGCACTAATTGTTTTACATTTCTTTTTACGGAATAAATTTATATATATATATATATATATATATATATATATATATAATAAATAAAAGTGTGGTTCCAAATTAATTTACATTTACATTTAAAACCCTAAGTTTTCTGTTCAAAATCATAATATCCCTCGTTAAAAAAAAAGGACTAGGCCTATCAATTTCTTCTTATTATTATTATTATTATTATGATTTATATAATTAATTACACAATATACAGATTAAGTCAATAAATTGCATGAGAAACACCCTCAATAAGTAGAATTGAAAAGGAATCAGATTATAGTGACAAAACATGAAGGAGGTACTTCAAGTTTAAATTAATCATGAATAATTGCAAATATCACATTTAAAAAATATTCTGAAATTATTAAAGTGCACAAACCTAAATAAGATTTCTCCCTAAAAACAGGTATGTTGCATCCATCATGGAGACATATATACTGTACAAGCAGTTTGCCAAACCTCGAAACGTCAGTTATCCTAAACAGGAAATTGTGGACTTTTGGATGGAGTTAATGGTGCAGGCATGCAAGCCTACCGTTTCCACAGCGCGCTGCCCAGTAAGACTGCTTCTTTTCTCCCTTCTCATCGGTACAACGTTACCCTACTGCGCAAGAGACGGCTTGTTTTACTTAGCTTCAACAACAATTAAAGGAAAGGCCAAAAAGGTGGAGACATAAACAGGCTCAAAATACATATCTTTTTTAGGTTCTGATTCTGGAGCCCACTAAAGTCTTCCAACCTAGCATAATAAGCATAAGTGAAGAAGATGACAGCCGCACAGTGCAGCTGAGACACATCACTCCACTCGAGGTAAACACCTTTGACCCTTGATGCTTTTTGCACACGCTGTGCAGGCTGCAGTGTGTGTTGTCACGCAGTGAAGTTTCCATGCTATTAAATAATTTATGTGATAGATAGGCATCATTTAACATTACGGAAGGCAGAGTGACCTGATGCTTTATGCTTTAATTCAACATTGTGTACATGTCTGTGGGACTGTAATTTGTTATTTGGCTTTCCCAGAAAGGTCTTCATGAGTGGACTTTCCCAGCATCTGCGATTCGTGGAGTAAGGTACTGTGCACTTATGGGAATACTGTCATTTCCATTTCTTTTTTTTTCTTTCTGTTTTCCATTTCCAAGCTTGTAGCAGTTTATATTCCCACTAGGGCTGCTCTGTTTTGGCCACAGCCCAGTGACTTTCTCTGAATAGGCCTTTTTTTTTTTCTTTTTTTTTTAAACTTCCTCACTTTCTGCTTGGCCTGGTTGACGCCTGTTATCCTCTTTCCAGCTTTTAAGCTATAGGTCTCTGTCTGCTCTTTTTCTTTCTGATTTTGTTCCTATTTCCAGCCCTTAGGGCAACAGACGTCTTGTTTAGAGCTCATATTGCAAAATAAATGATACTGGATGTTAATATTTAAGGTCAGATTGACCCATAGTTAAAAAATAATTTTGGTTATGCATAAATAGCTCCAGGAAGGGTTTGTATTCCTGGCAGTATTAGTATTTCCACACAGATGTGCATTATTTGTTTATCTGAACATGATTCCATTTTCTAAGGCATCTTAACTAAATGAAATTTGTCTGGGGATTTTTATAAAGTATATCGTGTTGTACTTGTCATTAAAATGTTTTAGAGTTGCAGTTAGCTGTTCAGTCATGATGTCAATTTGTAGGCCATCCTGGAAGGCTTATTTGCAATCCAGTGAATGTTTAAATATTGCTTCAAATTTAAATATTTGATTGACATTATTTAAAGAGAGTTTCAAATGTTTTATGACACATTTAATTACATATTCACCTAAAACTTATTGAAATTTGAAACCATTGTGGGTTACGTCACTACAACAGTTGTCAGATTCACATGGTTGGTTGTGTGTGTGTGTGTTCACTGCTGTGTGTGTGCACTTTGGATGGGTTAAATGCAGAGCACAAATTCCGAGTGTGGGTTACCATTCTTGGCCACATGTCACTTTTCACTTTAAAATGTCAAAAATTCACTTTTTAAATATCATCCTACTTATAAATTCCCAAGGGAAACCACGGCTCTTCTGAGTTTTAGGACTACAAACTGAATCGCTGTATTTTGATCAGTTTCAAATGATGTAAAATGGCTTGACCCATTATCTTTGTTGCTTTATTTTTATTCCGCTTTTGCAGCATCTCCAAGTTTGACGAGCGGAGCTGCTTTTTGTATGTCCTGTACAATTCAGATGACTTCCAGCTGTACTTTCCCAGCGATCTTCATTGTAAAGGGTGAGCTCCTCCCATCGGCACATTGCTTAAACACGCTGCCAAGGACAACATGAGGGAAGAGCTCTAGTGTCATGATTGTTTTGACAGAGAATGAACTCTTAAAAGATTATGTTTTGTGAATTTGGTTTAAGAATAATCTGAATCTAATCTTCAGAGGTGCTGTGGGCACTATTTACTGAGCCTTTAAAATACATGTCATATTATTTTCTCATGTATCCTGTTGTATCAGGTTCGGTAAGTCACGTTTGACCTCATTTTATGAACTTGTCATTGTTCCAGTGAAATAAGCATTAAGCAATTATGTAATGGCAAAATGATTAAGTGCATTTTAACATCATAAAGGAAATGCTTTGCTGAAATATCATGTGTCACAATGAAAGATTTTTCCATTGAACATATTCTCAAACCCTATAATTTGTGCGTTGCTTGTCAGGTTCTGTGATCTGGTCAACTCTCTGTTGCATCACACAGAAAGTCCCGTAGAAGATTCCAGTCCGATCAGGGGAGGAGAAGGAGATTTAGAGGTGAGAGAAATCCCCATGAATATCATATCACTTCTCATTGTTTGTTTGTTCAGTCTAGTAACCATGTTCAGCATTAGTAAAAATGTGCACTTGGTTGATTAAGCAGCTGTTTTTATCTTATCCTTGATATACAACCCTTAAAATGACTTCCGCTGATGTAGACTCATGGTAGAATCGGATGATATTATTGAGTTGAATAGACCTGAGATATATTTGAAAACCTCTGAGTCCTTAGTTTAGTTTTGATTTATCCAATTAGTTGATTAATTTCTCATGGCTTGGACTGTGCCAGTCAGGATATGTAATGTCAATTGATTCTGCTGTTTTCCTGTTTATTACCATGAAGCTGCTTTGACACAATCTGTACTGTATCTGTAACCGCTATAGAAATAATGGTGACTTGACTTGACATTTTATGGTCAAATAGTTTCCTTCAGTGTGGATCATTCCAAATGTAGCTTTCCATTGCATACTGTAAACATGGTACCACTATATGACAGACAGTACCATAATGCAACTGTGATATCTGCCTGTTTTCTTCTTCTTTTTCAATCTTTAGTGTTGCCATAATTCCACATTTAAACCTACTTCCTGCTGTCATGTGTTCTTAGTGCAAGTTTAGTACTTGCTGAATATAGCAGTTAAGTGTGAAATGTAATGCTTCTTTCTAGCAAACTCAGTTTTGCTGTTTTTTTTTAACAAGCATTGGGCATACATGTTCTTTTAGCTTTAATTTTTGCTTCATCTTTAACCATTGCTTAATTAAATGTCAAATATTTCATAAAACATATATTACCGTTCAAAAGTTTGAGGTTAAAATGATTTTTTAAAAATGTTTGTCTCTTATAATCGCCAAGGCTAAACTTATTTAATGAAAAATGCAGTAAAAGCAGCAATGTTGTGAAATATTATTGCAATTTGAATATCTTTTCAAATGTAATTGATTCATGTGATTGTATTATTTCAGCCTTTAGTGTCACACACTACTTATTATTATCAATGTTTAAAACAGTTGTGTTGAAGCCGTAATAAATTTTTTAGGATTCATCTTTTGTAGCATTATCAATGTCTTTGCTCTCACTTTTGATCAATTTAATGCATGCTTGATGAATAAAAGTAACAATTTCTTATTGTTCTTATTAAATTTCTTATTGTTCTTATTAAAATATATTTCAGTACATTTATGAGAGGAATGAGAATGGAGACAAGGTGGTGCTGGGGAAAGGAACCTATGGAGTTGTGTACGCTGGACGGGATCTTAGCAATCAAGTCCGCATTGCGATCAAAGAGATCCCAGAGAAGGACAGCACGTATGAACTTGTTTTTCCATTGCTTTGATTTTTCTAGTGGAATGCATAATTTAGAATATGTTTCTTATCAGTTTAGCTGTATGAAGAATCAAATAGATAAAAGAACTTCTATATATATATACTGCGTAACAATGTACATTGAAAATATACTATAAGATTCACAACTCTTAAAACATAAACATAAAATTACTATATGATGATAATGATCAAATTTATAAAATGTATGAATAATTTCATATGTTAAACAGTGAACACATATTAATAAATCAAATAAAAAATAATAAAATTATGTATATATGACCTTTACATTTAACCTTTAATAGAAGATTTACGTTACTTTTGAACTGTGTATACATTGTTGATCTGTTTCAGTAGAAATCCAGTGCTTGTTTGTTGACCTCTGACCATGTTCAAAGGTCCCCATGGCCCAGTGATGTTTGTCCGCAGGACTGATGCTTGTTTAAACTGTCCTCACATGGACAGTTAGCAGATGTAGACCTCTCCATGTGATCCAACCCTTGTGCTTAACTGTTTTTACCAAATATGCCCATAAAACCCTTATGATCGTGGTCAGAACTACATAGCTTAGATGATCATAATATTTACTTTTTGTCTACCATTTTACTCTCTCTCCTTTTTCTGGGTCTTAGCTACTCTCAGCCGCTCCATGAGGAGATTGCGCTACACAAGAGGCTGAAGCACAGGAATATTGTTCAGTATTTGGGATCAGTCAGTGAGGATGGCTTCATTAAGATCTTCATGGAGGAGGTTCCTGGAGGTGTGGCATGCTTTGCTAATTGTTCTCTGTCATAACCGTTTAACTTTCCCTTTTTGATGACATTGGGAAATTGATTTCCGTAAAGTGTATTGAGAAATCCTTGGTTCTAAGGAAGGGTGTGTTGTGTGTAATGTTCATGTGTGGTAAGATCTCCAACTGAGAGCGTGATTGAAATGTGCTATACTGAACAGCACGGACCAGTTCAGAGAATTCACCTCCGAGTTATTTATGGGTCAGTGACGTAACACTCATTGATGTGTTTGGTCCTACACCTCCTATATGTATACTATACATAGACTCTCCTGAGTCGTGAAAAAAAGTTGAGTAGTTACTTTAAAATATTATTAATATTTGACCAGCTTTAGTTTGCCAATGTCAGAAAAAAGGAAATTATATCACTGTAGATCTTTGTGGCAAGATCAGTATACCCCTTAAAAATGACAAAAGAAATCTACTTTTACATGTTCAGTTTGCCAGATGGTAAAACCCCTAAAAAAAAATTAAAAGTATTCATACTGTATATAATTTGTATTTTTTATTTTTTTTGCCTTGATAAGGCATACTGTAAGATGTGGACTCAAGGGAAATAAATATTGAACCACCGTTCAGAAGTTTTTGGGTTGATTAAGATTAAAAAAAAAAAATAAAAATAAAAAGTTTTGTCTTATTCTCTCCAAGGCTGCATGTTATTGCATTAAAAATACAGTAAAAAGTAATATTGTGAAATATTATTACTATTTAAAATATTTTTTTCTAGAGCATAGTATATGTAGTGTGTGTGTGTGTATGTGTCTATATATATATATATATATAATTATTATTATTATTATTTTTTTTTGTCATTTATTTCTGTGATCACAAAATGTAATTTTCAGCAGCCATCTCTCCTGTCTGCAGTGTCACGTGACCCTTCAGAAATTATTCCAGTATTATGTAATAAGCTGAATTGGTGCTCATGAAACATTTTTTATTATTATCAATGTTAAAGTCCGCGTGAATTCAAAATTTACAATATTTATTTTTTTTAGTGAACATTGCTAGTTATAAGGTGAACAATTAACCAGTTAATACACGGAAAAAGCATTTGTCCTGCTAATCTTTAAACAAAGAGGAGAGGAGGAGCGCAAAAATAAAACCCCGCCCTCTATTCAGTGTTCGGTTTCAATTGGAAATGCGTCACCATACTGAAATGAAAAAACAATTGTGCTGCTTCAAATTTTTGTGGAAGCTGTAATACATTTTTCTCCGGATTTTTTTTTAAATGTATAGAACCATTAAAAAAAACAATATTTATTTGAATTTTTGTAACGTTTTACTGGCCCTTTTTGATTAGTTTAATGTGTCCTTGCTGAATAAAAGTATATTTCTTTTAAAGAAAAAAATATTTCTTAGCTCCAATTTTAGAACTGTAGTGTATTGACATTTTTAATTTGATTAGAACATTAGATTGTTGAAAATAGAGCATTAAATCAACATAAATACAATTATTATATTTTAAGAATGTCGGTGAGTTTTAGATGTTATAAAAAAAAAATCACGATCTCTTCTATTATTTATCTATTGTATTCATTATGGTAATTTTTAATATATTTTACTAACATTTTATATTTATTTATGTGCATGTGAATACACAGCGTATGATTTTAAAATGTATTCACTTGTTTTTTCTTCCTTCACAGGAAGTTTGTCTTCTCTCTTACGATCAAAGTGGGGGCCTCTTAAAGATAATGAGGCGACTGTTGTCTTCTATACCAAGCAGATTCTTGAAGGGCTGAAATATCTCCATGATAATCAGATCGTACATAGAGATATTAAGGTATAAATAGATGACAGTGCTACCGTTGCTTTCAGACTATCTTTATGAAAATTTCAGCTGCAATTTTCATTATCACATGCCATTACTTTTCATCTCACCAGGGTGATAATGTTTTGATAAATACATACAGTGGACTGCTCAAGATATCAGATTTTGGCACTTCTAAGAGACTAGCAGGAATCAATCCATGCACAGAGACATTCACAGGTGAGTCTCCTAGCACATACTTCTCACATTACATTATGTACTTTTGTGTGTTTGCTTTTCAAACTCCTCCTGATTCATTCGTCCACAGGCACTCTGCAGTACATGGCTCCAGAAATCATCGACCAAGGTCCTCGTGGCTATGGCAAACCGGCTGATATATGGTCTTTGGGTTGCACCATCATAGAAATGGCCACAGGGAAGCCACCTTTTCATGAGCTGGGAAGTCCTCAAGCAGCCATGTTTAAGGTGCTGAAGGTTTTTGAAGCAGGAATCTGAGTGCTTTTTTAAGCTGATGGTTATATAACCATGTTAAATGAACTGTGAAGTTTATTTACATTCCATTCTCACATTCCCAATTGAATTTCATGCTCAATGCATATTTAATAGCATCACGGTTAGGCCAGACAAATAACTAGTATGCAAGAGGAAGACAGTTTACGTTAATGTCTGCTAAAGCGCCCGTTGTGGAAAAGACTGATGCTGCAAAACTGCTGCTGTTACAAATTACTTTCTGGCACGTTTTTGTAGCTTGAAGTGTTTGCATACTTGCATACTCAAGCCTAAATGTTAATATCTCTTGTAAAGAATCTCATCAGGTTTAATAACTGTCCCCCTGCAGGTGGGAATGTTTAAGATCCATCCCACAGTGCCGGAGTGCATGTCAGAGGAAGCTAAAGGCTTCATCATGTACTGCTTTGAACCCAACCCAGACAAGAGAGCCACAGCTTCAGAGCTCCTGAAGAACAGCTTTCTGAAAGCCAGTCTCAGGAAAAGGGCAAAGCCTCAGTCTGAAAACACTCTGAAAGAACCTGTCGGTGAGCTTGTAGAACCGCGTCTATAAATCTCTGACACTTTAAAACCAACAGCTTTAAATGGGTGTTTCTTCAGCTTTGGCTGCTTTTGGCCTTTTGGAAATAAACACTTCTTTTCACACTCACTTTTTTTGGTCTACTTATGTCCAGCAATGTTTATTCGTATTGCTGAAGAAATCCATTTTTGTTTACTTATTTATTCATAGTAGTAATTATTTATAATTCTATTATTAATTTATTTCATAAGTTATTCATTCATAATTAAATTACTTAATTATTTTATAAGTACATGATTTTATTTATTTTTAATTATTATTTATTTGTATATATTTGATTTGTTTTATTTCGTTTTTTATTTTATTTTATTCATTGATTTTTATATATATATATATATATATATATATATATATATATATATATATATATATATATATATATATATATATATATATATATATATATATATATATATATATATATATATAATATTATTATTATTATTATTATTATTATTATTATTATATTTTTTTTTTTTTTTTTTTTTTTTAATTGAGTTATATATTTTTAAAGGGTTAGTTCACCCAAAAATGAAAATTCTGTCATGAGGGTGAGTAATTAATGACTATATTAATAACTATCCCTTTAAGTGTAATTATGATCTTTTTCTTTGTTTGTTGGGGGGTTATTTTTTCTGAAAAAAAAAGAATATTTGTCCTCCAAGCATTTGAAAAATGAGGACGTGATAAAAGTTTCCCAGGCAGTTGTTATATGATCTTCATATAGCCAAAAGTGGATAAAATCCCAAAAATAACCCCTGAAATTAAACCCAGGACATGAGAGTGCCAAAGCTGAATGTGATACATTTGAAGGAACACCCACTTAAGAATTATGACTAATTATGAAAGTAATTTAATATTAATTACTGGATATTTGCATATTCTGAGTTTATATGGTCATTATTTTGTAGGAGACTTTCATAGGAGCATGTCCGTACCCATTGCATTGCATGTGGAGAACACAGATGCTGAACACAATGAATTGTCCTCCTCTTGTGATCTGAGAAGGACCAAGCCTGCCTTCAAAGGAAATGACATGGCTGAAAGTCCACCCAGCTCCAGCAGCTTTTTGGCGTGAGTCCATGCATCAGATCCCAAATTCTGGGAATTATACATTAAGAAACATTTTTCAGCACCTGAAATGTCTTATTTGCCTTCATGCTGTATGTATTTTTCTGTTGATAGAGTGCCAGATGAGCCTCAAGCATACATGACTACAAGTCCAGCGGGTTCTGGAGAGAATCTAGGTCTGTTCATGCTGAGAAAGGACAGCGAACGGAGGGATACGCTGCATAGGATCCTTATGGAGTACATCAGCAATGTAGTTCAAAACATTCAGGAAACACTGCCGCAGGTACATTCACACACTACTATGTCACCGGATGTGTTAGATGTGGAATGCCGTCACACCACCAGTGCCTTTTCTTAAATGCTTGAATGATTCTGAATTGAGGCGTGTGAAGATTTGCCTTTTATTCCATCTCACAGGCGCAGGAGCCGTGCATCACCTCAGATCACATCAGCGAGCTGATTGGCTGCCTCCGAGAGAACATCCGCTCTCCAGACAAAAGGCACCTGATTAACAGCCTCCTGACTTTGCGCACCAGCCTGCTGAACTCCTCTGTGCCTCTCAGCAGCCTGCAGGCGGTGCTCTTTAGCTTCCAGGATGCAGTATGTTCTTTGCTTTCAGTTTAACTCAGTTTCAAGCCTAACTCAAACTAAAACTAATGGCTAATTAGCAACATTTGCAATTACTGAAAAAGCCAATTATTATTATTACTATTGCACATACTGAGAGTTAGGGATTTGTTAAAATGGTTTAAAAAATAATTCAAATAATTCAAAATATTTTTTGAAATGTTAAACTCATTCTTTACTTTTTTGGCATTTTACTTCTGCTCTTTATACATTAATATAAATGTATCTATTTGTAATTAAAAAGTAAAAATTGTATACATATATTTGTGCATTTATTTATTTACTCATAAATCTTACCTTCATAATATTGAATGTACTGTATATGCGACTCTTGTGTTTGTAGGTCAAAAAGGTCCTGAGGAAACAACAAATAAAACCTCACTGGATGTTTGCTTTGGACAACTTGCTGAGGCAAGCTGTACAAGATGCTATCACGGTTTTGCTCCCAGGTGCATAAAGGACACCATTTCAATTAAAACAGTGATCCCATATGCTTTTTTGCATCCATGAATCTTCTGTTACCTGCATATCTTCATTGCCATCCCTTTTCAGAGCTCCGGCTTCAGCTACAGTCATCGTTTGAAAACGAGGAAAGTTCTCCCGAATCCGAGCGGCCCACAGAGGCCGATTCTGAAACAAACGTCTCCCCCATCACAAAGAACAAGGAGGAATGGGGTATCAGTCAAAATTCTGAAGAGGGTCACACCAAATGCAACAATCTGTCTAGTGAACTCCTCTCTAGCCACTCTTCACTTACAAAGGAGTTATCAGAACTTCGACTTGAGTCCAGGAGGTATTGAAAACCTTACCCCTCTTTGTTGCTCTCAAACCTTTTGAAGTTTTTAATGCATAAAATACTTGCAATAATGTACACTGCCATTCAAAAGTTTGGGATCAGTAAATTTGTTTTATTCATTAATCTTAAAAATAATACTTTAATTCAGTAAGAATGCATTAAATTGATTATAAGTAAAGACATTTATGATGCACATTTTTTCAAAATAAATGCCATCGTTTATTATCAGAATCCTGAAAATGTATCCACAAAAATAAAATTTGAAACCTGAAAATAAGTTTCCACAAAAATATTTAACAGCTGTTTTTAACATTGATAATAAGTGGACATGTGAGTAAGTAATAAAAATGATTTCTGAAGGATTATATGACACTGAAGACTGGAGTAATGGCTGCCGAAATATAAAATACATTTTAAAATATATTAAAAATTGAAAACCATTTTAAATTTGTAAAAAATATTTCACAACATTACGATTGTTACTGAATTTTTAATTTAATATATGCAGCCAGCATATGAGACACCTCTACAGTATTAAAAAATTAGGGAAAAAAACTTCTGCAGTTATTGGAGCTTTATTTATTAATTTTTTTTAAAGTAGCCACAAGAGGGCAATGAATGAAGACCACACTGATTTCATGCGGTTGAGAATTGTTCGCATTGCATTCCAGGTTGCTAATTCAGCTGAATGAAAAGGAGAAAGAATTCCAGGAGCTTCTGAGGAGCTCACTTCAGACCAAACAAAGGCACATCAACGCCCTGGAGGTCAGGGCTGCGTCTGCAGTGGCAGGTTAATCGTGTTTTTTTCAACTATAACTTCTGAAATAAGCACTGTATTTACCACTAAACGATTGTTTTTAAAGTTCTTCCTCCATACTAGAGAAAGTTCTCACCTGAGGCAATCAAAAGGTGTGGCCACAGAGCAATATGTGTCACATTTATTCACATCCACTCCACATGCCACTGCTTGTCTTTAGTTCTGGGAGGAGATTTTGAGACTCATAAAGAACACGCCCTGTAATCGCTTATAAGAGTTACCCAATTTCAACCAACCCAATTATGCCTTACCCTCGGGGCTTGCGTTTTCATAATATGTACTTCTATAGATATCATACCTGTTCTGGAAGTGTTTTAGAAACAATACATTTTGTAGTGACCTTTTTTTTTTTTTGTAATAGCATATGACAGTAACATTACTGTAAATATGCTAATTATGCATCCATAGTAACATTGTGTGATATGTTTGTTCTTCCCACAGATAATAAACCTTCACCCCATAATGCTCACAATGCTGCTATGGTGCGCTGGTTAAAAGGTGTTCCAGTAGATGAGAAAACCATCGAAATAGTGAGTGAAAATATGGAAAAATAAGTTACTTTTTTTTTTTTTACCACAAGCTTTGATTTTCTAATTCATATTTATAGACTTCTAACAGTGAAAGTTTGCTTAAAAACCAAAAATATTGAAGTTGATTAGTGATTGCCTGTTCTTTGATTTCATTAAGCTTGTTTTTCATGAGTTCACCTTGGATAGTCTCCTCCATCTCGCCTGCAGAGATGATCTGCAGTACTGTGGCATCAAGTAAGTCCTTTAGACATCCGTACTGAACAGGAATAATCTGCCAAGGTCCAGGAGATATAGTTAAAATTCTATATTTCATTAAAGAAATCATATATACACTGCTGTTTGGGGTCTGTAAATTTTATCTACAGAGGTCTTATGCTCTACAAGGGTACATTTATTTGATCAAACATACAGAATGCTTATTATTTATGTATTATAGTTAGAAAGCTCAAAGGAACAGTGGTTATTTGAAAAAATTGTAACAAAATGAATGATCAGTTTAATGCCTTGCTAAATAAAATTGCTAGAAAAACATAGTGATTACAGTCTTTTGAACGCTTCTGTATAATGTGCCGTAAATCTGTGTTCATGCATTTGTTACTCAGAGGTGGGATGCTGTGTCGTTTGTGGGGTGCCATCTCCAAGCAGAGGAAGTCTCATCTCAGTCCAGTGAAAGAGGACAGTGAAGATACCATTTTCTAACAGACACGAATGACTCTCTCTTGACCAGTTTTTACATGCTATGAGCTCAGTGAGTTTGCAGTTTATAGAGTATGTGCCTTTTTTGGTACTATTATTTTATGTTTATGCCTGACACACACACACACACACACACACAAAAAACACTACTGTTCAAAAGTTTGGGGTTGACAACAATGTTTTTGAAAGAAGTGCTCCCATGTTCTTCCAGACTGTAGTCATTACTCCATACTCAGTGTCTTCAGAAATAATTCCAATATGCTGATTTGATGCTCAAGAGACATTTATTATAATTATCAATGTTGAAAATTATTATAGGTTTTGCTGCTTAATATTTTTGTGGAAACATTACTTGAATTTATTTGAAATAAAGGTTTTGTAACATTATGAATGCCTTTACTGTCACTGTATGAATTGAATGTGCTTGCTGAATAAAACGTATGTTATTAAAAAGAAACTTAATGACCCCAAACGTTTGAATGGTAGTGTACAATCTCAGAATAGTTTGAGAACATTCAGTCTCTCAGATGCAGTGCTGTCAAACGATTAATCGCATCCAAAATAAACGTTTTTGTTTACATAATATATGTATGCGTACTGTGTATATTTATGTAATTTAAATACACACACATGCATGTATATATTTCAGAAAAATGTTGTTTATATTAAATGCTTATTTATAATATAAATTATATGAATATAAATATAAACATGTAAATATTTTCGAAATATAAACTGTATGTTTATGTATTTATATATACATAATAAATATACACAAAATACACACATATGCAAACAAAAACTTATTTTGGATGCGATTAATCGCGATTAATCGTTTGACAGCACTACTCAGATGTTACGTTTAGAAAGAGATTCAATATATATTTTTTATGGATATAAAGTTCTATAATATGTAAAATATTTATGCTAATATCATCTGAAAATCATGTTATTGTGCAGGGTATTGAGTTGTATATACTGTACAGGGTACAAAAATACTCTATTTGTGTTTATGAATTGTCCGTTCTTACTACACTAAATATTACCTACCCTTACAGAAGAAAGCTGTTCTGACAGCTGAACTAGAAAAAAGTAAACTAAAATTTATTAATTTATTTTAGAAATAAAGCTTTTTATGTGAATGTACAAGTGAAAGGAAATGGTTACTGGTTCTTCGTTCTTGTTCATTTTGAATGGTCTTATGCGATATCAAATGCATTTTTAAACACAAATATTCCACGTAATCCTTCAATTCATGTGAGATGATGATGATAATAATAGCAACAAGAAAATAATTAGTAATTGTTGTTAAAAATATTTTAATATGGAGTACAGTATGTTGCAGGATGTCTACTTTCCAAAATTGTATTTGATGTCAACTATTGCATTTTTTAAACCAGAAGAAAAATGTTAGTAATGATATTGTCATATAAGATATCACAGTATGCAAACCCAGCCACACCGTGATAGACTGATGATTCCTGCTAAACATCTGAGTAACCATATTAGCAATTCACTTTGTTCTTGATTCATTTTTAATGAAACCAGATTTTTGACAAGCTTTCTTACATCCACATTATTCATCTGGACGAATGTGCATTTCATTTCTCAGAATATGTTATTTTAATTGTATATGTAGAGGCTGCTGCAGAGGTGCAGTATCTGAATACTTCATGAACATATAAATATATTATTTTAATGGAGTCCAAAACATCTACACAAACAAGCATTAGTAACATCATTTTCCAGTGTGAAATCTCACTGACGTTATTCACATTCCTCAGAGATGTGTTTCAGTCCTTACTGGCAATCCAAAGCGTGTGTTTGGTAGATGGGCGGTTCACAATCATGTGTGGAAGAAATGATGCCATGCACTGAAGCTGATCTAACAGTTCCAGCCACGCTTCCTTATGTTTCTGAACTGTTTATGTTGCCTTAGCAACAGCTATTACATCATGCTCTGACCGCTACCTCCAGGTTGAGGATCAGTTTACCACAGGGAAATTTCCTCCTTTTCCCTGATAGGCGTGTGGCTGTTTGCACTTTTTTGGTGCGGTCACCCACTTCGATGATCAAGCAAGAACATGAAGTTTTGAATCACCCAAAGGATATGAGCTAATCAGTGGGATGGGCTTCTCTAGTCATTCCATGAGCCATACCTTGCATTTTTCAATAAAAGACTGGAATAAACAACACGACTTTTCAAATCTAGATGCATAATACAGTTGCAGACTTTGTAAACGGTTCTTTATTAAAACGAGAGAAAAAGAGAAAAAAAAGGCACAAAACTGGGACGGTACACTTTCACAAGGTAAAAAGGTGTACTTGTAGAAAGGATACCACCCCAGTGACAGCTTTTGTATCTTTTTTTCTGAGAGGCAAGCAACACATGACAAATGAAAACAAAATGTCAAATTAGGCATCAAACATGTTCAATATCATTCGACCGGATGGATTCAACTCTGATTGGCCAAAATCTGCTGACTGACTCTTGACTTTATGCAACTAGCGACGACTTATCCAGACAGCAAATTGGAGCATAAATCTGTACAGAAGTCGTGTATTCCAGCCTTAACTGGCATGACAAATGACCGGGAAGTTGTTGGCATATATTTGTTGTTGG
Organism: Acrossocheilus fasciatus; assembly: GCA_036784905.1. Classification (NCBI taxonomy): domain Eukaryota; kingdom Metazoa; phylum Chordata; class Actinopteri; order Cypriniformes; family Cyprinidae; genus Acrossocheilus; species Acrossocheilus fasciatus. The sequence continues at coordinate 25,949,059 of CM071953.1, forward strand.
AATATATAATTGTACAGATTTTGAAATAATTCTGAATTTTTTGTTGTCCGTCATTTGACTTTAAATCCCATTGCAGTAAACAGCGCTATAGTTGAATTTCAGTTTGCCTTATTATTGATTATACATCAATTGCTTTTTAATGACTTGGCAAGAGTAATGACTAGCAGAGCATAGCTTGCCCTTGAAATCTGGTTGTAGTCCAGGGCTCTCCACAGCTAGTGGTGCTTTTCAGCAGGTGGAGCAGATGTCACTGCTTTGGCCAGAGATTTTGAGGTTAACTGAGCAGGATTTGCTTTTCATAGCTGTCTATTTCTTCTTCCTTCCTGTTCTTTTTTTCTGTGTGTGTCTATTGAGCTCATTCTGTCCTTCTTTTGCTGTCAAGACCTCTTTATCTGTTTCCTTGTGAAGGCTGGTGGTGTATGCGATCCATTAAATAGGGAATTCTGTACAGGGATTATGGCTTTGAGACTAAATTCATTCTGTAAGCAGGAGGATGTTCTTTTTCGTCAATTTCGAATAAAGCTGTCTTATCACTGCTCTACAGCCTCAAGTTTTCTGAAACCGTCCCCTGTGGTCCACATTATGTGAAGAAATGACATTTGGTGAATGGATAATAACTGTTAGATACTCATATGGAATTCTGAAAAGAAAAAAAAAAGATTCAGAGAGATTTTTTACTGAAGGAATGAAGAGAGAGTTCAAGGGGGGTGGAGAAAATCATGTAAACACTTGAAGAATAGGCAATATTTCTTTAACAACTTGTTTTATGGCCTTTGTGTTTAATACAGCTTCCAAACTTCTTAGAATAGATTCATACAACTTTTGAATAATCTTCAGAGGAATGTCGCCAACATCTGCCAATTTATTGATGGAGATGTTGGAGGAGAAAACTCTTGCAGTAGTTTGATCATATTTAAGTAAGGTGATTTGAGAAGACAAGGGCAGATCTTGAAGTTCATCTTGGTGCTCAATCTGTCCAGGTTTTATGATCATGGCCATCATTTTTGCATTTTAGCATTGGTGTCAGCAAGTTCTATGTGGACAGTTCTTGTGGAAATATAAACTTCAAAGAGAATATTGATGTTTGCTGTCACTTTTGCTGCAGTATTTTTGTGTTGCTTGGATCCAAACTTTCTTAGTGCTTGACGGTCCTATCATTCACTTTTGGGGTTTCACTCACTATTCTTTTTCACTTATGAAGTTGTGTCATACTTTGTGTCTGCAGTCTTAATTGTAAAGACTGTTGTTTCAGAGAATTTTTGATGTGTTTGCAGCTTAAGCATTATTAAATAAGTAAATAATATCCGAATAGTACAGCTTTAGCTTGGCACCACAGCTGTATCTACTGCACCTGCAGTGCATGGAAGGTCCTCACTGCATAAAGGTTTCTCTTAAGGTGGCTACAATAAAATTCTTTTTTCTTTTTTTTAAACACTGTCATTCAAATGTACCAATAGGCAATATTTCAACAGTGAAGGACATTTTAAAGAGGAATTTAAGCTTTTAAACTGATCCAGTAGGGTCACAGTGGGTCATTCACCCACTCTGTCCCTTTTCCATTCTCTCTTTATCTTCCCGGTAAGTACAATGTTTGTCATGGTAATGAAAGGGTCTTTGGGCGGATCTTTGGATGGTGGAGTAGGGGGTGGGGGCCACGTGAAGGTGTAGAAGGGCAAAAAGGGAGCTGTGGTTTCTGCAGTGCAAGATTCAATCCATGGCTTTGGAAAGGGGTCCAGAGGTGAAGTGTGGGGGGGTGAACATCTTTCGCATGTTCGTATTTGTGCGTGCATGGCTCTGTTACCATATGGGTAAAAACAATGTGCAATTTTAAAATATGAACATATGCTATGTGTACGTGTGTGTGTGTGTGTATACTCACTAAAAAATGTTGGGTTAAAAATAACCCAACTATGGGGTTGGTATAGCACCTTCCCATCTATGGGTTATTTTAACACAATGAATTGGGTTAAAATCCAGTTTGGTTAAAAGTTACCCAACAGTTGAGTTAATTATTTATATGAATTCAGATCAGTATTTATTTAATTTTTTTTTAAATAAAATTACTTAATAAAACTACATTATATATAAAAAAAAAAAAACTTTTTCAAATACAGATTTTGTTTATTTAAATAATTTAAATACATTTTTAACAAATATATTTTGAAATGTAAAACATTTTTAGTAAGTACTGTAAATTCATACGTTTACAAAATAAATGTACAAGAATGTGTAAAAATATTAAATTCAAAACACAAAAGTGCACATACAACTAACATATTTTCAAGATGTACAGTGAATTCAAAACCAACAAATGTGTCTCAATTCATATTCACTCATATCAAAACATACACAAATGTGCAAATACAGTACACAAATAAAACAAACAACATACAAACATATATCAATAAAAATTAATCATAAACAAGTTATACAGTTTTTTTTTTCAACTGCATATACACAAAATCTTTACTTGTCACACAATTTCTGAAAGCTGGCACTCAACAGCAGAAGCACACACAAAATCTGCAAAACCATACACTAATTCTCAGCCTTTGACTCAGTTTTCAATTTCATGAAACACTTTTTGCAAAACACAACACACTATTCTCTATGTAACACACAACAATTTAACAGGAATTAATATTATGGCAAAGGTAGTTGCTTTTGAGATGTGTTTGTGATATTTTAAATGCAGTGCTTCATTTTGCAACAGATATGAGGCATTTTGTGCGTGCAATTTTTGGATTTGTGTGTAAAGTAGTTGAAAAAAACTATAATAATAATAATAATAAAAACAAATCTGCTGGCTGCTGGACCGACTGATGATAAGTAAATTAAAAAGCTTTTACTGATCACTAAATAAAACATTTTTAAGCAGGAGGCAGTGTGTTGAAGGAAATCTTGGAATATTAAAGACTGTGCTGCAAAAACTCCCAAATGGGAGCAAAAAGCTTTGGGTAGTTGATGTCAAACACATAGAAAAGTTTGCAACACCGATCCACTGCTTGTAGTAAGGTCTGCTGTTCCATTGTCTCCCCGTTGAAAGTTCTTGGAATTAGTACAGCAATAACGCCGGTGTCGTCCAGTAGTGTAAAACTACATCCACTCCTTCCTCTGTGATAAGATGAAGCAGAAGAAACATTTTACATATGAACTTGTAAACTAGTTAGAGCTGCTCAATTATAGCAGAAATATCATGAACAATTATTTTAGTCAATACTGAAATCATGATTATTGAGCATGATTATTGGTAGGCGTTATGAACAGCATTATGAAGTCTTTCATGAAATTAGTCATTTTAAATATCAAGTTTCACAATTATCAATACTTAATCAAAAACTAGTTCCAGGTTAACTCGTGTGAGTAAATTTTACCACACTTACATATTTGACTGATTTGTTTGTTAAGTTTGGACTTGTAAGGAGGAACAAAAGTACACCGCTGTGAACGAAAGGAAGCTGTGCTGGACGGAATGCGGCAGCAACACACTAATCATTTCACCTCGTTTATCTTTCTCTGAAAAATAGAAAGCAGTTATTTTAAATAGTCAAAATATTTCACAATATTGCTGCTTTTGCTGTATACTGGATCAAATAAATGCAGGCTTGGTGAGAAGACACTTTAAGAAAAAAAAAAAAAAACCTTAAAAACCTTACTGTCCAAAACTTTTGACTGGTAGTGTACATGTATCATTAATTTCAATAGTTTACTTACTTTGAAATGTTTCAATTAACTGGCAGAGATTCCACTGTTGTAGTTTTTCCTTCACGGAAGTATCCATTGTCTGAAACATAAGTATAAACACATTTAGTACAACATATTGAAAGAAAAAAAAAACCCATGCAAATATGTCATAGCTTCATATGAGAAATGGCTGTAATTAGAGGCTATTCTAATAGATGCATAACAATATTCAATATCATATGAATAAACCATAAAAACACTTTGTGTTATTAGTGCTGGTAGCTTTCCAAACCTTGACACTTGTCCTGTTTTGACCAGCAGGCATCACTGTTGTTTCACGAACGCTTGGAAGCAGTGAATCGTTCTGAGAAGGTTTAATTGATTCGAAGCTTCGTTTCTCCCATCACGTCTTTCTTATGGGAGATTTGGATTGTTTTTAGACTTTTCTAACAGAATTCACCGAATTTGAGCGCTTCTCTCTGGACTAAGCTGGTCTGAGCTGACGCTGCGCTAACGTTATATAGCTACTGGACCGACAAGTAAAATGGTCCGTGCGGCGCGGTTCAAATGAACACTGCATTTGCCGTTTCCCATATAAATGAGATAATCACTAGCGCGACCAAACAAACTGTAGTCAGAATAGGTCTGCAACGCTAGTCTTTCTGTTATTTTTTTTACTTTATTACTGCTAGCAACCTAACTGAAACAGCTGTAAGTTAGTTAGGCTCTTTATTTACAATCGAGCTCATTCTCCAGGGAACATAAAATGGAACTACAACTTCGTTGGAAAAAAAAAATAAAATAAAAAAAACATTCGATTTTAGAGTGCGTTTAACGGTTCTTTATATGTTATAAGAGTTATATATGAAAAACCGATATCACTTACCTCATACTGACACAGCAGCAGCTCCTTCTGTTGTCTGACTGTCAGTCACTTAAAATTCAGTTAAAATTTGAACCGTCGCCGCGGGAACCAATTTAACCCAACGCTAGGTTATTGTTAAAAAAAAACAAACCAACGTTTTAGAAAATAACCGAACATTGTGACCCAATATGTGTAACCCATCGGTTGGGTTAAAAAAAATAATCCATAGTTTTTTGCTGTGTAGGTGTTTCACTATATGCAAAAATGATATTTATGTTGGTTGTTGCCTCATCATGACATTCCACTCAATAAGTGACCTCATTTTGTGAGGCAAATTTATGAGTATTTACCTTAATATCTTTATACTTAGAAAACCCCTTTGTCATAATCATTACTCTGTAATGTTTAAATAAGGTTAATGTGTGGTTGTCTTTGCCCACATTTTACAAAGAAAATTTCCCAACCTTGTTTATATTTGCAAAACACATTGTGACATTGTTTAATATTGGTTTACATTGCCTCACTTATAATATCTAATGTCATGCAACATTGCACCTGAACTGTGGCTGACTGGAGACAATTATTTCAGAGAAATGACATAGTATGCTGACTAACTGGTTTCTTGTTCTGCTGTGCATTATGAGCTCTAATAAACAAAGTAGCTCGATTCATTTGACACCACATTGTTTTATTTATGATCTGTCAAACCCATCCTGTTGCTTCCCATCTGAACTCTACAAGGCAGGACAGACTTTGGCAGAAATGTTTCAAACAATGAACAGATGAGACTGCCCAGGCTCACTAACTCTATTCTAAAGTTGGCCGATACCATGTTCCTCACATTATGAAAGACTGAAGGTCTATCTGGGTGCATTCTGGGCATTCCTGTTATTGTGATTTCATTAAGGGGCCACTAATGACCCTGACCATGCAGAGATGCTGACCCTTGGGTTCTGCAGGACAATAGACAGGCTTCTCAAGACAGATTCTATTGAACCTGAGCCTTGCCAAGCATATAAAACTAAAGTTTTAATCCCAGTGTCCAAAATGGGTAGCAATGGAACAAACTGCTAGATATCAAATAGCAACCAAACTGTATTGTTTATCTTGTTTTTTAGGAGGTATGAGAACAAATTTGCATTGAAATATATCTTGTTTTCAGCTCAGTTAGTTTGAATCTCAACTACTAATCACATGCAACATGACATGAGTGACTCTTTGGGTGTGGAACATTATCCACAAAAACACGTGAAACAGAAACATAAATGAACATGATTCATCAGTTTATTAAAGATTTCTTATCACACTTTCTTCTATTGACAATGAAAATAGTTCAACCAGGCTTCTCACTCAGTCTAATATCCCTTTCTAATTTTGATTTGATCATATTAGAGCTCTATTGTGTCCTGGTTGGATGTCCTTCACAGTTCAGCCTCTATTCAGCTATCAAATTCAACAAAGCCATTAGAAAATATTGCCCAGAATGTGTTAAAGTTTGTGTACGCCCACAGAGACATAAATATTCTGTGTGTGTGTGTGTGTGTGTGTGTGTGTGTTCACATCTTTAGTTCAGTGCCTTTTTTTGTGAAAAGCATATGGTTGTTTTGTTCTTATTTTACCAGTGTAATCACAAAACTGTCCTCAATGAAGCAAATCTGGACTATTTTCTGCTTTGTCACAACTCATTCATTCTTAATTTTCAGCTCATACAAAGCTTTTGAGTGAGTCTTTTTTTACATTAGCGTCATGCTTAAACAGTACAAGTGAAGAGCACGGGGTTACTGAATAGAGGGATTTGTGAATGCATTAGCAGATTTGTGGTTCATTTCTGTATCTTTTCATTTTAATATTTACATCTAAAGCTACAAGTTACATCTAAATGCATATATCATGCATGGATTTAGAGATGATGCTTTCCATATAACTAGGACAGGGTTGTGTGCCGTTTAACATTAAATTGAGAATTCTGTTTAAATTTCAATTCAGTTCCAGAAGTTGAATGGAGATAGCAGTTTAATTTTGAATGTGAGGAAGGAGAATTAAAGTTCTTTTAAATTCACAAGACTACTTTGAGTCAAGACAAACTATGAATGTTGGCTACCCCTGTTTGAAAGTTTTAAAAATTGATATTTAAAACTTTATAGGCCCATAGATAGATAGGTAGATAGATAGGTAGTTTACTGGGGTTCCTGTCTCCAAGTTTCTAACTCCCCCAAACCAGTCCAGTTGCAGTGACAGGTGGCTCTTGGGGGTTTGTGTTAATACAGGCCAACAGCTGCACAAAGGAGCCCCACTGGTCTTTTCGGGGGACGGGATGTCCCCTCTCAAGCGTGCCATTTGCACCCCCCGATTTTACTCCTACACCAACCCCCCTCTTCCCTATAGCGTCCACTCTTATCCTCTCTTGAGCAGATGCCAGCTGCGCTCTACAGGTGGCAAGCAGCTTCGTAATTCATAAGATTTAAGCAAACCACCTTTTTTTCCACAATCATTGTTTTGCCCCTCAGGATATATTAGGTCATGTTGATCTAAACATTAAACAGTTTGTTTGAATGACCGACTGATTTCTTCTGCAGTATGATTGTGACATTATGTTATGAAATTTCAGTAGACCTATCTCGAATCTACACCATGATAACAACAAAAACCTATAATAAAAAATATAATGTATTACAAACACCAGTTTCTTTAATGTATTTATGTGTTTCCTTTTTAAACTGTAAGTGAAGACTGGATTTTGAAGGTGTAAATGATTATTTGCTACTTGCTGTTGTAGGTATATTAGGGGGAGGGACATTCTCATGTTAGCAAGCATTTGATTGGATAAAATAAGCCAGTGCAGGATGAGTCATCAATATTTTTGATCTGCTGCCAGAAAAAAGAAAGAAAAAGCATATATAAAAAGTAAGGTTAAAGTGATTTTTTTTCAACATATAGCATATACATGACCTCTATGCTAACACATAAGAACAAAAGGCACAAAACTCCCATTTTGATTTCATGGGTGGTTAAAGTTTTTGCACATTTTTATGAGTATAATATAATTTGTCAGGGGAAAAGGTGATACGGGCTCAAAACTGAGAAAAATATAACTCTGAATAGTCGTTATGGCATATTTCTAAAATTTAATTTAGTCCACTGAGTCACAAACATGCAACATTTTGGAGACGCAAGCAGACGGAACCTACTAATGTATAAAAGGTTGGAAAGGTAAAATAGGTGACAGTATTTAAAAGATGCGAAGTTTTAAAGATGAAAAAAGACAAAGTATATATCTTCTAAGTATTTCTGAGTACATTTGTAGTTTCTAAACAGTATTAACAAAGCATCGCCGGTAATCAGGGATTCCTTTAATGCTAGATCCACCCCTATGTGAAATATGGAACATTCCACTCTGGAGGCCGAGTTGGTTGGGACGGTCGTCTGCTCACAATGAGCCGCATGCCATCACCTTCAGAGCGGCAGAGGGAGCACACCGAGACCGTATCCGCTCTGTGTCAGAAAGTTTATTCAAGCTCACCGCTCCATCAGGCCGGGACAAATCTACAGTTTTATGATTGGACTTTAATCACGGGCTCTTCATGCATCAGTCGTATCCATAATATTTTCCCAAGACCCTTCAGTTGGATTTTTGTGAGCAGAGCAGAAACAGGGATCGGTCTCGTGTTCCTGTGGAAATCCGGAGCGATCGAAAAAAAGTTTCTCCCTGTCTCACGAAAGGAATGAATACATTTTAGAGAGGAAAATCCGCACAAACATGGAATTCAACCATCTTGACACACAGCCGGGGATAAATCAGTTCACACCCTCAGAACCACGTAAGTCGGCGTTTATGTTTCCTTAATAAATCAGTATTTTCCCTCGTGATATATGATCGGTAACAGTTATATGCATATAGTCAATAGTCATAGTTTAATAGAGAAGTCTTTACATCCCACCAACAATATCCGTTCAATACAATAGTGTCGTAGGAACGACATAGAAACTGTTATTTAAGAAGGTGGTAAACTTAACAAGGTGTGCAGTTAAGTTACGCATCCTGAAGCTAGTTTATAAAATTATAAATAATAATAATAATAAATGAAATATAATAATGCTAGGGCTTCCGCTGTTTTAGAGTGGTATTTATTTTGCATTAAATAAATACAAATTCATTCATTTATTAAATATGTATCTACGTTATTTATCTAACTGTGTATTTTTATCTATGTGTTTAGTTCAATATAGACACACGCATTTACATTGATTTATTTTTTGTGTATTATGTCAAACTATACAAGATATGACGTGTTCAATCATGAGATATTCACGCGGGAATTTCACAATCCATTCAGGCTCAATGGACAACGAATTAGATATAGGCTATGTCGTATTTATAATGTTTCACAGTACTAGCTATTAGCTACTAGTTGTCCAGCGATGATCTGCTTGCTAGCATGATGTTTTGTTGTTATTATCTGCGGATGTCATGGATTATTGCGACGTGCACCGCCCCATTTCTGTGACATCACTCTTGCAGTCTAACATAAAATGATTAAAGACTAATTTCAGTTGATGCCTATGATTCATCAAACACTTCTGGTCGCATGCAAGTGAATTCTAATGAATCTGTTGACTACATCTTCTTGGCAGTGACACCATAGTCACCCAATAAATAGAAGCATATGATCTTCAAAGTGATTTGCATGAGACATTCCCTGGAAACAGCTAGTCTGTGCTGAAAGCCATTGAATTAGGATACACCCTGCAATTATGCATGTCCTGATAAGCATGAATATAAAGTAACATGACAGGTGATCTATTTCTCAGCTGAAATTACAGTGATTTAATGGATCTGCTGAGAAGACAGAGTGGATCTTTATGTCTTGGGGTTTGGCTGTTGCTTCTGATTAGGAGGGTTTGTTATGTAACATGGAGCCCACCTGCAGCATCATAAGGTGTTGCTTCCTCCTTGTGCTTTCTTTTGGCTTCATGCTGGAGGGGATCCATCCCGATCCTGGTCATCATTATAACTGAGCACTGGTCTGTTCTTCATTCATTTGTTGCTGATGTGTCATTTCTTGTCCTGGTGACTGGTCTCTGTGTGAGGATCATGCCTATGAGTAAATATCCTTGAGACTTTGTTAAAACACTTAAAAACTATACAGCTTAGTCACTTGCAAAACTTTCAGTTTGAACATTTTGTCCTAAAACGGACTTGAGTTTCTTTCTCAGAATCTGAACAAGATGCTGCTTTTGTGTTTTGAGTCCTCTACATTGAGGACTTCATTCACTGTCGACTGTTACTCATTAACTTTCTTTTTATCCTTCATAGAAGGGCTTGGTTTGTGCCTTTAGACTGATTAATCACCTTTCGTTTTATGCCAAATACAAAACAAGACCCATTGCATGCTAGCGCACACTCGGGAGCCCATTATTCAATTGTTTGAGAGAAAACAGAAAGTAAATTTAAGTTCTCCATGTTAATAGCTTGCCCTGAATGGGATCTGAGGTGTTTTCAGTCTGACGGGGTCTGCTCTGTTGAGTTCTGCCCTGTCAGGACTTTTGAAGAGCATCTTCTAATCTCTATTTTCTTTAGATCTGCATTCAGGCACGAGTGCTGCTCGGTTCCCCCCGCCTTTCGTTTTACACCCCCAGCTGTCTGTACTGTTTGGCTGTCTTTCATTATATTCTCCCTTTGCTAACCTGAGAATCAGTCTCTAGTGTGCTTGAATCATTAAGATTCATTGCATTCAATAATATGGCTTCACTGAACAACACTAATAAATCGCCACTTTAATGACCCATTTTACCCATTTATTTGGTTTGTTTATAGATTAAAATGTAATTAATAAGAATCGAAATGAGTGGTTGACTGCATTACTAATTACTGACTGTGAATGAAATGTATTTAAATAGCTAAATGCTTATTTTACATATATTTCCTCAAGATTTGCTAAAACAAATAGCCAAAAAAAAAAATTTTTTTTTGATCAAATGTTGTCTGATTAAAAGAACCTATTGTTATTTCAGGATAATTTACTATTTTGAAAGTAAATAAAGTGCAAAGAGGACTGTTTTCAGCAATGTTTTATTACTTATTAAAGCAGTGTTGACTTTTTTTAATCATGATAATCCAAGCGCCATGATGTTCAGGTTTCAACAGAACATTAAACATGTTTGTCAAGGTCTGTGTGTTCTCATTGCGGAGAATGTGCCAGTTTTTATTGTGATCAATAAATGTTGGTTGCTGTTAGTAAATGGATATCCATTTGAAATGGTATATTTGTCGAAATATGTCATTCAGCAGTTCTGTGATCAAACAGAGGCAATTCAATCTGCTTGATGGCATTCTACAGTATACAAACAAGTCTGTGTTAATAAAATATCCAAAATCTTTTGCAGTGTGGCTAAATGACATTTTGAGTTATACCTTCAAGAAAAGAAAAATCTGAATATATTTGTTCAAGCTATTGCACAAAAAGCTTTGTATTTGGGAGCATGATCCATGATATTCATATGGTTTTTTTTCATTATGCATCATTTTAAGCGAAATAGTTGGTGTTGCTAGAAAACCATTTTAATCGTTGTGTCCATGTCAGTTCTGTTGAGTCTAAAGAATTTGTCCAGACTGACAAGGGCCAGTTTCTGTTGTGTAACATGTAGAAACCCCCAACACACATTCTTATACACACACCCCTCTCTGTCACGCCTGTGAAACAATATCATTCAGTTTCAAAACCCTGAACCAACAGGCTCTTATGTAATGAGCAGCAAATGTGACCCCATTTTTGGGATGACAACAAATGCCTTTGTAACAGAATGAAGAAACCACAACTTTGGAAAATACACTGTACACTAAATTAAGATAACATGGTATCCCATTAGGCAATTGGCACATTATTTAGTTCCTTTTTTGAAGTGGTGGGAAATTTGACCTTGGCTTCATTCAAATGTTTTTAAATGAGAATCCCCTACAGGGGATTGTGTTTAATTGGCATGTAACAGTCAAATGATCCAATTTTATAAATCCCAACCACAAGCTTCAATACTCACACACACAGTTATGCACCAGTGATAACTGAAGCACATTCAGCCTGAGGAATAGATGTGGTTCTCTACTGCATGAAATCTGGCCTAGAAAATGTGTCTCTGGAGTAATTAATTCTCTCGGAAGAATTGAATTTTGTCAGACCCAGAAAATGGCAAGGAAATCTGAAGGAAAAGGATGTTGGAGGCCACCTACTGTACTCCAGATTCTTTCTAAATGTAGATTTTGTTCATAATAGGAAGGCTTGACTCTTGAAAATCCAATTTGGATGACCGCAAAAATATTGCACATCACCTATGGTTTACAGTATGTATTCATCCATTTTGCTTCCCACGATGCATACAAAAGTTTGAATTGAATAAAGAATCTGGTAAGTCCTCTATGTAGCTGTGACAGTCTTTTACCACTACATAACAAATTTGCTGCAGTTTCCAGTTTACAGTGGTTGGGAAAAGTGATTTTAGTTCACCCAAAAATGAACATTCTGTTGTCATTTTTTCACCTTAATTTCATTTGAAATCTGTGGAGATGCTAACGGGAAAATAAATACAATTAGAGGGAAAATTATTTAAATTCTCATGAAACCTTTGGATCCTCTCGCAAAAGTATTGCGTTCCAGCTGAAACTTGCATTGACTCACAAAGCATTCACCGTTCCCTAGCAAAAGTTCCCATCAGAAACTTATATAACACACACTTGTTTCATGTATTTCAATATCTCATATTATTTCCATCTCAAAAGTTTTGCAGAGGAATACCAAATTCCTTGGGGTTGTGCAATTTTTATTTTATTTTTTTATAAGAGAACATAAAGCATAAGAGAACAAATCCTACTCCTTTAGGGGCTTCATACAGAACTTTATGGCTTTTTATATTCTGCAAAACATAAAAGAATGTTTGATTTTGTCCACAGTGTAAAAACAAAAACAATATTCAACCACACAAAGTTTATTATATAGACAAAAAAAAAAAAAAACTTTCTGAGTGAAAAAAGTCAAGAAAGTCATTATTCACCGAAAAACTTGATGTCCATTCTATTGATCTCTGGGCTTTCATGAGAAAATCATTCTTCATGTTTATCAGAAGATTAATTAGATGGTTATTAGAAGAACAGAAGTGAATAATTGCTTAATTACTTAATTAATTTGTTTGTTTTTGGTGAATTATAAACTTAGATATTTTGATATTTGATATCAGATGTCAGATATTTTGATGTTGGTCTTGTAAGTTGGACAGACATTCAGCTATCTTAGTACGGAGACAACATTCATATTTGTCATTTACAGCAGGCGCTGTGTTTTCTGGTGTGGTCACTGAGTGCTAGGAATGCTAAGCATTCCTCACTGAATGTGTGTCTTCTGTTCAGCTGAGGAGCGAGAGAGAGATGAAGGAAGAGAGCGGACGGGGTAGGAACGGTGTGACAAGATTCCAGAGCTCATGCTTGCATACAGATGGAATCACGTCAGGTCTTCTTTCCCGTGTAGTACACAGATGGTGTAAATCACAGTCCTGAACATGATCACCGACATGAAGCTCTTGCAAGACAGCGTGTTTCCATCGTCCCTCTCAGATTGGATAAAGGCATCCATCCGTACCAGAATATGTCAGAGGACACACACCAAATGCACTGCCACCATCTTTCTCCATTACACTGAAGTCTTTGTCCTTTTAAAAGAACATGATGGACTGATCTGTTAGTCACTGTTGGAAGGCCACATGTAAAGTGTCACTATTATGTGACCGAGTGCACTGAAATGGGTTTCTTGGAATAACTGCATTTGTCTCTGTAGTAGCTCTAAGCAAAAAAAAAAATCTTACGTTAGCCAATCAGAAAAGTTTGGGGTGGGAGAGATCACTTAGAGTAGCTTTAAGGTGGGAAAAGGTTTATTGTTGGTTATGCAAGGAATTCTGGAAAATGGAGAATGTGAGAAACTAGGAACCACTAGAAAAAAGTTGAGAAAAGTTATTATATCCTTGCTGAAAAATTCAATTTTAAAAGATCCTAAGCTAGTTTGCTGGTCTTACATGTAGGTTGTTTTGAGCTGGTCTCCCAGTCTGATCAACATAAAAGTGCCGAAACCCTTAGAAAACTGGCTTACAGACCACCTAAAACCAGAAAAGTAGCTTAAGTTGGTTTAAGATTTTTTTTTTAAGGCTTTTTAATACAGCTTAGCTGTTAATGAATTGAACTTTACGTGCTCCTGATTTTAATGAGCTCTTCTGAGTGCTCTAAAGCACTTGTGTGTATTAGTTGGTGCTTTACTACACACTTCATTAGTCTCGGATGTTAAGATGCATAAGATGAAGCAGATCACGTGTTCAGTGTTTACAGTTTACAGTTTTAAGCCCTTTGTGAATGTTTTGGTGGTGGATATGAGCATGTTAGTTACATCATCAACCAAAACATTAGCTTAGTGAGCTGTTTTGCTGTCTAAGCACCTTTTAAGACAACATCCTATATAAAAATGGACCCTTGTGAGTGTCTGATTTGAGGCAGCAACTCTATGCGCCATATATTAGCAAATTGATTTCAGTAGAGTTGACCAAAGTTTAAGACAAGACAGTTAACTCAACAGCATCTTTTTAGGTCGTTCAGCAAGTTTAGGGCCTATCTACTTGGGGAAAGATGTAGATCTCCTTACAATGTATATGGTTTAATGTTAGCATGTTGCTAAGCTAACAGCACAATACTACTTATAAAGAATACATTGTACCAGTAAATATTGTGTCCGTTTTAATTAGATTGACTCTTTCAAGAATTACTCTTGTCAGAAGTAAATTCTAAATTTTGCAGTTCATTTTTGAACTTTTGGACAGTTCATTTCAGTCGGTTGTTGATTGGGTAGAGGCAGATCTTAATGTAAGCTTGCAGTCGATTGTAAGAAAGAGACGGGTTTATGAGGACAAAATGATGGGAAAATATATATCCAGTATATGAGAGAAGTTTGTTTTTTTTCACTTCAAGATTGAGCTATGATATTTTGATTCAGAATTACAAGGTCAAAAATGAAACAGACGCAGAATTGTTCACTAAGATCAATGCACATGCATTTCCTTTTCAATTTTCATCTCATGCTGACTTTAAACTCACTGTGAAGAATCTTTAAGTGCCTTTTAAATACCTAAGCCACATTCTTTGTCATGTCATCTCAAAGGTGGTGTAAAGTTCATTGATCAAGACACAGGAAGCCTTGGAATTCAATGAGGGCATTTCCTCTCTGTCACTCCTTTACCTGGTTTGCTCTCCCTATGTGGGAATCTCATGTTTTAATGTCTTGATGTGTCCTAGTTTTAGTCCATAACAGCTGTACTGCACTTTGAGCCCTGCTGGGTGTTGTCAAAAGCTGGATTTACAGTCGGTTTCTTCTGAGAGGACCGGAGGTGTGAAGATCATATCATGGAGAGGTCGGAATGCAGTGACAGTCAGCTGATCTGTGCTGTAATGTCAGAGCCCATCTGACGCAAATAAATGCCAGTGATCTGAGTTTCAATTAAGCTTTTTTGTTTTTTTCTTACATGGAGGTTTCATATTTTAATTTCTGTAAACCGATAATTATTTTCATGTTATGGTCAATATTATGTTTTTACTATTTTGTCCAAAACATGTGTGAAAAATTGCTAAAAAAAAATTAATTTAATGCAATGAGTTTAAATTTAGGCATCACAATATTATAGAGATTTACTGTTGGTTTTTAAATTAAATGTAAAAAGTGGTAGATGGCAGCAAAGTGAATTTTAAATGTAAAATTGAGGGGAATTAAGCATTTATAACTAAATCCAATCCAGTATCCGCCGATTTATATTCATTGACCGACAGCAAAAAATTGAAAGATTTAATATTTACCTATATGCTACCAATATATTACGCCTCCCAAACTTTCTTAAAAAATTTTTTGGAAGAAAAAGGGACTTGATACATGCTGGTGTGGTTTGAAAAGTCTTGACGAAGCACAAAGCAAAAATGTCAATATGTTATAAAGATGATGTGATTCACTCAAAAGATGCATTCAACCTCAAATCTTAAAGTGGTGGAATTAGTAGAAACCACTAATGGAGATGTCAAGCTTTTATGATGACGCCGACTTAACCTCAGATCGATATTTGATTGTTGATATATTTTGTTTCAGGCATCAAATCAGACTGCTTGCATTAGCTAGATACAGAAGCTAACAGTACATAAAATTAGCAATCGATTCAAACCATATGACCATTTTGTTGTCCAAACCAAAATAGTCTCCACATGTTGAGGTTGAACATTTGACTTTTTAAATGATTTGATCAAATTTCTAAATGTTTGTCTAAGGCCTCATGTTTTTAATTCCCCATGTGATAGTTTAGCTCTCAGTTTGCAGATCTTGCTCTTGGCTCTAGTTTCCTCCTGCTCGTAGTGTGAGTGAGATCACAGTACATGTAAGTGCTTTAGTGCTGAGGTTGGTGTGTTTGTGGATCCCATAATTAGGCTTCTGCTGCTGGGATGGTCGTTGAGTTGTTGGGTGGAGCTGGAAACCCAAACACTGAGTTTAGCAGAATCTCCAGACTGTCTTGAATTGATGTTTAGGTCTTCACTGGTTTAAAATTAACTGGTTGAAGGTTTCCCCCAAAATCATGCTGGTTCTCAAGGTTGTAGGGACCGGTTTGGGGTTTTTTTTATTGAAAGAAGTTAATACTTTTATTTAGCAAAAATGCATTCAATTTATCAAACTATAGTGTATGAGGTATGTTAATTTTGTGCTGAAATTGGTTGCTCTCATATGAGAAAAGTCTTTAAATGCTTAACAAACTGCACAGCTTGCATCATGACAGAGCAGGAAGTTATGAATAGCATCCATTGCTACTTGTCAGCCGTGGCCTTCATCCATGTGAAGCATTGCCACATATGGCCTTGCCACTTCCTCTGAGTATCGCCCTTTAGAGGAAAACATGCAGGGGTATTGTGGTTACAGACCCAAGGGACGTTCTGTTAAGTTCAAACCACACGCAGTCATCCTATCTCATTGTGTCTGTGGTTGTGAAGAAGGGATACAGTTATTTAGCAAAGAAAGTTGTCTCTTAATGGTAAATAGGGCGCATGCGATTGCCATGCACATCTCGTCAGTAAAGCCGGTTCCGTGATTGGTAGTTAATGGCCATCACCTGCTTTCAAATGGAGCGGCATTTACTACATAGTGCCATAGTTCACTGACAAGCTAGGCAATATCGTGTTCATAATTGCAGACGAATCGCATTCGATTATGAACGCGATATTGCCAAGATTGTGTAGATGCCGCTCCATCTGAAAGCAGATGATGTCGATTTACTACTAATTTACTAATCACGAAACCGGCTTTACTGATAATCGAATTCGATTAATTGCACAGCCCTAATGGTAAATATCAATATCATTAAGTTAAGTTCTTTACGGTTGTCAAGCAACATCACAACTTGACACATTGATATAGAATTTAATTGGTGTTTGGTTCAACAGATGTGCACATGTTGGCTATTTTGCAGTGGCTTCAGTCTGAATCCACACTCAGAGTCAGAACTATGTTTTGTATTGTTAGTTTTACTACTAAGTGTTTTGTTTTTAACTCAAATGTTACATCAGTTTTTTCACTGATACCAGACTTTATGATCATCTTTTGCGCCCTTTTCTTTAGGTTTGCATCCCTTCAAATTCCAATTTAGAAAAATATAAAAATGAGATGAGAAATGCTCTACTTTTCTTGTCTAATGTATTTGATTCACTAGATTGTCCAAAAGCAGACATTACCACATAGTTATTCATTATTTATTATATAAACCACTTACAGTATAATTATAATTTATTGTGTTGCAGTAATATAAAGTTTCTCAAACAGTGACATTATTTAGCATTTCTGTTATGTTACAGGGAATTTATATATATATATATATATATATATATATATATATATATATATATATATATATATATATATATATATATATATATATACACACACATTATATATGCATGTAATAAGTATACATATACAAAATGTTTATTTAATTAATTTGTTTTAAGAATATACACATGCACATACACACATACAGTTTAAAATTGTGTAGAATTTATATTTAAAAAGTATATATATAAAGTTTGTACAGTCATGGCCAAAACCCTTTAGATTCCCAGCTCCATGTTGGTGCTGCTTCTCTGCAGTTCTCATTTTCTACAGGGTTCAGATCAGAGGACTGGAATGGCCAGCAGAAGCTTGGTTTTGTGCTCAGTGACCCATTTTTGTGTTGATTTTGAGGTTTGTGTTTGAATTATTGTACGGTTGGAAGATCCAAACATGGCCCATCATAAGATTTCTAACAGAGTCAGTCACTTATTGATTTTTTTTTTTATCTGTTGGTATTTGACAGAATCTAAACATATGTCTAAATAAGATGTCCAGGACCTCCAGCATAAATATAGGCCCACAACCTCAAAAATACAGCAGTATATTTCATTGTACACACAGGGTACTTTTATCCCTGTGTTCACCAAACCCATCTTGAGTGTTTGCTGCTAAAAAGCTCATTTTTTAGTTTCATCTGACCATAGAAACTAGTCCCATTTGAAGTTCCAGTCGTGTCTGATAACTGAATATGCTGGAGTTTGTTTTTGGAGATTTTTTCTTGAAAGCCTCCCAAACAACATGTGATGATGTAGGGTCTGTTTGACTTTTCATTTTTTATGTTTTATTTTTTTTTTAGGTTTTCTGACCCCGAGACTATTTTCTGTAAGTCTCCAGCTGTGGTCCTTGGAGAGTGTTTAGCCACTGAAACTCTCCTTCTCACCGTGCATTAGGACAATATAGACACATGTCCTCTTTCAGGCAGTTTCATAACATTTTATGTTGATTGGAAATTCTTAATTATTGCCCTGATGCTGGAAATGGGAATTTTCACTGCTCTAGCTCTTTTCTTAAAGCCAGTTCACTAATTTGTGAAGCTCAATTATCTTTTGCTGCACATCAGAACTATATTCTTTGGTTTCACTCTTTGGGAATTTGGCCTTTGTTTTCCCTCCTATTTATATTTCTGTGAAACAGGAAGCCATGGCTGGATAATTTCATGTTCATAATCACGCTGGTGTGCTCAAAATTGTAAATATGAATGGGAATATACTTCAGAGATATTTTACTTATAAGAATTTCTATGGGTACCAATAATTGTGTCCAACGTGTATTTGAGAAAAACATTAATTTCTTTAATTCATTAATTGTTTTTTTTTTTTAAATAAAAGATCAAAAGGATTAATAATGCAGGTTTATTGTCAGAGCCTCCTTTGATCATATTTTCCAAGGGTGCCAATACATTTGGCCATGACTGTATGTTAGTTCCCTGTAACATAACAGAAATGTTTGAAGCTAAAAAACTGAATAACTATGTAATCCCGAGCTATAACTCACCTATATCTTTATTTTCCTTTCTCAGACACTCCTACATACACGAACACACACACACACACACACACACACACACACACACACACACACACACACACACACACACACAGAAACAAGTTTCAACTCCAATGTGAGCCATCCAAAGGTACTGTTGAGAAAATCCTAAGCGCATTCATCAAGCATGCAGTGATCTATTCGTTCACTGTCATGTGCACTTGTTGGCACCTCAAGCTTGAATCTGAGGGGCTTAAGTAAATTTGTTTTGACGCATCACATTTTAGCAAGTCCAGACAGTCAGAACTTAGGAGCGCCATTACAGCTCACAGTCTCTCCCTCTGTCTCTTTGGCTCTGTCCCAGCAGCTGGTGTTTACTCTGGGCTTCCAGTGAGTCTGCTCCTCTCCCTCACACTTCCCCCAGAAGAGGCGCCCTGCCTGCTTACATCATCCATCCGGGGTGAGGAGCGAGGGGCCGGGGGGTTGAGGATGAGGTAATTCATTAGGCCTCAAATGAGATGCAGATCCATTCTCAGTCGGCCTCCCAGTTCTTCTGTTCTCCCCACAACCCCCCACTCACCTCTTCCGATCTTTGATTTAACGGTCGCTGCTTGCTTCCACTTCCGGCTCCCTGTTTGTCTCATTTCCATATTTGAAAAAGAGCACTGCTCAAGCTCTATACCCTTCAGGATCAATGCGCCCTTTTTGGTGAGACTGCTCTGCGCTCTTCATTTTTCATCACTCAACTAGTTTTCTGTGGTTTTAGGGCAACATAATGCCATGTTTTCCTTGAAAAGAGCGACAGAACTGCTTAAAGGAGAAATTCTGGTTTGTTTTTTTTATTTATTTATTTATTTTCATTTCATTTTTGTTGTATTGTAGTCCTATGTATGGTATATGATTCATAACATATAGCTTATTCATTGCCATCATACTTTTTTTTTTTTTTGATTTATAAACTTTATAAACTTGCCTGTTTTATAGTGATGCACCAACATTTCAACACCTGAAAATATTTGGCTGAAAATGAATTCTCTTTTGGCTGAAACTGTCAAATAGAAAAGTTTTGACATGCACTGTTTTACATATTCATTCATTATACTTAAAGGGGTGGTTTACTGCGATTTCACTTTTTTTCATTTTAAATAGTGTGTAATGTTGCTGTTGGTGCATGGACAGTATCTACAAAGTTACGGCGCTGAAAGTTCAACGTAAGCGGAGATATCATCTTTTAAAAATCAGGAAGTTTAATGCCTACAAAAACGACTCATATGGGACTACAACGAACTACTTCCCGGGTTGCATACGTAAAAAACCCATCAAACCCCTCCCTCCGGAATATGCAGAAAAGGGGGCAAGGCCATGTTCTGCGGCTTTGACGAAGAGGAAGAGTTATAGTGGAGAGTTGTCGTCATGCCGTCGAAATGGTGTTATTTTCACCCAGCTGTCAGGTCTTCTGTGTTCGGGCTTCCTACTGACGCTGTAGTTCATCAACAACGGTTTGATTATGTTCCTGACAATTACAATCCTAATTTAGCTCTCTGTGCTGCGCATTTTACGGAAGACAGCTTCCAGAATCTACACGAGTTCAATGCCGGATTCACACAGAAACTATTACTAAAACATGGAGCAGTTCCAACTTTAAAACCAGAGGCAGCAGTTGTTGGGGCACAACCTGTAAGTAAGATTTCATAATTTTAAATGTATTTGCATGTATAATTTCAGACGTAATGTTTTAGTTTTATCAAGGACGTAAACAAATGTCAACGCTGGCTTTAGTAGCCAGTTAGTTAAATGCTATTTCGTGTGTCTATGACAAACGCGTACAAATATTTTGGACCCGAATTTGTAATTATGTACTAATTTGGTAAATGTATTTTCCATGTATACTTTATGACGTAATTTTTCGATTTGATCAAGAACGTAAACACAAGCCAATGCTATTTGGTTAGTAGCCAGTTAGTTCGATGCTATTTTGTGTGTATAAGACAAACGTGTACAAACTTCAAAAAATGATATGTAATCACAACTGCAAACTTCCATTCGTTTGTAAGAGCCGTGCTTGCGGAAGTTCTGCTTGACTCTCTTCATTACCGCACGTGCAACTGTCGCTCGTGAAGGTAATGGGCGTGACGTTTCCGCGCAACGTGCAGTACGCAGTTTAGCCAATCACAACACACCCGCCCAGCTGACCAATCTGAGCCCATCGCCTGCTTCTGAGGGAGTGGTTTCAGAGAATCAGGAAGTCAACCGGTCGTTCAAATGACAGAGGAGAAAGCGGCTTACAATAAAGGTGAAATATATGAAAAATAAGGCGTTTTTTTAACAAACGAAACACGAAGACATGTTATATTGCACCCCATAAACACAATCAAGCAAAGAAAAAAAGCAGTAAACCACCCCTTTAACCTGTTGTCTGTATTATTTAGTGTATGTTTGAAGAAATCTGTAATGTACACAGCCACTGTTTTAAAAATGTTCAATTCAACAACAAAATGAAAAGTAGATCTAAAAACTGCCTTATGCAATATAAATGTCTTTCTTCAGCTCAGATGTATTTATTAAATCAATTTGATTTATTATTCGATTATTAAATACACTTTACCTCTATGTTCGTTACTGGATGTATTGCTTCTACTATTTCTTTCTTTGTGTATGTGTCAGTTGCCTGCTTGATTGACAGCATGGTGCACTGCTATAGTATCAGTCTGTCAGTTCAGATATGATAATGAGTACCAAGCAAATGCATAATGCGACAGAAATAGCTGTACTCTTAGTTACTACTACTTTAAAACTCAACATTTTATGCATGCAACCCAGATCTTTCCTCATGCTTAATGTCTTTATTATCATTTCATGTCTGGTGGTAATGGTATTTTTAGCCCAACATGAATAATGCAACGCATGGCAGCGTTTACTTGGTTTGTCCCTGGACAGCGTGCAGTGCCAGTGCAGAGAGGAAAAGGGATTCAGGGTGGATCAGAACGAGTAAATCTTGCCTTAAGCACATCTGAGGGCTAAAGCAGACCCTGAGCTGAAAAATCTCTAAATATTAGTCACTGTAAAACTCTCAAAACCTCATTCATTCATTCATTACCATACCGTCCAATCTCATTCTGCCAGGGACAAAACAGTCCATTGCTGATGTTTTTTTTTTTGTCAGGAAAACTCTTCCGCCTCACAGCAGCTGAATAGACATGTCGAGGTGGAGAAAACACAGCCTCGGACTAAATACAGGATGTTTTCATATCTACTAGACAAGCTGATTTCTACTCTATAGGGTGTAGTATGTATAGAGCAAGATGATATGTTGAAAATCCACGATATATTTGTGATGTTTATGTTTTGTATAACAACAAAATCACATCTTTTTAAGTTTGACCTTTAAGTTTTCTAAGGTCATTAGATGTCTCTGATTTTAACCTCAGTAGTTAATTGATAAGTTCAAATAATTTCAGTGAATAAAATCAATGTCTGTGTCATTGTATCAATTAAGAGTTTTGATTCAATGATTTATTTGTTTTGTTTACTTCCTGAAAGTTGCTGCTATATTTGCCATAAATGTTTTAGTCATAAACAACAGTAGTTATGGACTCCTGTATTTGATACGTTTTGTTATATTGATGCATAATAAAAATGATTGTGATTTAGTCCTTGTGTTTGTTTGCTTTAATCAGTACTGTATTTTTTACTGTGCTTTAGTTTTTGCATAAAATATAAAAACTCTAATTGGCACAAAAAAAAAAAAAAAAAATATATATATATATATATATATATATAATTTAATATCATCATAAAGGTTGAAAAATATTGCATATTCTGTTTTAAGATATTGCCACACCTTATTCTGACATCTGTCTGTCTTTCTGTGTGTGTTTATACATAGACACTTTGAGTCTGTAATGTTGGCCAAAATCAAATCGGACTCTAACCCAGGTCACACTCTTATCAGTGAAAAACAGGAGAACCTCCTCCTTGTGTGTGTGTGTGTGGACTGTTTCAACATGACATCATGGCTTTAAGATCTCAGAAATCCAGAACTCGTTTTCTTAGATGAAATATTTGGTTTAGAGTTTTAGTCTGTTAAAACATCCAGGTAAGCTACACGCTTATCAGTAGGTGTGGGAATCTTTAGCTCCTCACATTTCGCTTTAGTTGGATTTTGATTCAGGAAGTAATGAGCTATTGCAGGTTAAGACGACTTAAATTCTGTGTTAAGATTTAAAATAAATATTATTCAAGCACTTAGTATTAATTATTTATTCAGTATTTATTCCAGGGCATGAAAGTGAAACTTTTGGCATTTGCGTGGTCAGCTAATGTCTATGAGTTGGCAGACGTTGGAATGTTTTCCACTTGCAGAAAGTAAATGGTTTAGTCTAGAGCGTGTGATCAACAGTAAGAAAGATTGTTTCTCCTAACCAATAAATTGATGTTCTTGAGGAAAGTGGAAGTTGGCAAGATCACCATTATTTTCTTGTGTCAACAGAGCAGTCCTTCAAACTACCAATAATCAATTGAATGGAGGGCAGTTGAGGTTCATATTGAGCTGCCTGGGGCGTGACTTTAACTGATTTAATCTTTGCTGTACCGAAACATTCTGTTATGAACCATGTGTGCTAATCGAAAACAAATCGATCTGGATTTAATCTCTGTGGAATGTAACTGTAAATGACTCTTCTGTGTAATCACATATCTAGAAGACAAATACACTTGAGTGTTTGCTGTAGCTATGGAATGAAGTTCGACTGGTCTTCATCTCTCGGTTGACGTTTGTCACTTATTTTGTCTTCTATCTTAGATCCCCCAGCTGTTCCAGAGACCAATCCCAGTGATCCCAGCTCTGAGGAAGTCAACACCCCTTCAAAAACAGAATCAGGCCTTGAAGCCAGCACGCCTACAAAGATGGATACCGCAAGGAAATCAACTACCCCGAAACAGCCAGACGTCATTCCAAAGTCCCCTCCGACACCCACTCCGCGGTCGAGTGGTAGCCCTCAACACAAGAAAGGTGGGTACCTTGAAGACAGTTCAATATTTGTTTTTTGTATTGATACTTTTCATTATGATCAGGAAATTGCTTCTTTTGGCCTCTTAATTACCCTTTTACCCCAAAACCGAAGATCAGAATTAAAGTGGTTAGTAGTTGTGTTTACATGGTTTCTAGTTGGTCAAAGCTGGTCATTTTGTTGATTATTAGGTTGATCAGCACAGCACTACTAGCAAATGGTGCCAAAATTGGCTTGATAGACCATCTTGGTCAAGCTGTTTTGGGTTGGTAGACCATCTTGGTCAAGCTAGTTTGGGTTGGTAGACCATCTTGAGGTGCTTAAGATGTTTGAAAACAAGACTTGTTGACCTGCGTGATCTCCATAACCTGGTATGGGCTTTTTTTCCCGACATAACATTGATAGCACTAAACCATTTAAACCATTCAAAACCATTTTCCCTTCTATGAGAAGCATTAAGGAAGTCTCTTGAGAAAGGAGCCAGTCATTGAGGATTTACTCCTGACCAAAGTCTTGAAAGCTAACAGAGGCATTTGTTTATTGACCCACAAAGAATTTCCATCGTCATGCCTCTGTAAATGCTCCCAGAATTAAGTTAATTCGGCTGTATTACATTAATTAATGTAGAAACAGATCCGTTCAGTGAGGAAAATGTTGGTGCTAATGCTGATTTGTGGAGGCTGGCGACAGGCAGTTCCTAATCGCCTCTGGTCATCAGCTGAGGTGAAGCAATGAAACCTGACTGGGCATCACATTTCACAGTGCTGTGCCAATTGGAGGGATTTAACCCTCCTTCTTGGTTCTGTCACGTTCATAGTATAAAGCCTTCACTTGTACGAGTACATGTAGCTACATGTTAATGGGAGAGTTGTTTGGGTTTGAGAAAGGAAGTGGCTTTTCTTTGCCTACTTCATTGTTGTCTCTCTATACAAATGAGGTTGTGGTTGTAGAGCATTTGGCAGTTGTTAATTTTGTGGGAAAAGCTGGAACAGCTGTGTTTGACTAGCTATTTATACTTTGTTACTATGCTTGATACTGTGTATGCAGTTGAAATTTAGTGTTACGTTGTTATGTTTTGATCTGGTTCCATTTTAATGATCCATTCTTACTGATGTACAGCATTTGTGAATCACTCAACAGTAAAGACAGAGTTCAGGAGGATAACCAATGTTTGATGAGTTGACATGTAGAAATCACTTTAAGTAACCAAAATTAACCATAAATTAATGATTTAACTAAACATTTATTTTTAATGCAAAAGCGAGCACGCTACTTCTCGGGAACAGTTTTGTCTCAAACAAATGAAAATGAATGTTGTTGTTTTTTTTTTAGTTTATTTTTTAATTATGTGGACTGTTTTATTTATTATTCGTGCATTATTATTATGCATTTTTCTGTAAAATTTAATGCATTTTAAATTAAATTGATATGAATCTAAATGCATTAAAATACAGTTAACTATTAAAAAGAAAAATATAAGTTGACTAATAACAGTTGTGTTTTGTTCTGTAGTATTACCAGTAGTGTTGGACGATATGGTCATTTTTCATATCGTCATATCGCCAGCCTGTGAGATCTCTGATACGCGATATTATCGTGCGTGGGTGGGGGCAAGAGAGAGAGACTCTCTGTACTTGTCATAGGCTGTTTCATAACTATTTGGTGATTTTAAACAGCACGTGCATGAGGGAGAGAGAGCCTGGAAGAACCAATAACCGAAATAATATACTTTCAAACATACTTAAAAACTAATATGTGAAATATAAAAATATTTAAAACAGCTAGTTCATATATTGGGATACAGCATTCATACATCGCTATTAAGACCGTGCGTCCTACTGTGAAAAGTTTGCTGCATCGGCGCAGAAGTTATCCGTCTAAAAATCAGTCAAGGTGAAAATTAAAAGTAGATTTATTTTAAAAACCAACAGTTTAACACTAAATATTGTACATAAACGAACACTTTAAAGATAAAAGTATTTTCAGGTAAGTTCATATTTTTTCTAATTTGTAAATAAAGGTAATCACCCTGCAGTTCAATTTTGATGTGGGCTTAGTTTTAGAGTGTGTTTTAAAACAAATTCCAATGAGGAGGAGAAGCCTAATCCTCATTTGTGCGTGTGTGTGAAGTGTGGCGCCGAGGTGAAATAGTGGGCAATTTGATAGCCCAATAATAATAGGCTGCCTAATAATAATAATAATAATAATAATAATAGTTTATACATTAATAGGAGAATAAGCCTAATATCGTCTTGACTGTCGACAAAGACATTTGCTATGGATACTATCGTCTATCGGCACAACCCTAATTACCAGTATTATTCAATTAATAGTTACAACCCAAATTCCAGAGATGTTGGGATGTTTTTTAAATAAAATTAAAACTAAAAGTATTTCAAATCATATGATCCAATTTTTTATTTGCAATAGAATATAGATAACATAACAAATGTTTAATTTTACAATTTTATGCACAAAATGAGTTCATTTCAAATTTGATGCCTGCTATAGGTCTCAAAATAGTTGGGACGGGGGCATATTTACCATGGTGTGGCATCTTCTCTTCTTTTCAAAACCGTTTGAAGACATCTGGGCATCGAGGTTATGAGTTTCTAGAGTTTTGGTCCCATTCTTGCCTGATATAGGTTTCCAGCTGCTGAAGAGTTTGTGATCGTCTTTGATGTATTTTTTCATTTAATGATGCGCCAAATGTTCTCTCCAGGTGAAAGATCTGGACTGCAGGCAGGTCAATTCAGCACCTGGACACTTCTATTACGAAGCCATGCTGTTGTAATAGCTGCAGTATGTGGTTTTGCATTGTCCTGCTGAAATACACAAGGCCTTCCCTGAAATAGATGTCGTCTGGAGGGGAGCATATGTTGCTCTAAAACCTTTATATACCTTTCAGTATTCATAGTGCCTTCCAAAACATGCAAGCTGCCCATACCTTATACACTTATGCACCCCCATACCATCAGAGATGCTGGCTTTTGAACTGAACACTGATAACACGCTGGAAGGTCTCCCTCCTATTTAGCCCGGAGGAAACGACGTCTGTGACCATAGAACACTTTTCCACTATGAAACAGTCCATTTTGAATGAGCCTAGGCCCACAGGACACGACAGCGCTTCTGGACCACGTTCACATATGGCTTTCTTTTTGCATGATAGAGCTTTAGCTGGCATTTGCAGATGGCATGGCGGATTGTGTTTACCAACAGCGGTTTCTGGAAGTATTCCTGGGCCCATTTAGTAATGTCAATGACAGAATCATGCCGATGATTGATGCAGAGTCGTCTGAGGGCCCGAAGACCACATGCATCCAACAAATGTCTTCGGCCTTGTCCCTTACGCACAGAGATTTGTCCAGTTTCTCTGAATCTTTTGATGATGTTATGCACTGTAGATGATGAGACTTGCAAAGCCTTTGCAATTTGACGTTGAGGAATGTTGTTTTTTTAAAGTATTCCACAATCTTTTTACGTACTCTTTCACAGATTGGAGAGCCTGTTGCAGGAATCAAATTTGAAATGAGCTCATTTAGTGGATAAAAGTGTAAAATTTCTCCATTTAAATATTCGTTATGTTCTATTGTGAATAAAATATTGGCTCATGTGATTTGAAAGTGTTTTAGAAAGTCTTTGAAACGTCCCAGCATTTCCGGAATTTGGGTTGTAATTTTAGTTTTCTGATTTTACCTTTAATTGACAATGTATATTTTTGGTTGTATTTAGTTCTGCTTTATGTCATCATTCAACCTCGGATGGTTTTGTTATGAAACTGCTTCGTACTACTGGTGGTGCACAGTTCAGCTCATCTCATCATAAATTATAATACTGCTGTCAAGCAGCCGAACATCTTCTAAAACTGAACACTGTGTTCCACAGAATATTGTCCTCCATTGATTCTGGGCCGCTGCTGCCTCACTCATATATTAGTTATGGGAAAGAACATAAGGAGACCTGAAGGAAGGGAAGAGCTGAAGTTCAGACATTGACTCATACCGCTTGCTATTTCAAAGCTGAGTCATGTCTCACCTCTCTCAGTTCACCTTTATTCTGGTTGTCTAGAAAATCCATCTTAAATTCACATAGTAAAAGTTTGGTAAAAATTCTTCTAAAGTATATGCAAAATAACAATTTACAAGTACAATAGGAAGCATTATGATTTGCTCCCTCCCATTTATGATTAGTTTTAAATTTATAGAAAGCTTACAAATACTTCTCACACCCCTCGTATTTAGTAAATTAGAGTCATAACTGCACCTTGAGATCATAATGTTCAATATTATTAAGTAATTAAGGCGATGAATCAGTACATAAGTATTTTTTCTCTTGCTTCCTGCTTATACATTTGTAAAGTATTATTGTTGTTATTATTAATTACTGTTTTAATTTTACTTGTAATTCTTGTTTGTGCATTGATTTTGATAGATTTTATGTAATTTAAAATTGATAGCTGTGGTCTTGAATGCTGATTGGTCAATATCAATCTGTCCTCTCTGTTCATGCAGATTATCTATTTTAGCGCTACAGGAGATGGTAAAGTCAGTGATTATGCATCTCTCTGCTGCCTCAGACCCTCTGGAAACCCTTTCTGGGTCAGTCTGCTGCTTTTTCTGTCTCTGCCCAGTGACTCATCAATGAGAACATGGGCCGCTTGTCAGAGCCCACAAGACTCTGTGCTTCAGCTTCCTGTGCTCTATAAATACTAAATCAAAGTGGAGCACAGGTCATGGAGAGGAACACTGCTGGAGTCTTATGATCATTATTAATGAGTTCGAGTCATCAGATAAAAGTTATACTAGACTTTGTGGGTCATGAGATGCCAACGCAAAGACTTCATGGGGCCAACTCATTGGGGTGCAGTTTAAAGCGTTGAACGCTGAGTGAACTGGTTTGAATGTTTAATTAAAATAAAGCATGTTTCTTTGTTGTGTACTGCACAGCCCTGCACTGCACATGCTGTGAGAGTCGTAACAATAGGAAACTGTGACTGTGTTGTGCAATGAATCAAATGCACAGGGATCAGAACGTGTACAGACAATGAGGCTGATGTCAGCTAAATGGCAAATATTGTTGGGTGCTGCTGCTTAATAAATTATGGCATATTTATGATGACATAATTTTGCAAGTGATTAATATATTTTATTAAATACTGGTTAATTAAAATATATCTCTAATTATTTGTGGTTTCTAGGTTGTTGAAGCATTTGAGCAAGTTCCAATAGTATTAATACAGTTAAATGAATGAACTGTCTTTCAGTACAGGTAAAGGTTCACTCCGAATGAATGTTAATTGTGTGGTGCCGAGTTGATTGTATCTGTACTGTGAGTCCTCAGGGCTTTCTGCTGTCAGTCGGAGCGTGTGAATGTTGCCAGTCTCTGCTGCTGCCAGCTTCCAGTGCTTTATACTGCTGCAGATGTGAGCGCAGCCTCTACCACACAATAACCTCTCTCATTCCCGGCACCCTGCTGTCTGACTGTCTCTATCTCTCTTTATCGCTGTCCAGGAGAGCTTTAGTGGGTAAACAGTGTGGCAACTCAGGAAGTAACAGTGTGGCAATTTCGGAATGTTTCACTAAAACTAAACATTTTATTCTGCCTCTTTTCTCAGATGGAATGAAGTTGGATGAGCGGCAGAAACAGGCGAAGGAGAGGAGGGAGGAGAGGGCCAAATATCTCGGTAAGACAACGCAAGGAAAGACAGTGAGACAGCACCACCTGCTGTCTGGGGTCTAGATGTGTTGACAAAAAAGATTTCATCATTCATGTTTCAAACTTCTGAGGCTTGTGCAAAAGCACAGGAAGGCTGTAAATAAATACCTGCTGAAATTCTATGGCTTTTGTAGATTTTAATTGGATTAGAAGTGTGAAATTTGTCATTGTGACATTTGACATGTCACATGTTTTTCAGACTAACAAGCATGTGCATGCAGGTTACATTTTTTTGATCCTTTTTTAATTTTTTCCCACATTTTTTATCGTTTCTATTTTATACATCTGTTTTTCTCTTAAATACTAATATGCATTAATATTTGTATATTTTTAACATTTTAAACATTCAAATTTATTTATTAATTATTATTTAAAAATGTAAAATACGGTGACACTACAAGCAGTTTCAAGTAAAAGCAGTTTTGAAGATGGATGGATATTTATATAATGATATTTAAATATTAAATGTTTATATATTAAAATGTATTTACAGTATATTATTTATTTATTTGTTTGTTTTTAATATTTATATATTAATATAATAATATTGTATATTAACTTTCAGCAAATTTAAATTTTAAAAACAAATACTATTTCAAATGTACTCAAATACATCCCCTTAAAATCCCCTCTGGCTTGGTTGCATACAAGCTCTTTTTACCGTTTTCTAGGCTCCTAATTAGTAATAATATGAACCTTTCCCCTAGTTATAACAATTCTGACTATAAAATAACTTCTAAATGTTTTACTGCTTCTGTGTCTTTACTAAACCAGCACTTCAGTGAATTCTAAATATCTCACATGCTCCATGTTTTGTTCGTCATATCACTGTGCTTGTTATGGCTGCTGAGATTGCTGTGCTGTGCGGTGCTCCTCTGCTTTGCATGATTGACACAATGTTTTTGTCTTCTTTCTCACCTTCCCTCCCCAGAACAGCGTAGCCAGACTCAAGGTAAGCCACTCCTCCGTCTCTGGTGGTGGTGACTGATGCGCTTCATCCCTTTCTCTATCAAATGCTTATTCTCTCGTAGAGCTGCTTTCCCTTTCCATTGTATCTCATAATCATAATTAGTGACAGATTGTTGTGTGTCTTAATTTTGAGTGAAAAGCTGCCAGCGTTGTCACACTCCCCTGCTGGAAAATGATGCTTAAACCAATTTATGATGAATACCAGTTTCTACATATCTTGGTAAAACTGGCAATTTATGGTCATTAGCTGGTTCAAGCTGGTTTAGGTGACAATTGCTTGTAGATCACCTAGCTGATTAGGACCTGGTTGAGTTAGTTAAATATGTCTGTGTTTTCTGTACAATGATTATGTATGGTAACACATTTTAATGTTTCAAACGTTTAATTTAGTTTGTTTTAGAATATTGTAGAATTTAATCAGGTGTTTATTAGTAATGACGAACGGTTAAGAAAGTAACTGCTCAAATGAATTCTGGGAGTTCATTCAGTCATAAGACTGATTCAAACACTGATTTAATAAAAACAAGCAAACAGAACAAAAAAAAAAAACCGCTCATTGGGGTCATTGCTCTGTGACTTGGCTCATATTGGCCACAACATATGTTTGATTTGAAGGATGACCTGTTTTTTCCAGCAGGGTCAGCTGTCCTCCTGATTTTACCCGAATGTTTTGCTTTGACTCGCTGTGAATTTCATACAAGGAACATGATGGGGCTTGTCGGTATTTTAATAAAAGGATGGAAATGTGAAAATCAACCAATTTACACTTTGATTTTTAGGTTATCTCAAACATAATTAAGAAAATTGTTTATTTGGGATTCTCTTTTACACTTTTTTTTTTTTTTCAGTGAGTCTGTTGAAACATCATGTAGGTCATAATTCATTGTTTATATATGACAGTAACATGATACACTGCATTCATGTTGTTTAGGGTCAGTTATAGATCATAGGTCCACCAAATTTGAACTTTTGACTGCTAAACCTCCCTTCACACGTGTATGTTTTTCAGAAAGCTTGTTTTCATAGTAAGGTTTTACAAGTTTCCCATAATTACAAACTGCAGGATCCGTTTAGACCCAGAAATGACATCTGCTGCTGTCTTGAAGTGACTGAACTGAGAATAAATCATGATTGATGTGAATATAATCAGGATAAACACACATCCTGCTACATTCCAGTCACACAAGGGTGAAGTGTGTCATTTAGACCTAACAGTTCAGGCCATAGTCAATCGAACTCATCAATCCATCTCTTTTACCATCACCATGGACCTCCTCATTAATGTTTAATATTTGTGTGGGCTGCAGCGAGTGAGTCAAATGTTCATAGTAGGACATGTAGCGTAGTCTCCCAGACTGTGGGTCGTCTTCCAGCTCATCTATCTGCCAGCAGGATTATGAAAGTTTGATGAGGAGCGTCACCCGGGCACTCTCAGGCCATCACTATTTTATAACTGTGGAGCTCAGAGAAAAAGACTCCAGCCTCAGAAGAGATGAAGGCTCCCAGTGGAGAGTCTTTTCATGTCAAGCCTTGCTTTCACTCTTTATTGCAGTGACAGTAGGTATTGCACATTAATGATTTGTTCAGCACTTTTTCTACTCTCAAAGTAGGCAGTATTTATTCTGAATCAACATATTCAGGGCCAACAGTTAATGTAAAACTTGATTTTGCTAGCTTTAATGTCAAAATTGTTTTTCTTTTCTTTCTAGGTGGCTCCCAGAGTGGAGCTAATAACATATTAGTGTCCCTATCATTGTTGCATTTGCGTTTGTTTGAAGTCACACCATTGTCTTTGTCATTTTATGAAGTCATACACCATAATTACAAAGATGTAGTATTTCATGAATGAAGAATGCTTTAAAACCACATATCCCAACAGGATTCTTATATAATTAAGACACAAAACAAATGCGAAATGAATGCAGATTTTGATTTATTTCATTAAGTAGTACATGACTAGGATATGAAATATGCTGTTTATTGAGGCAAAAAGCTCAAAGTTAAATAAACATGCACTGACAGCTTTTTGTAAACAATGTTCACAGTGTGCTTAAATAGGGGTTATGTAGGTGCTGTTGTAAGCGCTGTTCTTTTGAACTTTCTATTCAGCAAAGAATCCTGAAAGAAATGTTACAAATATGTAGTAAAAATATTAAGCATTACAACTTTTTTTCACAGTATTACTATTTTACTGTATTTACGATCAAATAAATGTAACTTTGGTGCTCATAAGATACTTCTTTCAAAGACATTAAAAAAAAAAATCTTACTGTAGTCTGTTAAAATGATAGTTCACCCAAAAATACAATTTTTGTCAGTTCAGTTTAATATGGTAAAATGGACCTGAGAGGGTTTCACTCTTGCTGGTTGCCAAAAACATGATTTAAATATCTAATAATTGAACATGCATTAGGAATTGTGAATGATGGGTGTCTGAATTCGGTTCAAACACTGGCCTGGTTTTGGTAGCTAACAGGCTCTTCCTCTCTATCATGTAGCTGCTAAAAAGTCTCAGTGGCTGGAGAAGGAGGAACGGGCACGGCAGGTGCGGGAACAGCAGCTGGAGGAGCGGAGGAGGAAGCTGGAGGAGCAGCGGCTGAAGGCAGAGAGGCGCCGCTCAGAGCTGGAGGAGAGACAGAAACAGAAACTTGAGAAGAACAAGGTGAGAAAGTAATGTGTTCGGTGCAAACCCAAATGACACAACCTGTTCTTCTAATTTTAAACACTGCCAAGCATTGTTTTCCCTTTCAGCTCTCTGAGTAATGCTAGATGAGTTGTTTATCAGTGAAAGTGGAGCAAATTGGGCTCTGAGTTTTCCCCTTTAAAAGATCAATACCATCTCCTTTGTTCCTTCTAGTGCCCGTTACTGTATATCTAAATGTGCAATATAAAGCGTTTGCTACACTTATGTTAAATTTTAAAGTGACACTTACTATATGTTGGCATTCATTTATTTATTTATTCATTTGTTTATTTATTTATTGTTCAGGAGCGGTATGAGGCGGCCATCCAGAAGTCTGGTAAGAAGACATGGGCAGAGATTCGGCAGCAGAGATGGTCCTGGGCCGGAGGCTTGAGTGGCAACTCCAGCCAAAGCCAGAGTGAGTTACATAAAATGCACTTACATAAACTCAAAAACTGTACATGTAGGTATTGCTTCTGGTTCCTTTTCATATTAACTGCATTCGTCATCCATGTTAAGAAAAGAATAAGCGGGATTGTCTTCGGAGGTGATTGTGATGGAGTTTACTGAGACTGATAAATAATTCTCTCTCTTTTTGTCATTTTTGCACATTTTACTCTATAAAGTGCTTAAGAATACACAATAAAAAGTGAATAAATGTCTATTTTCCAGTTCCATGTAAAGGAAAGGTATCATGTTTTTTAGTTTCTTAGATTTTTCACATTAGATGGTTTCTTATGTTGCAAAAAAAGCCTCACTCAAGCTCTTTTGCTCAAGCCAGACTAAACGCTTTTTACTAATATGATAATAACCAAGAGATCAGTTGCTTTGCTTCTGGGGATCATAGGGACTTTAATGTACACCTAGGCAAATGCAAATACTAACTGAGATCTGCAAATGCTTTACCACAGTATCCTTTCTTAGCATTAGTTTCAGTAAGTTTTGTGCACCATAAGAGTCACTCAGAAGGTGCACGTGTCCATTGCTTAGATTTTTTTTTTTTTTTTTGCTAAGAATTTAGGCCTGTTATTCCTTAAATGGTGAAAATGTACAAAAACTCAAAAGATGAAGAGAAACATCTTTATAATCTTCAGTTACACCTTTGTGTACTTTATGGCTCCGTATATAACAGAAGGTGAAATGACTTACTAAGAAGGCTTGGAAATAGGGTAATGAACTTCAATGGAGCTTTCTACAACTTCCCCCAGGACTCAAGACCTCAATTTACAGGCTAACCAATGCTGTTTCTCCAAGGATCTTATTTTCTAACTGACTTAATTTAGTTTTTCCCCTCCCAAAAGTTGTGCACAGTCATTGCAGTCTCTCTGATGGTGCCTTAAGAGGCGGTGACCCCATTATAAAGTCTGTAGATTCTGTGATTGAGCTGCTCAACTCAATAAAAATAGCAGTTGAGTTAATATTCCGACACTGCAAACGTAACAGTGGTTATCCAGGATACAGATAACCATCTTTGGCTGCTCAAACAGTAGTTTTAAGGTATCTAATTGTTTACTTGTTTGTTTAAGGGTTTAATTTGTGGTTAATTTTTTGACTGCCCCCCATCGTTCCGCCTTGGTCCCCTCAGCATTGTGTATGCGGTGTTCTCTGGATTTTACAGGCAGATGCTCAATATCAGCGGTCAACCTGCCCAAACATGTGGATTCAGTCATAAACAAGCGGCTCTCCAAATCTTCTGCCACTCTCTGGACGTCCCCTAGCAGAAGTAAGGACATGCCTCCGGATCTAGCCCCTCCCTCACGTCTTCACAGGCTCCTCCCTTCACATAATTATGAGTTTCCATATTATCCCACTACCTTTGATTTCTCCCTTGAGACCAATCACCTGCTCGTCCTCCGTGATCATTCAATCATTCCCTCCTTCCAAACCGTCTCCTCGTTTGTGTCTTCAGTTTGACCGAATTTGAATTTTTAAATCTTCATCTTTCACCGTCAACCGTATTCAGTGGTGTTCTGTTTTTGTTTTGTTATTTTTGGTGGTGGTTTTCTCTGTTCCTTCTTGATGTAACTTCTTTAAAGGTGAATACTTGCATACTTCTCCATACCTTCACCTGCATATGATGCATGATGGTACAGTGGTCCCAGAAAGTATTTGGACATTTACACCATGCTTAAAATGTATGAATTTTACAGAATAAAAAATTGATGCTAGAACTTTAAAAATAAAAAAAACAAAAGTGTCCAAATGCTTGTCTGTTTGAACAATATTATGTATTTTTATAGGTAACACCTTACCAATATGGTTTGTTAATGATGTTGGTTAAAGCATTAGGTGTCATAAATTAAGTTTTACATTCTTTTATTAATCTAGGTTTGATTTGAATTACATTGAATATTTTTATTTCAATTTTTTTAATTGTTCAAACTGTATAAATTAAGAAATATAATAAAAATATAGTAAACATGTTTCTTAGTTGGTTTTCCCTAATGCATTAACTAATGTTAAAGAATTGAAGCTTATTGTAAAGTGTTACCATTTTATTTTTTAAAAGCTAACAAACATCTGAAATGTTTAAAGTGTGCTTGTGCTATATTTCTTTGAAGTCACTGTCCATTGTTTTCATGTTTTGTTAACATTTATACATTGTAAGTGTCTGAACATTATTCAAAAAGAGAAATGTGTTGATGGTTTTACATTCCACACAGAAGGGCTGTTTTTCAGTGAATTGAGGTCTAGTTGATTTATTTCTTTCCCAAAAATGGCTGGTGCTGCTTTTATTGGATGTACTCAGTCGTAAGTAGGGCACACTATTTGTGAGTGCACCCTGAAACAATAGATGGAGTAGAGCAGAAAGCTGGAGTTCATGCTTAGTGCTGAGACAGCTGATCGAGTCTGGGAAGTTTTCCATGAGCAGAGACTTTACTACAGAGTTCTGATGAATGTTCAGCTATGAGCAATATCTCTCTCCATCTCTCTTTCTAAAATGCCTGTCTAGCCCCTAATTGTTCTTGTGCTCTTGCTTTTCGCATTTACCTGGGGCTCTTTCTTGTTTCCCCTTTTTCTTTTCTTTTGAAAATCACATAAGATTAGAATTAGGGTTATTGTAGTTTTTGTGTAGTTTAATTTGAAATATTAAAACGGCTAAAACTAAAATGGATGTAATAGATGAAAAATATAGAGCAAGATTTAAAAAAAAAAAACACGAATAAAAATGAGAGAAGCTATTGATATAAAAATATACCAAAAATCTTAAATTAAACTGAAAACCGAACATTTTAAAATAAAATCAAAATATTACTTAAAATAACACTGTTGAGAATGTGATGTAACTGATTATCAGAATTAGCAATGATGTTTATTTTTGGTAAGTGTAAAGTTTTATTGTATCATTGTTTTTTTTGTTTGTTTTTTTACATACATAAACACATTTTATTCATTTCTTTGTCCTTTTGTGTAATAGTTCACCCAAAAAATGAAAAATTCTATTATCATTTACTTGTTGCGAACCTGTATGACTTTCTTTCTTTCGTGAAACACACAATTTGATATTTTGATGAATCTTAACACAGTTTATAGTGAAAAACCACAAAAAAAGGTCCATATGACACTGGTTTGTAGCAACATTAGGGTGAATAAATTACAGAATTCTTATTTTTAGATGAATATGTTTCAAACTTTAGCTAATTCTCCCAAAATTTCTTTTTTGGACTTGTTTACAGTTCAGCTTTACTGGCTTTTCTAGCATGTGGCAGTATTGTGAAATTCTCATGCGGGCTCACCTTCAACCCTATTGACAGCAAGGGAGACAAACACAGTTGTTTGTCATTGCCATGATCTTATCATTCTAAAAATTATAATGCTGTTGAATGCAACTGTTGTGTGTTGGGAAAGGAGTTGTTACAAGTATATTTCAGTAGGAACTCATTTTTATTCTTTTCTTGCAGCTCGTAGCATGCAGCTGAGTCCCTGGGAGAGCAGCATTGTGGACAGGCTGATGACGCCCACTCTCTCCTTCTTGGCTCGTAGTCGCAGTGCTGCCAGTGTGCTGAACAACTCCAGAGATGCCCGTGAGTGACAGGATACAATCATAGTACCCTTTACATTTGTGATTAGCCTCAGTCTTTTAGCAAAGTCTTTTTAAACACTAATTTGCAGTATTCTTCTATTTTTAGGGCCTGTGCAAGTCAGAAAAAAACTGCATGACCTTTTTCTGTTCTATATGCTGCAAATTGGGATTTAAATATGTGTTCTTTCATGCAGAGTCTGCGTTGTGTCCGCGCTCAGTGTCTGCCAGCCCTCTCTCAGCGTGTGCTCATCGGCCACATCACCGCCGCTCTGAGCGCTGGAGGGTCACCACCAGCACGCCCGATATAGCCCAGCGCAGACGAGACTCCACACCTGTGAGTCATGTAAGACTCCCTTTCACTCTGCATCTTTCTTATACTCCATCCATCCTGCCTGTTATATCATATTTTGCTGTGGTATAAGAGGAGGTGAGAAATTCATCATTCATCCACACGTCCATGAATCCATATATCCAAGTCTTGATTTCCAACCTTTTTTGTCTCATTTACCCATACAGCACTAATCTTCATTATGAAACATGTTAATGTAATCATTAATATTATTAAAGTGGCCATTCTTACAACAGTGCACTTTAGAACTAAAAAAAAAAAACAGCTACTGTGAGGGAAATATCATCTGATTAAATAGACATTTTAATGAGAAATTTAAATTTAGAGGTAACAAAAGCCTGCCACTGTCTTTATTTTTTGTCTTATCTTTTTTCAAAAGATGAGGAAGGATAAGAAAGAAAAGGAGAGAGAAAATGAAAAGGAGAAGAGTACCATCACCAAAGAGAAGGTGCTGAAGAAGAGACAGTCCATGCCTTCAATGAAAACCAGGATAGAGTCCAGGTAAGATGACTGTAATCTAGCAATACAACATTTAAACCTATAACCTAAATTTAATTTTAAAGATAAATTTGGATTAGTTTATTCTTACAAAATTTAAACACAAAGAGATAGATGGATAGATAGATCGATCAAATTCTTAGATCATTTCAGGTTCTGGTCAGAGTGAAACCGTCTTAGAAACATCTAAACAGTTTTAGATGCTCATATTCTGGAAGCACTGCCTTTCACATTCAAAAAGAAGATACAATAGAAGCTTTTTAATGGACCTTTTTGCCCTGAGCATTTTCTAATTCTGTTAAACCAAAGCTGTGTTATGTAATGCTGTCTCTGACTAAACATTTTACCTTTTTGTTGTAGCCAGAAATCATAGTTTAGTTTCAAGTTATGCTAGATAGATATATAGTTTAGCTTTAGTTTTAAAGGTGCTTTTATGTGTTTAATTTGTTTAATCATCATTTATCTACTTCTAGGACATTATGAAATATCAGCCTGCGTTTTAGGTCATGTTCTTGTCCCTCCTGTGAACATATTGTATTAGCCCCTCCCTCAACTTGTGTGCAAGACAGATTTGTGTATAAGATAGACTTGTGTATGGATTAACTGGTTCTTGCCATGAAAATAGCCGTAGATGCTGGAATGGCATTAAGACGATAACAAACAAACAGACAAAAACATGTTGTATAATACATTTTTCCAGCTTAGCGTTAAATTGAGTTTCTCTTCATGTTTCTAGTCCGAGTCCAGTGTCCAGACTGAGATCTGAGTCTCCTGTGACGCCCAAAGGCCGTGCGTCCTCCCCCAGTCCTGCAGTATCTCCCAAACCTCCCTCAGCACGAGCGAGTCCAAGCACTCCTAAAGCCAGACCCAAGAGGGCCAGGACCCCTGCCCGCGTGGAGACCCGCACTGCCTCGCCTGCCGCCATAGAGCGGGTCAAAGAGACCCGCAGGCCTGCTACACCTGAAGAACCAAAGAGTGAGTGTGGTGAGGATGACTGTGGTGTTGCCATTTGATTCTCTTTTAACAGGAGTTTTTCCATTAAAACATGCAGGTTTGTCATTTTACACTTTTTTTCCCCCTCCCTCCAGTCCTCATTTTTTCCCCACTTCGTTTCTCTGTGTTTTCTCCAGCCTCGTCTCCTGTCCCTTCCATTGTCCTGTCATCTGTTCTGGACACGCCCCCTGTTGCAAGTGCACCAATCATGACGGTTTCTGCTCCCTCTGTCCCCGAGGAGTCCTCTGTAGTCCCTGCTCTCCCACAGGTGGCTTCTCCAGCTCCTTCTCCGGGAAAACCCATGGCTGGCACCAATAACCCAGAGGAAGCCACCCGCATCCTGGCCGAAAAAAGACGACAGGCCCGTGAACAGAGAGAGAAGGAAGAGCAAGAACGTAAAGAACAGCAGGAGATAGAAAGGTTACCTATTTCATATTAATTAAATTTTTATTATATATATATACACATACACTGTGTGTGTCTGTCTGCAGCTCAAAAGTTTGGGATCGGTAAGACTTTTTAATGTTTTTTTAAAGAAGTTTCTTCTGCTCATCAAGGCTGTATCTATTTGATCAAAAATATAGAAAAAAACCCTGTTATTTTGTGAAATATTATTGCAATTTAAAATAACAGTTTTCTATTTTAATATACTTTAAAATATCATTTATTTCTGTGATCAAAGCTGAATTTTCAGCATCATTGCTCCAGTCTTCAGTGTATCATGATCCTTCAGAAATCATTCTAATGTGCTGATTTATAATCATTGTTGGAAACCATTGTGCTGCTTCATATTTTTTTGGGACCTGTGATATTTTTTTTAGGATTCTCTGAGCAATAAAAAGTTTAAAAGAACAGCATTTATTTAAAAAAGAAATTTTGTGTTACAGTTTGGGGTCAGTACTTTTTTTTTTTTTTTTTTTTTAAGAATTTAGTACTTTTATTCAGGAGGGATGTGTTAAATGAATAAAAATTCATAGTAAAGACTTATATTGTTAGAAAAGATTTTATTTTGAACAAATGCTGCTATTTTTAACTTTGTATTCATCAAAGAATCAAAGAAAAAAGTATCACATGTTCCATAAAACAATATGAAGCAGCACAACAGTTTCAACACTCATAATAAATCAGCATATTAGAATGATTTCTGAAAGAATGTGTGACGCTGAAGACATGAGTAATGGTTCTAAAAATTCAGCGCTGCGCCACAGAAATAAATTCTATTTTAAAGTATATTAAAATAGGAAACCAATATTAGAAATTGCAATAAGATTTCACAATATCACTGTTTTTTCTGTATTTTTGATCGAATAAATACAGCCTTGATGAGCAGAAGAGACTCCCTTAAATCTTACTGATCCCAAACTTTTGAGTGGCTGTGTGTGTGTG
This sequence comes from Acrossocheilus fasciatus, assembly GCA_036784905.1. Taxonomy (NCBI): domain Eukaryota; kingdom Metazoa; phylum Chordata; class Actinopteri; order Cypriniformes; family Cyprinidae; genus Acrossocheilus; species Acrossocheilus fasciatus. Next base: position 25,989,657 of record CM071953.1, read on the forward strand.
TGTGATATATTAGGGCTGTGTATCACCAGCAAAGTCACAATACGATACATATCGCGATACGGGACTGCACTGAATTTCACCTCGGAATAATTTAGTAAAACAGCTGTTTATTAAACACTGCATACTATAGGGCCGTTGCTAACTATTGGCAGAGCAGGCAGTTGACCTCTGCATTATGAAGGACCTCCATAACTGCAGGACAGTACAATATAGATAATGGCATATGTTTCATGTTTACATGGAGCACTCCCCATCAGGTACAATATTCTGATTGCTTGTATCTTGTTTGTATCATCAGCTTGTATCATCAGTTGATGAATTACACTTTTCTGATAATAGAGTATTGAAGTTATATCCTCATTATATCAGGCAACCCCGGTTCTTTTCCTCTGCGGCCAGATTAAACCTTGTTGTAGCCTGTAGCCTATAATATAATGCTCTTGTAGCCTATAGCCTCTAATATAATGCTCTATTCATTTTTTATTTTTTAGAAATCTCGTGCTTTTCTACTCCATTTTAAACGGTGTACTTGTATTCAAATTAAGTGTGGCCCACTGCTGCACACGTGCCACAATATCGATACAGGGCCAGCTATATATATATATATAATTTTTTATTTTATTCAATTATTTAAAAATGATGATCACATCCACATTTTCACTTGAAATTTAAATGGACTGCCCATTCCCCAACACAAACTCCATAATGCAGCAGATAGGCTCACATGGGAAACGTTGGTTTGAGTCCAGCTTGCAACATGCACTGAATCCCATTCCACTTTTATCACACCAATAACTATCTGCCATTTCCACTATATCTGTCTAATAAAGAGGCAAGACAACAGTTTAATCCCTATAAAATGTTAACTTTTTAAACTTTTGACCCTTTGTATCCCTACCGTCAAAGCCAAACTCCACCTCAGCTAACACACGTTCCTGCTCCATCAGGCTGTGCTCCAGGAATAGCCTCTGTGGTGTGGAGCTGTTGACGTCTGGTGTCCTCAGTGACAGTTTATGAGTTTAGCACATTTATGAGCCAAAAGGGACTTGGGCAACAGCATGAGAGTTCCACACTGTTTATGCTCCAGTGCCACTGGTAACTAGGGGTGCAGATATTTTGGTCATGACTAAAAAGATTTACTGATTCACACTCAACATCCACTTTGCATTTTACTTAGACCGTATCTTCAATTTAAAGTTTCATGCTTCCAGCCACAGCAAAATGATCAATTTTGCAAGAGACACCAAAAGTATACTTGCATTTCCATGCCCTTTTTTTTTTTTTTTTTTTTTTTTTTTTTCAATAATTCACAAAGTTCAATGTTTAATGCTACCTGAAGGGACTTTTTTATCTTACGTGTGTATAATGTCTGACTGTCCTCCATCACACAGGCTTCAGCGTGAGGAGAGGCTAGCACAGGAGGTGGAGGAGAGGAGGCGCAGGGAGGAGGAGGCGCAGATCATGGCGGAGCAGGAGAAGTTAAGAGAGGAGGCTCAACGCCTGCAGGACGAGAAGGAGGCACAGGAAAGAGCCAAAATCGAACAAGAAGAGAACGAACGCCTTCAGAAACAGGTCAGAAATGCTGCATTTCCCAGAATCCTAAGCAATGCACTTCACTCATGACAGTGCTTGCTTGCATCAGAGCCATGGCCTGGCACTTAGTGCACATGCTCAAGACATGTCGAGCCAGAGTGCTCATATGGGAGACATGGGTTCAGATCTGGCCTAGGTTGTGTCCTGATCAGTGTCATTTTCATATTATTTGTATACTATTATATTGTTTACTAATATTTAAGTTTTAGTAATTTTTATATATATTTTTTTTTCATGTAATTTTATTTTTTCAGCTTTATTTCAATTCTGTTCTATTGGCAAAAATTATTTTTAGCAGTTTTAATTTTACTTATCAGTAACAACACTGGTCTTTGGGTTTGGTCCTTATGACCTAAATTTTCTATTAAATGCTGTAAAATATGAGCATGCACTTGTATCCTCATTTTGTTGGGTTGATGAGACAAAAAATGCTACACAAGTATGTCAGGTTCTTACAAATCTGCTCTTACTTCTTCTAGGAATGCATTTATATCAACTGTGCCATTTAGTGTAGTTGCATTTTTGAGGTTTTACCACCACCTGGTGTTCAAAACGGTATTTAAATAGATATTAAGTGGGAATCTGAGTTCCCTCAGTCATGGAAAACAAGGAAATATAAAGACATTTTGTGATTTTTAATTCAAGGCCTGGAGAAGCCATAGATATATCAATAAAATATCAAAAAGTCATGGAAATTTCTGTAGCGATCATAGAATTTACTAGTTATATTATGTTAATGTTTCATCAGCTAAAGTAACTGGTATTTCATTAAAAATATTTAAAAAGAAACTCAACCACTAATCATAAAAAAAAAAAAAAAATCATAGGAATACATTGGATAAAATGTCATCAGATGAATGAATGAATGACTACAGAAGTTGGGTTCAGTGTGAATCTGATCATACGGTCATTGTGTCTGTAGAAAGAGGAGGCTGAAGCAAAGGCCCGAGAGGAGGCCGAGAAACAGCGACTGGAGAGAGAGAAACACTTCCAGAAGGAGGAGCAGGAGAGGCTGGAGAGAAAGAAGGTCAGAAGGGTTTCCACCTCACACGTATATTTTTCTTTGAGGTCATTTTGAAATCATTATGCATCTTTAAAACCCATATTACAGGGAACTGTTTGCATATCTTCACAAACTGAAAACTCAGCAGTCTATTTAAATCCTTTCATTTCCTCTCTAACTAGTCACACATGCCCACAGTTGCTTTCAGGCACAGAATGTGGTAGAGCAAAATAAAATACGTTTTCAAGGTTACTATGTAAGATAATAGTGAAGTGCAAGCTCTCGAGATTCATGCATCTGCCATAAATCATACAACACCTTGACATACACCTCCTGATCCTGTTCTGTGAACCCGTTTAGTGGAGGAAAGCCTCGTACACTCTGTTCCAGTAGTATTACCCCACCAGGACACTACGTCCTACTACAAGTCCGTTTATCAGGGCTGCATAGAGCCATGACCCAACTGTCCTCAGCTCATGGTGGGATTTTTGGTAGACACAATGTCCTCTGAGCTTGACACACTGTAGTGTGTCTTCGAATTCAATAAACACCTGTCACTGTCTTTTGGACTGCTTAAAGCTGCAGTTTCTGATTTTGAAACTTTTGAAAGATTGATAAAAGTAAAAATCACCTTTTGGAATGATGTGGAATAATTAAATTTAATTAATAAAATTTTTTTTATAATTTAGTACATAATTTTAATTACATTACCAGAGAGATGAATGTCCGTAAACAGTACAATTTGGAATTGAGAATAATGTAGATTCATTATTGAAATAACATAAAATAAATAAAAATCTGAAACCACAGCGCTACATAGACAGACACACAAATGAACTAAATATTAAATATTACATATTAAATGAACAGTCAACGAGTCACAATGTTTGCTTACTTGATTAGTAACCTATAAATAGTGCAGAATCTTAAATATTTCCTCTTCATTTTACGTCATCATGTTTCTTTGTTTTACATTTTTCAAAGTTCAAAAACTTTGTTTATTGCCAGGTTTAAATTTGATTGTGAAACTCTTGAAACATTTTCCATGCTTTACTTTTGTCTCTTATGCGCATTGTGCATTGTGCAGCGTCTGGAGGAGATTATGAAAAGAACACGCAAAACAGATGCAGGAGACAAGGTACAGCGCCATTCTCATTTAAAACGGCCTCACTGCGGCAGTAGCAAGGCTCCAATTTCCCCTTGTGGTTCAAGAGCTCAGAATCTAATTGTGCTCTTTTCTTTTCTTTCTTTCATGCAGAAAGACACAAAATCTCCACCTCAAGTCAATGGAAAAGCTTCAGATTCTGAGATTAATAAAGGTATGTCGTTAGTTTAAAATGATGTTGGTATACATTGTGTTCATATCACTATACTTGCAAATAAACTTTTGGCATTCAGTGCTTTGTTCAGGACTGTTTGAACATTTCTATTTAGATCTGTTTGAGTCAGCAACAGCCCGTTTACGTCAGTCCCACATAATGTTTTCCCTGGCTCTGTCATTGTATTTTTTTTATTTCTTTGTGTCCAACTTTCAAAATAATTTTCCCTTGTTAGGAAAAGCATAAATAAAAGTTCCCACATCCACACCCCTTTCAAAACCTCCCTTTTTTAAGATTAAGCTTATATCTGCAATATTTCCTCAAGGTTGCTCCATGTAGTCAGCCAGAGAGGGAATAGCGTGCAAAACTTTGTACACACTACTGCGTGTTACTTGCGTCATGCCTAATCCCTGTTGCCGTTCAAAACCAGTGCTTTCTGTAATGGAGTATGAAAATTGGCACAGCGGCATGGTGAATCCATCACAGTCTATTTACATAGAGCTTTGACACTCAGTAGCTGTTATTTTCCCTCAACTGGATGAATGACTATCAAGTCTACTTTCATCCAGCTGCTAGTATTATTCTAATTAGCCACTAAAAATACATACACTGGCGTTCAAATTCGAATTTGAACAAAAATACAGTAAAAGTATCATTAATATTATTAAATATTATCACATTTTAAAACACGTTTTTTTTTCCCTCAATATATTTTTATAATTTATTCCTGTGATGGCAATTAGTGATTACTTCAGTCTTCAGTGCTACATGATCCTTCAGAAATCATTCTAATATGCTGATTTTGTGATAAAGAAACATTTCTTATTATTATCAATGTATAAAACTTGATGCTTAATTTTTTTTTTTTGTGGAAACCCGATACATTTTTTAAATAGAAGATTCAGAAAAACAGCATTTGTCTTAAATAGAGATTAAACATTATTCATTTCATTACTCATTTCTCTGTAACTTTTGTTCAATTTAATGCATCCTAGCTGAATAAAAGTATTAATTAAAAAAAAAGGACATTTTCAGAGCAAACTCCTATTGTGTGTCATGTATTAACTAGCTGTTGTAAATGCAATGAGCACTGGGAATCCAAGAAACGATTCCAGATGAACTGTTGAAATGTTTATTCTATCAATTCTACAACCATCTGGGAAAGGAACATTGATTTGGCAAAGGAACGCTCAAACAAACAAGATTGCCATTTTAAGAAACTATTAGCATGACATTCTGTCTTTTCCTAGCAGCTGCTGACTACCAGCCAAGCTCGGCATTGAAACAAGATGGTGTGAACGAAAGGTAAGTCCTGTGTTTGCATTTTTATATTCTGTCATTTTACCCAGAGGTGACAGTCTTGTTTTCTTGAACACATGGGATGCAAACACTGCTTTATTCGCAAATTGTGTTTGCGATACTCAGATTTTTCACATAGATTACATTTGTAGTGGTTTAACACTCATTTAAACCATCTGTTTTCTTTTGCAGTCTGTCCGTTCTTGTGGTCAATGGTGTTCAGACTTCCAAGCACGAGAATGGCCTGTCAGCAAAAGGGGAGGCGTCTCACTTCGAAGAGATCATTCAACTGTCCAATCACAACAATGGACGGGAGAAATCAGAGATTGATAGACCTGATGAGCCAATCATGGCCTTTGAGAGCGGAGAATCATTCCTTAAGAAAACAGGCCCCATTAAGCCTCAGCATGTGGCTGGTGAGCATCGAAAAAGTTTCTAATATTTCAGTGTCAAAGCTCAGACTGCATTGTGACCGGTGCTAAATTTGAGTCAGGTTGCATACTTAGACAATATACAAGTTCAATATAGACAAGTCCATTTTAACAGTTCTTGTTGTGCGTTTAACTATTAATGTCTCTTTTGGTGGGAAAGAGTAATTTTCATCATCTTTCCGACATTTTTTGAGCTTGGAGGGTTAATGTTGTCTCAGGTGCGGGTGTCATTGTGGCTGTATGTTGCCCAGCGTGTGCGTCAGACAGGGGTAACGGGGTGAAGAGCCTGGCACTGAGCTGGATTCCTGAAATGGTGTCATGAAGACCTGATCCGGCCCCACTGGCACCCAAGACTGGAAACAGGACTCCTTGGCTTAGCTCTTCACTCCCCTTTCCCTTGGCCTGGTCAGCATTACTTGGTCCCGCTCCCCTCAGCACGTACCTCCACCTGTCCTCCTGCAGACAGCCCTTCAACCATTAATCATCCGCAAAGAAAACACAAGGGGGTTTACCTCATTCCATGCCAGCTCTCGTAAACTGAGATGTACATTTTTAATCCCAAGTGATATCCAGGATCTTTGCTTTGCTATATCTGGAGCGCAACCCTCATCTCATGTTAGGTATAGAATTATTATAGACGTATCATGTGAGTGCGAAGATAGAAACATCCATTTTCTCAGGACTAAAGCACTCATTTTTTGTGCACCTTGCTGGAACAACCATGTTGTACCAGGTTGTTTCAAATATGCTAATTTAACATAAATGGGTCCATACCAGCTGAGAAACCTACTTATACCAGCTAAAAGTAGGAATGGGCATAAGTTCCTGAGTTATTAATTATGAAACTGTAATGTATGAAACTGTGTATAAAACTTTTTACAAAAGTTTTGGGTCAGTAAGATTTTAAAATGTTGAAAGAACTGTCTCATGATCACCAAGGTTGAATATATTTGATTAAAAATGAAGTAAAACAGTAAAATTGTGAAATATTATAACAATTTAAAAGAACTGTTTTCTATTTGAATATATTTTTGAATGTAATTTATTTTTGGGATCGTCGGCATACATTACTCCAGTCTTCAGTGTCACATGATCAATGTTGAAAACCTTTGTGCTGCTTAATAATTTTTTTTAATACTTAATCATTTTTGAGCTTTGAGTACCTAAGAAGTGTGTCCTAATTTTTTAAAATCAAATTAATTAATTACATTTTGTAATACTTTAAACACTTGCATGTCTAATCTCCATTTTCTTCCTCCAGAGGTCCTCTGAGGTCATAAACTGTTGGATGAAGCCTTAAATCTGCGAGTCCCTCATCAACGTCTGCCTGAGGGACCCGGTGGAAAGAAGCACAGCATGCAAGAGACCTGTGCCAAACCCAAAAACTGTCTTCTGTTTAGACTGTACAGAGCAGCCCCACCATCAGAGCCTCTCTTATGGTGTGTGATGGAAATTACAAGGAAGCTATACAACAATCATGCTGAGCTAAACACCAACGTACACCGGAATCACCATTTATCAAGACCCTGACCTCACACACTTTATAGCAGACCAATTCATGCCTCTCTCTGATCACCACAGTACAATGTTAGGTTTTTTGTTTTTAAAAAAGGCTTGTGACAAACAATTATCCTTGTTGTTATTCATGCTATTATGGGTTGAACGCAGAAGTGCTTTGGGTGTTTTATTTTTCAATGTTTAGTTATTTAACTTGAAGAGAATTGTAACTACTGGGTACAGTTGTATGTGAATAATGTAAATTGGAAGAGACGATCTGTGAATAAAACAGAATGAAAGGGACAGCCATGTCTGCACTGTTTCAGAGTTTTTAATGCTAGAGATGTATTTAATATTGTCTTGTATAATGAAATAATTTTTAATGCCATAGATGTACCAGATTAATGCATACAGATGTAAACATGGATAAATGTGCTTACTTACATAAGAAATGTGTCATATCCAAATATATCAACAGCCAGATTCACCATGCATGCACATGCAACTGCAATCCTGAAGTTTGTTTTAAATTTTAAACCTTAAAGATGGCTTGGCTTTATCTTTGTAAGAAACTGTTGTCACTAACTGACATGTTCTATGTTAGAGCGTTATCATAATATTCCTGGTTTTCTTGTTGGTAAAATGCCTGTTTCAAGTTTATGCCTATTTATAAACCGGAACAGATCGCCAATACCCAAAGGCGTCCTATTTAACTCCAAATGATGGCAATTTATAGCCACTCTGGAACTTTGTTAGACCGTGAGAGAGCAAACTATTGGCCCTGGTTGTTGGCATAATAATTTTGTGTAGTGTTTCCAATCATGCTCCACTCTGAGCTGAAACTGAGTGTATATTACTGACGCCCTCAATAATTCAGAGTAATTTTGAAGTAATTGGAGACAATTAATGGCCCATTCACACTAAGAACATTATAACTACATTGGCGTCCACACCAACTGACAATATCATTCTGTTTATTATAAGCATGCATTGCCATTCTGACATCTGCCACCTGAAGCTCTTTAAAGCAGAATGGGTTCTGATTGACTGTCATTGGTTTTATCATTCATCAGCTGGGAAAAGTCATTTTGAAAGTGATTCCAATTAAAAACAGTCAATGTCCAATGCAATTTAAATTGAATGGGGGCGGGGGGGAACTCCTCCTTTAGACTGCTGTATTTGCAGCTTAAATCTGAGTGATATCGCAATGATCTGTGATATGGAGGTAATGCAATGAAATCTAACCAGGTCCAAGATGGCTCAGCTGTCCCTACTTATGCTTTTCCAGAAGGCCATCGAGCCATGAGTTACATGCCTGTACCAAACTCCCGGCCAAGCTCACATCCCTCTGACCTTTGTGCACATGCTTCAGCACTCTTGCCATCTGTATAGCATGACATCTAAAACCACCTCGATTTATGTCTCTCTCTCCCCTAAAAGTATGCGTTCAGAACTCGCATTGCACTAAACCACAATCACCACGGTTATTTTTCAAAGATTTTGTGTTGTCAAGAATAGGTTCTTTTTTGCCTCTTTTTCTTTAGGCTCAAACTCTCCATCCTGTTTCTTTAATTTGTTTTATGCATTGACGTCTGTAAGGCGAGACTTCTGTAAACAGTGTAACTCTGACCTTTGTAGTGCAGTTTGTCAGAGGTTATGGTTTATTATTGTCCATTATGACACATCTGTCATATTCATACACAGTAGGGGGCAGCAAATCAACACGCATGTATGTACTCACTGATCAGGTTTCTCTCACCCCAAGACATTCAGACTGGTTGCCAACATTTATTTTACTTTGCTGCCTCTGTTTCAAAGAAGAATGTGAAGTATGGGACTGGCTATATTTTCCAGCCCAGTGTTGCCTGTAACTTTAGATGGGCCCACAAATGACAGGTTTGTTTCAACATTGTGTTGTTGCTGTGGGGATTGCTCCAATTGCGGGTGCTGCTTGTGTTGTCCTGCTGGGGAAAATAAGAGGGGCTATATTTAGGCCGATGTCAGTCGCTAGTGAGTTATAGTGAGGCAATGCCAAGGTGGTGAATTAATTTACAAAGAATGAGGACCAGTGGAAGGTATATGATTGGCGTAGATGTGATGGAAACAAGACAGAGGTTCTTTCATAGTAAGGTCATGTCACTCAAACAGTCCTGGAATAGCTTGGGCGTGAGATGGGGAAACACACCATAAAGTTTTTGACATGTTGATTAACAGCCTGTTATCTCTTCAGGGCCTTTCTGGAGTTCCTCTACTAACTTCTAGTGATGAAGTCAATTTATCCCATGAGACTTACTTCACAGATAAAAGTTGTTTTAAGCAGGTTATACAATTCAACCTTTTTTTTTTTCTTTTTTTTAGTTATCTTTAAGGGGGACCAATAATTTGGTAGTTGTTAATTCTCCAAATGTGTTGTGCTACTATATTTTTTCAGTTGTGAACTTATGTGGACTAATAATTTATTGGTGCTTTCCAAGACAAGCAAAAAACAATAGGCTACAGATTTTAACATGACTGAGGCACAACTGACATTTTCTTCAGAAAATGTAAATTAGTCTAAATATTTAAAAAAAAAAAAAAAAAAACTGAGTAAAAAAAACAATAGCTAAAGTAGGTTTCACCATTGTGGGTATCGAGCATATCATTCCTGAAAGAATCAAGGTTTATCAATTAAACATTCAAACACAATCAAACACAAATACGTGCATTCTGTATTTGTAAACCAGCCTGTTTTCAGCGCCAATATATAGAAGTATTGCGCTACGGGCGCTCCGAGTTCGAATCCTGTCTTGTCTTATAATAAAGGCAAAAAATGTCTGTCAATCATTCTGTTACAGACAGTTAACAGTGGCTTGTTTCACTCCTGAATGAATGTGTTTTTAAACAAATTAGATGAATGAATCACTCGTATAGACATTTTTGAATTCAGAACAGCATTCTGCTTCTGCGATTACTTTTATATGATTGAGTAGTATGCCAGTATGCCATGTATTTCCTTGCCACTGAATGTTTCCAATAACTCACTCATAAAGACTCTTGTTGCCATCTACTTGGTGTAACAATGTAACCTGTGCAAAAATTCACTGAAAAATTCCCACCACTAATGGACTGAAACACACTAGTTGGAATATACACTTGGATTGATACAAAGTTTCAGTGATGCTAAAAACCCAACAACCATTGGTGTTTGTTGGTAAAATTAGTGTTGAACTAGCCTTAAACATCTAATAAATGTTGCTGAAAGGCAAACATGTCCTCCATACCGCCACTTTTCATGAAGTACAAGGGTTATCGAGCGGTCAAGCTCTGTGGTGAGTGAACATCCATCGCTCCACACTGTAAGTTTCTACACCATCAAAGGACTTCAAACAAACTGCTGTCCCCAGCCCTACTCGCTCTCACTCACACTCACTCTCAGCTGTCTTATCTCCCAGGCAATAAGTCCCCTTCCCACAGCTGTTATCGTACGATGGCATATTGACGCAAAGGCCCAGTATGGCTGGTGCTCAAAATAAGCCCATTGGAAATTGTTATTGGCCTTTGAATGATGGGTACTTTCCAAACAAGCCTGTTTTGCAGTTCTCCCAGTAAGAGATGGGTATTTCACTTCAGTCTTGGACTTTCTGGTGTTCTCACTCTAATTCACATGATCTTTGAGGTGTTTGGCTAAAGTGCCATTATAGTAGGAGGTGGAAGTCATGGGGGTGGTGAAATTTGTGGTCACTGAGCAGCTGGAGGTAAATGGGCAGCAGCTGGATAATCTTTGGTCTTGTTTTCCTCAAGCATTTGGGCGTTGGTTGGATTTGCGATCAAGCACCTTTGCTCGACACCAGTGTGGCTTTCCCTAAATCTATTATATATGCCTTTGAAAGTCACATTCTTATTTTCATTTCAAGTCATTGGGCCCCTTTCATGAAAGACATATTGTATGACTCATATTTAGTGTTTTAAAGTCACATTTTATTTATTGCCTTTTGCCTTTTATAAAAGAGTATAATAAAGAGCAGACTGGATTGTGGAAAAACAGTGTGAAACTGTGATACTTTGTTTCAGCATACTCTGCACAACTACTGATGTGCTAATTATAATGTTTGTTCATGATTTATTAATCAAAATATGGAAGAATTATGAAGTTGAAACTGTGGGATAGTACCACGTGTTTTTCCTGTTCTCACATCCTGTTTGATTTGCATGGAGTACTGTGATTTGAATGCAAAGGATCCATGTCTTGAACATACACCATACCTCAAATACATCAGTGTCTTCAACTCTGGGCTCAATGTTAAGTAGCATTAAGGAGCTATGAGGATCCAGGATCCAGTTTTGCTAGCTGGCTAGAGAGTCTTTTATCACAGCAGGAGAACAACAGCTGTGTCTCTTCTTTTATTCTCTTGCGTTGGGAACATTTGCCACCTCCAGTGTATTAAAGGCTACGGTGAGAGAAGGATTCATAGTCAGCTGAAAACCATCTTGTCTGGCACTGGATTGTTGTTACTGGCTGATCTGGAGGAATACTGACTCAAAACTCAGTACAGATCAACCTCACAAATCAACTTTATTTGACAACAAACTTTGCTATGAACTGTCCGTCATTGTGCCATTCATATCTACTTTGTAACAGCAAAATTGAACATTACATAGGTTGGTTTATTTTTAGACAATAGGTATAGTAGAATTCAGTAGTTAACAATGAGTCTCTTAACTTTATAACCTTTATGACCTTATGATATGGTATGATGAACACAAATTCAGTGGCCAGCAAAACTTTCCCACACCCCCCAAAATTGTAAAATGACACTAAAAATCATGTTCTAAAACAAACAATAAAGTGTTATATATATTTCTCTCTCTGTGTGTCTGCATTGTTCAGCAAGCGGCAGAGAGGAGCAGCGCTTTCAGTTAAACAGATATTATGTTGCTTCTCTAATTTTACATGTAAGTATAGCTGAAATCACAGCACAGTTATTGTCATAATCTTATGTTTATTTGATTTCATCAATCGATTACCAGGATTTTTGTGCAGATTAACATCTTGGAAGGGAGAGCTGGTTATGTAGTCTTAAGGCCAAAGTATACTTCGGCCGTGTGCGTCCACGGACTTTAATGGGTCGCATTTCAGTCACTATTTCATATTCATTCCGTTGTCTGACAACAGAAACAGTAAAAATTATCAATGAAAACAGTTTTGAGAATTTAGCTGTATCAAAATACAGTATGTGGACACAGAGAGGCAAACAAATCTAATAATAAATGTACGTTTTGCATGTTCAGAAGAAGTGAGCTGCCCTGTCCTGCAACAATGTAAAGAGGTTTGTGTAAGTAAATTGCTTAGTGCAAAGAAAGAGAAGTAATGGGAACCTGGAATTTCTTTTTTGATGTGTCTAATAGACACGAACAAGTTCTTTAAAAAACATCTATGATCTTTGAAACATGTCTAGTCTTCATGCTCTATGCTGACTATGGTTTCAATAATAATAAACATTCATTTGCATAAAGCATCCATATTTGTCCATGCCCATGTCGATTAGAGTATTAAAAACTTGAAAAGTATTAATTTAAGGTACATTTAGAACAAATAAAATGTGCGATTAAGTTGCGATTAATCACGAGTTAACTCATGACAATCATGCGATTAATCGCGATTAAATATTTTAATCGATCGCCAGCCCTAATATATATATATAATGTTTTTAATGTTGTGGAAAAATAACAATAAAGGCATGTACACTTGGATATTTACAGTTATAGTAGGCTACATATAGTATTTTAGTTATAGTATATTTATTTATTTATAGTATGGTATACTTACAGTATATTTATACAGTATAGTTGTATATTTGAAGTTTTTATATTAAAGATAGATAGATTGATGATTTTGCCAAACTACGGTTTTCCACATTTCTTTTTAATTTAAATTTCAGCCATTTAATGAGATTTTTTTCTATTAAAGTCTTCAAACAATTACATCACCCAGACATTTTTAATTACATTTTTTAAATGTATTTTTTAATAGCTTTATATATCCCGAATAAAATGACTGCCACATCACTGTTTCCACTGTGTAAATGAAAGGCTCAAAGGAAAAACTGTCATCAAAGGAATGAAGCGGAGCTTTCATCAGGCAAGTCAGTCAAGGGTTAATAAACTTCCGTGTGAGTATATGTGCTTGTGTGCATACGAGAGACACTTGAGAACAGGCACTTATGAACTGTGCACAGTGTGTTAAAAGGTCGGGAGTGTTTGTGAGGATCACCTACCAAACTGCAGGCACAGCAGGCCTGCTACAGTTTTCTCATTCATTCAATTCCAGTGTATGCTACAATACCCTTTGTGAGACTGTTGCTAAACTTACTCTTTCCTTCTTCTCTTTGTTTTTCCAATGCAAACCAATAATTCAAATCAATAAAACCATTAAGCCAATAAATTTGAGCAGCTGTCTAACCAATCTTGTTCCCTCAGTATTGCATGCTGTGGCAAATTTCAGATTTCCATACCATGGCCATTTTAAATCTTTCCCAGATTCACTCTGTCATGTAAAAGATGATTTAGACCTGGTGTGGACGAGGAATAGAGCTACGGATGTTGATATTTATCACACATTTTGTGCATACTCAGACGGCAATATCCTTTTCAGTTGCACAGCTGTGGACATTAGGGCTTAAATAAAGGTCTCTGTTGGCCTTCATATACCCAAGTCCAGCTTATGACAATGAAAGCCATGAGCACTGCAATGACAAAAAACAAAACCATATGTCCAAACAAATGCTTTTTTCTGCCATATGCACTCATGTAAAAACTCCTGTACTTTCTATTCTGAACAGCTCTTAATTTATGAGTTTTATGAATGACAGTGACTAGCTACTAGCTACTACTAAAAATGAAATGTTCTGCCATAATGTTAAATAATCTTTTGAATGTACATCCATTCATCAAAGCAAGCTATACTTTGAAACTATAAAACTATAAACTTTAATAATAATTTCTAATTTAATCACAGACATTTTAGAATTAATTAACTCGAAAAAAGAGATTAAAAAAGATACAATAATATCATATTATTAATCATATTTACAATAAATATGATTAAAATACTAGAATAAACCATATAATTTAAAAAGCTGAATTAAAAATTTAGTGATTTCATTTAAATATTCTACTCTAAGGCCTAAAATATGTTGGAATCAGATATGAGTCATTTTTATTAGCTTTTCTTTTTTTTTATCTGAAAGAACAATTCAGTAAAATAATGATGCTGAAATTTCAGCTTTGATCACAGCAATAAATTACATTTGAACAGATATTTGGACTTTGCTATGCCACACATTGGCAGGAGAGGACAGTTAACATGAAGTCCGACCAAAGAAGGCAAGCCTGCAACCTTTAGCTAAAAAAGAATAATGGCTAATGCTAACAGAAAGGAGACCAGAGGCCATTTTTTTAAAGGGCCCCTTATGCAAAATCCACTTTTACATGGTGTTTGGACATAGATGTGTGTTGGCAGTGTGTGAACACAACCACTCTACAATAATAAAAATCCACCCGCTCCTCATTTTATAATCCCCTTTAAACCAAGTCAGTCTCACTAGGCCTGCCGTTTTGATTCTCACCACAGTGTGACGTCACATTTCGGAGGGCCGGGCCACGGGGGTTGATTGACAGCCCTTCATTGCTACAGTTACCGCCCTCAGCGGTTACGCTGTCCTTCATTTTCTCCATGCTTGAGCAGCTGTAACGTCAACAATGTCCAGATTCGTTCGGGAGTGCAGTTGCGCGGCTTGGTCCATTGATCCACGCCGATGACAGGTCAGCAAAGTGCGAGCTCTGTAACACTGCACTGTTTTGTCCCACTTTCAGTGCAATAGACTTTAAATCTATTATGCTCTTTTACAAAGTCTTGATTTTGTTTTGGGAGTGTAGAACATGCTCTCATGCTTGGTGGTTCGAAAATCGCATTATTTTTCACATAATTTACATTATTATAATACCTTTCTCCCCCAGCCTGGCTCAAATGGCTCGATTAGATCTGGGTTTGATTGAAGACCCGCCTTCCAAAAAACAAAATGTGTTGAGATTGGCAAACAGCTTATACGGTGTTTCAGTACTGCCCCGCCCCTTGCCAAAGCAGCAAGTTCGTCAATATTGCCAATGCCATATCAGTTTTAGACCCTAAGAATATTGAACAAGAGGATCGCGCAGAACCATTGCATGCACAGATATTGCAAGACATATTAAAGTGGTAACGTTATTGTTGTTGTTTTTTGGCTAAATCACGTTTTAGATAGGATGTCAACAACAGCTTAAAAATAACTGCATTTACTATGTACAGATAAGTGCAACGGTAATATGTATTATGTTTCTTGTTCTTTAATTCTAACATTATAACATGAATTGCAGTGAAACTTATACAGTTGAATTGACTTATACCACAGTCCCCACAGACTTACACTATTTGTGGTGGCATATATATGCAAATATGCAAATTCATTCTCTGCCATCTGCTCAGGCGCTGTTGGAGTGGTAGAGATCGAGGTTTCCCCGCTGACGCTGTACACAAAACAACGCTCTGCTCACAAATGCTGCTTTAATGAAAATGACATCCAAACTTTTCTGAAGACAGTGATATAACACCAATACCGGGTTTCGATTTTGAAACATGCAGTGCTCAACCAAGCATTCTCCCCAACCGCCAACCATTCGAATTTCCATAGGCGGGAAATTCCATTTGAATGATATTCTAATGGGCCGCTTTGTGATATCACAAACACTGGAAAACAACGCTGTAGTCCTAACGAGCCATTCGTTGTAGTTCTTGAAAAGGGATACACACTACACACTAAAATTCAAAAAGTGAAAAAGCATAATAGGACCCCTTTAATGAAAAGTCTATAACAAACTTTGGTTAAAATTTCTCAATGGTAGTATGTAGTACTCAATGGTAGTAAACCCCTTTTTTACCCTGTCAAAATCAGCTCTGTTTTCAGCGAGCTGTTTTTTTAGTCCATGTTGCTTTAAATGCTAATGAGCTCTGCTGACCCCGCCCCTCTCTTCCATGGAGTGACGAGAAGAGAGTGAAACTTCAGCCGTGAAACTAGCTAACTAGCACATTATTGGGAAAGATTATTTGCAAAGATTCATAAAAATTTTTATACTCTCACTTCTTCTGTAGGTGAGGCTGGATCACGAATGATTTGCGCGAACATAGATGCATTTATATAGATCGGGATCGGCGCATTCCCTTCAAAACGAAAGTAACGTTAATCCTCTGTGTCTTCAGCGGCTCAGATGTCGGGAGTATATGAGACTGCTATGTTCATTATTACATCCAACAACTAAATACTTCAGTCGCTTAATCTGAGACACCTTGTCTTTCCCTGCACTGGAGTCGACACAATAGTGGACATCTCTCAGCTCACTCGTTGCAGGTATAAGCAGAGCTCTGGGTCAAAGGTAAGAAGGTCTTGTCAATCAACTATCATGGGAGTGGTCTGTACAGAACTACCTCATTCTGACAGGAATCTCAGAACAGCCTGATTTGAGAAAGTTGATTTTAAAACAGGAATTTAAAAAAAAAACACTGGGTGTTTTTTTTATCATTATAGGATGGATGTGTACACACACACTTCCAACATGCGTTTATGTTCAGACAACTTGTAAAGTGAATTTGGCATCCGATGACCCCTTTAAGGCACACGTGATCCAAGTTAGCTGTTACACTTTCTCCAATAGTAATTAATACAGACCCTCTCCTCTCCCTATAGTAAGACAATCTCTGGTCCGACACATTTGCGTGAATCAGTTCAACCAGAACAACTCGTTTTAATGAACGGGTTCAAAAACAGATTCCATATTTCATTCACGTCATCAAATGGACAGTGTGGTTGTGGCGTGCTCGAAACGTTTCAATAAAACCGTATGTAGGCAAATATTGGTGTTTATTTGCAAAGTCCGTAAAGTTTTATTAATAATATAAAGGTGTTTATTGTATTTTCATTATGTCATAAAATCTGCCTATTAACTTTTGCCGGAAATGCTGTCTTCATGTGCAATGAGAATTACATTGTTTAACAAGCCACCGACTTGGAAGTTAAACATAAACGCGCCTCAAATCATTTTAATACCAAAGTTACCGTGTTGGCATAACCCCTACATCAACATGGCAAAGAAGAGGACAGTTTCAGTAGAATTGGCAGGTAATTATTAATTTTTCCCCAAAATAAAGCTTGTTTTAAATTATACGTTGTGTAATCATTTGCTGTATGTTGTACTTTTTACATCAAGGAAAAATATATCAGACCTGACATTATCGTTGGGTTGTCCAAAAGTAGACCACTGTTCAGTGAGTCGTTGAGTTGTTGATTTGAGAACCACCAGGAATGATTCAGTCGTCAATGAATCATTAAAGATCATTTTGTAACATGATAACTGCAGTTAAATTAATATCTTTATCCGTGGCAATGCTGTTTAACCCTTAAAGAGAACGGTTTGTGTTTTTCTAATCTTTTTTAGCAGACAGCATCAAGCCATTAGCATTTAGGCTATTTTATTAAATTAAATGATTTAATGATTTTTAAGTAATTAAATGATTTAATTAAATGAGCTTTAGCCATTCCGGGCTGACTGCCTCGCTCATTTTAATCTTCTGCGCTTTTTAGGTTTTCCTATTATTTTTTCTTCTTCTGATGGTTGAATAACACTCAGGTTCAAAACATTCTGTAATTCTCGGAACAAATATGTAATGTAAAAAACTGCATCCTTTAAAGGCTTCTTTTCCTCAGGCTAAGAGTGGAAAATTATCTTAGCTAAATTTCAGTGGCCTTACAGAGAGTCGTTTATCATGGTCAGAGCTGCAGGCATGATGGATCAGCATTCACAGGAAGACTCTTGTAAGCTCTTTGTCATGGAAATGTTGATCTGCCAGCAAAGTCAAACTTTATTAAACATTATAAGATGAAAAGAGAGGCATTTTATTTACAGGGATTCAAATGGAAATAAAGAAACTTTGCATATTAGCCTCTGTGTCATTAAGTATTGCAGAACACCATTATATGCTTGGAAAACATAGCAGATGGCTTCGTGTATGTATTTCTGGATATTATATCTCTATCTCCTCCATAACCCAGAGTGCTTTTCTGTTTTCCTTACTCATTGCACTGGCATGCCACATCTTATTAAAATAAACTCTCTTCTGGACACCCACCGTGGCAACAAGGGCTTTAGCAACGAGTCAGATTTCTTTCAAGGGCTGCTAGGCTGACCTAACCACATAAGCCTTCAGCACGATGAGAGAGAAACCTTCGTTTATAATTGAGATGCCAACTATTCCAGATCTACTACTTAACATCCGCAGTGTCCTTGGTTCTCATATCCCTTCCCAACATCTTGTTGCATGTATTCATGGCTGTTTCTTGCCTCTGGGAAATTTAGAGTTATTGCGGAATTATTGCGGCTTTGTTCCAGGTGCCTTTGTGAGAAACTGTTCACTATGTGCTGTATTGTACTGTACTGTACACTACTTTTTCATTTCAAAATACTTATGTTTTTGAAAGATACTGATACTTTGATTTATCAAAGATGCATTAACATGATAATATAGAATTAAAATATAACCACACAATTTGATTCAACCAGATTCACATCAATGCAATTAAATTGTGATTCAGACATATGGAAATACTGTATATATACATCATGGTCAGAGCTGTAGGCACGTTGGATCAGAATTCACAGAAAGCCTTTTGTTTCTTTGTCATGATAATGTTGATTTGCAAGCAAAGTCAAACTATTAAATATTAAAAGATGAAAAGAGTAGCATTATATTTTCACAAGCATCTATATAGAAGTAAAGAAACTTTACCTATTATGCATTTATTTTTGAATATTATATCTCTATCTCCTCTATAGCCCAGTGTTTTTTTTTGTTCGTCCTTACTCATTACGTAGTGTTTTCTTAGTTAACCAAGGAATTGCTGCTGACAATGAAAAAGGATGAACATATTTAAAAACGGTTATACAGTACATCTTCATTCTCCATCCCTGAGTTCATACTGTATTGCTAAACAAAGACATTATCTTTTAAATGTCTAAACCAGGTTATGTGTTTCTAAGCCACTTCTGTCCAAGAATTCACCAGAATAATAAATAGCTGCTTCTAGCTGGCACAGAGTACAGTAAATGTAGTAGATGACGCTCTGCAAAGTTTTTTTTTTTTTTTTGCATTTTGTACTTTATTCAATCCAGAAGTGAGCCTGTCCCGTATCCAGAAAGATTCTGCCATCTCTGAGGGGGTCTGAAATAACCATCAAGTCTAGATTATAGAAGGTCACTGCTGCAAATATTTACAATATTTTTTGTTCATGACTCACCATTGACAAATAAAACTAACTTTGCTTACCATACCAAATCATTTAAAATATATATGCACAATCTGAGACCAAATCCACATGAATGTGATGAAAGATTGTGACTCAGCAGGCTAATGCAAACCATTGTATTCCTGTGCGTGACTATGGTCTAAAGAGCAAAGAACAATGGCTTTAAACATAATTTATGACCGAGAGTTCGGTGGGGAGTTTTCTGCTGCCTAGAAGGTTCCTTCAGGAGCAAGTAATATGGTTTATTGATTATTCGCCGACTTGACTTTGGTAAGTGTGCCATCTTTGCAAAAGGGCATTTTACTTTGCTTTAATTCTGGTGTGCACAAATTTCCAAAACAGATTTTTTTGTGTACTGAAGGAGTAGTTGACTAATGGACAATGTCATCGATCCTTTACATAATGGATTGAGAAAGCTTGTCATATGAAACTGCTCAAATTAAAGGTTAGCATTAAGAAAGGAAAATGAGAAAAAGGGTGTAAACACGCTATGGGGAAAATGACTTTTGACCGAACCCAGTGTCAAACCTTCACACAGGGTTTAACGACGTTTTATGGAAAAGAGTCTCATGATTTGACAATGGTGTCACTTGTCTGCCCAGCTGCTTTGGAAAGCTGGAAGCTTTGCTTTCTATATTTTTGGGATGGCCACCATCCTCTCTCCGTTTGCCCACTGTAAGCAAGAGCCAAGAGTCAAATGGAAATTAGGTGAATGCATTTGAAATCAGAGCTGTCAAATATGTTGCATGTTTGTGTTTGCCGCATGCATGTGCTTGCAGGGGGGCGACCGGTGTGAATTGTTGTGATAAGTGTATGTAAGTCGAGATGTGCAGAGTCAGAATGGTAGCACTCCATTTGCTTAACTTTGGAAGGCACCAAATAGCCAGAAGTGCAAATCTGGAACTGGTGAAACAGAGACAGAAGCAGAACACTGGATCCATTCAAACCAATAATTTGCCCTGGCACCATTTTTAAAGGGTAGAAAATGAGATCATTGAGTTTTGGTGTTTGATGGAAGGTGAGTAACATATTTGAAAAAAAACAGAAAATATTTAAATAGGAGCTGATACTCGAAGTCAGTTTTAATTAAATTTAATATTTAATATTTAATATTTTAATTGAATTACAGATTTATCCCATTTAACCTTTGGGAAGCCTTCTTTCCTTCTTACAGTTGTTGTTGTACGGAAATTAAAAAGCCATGCCATGTTTTTCTGCTTGAGGAATGGGGATTTGAAGAAACACCTTGTGCTCTAAACCCTGCCTTGTTCCATGCACCTTTGGCTTGTTGAAGCCAAGAAAAGGCTGAGTTCTAGCTTTCAAACTTTAGTTTTTGGTCCAGGACTAACAAGAAGTACCAGAATGGACCACAGTATGCACACTGGAGAAAGGTGCCCTGCATGTTGCCTGACCAGCCTTTGAGCTTTATAAGAGTATAGGTCTAGGAGAGCTGTACATATTTGACATTTTCCATGTAGAATGTGTTCCTTGATTACATTTCTATCAATCAGAATTTAGGTTTAGGACTGGGACTTTTACTGTGTTCACAAGCACAACAATATTGTGGTATTAATCTGAATTATCGCACA
This sequence comes from Acrossocheilus fasciatus, assembly GCA_036784905.1. Taxonomy (NCBI): domain Eukaryota; kingdom Metazoa; phylum Chordata; class Actinopteri; order Cypriniformes; family Cyprinidae; genus Acrossocheilus; species Acrossocheilus fasciatus. The sequence goes on from CM071953.1 coordinate 26,010,756, forward strand.
GCGCTCTGTAGTACTTAAATCTCGTCAGCTATGCCATATACAGTAGTAAGATATTTCCTATTATCCAATGTTGTATATCAGACTGCTTATGTAATTGAAACCAGAGTTACACTGTAAAAAAAAATGCTGTAAAATTTACGGTAAAAAACCGGCAGCTGTGGTTGCCAGAATATATAGGGTAGCAACGTTTTAGGTTTTATGGTTTTAACTTAAATTTACAGTTAAATACCGTAATTTCATTAACTGATATAATGTTAATATACCAACCTATTGAAGTACTGAAATCTGTTTTGTACCTTTGAAATACAGTATTGAAATACACTGATAACCACCAAATGCAGAATTTGAAATGCAACGCAGGGAATTCTGGGAACGTCAATTTACGTTTTTTTCCCATTAAATTTTACATTCTTTTTCACTTCCAAAAGCGGTATTTCACCGTAAAATTGTCTGAAATGTCTATTACAGTTTTTCACCATATATATTAGGGGAACTTACCTTTAACCATTTAACAGGTTTTTACCGTAGCTTTTTCACAGTTTTTTTACCGTTAAAATCACAGTCATTTTTTACAGTGTACTTTCATCCCAGTGGGCTATTGATGTTGAAAAGACATCAAATGGAGCTCAAAATTAGTGTCAAAAAACAGGTCAAAGCAAACTGACATCCAAAATTAAACCAGTTTTAGTGTGGGATTAACTTCCTATTTTCACCCAATTAGTACTGAAAGAAATTGCCTTCCAAACTGCAGAACAAATTTAAAATGATGTTGCATTCTGATCAAGTCTTAATTAATATTTTATAATGTTTCTTCAAAAAAAAGAAATTGAGCCAGGGAAGTTTTGAAATATGGGTGATTTGACACAGAATGATCCAGCAGCTTTTCCATTCTTTCTCTAAAAAATTATAATTTTATTTTAATTCCCCAGAAAAACAATGTATTCCATTGCAGAAGTTTTGCATTTGTGTAAGAAACTTTGTGTTTGCTTGGAAATGTTTGCATTTCTTCACAAAACCTGAACTTCAAAATAATGCATTATTCAACTTTAATTAATGCATTAAAGCATTCATTTTTCCAACCATTTCATTTTTTTTCTCCATTACCATGTCCCTTTGAGGGCTTCACAGTTTGTCTCGTTGGGACAAAAATAGTTTTTTACATTGCAGTGGACTATTTTCTCTTCTTGAAACTTAATGGGTGCTTGGATTCAAAAATATATTTCGAGCCAAATGCCATTTGGCTAGTATATATATATTAGAACTTCTTGCAGCAGACAATGAAAAATGTAACCCAGTTTCATGCTGTCAATGGCACAACATCTACTATAACATAATGAACTGAAGCCACAGTAGCTTTGTGTAAGAGTGTATATACTGAATGTAAATCGAACAGCAGGATGGAGTCGACATCGTCTGAATAACAGACAAATGAAGTGTTAATTAGCATGATTTTTTTGTCAGCAGCTTGACGATAATGACACGTAATCTAATAAATACCGTGTGAGGTCTTTGAGATTTTGCCTGTTCTAGTGAGAGGGAAACCATTATTTTTGGTTAAGTAACCAAATGTGAAGAGGAATAAAATCCAGATGGGCTTCTTGGACTTGGGCTCTGGCTATCGTTGAGAGCAAAGGGAGTGTGCGAGAAAAGAGAAAATTTGTAGTTTAATCTCTGCTGTTACATAACTGATCTGTCTGAAGATGTGCCCTAGAAATTTAATACAAATGTGAGCAAAGCTTATGAGCATATCATTCTGATTATTATAAGAGTGATTTGCCTCTTCAGTCAAGTCACTGCTACCCTTAATCTGTGGTTTAATGTCTTATTACTTATCTTACGTAAAGTCTGCATGCAACACTTGTAATACTATCTAGATAAACTCTCAAGTTCTATGATCTGATACAAAACTGCTTTTACTTTCACATTTCATTCTCTAAAAGTAATGGTAGTAAACCCATGGGGTATTGTATTACCCTCTGAGTGATGTACTCCATGATCAAAAAGGAAATATGTTCTTGTGTTTTTATGTTTTCAGTGTGTGGTTAGCTGCACTCATAACTGAATACTTGCAGACCGTATAGTAGATTGTTGAAATCTAAGCAGATGCTTACCATGCTCTTCTGAAATACATGATTGTGACCGGACAGTTGTGACATTCTGCGGTCAAATATTTTTGTATAATGATGACTAAACTGTATAATTTACAACTGTCCTTGGCAACAAGTCTGCTACACTTTATTAGTTTCATATGTCTCATATCTTAAATTAATGTTTATTTTTTAAAAGTTGAATTGGAATATTGTTCAGCCATGTGAGATTATAGGGATGCATTGATATTATAATTCTACTGTAGGTGATACAGATGGCAATAATTATTTTCATGTTATGGCTGCTAATTGACAGTTTGCAAAGAGCTTGATTGACAGGCAGTCTGACCAATCAGAACGCGGATATTATACACACACACACACACACACACACACACACACACACACACACACACACACACACACACACACACACACACACACACACATACATATACATGCATATATATAGTGTATATATATTCAGTATTGAATGAATTTGAATAAATTTTATTTTTTATGTCAGCTGTAAAGCACAACAATCAGAATGGTATGTCTGCAGCTTCACAGCATGTGTGCTCATATATTCCTGAACAATTATCAAGTGTCAACTTTAAATATACCGCCAAGCAGTCAGTCTCACAGCAAGCTTAAACCCAGTCTATACAAAACAACTGCACACCCTCATAGCAAATATTGTGCAAATGTGAGTTCACAGTTGATGAGATTCTGGGAACATATTACTCTAGAGACCTAGTGGTTCATTCAAGCAGGTAACTATATATATATATTCACTTGTTGACACACAAATTGTGCAGTGTAGCTTGCAAATTATTAATACAAGTTTAGTGAATCATGCACAGAACACACTGCACACCCTAATTATCACCACTGACTAGCTAATTAATAAATGCCAATATAATAATTTTATGACAATTAATCAGTAAATGCTTTATATCATTACTCATATTCTTGAATTGTCTGTTTTTTAATTGCTGGGAGTCATTGTGGTGAGTTGAGCAGCCACTTGTTATTAATGCAAATCACCTGAGTTTCCATATCCCATTGGTATAACCTGCTAATTAAAATGTGTCCAAGGAACATCAATATTTGACTGGAAAAAGTGATCCTCTGGATGTTTAGATCCTCAAGGAAAAGCTTGTCCAGAGTTCAGAGCATTGGTATAACAACACTAAGTTGTTCCGAATTCTGCAATATTCTGCATGAAATGCTTACTTGAACAGGATGTTATTTACATTGGAAAAGTACAGCTGTTTATGTTTGCATGTGGGCGGTGAAAATGAAAGTTTTGGTTTACTTAGCACTACTGCGAGAACATTTAGTGCTCTGGATTTTGTGTGTAATAACTTGAAATGTTATGAACATATGAATACTTGCAGTTTGCTTGTAATGGAAATATATATTAAGATATTTTGAGTGTTACATGTTAAAATAGAAATCTATACAATAATTATTTACATACCGGAATGGAATATTTTTTTATTTTATATATATATATATATATATATATATATATATGTGTGTGTGTGTGTGTGTGTATTCATGTGTACATGTATATTCTGTTTAAACATCTGCATGACTCGTGAGTTCTCGAAATCTCTGTGGGTGTCAGTGCTTAATTTTTTTAGTATCGCATACTAAATACTTTTCAACATTGATTTAAAATGATTAGGACGGGCAGTTCCCTCCTTTCTGGCCCTGTGATTCAGAGATGCGACACAGGACGGGCATGTATCGGCAGGCATTTAATGCCTTGGCCCCATCTTGGAGCTTTTAGTATAACCATCTCGACTTTGCCAAATTTAGTGCTGGTTCACAGTTTCCAGACTTGCCGTATGGCGGCAGACTCAGTGATTGGGTCTCTCTGGCTCTAAAGGCCCATCGCTGCAGAGTCTGTCTATACAGGAAGTAGACAGTGCCCAGTTCCTCCCCCTCCCTCCATCCCAGCAAAAGGGTGTCGAGAACAGCCTGTTCCTTTAACCTACACATGCTGCACCACAGCTATGTCTGTTGCCTGAAGCATCAGAGCAGAGTTGGACATCAGTGTCACAACCCAAAAATGATGATGGCCACCCACCGCAACCTCATTCCTTTGTGGTGTAATTAAAATGATAGCCTTCCTCTCATCCGGCCTTTTAACAGATTAAATCCATTATTGTTGTGCTACACAACAGAACTGTTGTTTTATTTTCCTGTTGTTCCCACAATTTTCTCCATTTCTCTAGCTCCAGATGTTTTTTTGCACCAAAAGCATGTTAGTGGAGGTTGGGTTAGAGAACCAAGCTTGAGTGAGTCATTGTGGGTTGCAAACTGCATTCCATCCTGCTCCTGAACATCTCCTGAACATAAGCTCACCAAGATCTCTTACTCATAAAGAAGAAGATAATGATTCCAACTAATGCCATGACTTTATTTCTCTCTCTCTCTCTCTCTCTTTTTTTTTTTTTTTTTTTTTTACAGCTCAGTATCTGTCATCTGTTGTTTGGTGCATCTGCACTCTTTTGTTGTTTTTAATGTTGCTGTTTAAGTGTTTGAAGCTTTTTTTAATTAATTAATGGTGTCTCCTGCAGGGAAAGCATTTGGACATTATCCATTTGTTTTCAGCTGAATCTTGTTAATGATCACTAAACAAAATATATTTGTTTCAATCCTGAATTCTTAAACATGAGTATTAATCATTCTTAAACATGCCTTTAAACCTTAAACCCTGAGTTCTCCATTTTTTTCCAGTTTTCAACTTTATATTGTTTTTTTACACACATCATAACATCCATTCAAAAAAACAAAAACAAAACAAAAAAAAACAGACATATAATCAATACTTTAAAGAGTCCAGTCAAAAGGGATAGAGAGAGGGAGGGAAAAAAGAAAAAAACAAAACAAGTCAGTCCTTTATATAATCAAGTATGTTAAAGAAAAAACACTGCCAAGCATCAATAGTAGAGGGCTTGGCTTCATTACTTCGCGCTGTTGTACATTCACAAGTCACTATTTTCAGGAGGCTATGGATCCAATGTTTTCCCACACATGTGCGGTGTAAACCAGTTCTGTATTATTGTCTTCATCGCAACCATAAAACCAGCAAACAACATTCTCTTTTGTATTAAGCTTATACAGAGACCAGAATCATCAAGAAGACATAAAACTGGGTTAGCAAAGCAATCAGTTTGTAGTAAGGAGGATAAAACCAGGTTTACATGTGTCCATAGATTAATGACAATAGGACATTCCTAAAACATATGAAGAAAAGTACCTGATGATGCAGTATTACATACAGTATTTCACATAAGTGAGTACACCCCTCACGTTTTTGTACATATTTTGTACTTTTCATGTGACAACACTGAAGAAATGACACTTTGCTACAATGTAAAGTAGTGAGTGTACAGCTTATATAACAGTGTAAATTTGCTGTCCCCTCAAAATAACTCAACACACAGCCATTAATGTCTAAACCGCTGGCCACAAAAGTGAGTACACCCCTAAGTGAAAATGTCCAAATTGGGCCCAAAGTGTCAATATTTTGTGTGGCCACCATTATTTTCCAGCACTGCCTTAACCCTCTTGGGCATGGAGTTCACCAGAGCTTCACAGGCTGCCACCGGAGTCCTCTTCCACTCCTCCATGACGACATCACGGAGCTGGTGGATGTTAGAGACCTTGCGCTCCTCCACCTTCCGTTTGAGGATGCCCCACAGATGCTCAGTAGGGTTCAGTCCATCACCTTTATCCTCAGCTTTTTAGCAAGGCAGTGGTTGTTTTGGAGGTGTGTTTGGGGTCGTTATTATGTTGGAATACTGCCCTGCAGCCCAGTCTCCGAAGGGAGGGGATCATGCTCTGCTTCAGTATGTCACAGTACATGTTGGCATTCATGGTTCCCTCAATGAAGTGTAGCGCCCCAGTGCCGGCAGCACTCATGCAGCCCCAGACCATGATACTCCCACCACCATGCTTGACTGTAGGCAAGACACACTTGTCTTTGGACTCCTCACCTGGTTGCCGCCACACACGCTTGACACCTTCTGAACCAAATAAGTTTATCTTGGTCTCATCAGACCACAGGACATGGTTCCAGTAATCCATGTCCTTAGTCTGCTTGTCTTCAGCAAACTGTTTGCGGGCTTTCTTGAGCATCATCTTTAGAAGAGGCTTCCTTCTGGGACGACAGCCATGCAGACCAATTTGATGCAGTGTGCGGCGTATGGTCTGAGCATTGACAGGCTGACCCCCCACCCCTTCAACCTCTGCAGCAATGCTGGCAGCACTCATACGTCTGTTTCCCAAACACAACCTCTGGAGATGACGCTGAGCATGCACACTCAACTTCCTTGGTCGACTATGGCGAGGCCTGTTCTGGGTGGAACCTGTGCTGTTAAACCGCTGTATGGTCTTGGCCACCGTACTGCAGCTCAGTTTCAGTGTCTGGGCAATCTTCTTATAGCCTACACCATCTTTATGTAGAGCAACAATTCTTTTTTTCAGATCCTTAGAGAATTCTTTGCCATGAGGTGCCATGTTGAACTTCCAGTGACCAGTATGAGAGAGTGAGAGTGATAACACCAAATTTAACACACCTGCTCCCCATTCACACCTGAGTCCTTGTAACACTAAGGAGTCACATGACACCGGGGAGAGAAAATGGCTAATTGGGCCCAATTTGGACATTTTCACTTAGGGGTGTACTCACTTTTGTGGCCAGCGGTTTAGACATTAATGGCTGTGTGTTGAGTTATTTTGAGGGGACAGCAAATTTACATTGTTATGCAAGCTGTACACACACTACTTTACATTGTAGCTAAGTGTCATTTCATCAGTGTTGTCACATGAAAAGGTATAATAAAATATTTACAAAAATGTGAGGGGTGTACTCACTTCTGTGAGTCACTGTATATGGAAGTTAAAATTTGGTTGTAGTTTCATTTTGAATCTTTTGTAAGGAGTTATGAATGCTCTATGAATGACTTTGAAGTGAATAAGACGATGAGCCAAGTTTTTAGATGTTAAGCTGTGGTAAGACCACACTTTCTCCCAGTTGACAGATAAATTAAGGTCAGACAATTCCCGATTCCAAATAGATTTAATAGAAAGAGGTTTTGTAATGCAATAAATAATTATATTATATATTAAGGAAACAGATGGCCAACCAGAAGATGGTGCAATCCAATCCTGCATAGGATGAGAGGAGATGGGAGATGCCCAAATAACTCCATACGTTTTGATAGCAGAACGGAATTGAAGAAAGACAAAATATGCGGATGCTGGTAAACAAAATTAGGTACTTCATGTCTGAAATGAACAGAGGCCCTGGTTATCATATATATAACCGCACGTGTTTACGCCTAAAGAAGACCAAGAGGTTTGGACAAATGGACGATTTCCGCATACAAAATTAAAACTGTGCCTTAAAGGTGTACTGTTACAAAATTTGAAGGGTCCTCCTATCAAACGTTCAACCGTTTTCCAGATTTTTAATAGAATTAGCCACAACCAGACCAAATTTATAATTATCACCTATCACCTATATTTATAACATATCTTGGAGTCTATTTGTTTTAACCTGGTCAGCTTCAACCACTCTCCATGAAACTTTAGATTCAGGATCAACCCAATTATGAAGAGCCGTAAGCTGGAACGACCAATAATACAATTCAAAATTTGGTACAGCCAGTCCTCCTGCGCAATTAGGATGTTGTAATGTGGTAGGTTTGATTCTGGGGCATTTATCATTCCAGATAAAATTAGAAATTATGGAGTTGATCTCCTTAAAGTAACCTGGAGGGGGAGAGAGTGGTAGCATAGAGAAAAGAAAGTTAAACCGAGGTAACAAATTCATCTTAACTGTGGAGATTATTCCTTGAAGAGAGACTTTAAGATTCTTCCATGTTTGAATGTCATTTTCTGTGATGGGCTCATAGAAGTGATACCAATGTAAGTGACAGGCATCAGGGTAGGGGTGGGGTTAGGTACTCCAGTGAAAGTATAAATTTCTATACAAATATAACTGCATCGGAGTCACTCTTTTTACATGGTCGTTAGTGATAGCACCGTCGAGATCCTCTCTGGAGATGGTGGAATCTTTGAATTTTTTCTTTATAGAGTGGGGGAACTATGACGTCACTTTGTAGGCGGATCGGCTGTTAGCATGAAACTGGTTCCCTCGATAAAAAGCCAATAGGATTTTTCCATAGGCTTTTGGATTATCGCAAAAAATAAGCTCTGTGTTCAAACATAGTAATTTACACATTTTGCCCATCAAGATAATCTTCACAAAACAATATAACTTTGATGAATTTTGAAGCCGAAATAAAAGCGGCAGAACTAAAAAGCTAAACTTAGGCTATAAACGAACTACACCACCACGGTCGCTCGACTTCAACGTCACCACCAACTGTTTCAAACTTATTTTTAACATGTTCAGTGAAGGATTTACTCTGTATATGAATGTTAATCCACGCTACATGAACCTTTTCATATAAACTGGAATAAATACAATGTCGTAGAATAAAACGTGAAAGTATCTTGAGCCTGTGTGAACCACGAACCTTATTTAAGGAATTTATCCAAAATCCCATTCAAAAAACCCATTGACTCTGGGACGATGGAACCGGAAGTGCTAAAATGCTAACTCGCTTCTGGGTTTTCTTTAACACAGTGACATCAAAGTTCCACCACTCTATTGGCGATTGCTCAATCTCTCTTTTCCGATCACCTTTGACTGTTGAAGTATTCATGATGGGTTAAATAGAGAGTGGTTTGAAATTTACTGATAGGATTATATAATATTTGACAAAGTGAGCAGAGGGAAGGACTAGACGGGCATCGCTGTCGAAGGGTCACGTGATCTCCCTGGTTTTCCAGTTTTTTTAGTCACTTTGTCCCACTTTTGAACAACACATTAAAACAAAAACATCTAATCATTTTTTAAAGTTATTATTGTAAAAAGTTTAATTGGGAAAAAAGTAAAAAGTAACATTGTAACGTACTTTAACTGCAATGTAACTGAATATGTACTGTAACTTTTTGTCAGTAAGTCTACATTTTTCAGTTTCCCATAAATTTTCTGTATGCCAAAAAAATCTGTTTTAATTAGAGACTATTTAAAATAAAAATAAATAAATAAAAACTCCATACTGCCTTGTTGGAGCAATATTACAGGGATATCTCATATAATTTACTGGGCCTCATGTCATTTCAGACCTGTATTTTTTTTTCCATCTGAGGAGATGGATAAGGGATGAGAGGATAGTGATTGTAAAAATCACATAAAATCTCCATTAAAGTGACTTTTATGGCACCACTTTCATGGTGTTACTCCATCCTTTTAAATCTGGCATGTATACGAGACCGTCCGTGGTCTAAAACACACTATACACAAGTATGTCAATTGTTTTTGAGAAGCTGATGGTTGAATAATATGGTGGTGCAGTACTATGGTTTGTGTAGAATTTTTTTTTATTATAGCATCTAGGCGTCAAGAGTTTATAAGAGTCGCAGCTAATCTTTGTGGTGCAGGGTTTGACACCCTCTTTAAATCAGTAACAGGAGCTGTAAATGGTCCCTGCAGTGGGACTGAAAGTCAATTTACAAAGCCAAGGTCTAGAGTTCATGACACACATATAAATAGCATTATTTGGTTGCTAATATCATGTTATAGTAAAGGAGATGACCTTTTGAACAGTGGAGTCATAAATGTGAAGAAAAATACCAACAAATACAGACATTTTGTGTTAGTTAAATCTACTTTTCATAGCAGAATTATATATTTGTTGGAGTAATACAACCTTTCTCAGATGTATTGAGTTTCTGCACCCAGTGATCAAAATTCCAAACCTTTTTTCAGAGTCACCCAGTATAGGTCTTGTGAAGGGGTTTATTTTGCGATTATGACCGGCTAACTTGTACATTATCCCGCTAATTACACAGCTGCTTGTTAAATAAATAACAAATGGCCATGACAAATTGAGATTAAATTATTGTATTATTTGAGAAACACAACATAACTTGCATGAAACTAGCACAGCTGTGAAGGATGGGTCATTACACAAAATATTTGACTGCAGAATGCCGCAACTGACCGATTATGTGAACCCAATCAGCACCAACCACTCTCTGGAATCATCGCTGCTATGTTGGAAAGTTAACTGTAAGTGAGACTGTTAACAAGCTGTAAATATTGACTGACAGTGCTAGGAAAATGAGGGATGGATTAGCACAGGCGCTAAATTTACCCTTGGTGTCTTGGGGGTTGGGATTGAGAAGGACATTTGTGAAGATCTGAAATTGCTTTCAAAGAGCTGTTTTGCCTCTGTTGTGAAGCGCCCTGTTTACTGCAGTGGCTCGAGAGGCCTTGCTTGTAACTTTCTTTATTGAAATAACAGATCACAAACTCCCAGCATGCATTAAGGCCGCAGGCTACATCGGCAGTCAGGTGGATTAACCTGCGTCTGGGGAGTTAGAAGCAGTTTTCTGCCTCAGCTGCTGTCTTCTCTCAAATGCACTCACCATGTCCCTCTGGGAGCTCTCTTTAGAGACGGTGGCAGCTGGCTTTGCCATGTTTTTCAACATACTGTGCCTGTGGGCACACATTTATGTGTCAAATACACCTCCATCTCTAAGTCAAAAGAAATAACAACTCTGTGGTGGAGATCTTGTAGTGAATGGCTTCTCAATCACAAAATAAAAGAGCATTCTTGATGCTCTTCCCAGATAACGTTGAGGCATTTGCTGTGTCATTTTGTTCGGCTTGTTTTGAAAAGTGCATCATCCTTAGATGTGGTATTTTAGGGGAAAATAGCACACGCTGAGATCTTCATAACATGCAGTGCTAAGAATTTTGTCAATTGAAGTCATACGCCACATCTTCAATCAATCAGCAGTACCTGACTTTAACCAGGATCAGCTGTTTTTATTGGATTATTTGCCATGGATAGTCATAATTTTTGAGAAAACAAAGAACATCAGTACAAAATATGACGCATCAGCTGCTGTATGTGCAAGATACACACGTGTGCACCATTATCTGAATGTACTTTGGCAGTGAACTCTTAGATACTTTGGTTTGTGATGAATTGACAATTTTTAAAACTTTTCCAGTTGACTTTTTTCCCATTTGACTGTTGACTTTTTCCATTTGTCCTGCAAATCACTACATTTATGCATAATTTGCATGGTTGGCCATGCATGATTTCTCTTTTTTTTCAGCAGCAGCTTCATCATCTGCCTGTTTTTTCGTATTTCAATGAATCAGAGAGAGACATAAATCCAATCATGATAGGGAAGGAATCTCTTCTGACTGCAGCCGTCCCTCTGAACTGTCTCTTAATGACTTGGAGTCAGTGGGGTCAAATATTCAAAGACCCCGTTTTAGCTCAAGGCTTCCCTTGAAATCCCATAGATACTGATTCATCAAAAATCCATTTGTAAAGCCCCCTCCCACGTATAGTCTATTCTTGACGCAAATTTTGCTCTTTACCAGTAACTCCAACTGACCCACCTGTTATGTGTGTCTCGGTGAGGGCTCTTCTTTTATGAGTGGGCTGCACTGCATTATATTAGGAGTCTATTTAGGTCTGCATGTTTGGCAGCGAGCTTAAGACCCATACTTAGGCAAGGATAGAAGCCTGTCTAGGGAGTGATCACTCTCTTTCATTCAAGGCTGTTTGCTTCAGTGCAAAGGTGCTGGCTGACACAAAGCTCCCTTTCTTTTCAAATGCTGCTTTGCTATGATGTTAACAGACATTCTGTCTTTTTCTTTCTGGTTTTTGGGACATTTGCACAACAGTACTAAAATGATTCATTTCCAGCTGTAATGTCTTTCTGTGGCTTCTTGATGTCATCTTCATTTCTTTGGTCTTTGGGCTGTGGAAAACAACATTTTGGTCTTGTGCCTGGAAGGGTGTAAAAAGTACCTAAATTATACTTTTTTTATTTATATATTTATACTTTTTTTATTTATAAAAGCAAGTGTTAAATTAAGTGTACCTTATTGTGAATAAGTTTAATCTTTAAAGTTAATATTTGTTTCTTAAGTATGGATGAAATGGATGCCATCTTGTCATTTAAATAATTTTGATGTGCAAACTGTGTTAAGTAAGCTGTATAATCACAAATGGACAAACCAGATCTTACCTGAAATTATTGAATTTAGCAGATCAAGATTTTACCGTTTTTGACCTTTGAATAGAGTTCTTGTTGTTTTAATAGAATACTCAGCAACTATGTGCTAATAATAATAGTAATAAGATCAAATTACTCAAGTACTTTATATCTCTGGTACCTGGACAGACTCGATTATCAGTCCATTCATCATAGACAAGTTTCCTTTCAAACTTCAAGTCATAACATTCATGCACAGATGCTTTGCACTGTTTAAACAGTTGCCCTACTAACAATGTGAATATGTCGTTAATGCCAATGGTGCTGAAAACCTCCAACCAATTTATGACCATTTAGTATCTGGCATCTAAAACAGTTGAATACTATACTTCGGGTTGATATCCACTACCTTCTCACCTTAGACTTACTGATGCACACTCATTCCTGTTCGCTTCAATATTTGGACATAAAAAGGTTTGCTATCCAACATATTAAACAGTGTATTGGAAAGTAAAGCTGACATAAACTAATAAATGACAGGAAGCATTGTACAGGTGCTGGTCATATAATTAGAATATTGTCAAAAAGTTGATTTATTTCACTAATTCCATTCAAACAGTGAAACTTGTATATTATATTCATTCATTACACACAGACTGATATATTTCAAATGTTTATTTCTTTTAATTTTGATGATTATAACTGACAACTATGGAAAATCCCAAATTCAGTATCTCAGAAAATTAGAATATTACTTAAGACCAATACAAAGAAAGGATTTTTAGGAATCTTGGCCAACTGAAAAGTATGAACATGAAAAGTATGAGCATGTACAGCACTCAATACTTAGTTGTGGCTCCTTTTGCCTGAATTACTGCAGCAATGCGGCGTGGCATGGAGTCGATCAGTCTGTGGCACTGCTCAGGTGTTACGAGAGCCCAGGTTGCTCTGATAGTGGCCTTCAGCTCTTCTGCATTGTTGGGTCTGGTATTTCGCATCTTCTTCTTCACAGGTCAGGCGAGGTCAGGCGAGTTTGCTGGCCAATTAAGAACAGGGATACCATTGTCCTTAAACCAGATACTGGTTGCTTTGGCACTGTGTGCAGGTGCCAAGTCCTGTTGGAAAATGAAATCAGCATCTCCATAAAGCTTGTCAGCAGAAGGAAGCATGAAGTGCTCTAAAATTTCCTGGTAGATGGCTGCGTTGACTGTGGACTTCAGAAAACACAGTGAACCAACACCAGCAGATGACATGGCAGCCCAAATCATCACTGACTGTAGAAACTTAACACTGGACTTCAAGCAACTTGGATTCTGTGCCTCTTCACTCTTCCTCCAGACTCTGGGACCTTGATTTACAAATGAAATGCAAAATTTACTTTCATTTGAAACGAGGACTTTGGACCACTGAGCAACAGTCCAGTTCTTTTTCTTCACAGCCCAGGTAAGACGCTTCTGACGTTGTCTCTGCTTCAGAAGTGGCTTGGTAGCCCTTTTCCTGAAGACGTCTGAGCGTGGTGACTCTTGATGCACTGACTCCAGCTTCAGTCCACTCCTTGTGAAGTTCTCCCAAGTGTTTAAATCAGCTTTGCTTGACAGTATTCTCAAGCTTGCAGTCATCCCTGTTGCTTGTGCACCTTTTCCTACCCAAATTATTCCTTCCAGTCAACTTTGAATTTAATATGCTTTGATACAGCACTCTGTAAACAGCCACACCTTTCAGTAATGACCCTCTTTGACTTACCCTCTTTGTGGAGGGCGTCAATGTTCATCTTCTGGATCATTATCAAGTCAGCAGTCTTCTCCATTATTATGGTTTCAAAGAACAAGAGATACCCAGAATTTGTACTGTAAGGATGGTTATTTATTGAAACTCAAATGTAAATATTCTAATATTTTGAGATGCTGATTTTTGACTTTCATGAGCTGTAAGCTCTAATCATCAAAATTAAAAGACATAAACATTTGAAATATGTCAGTCTGTGTGTAATGAATGAATATAATATACAAGTTTCACTTTTTGAATGGAATTAGTGAAATAAATCAACTTTTTGATGATATTCTAATTATATGACCAGCACCTGTAAATGGGTGAGGAATATCAACTGTCTAGTAGATTCATGAATACTTTCCAGTTCCTGGACAAGCAGTGTTTGAAATGCATGTGGCTTGGCAATCATTCTCTCTAATATAACTAACAGGTGAAGCTTCCAAACAGTTAAGACAAGGAAAAGCAAACAGTGGTCCAAATATTTGTTTTGATTTCTCTCAAGACTCCAATATAAAGATACTATTCTGCGGTTACAGGTATTCAAACAGAGTTGAACCACTGTACATCAAATGTGAACTACACCCAGATACATAGATAAACCAACACTGTAAATACAAATTCTGCATTCAGTTTTGAGATATGCAGGTGAAGTCTTTCTGCAGGATAAACAATTGCAAAAAAAAAAAAAAAAAAGAGGTACCACACATTGTCTTTAGCTTGCTATTTAAAAAAAATAAATAAATAGCAATACATTTGGGTTTAAAGAAATGTGTCAAGCATACTGTTTTAAACCATAATGACTAGAATCATTTAATAAGGTTTTGCAAGTTATACAACATTTATCTTTTTCTCCAGCTTTGAGAGCAAGCAGATATGTTACAAGCGTTTTTTTATTTTCTTGTTGGCTTTGCATATTAAATAAAACTGTAAGATAAGGTATTTGCAGTTATATTTAGTTATACAGACAGGTTTGATGATGATCTGTTGGCAACAGTGTATTTTCAAGTGAAACAAAATCTGTTTTGCTTGGCACACATTCCTTGCAGTCTTACACGACACACTGAATTTCAGCAATGCACTATTCCTAGCAGAGCTGTGAACTTTCATTAATCCTGATTTCAGAAACATATGGTTTCTAGCACAGACAAATGTATGTAACACTGAAACTTTTCATCTAAAAACGTATTATTTTTCCCTTTTCTAATTACAAAGGGTTAGATATAGCTAATGTGTATTAGTTTGATCTGTTCCATCGTCACTTTGCCCTGATGACTATAATTACGCCATGATAAAAACCTTGAGATTTTGTCATGCTCTCAGATTTCTTCCGCTGACATGCGTCCAGTGTGGACTGAAATGGTTTGTGCCCTGTGGAAGCGACTAGAACGTGGTACTAGAAAATAACTGTCACCTCCTCTGATGTCTTGTGCAATTGCTTGATCCTCAATCCTTTTTGAGCTTGACAATCAAAGGCGTGTACATTGCATGGATAGGAAACAAAAGAGTACTGCAATAAGATTGAGCAATCTTATAGATAGTCATTAAATCTACAGTATATGGTAGAATAATATACTGTATATGCATCTAATAGTATACAATTCTTAAAATAAAGGTTCCAAAGGGGGGGGGGGGGGGGGGGGGTTCACAGCGATGCCATAGAAGAACCAGTTTTGGTTCCCCAAAGAACCTTTCAGTGAAGAGTTCTCAAAAGAACATTTTTTTTTCTTAGTGTGAAGAACATTTTAATAATTTAAAGAACCTTTTTCCACTGTAAAGAACCTTTTGAGGAATGAAAAGGTTCCATGGATGGTTCCAAAGGTTCTTTGTGGAACCATTGATGCCAATAAAAAACAGTGTAGTATAATGTGAATGCATGGGAAATGTGGTTTGCATGATTGCAAGTGAGTTTGATTGATGATTGCAACGGTTTATTTGAGAATTATGAAACCACCTTCATTTGTTTAATCAAAGAATGAAATCAGATTGTACAAATGCAATACTGCAGTTTGACAAGTTTATACACTTATTAAATATTGTTTGATGTTTATTGGCGAGCAGATGAAATATTTCAGCTGTACCAGCTTATGAATTATATATACAGTATATCTCTTTATGACTGATAGCTATTGATAATAATTGAATTTGATTATTGAGTCATTTTACTATTTGAGCTTAGTTCTATTATGTTTTAAACAATGCAAATTCCTCATAAAAAAAAAGAAAATAATTTTGTTTCAGTTTCCAATGCAGTCCTCGATAATAATAAAGCCACTAATATAAAATGCTTGTCCTTTTGCGATCCCCCTCATGCTAATCCATGTAGACCATTTAAAATTTCAAAGCCAACACTTTGAAGTTGACCTCCTCGATCTTGGATGTGTTAGGAGCTCACATGTACAGGCCTGTAACTGAGTATCATTTCTTTTGCTATGGGAAAAACAGGTGCTATGGAAGCTGAACACAATAGGCAGTAGTAACTGGGCAGGAGAGAAGACACAATTGTCACAATGGTTGTCATGTGTTTTGATGTCGTGTCACTGAGGACACACCTGTAAGTTCAAAATGTCCCCAGGCAATATGTGCTAAAGCTGGATAAGTACAGAACAGAGAGATAGGAGACGTACAAGTCAAAAAGTGTTTATTATTATCTGGCATGTTTCCTTATGGTCACCTTCCACATTGTTTATGGTACATGGTGCACATAGTGCATATATTCATATGGACCATTTTTTATGATGCTTTTATGGTGCTTTTGCTTCTTTTTTAAGCTCAGTCCTTGTTCATTGTAATTGCGTGGAAAACAGAATGCAAAACTGTTGGAGGTTGCAGTTTGACTGATGAAGTCTTGAACTACAAAACATACAGAGTTGGAATGATATGATTTTCATTAGGCAAGCTATGAAGGCCCATATTTTCCATGGGTACAGCAAATTGTGCCTCCAAGAAATCTCTGTTTAGAGTTTCATCTGGTTGGACTAAAACCAGAGGAACAGAACAGGCCTGTTATCCCGTTCCAAAACTCCCCGTTGGCACTATATCGATTGCCATAATATTCTGTGTTATATAACTGCTCAACATCCACCATTTTAATGTGCTAATATTTTTCTCTACATCTCTATACTTTTTAAAATGCCTTCCCCCACACATTAAGCACAGTTCACACTGTATCTGAATTGACAATTTTGGATCATACCAGTGTCCTCTTTCCAAAAATCTCTTTTCAAGAAGTCTGATCCAAGGAAAGACAAAAGACACCTCTGAGACAGAGAATAACAGTAAATCATGTCAGATGCATGATGAAAAACTCTTCCAGATTGTCTCTAGCATGCATCTATATTTTGCATTGATATCATGACTTTACTGTTTCTCTCAAGCAAGTTCTTGATGTAAAAGTAGACAAGCAAACGCTGAAGCTGATGGTTTCACAGACACGGTTTGTGTGCCTGTGTTGCGAATGGAAGACACACAACAAAAAACAATGGGACCTTGTGTATTTCTGTGCTGGCTATCACACTAACCTGATGTAACAGTTAACAGATGGTCAGAAATGCTATAAAAGCCACAATCATGAAAACACTGGCAAAAGAAGACTGTAACAAATCAAAATATTCTGGGAAAACAAAGCTGGCACTAAAGCTCTCTTCCTCCCATGCGTTGACCATTGAGGTGTTGTAAAATGGTCATAGCTGGTCTCTGTTGGTCATAGATTTAATAGTTATCATGTGTGTCAGACAGCTGAACTACATTTTGCGTGATGAAAAGGAAGTGAAATTAAGTGGTTTTGACCTCTGAGTCACAGGCTGTTTAAATAACCCATTCAGGTTTTGTAATACATTGGTTCAAGTCTTTTGGCTCAAAGATTCTGAAAAAACTGTGAAATTGATGAAGTCTCCATTTGTAAATTTTGTGTGTGCCCATATAGTCAATATATTTTTTGGGCTGTGACCACAACTGTCAAAACCACATGGTCACCCATTACATTATCAAACACTATATGTTTGCCTAATAAGTATCATTTGCCTAGTGTGAGAGTCTGTGTGGTCATCTGTTTATATTTACAAAGTAGGTGTCAGTGAGAGAGTCTTCTTTTGAACCAACTTAAATAAATAGAGCTGATGTGCTTCATATGTCCAATTCACACCCAGCACACACCCTTGAAACGTGGGAGGTTAGAGAGGTTAAAATTGAAGAGAAAACTGGACTGAGCACGAGTTCTGTTAATATTACCATTTAAAAACATTGTAAACTGTTTTAATTCAACCTCTAAAACACTCTAGTGGAAACTGGCGAATTTAGCCCATATTTAAATACAGGGCTGTGCACAGACATTTTAAAGGGCAGTGGCCCAAACCAAAAAATGGGGCACTAAGGGGGTGGGTGCTTGTTAATACAAATTATCCAGTTGTTACAAATATACAATTAGAAGAGAAGACAGCACACTCTGTAATAATTTCAGACTTTATTATAGATGTTTTGATAATAGTGGACTCTCCCTCACCCTCTGAGCCTGCTTCTGCCTTATCTTCAATAGAAGTAGGGGAGAGTGGGGTAAGTTGAGCCAGTGGGTAAGTCTTGGCAACTGTACACTTTTACTGTCATGTGACCATGTATTTTGGAATCACCCATAATTTCCACCAGACTGTGAAAAGGAGAAACGCATGGGGGGAGTGGAAGGCACCCAAAAACTGTTTTTGGCTTGTCAAAGTAAAAATTTTTGCATAACAGATGTAATGGTTGTTACATCAAAGCAAATTTACTCAGGTCTAAAAATATTTATGATACATATAGGTGATTAAGCAATGTATAGAACCATGTAAATCATTTAGCTAAATATAAGCCTGAATTTGTAAGGTTTTATTTTTTTTATTGTTTATTTTTTCCAAAATGGCAGCTATGTGGCAAAGTGAGCCAAATGCTGTAGGGTAAATTGAGTCAGCATTTTAACTTTAACGTTAACCATAAGGCTCTGTAGTTAAGTTAAATCTTTGAATTATAAACTGGTATTTTAAAGTGATATTACTGGTTTAGTTTATCGTATAGCTTATACATATTATTATTTGATAGGGAGAGTGTACAATTGCACCAAATCCTTCTCTGATAAGAACCAGAAAAATACATTTCATCACATTATAATCAGAAATATCTTTCCACTTGTAGTCGCTAATGGCCAACAAACTCTCTGTTTAGTCTGTTTTTAGGAAGGTTACAACTTTGGTGTTTCAACATATTGTTTCAGAAATGCAAACAATTAAACTTTGAAATTTAAACTTCATTTGGTTGGTTTTATGTTGTTAAATTAACTTTATGAAAAGAAATATGACTGTTTGTAAAAGATTTGGCCAGATTTTACACCCAGATGGTGCATCTTACCTACTGACTCGACTCGGGTCAACTTACCCCTAACCCCTAAGCAAATTGAGCCGTGGGAACCCTTTTTTTTTTATAAGAAACCGTATTTTTTAGAACCTATACTTAATGAATACTTTTATTAGGTGATAGGATAGATACTTTCATTGTACTTCTGCGTCTTTTTCCCTTATCTTGAGAACCACATAAAGTAAAAAAAAAAAAAAGGCTTATCTTACCTCACTCTCCCCTATAAGTATTAGACATTTAATTTAATATAGCACACAGATATTGTGAGTGATGCAGCGGAGCAGATTAGTGGAATCAGTATATCTTTAGCGGAGCGGTAACAGAACGCCGATGAGGACAGAGGGGCAGTGGCTCTAGCCACCGGGCCACCCCCCTGTGCAGGGCCCTGTTTAAATATTTAAACATTTATTAACATAGCTATTGCACATATTGTTTTAACTTTGGTCTGGCTGATATATGTCAGATTTTGCAGACTATCCATTTGACATAACCAGTATTTGCAGGAACAAATTTGCTGTCTTGAATTGATTACTACTGTGAATTCTTTATATATGTTCAGGGTAAGACAGATGCAATTGATTCTAACAATATGTATTCCTTCTAATCTCTCATGTTTCATTTTTGGCTAAAATAAAATAGATTTGGTCCTCTATTCCAAACTACAGAATGACCATTGCACACATTATCTTGATGTTGCTATCAACAAATATCTCACAATTTGTGCATCCATGCAGAGCATAATCAACACAATGAAATATAGTCATATCACCAGTTAACGTTTCATCATGAACAAACAAATAACAAGGTTTTTCTATTTTGATTGAATATCAGCATTTGTCAGAAACTAAGGACCACACATCATGGCTTGATTTACTCACTCAAACACATAGCTAAATATTTACCTTGCAAAAGTAAAGCTACGAGTAGGAGGACCTGGCACAAACCTTGGGCTGATGTTTATTTTCTGTATTTGCAGGTGTCAAGAAAATGATGAATTCTATAAGAAGAAAAGTAAAGTGAATAATAAGAATGAATAATGCAGTTCATGGCTGGTACTATCATTCATTGTTTTTTGAGCTGTTCAGTCAAGACATCAATTTGTAGGCCTACTTGGAAGACAAATCCGTCATGATTTCTTAAAGGAATAGCTCACCCCAAAAATTTGCACCCTCAGGTCATTCAAGATGTAGATGAGTTAGTTTCTTCATCGGAACAGATTTAGCATTAAATCATTTGCTCACCAGTGGATCACCTGCAGTGAATGGGTGCCGTCAGAAAGAGAGGTCTAACAGCTGATGAAAACATCAAAAGTAATCTACACAACTCCAGTCAATCAGTTAATGTCTTGTGAAGTGGAAAGCAGCATGTTTGTAAGAAACAATTCCATTGTTAAGGAATTATCATTTTAAATCATTGCAATCTGTTGAATGCTTCCTCCATTGAAAAAGTTCATCCTCTGTTGTCCTCGCACATCAAAATCCACCAACATATTTGCTTAGAATTGTTTTTGTGTATAAACGGTGCTTGATCATATTTCTCTTCTGACTCAGACAAGATGAATTTCTCTTGAGAAAGCAATATTATGGACAAGGGACTGGTATTTTAATTCAGTTTAAACCATTATTTACTGTATTTTTACTGTTCATTTCATATGAATTACTACATTAAAATTTAAATGATGACACACTCTTTGCAAATACCCCATCTATTTCTTTTAACAAATTGCACCCTACCTGTAATATAACTTATTTTCCTTATTTTCCTTCCTTATTTTGTTTGTACAACATACATAGCCTAACAGTTAAATATGCTTTGAGTGTGAATTCTGCAGCTGCTGAGTATTTGAGTATGTGTGAGTATTTTTTATGATGCTAACAAAATATCTCTCCATGCACAAAAATCTGAAAACGCGTGCCTGTTCCTTTAACTCATCTAGGGGCGTGGCTAGCTTTCAGCGCACATTTGATTGACAGGGGAATGCAGGGGGAGAAACTTGACCCGCGCAGCCTGTAGTATCCACGCTGTATCGCACAGTCTCGTGTCACACCCCCAGTCTGCCACTGTGAGCACATAAAGCTGCTTTACATCACTTGACTTGAATAGTTCTCCGTATTCACGGGTGACTATACAGTTTGGTTACGACTTAATACGACACGTTTGCCTTTTGGAATTAAAATAACTACGTTTTGAATGTGGATACTTCAGGTTAATCCGACTGGATATTGCCGTTTTCTCCGACAGAATGATTTAAATAGCTAGGCTACTTTAAGTATAACGAATGATTTTTTTTTCTTTCTAAACGAAAGGAAACTATTTCAGTCACCTGCAACATTTGACAGTAGATGAATCTTTTCATCCTGGACTACATCGAATTATAGGTAAGTGTTTTTTTATTTTATTATTATTATTATTATTATTTTTTAGAAACTTTAATATAATACAATAATAGAGCTAAATGGAATAAAAGAGGATAAAAACAAAGTAAAAATGTACTCGAGCTACTTCAGCTTTGTGTCATTTGGTTTAATTCCAATGTTTTTGACAGTGATTATTGATGATGCCAAATTACCACAGTTTTACTGTTGTAACAATAACTAGTAAAAATTCATTTCTCATTATTCATTTCACTGGCTCATTAACTGGTAAACATTCATAAGGTTTTCAAAAACAGTTTGATATTTTTTGGCATCAGTTAAAATCATTTTCAAAGATGTGAAGCTTTTATTTTTTTAATTAAAAATAAATAGACAAACCATGCATGAGATTACATTTTAAATAGGCTATATATTTATAATTAACAATAGTTCTACACCATGTTCCAAATATTTACAAAAAAATTAAAAACACCAGTTTACAATCAGCAGCATTAATTTGTCAGTTTTTATTCCCTTAGTTGAATTTTTGTGATTCGTTTTCCCTCTTTTGTCCTGAGCATGAATTTAATTTAATTCTATTTTTTGAGTGTTTTATTATTAAGAATGATAAAATACAGTTCAGGAGCACTATATTTTATTTGTGGATTTATTAAAGGGGGGTGTTTGATGGTGTACAAGAATATTTTTTTTAAAGTCTTAATTAATGATGGATGAGTTTGAATGTGTGACACTGTGAAACAACATTTTGTCAGTCAGAACTTACATCGTAGTGACATACCATGTGTTAGGCTACACATTTGAATAATCTAAAATCTATTCAACCACAGTTTGCACATTATGTAAGACTATTCACTTACTTTTGGCTTTGTGAAGCTTGTTCTTGGAACAATGACATCTCAATCTCTTGCCTTTTCAGTAGCTCACTATATTAATTTAGAAAGTTTGGTCAGCCCATTTTTTAAATAATCAGGTTTGTCAAACAAACTACAGGAAGCTCTTAGTTATCATTACACCCAGTTCTCCATTAGGCTATATATTTTATGTAATTCTCATATAAGACTAAAATAGAGAAGACCTTCAACTGATGAGTTCCCTTGTGAAATCAGCAGAGGCTAACAGATGCAGCGATGACAGCAAGATGAGACAAGTCATCACAAAATGAAAGAGGGCCCAGCATTGGACCAGGCTCAGCATTAATAAAAAACTAAAAAAAGGTTTCCTCTATAAGCAAGGTTTTGGGTTTTGGGTCTTATGTCTGTATACTCACATATCTTTCCAACCTTTATTATTTTCTTTCTTTAGTGAAACACTAAATAAAAACTTTAGCAAAGTTTCTCATTACTCTTTTCTGTTCAATAAAAGTTAATGTTGAGATGACTTTTCACAACCCAAAGCCACTCCTTTAGAACGTTAGAGCACTCGAAATAGAGTCCTCAAATTGTATGATTTATTGTAAATTTTGAAGCTTGACAGCCCGTAGTTACAATTTGCTTGCTAGCTATATATGGAAAACAGAAGATCTACTTTTGTGACCTAAAGAGGATAGAAAATCATGCAAACGTTCTGATGGTGAGAAATGATGACAGGATGTGACTCTCTTTGAGTCAAGAAGCTGCAGCTCATTGCAAGCAAAAAGTATAGAGCTTCTCAAGTTCATGCAATGTCATGCAGCGTACCCATACTTCATTTATTAATAGAGTTGCTGAAGAGATTGATTCGAAACTCCACAATCAATCAAACATTTACCTCAGAAGCTGTAGGCTCTAAAAGACATTTGTTGTGTAGATTTCAAAGAGGTTTTCACACATCTGTGGAGTCTTTGGAAGAATGTAGCAGTTGCTTTGGCTGTTGATAAGAGTCTCTTTTGCTGCATTGACTAACGCAGATAACAAATGGGATTTTGGTGCTGCTGGTGTTGCATCTGTGGTCTTAATGATAGAGTGGCTGATTGAGTGTTGGGAGCATATTGCGGTCGTGTCAGGTTGCACCATTGTTTACATCAACTTTCCCCCCTTAATCGAACAGGTGAGAAGGTCCAAGTGCAGCTGTCACTGTTGGGAGTCATCTAGATGCGTGTGCATGTGTGATGTTGTAATGACAGAACAAGGTATGACCACCGGAGATGTTTGACACAGACATTTTTAGCTATCAAATCCTTTTGATTAGGCTATGGACCACACTCCATTCCCATATGGACAAATAAGCATGTGGATGCTTTATTGATCCCCTCAGGAATATTAAGGATTAGCTAAAGAAGGATTACGAGACAGCTGCTCTATACTAATCTATGATACTATGCTTTGAAATCAATCCAACACATTTTCTTAACCCATGCAATGATGCCTTCATTATCATAAAAGTGTCATGATCAGACTCCCGCACCCTTGTGAGTCAATTAGACCCCATTTGCAAACGGGAAGCTATACTGTATTCAGATGAAAGTATCTGGTGACGTGTTATTTTCCTGTTATCTCTATTTTAAGCATCTGAAACTAACTTTGCTAATCTCTAAAGACAGGTGCTGAGAATGAGAAACTGTTGCTGCTGGGTTGTTGAACACCAAATGTCTTAGTTGACATACTATATGAACACTTGTGACATTCATTTAATGGTTAAACTTCCAAGTATGTTGCCATAGTTCTTCAATATATAGTAGAAGTAAAGTAGCTTAGAAACTTTGCACAGTAAGCCAAACGTCTGGATGTCTGGAGGCTGCAGGAAATTATGGACTGCTGGCCAAAACCAACAAGCAGTCAAAAGGAATAAAAAAAAAGAGGCTTTGGGTTAATTTCAGTTGGTGTTTACTAAAACAGCAGCACGGATCTACTCAGACTAGCATGCTATACACAAAAATACCACAATGAATTGTAGCTTAAGCGTTCAGTCTGCAATTTCCTGTGTGCAAAGCTACTTCTGATGAGTCTCAATAAGAAAAACCTCCCAAATAACTTTTCTGGAGTGCTGAGGTGAATTGCATGTCATGTGTAGGATTACCAAAAAATGGTAGTAAATCTTGAGGCTTGTTTTTCACAAGCGAAGCCAAGAGAAAATCCAGGATGTCACGGAACACAAAAAGGGCCATTCACACCAAGAATGACAACTATAACGATAACTATAACCATAAAGTTAAAGATAAGAGTTAAAGTTAGGAAAGTTAAAAGAAGAGAATAGTGCATTCCAGACCACAATTATTACAATAACGACACACAAAAAACAATATAGTTGGAGTCACTTTCAAAGCATTTTTTCCAGCTTTTTTCCAATGCTAAAAATATTGACAGCCAATCAGAATCCAGTCGGCTTTTAAGCGCTTGAGCATTGAAAGCAGCAGCATACATTGTAAGTGCATCATGCACTTAGAATAATCAGAATGTTATCATCTGTTGGTGTGGATACTAATATAGTTATCGTTCTTGGTGTGAACTGGCCTTAAGGGTCTATTTCTGTGCATCTATTTGAGATCCTTATGTCAGCATGTCAGCAGTCCTAATGGATCAGTTAAGTGACAGCTAATTGTTTGTGATGCGTCACCAGTCGCTTTCTGTCCAGATAAAGTAAACAAGGTGTCACACTTAGTAATGAGTGCAAAGACAGCAAATCAGTTCAGACTGGATTTGAATCTATGTTTAGTAAGTTTAATTAATAATATTGTCTTATAACAGGTATGACGACAAGCAGTCGAGGTGCAGCTTATAATATGGATATTTGCAGCCATCGCAGTGAACTCAAAAGCTCTCTCTTTATCTCTGGTGCAAGTTTATTTTGAGCCGCAGTGCTGTCTCTCTTTGATCACCAGTGTTCCCTATGGTAAAAGCCCAAGAGTGAGGCCAGCGAAACAGTTGAGGGCATTTGTGGAGGGTAAAGATGATGGACAATGGACAGAATCACCTTTCAACACCTCTTTAAATACATTGGGGATAACATTAAAGAGCCAGTAAATCACTGTCGCCTCCATGCTAATGTGGCGTCACTTTACATCTGTCCTGCCAAACCTGTAGCTTTTCCTCACATTTGTCCTTGCCAGCAGACTTAACACATGCGGTGTGTATTTAAATCTTTAAAAATCTTAAAGAAAGTCAGATTAATTGAAGCTGAAGTGTGCATGTTTTTCATCGCATTTTAATGTACAGGGAAAACTATAAGTAAAGTAATTTACCCATTCTTAAATTAGACGTTTTTAGGTGTATTTCCCGGTCACTGTTTTTGCCATTCCCTTTGATACAGAATTTACACACTGTTCTAAAATTGCCAGTTTTCAATTGGTTAATCGTGACATTCAGCACTTTGGTATTTCCTAATAGAGTTCAACAGTGCCTTCCACTTTTTCAGTGGCCTTGGTTTTGGAAATGTTTTTTCCATTCATTTTTCCATATGAAATTTTGCCTTCATTTAAGATTTATAAGCTATGAATCAAACAACCAGCCATCAGCGAGGTGAATCACAACATTACAAAGAAAAAAGATTACAAGACTTTCTACTTAATGAATTTAATGAGGGGAAACATTACATGATCAAATAAAAGATGACAAATGAATATAAAACTGCTGATTTCAAGAGGTTGATTTTGTATATAGAAACAATGTTATTGCACAGTATGCATATACTAATATACAAGTAGTTTGAGAGTGTATGGAGACTTCATGGGCAGATGCTAAAGGAGATTTCTTTGCAGAGTCATAGGTAATGTAGTTTTTCACCTGGAATTCTTTTTTTAAAAAAAAGTCAGCAAAAGCATATACCATTGATTAACAACCTTATAGCTCACAGTAGGTCTGTCACAAAGGTTTATACGTTATCATTAAAAATGAATTCCTCTATGGAGAAAATAAATGCAGTTTTTGCTTCTGGAACCCAACTGTTGCACTGCCTTGCATTGCAGCGTTTCTCATCGGTAACTGAAACTGGCGCTACTTTCATGTCTCAGACTCACACATTTTGTTTCGTACAGCGCAAATGATGCCATCTTACATCTCAGTTATTGACTGTGCTGAAAATCACTTCAGATGTCTACAGTATTAATATTACTCTGATACTGTTGCATTGTTGGCTGATTGCTATAATAATTTTTTTTTCTGGTGGAAGTTTTAAGATAATATATAGGTAAGAAAATACTCAAGTCAAATCAATATTTGTGTAATGAGCGGTATAATGTACAGTTAGCCAGCCATTAT
The DNA here is from genome assembly GCA_036784905.1 of Acrossocheilus fasciatus. Classification (NCBI taxonomy): domain Eukaryota; kingdom Metazoa; phylum Chordata; class Actinopteri; order Cypriniformes; family Cyprinidae; genus Acrossocheilus; species Acrossocheilus fasciatus. The sequence continues at coordinate 26,037,651 of CM071953.1, forward strand.
CGCAAAATAAACAGACTGTAAATTATTATTAAGAATAATGACAGACTGTCTGTTGATGATCCCTCGCATAAACTTGAACAGCCTTGTAGACTGACATTTGCTCCTTATTCCATAATTAATTCCTGCTGTGCCTTTAAACAAACCTTTAGTGCTTATTTTTCCAGGTTGTAGCCTGCCTGACAAACTGTGATTTAAAGATATGGAAATTTTAATACTGCAGAAGCCAAGCCATCTTAATGTCCCAGAGAAAACTCAATGTAGATGGATGAATGTGGCTCAATGTGGTGATTTACAAACTCTATTTTCCTGGCTTTTTGCTTAAAATATAATTGATTTAAAAAAAATCTAGAACAAACATGGTTACAGCTCATAAAACTTTTAAAAAATGTAATTTTTGTAATTTGCTGGTCTGAATGGTTTTCGTTTCGTTACAGGCACATATGTGAGAGGCCTCAAGCGACAATGTCAAAGACACAGAAATCAGAGTCCAGGTCTCGCTCTCGATCGGCCTCCAGATCAAGATCCCATTCTGATTCCCGCTCCCGTTCCAGATCACAAAGCAGCTCTAGATCCAGATCCAGGAAACGCAGATACTGGTAAGTGTCTAGTGTGCTAATTAAATAGAAGCAATCATGGCATACAAAATATTTTGTAAATTAAAAATGAGATGGTTACCATCCGTGTTGGGGGTAACACATTACAAGTAATGCGAGTTACATAATAAGATTACTTTTTTCAAGAAAATTTTTACAAGAAAATATCTGAGTTACTTTTTCAAAAAAGTAACGCCAGTTACTTTTTTCCCATTTATTGACTGACAGTTCTCCTGTCCCCATGTTGGGAGAAATCAGAAGTCAGACTGTGTGAACACGATCTTACTGTAGTTCTAGACTAAATGTGAATGTGCATTAATTCATCCCACTCGCAAAAAAACAGATTTAGTATTCCTCAAAATGAACTAAAACAGTGAAATGTAAACTCAGAATATGATGCATACCTGCAATAATTAAATATGTTAAACAACACAAATATATCTAATCCCATTTTATTAACCAATGTCTTTGTTGCTGACCTTTGATGATCCAGTTCAACCATACTAATAAGCAAAAATGACTTTAGATAAACTAACAATTGCGCTTCATTGTTTTTTTTTTTATTGCTGAAGAGTGTTGAACCTTCTTCTTCTGCGTTCTACTGTACAGACGTGAATTTACTTTTCCTTCAACATTACGCTTTTATTCATTACACTTTTGGTGTGAAAGGGCTTTTACATTTGCTATAAATAGAACTTCTTATAGTAAAAGCAATCAAGCCCTGCTCATATTTAAAAAGTAGCACAAAAGTAACGTAACACATTACTTTCCATGAAAAGTAACAAAGTAATGCAATTAGTTACTTTTTTTAGGGAGTAACGCAATATTGTAATGCATTACCTTTAAAAGTAACTTTCCCCAACACTGGTTACCATTACTGCAGAGTACAAAGCAGGTGTGCGCAGATGTTGGACGAAGGAGTTGGTTTCGATTATTAATTTCAGTTTTGAGTCAGATTTTGTACTTTCAAGTTTCATTCATCACTTTCAGTGACGTGTTGTGGATTTAAATACGTAACAGAATGAATAGGAAAGAAGGGATGTGTTGTAATATAATTTCTAAGAGGAAAAACTTATTAAATTATCAGTAATCATTTCCATTTTCCAAAGTACTGGGTCATTCATGCAGATTCATTTAGCCTCTTTTACTGTATTCCAATCAGGCCCACATGGAATTAGCTCACAGTTCTGCATAAATAAACCCAGAAAATGTCAGAAGAAAGATTCCATCTGGGTCTACTTATAATCTTGTGCTTGGTGAACAATGAACATTAGCTACTCATTCTGACCATCCTACAAAGTACAAATCTAAACACAATAAGGCTTACTGTGTCTTGACAGATGTGTTTAAGGATTGAGTGGGTTGGCAAACTGTTAACTTCTCACTTTGTTCGTAAACACACAATGAAACTTCATTGTAAACACACACCATGTGACTCATGCTCGGCTTCCCCTCCATGACTCATTTTAAATTAAAATTAATATTCCAGTGCCTGTCTCAGCTGTCTAGCCACAGCTGCCAGGCCAAAGTTATGTAAGGTACACCTCCGTACGTAAATAAATGCACCCTGTGCTTTTATACTCTGGCTTCCTCACTTGTTGAAAAGGGGCTGCTCAGTCACTGTGATTTTACTCTCCATGTGTTCGTCAGCATTGCATAAAGTCTGATGTTTGGGAAGGGCTGTGGTATTGGAAAGGCTCACCACACTTTCTTATTTCCCGTGCTAAAATTGTACTTCCCTGCACATTCTCATAGGACTGCTGGTTTTGTGCTTACAACACAGTGAAGCCCGTTAGGTAGCCAAATGTAAATTGCCCCTGCCAAAAAACTGCTGCTTTCTATTAGACAAAAACGGATACATATTTGTGGTACTCTGGTTTTTTGTTTTAAATATTTTTGAGGATGCATTATTTTTTCCCATAAGCATGAATCCTTTTTCCTGTGTGGTTGACAGTATACTTTGAGGCCAGTCAGGAGAGATGTACAATTTTTCATGCAAATGGAATCCGTAGAGGGCAAAATCTGATGTCCCTTATTTGCAAGGGAAATCTTGAGAGCCTGGCCTCTCATTGCTGACCACAGTTTCAGAGAGATGCCGCAGCTGGAAAAAGCTTGATGCATGCATGTCATTAGAATGAAGCATAGCTGTATGGTTTTGAATGAAGTCAAACTGTCATAAGGTCATAAGTGGATAAAAAAAATGCAGTCATTTCTAAATCATAAATACCCTGTTTCTGAGAAAGCAAAGTACTAAATAAAAGGGAGAGTTTGTCCATTTACTCAGGTCGTTCCAAATCTGTATTTCTTTATTCTTCTGTGGAACATAAAAGAATTGTACTAGTTGCTTTCTTCAAGTGCTGTTACAGTTGAAGGTTTCAAGGTTTAAAAAGACGCAAAGCTCTATAAAAGTTGTTGATATGACTTTTGCACAGAGGAGATTTCAGGTCTTCTGAAGTCTTTTGATAGCTTTGTGTGACAAACAGACCAAATATTTTGTCATTCTGTATTATCTTGTGAGATGTGAGCTACAATATCAAGGTTTTTAGTCAATAATGACTTAAATTTGGTCCGTTTTTCTCATATAAAGCTGTCTTATGACTTTAGAAGATATGCCGTTCAGTTTATGAGTCATGTGGATGACTTTTTTTGTTGCTTTTGTACCGTTTTAGAAGATTAAATGCTTCAGTTTCCATTCATTGTAATAAAAGGGAAAAGTGCAACCAGTACAACTGGTCTGTGCTTCCCAGAAGACAGAAAATGATATAGGTTTGAAATTACATGAGAATGACTAAATAGTTACTTAAATCAGTTTAACTTAAGTTAACTAGTGGATAAATAGCTTTTCAAATAAGGGAGCTGTTGTAATTGTTACCTTCAGTTAAAGTCTTCTCTCTGTGCAAAGCTAATGCGTTGTAACTGGCAGGCTGAGAACCTCCTCTTTGCTTTGTAGAAAGTGAGTAGAAATCTTTCCCATATGACCCATGTGACTGACTCTTTCCATCCGTGCTCACTAGAGGAGATGCAAAGTCCCTCTTGCTCACTGTGAGAGTATCATGTTGCTCTGTGCACTACCTTCTTACTCTGTATTCCAATGAAAAAACGCATCAGGTGAGTACAACACCAGCCGAAACTGTAGATTATTGTTAATGTCATTATGTTTGTAGTTGTTTTTCGGATTGTAAATTGGTTGCAGGGTGCTTCAGTTGGATAATCATTTGCAACACCGTTTCACTTTCCACATGACAAAAAAATTTCACTGCACTGGAATGACGGGTTTTAATACAATGCTAGACATAACTGCATGTCGTCTGTAATTTTATTCTCTAACACAGTTGATGTGTGCATTATGTTCGTTCAGTGTTATCGTGCAGTGTCTGTTCATTTTCCAAGGAGATTATATTCTATGAATTATATATATTGAATATTCTATAGATCAGAGTGCAATGCACAGTATGAAGTATGATGTTTAGTTGATTATCAGTGTTTGTGATATGTTAAGACATGCTGAAAGGGACTGCTTTACAGAGAGATCAGAACTATTTACTTTAGATGTGTTCATAAATAGAACAACAGGGCCACCGTGTGGCTACAGTGGACCTTGCACCCAGAGCTAATTGTAATTGGTCATAGCAGTAAGTGTATATACTACCTGAAATAATTCAGAAAAATAGTGTTACTAATTATTGAGCTTAAATTATTAAAAGAGCTGACTTCACAGTTGTAGGATATATGAAATAAATATTTCTTGTATATTTGTACAATTGTATTGCTATATTCATTGTCCTTTTTGCTTTAGAAATTAATGTTATCAGTTATTATAGGATTAGTTAACCATTTATTATTATTTATTTAATAACAATCATTTATTATAATTATTATTACTATTATTGTGCATTCTTTTAAGAGAATCTTTTTCGTACAACTACTGGGCTTTCTAGCTCCAAAAAGGATCAAAATCGTCTATTTGTGTGAGGAAGTGGCCCAAAGTCATTATTTACTGTTAATCTGAAATATTACCTAAAGCATTTAGTTGGACATCAATAACATAAACATCATTCATTCTGAAGTGTCTCATAACCAAATTTTTTGACATTATAACCAAATTACAGTTGAATAAAATTTTATTTGAGATCTGCAATGGAGGTGAAGATTAGTAGTGAAAATCGATAGTAGTGAAAAAAGATATGAGGCTTCAGAAGAAAATGTAGGCTACTTTTATGTAGCTTTTATAGTGTTTTTAGTCCTCTTTGGGTCTATTTGTCAGGAAAAAATCGAAGTAAAAATTATTTTGTTTTCCAATATCATATGTAATGTCTCTTTGGGTCAATTTCTACATCCTAAAGAGTTTTGTTGAGTCAGTTCTTCTTTTTGTTGTCTTCAAGCTCTAGGTCTCGCTCTCGGTCAAGATCCCATTCTCCGTCCCACAACCGGGAGCGGAACCACACACGGGAATACCAGAACCAACGTGAGTTTCGAGGCAACCACAGAGGCTTCCGGAGGCCATATTACTTCCGAGGCAGAGGTCAGGGCTTTTTCCGGGGCCGCTTTCAGCGCGGGGGAAGGGGTGGATATAATAACTACCGACCCAAAAACTGGCAGAACTTCCGCCAGCACCATCAGCAGCAACAGCAGCAGTACTACCCCAACAGCCCCAAGAGGGGCCGCTCACGTTCACGCTCTCCCAAGAAGCAGTCGAAAGCTTCTCAGCCCCGCAGCCATTCCCACCGCTCTGACAGGTCGTCCTCAGGGAGATCGCCACAGTCTCACCATTCTTCCTCCTCCAACTCTGGGTCTGCCAAACGCAGTTGCAAAGATGTAAGAGAGGACATCTGTGTGCCCGAAGAAACCCAAGGAGGAGGAGATGGGGCTCTGGCAGAGCAGGTGGGAGGCTCTCCAGTAGCCAAAGGGAACTCTGATGGAGACAGGACTGTGGAGAACTGTCAGGTTTTGAGGAACCATGACACTAGTCCTAAAAAGGCAAGTCTGCAGGTTTGCTCCACTGTCACGAATGACCAACCGATGGACTCTGCAACCAACGAGACAAGTCCTGCTCATAATGCTCCTAATAAAGGTGCCACCACCTGGCAGAGTGTTGAGACTGCACCTTCAAACACCAGCCCCATAAAGAAAAGCCTTACACCAGTTTTCAATGGGTTTGGGCTCTTTACAAATATTGACCAACAGACAGATGATACAATTGCTATCTCCGCTGCGTTTTTGAAGTAAGTTTGCTTTCTTTTAATGAAAAACTGTGTTGCTTATTTGTCGATTTGTACACATCCTAAAACACATCCTAAAAGTTTGGAATAATAGTCTTTATATAAAGTCTCTAAGGCTCACCAAGGCTGCATTTATCTGATCAAAAATCAGTAATATTATGAAATATTATTTGATTTAATGTAATTGTTTTCTATTTAAAAAATATTTCAAAATGTATTTTACTTCTGTGATGACAGTTGAATTTTCAGCCATTACTCCAGTCTTCAGTGCCACATGATAATTCATAAATCATTCTAATACTAATATGCTGATTTGGTGCTCAGGAAACATTTATTATTGTCAATGACACACAAATTGATCAAAAGTGACAATGTTATTACAAATGACATAAGACATAATGTTACTAAAGATTCCTGTTTCAAATAAATGCTGTTTATTTGAACTTTTTATTCATCAAATAATCCAGAAAAAGGAAATAAATAAACAAATATCAAAGCAGTTTTCAGCACTGATAATATTAAGAGCGATTATTAATTGAAAATCATGTGATGCTGAAGATTGGAGTAATGGCTGCATAAATTACATTTTAAAATATTTTAAATTAGAAAATAGTTTGTTTAAATTACAATAATTTTTTTACTGTATTTTTTTTTTTACAGTTTTTACTGTATTTTTAATCAAATAAATTCAAACTTGGTGAGCGACTTATTTTAAAAACATAAAAAAATCTTTGTAATTCCAAACGTTTTACCAATAGTGTATATTATTTCATTGTTTATCCTAGGGCTGGGTATTATTGCAGGCTTCCTGATTCGATTCCGTTTAATCTCTGTCTGCTAATGCTGTATATCATAAAGGGCAATTTCAGAATGAATCAAATCAGTAACTCATATTTTTGAGCCATTCATGAAACAAATCATCCCATAAAATTCATCAATTGCCTGCATCAGGGCTACACTGGATGCATTGCATATTTTTGATTCACTAAATAGGACTGATACATGAGAATGATTCATTGTAGTCATTTGTAGGTCAAGAGTCAATTGTTCAAACAAAGATCATCATTTCTACCCAGCCCTAGATTAATTTGTCCTGTACGTACTGTGTTTTAGGCCTTTCAAGCAAATTAAATGACAGATGTTCATAATTTCGATGGATTATATGCATTTGAAATTTGCTTTCTATTTTCTTTTTCTTTTTTACCTTTATTTTAGTCAGTGTAAGAGTGGAAATAACATATAAGTCCTGTGCGTGTGCCAGAAAAAAAAGTAAGATTGCACAGTTGGGTTGCGATCTGCCCTTCAAATGCATCAACAGAGCTGTTGGAAGAAAGAACCAACACACATGAAGAGCTAGATATGCCTTGTTTACAAATGTCAGCTCACAGTCTGTAATTTAGATGTTCTAAAAAGGTCTAAAAGGTTTATATTTGCACTTTGCAAAAGGATGAAGTGAAATTTTCCCAGCCTCACACACACTTGTTTACCTGTTTCACAGTGGAAGCCATTCATTTGTACACGGTAAAATGAACAAATCCATTACAGTTTATGAATAGTTTTGTCAATCTGACTTGGGGCAGAAGTCCTTGGTCACGTCAAACTGACAACAGATGTGTCTGAGCACGTTATTGTAAATAATAAACTGAAAATCTCTTTCTCTCATTGACTAGATTTCTGGAGGAGCAAAATCTTAAAAAACAGGCCTCTACATGGGACGACAACACACATAAAGGGAAAAGTAATGGAGATATAGTATGTGATAAAGAAAATGGAGAATTGTTTGAAAAGGGCATTGAGTTGTCTCGCATTGCAGATCACGACAATGCAGGAGAGAAGGAGAAATCCAAATCTGCCAAGAGTGGTGATGGTAACAAGTTATCCATAAGCTCCACTAAAAGGGGTTCACGAAACGGCCCGACACTTCTGTGCGAGGATGGAGAGGATGATGATGAAGAAATGGAGATGTCTAATAGGGTGAGGGATATGGAAAATGATCCCTCCAAAAGCAAAAGCAAAAGCAAAGTCACAGTGTCCGCTCGTGAAATGTTCGAGAACCGGATCAGGAGGATGCAGGGCATGGCGTGGGATGATGAGCTGGAAGCTCTTCTGCTCTCCCATAAGCAGGAAAGAGCAGCGAATTTACTAGCTGCTCTCTCTAAGAGAGACCAGCTCAGTGGCATGTTTAAGGATCCCTCACCTGAAAAGCTCTCTAATGTAAAACGAAAGGAGAAAACCACACTAAGTTCCTCTTCTAAACCCACACTGCTGCCCAGGAGGAGCTCTGAGAACCGTGAGCAAGAGATGTTTGTGGTTATGAATGAAGAATCCCCACCAAGAGCTTCAGTGAAAAGAGGAAGTGAATTCAGTGTGAGGATGGATTCTCTAAGTGATGACCTTGCAAGGTAAATTATTTTCGTTTCCCTCCAAGATCTCAGCAAGGACCTTTTGCTTCTACTTGCACCTTCACAAAACTTTGTACTGTTGTGCATGTGACTGCTTCTGACTGTCAGATTTGAATTCTATTTCATTTTGCCTTTCCTAACCATTGATGTATTTTACAGGACGTCTGTTTTGAGCAATGAAAGAAGGAATCTTCTGGATTTACTGCATCTTGATAAGAAGGATTGGGAGTTTCAAACTGTCCTTCAGCATCTTCAGGCTCAGCAGTCACCCAAAAGCCCATCTGAGCTGTTTGCCCAACACATAGTTTCAATTGTCCATCACATTAAAGGTGACTAAAACTGATGACTGATGTCTTTTGCAGTCAAGGTTGTGTACACTGTATATATATATATATATATATATATATATATATATATATACAGTATCTCACAGAAGTGAGTACACCCCTAACTTTTTGTAAATATTTTATTATATCTTTTCATGTGACAACACTGAAGAAATGACACTTTGCTACAATGTAAAGTAGTGAGTGTACAGCTTGTATAACAGTGTAAATTTGCTGTCCCCTCAAAATAACTCAACACACAGCCATTAATGTCTAAACCGCTGGCCACAAAAGTGAATACACCCCTAAGTGAAAATGTCCAAATTGGGCCCAAAGTGTCAATATTTTGTGTGGCCACCATTATTTTCCAGCACTGCCTTAACCCTCTTGGACATGGAGTTCACCAGAGCTTCACAGGCTGCCACTGACTTCCACTCCTTCATGATGACATCACGGAGCTGGTGAATGTTAGAGACCTTGCGCTCCTCCACCTTCTGTTTGAGGATGCCCCACAGATGCTCAATAGGGTTTAGGTCTGGAGACATGCTTGGCTAGTCCATCACCTTTACCCTCAGCTTCTTTAGCAAGGCAGTGGTTGTCTTGGAGGAATGTTTGGGGTCGTTATCATGTTGGAATACTGCCCTGCGGCCCAGTCTCTGCTTCAGTATGTCACAGTACATGTTGGCATTCATGGTTCCCTAAATGAACTGTAGCGCCCCAGTGCCGGCAGCACTCATGCAGCCCCAGACCATGACACTTGACTGTAGGCAAGACAGTCTTTGTACTCACCTGGTTGCCGCCACACATGCATGACACCATCTGAACCAAATAAGTTTATCTTGGTCTCATCAGACCACAGGACATGGTTCCTGTAATCCATGTCCTTAGTCTGCTTGTCTTCAGCAAACTGTTTGCAGGCTTTCTTGTGCATCATCTTTAGAAGAGGCTTCCTTCTTCCTTCAGCACTAATACATCTATTTCCCAAACACAACCTCTGGATATGACGCTGAGCATGCGCACTCAACTTCTTTGGTTGACCATGGCGAGGCCTGTTCTGGGTGGAACCTGTCCTGTTAAACCGCTGTATGGTCTTGGCCACCGTGCTGCAGCTCAGTTTCAAGGGCCTTGGCAATCTTCTTATAGCCTACGCCATCTTTATTTAGAGCAACAATTCTTTTTTTCAGATCCTCAGAGAGTTCTTTGCCATGAGGTGCCATGTTGAACTTCCAGTGACCAGTATGAGAGAGTGAGTGCGATAACACCAAATTTAACACACCTGCTCCCTATTCACACCTGAGACCTTGTAACACTAACGAGTCACATGACACCGGGCTCAATAATTGGGCTCAATTTGGACATTTTTACTTAAGGGTGTACTCACTTTTGTGGCCAGCGGTTTAGACGTTAATGGCTGTGTGTTGAGTTATTTTGAGGGGACAGCAAATTTACACTGTTATACAAGCTGTACACTCACTACTTTACATTGTAGCAAAGTGTCATTTCTTCAGTGTTGTCACACGAAAAGATATAATAAAATATTTACAAAAATGTGAGGTGTGTACTCACTTCTGTGAGATACTGTATGTACACCACAAGTACACCCCTCACATTTCAGCAACAATTTCAGTATATCTTCTCAAGGGACAATACTACACAAATGAAACTTGGATATATTTTAGAGTAGTCGATGTGCAGCTTGTATAGAAGTCCAATTTCCTGTCCTCTAAAAATAACTCAGCATATAGCCATTATTGTCCAAATAACTGGCAACAAAAATGAGTACACCCTAAGTGAACATGTCAAAACTGTGTCCAAAGTGTCAATATTTTGTAGGGGAACCACTGTTATCTAGCACTGCCTTAATCCTCTTGGTCATGGAATTCACCAGAGCTGTGCAAGTTGTTGCTGGCATCCTCTTCCACTCCTCCATAATGACATCACGGAGCTGCTGGATGTTAGACACATGGTGCTTCTCCACCTTCCATTTGAGGATGCCCTACAGGTGTTCAATAGGGTTCAGGTCTGGAGACATACTTGGCCACTCCATCACCTTCACCTTCAGCTTAATCAGCAAGGCAGTTGTCATCTTGGCGGTGTGTTTGGGGTCGTTATTATGTTGGAAAACTGCCGTTTGGCCCAGTTTTTGAAGGGAGGGCATTATGTTCTGCATCAGAATGTCACAGTTCATATTGGAATCCATGTTTCCCTCAATGAACCGCTGCTCCCCAGTACCAGCAGCACTCATGCAGCCCCAGACCATGTTGCTACCACCACCATGCTTGACTGTAGGCAAGACACAATTTTCATGGTACCAGGGCGTCACCACACATGCTGGACACCATCTGAGCCTTACAAGTTTATCTTAGTCTCATCAAACCACAGGACATGGTTCCAGTAATTCATGCTCTTGGGCAGGTTGTCTTCAGCAAACTGTTTGCAGGCTTTTTTGTGAGCCAACTTCAGAAGATTCTTCCTTCTGGGACGACCGCCATGCAAACTGACTTGTTGCAGTGTGTGGCGTATGGTCTGAGCACTGACAAGCTGACCTTCCACTTCTGCAACCTCTAAAGCAATGCTGGCAGCACCCATGCGTCTGTTTTTTTAAGCCAGCTTCTGCACCTGACGCACAGCATGAGAACCTAACTTCTTTGATCGACCTTTGCGAGTCCTGTTCCAAGTGGAACCCGTCTTGGAAAACCTCTGTATGACCCTTGCCACAGTACTGTAACTCAGTTCCAGGGTGTTGCTGAACTTCTTATAGCCTCGGCCATCTTTGTGGAGAGCAACAATTCTAATTCAATAACGAGTTCTTTGCCATGAGGTGCCATGTTGAACATCCAGTGGTCAGTATGAAAGAATTGTACTCAAAGCACCAAATTTTAACTGTTCTAAAACAAGATAGACACATTTGTATAGTCCTGTCAAGCAGAAAATAACATAAACATGATGAATAGGACATGTGGCTTTGCAATGTTAAATGACGTATAGCTGTTATCACTTAGGGTGTACTCACTTTTGTTGCTATCTTTTTTTGACAATAATGGCTGTATGTTGAGTTATTTTCAGAGGACAGTAAATCTTTACTGCTATACAAGTTGCACATTGACTACTCTAAAATATATCCAAGTTTCATTTCTATAGTTTTGTCCCTTGAGAAGATATACTAAAATGTGAGGGGTGTACTCACTTTTGTGAGATACTATATATATATATATATATATATATATATAGTGTAAATGTTAATAATTCCTAATTTAATTGAAAAAACAAACAAACAGATTATTATTTGTCTGCCCACAGCTCAATATTTTCCTTCCTGTGGACTGACCCTAAATGACCGATTTGCCATGTACCAGAGAAGAGCTGCTGAGAAAGAATTCATGAAGCAGAGAAAGAGTCCAGAGATACACAGGTACAAAAATTCAGGGACAACTTCCCAGGCTGCTTTCTCACGCACGTATTAGTAATTTATTTGTTTTGACAATTTCTAGGGCTCTAAGAGGGGAGGATTGACATTCATCAAAATATTCCTCTCTCCACCTCTTTTTTTCACAGGAGAATTGATGTTTCTCCCAGTGCTTTTAAGAGGCATTCTCTTCTGTTTGATGAGATGAAAAGCTCCATGGAAAACAGCTTCAAGGTGACCGAACATTTTGAAATATGACGTATTTTGGAAAAGGATGCTGCTCAAGTGATCCGTCCAGAGCATTCTTAGGCTTCCTTCTCTCGCTAAACTCTGTTTCTGATGAGAGAGGCATAAAAGTCCAAATGTGAGATGCAAAAAGAGGTGCATTCAGGTTGTTGTGTTGTAAATGCCCCCTCAACGTTTGATGGTAACCTTTTACTATGGGTACAAGCCTTCCTAAGAGGCAAGAAATCAGGGGTCAGAAATGGAAGTGACCAGTTGTTCCCATGTCAAATCCATTCAAAGGACTCTAAACAAAAGTCATAGTAAGTATTCCTCTTCAAAGCCTGCAAAGAACAAGTGAGGTGTTTAGGCCAAGTAAAAACAACATACTTTCATGAGCACCAATGAAAGTATATCTGCTGTGGTCCTGTAATGTTGCCTCCCGTACTATTTTGTTTTGTTTATTGTCTTTTTTTACTTTGGTGAGCAAGTAAGAGGAAATACAATTGTTACCTTTGCAGCCTGTTGCCATTCCTGAGAAATACTGTTTAATTAGCCTTTTGAAAGACTGTGACAAGACAAAATGGCACTTAAAATTATATTAGAAAAGGTCTCTTCCTCTCGTCCGTTTGCATGGTTGTTATAATTCAGCTGCTGCCATGTTTTCCGTTTTAGTCCCACCCCATGCAATGCTACATGAAGCTACTGGAACACCGCTAACCCTCATCTGGCCAAAATATCTCTTTCTCCTCACCACAGGTCGATGGTAAAAAATCTAAAGGTGATTCAGTGGACCTTCGGCTGGATATTGAGCGCAGAAAGAAATATTTGAGTGGGGAGAGAGAGCACAGAGAGGAGGAGTATGGAGGAAGAGAATCGAGGGAATCTCCAGATTCAAACAAGGAAATATCCACTGAGAAAAACTCAAAGAACCACAAAAAACAGAAGTAAGCTGCTGTATGGGCATGTCAGAGTGATCATGAATACAGAGGTTTTGCTCTGAGTTGTTCAGTTATAGAAAACAGAATTAAGAGAGACTTAAACGGTTGAAGCTGCTGCCATTTCTGTGACTTTGGTGACAAAAATATTTGTATTTTTTCAGTTGTATTTCTGTTTGGGTTTGTTGTGACCTCTCAAGAGAAAAAATACTGCCTTGGTGATAATGACTTCCCTAAATGTAGTATTTTGATCTACCAACAAACAATTTATAATTTCAGCTGAAATTTTACTTGCCTCAACATTAAAAGAATGGTTGAGTCAAGTAAAGATTAAAAGAGATGAAACCGTCAAGAAGTCCTTCTTGAGTCTCTCAAGAGGCCTTAAAACATTTATAAAAAGGCCTGAAGATGCGTTCACACTTACAGCAGTCTGCAGCAACAAGAAGTCAGACAATTTCAATGAGAGTTGGTGATGTGAAGCGACATGACTGGCAGAAATTGTTGGCAGTGCGAATGTTGAGCAGAGTTGAACTTTATGCAAATGAGCTGCAATATGATGTAGCGACTTCCAATGGGAGTGGAGCTTACATGATTTTAACCTCCTGATACCGTCAAGTTTGAACGCCTGCTTGTGCCCAATAGGACAGCAACTTGGTCACCTTCTGCTATTAAATCACTGTCAGTGTGAACGCAACTTTTTGTCTTTCTGTTCCGCTGGATATATGGAATATGTTGGATAAAGGCTCTCAAGTGTTTAAAAAATGTTCTGATTTCCTTCAGGTAAAGATTAATTTATAGTTGGTGGAGAAGCAAATGACCTGATAAAGTCATCTTGCACATGTTAAAGAACAACAAAAGTTGTCAGCTTTGATCCAGTTGATTTTTGAGTTTTTAAGACCTGTTTTCATTCTTGAACAATGTATGAATCGAATTTTATTTCATTCCTAAGGAAAAACAAGAAGAAACGTGAGCATTCTGGGTCATCTTCCTCATCTTCATCGTCTCCCTTTGTTTACCATGAAGAAGACACTGAGATAAAGACAGAAGGTTTCTCCAAAATCCAACAGGGGCATAGGGAGTATGGAGAGCCTGCAGAAAGAGGACGGGCACGAGGAGGCTTTGTAGGTTTTTGGTGGTATGAAATAACTAAGATGTTTGTTTATTGCTGTGGTACTTAAGGTTGCCATGTGCTGTTTCTCAGCAGCTCAGAATACGTGGTAGAAGTTGGAACCGAGGAAATTTCCATGGACGCAGTAATGGTAATTCACAGATGAACATGTCAGCAAAGAATGACGACTGGGATCAAGAATACACTCCCAAGAGCAAGAAATACTTCCTAGTATGTAACACCCATTCTGCGTTACCTTTCTATTAGAGTTTCTAATGGAAAAATAGTCCCATCTACAACTATATATATGTCTTTGCAGCACAGTGAAAGAGATGGTGAAGCTGAGAAGAAGATGATGGACACACGAGGACGTGGTCGCGGTAATGCTCTTCGCACAAAGGGACGTTTCATCCTCCGGAGGGCCACAAATACCAACACCACCAATAATACGAGCCCTAAATGGGCCCATGATAAATTCCAGGCCACTGATGATGATGAGGGTGACCAGCAAGGAGATGATGTTGAACAGGACCAGTGAAAACAGAGCAGTAACGATGTTAAGATCCCTCATCATGCTTTAAATCCTGGGATAAGACTTGCCGGCCTTCACACTTTCAAGAATGGATATAATATTCACATCCATATGCATCTAAAACTTTTTGATAGGAAAGAGGCTTTTTTTATTTTATTGCTTTGATTTCCTATTTTCGTGAGGATGCTTTTTGTCAGCTTGGTCATGTTTTGTGCCTTGTGTCTTTTTTTTTTTTTGTACATGCAAACTCTCAAAAGTTCATAGAAAAATACATATTATGGAGTTTAAACAAAGTTATCTAGAGGAGCACATTCATCTAATCATGACAGACACTGTTAAAGGCAACTTCAAATTTATTTTCTATCCTTAAATCGAAATCGAGTGCCTCCATTGTGAATCCAGTCTCCTTTTTTGCACAAGACTAGTAAAACATGCAAACGTAGAACAAAAAGTTCATATCTAAGTTGTGAAAAACTGATTGGATAAGGCAAGCCAATTCATCAGCCGATATTTGTCCATTTTGAGATTATTATTACTTGATTAAAGGAAGTGTTTATCTCTTCACTTTTTTAGCTTCCAATTTTACTGATAGCTTTGTCTATGGATAGTAAAAAAAAATAATTTTTTATTTGTGTGTGAATTTTGATTGTTGTGTAAAGCACAGTACAGTTCAACATAATACGACACATATGTAGTTTACTGGCCACACAGCTTGTTGATATCAGGCATCAAAAAGCCCATTTTATTTGACCACTAGTTCAATGGTTAGGTGCCATCGATACACCGTAGTGCCTGAAGTGTAGAATACCAGTATAGAACTACGGCTGGTTACTCATTATTGCTATTGAAAAAAATAGATGTACATATTGATGTTTTGTGGACTTAATTGAAACTCTTTGAGACCCTTGTGCGTCTACCTATAGAAACGAAGATCATGACTTAACTTGTATGAATGACCCAGTCTCACTATGGGACCAAACTACAGCAGGTAGACATTCGTGTCCCAGTCAATGACATGTGGGGGGAAAAGATTTACATTCATCCAACTGCTAGTCAAAGATGTCAACTTTGAAACTGGACAAACAGCCTACAGATAAAGTTAAATGTACATGCACTTACAAATGTTTTAAAGACTGTTCCTTTTTTGATTTACTGGGGTGCAAGTTTTTGACAATATGTGTGTGCATCCTGTTTTATTATGGTTTTTCTAACGTGTGTCTTGTCTTCAAATTGTATGCCTTTTTCTATTGGCTAAGCACCTTTATTTCTGTTTTTGAAGAGTTAAAGTATGAAGAATATCCTGGGGGGAACGTGAACAATTTTCATTCATACTCAATTGGATTTTAGCTGTCTGATTTGCACTGTATGACATATACATTTTGACTTGCATTTATATACTCACAATCAGAAAGAAATAAAAATGCAGCAATTTTACATCTGACTGATTTTTGTGTCAAGTAGAAACAGGAAGTAGTTTTTTTTTTTTTTTTGAGACCAAAAACATTGACACCCTATTTATTGTGTGACGGGAGGAGCAAACGACAGACACAGTGGGTGTGGCGTCAGGCCTCGAGAGGCTTTTATTAAACAGAAATAATAACAGAAAGTGCCCAAAGGGGATAAAGTGTCCAAAACATACAGGGGATCTGGTGTCCTCGTCGTGCTGCGAGGTTTGTGAAGGAGGGGCAGTGTTCTGGAAGGCAGGGTCCAGGTAAGGGGCGGAGTCCGGCGGCCGCACGCGCTCCCCTCTAAGGGCGCGAGGGACGGTGGCTTCTCCAGCGACTTCGTCTACCTCTCTTAGCCCATGGCATCACGACGGGACTTGGTACTTGGTAACACGGGTGCAGTTTCGTCCGGCAGCTCACGTCTCTGGCGGCACGGAAGTCCCTCCACGCTCCCTTCCTGGACCCACGAGGACACCAGTGTGCATGCACGGGCGGTGAACAGCGGCGGTGATGCGGCTCCATTCGGTTCAGGTGCGCCTCATCACACGCCGCCAGCCCAGCCCTCGCTGTTTCAGCGCCCCTCCTCTCTCACACACCCACTCCCGTCGGGAGCCTGGTGAAGGGCGGCGAATAAGGGACGGGGTGGTGATGAAAATAAGGGGGAGGCAATCAACTCGTCACAATTGGTAAATTATCATATTGTGAACTAAGCCTATTTTAATGGTCTCTTAAAAATGATTTATTATTTCTGTGTAAATTGACCCGCCATGCTCTAATTAAAAACATTACAGTCTCAGTACAATCATATCTCTGCTATCGGTTCAATAAAAGATAAACGTGGCATAGACTGAAAGAACTATTATCAACAAACTCGTATTTAACTAAGATTACACTCCTATAAAATCAAGGTCATTTAAACATCAGGTTTTCCCTTGAATTCCTTTCAAGTGAGCACACATATTGTAAGTCATTTTTGCTGTGACACGTGACACCAGAAGGCTCATACCAACACAAACCTGTCTCACCTGTTACACACTCTCTATCTCTCCTTCTCAAGGTATAACGTGTCTTGACTAGCTGAGAATATTTTTTTTTCTTTCAACAATGCTAATGTTTGACTAGAAAGAAGGAGGTCCAACAAAGCTTTCGCTGTCTCTGGATTGTGTAATATCACTAAACCAAGCAAGGATTCCATGACACTTTGAGAACTGAACAGAATCTTCATTGTCAGACTTGGTGCTCCAAACACGGCATTCAAGGGGCCATGGGTGAGTTTTTAAACTTTGTTTCTAAAAAGTTGTCATGATTTGGTAAGCTGTGGTATTTGTGGTATATTTATTTATTTTTATTGCCATTCCAACATCTATGGCTTTTTAATGGAAAGATCAATGTATTTTAGAATAAACATATGTATAGCCTATATACAGTAGCCAGTGTTCATGTGAACTGTAGTATAATGAGTTCAAAATAATTTTGATAAGTAAGCAATAAACAACAAGTGACAGATAAGTTACACTGAGATGCTTTTGTATCATATTTTTGATTTTAATATTATTACTAACAATTATCCATAGCTGAATGTATTTATTTATTTACTCATTTACTTAGTGTGATGTATTTGGTAAAGAAACTTTGACTTTGACAGAGATGACAGTTTATGACACAAACGTCACTATAATTCTGCTAAATCATAAACTACCTGTAATTGAGGTTTAACATTTAGACTGATAAAACGCACAAGAGTTTCTTACCGGAAATCAGATAAAATTCCACTGTGAATCATGCAAACTGCTCTTTGTACTGCTATGGATTTTTGAGTTCAAATCTCTCACATACCTGTTCTTGAGTTCAACTCACATACCTGTAAGCCTGTTGAAACACATTGCTCATGGCTGTCCAGCTCCAGTGTTGCACTTGAGAGTCTCATAAATCCTACCACTTCAATCTCTTTGGCATGTTTTTTCATGTCTTTCACATAATTAGATGCATTTGTCTGTAGGGTAAGTATTTCATAAAAGATAAGGCTGATTGAGAAAGTGCAACAGACTAACATCATAGCTGGCCCAAATTAAATCTGCATTGATTTTAGTAGAATGGCTATGTTAAAATGTATTTTAGATACTTTATAAGTAGCTGAAAACATAATTTAGAAGCCAAAATATGACATATTTCATAAAACACTCCAGTTTACTAACCACCATGGCTTCATCTCTCTTCTGTCCATTTTAGAGGTGCTTGTGCTTCTGGACTTTGAGGCGACGATGTCAGATGAGTTGACGGTGCAAGTGGGGGATGTGGTGAAGAACGTCTCCAAGGGTAAAGAGGAAGGATGGCTGGAAGGAGAGCTGAGAGGAAAGAGAGGCATGTTCCCTAGCAACTTTGTCAAGGTCTGCACCTGTTAGAGCACTCGTTCCATAGCTTTCCTAGTAGCCGTAACGGTCATTTTCAAAATGGCTATTCTCTCCTTACAGGAAGTGCCTGTTTACTTAATAGGGGACAGCAACAGAGAGCCAAGAAGCATGAGGAAATGTAAGTTTACCTTATAAGTTAAATAAGATAAATAAATAATAAAATAAGATAAACATAAAATCGTAGTAAAAGTGTAGTAACCATGTTTTGTTTTTTTTGTTTGGCGTATTGATTACCATTTGTATAGCCACAGTTTTACTACAAATACCATGATTAAACTATGGTTAGTGTAGCAAAACCATGGTTCATTTGTAGTAACCATGTTTTTGGTTTTGGTTTTATATGTAGTAAAACCATGGTTAATTTTCGTAAGGGTGTTTCCTGCCTTAAAGACCAATGAGATTTGAGTACAGGCTGTGGAGATGCAATATTTGGCTGCATGGAATGAACGAACACACCCCTTCATAAACCGATTCAGTTGTGAGTCTGAAAAAAAAACAGGGGTAGAAGAATTAAAAATGGCTGTTAACCATAATTAAAATACATAGCCTAATTAAAATGACATAGGCATGGTATTGAAATGATTGTTGAATTTTTCCTATAGTTTGATAAAAGTCATGCAAATATTGACATTTTTCGAGAGTCGAATGAATCGGTTGAGCCAATGATTCATTCCTCGCTCATATACTCAAAAACATCACCTGCAGAAAAGCAATTCTGAACGAATCTTTAATTAATCTTGGATGAATCAAAGTCCCCAACAATAACAGATATGTTTTCCTTCAAATATTCAGATTTTGTGGTGGAGAAATATGTTTTCAGGAAAATATGTTTTCAGGCGTAAGCGTCTGAAGCTGTCCAAAGTATCCTGACTTGGTAGACTAAAATAAGTAGGCTAATGAAAGGTTTGTGCCTCCACATCCGGTCTCAAATTATACCCACCAAAATCCATAGGCTATATCCGCCATAAAATAGAGCTTATCGTAAAAGTGAAGTACTTGTAAAAGTGAAAGCTGGAAGTGCTTTTGCAGTCTAGTTCAGTTCAGTTTGTTCTCACACTTTAACGTGTTGACATGTTACATATGTTTTCCACTTACTTCATCGCTCCAGCGAAGAAACCAAAGGTACAGACGAGAAAATGTGAGGTGGCTTTTCCCTACAACCCCACGCACGAGGACGAGCTGGAGCTGGTTGTTGGGGAGACTGTCGAGATTCTCAGAGAGGTGAGAAGTTCTGTACATTTCTAGAAACTTCATTCATAAGAGTCTTATGTGGTTTTGTATAGCAGTTACTTGTGCTTTCTGTGATCAGAAGTGGTAATCTTTCATCATCCTTCCTTGTTAACGTTAAAGGAATAGTTCATCCCAAAAAAATCTCTCTCTCAATTCAATTCAATTCAATTCAGTTCAAATAGCTTTATTGGCATGACAAAAATACATTTTTCATTGCCAAAGCATTAAGACAACAAAGAAAATGGTTTATAACATATGAACATTTACATTGGAACCTCTGAACATTTATTTATATATACTCTCTCTCTCTCTCTCTCTCTCTCTCTCTCTCTCTCTCTCTCTCTCTCTCTTCTTTCTTTCTTTCTCTCTCTCTCTATGACAAAATGTAGCCTATAGTCGTTACACACAGTTTATTGGATAAAAACACCCATCAGTAAATGTATCTGGGAAATGTTTATGTGTCCTAATGAAATTTTGTATTTATTCTGCCATACTTTCTGTTTTGTCTGGCAGATTGAAGATGGGTGGTGGATGGGAAAGAAAAATAACCAAATAGGAGCCTTTCCATCAAATTTTGTCAAGGAAATTTTTGTCCCTTCAAAAGGTGAGGTGGTACACTAAAACTGGAACTTGTGTTTCTTTTGCATAACATGCATAATCTTATTGGATTTTTTTCACAATGGATACAGTGCCCTCCATAATTGTCGTGACAAAGATTGTTGTAACTTGTTGTATTTTTGTGTTTCTGTCAGACATGTCTGATTGTTTTGGTTGATTTTTGGTTGGTTGTCTGATATTGCTTATTGTGTTATTCTTGTTTCTTAGCTTCGCAATCGCTTCTTCACTTTTACTGGCAAAACTCTGGTCCTTATGTTAACAAACGCAAATAACAGTCCAAATGTTATCAGTAGACTAGAACAAAAAGACTAAATGCTGACAATTTAAATGGTTGAGTAATCACAAACATCTGTGAAGCCATTGGTTCTAAACAGTATAGTGTCATGAAATGCCTGGACTATGTTACAAAAGTGTGGTATTTTCCCTGGTGAAACCAAACTGTAGTAAAACATGATTTAATAAATAAAGTAAATATATAGAGAATAAAGTAAATCAAGTAAAAAAAATCCAAACATTATGGAGGGTGTTGTATGTTTGTTACTGTCTTACTGGACCCTCTTAATGTTCTGCAGATGGCAAGACAACTGAAATCAAATCCAGGCCTAAACTCTCTGAAGCTGTCTTCAGTAAAGAGGTGAAAATTGTATTATATTATTTTATGTTATATTATTATATTATAATTTATATATTGTAATATTATTTACTTTTAAAAAATTTCATACAGGGAAAACTTCAACAGAGGCCAAGTTTAAGGAGAAAAACATCAAGTGGTGAGAAGTCTAAAAACATGCCATACTGTACAGATGACGTTGATTAAGTGATTAAATGCTGTTTAGCTGGTTCTTGAGGTTGCATACTTCAACTTGAAGAGGACCGAACATTAATTCAATGTGACACAGTGAGAGAGAACACACAGAGTCTTTAGACAATGTGCACTGTATGCAGTTATCGGTGAATGAAAAGTTCTATTCTTAAAGGACTTCCCTAAGGCCTTCATACCAGAAGAGCAGCAACATGTGCTTTCAGATTCACCCGCCAAACCTACCGGGCAAATCCGTTAAGGAAAAGCCCAACTTGCTAATAAATTAATTACAATGTCAGTACATTTGAAGTCACTAAATACATATTTAATATCTCTACAGTGAAGGAATGTTGTCAGGCCATGTTTGACTACACAGCTGTTGCCGAAGACGAGTTAAACCTGAAGAAGGGAGACGTCATAGCAATCATCAACAAGGTGTGTCATTTGTGACCAACTGACTGCTTTCTAATTATACTGTATAGCACACAGCACATTTTCTAAAGTTAACTCAACAGATTTGTATGTAAAGGATAATGTACAGTCAGCTGGTCATTGCAGCAAAATAATAAATGATGATCAGGTGATTAGAATGCAACATAGAACAATCTTGAATCATTCTAAAGAGGCATGTTTTGTGAAAATGACAGCATGTCTTTACATTATCTTGCTTATTACGTTTACTTAAATGACTACTTAAAGCAATGGTTCACCCAAAAATGAAAATTGTCATCATTTACTCACCCTCATGAAATTGATTTGAGTTGAAATTATGCTACCATTTTATGGTTCTGTTCTTTATGCTACCAAAAAACCATTCAAAGTCTTTTATGCTCATGTTGCTAATATTACAATAAAAAAGTTCTATTTTAATATATTTTAAATTGTAATGATAAATGTTCTATCATTGGGCTGCTTATTATTTTTGTGGAAACTGTGATAAATCTTTGATGAATAGAAAGTTTGAAAGAACAGCATTTATTTGAAAACGAAATGTTTGTAACATTATAAAATGTGTTTACTGTCAATTTGGTCAATTTAATGCATCCTTTCTTAAAGTATTCATTTCTTTAAAAAAAAAAAAAAAATCGTACTGACCTCAGATTTTTTGAATGGTAATTTATATGAAACGAAAAGGGCATAGAGTGATCTCATATGTGTGTATTCATAACTAATTACTTCCTCATTTGGTTGTTTATACCCCATATACAAGTCTGTGTCGTTTTCTGGGCAGTGATTCAGCTTTGTGTTTTTATTTTCTTTTTCTTTTTCCTAAAGTCCACTGAGGACGATGGCTGGTGGGAGGGCGAACTGAACGGACGCAGGGGCTTTTTTCCTGATAACTTCGTCATGGTGATCCCAGCGGATGCTCTTCATGTGAGTGTGGGACAGAGAAATGTTCTCATGATTGGCCCATTTGTGCACTGTTAGAGAATGGGAGTCTCCCTTTTGTCAACACTGCTCTGGGCTGTTAGTAATGCGCTGACTCAGAAAACCGATTTTAGGCCAAGGACATGCACCCTAGTTTACAAATAGTTTAATTTGTTTTAAAATGGAACAGACTGGAGGTTATAAATCAGTTTTTAATACCTTGATCCTGTCTGTGATGACACAAGAAGGCTAACTGTGGTCTATACATGACGGTATTTTCTTCCTGTTACTTTGGGATTATTAAAAGAAATTGACTCAGAGGTTTCCATTAGAAGAGAGGAACACTAAAAACGGTGACTGCATTCCTCCTACATGGAAAGAGTGTGAGCTTTATCTTTCTCAGAAGGACTAATCTATATTTTGTTGACAATTTCTCGTTTCTGACGCAGACTGAAAATGCAGGCCAGCCACCGTTGAGACGTGGCTCTCAGAAAAACGCAGGTAAGACATCAGCACCTGTCATAGCGGCAGGGCTGGTTCGACAAGTCTGTTTCTTCAAATTATATCAAACGTAGCTGGAAATGTTGCTAGAAATAGCATTGAAAGATTTCAGGGGGTGTGTGAGCTGGTATGATGAGATGGAAAAACCTGTAGTGGCATGTGTCAGGGCGTCTTTAAAGTACTTGTTACTGTCAATTCGAAACTTTGTAGATTAAATTCTTGCATGGTTTGACCCATAGCCATTACTTTAAAAAAAAACAACAACTGTTTTTGCACTAAATTACTACTTTCTGTTTTGTGAAAGTAGTATATTTATCCATCTTTATTTTAGTATTCAATTTTTAGCAAGTTATACACTAGCACAATTATGCTAACCTTGAAAAACTGGATCTTGTAATATAAAATTATTATTATCATTATCACATAATGCAAAAATAATGACAATTGAATAGCTTAGTTTTTTCTTTTACAAAGAATATAAACATTTTATGAATGTTCTATTAACTTTATACAGTGCTCAACAGCCCTCATCAGCCTGACAACTTTGCAGCATGTTCGTTTAGTATTAGCTTATGTTTGGTAGTTCACAAAAATACTCTGATGGAAACTACAAGCTGTAAAATACAGTTTCTGCACCTGTTATTGACAACTGTCAATTCTAGGACAGGAAGTAGGCGTTTTGCTCATATAATGGTTTGTTTTGCACTCGAGCATGAGACTCTGTTTCCCCTCAGCCTGATCATATTTAGTTTGCTGCAGAATGTAATCTGTAACAGTATTACAGTGGTGTTAAAGGCTTGGAAATGTAGCTCAAGAATCTCTGTTCATTACTTAAGTTTTAAATCTGACTTCACACACATCACACTCATTACCACAAACTGCTCGAAGAAACACTGATGCAGCTGTGTGGGGCTGTGACAGGAAGTCGTAGGCCATGAAGAGATGTCATGTGAGCAGACTCTAGAGAAAGGCAAGGGCAAAGTGGAGCACCCCTGTGCTCTCTATATTTAAACGCCTTCATATGAAGATAGGCTTGTATTGTTGGAATACTGAAAAAACTCACAGGGTATGTATAGACTGTTTATTCTTCAGTAGGCTATTTTCAGTTCTTGGATTTTCATGTTCTCTACATGCTAGATGTGTTTGCAGTGGATGTCGCTTGTCGCTTGACTGCATGGAATTAGGAAAGTCATATGTGGTTTTTAACTTTTTTTTAATTTTTTTCATTCTTTTTGAAGATTTGGTTTCAAAAGAAAAGATCTTGTCATAGTAGTCCTGATGGTAGATGGAAACAATGTTCTGTATGAGAGAGGATGTTTACTCAAAATAATTGCATGTGATATTTATGGCTTTGCTGAGATCTTTGATTTTTATCTTAGATTGTGACTTTAATGTCTCCACAAGAGTCATTCTGAATGAGAACAGAGATCTGGTATTTTTTGTTTTGTTTTGCAAGACAGTTTAATGGCTGTTAATACTTGAACGCATTTGGATTTATTAAGGGAACCCATGAGATTTTTTCTGTGTAGCCACAGGAAATGACAGGCCAGCTCTTTTGCTCATTTATCAGGGAAAGTTGCCTGTTCCCATGCCACTGAGACCTCCAGCATGTAACCCGTGTAGTTCTGAGAATGCTTCAAAGTTATGTTTATTTTGTGCTGTTATTTTAAAAGTGTGTAAAGGGCAAATTATGCAAAAAATGACAGCAAAAATTGCTAACAGTCCAAAAAAGAAGCAAATTTGATAAGGGTGAAGATTATTTAAGTTACATTTTTAAAGAGTTGTTAGAACTTATGGAGAAGAAAAAAAACAAATGGATAGAGCCACCACTGTCAGATCAAACGTCATGATACTGACTGCAAAATCTTGTATCTTCTTACATCTCAGTGAACCAGATGCCAGTGATGGACCAGAACAACTCTGACACAAACACAAAGACGGAGACTAAAAGTAATATTTCTGAACACCCCTGTAAATATCCTTGCTACAGTGTAACATCCTGTCTTGATAATTGAATTATATAGTAAATCCACATTTACATTTTTTTATTAAATGTTTATTTAAATTACACATGTACAACATTTATTACTTCAGTAAATATTTGAGCTCATTTAAAAGCACTGCTGTCTGAGGAAATTGAGCAGTTATGATAATATTTATCTCTTGTCTTTGCGCGCTCTCCTCTTTGCTCAGGTGACAAACCGGACACTAAAGACTTTCGAAGTGACCCACCTGGTAAAATTAAGTTGCCCGGTCTGCACAAACCCCCCGTTCCACCACCACCAGTGAAGGAGAAGCCCATAAAACTAGTACCAAAGTAAGCAAATCATCTTTGAGCATGATGCTTTTCATCACAAGTAATGCCAAAAATAGAAGGAATCTGAAAGACAGAAGTTTTTCACTATATCACCAGATAAATGAATTTCCTTTCTTCAGTTATATTTGTTATGCTAAAGGGACTGAATTCCCCCTCATTAGATGATCATTTAGCATCATGTGTTATTCTAAAGGGCTTGTGAATGCTCAGACTTGTAGAGGGCAATGGAAATTTTATGAGTTGCTGAGGGACTAAACAAACCAAACTGCCTGTTTCCTGTTTTTCTGAGTGAGAGTGTGTCTTTAGGCAGAGCTTACAGAAAGAACTGTCATTCTGACTGAAATGCATGCACAAATTAAGACATTACAGTCAATTAACAGTTAATCTTACATTTTCCACAACAGATCAGAGCTCACAGCACTCTAAAACACATTAGACACCACGTTACAGATGCTGATGTTTATTTTGATTTCAGTGCAGAGAACGATGCTATTAAATTGAAACTACATTGAAAATCTGTGGCTCCTGCTTGCTTTGTGTTTGTGTGTTTTAAGTACTCAGAAGTTTCTGAAATGTATTTTAATGTATTGTATGTGGGTGATACGCATAATGCATATTTCCCCCTCTTAGAAATGAAGAGCCACAACCTGTCTCGTCTAAACAACAGCCCCCAGCTTCACCAGTACAGAAAGAGGTTAAAGAGAAGACCCCTGACCAGTTTGACGGTGTAGATGTGTCCTCAGAGAAACTGAGCCATCCCACAGCCAACAGAGCCAAACCTCCACAGAGAAGACCACCAACAGCCCTCACCTCTGCTGCACAAGTGAGCCTAACACATTCATACACGTGTCAGGATTTGAAGTTGATTTCAGTTTAAGAGATGAATTGCTACAAAAATGAGTCAAGTATTAATACTTAGTCACACCTGAGGTGAGCCACTCAAGCCAAATCATGCCAAGGGTGGTGCATGAAGAATGATGATACAAATTAAGAGATTAAAAATTAGGGCTGTCAATCAGTTAAAATAATTCATCATGATTATATATAACAATTATAGAGATGTAGTCGAGTATGACTTTAGTAACAGTTAATACATTCTAATGTCTTGATAAATAATGCAAATGACATCTGTTTTTCATAAAGGTTCCAGCTGAAATTGACCACAATGAAACTTCAGAAGAGAAAAATGGATTACCACAAAATATTCCAGAGGTTTGGATAACTCTTTATAATAACTTTCATTCATATTATTATTACATTATGTAATGCTTCACAGATCAGATCAGCTCATGTGTCTTCAAATATTTAAAACGTGATTCCACAGACAGTATTATCATATATATTGATGTTTGAAAATACGTGAACTATTGATCTGTTAAGCATTATATCATGTTTTAAGGACTTATTAATGAAAGTTGTTTTAAAGTGTTACCAAAGGTTGGACACGTATTGATATTACATTATGGAATTATATTTGTCTATGAAACATCTCCTTACATGTCTGGTATATACTATCAAAAGTTTGAAGTCGGTAAGATTTTTGATGTTTTTAAAAGAAGTCTTTTATGCTCCCCATGGATATATTTGATTGATGAAAAATACAGGAAATACAGAGAAGTATTATTACAATTTAAAATAACTTTTCTGTTTTATTGGATTTCGTGCTCAAGAAACATTTTTTATTATCAATGTTGAAACCACTAGTGCTGCTTAATATTTTTGTAGAAACTATGATACATTTATTTCAGGATTCGATGAATAGAAAGTTCAAATGAACAGCATTTTCTTTTAAATCTTTTGTAACAATGTAGAAGTCCTAATGAGAAGTCCTACATGTAAAACATTTGTTAACATTTTTTTTTAAATCTTTTCCTGGAAGTTATATCCCTCTTCATCCCTCAGTTGCTCAGCTGCTGGTATTTTTTCCACAGGGTACAGAACCTCAGGCCTCACCTTCCACCAAGACAGACCAGGCAGCTAAAACCACGTCACCACCCAAGACACTGACTGAAAGCAAAGCTGTGGCTCAGGAGGAGATCGCTTCACTAGCCTCTGTGCTGACAGAGCTCAAAGATCTCCGCATGTCACTGGATCTCCTCAAAGCACAGCACGAGTGAGTATGAACGCCTAACTACCACACCTGAATGATCATAACGCACATTTCTCTTATTGCAAAATCCCTCTTTAATGACCAGGAGAGACATAAAGGAGCTTAAAGATGAACTGAAGGATGAGACGGAAAAGCGAATGAGATTACAGGTAAGTGGTGAGATTTGAGTCTATTTTGTGTGGATTAATAAATTCTCACTGTGCAATGATATGCATCTAAAACAAACTTGTAGAGTTCACATAAATACTACATTAAAAATTATGACTTGGAATTCACAAATCACATATTTATGGCTTTACTTACTCAAAAGACTCAAAGTAGTGTAATAGAATAGAATTATTTCAATTGCTTGAGTAACAAAGAAAGAAGAGGAAAAATACAAAAAAGAAAAAAATATAAGTAGATTGCAGTGATTTGTGTTGTTTTTTTGCATCACAATTTCTCATTCAGTTAAATACAGTTAAATCCTGTATTCCAAATTAAATCTAGTTGCCAATGGCACATGAAAAAAAAACAAATCATGTGATAAGTACCATCTTCATCCTCAAGAGAGCAGCATTGAGTTAAAAATACAACTGGTTTGAACTCAAAACATCTGAATCACAGAACAGTTGTCATAAAGGATAAAAATAGCAAAATATCTGGCAGTGTTAAATTTAAAAAAATTTACTTTTAAAAATATAATTTCTTAACTGATGGAGTTATTTATTTATTTACCTCAGAATAATTTCAACCAGCTTGATTTTACACTGTAGAATTCAAATATAGTCTTCCCTTAATGCCAAGTACAACTTATTAAATAATATTTTAATATTTATAGGATGAGGTGGAGGCTCTGAGGAAAAAACCGTGAACATTGAACACCAGGAGTATTTCACCAGCCCCAGTGATCCTTCTCTGGGACACGGACATAAAAGCTACAGAAGGAAGATGTTGGGGGAATGGAAATCCAGCACATGTGACTGATTGATTGATGAATTCCTGGTTGAATGGACCAGAAGCCAGAGCTTAAATCAGAGAGCAGAAATACAAAAGACTTCTGCTTATCAGCTCATTTGGTTGTGGAAGTCCTCGGCGTTCATTTCTTAAGACATATTGCATTTTGAAATGTGTAAATATCAGATATCCAGTATCCTCTATTTTCATGGAAATTCAGGGATAATGTAAGGTCTTACACACTTTCTATTATTAAATATTTCTGTATTGCGGTTGTATTCTGTAACAAATAATCAATAAATAGTTCCACTTGTTTTTTCTCCAAGCCTGATTTAGCCAGAGATGTTCTGATAAACATGAGCTGGCTTCTTTTTTATTGCATAAATGTTTTGTCTTTGTTAAGATAAGGAAACAAGATGGCTTTATTTTTGTGAATGAAATACATCAGTGACGTACAAATACAGAACTGGTGTCATCATTATGAACGTAGCATATTAAAATGTTCTTTTCATAACCCCCATAACCTGATTAAAAAGAATCTTATGAAATGACAAAACACAATTCGATTGGTTCCAGATCATTTGTAATGAATTATAACACAGCAAATGCTGTTTAAAATCTCTTGGCTATGTCAAAAAACTGAATCTGAAAGTCCATTTTTCCCTTTGTGAAGATTTGATTTGAGACTGGTGCGGATTTAGTTTCCCTTTAGACTGAAAACAGCATCTGGAAAGCATGTGGAACACGTTAGCTCCTCATAGTCTGACTAATCATTGGGAATGGACAGTATTTAATGACATGCAGACTAATTCCAAATAATAGAAATACGTTTGTAAGGTTTGTAGGTTGAATTACAGTGATGACAGTATCATCAATCAAAACAAATTCTTGACTTTTTCGGGCTCATCTGTGATGCCATGTGGGTTCTATACATATATGAGCAGTTCTCAAGTTGGAGATTATGAGTTTATGAGCAGTTTACATAGTTTATAAGTCAAACACTTTTTTTATTGTACGCTTTGGTCTAATTGTTTGGGTTTCAGCATTTTCAATGAAGGTAAAGCTCAATAATATTTAAATCAAACACACACATCTTGCCATTATCTATTCATATCATTCCACATTCCATGGCCAGAAGGAAATTTTAACTAGAAATAAAACGATACAATAACATCAGTTTGGTGAGCAAATATTTAACTTAAACATGACAAACAAGATGCCCATACATTTATTTATTTATTTTTAACGCCATAAAATGATTGTAAATGACTGATGGCATAGCCAAAACAACCCTGAAATTTATTGTAAAATACACAAAGATCTGACTAATCAGGTGTGCAAATATGTAATTTGGTATATGTTATGATGGCTCTGAGGGTGCCAGTCATAGATGATTGACAAATCAACCCTTGATTGTTTTAAACTGCATCTGCTGATTGGTATAACCATGTTACTTGGGTCTCATGTTAGCAGGATGCTTTATTTAGGAATGCACAATATATATTGGTACCATATCAGTTATTAGTTGATATTAGACTTTTTAAAATGATATTGGATTTTTCATCGTGTATGCTCATTTTTTCATTTTACATTTTACCATAATCCAACTCTGAAAATTAATCTTAACATAACATTGCAAATCTCATTCGTATCATAAATTGTAATATTGTGATGCCTGTTTCACATTGTAGCATTAAAACAACTGAATTTAGCTTTTTAAAATTTATTTAGACAAATTATTATAAATCATGAAAATAATTCTCTCATTTGCATCGGATTTTAATTTCTGTTCTGGTCATTTCTGTTCAAAAGTTTGGGATCGGCAAGATTTTTAATGTTTTTTAAAGAAGTATCCTTTTGCTCATCAAGGCTGTATTTATTTGATCAAAAAACAGTAATATTGTGAAACATCATTACAATTTAAAACAAGTTTTCTATTTTATTATACTTTAAAATATCATTTATTCCTGTGATGCAAAGCTGTATTTTCATCATCCATTACTCCAGTCTTCAGTGTCACATGGTCCTTCAGAAATCATTGTGATTTATTACCAGTGTTGTAAACAGATGTGCTGCTTAATATTTATTTATTTTATTGCAACTTGTGATATTTTTTGAGGATTCTTTGATTAATAAAAGTTAAAAAGAGCAGCATATTCAAAATGGAAAACTTTTTATTAATTTAACACATCCTTGCAGAATAAAAGTCTTCATTTCTTTAAATTCTTAATAAAAAAAAACTAATCCCAAACTTTTGAACGGCAGTGTATATTGCCATGTAGCTTTATAATCAATGAGTTACTGCATGATTTGACATAGAGGACTTAAAAAAAAAGAGTACAAAAATATCAAGTAAAAGATCTATACACAAATGGCATGGTGCAAAAGTGCGTTTGCTTTCAGTGAGCTTCTAATAATCACCTACAGTCTACAAATAATTTTTAAACATCAACTGAGACGTCAAAGTCTAAAATTGTGCTTTAAAATGACTTTTCAATAAGCACCATGACTTGGGGACTGATAGCAACTTGCCCAGTCCAAATGTTGCATACAGAACAGCTGTACCCGTGGTCTGTAGGATTACAATAACATCAATATATATAAAAAAAAGTTTGCAAATGCTGTCTATTAACAGTCTTTCAAAGTACTGCACTCAGCCAGTGAAATGTCCAAGAGTGTTAGTAGTAGTGCACTCTTCCAATGGTGCCCGTCCCTGTTCCCAGGATGTCCGGCTGTCCGTTTCTCCAGATTTCCCTGATGATCCTCTCCCTTTCCTCCAATCGCTGTGCCCGCTCCAGCTCCTCGGCTGAGGTGAACACATTCCTGCTCAGTGTCCCGTCCGGCGTGATGAGATGGTTGCTCATGGGGATCTCTGTGGTGCTGTGCCGGATGGAGGAGTCCAGGCCTCCTGCATCTTCCTCCTCCTCCTCATCGCTCTCCTCGTCTTCCTCCTCCTCCTCACTATAGTCTTTCAGCTGTTTTTTCTCCGGCGTGGGGGGCGCCGTAGTGGCCCGAGGCTTGCAGGAAATCCGGATGACCAGGAGGCAGAGAGTGAGCACCAGGCCAAAACAGACGCCGATGACAAAGTAAAGGCCAAAACTCTCTGGATTGGCTGGATAGATGGGAAAACGAGTCTGGTTTAGTCACTGGAACATATGAGTTTGCTGTTCTTTTAACCTGAGTTGCAAGTTAAACATGGAAAAATCACTGACCTTTAATGTGAGCATAAGCGGCAATAGTGTTGCTCAAGAAATCCATCTCCTTCCTTTTTACATTCATCCTGGCTTTGTCCTGTGTTTTCTAACCTACAGGATAAAAAAAAATTCTGTTGATAAAGGTGATTGGTGCTTGTTTTCAGCACATGCTTAAGTGTGACTGCTAAGTGGTTTTTAGGGCATTGCTAATGTGTTCTGGGTGGTGTCTGACTGTCCTAAAACACTGCAAAATTCATATTTTTGTAATCAGTATTTTTATTTTTATTTTATTGGTTTTATTAATTGATTAATTTCTTTTGCTGTATGAAGCTAGAAAATCACAAAAAAGAGGCAATTAATAAGATTTTGAAAATTTTGTAATAGACTCATATTTTTTTAATAGATTTTTACAGTTTTGTTTTAAAGGCAAAATGTTTAGAGGTGAAATTGGCTGTAAATGTTTAGATTATAAAATAACATTAAGTTTTCAAATAAAGAATATATTTAAAATTCAATTTTAAAATGGAAAAAATTTAAATAAAATTAAATATTCAAAAATTTTCAAGGTGCAATTAGCTGTAAAATAAAATTTAGTACGTTTTCAAATAAAGAATACATTCAGAATTTAAGAAAAAAATAAAAAATTCTAAAATTCATATAAATTAATAAATAAATGCAAGAATTTCGGGCCAAACAAAAACAAGGCCAAATGTCGTGCTTTTTTATAGATTCTTTTTTTGTTTTTTTGTTTTTTTAATCAAAAACAGTCAAAAACAGGTGAAATTACCTGTAAATATTTCAATTATAAAATTACAGGTAAGTTTTTAAATAACGAATCAATTTTAAATTCTACATTTTAAAATAAAAAAGTGTAAAAGTTAAAACAAACAAGCAAATAAATAAATAAATAGAATTTCAGGCCAAACAAAAACTAGGCCAAAGGCTTGTGTGTTTCAAAAGTAAAAGTAACAGAGTAGTCAAACTGAGCATTTTAACCAATCACACCACCAAAGCTTTTCTTCTCAAATTCTCTGGCACTGTGAAGCACAGCATAGACACACTATATATAACTATTCAGTAAAAACATCCTGAAGTCTACAACCCATCCCTGCGAGCTCCTGTTGTGAGGTTGAAAGGTCAGTATTGCCAAGAGCTAGTGAGGCCCATTTCCCTTACAAACCTCCACCTAATGGTGTGCAGCCAGATTCTTTTGTATCTGAATAAAAGGACATGATACAATACTCTTCCCTAATGACGTCCATTCAAATACATCTCCAGCCTTTTCCTTTCCTGCTTTGTTTGCTTCTGTAGTGTATTTCCTCTCTGACTCTTTTCCGTCCTAACTGGGGGGAACTCCCAAGGAAGATTCATATTTCTAAGGACCAACAAATAAAGCCACACCCTCGCATAGAGTATGAGGGCGACAGTTTGAGGTTATATTTATAATCCCAAACAAACATATCCTCCCTATGACAGTATGACAGTTCTGCGCCTGGTTCTCATCTCAATCCACAACGCGTTGCAGGCGCCAAAGAAATCGAGGAGAACTGGGGTCATGTGTGCCTGCCGGATCTTACCACACTTCCTGTGTCCCCCACTCCTCTTTTCTATCCCATCCACTACAGTCACACAGAACTTCCTGCTGACTTTGGCTTTTCTCGCTCACTATTGTTCTCTGTCTGTGACATCATTGCTGTACACATACTGTTTAAGTATGCGAACCCAGTGATTTAAATGGGCTTAAATGTCTACGTAATTACACAATATCAGAGCATTTTCAATTTGGGCTTACAAAAATGAACTTTTAAAGGCACAGTTTACCCAAAAACAGATCTGTATGACTTTCTTAATTGGAACACAAAAAATGTCAGTTTGAATGTTAACATAATCTTTTTACGTACAAGGAAAAATATAGTACCCCATTCAAGCACCATAAAAATGGTTAATATGACTCATTTGCTATATTACCAAGTCTTCTGCCATTATATGATTTAACGGTTTTTCACTGAAAATCCTAATATCTTTGAAGTACCTCCTTTAATATTCAATAAAAGAAAAAGTCAGTTCTAAAACATCAATTAAAATGTGAAAGTTATTTTCTAAAATTTTAAAAGCATACCTTCACCAAAAAAACCCCCCCTCAAAAACCAAACGAAACAAAACAGAAGTAGCTTAGAAATAAATGTATTGAGATGTACCATATAAAGCAATCAGATCCTCCTCATGGTGCACTGCTTTTTTAGATGGATCAAGCTTCTCACTCTGGTTATGGCCTTGTGTCCTCAGAATATCTTGGGTCTTCGTCTACACAATGACAAAAGCAAATACACACACACACACACACACACACAGAGAGAGAGAGAGAGATGCACACCCTTGTCAGACCACATCACATCTAAAATCACTGAGGCATCTGCAGTGCAAACAAATGTAAGGCGCCAGATTGCGCTGTGCACACAGGAAGTCAGCTTGAGATCTAACAGCCTAAAACAGATTCACATTTCATCTATGAAAATGCAATAAATCATATCCCAGTTAGGAATCCACTACATAATAAATGAGTCATTCTCAAACTTAGCGGGAGTGAACTGAATTAGAAAAATAAATCACAGCGTGAACCGGCTAAACAGAAGCATCACGAATAAATGTTTCAATATTAACCTCTGTGTTCATTTTTGTCAGCTTTCTTCATATGTTACACAGTACTAGCCTAAATTATTCAGTTTGTGCCAGTTATGAAGATATGCTTCCAGACATTTGGCCCGAGCTCTGAAATATTTCATAGGCAGATGGTGTGAAAAAATTGTAGAAGCAGGAGGTTTCTTTCGGAGTTGGTTTAGTAAAGCCCCTTCACTTTGCAGTGCCGATTTGGGTCTAGCTGACTCTTGGAAACTCGTCGTAATGTGTATAGACACCACAGCCAGTGATCATTATGAATTTTGACCCACATGCAAACCCAGAAATGACCCAGAAGAAAGCTTGATCAAAATGCATGTTCCTGTTGGGTTCCTGTCTGAATTACTGCAGTGGCTGATCCAGAAAGTCCATAACACAGATGCACCAATAAAAATGATAATAATTTAGTTACACAAAAACACACAAAACACCAGAAAATGTAGAAATATTAACTTAGTAAAGTAATAATCTCCAGTAAAATGTTCACCCTATAGCTCTGTTTAACTCTTCACTCACAGTACAGTCATGTCTAAGTGGAATCAAATGGCAGCTGGAGACATGTTTAAAGTCTATCTAAACACCTATTAACCTGACATGTTGTTTTGTTTGTTTTGTTTTTCCCCTGAGGAGGAAATTATTTGCAGGCCTCCTGCCCTCATGCGATCCGGTCACTCCAATATCAGTGGTTTTCTTTCTCTGACCTCATGTTCTGCTCCAAAGCAGATGTTGCATTTAAACTTGACAAAGCAAAGAGGAAATAAAATACCAATGTATGTTCTGACATCTGGGGACATTAATAAGGCTCTGAAAACACCATTTATTGGTTTGTGCTAACTATAGGCACATGGTCAAAGTTTAAATGTGCAGTTAGGAGCTCCCTCTACCTGATCTGACCCTTAAAAATATCTCTTGTTGGTGCAACCCCATGCGGTCAGGTTCCTAGAGTCTAACTAAATAATATTTTTTAACTTGGAAAAAACTTTCATATTTTATAGTAAGGTATATTAATATAAAGTACACCACCATTCGAAAGTGAAATATTTTTACAATTTAAAATGACTGTTGTCTATATTTTAAAGTGTAATTTATTCCTGTGGTGGAAAAGTTACAACATAATAAAAAATATATTTTTTGAAAGTATAATATGTTGCTTTGGCTAAATGACTGACAGCAAGAAACACAAGATTGAATAGACTTTACTCTGCTTTGTATTAATTCTCATTCATGTCAAATTAAATATTGTCCATTTCTTAGGTTGAAACTTGCTGTGCATTTTGGAAAAGCACACAGATCCTCCATATATAATTTTGAGAGAGGGAAAAAAATGCTCTGGAATTCCAGATAAAGCAACCATCCATTCATTTTTTGCACTCCACTGAACAGTTGATTTAATAAAGAAAAGAAAAGCAAATGCCAAAGCAAACACTGCCTATATCACAAAGCCTGGGAAAAGTCCAGAAATACTCTTTCTAAATGAAACGTTGTCTTTTTAAAGGCAGAGGAAATCCAGAGACGGTCATATCTGGTGATAATTCTTGTCTTTTCCACAATATGAACACCACAATAGCATTTCCTTCCCCTGGATCAGTCTCCACCTGACAGGAAAAATTGAGACTTAGTGCAAATACCTAAAGACAGCACCCCTTGATTTGTTTCTCTGTTTTTCTCATTAAGTTGTCTGTCCAAATAAAGAGTGTAAGTGGATGATTTGTGGGGGGCAAAGTGACAGGCCAAAGACCTCTGGAGCGATTCCCTTTTCTGCTAATTGTTAGACAGGAGCTTCAGTCTTGACCACCGAGGGACGCATCGGTCAAAAACAACCTGACCGAAAGACTCCCTCATTGTAAAGCACTCAAAAATATCATCACAAAGCATGAACGGAATTTACTCCATGATTTAAAGGATCATTTAAAGGCTATAATTGAATTCACCAATATCAAAAGAAAAACATAACCCGAGCAGCCAGCGCAGCCTTCTCGTTCATATGACACACCACCAGCCAAAACAAGCAAATGGATATTTTTGATACTAGAAATGTTCTTTGAGCCACTGGAATTTCCTGGCACAGTGGTTGAACCACTTGTGGTCTTCTTGGCAAAGGGCTCAGTGACTGATACAGAACTTTCGATCTAAATATAATTGGGTTTCTTTGTCTCACTAAACTATTCCCAAACTGTGGACAGGCTGCAGGAGGTAATCTCAATATACAAACTACGCTTAATGACTATTTTATTCTGTCAGCCTCAGTAGAAAACAACTTTATCATGACCAGACTAGTGTCTGTTCTCCTAAAATGTCCTTTTAAGATGAAAATTCACTTCAAAAATGAAGAAAGAAAATGTTTTCCTCTTATCCCATAAACAGCTATGTTGGAAAAAGGAGTGAGGGGGGTAGAATGTGTCCCTGAAAGCACATTTGAAACTTTGAAACATTGTTTTTATCATCACTTTTGCGTTTGGCGGAAAGCTACAATCCTAACATCCTCATAATCTTGAGTTTTTCCATAAACAACCGTCCAAAAGCATTGTAAAAGTGCTGACTGTGCAATCTCTCAGCCAACACCAAGCCCCTCGGGGCTTATTTTCTCCCATCAGGCAGATTTACCTGAACACCAACCATGTCCAGAATTGTCTCAACAAATCAAAGTTAGAAGCTCGGTGTAAGTTCCAAAACCTCAGAGGTGAGGGTAACTGTCCAACTAGTGAACTTGGACACATTTCTACTGGCTGTGTTGTCTGTAAAACTGCTCAGGAGGCTTGCATGGTAAAAGCATTTGCTATGTGAATTATCTTGAGCTCCTTTACAGGCCTGGACCTCACTGTGACATTTCCAAAACAGTGTAGAGTGTCTTTCTTTCTTGTTTCTCTTGACAGAGAATCTAGCAGATTAAGCCGTGTAACTCATTTGGACTATGTTTCCTGCCAGTAGCTCTTACTGGGGGGGATATTTCATTTGGAGCCAAGTCAGACATGTGGTTGCCATCAGATTCTTGACCCCTGCACCAAACGTGGAGTTGACCCTAAAGACGCATGCCAGCCGAGAAAGACGATACTAAACGAACACCACACAAGCTCCTTTCTTGAATTTCCTCAAATTCACAAATCTCTCCAAAACCTCACTCTTTAAAGGTCTTTTCCCCCATTAAGGAATGTTATTTTTCTAATAAATACCTTTTATACATTATGCACACTTAAGATGAAGACTCGTATAAATAGCCTAATATTATACAACCACTACTGCTCAAAAGTTTGGGTGTCAGTAAGATTTATTTATTTATTTATTCATGTAAGAAATTATTTCTATTTAACAAGGACGCATTATTTAACTTCAAAAGTTAAAGTAGTGATATTTAAATTGTTACAAAAGATCTATATATCAAATAAATTATGTTCTTTTGAACTTTCTATTCATCAAAAAATCCTGAAAAAAAGTATTTCCACAAAAATATTCTTGAGCACCAAATCAGCATATTGAATGACAGTGTTGGGGGTAACGCATTACAATTTACGTAATCAGATTACTTTTTTAAGTAACTAGTAAAATAACACATTACTTCTTAATGTAGAAGGAAATATCTGAGTTAATTTTTCAAATAAGTAACACCAGTTACTTTGTTTCCCATGTCTTGACTGACAGCTCTCGTGTTGCCAAGTTGAGAGAAATCAGGTACAAGTTCAGAGGCATTGTGTGCGTGCTGTGTGAACATAATGCTTACTGTAAGTATAAAGACTAAATATGAACATGTATTTACTCATCTCACCTGCACAAAAACAGATTCAGTATTCATCTAAATGAATAAATGCAAACTCAGAATATTATACAAACCTGCAATAATTAAATATGTTAAATAAGACAAATATCTTTCATGTACTTAACCCCATTTTATTAACCATTGTCTTTGCTATTGACCTTCGATGCCCCAATTCAGCCATGCTAAGCAAAAATAACACTAAGCAAAAATAAAATGTGTTTCATTTTTGTTGTTGCTGAAGTGTTGAACTTTCTTCTCCTGTGTAATATTCTTCATGCAATTTGTTCGAGCTGCACCATCTACTGTACAGATGTGAATTCACATGTAAATGAAGAACTTTTTGATATTAAAAACAAACAAGCAAGCTCTGTCCAGATTTAAAAAGTAACTCAAAAGTAACGTAACGCAATATTTTCCATAAAAAGTAACTAAGTTACATAATTATTTTTTTTTTTTTAGGGAGTAATGCAATATTGTAATGCCTTACTTTTAAAAGTAACTTTCCACCACACTGTTGAATGATTTCTGAAGGATCATGTGACACTAAAGTACTGGCTGCTGAAAATTATGAGCTTTTTTGACGCAGGTCACCTCATAGGATCTTACAAGTTGAGATAACATGACCAGCCATATACTACTATAAATAAATTAAATAAACATATGAATTGTATTATTTTAGTGGGTCCCCTCATGTGGGCAGACATGCTCTGAGATCACATGTCCAGCAGCATAAAAAAGTTGGTGAAGTTCTCTTTTCAGTTGAAAACAATTGATGGTTTTTAAACAAATGGACTGAAAAGTGAAGTAATAATGAAGGTTAAGTAGGCTAATGAAGTCAGCTTAATGCTAATATTTACACAAGATGCAATTTTATGTCATTGCAGTGGCATTACAACACAGACAAACGGCATACTTCAAAGTACTTTCCTATCATCAACAAAGTCCCGTACATACATTCAGTGCACAGTGTCAGTATATGAATTGGGGCGCAATTCAAAACTTCAATAATGGTGCTAAAAGTTAAAAGCCTTTCTTCTTATGTTGGGTGTTTGGTATCATTCAATGATTCCAATATAACAGAGGGTGTATTTGCCAGCCTGGGGTGTCAGTGGGGGTTGTGTGGCTGAAGGCTGTGCTCTTGGGTGTTAATGTGGACCAGATGTGTGTCTCAATGGCGCCAAAGAGCCTCAATAGTTTTCTATGCAAATGCAGTAGAAAAACACTTCTTTTAATAACGCATGTTTCATGTACCCTGATCTTTGGCTCCAATCCACCTCTAGGGTCAACAGGGCCAAAACACTCTGTATTCAGAGCGCTCTCAGAACGCAACACGGTCTCTACTCATTACTAAAACCCCAAAATAAAAGCAATTAAGACTTGTTTTAGTTTCAAAACCCTAAGGAGACCTATTTTGAAAATGAGAGCGAGAGTTATTTGGATTTAATTAATCACGTGCATCTGCAGTCTTGTTCCTGCTTGTTTGGGTTCGGTGTAAAAAGCACAGAGAGTTTGTGGGTGATAGGACAACTAACCCTCAGGTGATCCCAGCTCTAAAGCTCCACAAATAGCACAATGATCTCATCTGCAGATCGATCTGAGCCTGGAGGTCTTTGCAGATCCCAAGAAACATGTTGGATCCATTATGCAGACCCTCTGATTACTGTACGACACAAAACATGTGGTCCATCTTTCCCATGGATGGGTGGGCATTGTTAACCCCATACTGGCCACAGAGCTTTATTAAAGCATTAACATAGCACAAATACTCAGGTTTGTGAGAGCAAACAAATCAAAGACAGCTGTGATTGGCTAAGGAATTTAGGAGTAACCAATCCCTAATCAGGTTTCTGATACTTTTCTTCTTTTTTTAATTAAGTTCTATTACATACTTTTCTCTCTCTTTTTTCAGAAATTAATGGGTTTTTATATTGTTTTTTTGGGAAAAATCTCATGTCAAAAGCTGAATTTATATAAGAATACAGTACAACAGTAATATTGTACAGTATTATTACAATTAAAAAAAAACTGTTTTCTGGGTTTATATATTTGAAAATTGTAATTTATTGAAAAGCTGAATTTTCAGCAGCCATTACTTCAGTCTTTAGTGACACATGTTTCTTCAGAAATCATTCTTACAGGCTGATCTTGTGCTAAAAACCATTTATTATTAGCAATGTTGAAAACACTTGTGGAAACCTTGATATATTTTAGATACTTTTAATAAATTGAATATATATATATATATATATATATATATATATATAAAGCTTTATTTACTTGATTTATATATACAAATGAACAGAAAAAAGAACAGTATGCAAAGAAGAATGAATGATGTTTAACTTAAACACAGCTATGTTCAACCTCATTCCAAGGGATTTACCCTTTAACTTTAACATTGCTCCATTAAACAAAATTG
The DNA here is from genome assembly GCA_036784905.1 of Acrossocheilus fasciatus. Taxonomy (NCBI): domain Eukaryota; kingdom Metazoa; phylum Chordata; class Actinopteri; order Cypriniformes; family Cyprinidae; genus Acrossocheilus; species Acrossocheilus fasciatus. The sequence goes on from CM071953.1 coordinate 26,078,175, forward strand.
GCACTCTCAATGCATTTGTAAATCAAGCCAATGGCATTAACTGAGCAAACGCATACCACTCAGATGAGATTTTGTGCTATATTATCTGGGGTTTGGTGTATTGTTGGATTTAGGGATTTATTCTCTCACTCAAAATCCACAAGCTCATAAAAACAGAGATGGGGAGAGAAAGAATGTTGGGGAGGTGTTTAAAAGCACAGGCTGACATAGTCATTAAACTTTTCAAACCTTCAGAGCAAAAGGAGTGTCAGTGTAAATATTCCTCTGAATCAAACAAACTTAGATAAGGCATAGCGAAGCCCTTCCCTGTCTTCAAAGCAGTCATTTGAGAGTTGATACATTAGACAGCCAATGAGAGTGTGCAGAATTAAACATATATATCAAAATGTAGTCATTTTCAGAACCTCCGAGTCAAATTCAGAGAGTAAATGTGCACATCAGTGTCGCTCGATGCCACTGATACTTGTGACCAAATGTCATTGACATCAAATCTCAACACATCTAATGGTGCCATATTTCATTTAAGAGTGGAAGGGAATATCATAAGTGAATATAATAATAACAAATGTGGTAAGTGATACATTTTGGTCTCACACAAAACTATTGTATTACTTTTGAGCTGCTCACTGCACTAAAACGAAGAAGATTTGCAATGCAATATAATATTAACATAATATCAAAAGTCATAGGATGATTACTTAGTCAGCACTATATTTTGTGAATATGTGGGTTACTATAGTCGTTTCATCACAAAAATGTGGATACAGCAGGATTTACAAATGCATTTAGTTTAGAGACTGACCTCTGACCTTCCCTAAATCGACAGACTATGTTATCTACCAGCACTAAAGAAGATAGGGTGGCTCACTGATCAACAGTAGAGAGCGTCTGTGGAAGAAAGCAGATGTCCAGAGCAGGGTTGAACGGATTTGAACACAAGTCAGCCATCTCTAAACAAAAAGCAGCTGCGAGTTTTGCACATCTCTCCATCAGGATATAAATCAAAACTAACACTGCATGCCAAAACAAACAATGACTTTAACAATCAGCTGCTCAAAGGTGCAAGACTTTGCATAGATTTTCATGTCAAAGGTAAATTTAAATGGTTTATTTTTAGTAACTAAAAAGGTGCGGCATGCAAACACGGGCTTTTAACTACTCACTTGGCTCTTGTACAGGAAACCCCTTTTAGTTGACAAAACATATCAGTCATGCATGAAGCCCTCACCTCTGCCACCTGGTCACGTTACATTATTATTGACCTTCCCGCAGATAAGCACACTATTAGCCTGGGTGTTTATTTTTATAAGTATAAAATATTAACCAATTTACAGCTGCAGCTCTGGCCCTAACACAACTCAGTTATATTAGGGATGCTTCTGTCCAGAACTTGGATCAAACTCTCATATAGGAAAACATTTACACACACACACACACACACACACACACACACACACACACACACACACACACACACACACACACACACACACACACACACACACACACACATGCTTCATGCAGTGCAAAATGATCTAAAATAACTTCCATCTGCACAGATGATATCTCTGATTGGTGGATTCATAAATCATAACCTTACAGAACATGACTCATGAGCATATGAGTCAACAAATTCATAGAGATGTGACAAATTCATAGAGATGTGACATGTGCCAGAGCACTATATTTACAACACTCACCATCATGTAAAAAAATAAATAAATAAAAAATGCATTTTAGTTGTATAAATCAAAAATAAAAAAATATATAAACAAAATATCAAAGCATAAAAAATTACTCACTTTCTGTAAAAGCAAAATTGCTTAAGTTATTAGGATGTAATATTCTTAAAATATTTTTTTCTGGTTTTACACAGTCTTACAAAGTGAGGTTTATGCTCAAAACAAGAACATTGATAACACAAAAATAAACTTAATTCAAGACATGTTTTCAGAAAAAAAACTGACTATTCTAAGAGACTAAGAAAACAATTTCTTACATCTTATCAATTTTCATACAGTGCAACAGGTTTACAAGCTATCACTAAATATGGCATGCTGAAAGGTCAGAAACTTACCTCATAGAAATCTCAAAACTTTTCTCCTGCAGCATCACACACTTCATCAGACTTCTTGGGAAGTTTAGTCCAGAACTGACGGCATCAATACGTTGCAGCCCAAACTTTGAAGAGTCTTCACAGTCCCGTCCAATGACTGCTCAGCAGCCTATGCGACTCTGCTTGAGTTTGTATTACAAGCAGCCGCGTGTTCACTCCCTTTCAGCCTTTCGCTACAAGCAGCAGGAAAACCTGTCACAGAGTCCTCACACGCAGAAGGGAGAAAGACATGGAAAGAGAGTGAGGGAGGAAAAGGGAAAAAAGTGGTACAGCCTTAAATGGGCAGGGTTTGGGAAAGAAAAAAAAGGGAGGGAGAAGGGGTCTTTCCCCTGTTGTTAAGGAAACAGCCATGAAAAGCCAAACTCCAGACCAATTAACTAAGATTTTCCACACTGAATAAAACATGGAAGAACAGAAGAATGAAAGAGCCATTGAGAGAATCACTGACTGAACAGGGAGTGTTTACTTCAGTTTGGGGAAGCTACTCTGAAACTGTAGCTTGCCAAGCTACATGCTAATCATAATTGAAAGCAGTTCACAGTACAGAACTACACTGAATCTACTGTTTAGAAAAAGTGGTTAGCTACATTTCAAGCAGCTATCAAAAATGTGCTAACTACACTGAAATAGACAGCCTCACTTTTACTTTTACTTTTTAGTTATGCCTGTCACTTAACATAACACATAACACAACAAAATCTAAACTTAGTGTGTTACTTTGTTTAAATAAAAGGCTAGTTTTTATGTAGTACACAAAACTAGCCGTATCTGAGGTGAGTAAAAGCCATTAGTTGGTTTAGTTTATTTTCTTATATAGCACATTTCTACTGCCTTCAGAGCAGCCAAAAGTGCTGTACAATGCATTCCAGAAAAAACCAAACACATACAATAACAAACACAGCATCTTAAAAAAGAAAACATACATTACATCTCTCCTAAATCAGATTCAAATGCCATAAAATAAAAATGCTTCTTCAAAGCCGTTTTAAAAGCTCCTAGTTGGTCTAGAAGCAATGACCATGTCCCTCAAACTGAAATATATTTACATTTACATTTACATTTATGCATTTAGCAGATATATATATATATATATATATATATATATATATATATCTGATATATATATATATATAGATATATATATATATATATATATATATATATATATATATATATATATACAGATATATATATATACAGATATATATATATATATATATATATATATATATATATATATATATATATACAGATATATATATATATATATATATATATATATATATGTATATATATATATATATATATATATATATATATATATATATGTATGTACACACTGAACAAAATTATAAATGCAACACTTTTGTTTTTGCCCCCATTTTTCATGAGCTGACCTCAAAGATCTAAGGCTTTTTCTATGTACACAAAAGGTCTATTTCTCTTAAATATTGTTCACAAATCTGTCTAAACCTGTGTTAGTGAGCACTTCCCCATCCACCTCACAGGTGTGGCATATCAAGATGCTGATTAGACAGCATAATTATTGCACAGGTGTGCCTTAGGCTGGCCACAATAAAAGGTCACTCTAAAATGTGCAGTTTTACTGTATTGGGGGGGTCTGTGGGTTCCAGGGGGTCCGAAAACCAGTCAGTATCTGGTCTGACCACCATTTGCCTCACACAGTGCAACGCATCTCCTTCGCATAGAGTTGATCAGGTTGCTGATTGTGGCCTGTGGAATGTTGGTAAACTCCTCTTCAATGGCTGTGCGAAGTTGCTGGATATTGGCAGGAACTGGAACACGCTGTCGTATACGCCGATCCAGAGCATACCAAACATGCTCAATACAGTTTTACAAATCAGCATATATGATTTCTGAAGTGACAATAACTAAAAACATAGCTGCCAATAATCCTAGATTTACCATCACAGGAATAAATTACATTTTATAATATAATAAACACAATTTGTAAAAAAATATTTCAAATTATTACAGTTTTTGCTGTTTTGGTCCAAATGCAGCTTTGGTGACTAGAGACATCTTGCAAAAACAAAAACATCAATGACCATATTTTCAGGAGTGTTTGGACTCGGCCTTAACTCAGACTCAAAAGACCTGGTCTCGACTGGTTATAGAAAATATGGTCTTGAAATCAGACATGAGACTGAGTCTGGTTTTGTCAGACTCGTTTACTACAACACTGTCTATAAGCACCACTCCCATTTTCTTCAGAAAACTTCATAAATCTAGTTATCTGCCAGACACATTTGCATCACATCTGTTGATGTAATAGACAATATAAATGATGTTTGTCCAATTGAATCATTTTCACCTCTCCTCCCACTTTTTGAAAGGATCCAGTGGTCTTTACCAGAGCTCTCCATCCCCTATGACATCCTGCCTGGATCTCCACACAGCTGGCAGATATCCACCTGTCCCATGGGCTGATTTACAGCCGTGCAGCGGCTCTTCAAAGCCAGTAGGGAGCATGGGGGAACAAAACCGGAGACAGACCAGTGGGAGGGCAAAGGCTGTCTAGGTTGAACCCGTGTCCTACATAAACCCAGCGCTCCCTTATTACACAAAGGAGTGAATTACAAGAACATCCCAAGCTTAGCAAATGAGTGGGGCGATGTGCACTTATCACCAGCATATTTATCAGAAGATGCACAAATGTGTTCATGTGAGAAATCTGCTGTAATGGTTGGTGGAGACAGGAGGATATCACAGGCAAGATTGTGCTTGTCTGCTGAGACCATAACAGAGGTGAAATGAGGTGATAAAGCTCACCAGGTGTGTTATCAGATGAACATGCATGAAAAGAAAGTCATACTTCAGTTAACCCCACTTGAGATGTGGAATGGATATCTATAAAAGTGGTAAAGATTGTTTAAAAGAACTTTTATTTATCTGTCATATTAGATTTATTTTGTTTGCAAAATAAGATTTTTGATCTATCTGTATATCTTTATCTATGTGCATACTGTATATCTTCATGCATGTATAAATAGCATCTATATACACTACTGTTCAAAAGATTGGGGTAAAATTTTGTGTTTATGAAAGACATTTCTTACACTTACCAAGGCAGCATTTATTGGATGAAAACTACAGTAAAATCAGTAATATTATGAAATGTTATTACAATTTAAAATTTCTATTTTAATATATTTTAGAATGTATTTCTGTGTAATTTATTCCTATAATGGCAAAGCAATTTTTTCAGCAGCCATTTCTCCTGTCTTTAGTGTCACATGATCCTTCAGAAATTATTCCAATATGCCCATCTGTATTTAAAATCATTTCTTATTATTATCAATGTTGAAAAACACTTGTGCTGCATAATATTTTTGTGGACAAAAAAACATTTAGTTTTCAGGATTCTTTGATGAATAGAAAGTTCAAAATGACAACATTTATTCAAAACAGATTATAAATGTAATTAAAAGTATTAGTTTCTTTAAAAAAAATTTTTTTAACCAATTTCACCCAAAATAATGTATATGATATAATAATATAAAAGTCTAAATTTGGTTAGCTGTGAGAGTGTCCCATACACCAGTGAACTCTGCCACTATACAGTCTCCTTTTACAGTAGGTCTTTAATTGAGAGCAGTTTCCTGTAGAGAAGTTACTAGTTTTCCAGCCAACCGCTAATCTGATAATTGACTGAGATAATTGCAGCTGCGAAGAATAAGTATGCTATTTCAGATGCTGCAACAGGAGCAAGTGTGTATGACAGAAAATTGCCCAATTCTGTTGCATAAAAAATACCCTGTGCTGAGATGACGTGCCAAGGATTCCTGGAGGGAGTTCAACACGGCTCTGTTGAATCAAGAAAAAGATGAAAATGACTAAATCTACAGACTCATAGATTGACTTGAACAAACCTTTTATGAGTATATTTTAATTTGATGTATTAAAATAATTAGAATTGCCATGCAATTAATAAAAATATCTTAAAATATATATATTTTAAAACTATTTGAAAACGATTAAGATGTTTTCAAATTGTGTACACTCATCTGAATTCAAAGTGTTTAAAATACTTCTCGCTTGGTGGTTATACCACATTATATTTTTAGAGCCACGAAATGTAAAATATAAAAATGATTTAATTTTCAGCTAAACAATATTATGACTGAGAATTCCAGGAACTTCGTACCTACTAATTAACCTCATTAATTCCTGAGTACTGATCATATTTCCCTGCAGGTAAAGTCTCCACCCTCTTATATAAGGATGAAACAAACAAAAACATATATAAGTTTTTCCCACCACGGTCCCTGTGAGAAACTGCCACCCATTCATAAGCAGATGTTGTCTATAAAAGTGAACCAACTCATTTCCTTCGACAACTATGAGGTGAACGATTCGATGCTGATACAGCGAGACTGAAACTATGGAGACTGTTTAACACTCCACGCTGACCTTCTCTGTTTTCTGATGTTTTTGATAAGTGCAAAGAGCATGGAGGGTTCTGGCACACCCGTTGGCTCAGTCCTGTTGAAGAACACAAGCAGAATGAGGTCTGTTTGGTATTAGATGGGAGGGTTAGGGCAGGAAATGGCTCGGGGGAGACTGACGTGGTCCCTTCCATGGTCGGCACCGGGCCCGGAACCCCAAGCCTGGACCAGTACAAGGCCTCAGTGTTCTTCCTCGTGCTAAAGAAGGGGGATGAAGGGTTTAAACCAGAGCGAGCAGGACTAAAAGCCTGGGAGGGGTGATGGCTGGCTGGATTACATAAACAGTTCAACACCCCAGCAGCCAAGCACCGTTGAGTTCACCCCCCACCCCCCACCCCCCATTCAAACACACGGGCCAAGACCCACTGCTTCTGAAAGATCTCACATACTTTCACAACCCTCCTTCGTTTCCTTCCTTCTGATTGTGGAGATATTATGAAAGTATGAAGGCCTTCAGAAAATGATTTATTTTATTTGATACTAGAGAATTTGAGTTTAGTCAAAAGAAGGAGTAGTGCATTGTGCAGTATTAACAAGGTTTTAATAATGTGCTAAAATTAGGAACTAGATATTTGAACATTGTTTTGAGGAAAATGTGAGTGATTCTTTACCATGGAAAACTCGCCAACATCATGCTATTTCTTTTTATAAATATTTAAAATGTATTTTATGTAAATTAATTGCTTTTATTTAGCAAGGGTGAGTTCATTTTTTATTTTTTATTTTAAAGCATAAAAGGCATTTATAAATTTGTTACACAAAATTTTAATTTCAAATAAATGCTTTTGAACTTTCTGTCTTTCTAAGATTCCAAAAAATAAATAAATAAACAAACATTACGCAGCACAACTGTTAAAGTTGCGCATTTGTTCAAATGAGCAATATTAATAGTGATATTAACCTAACCAACTTGCCAAGCTGTTTAACATTTGCCAAAAGACAGAACTGATCAACTAACAAGTAACACCAACTCGCAAGTGATCCTTTACCACAAACCACATACACACAAAGTACATAATTTGTCATCTAGATAAGGCAAATGTTCCCTTAAGAGAGCTTAAATGCAAATTAAACTGCCCCAAGATGTTTTTAAAAGGCTAAATTTTGGCAGTGAGATAAAACACATGACGTGACAGATCTATTTCACAAAACACACATAGACACACTACAAATGCAACGGCAATGGGAGGTCGTGTGTAGTTCTCCAGTTCTCCAGTCAGCCTTGAGGCTCCAGCTGTAGGAATGCTGGGGCTGCCATTATCAACACTTAATGGGGCTTTGGTGTCACATACTCACAAGGCTAAACCAGTAATTATGCCAGCAGTGAAGAAAAGGCAGTTGAGGGTGTACTGACAGACTGCAGTCTTTTGAAATGAATCATTAATATTCACATTCTTCAAGGTTTACACCTGATGTCTCACACTAAGCTTTAGAAATACTTGCTTTGTGTGAATTAGCTAGCTAAAACATTTCTTTATTGTTTTTGTTATCTCTATGAGATAATTCAATACTCTATTCTGTATTGTGTAACTTCTGCTGGTAATAAATGTTGACACAATATTAACTTTGCTAGTCTCAAGAGACAGAGGGCTAATACTAACATTAACCTCCGGCAGCTAGCCATGTGACTCCATCCTCAGCTAGACCAACTTTCTCTGTGAGAAATCTTGTGAGAAGCCGGAGGCCGGTGACATGAGGGACTGCTAACAAAGCTGTCTTTCTGTCTAACAACTTCTCGTGATATTTTAGACACATCCATGCTTCATGCTTCAAAAGATCTTTGGTAAAAGAGAAGCCATCTTAAAAATATAAAACTGTGTGATTTATCTTGCATCGTGACAAAAAGAAATCTGAAGTACAAAATGGAAAACAATTAAATATATTAAAATACTAGAATATATTTTAAACCTGCTAGCTTTAGGATGCCAGTTGCAAAAGTAAACCATTTTATTAATTTAATAAAATACATAGTCAACAGGGTTGAATTTTTACATTCTAAAAATATTTTAAATTTTCATAATTTCATAATTTGCATGATTCTTTTGGAGAAACAGCACATGCAAATGAACAGCACTATCAGTCATTAATAAATTACTTTTTAGGAATGTTCAAGTATGTATTCCTCTTGAATCTCTCACAGCCTTTGCATTAGTGACCCAGTCTAACTTTGCATTAAAAAGCTTAGGGCAAAATGAATAGTTTCAGCCATGCAAACAGCGTATAATAAGTGGGTAAAATCCAATAAAGGTCCTCAATCTGAAACATGTGGAGAAACTCAAAGACAAATGAATATAATGTGCCTAAATATCTTCACCAGAAGGCCATATTTGCAACAAGATTAATGAAACACCACTAACAACAAACAAGATGTTTTTATAGAGCGCTCACTAGCAGGCCTCAGGGCAGATTTCATTGTTGAGCAGGACCGGAGACAGATCCTCATTCTCTGAGAGTTGACCTGTCTGTGATACTGCACTGTTAGAGAGGTACAGGACCCAAAATGAACCTTCCCAAAAAAACGCCACAGCTGGGAGTCACTAAGTCTCTGCTCAGAGGGAAACACCGTTTGTGGCGTTCTGGGCTGTAATTTGGTTAAAGAGTAAACAAGTTAGTCTGCCAACAAGAAACCAGTCCAAGTCACTTTGAAATCACTGGTTATTTCTGGTTCTTGCAGGAAAAAGCCCAAATGCTACCTAAAGGAAGTGATTTTCAGCTGTGTTAGCATAGTCGCCCCAAAGGAACAATTGCTGCACTGAGCTCTAGGCTAATGTTCCTGTTTATCAGCTTCTGGCTTTATCAGGGCAGCCATTCTGCAGAAACTCATTACAATTTGTCGTATTGTTGCAGTTTTATAGCAGTGTAATAGGTTGTATTATGAGGCACATTCTCAGGAAACAGTGCTATCTGTGGGTGAAAATCTCAGGGGGAAAAAAAAAGTTGAAGGTCAGTGTAATGGCCGTCACTTGCAAATCAAAGCATTTAATTAAATATTTTTTATATATATATATTTAGCTTGAGAAGGCCAAAACACTCTTAAAAATAAAGGTGCTTAAAAGGTTCTTGCAGTGATAGAGGAACCATTTTTGGTTTCACAAAGAACCATTCAGTCAAAGGTTCTTTAAAGAACCATCTCTTTCTTACCTTTTTATAATATGAAGAACCTCCTTTCGCCACAAAGAACCTTTTGTGAAACAGAAAGGTTCTTTATGGAACCATTTAGACAAAATGTTCTTCTATGGCATTGTGAAGCACCTTTAGTTTTAAGAGTGTATAAGTAATACAATTCTGAAATACTGATGAAGACTAAGAAAAGCTTACTGTTAGAACCGAAAAGACAACGCTGCATCATCAAATATTAATATTAATGATTATTTATAAATTTAAAAAATAAATTTGTAACTGGTGGAAAGCAACAGCACAAAATCAAACTCTGCACTTTTCATAAAACATATAAAATATCATGATATTTTACTTTCAAATAAAGTAAAAGTTAATGGGGGTTTTTTCAAGTAAAATGTTTTTTTTTTTTTTTTTTTTTTAAATGAATGTTTAATGTAAAAGTTTATGTGCATTAGAGGCAAGAAGAATCAATCAAACAATGTGAAAGATGTTCAGTATTTTTTCCTGATGATTATAATTCATGCAGACTCAAAGGAAACCATTTCCTGAGACTAAGTAAATAATGACAGAATTGTTATTTTTGGGTGAATTATACCTTTAATAGGGATAAAACCTCAAATCCTGACAGTTACTCCCATGGGACATAGCCTGGCTAGCAGATGTCAAATTCTCTACACCAACAACCCTCAACCTCCATGCTCTGCTGCTCTGTTGCTTTGCTTCCTGGTTCCTCTGTCCTCCCAAAGGTTGCCTGTCCTCACAGACATCCTCACTGTAAAAACACACAATCCTCTCCTTTGTGCTATAGTGCGCTGTATATACAAGAAGATAGACTTACTGTCTGACTCCTGTCACCCAAAGAGCGTTTTTGCAGATGTAGAATGTAATTATATACCTGGCAGATTCAATTCTCTTTTATTAATTCTCATTTCTCATGACGCAAGAAGACATATTCTTGGAGCATGAAAATACACCCCACATCAAATTAAAGAAGTATTTCTGGTTCAGTACAAGTTAAGCTCAACTGACGGCAATTCTCGCATGAGGTTGATTGCCATCAAAAAAAGTTTGCAATTGTCCTTCTTTAAAAAAAAAATGCAATGGAAGTGAATGGGACCAATTTGTAAACATTAAAATAACAGAAGAAAAATAAATAAAATAACCTCCAGAAATTGTTTCATTTCACTTACATTGTAAGTGTTTTACTGTAGCCTTGGAAAAAAAACAAGTTGAAATTATTTTTTTGTTATAATTAACATTGACCTGCAGCAAGGCATAAAATATACAGCTTGTGCAATCAGGAAGTCACTTATTTTGTGGCAAGTGACAAAGATTCATTGCTCAAATAAGCAAACGCAGAAAATTACAGCTTCAAAAAGAAAGAACAGAAGGTGTTTTAAGCTAAATCCTGTGCATGTGGCGTGTTTAGTCTCGAGCAGCACTATAAAAGAGAAGCAGCGCTGCAGATTTATGGGTCATCGAGGGCAGGCAGAGGGCAGTCAGTGTGTGAACGATGTTCTTTAGGGATATTACAGGGGTGCGCGGATGGGGCATGTCGAGAGGAGCCAGGCTGGCAGCTTTACTGCAGGTTAGCATTAGGTTAGCGCTGCTCGCACTGCCCGAGGGCCCAACAAACCCAACCTCTGACATAAAACACACTCATGGGATATTCCACTGTAGTTTACATTGCACAATTCTGACATTTTTTCTCAAAATTATGAGTCTCAGAACTGTGAGAACTCAAATTCTGAAAAGTCAGAATTACGAAATATAAACACACAAGTGCAAGAAAAAATTATCCCAATGGCCTTTTTTACCGTTTTATTCTGTGGCAGAAACAAAAAAAAGTCAGAATTGCAAGATGCAAACTCAGAATTGTGAGAAAAAAGTCAGTATTGTGAGATAAATAGTAACAATTACCTTTATTATTTTTTAATTCTGTTGCTGAAATGGCTTCCATATATCGTAATAAAAAAGGCCTTTATATCCAACTTTTTATATTTCATATCATCTTCATTTCAAGAAAAATGGAAGCTATGGTTCATACAGAAACATATGCATCCGAAAATTTCCATACAATAACTTCCTGCTACACACAACAGGAACATGTGTCATGATGCGGCCATGCTCCCCACTTCCTTTACAACTGACTCACCAGTCATTAAAACAAATAATCTGTGGCGGACCACAGCACCTCTGGGATTGCTGTAACCACACAGCAAACCTACGTCCATTAGCCACTGCCAGTTAATTACTGTATCTCATGGTGAAGTTCTCCCGGTAGTCTCTCTATAATTAAAACTGAAAGTATTGTCTCTCACAAAGGCATGTTTCATTATTCTTATCTAATCTGCATCAAAATAAAACCATCAAATGAGCTGCAGTGGAAATGTTATGTCCCCCCACCCCACCCCCCACCCTATTAGTTTCAGATTTGTGGATGATTCATTTGTGCACAAAATTCCAAAGAAATAAAAAGTTTAAATTATTGTTTAAATTTAAATTAAAGGGGTCATATGATGCGATTTCAAGTTTTCCTTTCTCTTTGGAGTGTTGCAAGCTGTTTGTGCATAGATAAGATCCCCGAAGTTGCAAAGACTAAAGTCTTAAAACCAAAGAGATATTCTTTATAAAAGTTAAGACTCGACCACGCCCCCCTAAAATGGCTCATTCAAACATGCTCCCACATATCTACGTCACAGTGTGGGGAGACTTGCAATACACCGCCCAAATGTATATGCAATGAAAGGGGGAGTGATTTTTATTCTCGCTGTAGTGTTGTTGCTGCCGCCGGTGCCATGTCCTGGAGACGCTGTTGTGACATCGTTGTGAAAGCGAAACTACTTTGTTTGGGATTCCAAAAGAGGACACAACTAGAAATCAGTGGTTAAGTTGTATTTACAACACTGTTCCAGAACAGTTCAACCCAAATATTCGAGTGTGTGCAGCACATTTTACGGAGGACTATTTCCTGTACCTGGGAGTAGCCTGCCAGCTGCTCAAAGACTGTTTCTATAAAGTGGGGCAATTCCACTTTAATTCCAGTTCCATCTTTGCAAGGACAGTCTGGCGCTTCTGACTCACAGCCTGTAAGTATGTTTTCATATTTAAAGAATTTGCCACTGATGATTCAAATGCGAGTTTTGAGCTGTGTAGAGTAGTGCTTGTTGTTTGTTGTTTCTCTGATCACAAATGCAGACATGGTAATGTTTACGTGGTGCGATGCAACGCGACGAGTAAAAAGACAGTATAAGTCATTATAGTCAGTAATTATGTCCCGACTGGATGCAACAAATGCCTCATTTGTAATGAGTTTTATTGTTTTTGTGTTGTCGTGCCAGGGCACGGCATCACCATACGGTAAGGGGCGTAACATTTCCGTCTCACGCTTGAGGTATTCAGCCAATTACAACGCACTGGATAGTTGGCCAATCAGAGCACGCCTCGCTTCTCAGAACGATGAGCTTTGTAAAAATCGGCGTGTTTCAGAAAGGTGGGGCATAGAGGAGCAACAAAGTGCAGTATGTGGAAAATAATGTGTTTTTTTGAGCCTTAAACCGCATAAACACATTGCATTGCACCAAATACACAAAATAATGTTCTTTTTAGCAACGTCACTTGACCCCTTAAAATTCATTACATTATCTTATTTTCAACCCTTCCTCTCCATCTTTCTTTTATACAGAGATCCTTTTTACAATCTACTGTAATAATTTCTAAATGGAATCAAATCATACCCTCACCCTATATTCTTTCTCACTCTGAAATGTCACATTACAGAAGTACAATGGCTAACAAACAGTGTGTCAGGTTGCTTTTACAATGATTAATCTTTTTATGCTGCTACACTATCATTATAAATGAGGTTCCTGAATGATACATGCAAATCACGGTGGTTAAAACGCATATGTAGTCTGTGATTATCTGAACACACCTAAACGTTTTGTGTTTCTTTTGAAAGGCTGCCATTTGCCTGCACATCTGTCTATGAAGTATACATCAGTCAAACCCGGTATCTCCTTTCACATAGCTTTCTCACAGGTGAGGACACCTTAAACATCACTGTAATATTAAATGACTAATAATTATTCCCCCTCCATCCAAAACAGCTACTCAGCAAGAACAAACATGCATAGCTGACTTTCCCAGAGCTTCTGTTTTAGGCTGAAATGCTTGTTTTAAGCATGTCACCATTAGAAAAACACATCTGAGGAATTTAAACTGTTTCAAGCAACGGAAACTGAGAGATTAGAGGGATAGTTCATTACAAAATGAAGATTCTATAAAATAAAAGTAATAATTCTATAAAAGAAATATAAAATATAAAAGATATTTTAAAGAACTGTTTTTGTTCATATGATCAAAGTCAACAGAACTTTCAAGCTTCAAAAAGGTCAAAAAAGTTAACGTGAAATGAATACATTAAAAAAGACTGGTATACTGTAGGTCTTCTGAAGCGACATAATCACTTTGTAAGATTAATAAATTGCAATTTCAGCCTTCAGATATCAACTAACATCAAATGTCACTGCTTCTCACGTCATTTTTTAAAAAGAATTTAATAATTTTATTCAGCAAGGATGCATTAAATTAAACAAAAGTAACAGTAAGGAATTCTACTAAAAGAAAATGTTACAAAAAGAAATCTTTTTTAAATAAATGCTGTTCTTTTGAATTTTCTATTCATCAAAGAATCCTGAAAGGAAGTCCACAAAAATATTAATCAGCACAATTATTTTCAATGTTTATAACAATAAGAATTTTTCATATGGAGCCAAATCAGCATATTAGAATAATTTCTGAAGGATCATGTGACACTGAAGACTGCAGAAATGTCTGCTATAAAATGTAATAATAATAATAAAATTAAATTAAAAAAATCTTTCCCATCATGAGAATAAATTACATTTTAAAATATATTATAATATAAAAGCAGTCATTTTAAATTGTAATACTATTTCTCATTTTACTGTATTTTTGGTCAAATAAATGCAGTCTTGATGAGCATATGATACTTCTTTTAAAAATATTTAAAAAATGTTACCAACTCCTAATGTTTGAAGAGTGTGTACATATTCCGAAGGGCCCTTCCATCACAAACAAAAGTGATATTCACACATGCTTCAAAGACAAGTTGGTCATAGTGAAGCTGTAATGTTTTAAGTAAAGCAACACTCAGTGACAGTGGAATGCAAAAATCTGGTCAGTGGAATTCAGCAGCCACGTTAACTTATCTTCTTGGCTTGTAATCTGTGTTTACTGTGTCAGTCTGTTTACATTAATATCTTACAGGGGAAAAAATCCCTTCAACATTCCATTTATCAACCATGAGCTCCTCCTAGGTTTTTCAGTCCCCCATATGCTGTGTTTGCTTTTTATGGTCATGAACTAGAGATGCTAATAAGACATTTCAACTCTATACTACTTTCATGATTCCAAACCTGAAATTCTCGAAAAGGTTGTGACAGACAGGTCTTCATTCACAGCTCATTCCAGTCACACAGCTGTGGTTCAGAGGTTAGATGGATCACACAGGTCCGTGATGGATAGCAGCTTTTTCTCTCTTTACACACTGTGGAATGAAGCAGATGGGTCATCTCACACGCTACACAGAGCAGCCTCATTCAATCACCATGACAAAGTTTTCCATGAAGCTAGCTCTATTACAAATTTAAAACCCATCAGTAGGCCCAAATGGAATCTGTGGATTTTTAATCGCATTTTGTGGACAAAATCCGTGGAATTCTGCAGAAATAGTACAAAGGAGTACAACCGTTTGATTTGAAAGCTGAAAGCATAATCGTATTAGCCAAAATATTTACTTAACAAACACAAGTAGGCAGGAAGATGCATGGAATTTGATAAATGATGGGCATTCCAATTCTTATGAGCGTGCAATGTGCCCATTACTAATTTCAAAATGATTGGTCTGGTTGGGAATAGAATTACAAACAAAGCGTTTCAGTCAGTGTTTTCTGTTGGAGAGATTAAAAACAAAAGAAGCATGATATGCACCCTTAAAAAGCAAAGTTTAGTACTGGTGCAGATATTATGTTCATCCAGACCTCCAGATGGGTGTTTGGCCCATTTATGAGTTCAAGTGTAAACACAGTTGATGCTAAAGAGAGAGAGAGAGAAAAAGAAAACTTCCTTCCACCTGTTTGGGCTCTACTGATTTAGAACCAGCTGTAAACAACTACATCTGAGGGGAAACCATACGCAGCAGACATCAACATACACAAATTGAGCAACATGCATGAAATCAGTTCAAAAGATGCAATGGTTCAGATGAAACAAACAACCAAACTTCCTCAATCCACTTTAGATGCATTGATGACATTGTTTTATCCATCAGTGCTGTTCTATGTCCTACATAATACATTTTACAGTCAATTTAAAATAAGAATTGAAAGTTTACTTTCTTAATGGATGTTCCTGGTCTTATTATGGACAATTAACAACTCCTACAGGTCTAATATGCTCTGAATCCACTGGTTTCAAGATTTTGAAATGCTCCTCTTGCTGCTAAAATACCCATATGTTGCAGTATATTGAGCTGGTTGCCATGCAGAGAAGTAGATGAAGGCATGTGGGGCAGCTAATGTATAACAGAAGCATCGCTTTCATCTTTCCAGTTCTTTTTACAGCAAAGGTTTTCAGCACCAAAGGCTGAGCAATACAAGTCCAGGTACGGCGCCAAGTGACAAAAACATTCCAACGGAGGAGAAGGTAAAATAATTGTGACTCTGGCTGATGCAGAGTTTTCTGCCTCCCTTTTAGAGAGGTCATGTGTTTCCATTCCTTCTCCCAAAAATCTCATTGGTTCTCTCTTCAGCAAATTTCTTCATCGTGCAATGACAAATTGTTTGCATTTTCAGTCCAGCTTAATATAAATCAAATATTCATACTTGTGATAGTTGAACTTTCCACTGTGTTGCATTCTCTGGCTTGTTAATCCAAACTAAATATTTCGAAAGTGCTATGCGGTTCCGCGGAGTCCAAAAAAACCCACCCTATTTTGGTAGCTGAATGGAATTAACACAGGAAAAGATGCTATCGGGTTAATTTTATGGACTTCTGAAATAGTTCCTCTAACCTTGTTATTTCAGACTTCTTAATCTGAACCGTCTGCAAAGCTCCAATAAAACCCTACAGATATACAGCTGCTATCACATATTTCAAATACGTGCATTATGACAGGAAATTTAGGGGATCTTTTACAAATGAATGCAGCTTCTGGCCTTTGAAAATAAAACACCATTTACAGAGGATATTAACACACGCTTTCAGTCAGAATTTCAATAACCATAATAGGAATATTATATTTGCATGTGATAGATACATTGACCGTACAAAACAAACATACCTTTTTCTTCAAAGTTGGTATCTCCAAAATTTTCATCTTATAGGCAAAATCATTTGCCACAGTCAGGAATCTGGCAAAACAAAAACAGAAGTCTAAAATAAACTGATTTACATTTATTCACAGTTATATTTCCTCAACAACAACCCTATACATTATTTAAAGGCAATATAGATTCATTCCAGAAGAACAGGTATAATTAGGGCAGACTGGGGTAAGATATGTCAGTGCTAATCTAGCAAAATGCATATAATTTGTCACATGACCATGTATTTATAAACAGCTCATGATTGCTATAGGTTAAGCTTTTTTATGCTAAAAAATGTTGCATATCAAAGTTCATTTTCTACAAGGCAGGTTTTGGTTTTTTTTTATTATTATTAAATCATATCAGTATAAAATCATTTATATGTATTTGTCATTTATTCAGATCTAATTTATACACATAACCTACATGTTTTTCAATTATAAAAAAAAATATTTGGCTAAAGAACTGACATGAATTATTAAATGAAGCATTTTCATTTTCATATCATTTGCTCTGGGGAAAAGCTTTAGCTAATACTATTACAATTCAATTAATATTACAAAATGTTGAAAAACGTTCATTTGTTCAGCACAGTAAAATTTTGAAATGGGTTTGTGCATGAAAACAATCAATTATGAGATATATTTTATGTGAAATTATCAACTGACGCCTTGACATGCTTGACAGCTAGTGAAATATAATAAGGCATATTACTTATATCCCTCATTCATCTTTGCCTAGAAGCTTATCACACTCCCCTTATTTATTTTATTTTCTTTCTTTCTTTTTTCTTTTCAATTGTATAGATGAACACAGACACATACATGCACACTCACACACAAAAG
This sequence comes from Acrossocheilus fasciatus, assembly GCA_036784905.1. NCBI lineage: Eukaryota > Metazoa > Chordata > Actinopteri > Cypriniformes > Cyprinidae > Acrossocheilus > Acrossocheilus fasciatus. The sequence goes on from CM071953.1 coordinate 26,096,116, forward strand.
TTATTGGGGTCAACTGAAAAAAAAAAAAAAATTTTAACCTTTAAAAATAAAAAGGTCCCAGGGTCCAAAACATCATTACCCAAACATGCTCCCAATGACTCATGACAAAGGATGACCCCAGAGAAAATGTGATTATGACGGCACACTTTGAAGCTCTCTGGGTGCTCAAGGGACACTTGTGAAATCCTATTGTGTTATGGTTACTGCTGTTTCGTCATAGAAACTGGATTTCATTTCTATTGATTTCACAGGATTTCAGAACGATTGCCTAATTCCCCAAAGACAGTGATTTCACTGAACTTTGTGTGTTTTTGCGATGAGAGAAGTATTATAGTTTAATGTAAGAGTGAATTAGAGAGCAGAATGTGGTATCGACATCCACCCGTCACTTCTGTAATGTATTGTTAACTTCTCACCAGGGTTATTTTTTACAGCCCATAAGATTACACTGTAAAATCCAATCCAAGCCCTTTCAGCAGATGGTGGTTTATGATGTTTCATATATCTCACCCAGAAAAGAGTTCTGGCTTCTCCCACACACTCTCACGTTACACAAATATGCTGCTATTGAGTGTATAGATACAACCTTTGGGGAACAAACTTGGCCTGCACTCAACAACAGAAGCGCAGAAGAGCACTTTTCCTTTCTTTCACTCTTCCAGCTTCCCCATATATACTTTATGTACATATATTTCAGATTCTTTTCACATGCTTCTATAAGAATAAGTACTGTTGCTCATAGTTAGGAATGTGAATGACACCATAAATCTCGTTGTTGTTTTCATAATCAATCAGACTTACAATTTTTGTATAGTGAACAATAAAACGCAAAAAAAAAAATAAAAAATACTAGCAATACCCTGGCAACCACGCAACACAACCCATTTCAACTTTTAAAACACCTTAGCGACCACATAGCAATACCCTTGCAACATCCTAGAACACCTTAGCAACATGTTAAGCACCTTAGCAACCACATAACTCCTTGGCAACCACTCAGAACACTTCTCAACTTTTAAAACACTGTAGCAACTAAATAGAAACACCCCAGCAACCACTCAGAATACCTTAGCAACACGTTAAGCACCTTAGCAACCACATAACTCCTTGGCAACTACTCAGAATACTTCTCAACTTTTAAAACATCATAGCAACTAAATAGAAACAAAATAGCAACCACTCAGAACACCTTAGCAACCATATAACTCATTGGCAACCACCCATATGTAATGTATTTTATATGATTCTGCAGAGACTTGTTTCTCCAGGCTCAGCAGACATCAGTTCTGTGTGCCAGACCACTGGAATGGATTCTAAATTTTCCTCCTCGGTGGTTGGCAAAAAGCAGGTCTCACTGGCATCTCTGCTTATAAACTATGACAAAAGAAGCTGTCGGTACTCCACCCTGGTTTCATGGCGGTGAGGCTGGGAGAGGGACAATTGCACCCTGCGAGGCAGTTTGTCACTCTACGAGGTTTGGCCAAACCCAGAGAGCTCCCGTCACTATTTAGCATTTCCCACATAAGCCCATGATGAGCATGTGGCAGTATCCTTCACTGAGAGGCCGGAGAGGAAAAGCTTAGTAAAAATAGCTGTTTACCACAAAGCTTTATAAGCTGCCATTCCTCTCTAGGCTGGTGTGTGTATATTACCAAACACTCTCTTTCTCTTTCGCTCTCCTGGGCAAAAAGGATTCCAGGAAAGTGGGAGTCACACTTCATAAAGTACACGAGAGGCAACAAACATTCAAACAGCAACAACTTAGTTCAAACAAGAACAATATTCACCACATCATGCTTCAGAACAGGAAGTTTTACTCATAAAGACTGTAAGGATTGTTTGATAAGTCAGAGCAGTGCCAATACTGGAAGCAGTGATGAGTAACTCTTTCAGAGAAAACACACACACACACACTGCTTTCTTTGTCAACGTCTGATTTGCCAACATCTGAACTCTTATCCTGTCCTATGAAGATGGGCTTTTCAAAGATTATGAGGTTCTCTGAAGTTTAGCTCTCTGATTATAGCATGTCGAGGGAGACTTTTCCAGCCACCCACCCACACCAAAGCTCGCTTTAGATACAGAGGAAACTTAAATAATGTCCCCCTCATCTCTCGGGAGAGACCGGGGAGAACAGGAAGCAAGTACGTGGAAAAGCAAAGGACTGGAAATTCTTAGGCTTACCAGGAGGTTAATGGCCCACAGCAAGAATTGATTTCAAATGCATCAATAGACATCTGAGCTTGTTTATATTTTAGCTAATGTTTCAGCATTCTTGCATTAATTGCTGGTCATCAGTTTGTCCCAAAACAAAAAGACTTCCTTGGAAACCTGCAGCACAGCTGAAAGATCAAAAAGACAGCAAATCATGTTTCACTTAAAGGGTTACTCCACCCCAAAATGAAAATTTTGTCATTAATCACTTACCCCCATGTTGTTCCAAACCCGTAAAAGTTTCGGTCGTCTTCGGAACACAATTTAAGATATTTTGGATGAAAACCGGAGGTTTATGACTGTCCCATTTACTGCATAGTAAATTGCACTGTCAAGGTCCATAAAAGTATGAAAAGCATCATCAGAATAGTCCATCTGCCATCAGTGGTTCAATCTGAATTTAATGAAGTGATGAGAACACTTTTTCGGCGCAAAGAAAACAAAACAACGACTTTATTCAACAATTCGTCTCATCTGGTTCAGCATAGCGCCATTTTGAAGAATATCCGCTGGACGCAAGCAGAGTATGCAACAGAGTATCCAAAATATCTATGTGATTAATGAAAAAAAATTCATTTTGGGGTGGAGTATCCCTTTAATACAATCACTGTAAACAAAAAATCGGTAAAAATCTACGGTAAAAAAACTGACAGCAGTGGCCAGAATTTTAGTGTAAAAAGTAAGGTAGCAACATTTTAGGTTTTACGAATTTAACTTAAATTTACATTTAAAAAACGTAATTCATTAACTGACATAACAATATACCAACCTGTTGAAGCATTGAAATCTGTTTAGTACAATTGTAATACACTGATAACCATCAAAAGCAGGTGGTGATTAGAAAGTCACATGATGAACCAAAGCTCATAACAAGCTGTGAAAGAAAGAAAAAAAAAAAAAAATATATCTATATATATATATATATATATATATATATATATATATAGAAGGTGCTCAGTGTCATTCACACAAATACTAAACACCATCATGGTAACACACATGATACTGAAATAATGCAATAAATATTAATTTAACAACAGTAGATAATATACAACCCTTATGAACATAATTGGTAAGAAAAAACTGTTCACTGTAAATTATACAGTCTTTTTCACTTACAAAAATGGAACTTACCGTTAACCAATTCATAGGTTTTTACTGTAGCATTTTTACAGTCTTTTACCATTAAAATCACGTAAAAATCGTTTTTTACAGCAATGGGGTTAAGCTACAAGTATGAATGAGACATGAAATTGTGCATCTTATTCTAATGCATTTACACTGAAAGAGAGATCCAAGCCATGGTGAAGGACTTGAATGTCATAGAAATGTTTTGACCTAGCAACCACCCAAAACACAACTTTCCTAAGGTGTTCAGAACCTTTCTTCTTGCCTAGCAATCACTCAAACCTTTAGTTGCTATAAGTTGTTGTCTTAGAGTGCTGTTAATGCGTTCTGGGTGGTTGCCAGGGTGTTTCTATATGGTTGCGAAGGTTCTTAGAGTGCTGTTAAGGTGTTCAGTGTGGTTGGCAGGGCATTGCCCTGGAATCCACTTAGAACACTAGCAATATAAGAACACCTTGACAACCACATAGCTATGTGGTTGTTAAGGTGTTTGGTAAGGTTCTTAGTGTGGGGCCCTGTCAATCACCCATAAGACTTTAGCAATACCATAAGAACCTTTCAGAACACCTTATCAACCACCTAGAACACCAGAGCAACATGCTAAAAACTTTTCAAAACACCATAGCAACTACATAACAATGTGTTTTATTGTCAACATAAGTAACTGTGTCTAGCATAATTTGCTGCACATCAATATGTCCCAAAACAAAAGACCTCCTCGTTGGTAACCTGTGGAAAAGATGAATGATTTAAAAAGAATGAAAAATCATGTTTCTTTCAACGCAGTTTCCTAAGTGTAATGGTTTTACCAAATGTCTATTCTTCCCTGAAAGAAGAAAATTCAGTCATTCATCAGTTTAAATCAACAGTTGCCTTTGCACAGGAGCCAAAGGCAATGACAACAACAGGACATCGGTTGCCAAGGATATAAAATGACAGGGGTGTGGTGGAACATTGTTTTCAACACATCTCATGGCAAAAACATTATTGCACACCAGTGTTTGCCTGCCTTCAGTACGAAAGGAATGTCGATGCTGTGTTTTGCCAAAGTTTGTTTCGACTCCCAGCAGTGAGAGGATTGATCCAGCATGGAGCTCTAGATGCCTTTCCTGCCATTTTTCTCCACTTCTCTTGGAAGCTGAACTTGTGCTTCCTCTGAGTCTCTCTCCATAGAGATGTTCCTGTATGAGGGAGGACAGCTGTTACAGTCGTAATCACTCTCTCTCAATGTACATTCATACACATACACACACTTTAGCCGCTTTGTAACCTCTGAGGGATTTCAATGAGTTTCTGTGTACAGAGAGAGAGAGAGAGTTGAAGTTTTCCTGTTAAACAGGAAAAATAAATAGGTTTCTACTGTACGGTATTAATCTTCAATCTGGACATTTGGACAAACATCGAACCCTAAATATAGATCTTCAGCATTACTCATCCCACACAATTTGTGCTGTGGACACGAATGACCTAAAACCTATATATATATATAACTACACAGTTATGACATATGGACATAATCCTGTTTAATGCTTTAAAAATACTCAAGTACAGCAGCTTTTGACTGGCTATGTGTTTCTGAAATTGCCCAGAATTTTTTGAAAATTCCCAGTGAGTCCTTGAAAAAACAAAAGTGCATGCTCAGGGTACTGAACACACTGGCCATCCACTCTGACACACATAAATATGCAGTCATATAGGCATCCCTGTCCATCTCTCAGCCCTGGCACCCCTCAGTGTTGACAGCGGAGACAAGGGCTCCCATTGAAGAGGTCACCCCTCTCCCCAAAACCAGATGTTCATAGTAAGCAGGCAAGTGTAGAAAGACAGCCTCACTCTCAGCCTGTTTTCAATTTCTCAAATACACAGAGACACATGAAATAAGCAGACGCGACAAGAAAAAAACGAAGGAAATAGAGGAAAGAGTGTACCTGAACTGTGAAGAGTTCAGAAAGATACAGTTTTTACAGGAATATGGCACTTTACATAAATAGAGTGCAAAAAAGAAAAGAAAAGAAAAAAAAAAACCTTCAGAAATGTTGGTTGTCTAAATCCTACCTGTTTAAATCTACATGCTGCTTGCAATTTTTTCAAACTTGGTACTATAAACCACAGGTAAATACTAGCAATAATAATAGTTTATGTAATAAAAAAGTTTATTTAAATAATGCATTTTTATATAAATTCAGTTACATTCAAATTTTGTAGGCTAAAAAAAATGTCAATCTTGTATAAAACGTAGTCCCTAAACGTATGATGAGCGGGTAAGAAATTACACGAAAAAGGGCGGATTGCTTTACGGTAACAACAAATGCACGAGCATAACACAATATATCGATAGGAGATATATTTACAACCGTGAATTTCCACAGTAGGGGGCTCCAAAGTCGCAAAAATACACAAAACTACATTGAGTTGCTGTAATTTTCGAATTTAATACAGTAACAAACCTGAAAGAAACTCATGGGCCATGAGGCTGCGCCATATACAGGCTTAGTTTTTGCAGGGTGGCAGATAAATCAGTGTCAAGTCTTTTGGGAAAGCAGCGAGAGCGGTCGTATCTCATGCCTTCAAGGTCATGGATACAAAGGCCTCTGAGAGGAGACACAGTGGGTTACTCAGCACGTCCTCCACTACAGCAGAAGGCTTTAATTGACGGAGTCTGGATCTCATCCAGCGTATAATGGAATCAATGGGGCTCTCGGGTCGGATGGAGGATACTGCCCCAGAATGGGGTACTGAGGGGGAAAAAAGAGACAAGAATGGAATGGACAACGAAGATGATCCTCTCTGGAGGATCACGACTTCAATTACAGCTTGGCGACCTTCCTGATTCAACAGAGCAAGAATACTATTACTTGAGGGAAATGTTCTCGTTTATACTTAAAAATTGGGGATTAGGGACTGTGAGTGAATACTGTGTATCATCATGGCATCATATGCGATTAATTGGTACAAAAAAGATTGATAGAAATCATCAAGACCTTCAGACGTCAGACTTCACCCGAGAGACAACACATATGTTCTGCTGTCACTGAGACAGACTCGCAGTATTCCCTGAGTTGCCTCAGAGGGGGAAACAAATGTATCCTGTCATGAATCCCCTGCATCCTGTCAAAGCCAAAGCTACGTGTTCAAGAGGAATGAAAGAGCATGTGATATAGACCAAATACAGAGTTCACTCAAAAATAAATGACATCATGTACTCACCCTCACATTGTTCCAAACCTGAAGACATTTTGAAGATTTCTCAAGAAGCGCTTCACAGTGAAAGCTGACAGTCAGGCATCAATAGTATGGTTTTTTTTGTTTTTGGTGGACTCCTTAACAGAAATGCAGTGCAGGTGGAATCTGTCTTTGCATAACATATTTTAGATAAGTTAGATGGGAAAATGGGATTGAGTCATTCCTTGAGAGCTCCTCTAAATTCCTTCTTTCTTCAGTAATTACCTCCTCATAACTTGACAAATCAGCTGCGTTTTATGGCAATTCTAAAGCATCTTGACCTATCTGACTAGGCCAGATATCTTACATGGGGCAGTTTTCATACCAGACAAAGAGATAAAACAATTATGTAAGAGAAGCAAACATTAGCATATATATATATATATATATATATAGAATGTAACAAAAATAATTAAATTTTTTATTAATTTTCAATACTTTTAATGCAATGTATGTATATGTGTAGTTATATATATATATATATATATATATATATATATATAGCATTAAAAGTATTGAAAATTAATAAAAAAATATATATACCATATAGCTTATATTTTGAGTTTGTATATATATTTAAAGAGAGAGATTTAGCACATCAAAAAAATTAAAAATTAAAACATTAAAAATTGTTTAAAAACTAAATGTAAACAAAATAAAAACAAATAAAATCAAATGTGAGCCACTGCCAACTGAGCTTCATAAGACTAGAATGGAATTATCATAAGATTGGAAACTTTAATGTCTGCAGTACACAACAGCTTCACAACCCACACCAAAGCACTCACTACAAATGTCTCCAATTTAATCCCAGTGTCTTGAGTTAGCCAGCACTATTTTCTGTCTTTAATGTGGGCAATGCTGCGAGGCGTAGTGGTTCACACATTTTAATGGTGATTTTGAGTCGTAAAACTAGTGCTGAACCCCAGGGGAGCAGTAACATCATTTATCAAACACTTCAAATTTGCTACATTAACCCCAGGCAGTCTGAGCCATTACAACAGTCTGATAAAAGAACAGGACTAACAGATATTGCATTTTGAGGATGTTTTAATGGGAAATCAGATCATCAATAATGGATGTCCAAAATGTGCTCTGGAAATCTTGCATGTAAACTCTGGTGTGCACACTAGGGACAGGCACAGCGAAATGAAAACAAACAGCTGAGGAATTTGCTTTGCGAGCACAGTTTTGCTCAACAGCTCATATGGATGCCTTGTGTGAGTCATGTGAATGTTTTTTGCTGTTCAAAATCACTCAACAATAGAGGATGTGTGTTAAAGGAGCGACTCCTTTCAACATATGCTTTCAACAAATAAGTGGCTTATAAACTATTAGGCTGAAGTTGGTTTTACAACTCTTGGGAGACGTACTTTAACTTGTTGGACTTTGTGTTTGCTTCAAACTAGTCCTTCGTGTCCAGGTCTTGATTAATAAGGTTTGGTTCATACTGAAGCTTATTCTGGCAAATGAAACTGGCAGACATTTTATTTCAGGAGAGAAAGGTGAATAATGACCAGCAACCTTCGAGCTCAAACATCTACACAGAGATTCAGATGATTAAGGAGCACAAATACACAAAGTGCTGGAGTAAAAGTCTTCTGTAAAAGGGAAATTGTTGATACTTGATGAGTAACTGATGAAAATAGCTTTCAAATCAATAAATATGAGTCTTTTTAAACAAAAACAAACAAACAAAAAGTTTATAGCTTAAGGGTTAATCAGGATGATATTACAACAAAACACTTTGTAATGGCTCTAAATATCACATCATCCAGATACATCTAATTCAGACTGAGATGAGAGATCAAATTGGTCTGGACATCTCTGCAAAAAGTCTCGCATGCCATTCCATATGTCTATCACAAGAGGGCAGAACTGCACCTAAAATGCAGTTGTGAGCGTTTTGTTCTGAAAACCTCACCCAAAATAAAGGGCTATTGAGAATTTAAAAAAAAAATTCAAACAGGGATTATGTGAATGAAAAAAAAGTCTTATATTGATGTCATCAAAGAGATGCATTGTTTAAAAAAAAAAAAAAAAAAAGTTAAAAAAAAAAAAAAAAAACTGGATTTAAAGGCAAAATTAAATTTTAAAAATCTTTTACACTTCAAATCATACAAAGAGACAATTTTCCATATCAAAGTTTATTGCTGACATGCATGTAGAGATTTGATGAAGTACAAAAATATGTCTTTTATACAAATTTGTTTTTCATCTCTGTACAATTACCCAGTTTTTTTTTTTCTTTGACACCATTCTAACCAAGCAGCTTACGACATCAAACTTTCAGGCTTTTAACTAGTTTCATCACGTTTTGTTTTACATCAGATTTAGATTTTCCAGTTTTAGTAAAAGACGCAAAAAAGTAAATTCTAAAAAGAAATCTCCCAATTTATGAAACATCTGCACTAAGTGGCCTAAAAAGAAAAGAAAATCTAAGTTAAACTTAATGTTTTGTATCTTCCCTTGCAGTGTCTGTGTTTTTTGGAGTACTCATTTGCAAAACACCCACATCCACTCCAATTTCTGCTGCATCTTGGGCACGTCTTGCTAATTAGAATCATGCACTAATTGCTTTGAAATTGTATACAGAGCTCCAAAAAAAAAAAAAAAAAAAAAAAAAAAAAAAAAAAACCACGTACACTTCTCATGCTGCAGACAGAATTTTGGACATCACAAAACTGTCTATGCAAGGGGGCGAGGGAGTTTGTAGTCACTTGCGTAGGGGCAAATTAAACCGAAATATTTTCTCATTTCTTTCATCTAGGTTTTGGGTACAGACTACACAACCACATCAACAGCAGCCATATTGCAACTGTACAAATTTGCTATGATATAATGGCTTTTGTGAGAACTCTACGTGGACTTAGGATATAGCCTTGAGGCACTCCTTTTTGAATATAAGGAAAGGACTTTGATTTGCTCACAAAAAGTCCCTCTCCATCAAGTCACGCATATTATCCACTACAATACTGCTTTACAACCAAATATATTCACATTGAGGTGGGAAAAACTAATGCTTTCAATGGTGGCTTGTGTGGAAACATTGGTGCGATTCTTCAGAATAATAATACCCTGCACTGGGTTTTGCACTATTGACGCCTATCCGCCATTATGATGTCTTTCACACTGGCCAGAGTGCGGTATCATTCTATCTCGCAAAATAAACTCTACATCGATTCTACATGTCATGCTAATGTGCATGATAATTTAGTTGACTTAAAATAGAGCTATGCAAAGTCAGTCACCTAATTAGTGTAGCTTAATATACCGACAGGATTGTTGCAATAATTATTCAAGAACTTAAAAAAAAAAAAAAAAAATTTAAAAAAAGAGGGAAAGAGACAATAAAACAAAACCTTCACTGAAGATAGAAGGAAAAAACGTGAGAGATCACAGCAATGCTTTTGAGTGATACATGATCTCTACATTTACCATGGCAGTTGAATTAAAAAACAGCAAATAAGTTAAAAAGGAAAACCGAAAGGTACGAATATACTACCAAGCTGTATGTCTTCAAAAGAGGAAATTAAAGTGGAGATTAAAAAGACAAGCCAAGCTGCTAGTCATAAGCTCAGAGATCTACAGTACTGAATGACCTTTTCATCTAATGACATGAGTGGAGCCAGACATAAAGGCATTGCAAACTAAGCCACAGGTCCACAGGTCGATGCAAGCCAACCGCCTAGTATACTAAGATATATTCTAGCATCAAAGTTACATATTCACTGCTCACGGTTGAGTTGAGAATCTGTTGATAATCTAAGGCAAGATATCCCACAGTTATGCTTTATACACATGGGGTAGCTTAAAACAGGACTGAAAAAAGTCAAATGACATTAAGAATCTGTTTCCTTGCAATATTCTCACACAAGAAACAGTTGGAGAGGAGTGGGTTTCATGGCATTTCCTTCCTGATGATCATGAAGCAGTTAATAACCATACATGGAAATGAGCGGTAGGTAAGAGAATAAAAAGAAAAACAAAAAGAAACAATCCCCTATGCAATGGGTTTCTTTGTATCACTGTGGCCAGAAACGTTCCCTAGCGGCCAATCCCCGATCCCTGAGCTGCAGCTGAAATCTGTGTGGGGAACGAAAGCAACGGAGATACACGACATGGCAGAAGATGCACTTTGATGGCTTGGCATGCTATCAGAGGGTGAGCGCTCTAGACGGAGGGACACAAAAGGAAAGGAGGGCTTAAGGGCTGTGCTTACGGGGCTTATCTTGGCTTAGACTTCCGCATGACTGCCGGCTCAGCCGCCCTGCTTCCTGACAGTTTCATCCCATCACCAGCTGTCCCGTACCTCATCTTTTTCCAAGCACAGCCCCGCGATGAGTCCCTGTGAGACACACCGAAATCTACAAAAGTACCACCTAGCTCAGCTCTCGAGAGTCCGCTGTAGTGGCATATCACATGATTCAAAGTATATTTCCATTTGGTCGAATGCACAGGAAGTGGTGGTCTTGCACTTTCTGTTGCCTTCTGATTGGATGAAAGCAAGAGGGGAGAATAACGTACCATATCGGCCGGTTTGGATGCCAAGTTATGCATTTGGTTGTATGCATCCAGACACAGATGCTAGCTGCCAACAGAAACCCATTCAAATAGAGGAAGGAGAAACATGCGCTGCTATGATTTGAGTAATATGAGGTTTTTAGCTTTCTAACTTGTGAAACTTAACATCTTCAATGGAAATAAAGAGAATAATCTTACTAAAAATGCTACCATTTTAGTAGGAAAGGAGGGGGGGGAAGCTTATTTAGATTGTGAGGAAAAACCAATCACTGGTTTTGACACAGAATAGTTACACAACCACAATGCTAATGCTCTTGAGCCTGTGCTTGTCTCCCCTCAACATAATGAGTCCTGCTTTCATAAGAACGGAGAGTGTTGTTAAAAACTGCCTAAGAAAGGAGGAAATAGAGAGATAGAAAAAATGGTAAGAGGTAGATTTGCAGTCGTAGATAAAGATGGGAGCGGAACAGACGAACTGGTTGAGGGGAACAGAACAAAAGGGTTGATCATGTGATCCGAGGCGTTCCTGTAGAAAGTGCTGGGGGAGAGGCGGATGGAAAAAGGGTGGTTGTGTGTGATCTGCTACATGATTCTGTTGGGGTATTGCTGAAAGTGTGTGTGTGTGTGTGTGTGTGTGTGTGAGATTTGGGCAAGGATTGGCATGGTGGAGGTGGTGGTGGTCAGAGTCTCATTAGACCTGTGTCCAGAGTCTGTGTCCTGGGCCGATGAATGGAGCAACAGAGCACTGAGCGGTTCCTTGGCCCATGTTTGTGTCTGCCAGACTCACGCTGCATGCTCGCACACACACTCTCACACGCAAACGTACATAAAAGAGTGCGCCCAGTTCCGTGGCTTGCTCCACTCCCGGTGACCCCCAGGTGCTACTTCCGGAGGAAGCGCTGGGCCAGTATTGCGGCATCCAGAGGGCTGATGGGTTGAGCGTCATGGCCGAGGCGCCTCACCGGAGGCACGTTACCGAAATGCCTCTTGCTGAGGAAGTTCTTGGTCTCATGGATAGTGTTTTTCTCTTCCGCCAACAAGAGCTGTTGCCTCATGTAGTTCTCAAATTCGTACTGAGACGACTCCTCTGTCACTTTCGCCTGGGGGGGGACAATAAAAGAATGTTTCAGTGATAGAAAGTACTTCATCATGTTAATGCAGTTTAAAGAGGAAGTTTGTATTATTATCCATGATTTAATGCCACTTAAGGCATTACATATGTTGGACCATATTCATAAGATACAAGTAAAATGAATATTTAAATAGGTCTGGATATACATAAATAGTGCCTATGATTTTAATGCAACACATTACGCAACAGCAGTGTTAAAGCAAACTTTTTTTTTTACTCTGAGTCATCCTTCCATATTATTGTAACATCTACAAGCGCTACCAACCTCCTGAAGATGTTCGGGGTGGTTAAGCTGATCGTCTATGTCCGGCACCACTTGCAGAGGGCCGCTCAGTGAAGAAACAGATTGCCTATTTAAAAAAAATAAATAAATCAGTCGATGACAAATGGGAATTTTCAGATCTACAGCCAAGAAACCTTTAAATGCATGACTGAAAACTGCACTGGATTGCAAAAATGTGGCAAGACATCATCCCATCACATGAATTCCTAAGAAGTTATGTGAACTATGACAAGAAGTCTTGGCTAAAAATGGAACTATAAAGTTGATCTCATTTCAGATGAGAGATGAGACGCACCAGGATGCGATGATGGCGCTCAGAGACTCAAGCACCTCGGTGGCAGTGAGCCTCTGCTGGGGGTCAAGCACCAGTAGCTTCCTGATCAAACACACTGTACTTTCTGAAACTCGCCCATCCCTGCGCAAATGACACAGGAACAAAGGCACATTAGCATTTCCATCTGCAATTTTTTTTTTTTTTGGTCTTCATTTAAAAGGAATAGCTCACCAAAAAAGATAGAAAATTTAAGCCGTTCCAAACTCGTATGACTTATTTTCTTCCATGGAACACAAAAGATTTATTAATAAGTATAATTTTTAGGGTTCAGAAAGGGCGCAAAAGCACCACAAAAATGGTCCACACATCTTCTGAAGTCATACATCAATTATACGCGAGGAACAATTCAACAGAAATCATGACATCCAATGTCATGAAGAACATGTGTTTTTCCTTTTTGGGTGAACAATCCTTTTAAACAAGGGCCATCACAATATTTGCCAGTTAACATTTTTCAACAATTAATTCTTATCAAAGCACAGAAAAATAATGGAGATACTCACTCAGGGATGGAGTACTCTGCTGCTTTAATCTTGCGGAAGAGCTCTTGAGGTATACTGTCGTAGAACGGGAACTGGCCGTAGAGCATGGTGAACAGCACCACACCGAGCGCCCACATATCACTGGGTTTACCACGGTATGGTCGACCTACATGGAAACACAAAGTGCAATTATTACAAGCAGCTCTACAACAGTTTGCTTTTTCAATCAGACTACAGTGTACATATAAAACATATGCTACCAGTAGGGTCAAAATCTTATAAAGTCCCCCAAATCCTGTTTACCACCATAAATGGGCAGAACACAATGTGCCAAAAGAGTACAAATGAGTCATGGGAGCTTTTAAAAGAGGGGTTAATTGGGTAGGTTTCTGTTTAGTAAACAGCGTGATTTGTATGGTATATTTTTCTGTAAGGTACAATTCTCTGCTTCTACTTTGACCCTACACATGAGAAAGCGAAAGAGAGGGAGATGAGAGAGAGAGAGCAATGGAAAAACAGTGAGAGGAAGAGAGCGAGAGAGAGAGATAGGGAGAGAGCAGGAAGAGTAGTTCCTCTCTGCATGACTCATTGTGATGACTCACTGAAGCAGCTCTGCCTTTGTTCTGCTGTCATATTTGGCTGATTTACTCCCGGTTTCTTTCTGTCATTTTACTGTGAATGGAGACCGCAAACAAGAGCTCGACTGCGCCTCTATTTAACATGCATGCTCGGAATGCACCATCTAACCAGAGCCTACATCCACAGAGGTCTTGGAAAAACCCCGAAAACACATGAAAGACAGTTCTGGAAAGGTGGTGCTGATTGATATTTTAGCTAGTGAGTCAACTAAACGAACAAGATTTAAATGCAGGGATCTTCAACTTCGTATTGTTAAAATAGCCCTCTGCACACAAAGTTCATGTGACAAAAAACAGTCCACAAACAAACATTTGGATAAAGTAGACATTTAAATATAATTTCAGTATTGAATGAATTATACGCTTAAAATCAACGTCACGTCGCTTCATTTAAATCTTTCAATGAGCTTCACTATGTCTTTGAATTGAGCAAAAAAACGAAGCATCTTAGAAAGCAACTGTGATGCCTTTATGCACAGGCTTTTCATACCATAGGAATGTATTTACATACTTTATACATAAATGACAATCTTAATTGCTTTGCAATGTAAAAAAAAAAAATCTAAAAGAGAGGCATATGATTACGTTTAAATTTTTTACTTAAATTACAATGTGAGGGGAATAACGAGACATTTTCTATTAAATAATACATATTTTAGGAATATAAATGTCTTAATATTATATGATAAAATTATAATGTTTATATTAAGGAATATATTTTAGGTTAAATACAAGCTAATCTCTATTGACAGTTTTTACAACGCACTGATTTTTTAAAATCTCCAAAAACAATACTGACTAGCCACTTTTAAAGTTTGTGAAAGCCAAAAAAGGTCAAAATAATTTCTGCATGTTAATTATTCAGTAGGGTTAACTGGACTGTGCTACATAAACGTTTGACATAAGATAAACAGCGAGTCCCATGTACTGAAATTACATCACTTGAGTGAACTTCAGTTCCGCACAGAGAGAGAGATTGTTTGGAAAGATACACCTCGTGATACAACCGCTGTTAATTTGATCCGTCGCACTGCCAAGATCTGCTCGAGGCCATGACAACAAGCTTAAGGGAAAAGTTTTGGTATCGAGTCGTTGATGATGAGCTAACAGGTCAAGTCTTGCGGCACACAACACACATAATGACTTCAATAAACCTAACTATTGCTCATCCATGCTGACGGTTTGTGACTGCTGTCCTGATTAAGGCCGTGTAGGTGGTTGGGTTTATGAGTTTTGATTATAGTGGTGACATGGAGGGTGAGTCATGTGCATCACACACAAACACACACACACACACACACACACACAGAAGCTGAATTCTCACCACTCAGGACATCTGGGCTGATGTAGGCTGGACTGCCTCGCTGGTCCTTTAACAGATCTTCCTCACTCACCAAATGCTTGCCAAGGCAAAAGTTTGTGATGGTGATCCGATGGGTCCTGCAGCACACAAAACACCAATGACAAAGAAAAACCATGAATCCTTGCACTGTTTAGATAAAAAAAAATAGCTTGTGAAATCCATGCTGAGCATCTTAGTAAGCATGTCCAGGTCATAGTTTAATCACAAAATCAAAAGGAAAAAAGAAAACCAAATTTTGAATAAAGAATTAGTTAGAACATTTTTTTTTTTTTTTTTTTGGACAATTTAGCTTGTCCTTAAAAAGAGGCATAAAAAAATAAAATAAAATAAACAGAGCAGATGGTTAGAGGGGAAGAGGCTGGTAACATCACCCAAAATAAAAAAAATACAAATTTTTCCTTGAATTATGTTGTGTTATGAATATGATTGTGACATTCAATTCATTCCAAGTGGGTATACATGTATACATAAAAACACACTTTTTTTTACACTATACACGCATATCAAAACAAAACTCTTTAACTGTTGTTAGGCGAGTCGTGTTTGTATCTGTGCAAACATGCCTCTGATATTTCATATATGTCATTAAATCTAATCTGTGGCAGGGAGCCATTCTGCCTTTCCAGAAAGCAGAAGCCAACATGACAGAACACACCATGACTGCACTTGACAAACAAGTGAGTCACCTGTGGCTTCTCACAAGCTCAGGGATGACTAATCTTTGCACCTCAGAAAGGAAAGAACAACACTTTTTTTCAGTGACAGGCATGCAATGAAAACAAGCACTCTAACATACACACAGAAACGCTTTCACAAAAACAAAAAAAATGCATTCACATGTACAATGAGCAAAACTAACACGTCAGCTGACAGAGCTGAACTGGGGGACCTCCAATGTGAGAATTCACAGCTGTAAACTCCCTTCACTAAAAAAAAAACCTCCACCACTACAGCTACATCCTCTTTTCCCATGCTTCCCCAGTTACGATCTCACTTTCACACCCTGAAAGTGACTGTCACACTTACGCCTAACAGCTACAAACAGGCCCGTTCCTGAAGCTTGATTTTTTCCCAGCAGTTACTTACAGATTTAAAGCTGATTAACATCTTCATTTAAAAAGGTGGGTCATGATTAAATTAGATTAAAAGAGAAAAGAGATTTGTCACAATGGACTTTGGGGGAAAAAAAACAAAAAAAACACAAACAAACAAAGTCTTTCCATCCTACACTGCATCCGTACCAGTTATAAATAGTTTTCAATTTCAGTTTACTTTTAGCGTTGCATTAATTTATCAAATGCAACATTATTTCCATGCATGAACTGGATCTGCTAAGCTCCAGATGGCTCACACTAGAGGACAAATTATTGATGATTCGGTAAAGTTTGTGGTATTTTAAAAGGCATTTGAATACAATTTCAAAAGTTGTTTAATGATGGTTAGATGATGCAAACTAAACTAACTTCATTTGTTTCATCCATTTTGCATGACAGTTTCGTGTTGTGTCAATCAGTTCAAATGTACCTGCTCCTAATGTCTAAACCATTTGTTTTTGCCAGCGAGCGTTTCTCCTCAGGACATTCTCATTGCTTACTCTCCTCTTCCTGCTCATGTGAAGAGACCAGAAGCCTCCCGGTCTCTCAGTGCTGCTAAAATTAGCCCCTGTTGATGGGAAAAGTTAAATGGTTTAAACACAAGAGGAAGTCTCGATGCCGAAATCCGGTCAGAACTGCCTCTGCTGGGTGAGGTTAATGTGGGATTTTGATGCAATTGTTTGGTATTGGAGTTCCTTTGCTTGGGCAAGCAGTGTTGTAAGAGGAACAAAGCTAATAGTGAAAGCAAATGTGCAGATCAGGCAATTTGTTCACTTTTATAGAGTCTTGACGGTGACAGCCATATGGTGTGAAGGAGGAAAAAGAGGTATGAAGTAATGGCAACAAACGCTTGTGAAATGTGAGAGAAGCTTCTGCACTACAGGCAGTTATTGACAAATTGCTGAGGATAAACAATGCCTGCACAGGTCGATTAGGATCACCAGATCCAGCAGTTGTTTTTGAAGACCCAAACATCTTGTCAACAAAAAAAAAAAAAAAACAGTGTACATGTCATGGACCACTTATGACTAATACCAAGTACTTTCCATTCCACCCAAAGCCAACAGTCTCTGCTGGCTGGGAAGGGTCACACAGACAGTAGGATCAGAGGGGTATTTGGAGAGTGAAAAAGAGAGAGAGAGAGAGAGAGAGAGAGAGAGCGAGCAAGCTCTGCCAGCGTTACGTGAGTGTGACTCAGCTCTGAGCTATGGATCCTTTGGCAGAGGGCTGTATTATCTCCAGCTGGGACACAGTGTTCTGCTTTCTTGCTGAACTGAAGCAGACAGACCAGACTGCTTGGTTTCATCACCATAGGCTCCAGTGACGAGTGCGAGTACGTGTGGATGTTTTCTTTTTTCGTTCAGCAACGATATACCGGTCCATGCCTGTCCTTTTAATTGACTCCCGTGGAAAGGCGTAAAACGCTTGACTCAACAACGGCACATGCAAGATATTAAGACGGGAAAAAAAAAAAACAATATTGGGAAAGAAAGAAAAAGAAAAGAGCTCCCGGCTCAAATGCACTGAAACTCACGTTACTCAATTTTCATATTTTATGATTTCCCAAATCCTTTCAGAAAATGTTTTGCATTGCATCTTACCACGCTATTTTATTTTTAGCTTTATTCTGAATTTGATTTTGCTTTCCTGTCACTTTTTAAAATCAACAGGACTAGAAAAGAAAGGAAGCGGGACAGGAAGTGACAACCACAGCTCTGACATTTACCTTTTCACACAAAAATTTGAATTCTAAGTGCAAACACCAGCTTTAGTAATTGGTGGGCATGCAAGTCTATAAATAAACACCAAAGTGTTGCCCACAAAGTTGCCAAGTGCATTTCTGAGCAAACACCACAAACATAAAAACCACAATGACACATGCTCTTCCTTGAATGTCTATTTGTACACTACCATTCAGAAATTTGGGGTCTGTAAGTTTTTTTTATTTTTTTTTTTTTATGTTTTTGAAAGAATTTTCTTATGGTCACAAGGCTACACTATAATATTTACTTTATATTATAAGTATTTATTTATATATTACAATTTAAAACAAAAATCTATTTAAATATTTCGTTATTAATTTATTCCTGTAATGGGAAACCAGAAAATTCAGCAGCCATTACTTCAGTATTCAATGTCACAGGATCATTCAGAAATCATTCTAATATGCTGATTTGACACTTTTCTCATTTATTTTCATCAGTGTTAAAACCATGCTGCTTAATAATTGAGGAAACTGTGAAACTTTTTAGGACTCTTTGATGAAGTTCAAAAAGCGCTTTTTAGCACTGAATGGTAGTGTAGTCAGAAGCATGGTAGTTACTCAAAAAAGAGAGAAAATTGCTCTAAAAATGATTTACTAACAGAAAAACTTCCAATTGTTTGCTGTAGGCTTGATGAAGGGGTTAATTGCAGAAAAGGTGCATAATGCATACCTTCAATTCAATCAGCCAGGACGCAAGAAGTACACTTGCCCATAAAGAGACGAGGAAAGGAGAGGAGATAAAAGAAACAAGCTCCACTCCTCTCTCTACACATGCCACTGAGCTTATATGGTATGACGGGTTTCATAATTAGACAAGCTGTGCACTTATGTGACCGAACTACAATATGCAAGAACTCAGCAGCGAGCAGCACATGCTGGCAAATGTGACAGGCAGAACTGAGGATTTTCAATTAGTCAGTGAGTCTCTCGTTCCTGGGGACATTTGAAATGGCAGAGACAACAGAACTGTGGTTAGAAGCGTACCCGTTCCACACACAAGGCAGAAAACACATACGCATGCGGCGCATATGGTGTTTGGAGAGGGTCTTTATGGATGAGGGATTGGGAATTCCGCTAGGCCTATCCGATTCACAATGTTTGCCGACCTCAGATGCCTTCAAGCCAGCATGTGCGGTTTCATCACCCACCCGCCCCCCTTCCCTGGCTCCATCATCCTCTCCTTTTTTCCAGGGAACGAACCAGGGGCACGTTCCATGCCTACTCGTTTTAACTGGGAAAGCTTCCCACTGCTCGCTCCCTCTCCCTTTTCAGCCTGTGGGGATGAATCACACTCTCACTAAGAGCTCAATAGGAGAGAGGTCAATGAGGCCAGACGGTGCTCCATGAAACCCCAACAGAGGGCTGAGTGCACAGAAAACTCCACCGGCACAGCAGGTAAAAGAAAAAGGAAGAGAGGAGTCTTACCTTTTATTAAGCACCATGTTTCCAAGCTTCAAGTCTCTATGCACGATGTTCTTCTACAAAGGCAAAAATGGCGAACAGTTACTATATATACCTAAAGATGTTGGCTACACTTTGGAGAGCGTGCAACCTGACAATCACCATTGCGGTATATTACATAAAAACACCATGTACCATCATCCAACTTAATTTAGGGTGAATCACACAGTAAACATAAAATTTCATGTGCAAACATTTAACTTCTGCAATATGACAAACTTCCAAATAAAACAAAATATTTAAAGAAGAAAAATTGCAGGACTTCATTTTATCATTGGGAAACCAGAGTAGGTAAACAAACGCCTGACTTTGCTAGCGCCATTAAGAAAGTTGTCAAGTAAAACAGACTATTTTGATTTCACATTGACTTTAAAACCAGTTGGCAGCTCACCTTATGCAATGCCTCCACCACTCTCACAACATCATAGAAAATAACGATGGCCTCGCGCTCGCTCAGTCGCTTCTCTTTGATGACGTAATGCTGCAGGTTGATGAGGTCGGCTGTCTTGTCGCTGAAGTCATGGGCACAGAGGCAGTCAAGCACCAGACAGATTCGTCTCTTCATCTTCCGCACTTTGTTGGCCTCCATGTCCTCGACAATCTCACAGGAGCGGTCCTGAGATGGAGAAGTGAAAGAGATAATGCGTTAGAAAAGTTGTGCCGAGAATAATTGCAGGGACAGCATAAAAGTCTTTTATGCCCAGCAGTGCATTTAACAATGTGTAACAAAGCAAACGAACACATAACTGCACCATTAAGCTTTTGAATGGAGCGAAAGAAGAAAATATAGGGTTTAAAGAACAAGATGACGCTAATGGACTGGTGGTACAAAAAGCACAGCAGCAATTCTCCTGTATGCCTCGCCAAGTGCAACAGCTTGAATGATGAAAGCCCTCCTTCGGTCACCTGAGACTGGGGTCAAATGAGGGCCATGAATCGATCGGCAGTGTGGTTTGTGTTTGCAATGACTGTGCCTTCGAACACAAGAAGCGATCCATAATTAACTGGCCCACTCTAGAGAGAAGCTATAATAAACCAATCAATACTGCGAGCTTCAATGAATGGCCCTGACAGCACAGTACGGCTTGTTCTGCAGCCCATTTCCACCGGGGAAGAAAGGAGAGGTCTAGATATAGTTGAAAAGCAGACGCAAGAGAGCGAGAGAAAAAAAAAGAAAGCGTCTTGCTCAAAGAGAAAGTAAGTGGTGAGTCATTGCAAGCGCTTTGTGATGAAAATGAAAACAACTGAAGGAACAATGAAGAAACAAATTAAGTCGTGGGACTGAGAACGCACAGTACAGAAGGGAATCTTTAGGCATCTCACAAATTGATTAAATTTTGATTCAAAAAGGCACAGCCAATTTCTAAAACAAGTCTTGGTTTCAATTTCGAAAGGTGGATTGTGGACAAATGTGTACTCTATTCAGCTAATAAAAACAGAATTAACGATATAAGGAGCAAAAATGAAATTCTACATTAGACCGAAACCTTCAAGTTGTTCCAAGCCTGTATGAGTTTCTTTCTTGTGCTGAACACAAAAAAGATAATTTTGAAGAATGCGTGTAACCAAACCAAACTATGAATTTGTGTGGCTCAAACCAGAACTATTTGAGAAAGAATCATGAAGCATTGGTCTTACCTGGAAGAGGCCGTGATGGTGCACCACTCCTTCTTGGTTGGAGAGCAGTGACAGTAAAGAATACTCTGTATGCAGGAGCATTTTCCCTTGCCTTTCTTCCTGTGTCTCTCCTGTTGTGTCTCCACGTTCTTCCAGGGTGAGAATCTACAACAAAGGTCGAAGGTAAGAAGACACCACACCACTAGATCCTGTTCTAAACCTTCCTGGGAGTCTCTTATCTTCACAGCGATGGCCTACTAAGCCATCAATGATCTTGAGGCAATACAGAGGGTCCATTAAAGGCTTTATCTACAGAGGGGACAAAGATAAGTCCCTCACATGTCCTTCAACACATCTGGACAACCATCTGAGGGACACTAGACTCAGGGGCATGGAAGAATGGGGTCAAAAGGTTAGACTCCAGGTTGACAAGCACCTTTCAGTGAAGACCCTCCAGTAACAAGCTGGTCCATAAACAAAGAGGTTTGATGGTCATCTCTGAACCAGAGTCAGTCATGAATTGGACAGTATTGTGGAGATTTGTTGTGGCAGGTCAAAGGTTCATGCAAACAGTGAGACACACAGGGGCTTTTGTGTTCAGAAGCAGTCTCACTTCCCTGGTCAGGACATGTTTGAATCACATGGGAGGGTTTTTGTAAACTGTGCCTTACTGTATCACCTCGCATCTTGTTTTAAAAGCCATTTTGGCTGATCTGAAACCCAATAAAAATGTAAACGGGGACAAAAATGTTGTAGGGCTGGGTAAAAACAATATTTTTTTTAATCAATCATCAAGATCTTCAGAAAGACGTCTGACTGATCCTTCACGGAATCCATCATAAAATATTTAAAATATTAAAAACAGTTAATAGTTATTGTAATAATGTTTCACACTATTACAGTTTTTACTGTATTTATGATGAAATAAGTGTAGACTTGGTGAGAATAAGAAAAGGAAAAGATAAAAACACCCAAGCTTTTGAACTTTAGTAACTGAATCAGCTCTAAAGTTTTGTGATAGCACCACTCTCTACCCTCTACGCAATGCGATCACAAATAGTCACACGACATGAATTTGGAGCCAGATATAAATGGTGATCTGTCTCGCCTGACCACTTGTGCTCCCCCAAGATGTTAACACCATGTAAACAAGGCCTAAAAATTACTCACTTTTAGCTGGTAGAAATCATCCGTCCCATCCTTTCTGGCTAGACACTGCACTATACTCTGCACGGGAGAGTTTCCCAGCCGTGGGCCTGTTGAGATGGGGACGAATAAAGAAAAGAAGTGTGAACAGATGCAAAAGTCAGTACAGAGCACAGCAATTCCCCTTGAGGCCAATCATAAACACACTTATCACAGCGCCCTGCACTACTACGTCACACTGCTATTTCCAACTGTGATTGGGTGCATTTCAAAGGCAAGATGACAGTGTGATAGTGGCATACAGGAAAAGACCTGCAGATTCAGAAGTAAAGCCGTCAATCTAAAACATTCCTGCAATTCTTTTCAAACAGAGGACTCTGAACGGAGCCTATAACCCCCCCCCCCTCCTCTCGCCTGCATGGAAACACAAAAAGATAGGGCTAGTGTTGAAGATTCACTTGCAATACTCTAGGCAGCTTACCTAAAACAAAGGGACCGGCTCTCTTAGCATTGCTGCCAGATATACCAGGACAAAGGAGCTTGCTGGATCTGCCGGATGACTCTCCTGCCCCTCGTTCCGAAGCACGCCGTTTAGACATTCTGCAGATCTGAAAAAGAGTTGAGAAAGTGTCAATACTCTCTATACATAAAACACCTTACATGCAACCAGAGAAATGTGACTTCTTGACTAAAAACGAATCTCCAAGGCATCCAAACAAAGCAACCCTACGACACTCATTCAATTCTTGCCTTGAGGGACAATAGCCAATCCAATGAGGTCTTTCAGTACACCATCAACAAAGTGAGAGTTCTAAAGAGGGCAAATAACAGGTGGGGGAAGGAGATCTAGCAAAAGTCATGCCCTCCCCGACACCTCAAAACAGTCAGATGCCATTAACAGCTCTACGCCTGTATGAATGACAACCCATCAGGTCCATATGCATTTGCATGAGCAAAGATTAGCAGCAGGTGTGAACTGTTGATTAGGGTTGTTCCAATTCCAAATACTAGTATCGGAAATTCTACTGATACCACAAATTCTGGCATCGGTATCGGCGAGTATTTGAACCCATGTACCGATCTGATACCATTTTCTTAAACAAGACCTATAGTTATGCCCGCTACCTTTGCTTAATGCTTCAAATCGGAAATCAATTCTTCTTCGCTGCTCAGAATGCAAATCACAGGACGTGGTGCTGTGTTGCCACAAGTGACCACTATTTAGAGAAGTGAAGAAGAAATACAAACGTGCTAGCACATTGCCAGTAAATCAGTTGCATATTAGGCTTGATGCGATAGACGGTGTTGGTGGTGATACAGGTGTTAAGCCGCAACACTGGTTACGTCACTTACCCACCATGGCACATTCCCTCACCATCATTTAGTTTTTTTTTTAATAGTAATAAAAATAATTTAGTTCAATTTAGAGAACAGACACAATGATTAAAACTGAACGCGGCTGCTCAATGCAGCACATCGAACGAATGACAGTCGCGCATCACCGATCAGATTTCATTTATCACATGAGGGGAATAAGTCGAGCTGACTGTCAAGAAGAGTGAGGTGAGACAGACAAGACGATGGCAGAAGAGTTTCAAACGAATGTAAAAGCACCTGTTTTAAAAATATTTTGGATTTTGATAAGCCTGTTGACCTGCCATTTAGCCTAAGGTGTATGCAGTCTGTGCCTCCAAACTTTCTTAATCGATTTGCTACTAAATGTTCCACGTTTTATAATTAGACTATTTGTTCTTCAGTCTTTACTGATCTTCAGTTTGGAAGAGGCTACCTATTTAAAATTTGTAAGTTATTTATTATTTTATATTAAGCATATAGCATGGTGTATTTTTACTCGTTTTGTTAATAAGTTATAGGCTATGTTCTACGTTGTATTTTGTGGTTGCTTGAATTCAATTCAAGCAATTGAAGCCGAATTGCCGCTAATTTAAAGTGAAATTAAAATGCGTACGGTGCTTTTAAAAGGAAAGGAAAGTGAGGGAAAATGAAAAACTCAAACGAACTAAAAATAAACAACTGCTTGACGCCAATTTGCCGCAAATTTGAAAGTGAAAGTAAAATGTGCACAGAGCTTTTACAAGCTATTTAAAACCGAAGGAAAGCGAGGAAAAGAGGGAAAACTTAAATGACTCCCCACCACGGTGATACCAGTATTACCGGTGTTGTCACAAGTCGATTAACCAGTGGGAAAATTTCCTCACCGTCACAACCCTTACACAATTTATTAGCCACTGGCTAATAAATGCTCAGATTTTACTCGCCAGTGTGTGAGTTGGAGGCTATGTATAAGTTTAGCACAGATTTTCACTCGCCGAACACACTGACTGAGCGCTTCAGAGTTTCACTCTCCGTCAAGCGATCTGTGCTATTTTTCAGATCATCTGAATGGATGTGCAGCGCACCTGTATTTGATGTACCGTAAGCTCTAGTGTGAAGCGCATGACTCGCCATCACTTTGCTTTTTCCTCACACGCAGAGCGAGAAAGTCTTACATGTAGCGCGTCAATTCTGCATGGTATGTTAACGATATTCTTTGTTGTATTTTCCTGTCAAAATAACAAAGTTTGTTTGGAATTCTTCAGCTTTTAAGAATTGCCAGGTTCTCCGGTAGTAGGTGGAACTAATGCGCAAACAACAATCTCATTGGCTAACGCTCACCTATTATCGTCATACAGGGATAGTAGTACATACAGCTGTATAACCAGATACACACCCAGGTATAGAGTGGGGGAACTATGACGTCAGAACCCGGAAGAGTAATTCGCCGCAGGTTCCTTCGAGGTTTTCCTATGGGGTTTTTCAATTTATGAGTAAAATAAAGCCTGTGGTAAACATAACTTGACATACATTTACGTTTTGTTCTACAATGTAAAGTGCACACACTCACAGCCCAAACGTTCTTATCTAGTTACTTATTAAAAACATACGTTTTCTAAAATGAACATAACTGCTTAAATTTTTTACTTTTGGGTATGAATGCGTGTAATTTACATTGTAGAACAAAACGTTAAAGTATCGTCAAGTTATGTTTACCACAGGCTTTATTTTACTCATAAATTGAAAAATCCCATTATAAAACCCCATAGGATAATCTCGAAGGAACCCGCGGTGAATTACGCTTCCGGGTTCTGATGTCATAGTTCCCCCACTCTATGGGATCAGTACTCTGTATCGACCGATACTTTGAGCCTAGGTATCAGAATCAGTATCGGGAAGGGAAAAAGGGTATCGGAACATCTCTACTGTTGATGTCACTTCTGCCTTAGACAATAGAAGCCCATTCACAAATGGCGCCGCTAACCACAACTCACCCGAGAAAGGCAAATGTTCAGCACAGACGGATCTCAAATAGACTAAAATAACCCATGAATCTTGAACTCTGCTGCTGCAATTCATGTTTTTCCCCTTTCACTATTTGTAATCCTTCCGTTCCTTAATCTGCATGGGTTTATCTGCAAATCTCTGTGGCGTAATCTGCATATTACAAGATTGCAATACTGACCAGTCTGCAACAAGGAACATTTCGAAAGCAAAAAATTCAGATATCACAAGCAGTGCATTAATTATGGCCAAACATTCATGATAAAAGAGTTCTTTCAGAGGAAAGCCTGCTTGTTTTATTGGGTTCTTGTATAATCTGATGATCGCTTCTGTGGTTCTACAGAAAGGCAAGTGGTGCTATGGACAGATACAGCGTGATTCACACAAGCCCTGGGGTTTGCACTGGTAGCAATTTGTCAGAAATATGAAATGCTGCTGTTTGACACCAATGGTAGCATGACACATGCAGCCTCTAGACATCATATCACGAAGCGAGTGGGGGGTGGGAGAGCACATTTAGCATCACGGACAGTTCTGCACCCCTTGGGCTCTTCAAAATCAATCTCAACTCTGTTTAAATTAAGGCACAATACAGAGACTGGCCATGAAATCCCATTGATAAAATGACAATCAATGTGCTCTAATAGCAAATACATATAAAGTAGAACTAAAATAGCATCTGAATTTTGAATTACCGATAGCTGTGATTCACATTTAAGCTATAAGCTTGGTCGCATTGTAATTTTGAATGAAACAGACATTCAAATGTAATTCTGCAACAGATCACACAGCTTGTCTCGAGGACGTAGGAGGGGGTACAGTTGGCAGTTATTGCAGATCATTTCACACGTTTACAGCTTTTTGTCTTTCTGGAGCCAGACTGTTGACAATGTGACAGACGGGGGTGAGAGACGTGATTGTTTTCTCATCAACCCTTTTGACATGCATTATTGGAGATCTGACATCTTTAAAGCACTGCGGCTTGCTTCAAAGACTGTGTCTGTGCATTGGCACAACCAAGGCTGAGAATGTGACCTGCAACCTCAAAGGAAACGAAAGACATCATGGTTGGTATTAAACCATCTGTAATAATTTTAGGTCATGCCAGACCTGAATGCAGTTTAAATGAGCTCACAGACAGCAAGATGCACGTATGCTTGCAAACTTGAATCCAATTCAGAGCTACGGAACGGAATTCTCAGGAAACACACATCAATAAAGAGAAAACTGTCATTAGTTCCTCTCTCACTCTCCTGTTGTTTCAAACATGACGTTTTTTCTGTGGAACACAAAAGGAGATGCTAGACCAGGGTTGGGCAACCTCGGCCCTTCCAGGCCACTTTCCTTCAGAGTTTAGCTCCAACCCTAATCAAATGCACCTGAACCAACTAATCAGCTAATCATTGTCTTCAAGACTACTAGAAGGATACAGGCAGGTGAGTTTTATCAGGGTTGGATCAAATCTCTGCAGGAAAGTGGTCTGGAAAGGCCAAGTTTGCCCATCACTGTGCTAGACGGTCTCAGTCAGCATTTGCTTTCATTGCACTGGGAAAAATTTATGGAAGTGAATGGTGACCAAGGCTGTTAGTCTCTAATACTAACATAATCTTTTGTGTTCCACTGAAGTAATGAAAATCAGAGCTTTGTAAAAACACAATTAAATGATAAACAAAACTTCGTTTTTTGATTTTTGGTGAACCATCCCTTTAACAAAAACATGCTGATGATTAAATCATGCTATATGAAGGATTACTCATACCGCTTTGAATTAATCAGACTGAATGGATGCAGTGTGGTCATCTTATGGCATTATACACACACATCACAGTCATCAGAGAAGTGAAATATCATCCCTGCATGATTTAAACGCTCTGATCCACACAGTAGTAGAACATTTTAATATTCTATTAGATCTAAATATACTAGCTGTCACTGCATGCACTGCAAACTTGAGAACCTGGCAACCTCAGAGCACCGGCTGGGAGCTTGATGCAACCCGTATCAGATGCGCGTTTTTGCACACGTTTTGCTTGATATTTGGATGTCTAAGATTTGTGGTGTGTACAAACAAGTGACTAATGTTTCCATTTATAGTTAAAGCGACAGCAGAGGGAACAGAGACAGGAGCACTGCAATGTGATCACAAACGAGTACACGGCGTACACTGACGAACGCTGTCAACCAGCTAACTTACAAGTAAAATTATAACAAGCACTGACATAAATGACTTCAGTAAGCGTGTGTAAGAAAACAAAGCTCGCGTTCTTATTAATTCAACAAGCGTACTCGAGTCGTCTAGCATTTGCAAGCGAAACTTGCTTATTTTACTTTGTATTCTTGCTTATACAGTCTATGTCGCAACACGTTTAAAAAGATGACAGTTTAATCGTTGCAAAAGCGCGTTTATCTAAATTTCAAGACGAAATTAAAGACCAGAAAGCCAATGAGTTCACCGTGTCCCTTTAACGGACTGTGAAAATCTCCTCAGCCGACCGACGGGCCATTTAACAACTTACCGAAACCGCCGAGGGAATCCTCTGTCGTACACTAATTCCCACTCATTTCTGGACGATTAAATGTTCAGCAGGGGTGCACCGACATTTACACTCCACCACGAAGCGGTTTGTTTCAAGCGAACTGGAGAAATTTCACGTTAACCGACAGGGGTTTTGAGGGAAAAGCCTTCTTAGGACAACTGATCACATCTTTCCATAGCAGCACCACCTGACAACGGAAATGACGCACATGCTGTGAGTGACGGAGCGGCGCGGCCAATAGAAATCGTTATTTGGTGTTCCCGCCCCCTTACGTGCGTTCTTGAGATTGGCATTCTTCGCTAGTGTGGAATGATAAACGTACGCACTATGTAAATGAGCAGTAGAGTACTACTGCATAACTCCAGTCAGGTTTCGACAAATGTGCATTTTGCAAAAAAAAAAAAAAATACAAATTAAAAAAAAAAAAAATAGAAAGAAAGATGTATTACGAAGGAAATCAATGGCCATACACGGAAATAAAATTATAAAACCTGACTCATATTAAGCATTACTAACAAAGCTTCTTGTACACATTTATTCTTGAGTAGCTACTTGGAGGAAAAAAAAAAAAAACTTTGTCAGTAAAAAAAATATTTACATTAATCTAAAGAGTTTTACAATATATTTTCGTGCAGGCGGTGACTTCTTCCATTTCTCATGTTTGTTTTCGCCTGTCATCAAACAATATGGGTCAACAGCACTGGTCTATAATAGTTAATGCTATCTATAATAATAATCATATACTGTAGATCAGTGTCAACAACTGCAGAAACAAAATAATATGTCAAATATTTATAATAAATATTTTTACCAGAAAATATCAATAGATCACTTGCTGCTTCTTTGTTATTATTATTTTTTTTTTAATTTACTAGCAATTTATGAGTGAAAATTGTTTTCAGCTCCATTAGTAATGTTTATTAAAAAAATATGCATGCATATTAATATAATAAAGTTTTGAGATATGAGAACATGTGGTTTTAAAGCTAAACTAAAGAGAATCGATAAATATTATGTTGCATTTGTGTTAAGAACATTCAAGAAATAATGTTTATTAATTTAATAGTGGAAATTTTGTCACTTTATGAAACTGCAGATACGTGTTAAGAATCAGTGCCAGGTGAAATAAACATGACACATTGATTACTTCCAAGTCTAAAGGGTAAATAGATAAATAATAATCCACCTCTGTTCATGCAAGTACAGCAAATCTCTGGGGTTTCTTGCATTCACAAGACCCTCGATATTGTATCCAATTTTAGATCCCCCAAAACTAACCGGCTTCACCCACAACAGCAAGTTTCAATTCAGTGGGCTGGTGCAGAGCTGCATGTCAAACAGAGAGTGTTTTAAAGGGCAGTAACTGATTTTAGGCTGTGCTGTTTTCCTGTCTTGACTCAGCATGGCCTTTGCCTTAAACCACATGAAACACTTTTATAAGCCTGTGGCTAAACATTGGCCAACCCACGGTGTGTGGGGTGGAAACTGTGAATCATACTTTACTAGTGCCCATGTCTGATAAAGAAGCAGTGGAATTTGAGAAAGACTGCAAGGACAATTTCATGAGCACACTCCTTATAACGTCTGGACTTAGCATTCATAGTCTGTCTCATTACTTTTATTCTTTTACTTTCCTTCAAATAATCGTTAAAATATTACTATAGTTTTATCCTGCAAAATAGCAAATTATGAAGAAAATTGAATGTTGTGCTTATATTTTTTTTTGCAATTTGTATAACATGGAGGCTTTTTGTGAACCTTCTGCCAGTTTCTCAAAATAGGATTATGTATTTTATTTCCACAATATTTCCAAGAAATAATAAATCATTCACTTGTAGCTTCACTCTACCTCGAAAATGTGCTGAGGTCTGACACATGTCCAAATGATTGGAACCGTGTCAATAAATATGAAAGCCATCATTTAAAATAAAATTAAATGCATAATTTGTAATCTAGAATTTTAGTTGTTTTATTTTAATATTATTTACATATTTATCAAGCAATTTCTGAGTGCAAATAGTGTTTTTTTTTTTTTTTTTTTTTTGCAGTGTAGGCGACTTGACTTGAATTTAAATTTTTTTGTTGTTGTTGTTTTTAATAATATTCATGATGTTCTGAAAGATCAAGTGATCCAGAAATGCAGCAGTGCACAGTCACATCATGTCAAAATATTTAGCTGTGGGAGTCAAAAAAGCACAGGTAATGAATATTAGAAGCTTTTTCCCATGGAGGAACAACTGTCACAGCAATTCATTCATAACTGTGTGGGTGAGAGATTCGTCTCCCACGACTATTCAAATGAACACAGGGGTTTTCAGTATTGCTTGTCTGGAAAAGTCATAACAGATCAAGTGCTTAAACAGCATGTGCCATAGAGAGACTTGGAGAGTTAGGGGGAAAATGCAATAACAGGAGCTTCTTTTCATAAAGTTTACATTCCCTTCACATAAAACCACAGGCAGTTTTAGGCCTATTACAAAATTCTGTGCTGGGAGTTCAAAATGTTTAAATGTAGCCAACACACTAAAACTCTAGCATATCACAAGCTTACATTGAAGTGACTACTTCTATGTTCATTTCTGTAAGAAATAAAAGTTGTGAGATAACAAACGTACTCTTTCTGTTCCTAAGATGTCAACAACGCTGTATTATTCCATTGCGCCATCTAGTGTTCACAAAGAAGCACTAACCTATTTGATTTTGTGTAACTTCATCTTTGAATGTAAGGAATGTACGATTACCTCAAAGGAATAGTTTAGCCAAAAATGAAAATTCCCTTCAAATTTATTTACCTCAGGCTATCCAAGATGTAGGTGAGTTTGTTTCTTCTTTGAAAACGATTTGAAACGAAACGTCTAATAGAAACTTAACAATAATACACAAGTGTTATCCTCTATCCATAATAGGCCTATTGCCTATCCAGTGAAAAAAGACGTCTTGTCGGAAATAGAAATATGCACAAATCAAACACTGTTTATTAGCGTTTATATTACGGACTATGGACAATATTTTGGCCAGAAGTGATGGTATAAAGTTAAAAAGCCTTAGTGAAGGATTTGTTTCTTAAAAACACAGCTTTTCACGTCACAACATCCACTGGTAGCCTGAAGTTGTGTGAATTACCTGTGGATTATTGTGATGTTTTATCAGCTGATTGGACTCTCATTCTGATGGCACCCATTCATCCATTGGTGATCAAGTTTCTCCAGTGTTTCCAGTGAAGAAACAAACTCATCTAGGCTACATGTTGGATGGCCTGAGGGTGAGCAAATTTTAATTTTTGTGTGAACTATTCCTTTAACAAGAAAGTATTATTTTAAAACAAACTTGGACTTTTGGCATACTGACCAGTCATTATTTGCAAAAAGATCTACTTTATTTCACATTCAAATCTATTTTAATGTAACCGTAAACAGACACAAATGAAGATTCAGTACATTAACCTCAATAAATACGCTCTATTATGGTTATGAAAAATAAACAATTTCATCCACCATACATATTGCATTGCTTTCTTTCCATGGAAGGTGGTTTCATGTATACATTGTCCCTTTCCATAATGCAACAATTGCACACTAAGACATTTTAATTTCTTGAGCTTGAAATACCTGACTTTGTTGCACTCCATTTACATAAAGACAAAAACATACACACATCAATTGTCCTGGGGCTTCCTGTAAACCAGTTTTGGGATCTGTACTAAATATTTACTGCAAGTGCACTTCGGTTTCCTCCATTACCCTGTCTTAATCAGCGTTTGTTGTGTGGATGCATATCCTGCACCTCTCGGTTGCACATCAAACAGATTTAAATGAATTCCACGTGCACAGATTGTCCTCTTAGACAACTAAGACAGTCCAGAAAAGGCGTTTTATTCTGTCCACTGATCTAAATGTCACAGAAGTGTCTGTGACATCAAAGCCTCGCAGACGTTTCTGTGAAGACTGATATCAAACCATTCGCTGAAATACGTGATGATACGGCCTGTGCCACCTCAGTAGGTCCAAAGTAACTTGACGGAACGCATGTGAAAAAGTAAATATGGTCCCACAGCAAGACGCATATTACATTTCTACACCTGCTATTTGCATTTCTCACATTCAGTGGGTGGCAGGAGACAAAAATTGTGTGAAATTCTCAAAGAGAGGCTTTTTTGTTGAGCTTAGCTGTCGTTCTAAATATATATACGGTTGTCGCTGTAGCTCCAGGCAAAAGGCCTCTTTGCTGAGTAAGACATTGTAGCACTTTATCCTGCTTAACAGCTCAGTCTCTCTGCTCAGTCAAAGGGAACATCAAGTTTAAGTCACAGTCCATCCATCATGGCCAGGAGGTCGTCGCCCTTGCTGCTGGAACTGGGGGCGGGTTCTCCCGTTTCTCCAAACTCCCCCATGATCTTAGCCAGCTCTGCGTTGGTCTGTTTGTCCTGAAATGAGCCAGTCAGAGGTGCAGTTACTCCCATGGTCCT
Organism: Acrossocheilus fasciatus; assembly: GCA_036784905.1. NCBI lineage: Eukaryota > Metazoa > Chordata > Actinopteri > Cypriniformes > Cyprinidae > Acrossocheilus > Acrossocheilus fasciatus. The sequence goes on from CM071953.1 coordinate 26,128,857, forward strand.
CTGGTAGTTTAAAGTTAACTTAAGACTCAAAATCTTTAGCCTGTCAAAAACCAATTAGACAAGCTGAGAGCTTCTCAGTGTGGGTGGATCACTGGTAATTAGGCATTACAATGTTTTCTGAGGCCAAGGATCAAACAGCAAATTGTGAACAAACAGTAAACAGTGCATTACTGTACAAGCACACAAACATTCAGCCTTACCTTTGTTGCCTGGATATTAATAACTTCATAGGAAAACTCATCCGGTCTTGATATCAAAGCTTCCCTGTGGGGAGAATTTGTGTTTTAATATTTGTATGAAATCTCATGCAAAACAAACAGCATCCATTTCACTGATATGTCTAGCTGCACTTTCTTCATACAGTGATGTTTGACTCACAAAACCTGTCAAGAACATGGCAGGGTCACATTTTACTCCACAATAAAAAGTAATACATTATATTTTGTATAAAGAAAATGTTTTAAAAGCCTATTTTTAGATATATATACACGTGCCCTGCGTCCCAATGTGCATACTATCCACCCTATCTGCCCTAAATAGTATTGAAAATTACTAATATCACATAGAATTTAGGATGGATAGTATGCATATTGGGACGCAGGCATACACTCAGATCTATTAAACTGCATATATACACCGTCAGTCAAAGGTTTGGAATAATTAAGGTTTTTAAAATCACCAAATGTTTTTTTTTTATATAAAAACAAGTCGCTTATTCTGACCAAGTGTGCATTTATTTGATCAAAAATACAGTAAGATATTAATATTAATTAATTGTGAAATATTATTACAATATAAAATAAATGTTTTCTATTTTAATATACTTTACAACATTGAATTTTCAGCAGCCAGTCTTACTCCGGTCTTCAGTGTCACAAGATCATTATAATATGCTGATTTGCCACTCAATATACATTTCTTATTATTATCAATGTTGAAAACAGCTGTGTTGCTTAATATTTTGTGAAACCTCATCCTTGCTGAAAAAAGTATTATTAAAAAAAGAAATCTTACACAAACAGTAATATATTCATTGCTAAAACCCATTTAATTAAAACAATTACTGTATTAGTAATCAGAGTCTAATGAGAATCAATACTGAGAATAATAAGAATAATTTAAAAATCAAAATGTCTACACATATGCTTTCAATAATGGTATCATTTTGCTTTTATTTTGGAGTGAAACACCACTCCTTGTTTCAGTGAGACGCACAATAATACTGAAAAAGTATCAAAAGTCAAGAAAAGACTCACTCTTCCTCTTCGTCAGTGGCAAAAAGGTTCACACGGAAGCCAGAGTCAGTGTGAGCTGATTTCTGCACCTCCAGACCTCCCATTAGTCTAGCAAGCAGGTTCAGCTCTTCTTTTGCCAAAGGATTCGGAGTTGTGTTGACCTTCAGAAGTGTATTAATTTTTTCAAATATTACATTAGTATTACACATTTTCAATCATTTTTTTTTTTTAACCATAATTTTTTATGATCAAGAGACCTGCATATATGGAAAGGATACAGTTTATCAATGTCAACTAGATTTTTTTTTAAATATAAATAAACAAAGTGTAATCAATTCATAATCCTACCTTGGTGTGCTGTGAGGAGTTTTTGGAGGTTCCAGACATGTGTGTCTCAACGGGGCGGCTCACACTGTACCTAAATGAACAAACAGGACAATTGTACAGCTGATGCTCCAGTGAAAGGCTACCCGTCTCAGGTTTACAACTAAATTATTCACATATCAGTGAGAGATGGCTCTTTGCAACAGATAAAACTTAACACGTGATGAATTACACCCCTGTATCTGAAGATACACAGAAGGTGTGAGAGGCATATGATTCCACTACTGAATATTAGTAGAAGTGAGTATTATTAGAAGGTGGTTGATGCTCACATGTTTGTGCCCAGTTTGAGGACTCGATCACCATACATTTCAAAAGAACCCTCACGGAGAGCGCCGCAGTAATTGCCACCGTCACGGAACTGCATCCTTCTCACCTCCTCACCACTACAGCTAAACATTCTGGGAATTAAACAGAGTCATGAAAAAAGAATTAAGAAATCATACATAAATCAAATCAACCGTTTTACAGCCTCTCTAGTAAGAAATTATATAATAGTTATGTTAATTGAGTGCGAGATGCAATATTTGTACTTTTAAAAAGTATTTGTTGATTAAAAATGATAGCATGGAAGATGGTAACCAATTACAGAAACTGGATATATTATAAATTCATATCTAAATATTGATGTTGATAAAAAAAAAAGTTCATGGACATCTAATATGCCAACTATCACTAACCTCTATTAAAATAACTGCTTCCTGTCACAGTCTAAACACAGACCCTGCTATATTTAGAAAATGTCCATGTCTCTTGATAATGCAATTAACTATAAACCCTTACCATCAGACTAAATAAAGGAACAAACATATGCACAATGCACAAGTATGAATAAGAGGCTATTTATTTATAATGTTCAAACTAAATCCTGCCGTTCTCTCCATTTCAATGCAAAATTGTGTTTTTGCTGCATTAACTCAAGGAACAGAAGCAGAATCCTATCCTGCTAACCTTATGAGTCCTGGGGCGTTCGTCCCATACGGAACAGGGCCTGATGTGGGGAGAACAAATCGCCCATTGGAGTTTTGTACTTTGTCTTTCAGGAAAATTGATACCTAAAAAAATCAAGTTTCATATTTGATATCATATTATGGCTTTTCTACACCTTCATAAACATGACCAATACTTTTGGACTTTAAATTTACATATTGGGTTTTTGAGTATTCTGTTTTAATGTACATATATCAAAATACAGAAAAGACTTACTCTTATATGCATATCTTGAAAGAAGATGAGGAGTGTCTGTCTAATTAGTTGAAACTCTCCACCAGATAAAGGTGTATAGATCTAGGAGTTACAAGCAAAATACACTTTCAAAGCTGACAATTATATAGTCATATTGATACTAACATTTTATATTATTATTAAATATCCACTAATGAAAATTATATTATAATAAATAATATTAATACCAATACGAAATAATATTACATTAACAGTTACTGACAATAAAAAATGGTTAATTATATATTAAATAATTGAAAATAAACCGAAAATGAAAAATACTGATTAATATTGCCTTTACACAGAAATTGAAGAGAGCTTGCTACCTCTACGAGTTGTTTGTTTGTTTCATCCACTTGGCTGAGGATGCTGGGAGTGTCCTTCACAAAGTCCCTGATGGCATCCATGTGGTTAAAGGACACAAGGAGGATGTCTTTAGGGCGAGGACACAGCAGGACTTGATACTTGAATGCCATGGTCATCAAGTCGTAGAGCTGTGCATAGAAAAGTAGTCATTACATATTTCATCATATTACACACCAGAGGGAGCCATTCAACACTATTTCGCTTATTATAACCCGATAATATATAATGAGAATTTTAAAGTAAAGATCAAAATAGAATAATATTGGTGAACAGGTATTACTCTATAACTTTTCACCAAAAAAAAAAAAGAAAGAAAAAAAAACCCTGATCTGTTTACCACGAGATTCTCACTAGACAAATCAAATGTGCAAGGAGATAAAGCAAACAATTAATGACAAAGCAAACAAGAAAATGACAATTCATCTTTGACTTTAGTCTTCACCTTGTCCATACTAGCTTGGTTGAGTCTCATGATGGAGGCGTGAGCGAGTCGGTCGAACACTGTCCTCAGGGCCTTCTTGGAGTACAGCTCCTGTGGTTTGAACAGCTCCTCCAGGAACTTCTTATTGAACATGGTGGTAATGATATCATTCATAACTATCACAACACAAACACAGAGAGAGTTGCAGTGAGTCAAAAGCAATTCTTTGCAAATACGAAGCTGAAAACCAAGCAAGCAAAATGCAGTCTGTACTGTAGAAAGCTGGTTTGCCAAGAAAGATAGATAAACAAAAATAGCATAAATCAAAATGTAGTTAAAAACCAAGCTTGGCTGTCTTGGCAGATGTTTTCACAGAGAAGCAGGCTGAGAACTGTCATCAAATGTTGACTGAGGAAAACACAAATGCTAGAAACATATACTGCCATATGGAGGATTTCATTTATATCTCAGTACTAAATAATAACTGTATGAGCCTATAGCTGTATCTTTGGGGTTCTTATTCTACAACAGTATTTAATTTTCACGCAAAAACATTCAAAATGTGAAATCACAATTAAAATAGCACAGAAACCCCACCTCCCGCTACACAGAGAGTGTCTATGAGAGCTGGCATGTGCACACGCACGCTACTTTGCTCTACGGCCAGCAGCAAAGCAAGCAGAATGTTAACAATACCTCTTTTTCTGTCCTCCTCTAGCCAATCTGCTACAGTGGCTACAAAGATTGCAAATCAAAAAGGACATATTTAAAATGTTCCTTGGAGGAAGTTAACTAAAGAGCAGGTAAAGCATAAGCTACATGTATATACATCACATCTGCAAGCATCAAGCAACTTAATCATGTGTTTTGACCTCTGTGGCATCGGATACCAAAGTGTGATGTTGGTACAACTGCAAAGTTAAGTTTATTAAGAATATTTCAGAATGCAAAAAAGACACAGGAAACCCTGATACAGGAACGTATATTAGACAGGAAACCATGATACTGACAAGCTGTTGAGCAAATGTAATTGAGTCACAGTGTTGCCTGCAACAGAAGTGAACACATGCAGACCATTTTGACATGCCAGTTTTTATAAACTACAACGTGTGAACGTACTGACAGCCTCCATGGTCAAAACGTCTCGGGAATGTTCTATACAGTGGCCCTCAAAATATTTGGATATCCTGGTAGAAAATTACCAGTACATCTTTCTGTCCTTCTCAGCATATTTTGAATAACATTTTTTATTTTTACAAAATAAAATGTTTGTTAGAAAAGTGTGCTTGTGCTATAATTTAACTGACTATATGACTCATATTTTTAAGGGTCAACTATATGTTTCGAAGGACAATCTAACACATAATTAAAATAGTTTTGCATATTTAAGGTAAGACACACCAGGTGAAAAAAATTACTAATAAATATCACCATACTTCCCCAGTTGATAGATTTAATTTAAAAAAATGCATTTTTTTTGTATTACTAATTTTCTGAAATGTTATATTGGAATGTGAAAACGAAGTAGTAATTATTTAAAAATGCACTAATTTGAGTAAATTTACAGAACAGAAATATGAGCACTGTATAAAGTTAAATTCAAAATTCAGTAAGTAAGCAGTAATGTAACTACAGATATTTCTGGCTCAGTTCATCAGAAAAAAAAACCCAATTTGAGAAAACGGACTTTAAAAAATGTATTGTGATTTATAGACACTTACATATAAAATAAACACTTAAATTTGGATTTGGATGTTTTCCTTCCACTAGTCTGAAACGACACATTATGAAAAGCCAAATAGCCCAAAATCTCAAAATTGACCAGGGCATAAACCCCTGGTCAAACCCCAACGTTTCTGTCTGTGGTGTCTTGCTTTATATATTGTTGACAACTAATAATGACATAACGTTGCAAAAATGGCATGTTTCCTGCATAAGACTGTAACTGAACTGGGCCACTGGATCACTGAATTCAAATAACTTACACAGGCTAACCGGCTAATTATGCACAGCAATATCAGATAATCCAACAGCTTCTTTAGAAAGATCATAAACCATGATCATAAGTACAACGTTTATAAGACTTGCTTCATCAACTCCGTGGCATATTAGCTGCCATCTACCTTTCTTCGCTTTATCTGCTGGGATATTTTGAGCCCGCAGGCGCTGATCCAGGATGTAGAGCATTTCTCCACCCAGATTAATGAAGAGCAGAGGCAGCGTTCGCGTCGACATCCTCTCTGAAGATGGATGAAGAGCAGCTAGTATCGGGAAGCAATCACGGGTTGTCAATAAAAAGACGCGATCTTCGCTCTCTGAAGATCCTCCAGAATAAATAAGCGTCTGTAAACCCTCGCTTGGTTGCCAGGTCACCGCCAACAACAGCCAATCAGAGGCGCTCGTACTGCCGCGCGCCGATGACGTAATACGTCTCGCCATGAAAATCTGTTAACACTTTTTTATTTTTTTAACAGTCTGTGGGTAACACAAGCTAAATTTTTGTACGTTTATATATTTCATGTGTTGATGTGAAAGCAGTCATATAATTTGCATGTTCGTTAGTGAAACAAATCAAAAAAGCATTAGAATCAACAGTAGGTAAATTGTGCTGTTTTTGTTTTTGTTTTATTTCACATAATTAGTATAATTAACTCCACTGTACTTTGGGTATTTATTAAATATGACACACAGCTCCTGTACAGTAACATATTAATGCTACAGGATGGCACATTTTGAGCATTACAGCAAAATTGTCAGCACATACAATGTATTAGGCTAAAGAATATTACAAGAATTTGAACAAATTCAAGACTTTTAAACTTCATTAATGTAAACCTCTTTGTTGAATAGGTAAAGAGCACTGGTCACACTTTTCTTTTCTTTTTTCCCCCCAAATAATATATGTTTTTAAATTGTATCCTGGTTTTAATTCTCCTGCTATTAATAATGATGAGTCTATTAATAAATCACAGGTTGATTTCAATTCATTTGAAAAAAAATTATATATATAAAAAAAATCTTTAGACTGAAAGAGTTATTATTAAAGACAGAAACTAGGTCTCTCCATTCCTGATACGAATTTCTCTGGTCATTCGACATGTTTCAAATATTCCACAGCAACAGGTCATCAAAGCATCATTGCATATCGTGCCCTGCAGGAAAAAAAAAAAAAAAAAGAATATAATTGTGTAATATGTACAAAACAAGTGGAGACTTAAATAAGCAATATGAGAAATCCAGTCCGTAATTTGTAGTATACATTACCTGTATTCCATAGGTCAGTCGCATGTGTGTCCTCATTGCAGCCATTCCTCCAGGTACACATGCTAGACATACATTTTCACCGTACTTGTTTGCTGTGTAACAGCTGAGAGCTATCGGACAGACACAGCCAAGAGCACCTAGACAATGGAAAAATGCAGAATATATCTCAAAGATCATGCATTTTGTGCTGACGACATGCACTGATAAAAGCAGGACACTGACTAACATTATGAGTCCTCCTCGGATAAATATTAAACCACAGCTATAATATGCCAGTGAACTGGTATCTTTGAAGTTCTTCAGAAGATTTGCTGACTGCTCTCAGAACTTACAGACAAGTAGGTCACTGCAGCAAGAACAAAGACCGGTGCTCCACTCTCCAGTCTGCACATTTGTACCGTAAGATCCAGCACCAGGCTGAGTGATGACTGGGTTTGACATGTCAGTCAAAATGAGCAGGCCAGCAAAGATGAGAAAATGGCTCGAGAGGTTTCTTCCTAGAAGAGTGACAAATGCGTATCTATCAGTTGTTACACAAAACAGCACTTCCTAATTAACATTTAATTGGCATTTTAGAAAGAAAAATATCTATTTCATAATATTTTCCATTACACTTTTTGGGTCTTTTGTACTAATAAAGGAATAATTTACCCCATAATGAAAATTCTGTCATAATTTAGTCTCCCACATTTCATTCCAAATTTGTATTATTTCATTTGCATAAACAAAAGATGTTTATACAAATCCTTCAGTGTGTTTTTTTATTGTCCATACAATGAAAGTCGGTGGCGTCCAATATTATTTTTGACTGCATTGACTGTTAGTGTATGGGCAAAAACAGTTAAAATTGTTCAAAATATCTTCTTTTGTGTTCTAGTTTAAAAAGAAAATCATACAGGTTTGGAAACTCATGAAGTAAATAATTACATTTTTTGGTGAACTGTACCTTTAAAAATTTGTTTTACAGGACAAAATATTTTACATTCCCATACACATTTTGATGTGTAAAAAAGAGTTTAAAAAAAAACAAAACAAAAAAATCTGAACCGGATCTACTTACACTTGTTATTTTAACATTAATGATAATAATAATAATAATAATAATGCAACGTAAGAAACTAACAGCTTTGAGATTAAGGCTAAAATGGGTAACACTTTATTTTAAGGTGTCCTTGTTACACAAATGACATGTACTTACTGTTACAATAACAATTAATTATGCATAATAACATGCAGGTAACCCTAAACCAAATCCTATCCCTAATCTTAACCTCATGGTAAGTACATGTAGTTAATTAAAATTACTCAGTACTTAAATGTATAATTGCACTGTAACAAGGACACCTTAAAATAAAGTGTAAACAAAAAAAATCGGAAAAATTTATCGTAATATAAAATAGCAGACTACAAAAAAGTACCTCGTGTTCTTCTGAGCCTCTTGATCTGGGGCTTGCAGCTGAAAAGGAAGTTGTGACACACACCGCGTTTGCTACTCTCGTATGCAACGTTTCCGATTCACGCATATGAGCTTCACACAAAGCACATCACAAAGGGGGAGGTCTGAGTTGTAATAGGAAATGTGATCTACCAGAATTCTTAAATCAATATATAATCTCACATGAGTAAAGAATTGATAGTTTGACCTCAGATCACTCACCTGATTGTCATGCATTTCTTGTAAAATTACAGAGTTCAGGGAACTGAGAGCAGCCAAACCATTTGCACTAGCCACACAACCACAATGCATCAGTCTTGCATATGACACAGGTCTTCATCAGCTGCCAATTCAAAACTTCTGAGTGAGCGAAACTCACAAAGTATTTCTGTGAAGTTATTCTGATATAATTATAAGTATTTTGAGGAATGATGACCAAACAATGAACTTTAAGATCTTTTATTTGGTGCATCCAAACAAATTCAGAGAAATGAGTGATTTACCAATGAAAGGCAAAATAAATGTTGATAATCTGATGTGGAGCATGATGTTTCTGTTGAGTTTTTCTTTGAATTTGACATCAAATGAGGATGTATCAGATTGTTCTTCTGAATTTGTCAGCACACAAGTCTTGTCAGCTGTCTGAACATCACTATGCCACAGTTTCTTGTGGTTCTGTAGAGGATGCTGGCTCCTTTCCCTTAGCCCCCGCTGCTCTCTGATTCTCTCTCTGCTCTGCTTTTTGTTTCTGGACCTCTTGAAAGACCTGAAAGGAAGAGAATACAATGTAAACAACAGCTGAAACACAAACCATGAAATCTACAAAAAAAAACATCGGGACATTTTGGCTGAGCTGAGCTAAGAACATCACCTTATTGCAGAAGGCCTTTTTGGCCAGCCAACGTCGGGTGACCCGCCGATAATATTCAGGAGGGAACGTGTATGTGATTCCAAGCTCTCGACACACCTTCTCGAAGGAATCATAACGAGTCCTTCTCAGAACCTTCAGCTTTTTCTTCCTCCTGTCGATGGCCATGAGCATCCTTCTTTTGTTGGCTTTATCCTGACGGAATGAAACAGAGGAGGTTTTGATGCTGTTCTACACTAATTTGTCTCTCTGAAATTTAAATTCTGTCATCGTTTACTCACTTTCCACATCTATAAGACTTATCTTTTTTGTCCATCCATTGAAAGTTCACACAACCAAAACTTTGACGCTTTAAAAAGTAATCCGTATGAATCAAGCAATTTAGTGCAAGTCTTTTGAAGAAACACCATTGCCTTTGCACAGATTTTTAATGGATATATATATATATATATATATATATATATATATATATATATATGATGCAAGAATATGAACAAAAGGGGTTTGGAACAACATAAGGGTGAGTAAATTATTTTTAGGAGAACTATCTCTTTAAATAACAGGACTAGGAACAGAAAGCTATGCTTTATGACATGAATGTGTTTACAATTATTCATATACAATGATTTATACATTTAATTATATTATGAAATAAAGTGACATCTGCAAACAAATGATTCTAAAGCTTTTCCCACAAATAACTTCCCTATTTCATCTGTTTTTGCAATAGCGATTTACCAATTGGTCTAAAGTTAATATCTGGGGGAGGTATGAAGTAATTTCCTCTCGAGTTTTTCAAGCAGAGTAGTCACAGGAGATTAACAGGAGGTTAACTATGAACATTTTTGCTAAAGAAAGCTGACCAGAAAGAGACGACTAGAATAGATGTCTAAATTGTGTGTCTTAATTTTTAACAAAATATAATAAGTGTTTTATTTAAGAAGTGTTTGAGTGTGTGTGTAAGTGTCAAAATACATTTTGGGCCCACTGTACACTATCAATAAGATCAATAAGAAGTCTCTTATGCTTAACAAGGCTGCATTTATTTGATCAAAAATATAATAAAAACAATAATATTGTGAAATATTATTACAATTTAAAATAATTGTTCTATTTTTAAAATCAATGTCACATTTTCCAACAGCAATCATTCTAATATGCTGATTTGGTGCTCAATAAACATCTATTATTATTACAAATGTTGGAAACAGTCGTGCTGACTGTGATACACTTTTTTTCAGGAATCTTTGATGAAAGTTAAAAAGAACAGCATTTAACAAAATTAGTCTTTACTGTCACTTTTTATCAATTTAATGGGTCCTTGCTGAATAAAATTTCGAAACTAATTAAATTAAAAATTAAATAAACTACTTTCTTAAAAAAAAAAATTTCACCATAGTGTATGATTCAATTACTATTGAACACATGAGCATATGCACAGGATATCCTGTTTCTCTGTGGGTGTTAATCAAGTGGAGTGGGAACAAAAGTTCTGACACCTTTACTAAGGCCGACAAAAAAATGTCACGCTACTGAAGAGTTGTGTTTACCTTGGGGTGCTTGTGCAAGTGTTCCTGCAAGTTGCGAATACGTGCTGTCAAAATCGCCACTGTAACGCAAACAAGGACATTCCGCATGATTGAGTAAAGTTCTGAGATTCCAGTATGGTTAACACACTGACTTTGTCAACAAAAAAAAACAAACAAAAAAACGAGAACTTGCCCTTGACTTCTGTTGAGCTGCGGTCATTCTCATCCCTCTGCACCTTGGCAATAAGCTGTTCCTCTTTCAAACGCAGTTTTTCACTCTAAAGAAAGACATTATGACAGATAATTAAATTAAAATATGATTTAACATCTCTTTATAGTTCTTTGGTCAATCGTGACTTACAAAATAAAAATGCTACCATATATGCACAGCAGCTGAGGAGGTTATTCCACCCTATTTTGAATTCTGAAAATATTAAATAAAGAATCAAAAGGAAATGAAAACCCGTACTTGATTTGCAAGCTCCAGCGTAAGCAGTTTCTTCACCACATCGTCTACCCTGCAAAGATATGACATAATACTGCTACCGTTCTGCATTCAAGCACATAAAGGAAGTCTGAAGAAATCATGTACTTCCTAATCCCAAATATACAATCATAATCTTTACACAAGGATGAGTGGGTCCATGCAAAAAACATACGATTGTGCAAGTGGGACAGATGCATATTCATGCTTCAGCGTGGATGGATGCAGGTCCTGAAGCTGACTTGGTAATTCTGGGAAGAAAATAAAGCAAAGAGCCAATGAGTCCTATGAAAAAATTATACAAAACAGGCAGGTTATCAAACTGACTGTGTGTAGAGATTACATTTTTTTCTCTTACCTTGTTTCTTTCTAGAGGGCCGAGCATACTGCCTCACTGGTTGGTTTAGGAGGATTTCATCACCTGAAACAAACAGTAAAGTCAACATATATGTGTGTGTATATATATATATATATACACACACACATTGCCTGACGCCCTTTAAAATTGCTTAGTAAAAAAATAATAATGCATAATTAATAAAATACATTGCCAAAGCCCCAAGAATCAAGAAGGAGAACTTTGTTTTTATTTGATGTATGCTGTATCACTGCATGTCTGCTTTAATAATTATTTTTTATTAATGATGCAGAACCCTGTAATAAGGAGGTGTTTAAATGTGTATTTGACAGTCAAAAAGTTTTATAGTCACTCTCTTCTGTAGCTCAGAGTATTTAATACACGTCAATGGTGACAAAGTGTCACCAAGGGTGGAGGTGATTTGGTTGGCCACATCCTTCCCGCACACCCACTCAAGGGAAAAAAAAGTCTGCGACTGTCATACCTCGTCAAAAAAAAAAAGTTCGTCATAATCATCATAGCCAGGTAAAACAGGACAGACTTGTAAAATGTTCTTACACTATTTATTTCTTTTGCACTGTCATATCATGTAACTATAAAATGACAAGCACTGGATTCCAACGTAACACCCAGTTTTACATGTACTATATAACTGATGCAGATGCTCAAATTTCCGAACGTTTGTTGCAAGTACGACACATTGGTCCTCTTAGCAGCATGAAAAAACTAAACTTTTATTCAAATTCTGAATGCAGAATAGGCTATATACAGCAAAGAAAGCGTGCTTCCTTAAAAAGCTCACTCATTTCAGTTCATCGCGATCTCTAATTCCGCTATAATCAATCTGTCAACACAGCACAGTTAATCTCTTATTTACATCACCTACACTTTGTTCATTCGCGTCGCGAGCTTCCAGAACTCTGGGCAACACTCGCGTTCTGAGCGGTGAGTGGATTCTGACTAAAGCTCCTCTGATTGGCCACTGCGTTATAGAAATCAACAGATATGTCTCTGATTTGCTACAATGTACAACGCTGCAAAAACAGAACGCAAACTGACCCGAGGCGGCTGCCGGTTACTTTCGTTTTGTTGTTTTTGTTATTTAGTTGCTTCTTTCCTGAGTCTTGAACTTGGTTACATACGTTTTCCTTAAATCATCCTGGCCGCCCATTTTTTAAGTCTCGCGACCCACCTGAGGGGAACAGTTTGAAAACCACAGATCAAGCCAACACATGATGTCACGTCAGGTTTTGTTAGAGATGAATATGAATATGTAATGGAAACCTTTTCATGTGCTTTTCAGTGGATTTTACTAGTAAAACTTTACATGTGATTTCATCCAGTCACGGACATTAACACTTGTAAATGGCACTATTATAGTTACTATCATCATTATTATGTTTATTATCACTATTATGAGGTTTTCATGTAATTATTTTATATATATATATATATATATATATATATATATATATATATATATATATATATATATATATATATATATAAAATGTCTAAACAGATTTTTTTTCTTCCCCAGGAAAGTGCACTATACATTGGCCATATTAATACTGAATACATATGTCTCAAAAAAAAAATCATCATTTCGTCATCATTTACTCATTCAAAACCTGACCTGAATGACTTTCTTCTGCGTAACCAAACAATTGACTTCAATTGCATAGACAAAAAAACACTGAGCAAATATTTTCCACAGAGGAAAGTAAGTCATAGAGGTTTGGAACATCAATATGAGGTTGAGTAAATGATGACAAAATTTTTTCAAGGTGAAATACTCTGTTAAGCATGGTACTACTTGTACTACTAAATTAGTATGTGTTAAAAAAAGGCTAAAGCAGTGACCTAGTTAACTCTGATTACTAAGAAAAAGACTTTCAGGCACTAAATATGACTAAATCATAATGGGTAAATGTTTTTGCTGATGCTTAAGACATTTGCTGTATTTCTATGCAAATGTGAGGGAGTTATAAATTCAATGCATGAGAAAATCTCCAAAGCTGGTTTCACAGATCAGCCTAATAAAAGTTTTAGGGTGTTAAATAACCAATACACCCACTGCTTCATAGTTCATAAGTCTTGCGGGAACTGGTAATTCAACACATTCCCCCCCACACATTATTTTTTGCCCCAAGAACAAGAAAGCATGCACGGGAAATAGAGATGTAACCCTAGTGAAACATACTGGCGGCAACCTCTCTTGAGAGCTACAAAAAGGGGCCATGAACACCACACCACAATACTCTGAGACTGTCCCTTTAGTAAAGATACTGTAAAATACTTTGATAAAATCATCTGCTAAATGACATACACTACCACTACACTGACCATTCAAAAGTTTGGAGTTGGTAAGATTTGAATTTCTGAGTTTTTATGCTCACCAAGATTATTTATTTGATCAAAAATACAATAAATGGTAATATTGTGAAACATTATTACAATTTGAAATTATTCAAATGTTTTCTTTTTTTCCTACTTCAGCCTTCAGTGTCTCATTATCCTTCCAAAAAAATTATAATATTTCTTACAGATAATAGAAATTATTCTTATTTTTTTGGGGTGGTCTAGCTCAGTGATTAAAGATCTAGGTCGATAACCCATGTTTCAAATCACACAAAAAAAGAGAAGAATAACTCATAAGTCATCACTCTGCAGCGACCCCAGTTCAGCCCAGAGGGACTTTCCTTGTAGTAAGTGTGCAGTATGTCACTCTGAATAAGAAATCATCCGCAAAAGGACAAATAATAGTAAAAAAAAAAAAAAACCACAACAGAGACTTTCTGTCGTCCTACACAATACATGCTGCCTTAGTGAAGGACATACTGTTAAGTGCTTGTTATTTTTTTGAAACAACAACTACCTTCAAAAGGCAGGTAACACAAGTATAGAACAAAACTAAAACAATACTCCCAAAAGTACACTAATAAGACTAGTTATACTTAATAACAATAATGTGGATGAGTAAAGTACTACAGGTAAACCAAAATGTGCAGTGCAAATAACTGCAGTGCTTTTCCAAAACATAAAAATTCATTCTTGATGCATCAGTAGCCGATAATGATAATATTATTATAATATTACTGTGGGGGCGATTCAAACTATAACTCAAATGTACACCAGCCCCCCTAACAAGTCTGCAACATCAAATACAGTTAATTTTCTCACGTTGCTGGGACGATAACCCACACTTAGTCATATCGCTACTTAATCACACATAAGTGACAACCATCAAGTGCTTTTTTTCCTTAACTTATATTAGTCAATTTTTTTTAACCCTCTAGTGATCTTCAGTCATGTTTTTACTTCATTGGAGTGACACAGAGGGGGGTGGGGCTATTTACAGGTATTTAGCAGCATTACATGTGATTTTATTTATTTATTTCCACCATAAATACATATATTATACATTTTATTTAAAATAATAAGAATAAATTATAATTTAAATAATTTATGTCCACCAGATGGCACTAATGTCTCCATTCATCGAATTAGACATCTTTGCTTTTTTTTTTTTTTTTTTAATAAACAATTGATTCATTTTGTGATGATTTTAACAAAAAGGGTAATATGTCTGAGTAACAGTGTTGAGTTGACAAAAGTAGCTTTTGCCAAACAAATGATGAATGACAATTTGAAAATAGACAGCTATTATAGGATCATATAGGATAAGATCAACAGCTTACATTCAGCTAAAGTATGTGGACTTGACAAAACACTGATAATTTGATGCCTATTCAGTCAGGAAATGCTGTGACTGGGCTTTTGGAGCCACCTAGGGGTTAACACTGTAACTGCACACGCTGTCCATAAAACCTCACTAAACTATGCTGTACAAAATTTAAACACACAACCATAATAAGAAACTCCTATGGACTACAATAATAAAAACTCAATCTTAAAGTGATAGAAATTGTTTAATTATGTCTGCGAATTAAAATAAAACCGGCGTTGAGATGACCCATCAATATCATAATGGCTATAACAGTCTAGTGTCTGTGAATATGTGCATATAAGACAGCATGTTGAAACAGTCTATTAGTCGTGGAGTCAATCCAAAATTAATACTTACGTTTACAAATACCGGTTAACGTCCAGTTCGTATAAAAGCTGCATCGGTACTGCTTGAAGGCAGGTAAGACAGTATTACCCTGCCTCGCGCCTGAAAATACACTCCATGTCCGTAAACCCAACACTGTAGATCGAAAAACATGTTTTAAAACCATTGTGATTATATATAGGAATCGCCTTTAATTTGTATATGCTCTTGCAGAACGCATTTGCCCCTTCAGTTCATGTAAGTCGCCATCTTAAAACAGACATTAGTAATCTGCGCAGAAAATTCTATGCGAGTTCACGCAATCGAGTGACGAATGAATCGATGTAGCCTTGCATTGTGAACAATTGTGTTTATGTAAATAACCTACGTTTTGTTTTTCGCTTTGTGTCCTAGAAAAAGAACAGAACAATGACTGTACAGTTTTATCATTATCTAATACTTTTATCTGACATTCTGTCATTTTAAGGCCAGGACACCCTACTTGTCCTTTCAGAGACTTTTACAGATAATACCAAAAAGTCTTTTTTATTTTTTATTTTTTCAAGTAAGAAAGATTGCACATGTTTTACGGGGTCTCTGACAGAAGGATGTAGAATTTTTCATGAAGGATATTTTCATGTGTATCAAAACGTGAATCAAAAAAGTGTTGACAAGCTTAGGAACTATCAAAGAAACACTTTTAGTGTAAAGTATGTTTTTGAGCCAATAAAATGTGCCCTGGGCCTTCTCGGTCCACAAGCAGCACATGTGGTTCAGCAATACTTTCAAAAACCTTTTTGTTGTGACACACAGCATCTGAGGTCCTTGTTAAAAAAATTACATTGTTTACTAAGACAAACTAAATAAAGGATTGCACATGAAGCAACTTCTGTAAGCAGAGGATGGTGCATCTTTCAAGAGAACACTACAGTTTATGTGTCTACAGCGTGATGAATATTATCAGTAATCCAACTGAGTAATGAGATTATTAATGCACTTCTGTCTGTCTCAGTAAAATGTGCACAAAGAGGCTACATTCATGGACAGCAGACACAAGAGGCAGAAGCCAAAGACTTCAGGAAACAAAACCAGTGATTCCCTTGAAAACACACTCAATATATGCAAACTAACACAAGAGTAATGGTTTTAATTATTTACTTAAATACCATAGCTCAAAGGATGCGTCTTATAAAGGCATATCTAAACTGCCCTCTTGTGGTGTAGAATAGGCATTTACATTTATTTGAATGCCTCAAAATGCATGGGTGTTATATCACATCATATCAATATTTGAATTGTTGCTCTGCAGATCTGTACATAAAGTTCACTTGACCTTTAAACACAAGTCAAACCATCCTTCATTTAATGATATATTTTGATGTCACACATCTCAGGAAGGTTAACAAAGCTGTCTGGCATATCTAATTTTACATGCCTTGAGAACATTTTGGCATTAGGGAGATGATTATATAATGAAGATAGCCTAATAATGATGAATGTTTTTGGAAAACTTTCCCAAAGGGTCATCCCATGCAATGAGTGCCTCTTTTATTTTGAAAAGATGATTGTTAAAGGTCTTAAGGCCTTCAAATTCTTATAAATTGCATTCAGTGGGACATAACTGCCTTAAAACAGTAAAATGGTTCACATTTAGCTTTATGCTTTTTCACAAGATGCTATGCAGATTATATGATAATATTTTATTGCTGATATTTTTTATAAATATACAGTTTTTGATGATCAATTGTTTAAAAATGTGTTAATGGTAACATTTTGAGATCCCCAACTGACAAACCTAAAATATCAAGTAAAAGAAAAGAGGAAATATGCTAAGATAATGACTTTATGATGCATACAAATATTTTATTAATAAAAAATAAACTAAATTAAATTAAACATATTAACATTTTATTAAATTATTTTTATAGAGATATATAATAAATATAAAAATACCAGATTTAGTTTGATATTGAGCTTTTTCCAAAAAAAATTACATTTATGGACATTTCATATGGAAAGCAAGAAGTGTGAAAAACAGGGAGGGGACAGGCACAATACTTCTTGAAAAAGAAAACATACAAAGTAATAAAGTCACTAAGATTGATTTTTTTTCTTTCTTTCTGATGCTGCTGTAATAGTAATAACGCCTATGATAGTAAAAGTTTGCGTCTGCTATTCATTCATAACGTTTTCATTTTCATGATTGACACAATAGGCAACATTTTATGTGGAATAATACCTGTACACTTAACCAACACTGGAAGCCCAGTGCTATCTTATTAGACAAAGCGTTTTTGTCATTGTCAACAATTTGACATTCATTGCCTGAGACCGTGTGAAAAGCGAAGGGGGCGGGGACAGTCTTCACCTTGTGCTCGCGGCTCACATACGGCACAGCTGTGCGCGCGGGCATCTCTGCATTACTCTCTTTAAATGAGGAATCCAGACAGTGTGAGGGAATGATCTCGGCGATTCATGCGTAATAGTCTCTAACGGACGCATACACTTAGCATTCACCTCACAGGAAAGCATTCCTTTAATTTCTTTGGCAAGGTAATAAAATAAGATGGACAGCTCAGACAAGGAGAACAGGTCGGATGAAGAATTTGAATCACCCGAGGAAGAAGAGGTGGACCCGAGAATTCAGGTAGACTTTGTGTTTAAAAGCATGTCAATCTATCGAGTGAGATGAAAGGATCCGTCGTTTCAAATGCACTCGTTGCATTTACACATTGATTTAGTTGGTTGGTTCATTTCACACTTTGCTTATCGGTGACATTGCAAGTTAATCCCAACATTGACTCCTTGATCCTGAAGGGAATTATTGATTAATTCGCCGCAACTTGCTTTTTATTGACGGCTTGTCTGCGGCACTGAGTGCACGGGTGCCCCAATTCAGTGTTGCCAGATCTCAGTGGAAAAAACTAGCCACCTGCTCTGACAAAACAAACAATAGCGAGCCTGGGTTTTTATCGCAGTGAAAATACCCTTATTCAATCTATATAATGTTTTGTAGAGTAATTTACTATTTAAAAAAAGAGCGTAATTTGGATAACAGACGAGAAAAGCAAGAAACAGGAATGAAATAGCGAAATTTACGACAAATGCAGTTATTGGTTGATTATGCTTCATTATTGGCTACTGAACGAGCAATACCGGAAATAGTAATAATAATTTAAAAAAAAAAACGCAGCTGGGAACTGTCCATTTAGAGACTTTATTGTATAGCTGATTATAATATGCAGACATGGCAACACTGCATCAATTGTCGCCTTTTAGAGCCTTGCTGCTTGGAATTCTCCACGGGTCCCCGTATCAAAATACATGCATATGTTGCTTAAACCCATTTGTCTCTTTCTCTTTGTGCTACTGCTGTCTATGAGAAACAGAAATGTCTCTATATCAGTTACTTGACTCTTGAGTTTTCTTTATAGGGAGAGCTTGAGAAGCTGAATCAATCCACAGATGACATCAACAGATGTGAAACTGAGCTTGAGGTATGACCTATAATCCTATATCCCAAACTTTTTTTTAATCAAAAGACAAGAATTTTGTCAGTTTTCAGTCTTTTTCTAATAGAAAAATGCCATATTCAAGCTTCTTATAATATAATACGAGATGGTAAATTGTTAATCTGTCACCTGTTTTACGTTTGGATTTTGAACCATGGCGCACCACAGAACAAAATGTGTTATAATGTCAGGATTTTGCAATGGATCAAGTGTCCTTTGAGCACCATAAATGACTGGAACTTGTATCCAGTAAAAGGAGAAATTTGTGCTTCACACACTGTAAAGAAAGAATTCACATTTGAACAATTTTAATTTTCAAATTAAGTGACAAGGAATATGATGTTGATATTTTGCTTTCATATCCTTTACATTTTTTTCCCATGCAGAGCATTTTTAGACACACTGTCTACACGCAGAAAACAAGGACATGTTAAGACACAAACACACTGAGCTGTTCAGGCTCAGTCATGTGGTCACTTTGAGTCGTCCCAGTGCTACTGAGTTCATTGTTTGGGCATGTCCTAATGTAATAATTTAATAAGATGACCTAGCTAGTCTGTAGTCTGATTGTGAGTCAAAAACAGAGGTCGAAGGAGAAATACCCAACTGTTTGCTGACAGTCCAGCTTTATTGTTTACTTGGCCTAAAAAGGATTCTTATTGTGTCCTTCATATTAAAACATCAGCAAAACACAGTCTTCCACACTGAAAATATGAGCAAGCTGTTTCCTGTAGATGCAATGAATAAAGTAGGGCATATGTTAACTGTATGTGAAATTTAGTGAGATTTTTTTATAGACAGTCTTTATTACTTAAGACTTCTCTAACCATCTTAAGACATCAAGGGAAGCTTCTAGGTTGTTTTACACACACATAACAGTTAGGAAATGACAGTAGTTCATACTGTAGAAATATTTATCTCTGCTGCAGAGTTTCATGAATCCAACCCTTCTGATTGTTCTGAGAATCCCATAATTGAGCTATTTGGCTGTCAACCAAATTAGTGTTGCTTTTGCGTCAGTGGCCATGTTGCACTTCAAAGATTTGACTCTTGGTGTTTTATTTTTTCCTGGAATGTTTGCCCGTTGCAAATAATCAATCTGTGTTTTGACGAATGGAGTTTAATCTCATTACTTTGTCTTGAACAAAAAATTCTAAAATAATGATTGAATTACCTTTTATGAAAAAGCTTGTTTACAACGCAAGTGAAAAGCATATTTTATGTGTGATTTAGACATTTTCATAGATCTTCTTGCAAATCAGATTACAGATAAACTGATTTGACTCTTTTTATGTATAGCACTTTTTATGTGCAAAACAGTTGACCCGAATGTCATGACAAATTGAAAACTTTCCAGATTTCCAAGGGCATCAAGCATCTGTAAAATATCTTCACTGTGTAATTCTTAGTGTTTAATATGTATGTAGTTGCATAACATCCCTTGTGTCGCCAATAACTCAACTGATTTCAGATGTTGTCAACATAAATCAATATGGTACATTATAAAGTTTGTTTGTGCCATCTCAACATATAAGTTCATTTTGGTAGACATGATATGTTTGGTACTATGCATCACCAGCTATGTTTTGAATAAAATGTACACAAAATTGTATTAATGTTATAATTCTGGTTGATACCAATAAGTAATGATCTACTGTTTTGCCTGAATAAATAAAGTAGAACTATAAACATTTTAGCACAAAACTGTATCAAAATTATAATTCTGGCAGATACCAATAAGCCGATAATTATTTTTTATTTTGTGACCAATATTAAAATGATATATTAAAATATGTATTTTTAACTAAGCTAAATTTAATGATTTAGTAGTCACAACGGTATAATAGTACAGTATGAAAAATGGATATTAAAATTAGGATATTATTATTAAATTGTTCTCGACGATTAACTCTAAGTGGGCATTAGATGATGGCAAACCTAACCTAATTGTAAAAATATGGAAAATGAACATGCACAATTATATATCCAATATCGACAGATATGATAAAAGAAAATCTAACATTAGTTAGTAACCGATATGGTACCGATATTTTGTGCATTCCTGAACGTAACGATTTGATTGTTTATATTTGGTCCGTCTCTAGGATGCCAGGCAAAAGTTTCGCTCTGTGCTGGTGGAAGCCACTCTAAAGTTAGATGAGCTGGTGAAGAAGATTGGGAAAGCGGTGGAGGAATCGAAACCGTACTGGGAGGCCCGGCGGGTGGCACGGCAGGTGAGGCCAAGAAAATCAAAATAAGAACCCGATATCATCTTCCTAATGCCAACTTCTCCCACACAACGTCTGTTTTTAGTTGGCATGCCACACTTTCATCTATGCTGTGTTTTCTTTTATCCCTCTCTGGAGATTGCTGTGCTATCATCTTGTCATCTTCCATAAGCTGGATGGCATGGTAGCATTAACTCACAGGTGGCTGGCTTCATTCAGCGGGGCATAAAACACTTTGCTGAGAGAGAGTGAATGTTTAAATGCTCAGATCTCAGTTCTCTCTTTCTTTTTTTTTTTTTTTTCTAGAGCCTGTGCTATTTTAAGAGCAGATTATCAGTTTATCTCGGTTAGTGCCTTTGCAGCTGGGGTGTGAAATGTCACATTTGCTTTGTCTTCCTAATAAAAGCAAAGTTCTTCAGGTTTTTATACAACACTTAGTGAACTTTAACTGACTGAGTCAGTTACAACAGTAGCGCTGACCCACTCTGAAACTAGGGCAAGGTAGTTTAGATTGTTGTGTTTTTCACTCCATGAAGGAAGAATTATAAATGGCCTATGTATTTAATTTCACTGACAAAGCACTGGATTTTTTTAGGCCGTTTCCTTGGTGGTGAAAGAGAGCGATGTGTCCTTAGAAGTTATTGTTTTCCTCGGGGACAAACTGCAATGTTTTTATGGAAACAGTCCTGTCTGGGTTGTCAAGGTCCTTTATTATGAAAAATGTGGTGATGGTTCATTTGAACTGGTTTAAATTGTCTTCATTATGTTGATGGATGTGCTTTTATACTGACAGCTTTTTCTAATTTGACACACCAGCTGACTCTTAGCGAGAAGCAAGACTGTAACATTTAAACGATAAATTAAACTATCATAAAGATGACCACAAAGCTAAAAAACATGGACTACAAGCCTCAAAGTTCTCCTGATGTGATTTTATGGGGTTTCATATGTATAAAACAGATGTCAGGCTTGTCTATACTCTGCATGATCAGTCTCATGTCTCTCTCTTCTCTCCTTTGCAGTGAACCTGACTGCACTGTCTCTCACTGACCATCTCCCCCTAAATTTCCTCTAGTATATTTAGAAAAATATATTTCCAATAACCATTTAGGACGTCTGTTGCCAGTTTTTGTCAAAAACATCAGTGGAAATCCCCCCCCAATTCAAATTATACCTTATTTAGAGCTAATTCTTTTTCTTCTGAGCTTGTTCTTGATTTATCACTTCCTTTTTTCAGATGTTATACTGTGCTATGCTCGGAGAAACAGGTGGCTGTTTTAGACTACAGCGTATTGTAGATCTGATACATTCCAGTGTCACCCTGAATAAAAAGCACGGGGTCAATTAGAGGTACAATGAAATTGTACTATAACTTTCAGAAGTTAAAACCTCTTGTTAAGAGGTTTAAACGGCTTGTTCATCAAATTAGAGCTTGAGCTGAAGATATTTTACCATTTCCTATCTATCTGTGCTTTGTGTTTAGATTGGCCCACTTTAAAGTCTAGTTCACACTCATACAATTGTCAAGGGCCCATCAGAGTACTTTAAAAAAAATAAAATAAAATTGCATGGATCACAGGGCCTCTGCAGTTGAAGCTGTCAGTGTATCTCAGCTTTGAAAGCAGTTGAAGACTCTTGAGTTTAGATGGAATCAGTGATGAGGTATAATGAATGCAGGAAAGCGTAACATCACCGTGTATGACTGGTCTGCTGATTTGAGGTTTTCAGCGCTGTACTCATATTAATAATTCAGAACACATTTCTCATTAAGAGCTCTTCTAAATAATGCACACACACATTCCTTCTCGTATACACTCATATATACATCAGGTTTTCAGCTTCTGTGCAATGCTCTTCCAGTATGCTTGTAAAATGATTTTACTTGGATGGATTTGTGAAGATTTTAGCATTATTATTCAAGAGCCTTGAAACTTTTTATAAAGGTGAATACTGAATAACATATTTGAAGTTGCGTGATTTAGTATTTTGGTCTTTATTAAAGGAATTTATTCACCCTTATGTTGTTCCAAACCTTTATGACTTTCCTTCTTCTGCAGTTTTGTCTGTATAATAAAAGTCATGCGGCCTAATGTTGTCTTGGACATTTACACTGCTGGGTTTTGGGAGGAAGTCTCTGTTGCTTACAAAGGCTGCATTAATTTGATTACAGTAAAATGGTAATATTGTTAAAAAAAAATAAAAATAAAAATACAGTTTTAAATAACTGTTTTCTATTTTAATATATTTTAAAATGTAATTTATTCCTGTGGTGGCGAAGCTGAATTTTAGCAATCATTACTCCAGTCCTCATTGTCACATGATGATTTGGTGCTCAGGAAACATTTATCAATTTTAGAAAAAAAGTTGTGCTGTTTTGTGGAAACCATGATATATCATTTTTCAGGAGTCCTTAAGGAATACAAAAACGAACTTACAACGTTTGATTAATGCATCCTTGCTGAATAGAAGTATTAATTATTTAAATTTTAATTTACATGTATTTCATTATTAACTTTTAATCAGGCTGTTTTTGCTCTTGTACTTTTGAGACTTCTGTATTTATATAACTTGCATAATGATTTGCTATCCTCGTGTTTGGCTAATCGTTATATAACAACGATATAGAGTTTGGAAATGAGTACCAATGCTTATGCTGTAAACATTAGACTCTGTCTACATATGACACTGAACTCCTCTGTTTTAGAAGAGCCAGGGAAATCCTTTTGCTGTGATGTGTCCTCAGAGTGCACTTAAACACAGGGAAGGACCTTTATGTTGCCGATTTGACACATCAATAATGATTTCAATGGTCTCACTCAGCACTTCAGTTTGAGAACTGGGCATTGCTCAGATGGGCGGCACAGCTAAAACACCTGCAGCTATGTGCGAGTGTCATCAAACTCTCTTTAGAGTGCCAGTGCAGCATTTCTGTCTTCTCATAAACTGAGTAGTTTAAATATACATTCCTTCACTTTATGACTAGCTCAGATGCCCTAAATATGACCTTAGGTTCTCCTAATGCCAGTATTATTGCAATGTTTGTGTTTTTCCTGATTCTATGTATGGACGAGTAGGGATAGTATGTAAAAACCCTTTGGTTCATTTGTTTAAAAAATGCTTGGTTTAAAGGATTTTATAAAATTTTTTGCTTCAGACATTGTTGATGGCATATTTGCAGTCAATAGTCAAATCAAATGTTTATTGATTTATTTTATATTTATTAGTGCTGTCAAACGATTAATCGCATCCAAAATAAGTGTTTGTTTACATAATATATTGTGTATATATAAATACACACACACACACACACACACACGCAGCATATATTTCGAAAATATTTACATCATATATATATATATATTTAATATATAAACGTTACATATTTTCCTTAAATATATACATGCATGTGTGTATTTATATAGACATAATAAATATACACATTAAACACACATTATGTAAACAAGAACTTTTATTTTGGATGCAATTAATCGTTTGACAGCACTTTTTATATATATATATATACACACACACACACACACACACACACACACAGAGAGAATGTGTCAGTACTAGTATCCTTTCTCTCCCCTAATTGTCTTAAATCCTTATACAGCATCAAATAGGCCTAGGCTTAAACCAGAACTTTAATTCACTTACTAACCACAATGAGCCTTTGTTGGATGGTTCAGTCCCTCTTTGAACTCTTAAAGGAAAATGCCACTGTTTTTCCATATTCTAATATGTTCTTCTCTCAACTTAGACGAGTTGATGCGTACCTCTCCCGTCTCACTGCGTGCACTTAATCGCTCTAGCGCACGGCACAACTATGCTAGCGTTTAGCTTAGCACCGTTCATTCCTTAGGATCCAAACAGGGATGAATTTAGAAGCCACCAAACACTTCCATGTTTTCCCTATTTAAAGACGGTTACATGAGTAGTTACACGAGTAAGTATGGTGACACAAAATAAAATGTGACGATTTTCTAAGCGGATAAAAAAATGATAACTATAATGTATGGCGGAAGATTGAATCACTCTGAAAAGCTAGTGGCAACAGTGCAAAATTCAGTTCTCCTTTTGCTCTGTTATGTGAGGAAAATCTGTTGGTCTGCTTTATTACATCATTTTGGCAGTCAAATATTGAGGCAGTGCAAAGAAACCCCTCTGATAATATTCTGCAATGTTTGGCTGTAAGTCAGGAGGGATGGTTGTAAATGCCTTTATTTCATCTGTGGCTACCTATCATCTTTCCCACTCTTTTCTGATTGATTGGTTATTTTTCCTGTCTCTATCCTCACATGGCATGTGTTGGCAGGAAGTTAATAAACCAGAGTACTCGGAGGAATGAGGGTGAAAATTGTGTCCTTTTGCAGGAGTCCTCATGACCTCTGCTGGGGAATTGGTATGTATGTATGCTTGCTTGTGGTCACCATTATAACGGTTCACCACCATTACACCAAAGCAGATTTATGACAATCAGTTTGAGTTAAAACCTCTCTGCTGCATTCCGCCTTCAGTCAATAATCTTTAAACAATAAGTTGGTTCAGAATGGCTATATTTATCACCGCATTAAGCTATACTTGATTCCTTAATGACAAAGAATTTGGGGGTTTATTTTATGGGAAACCCTAATGTATTTTCAGCCCTAATTCAGTCCAAGGTTTATTTTCTACTGCAGAAACGTTTGATCAGATAAACTTTGAAGTCCCAGTCCAGTGTGCATTGAAGCAATAAAAGCATTAGTCTTCAGTAGAATGATCTCCAGGTCAGAAAGAGTCAAAATGACCTTGTTTTTATGCCATGTGAAATGAGATGAATAAAAGCATCACAAATGCCTTTAGTTTTATGTCAGGACCGGGACAATTGGTTAAGAACATCAAAACAGCATGTCAACTGGGTCACCCTTGCTCCAAAACATCTAATTTTGAGATTGCCTCTGCATTATTTTTGGTCAGAATGTGGTTAAAACTGAAGATTTGAAAGAGGATAAAGCTTTGATTTTAAAGGGGTGGTTGATTGCAATTTCACTTTTTTTAACGTTAGTTAATGTGTAATGTTGCTGTTTGAACATAAACAATATCTGCAAAGTTGCAGCGCTCAAAGTTCAATGCAAACAGAGATATCGTCTTTTAAAATTCTGGAAGTTTAATGCCTACAAAAACGGCTGGTAAGGGACTACAATGAACTACTTCCCGGGTCTGATACGTCACGGACCCAGATAAACCCCGCCCTCGAGAACATGTAAGGAAGGGGGTGAGGCCATGCTGTGCTTCTTTAGAGAAGAGGAAGAGAAAACTAGGGGTGCACGTAAAAATCTATTCATATATGAATCGCGATTCTGTCTTCTAACGATTCTAATGGATTCACAAGTTTCAAAATCAATGTTCTAAAACAGCCGTTCTTAATACTGTTCCTCGCCTCTCTCTCATATTCATATTCATATTCATATTCATATGGTCAGATCAGCTCCAACAAACTGTTCCGATTATACATTTTCACATAGCAATGAGAAGCGTTATACATGGACGTGCGTGCGGTTGCCGTACTGTATTAAAGCTTTAATCAGAATAAAACCATATATTAAAAGCTAACATAAGCAGTAGCATAATAACAGCGTATATAAAATATGAGACAACAAACATACTATTAAGAGCCGTGCTTGCACAATTGGGGCTCAAATTGATAAGCAATATAGGCGACGGCATTGTTTACAATACAACCGGAGCACATGCAGCTGAGCTGAGGGGCGGGACATTTAGACGCATGCTCGGCGGTTTAGTGAAGCACAACACACTGAGCCAGCTAACCAATCAGAGCCCATTACGTATTTCTGGGGGAGGGGCTTCATAAAAACAGGAAATAATCGAGGCGATTGTCAGAGAAGGGACAGAGCGGTGTGGAATAAAGGTAAGTTTAAAAAAACGAAGCATGTTAGACTGCACCCCATAAACACAATCAAGCCTAGAAAAAAAAAAAAACGGTAACCCACTCCTTTAATAGGACTTTTTCATAAACAAAATTTAATTGCAGTAAAATTAATTATCAGCTTCTCTGTGTACAAGTCAGATGAACTGAAATCATATATATATATATATATATATATATATATATATATATATATATATATATATATATATATATATATATATATATATATATATATAATATATATCAATAATCATTTTTGCACCACTTATTAAATATTAGATATAGTTAATTTCAATGCCTCACTGTGCAGTGGAACTGATTTGAAGCAGTTAATATTAACACGCTACTCCTCAGGAAATAACTTTTGACCTCAGAGTACCTTTTGAGTATAATTTTAAGGAATATTTAAAAAAAAAAAATATACCCCTGCTTCCAAAGTTCTTTAGTGTACTGGCCATTTTTTAAAGTCATATAGCTTGAGAATTGTCTTATGTTTTATGTTGCTAAAATACACTTATTTCATTTCACAACTTGCACACCAGCCCTTCCATCCGTCTGTGTCCTTTACTGATTGGATTGGAGGTCTGTTCTGCCGTCTGCAGCGATCCCCTGCTGTCAGCGTGGCAATGCGGCAGCATCACATCAACTTTGAAGCCTGAGCTAAAAATAGCCTGTGTGGTGTGAAGAAGGGATGGAGGAAGAGGGAAAGAAAAAGTAAATGGATTGAGCTGTCTCAAATGAATGAAAGACAATGATAGGACAGATTGGAGGAAAGGTAGAAGATTATCCCTGGGATTACTGCATGTCTGTGGGAGTGCCATTTACAGTGTTTGATACTGTACATATTCAGTTTTCTGTGTCATAGCGTTTAAGGTCTTATAATACAGATGTGAATCACAGACATATCCAAACTCTTCAGTTTCATCATTAAAATCACCCTATTTGCTATGACTAGCCAGTATGACTTTCATCTTAAAACAATAAAACAAAATGTTAGGTAGAATATTCATGCTGCTCTTTTCCAGTAGAATCAGTTTAATTTTGGTTTCAAATGGCACCATGATGTTTTATACATGCCTAAATATGTATGGATGGAGATAGATGGATAAAAAGATAGATGTCTTAGTAATATTCCACTTAAATGCAGAACATCAACCTTGTATGAATTACATTATGATTTTCCCCAAGTTGAGTTGAATTACATGATCTCTCTACAATGTAAATCATTTCAAAGTGTAAAACTGCCTCTTTGCCATTGGTTGGAAAACTTATTTCCAACCAGTTTTGTTTGGTTAAGTAGGCTGAATCGGGAAGAGATTTCCGCAGGCTTTTCTGTCAGTGGGAGTAACTTGGAGATTAAAGTTTAAAAGTGAAGGAATAGGAAAGGATTATGTTTGCACGGCTTTAGCATTGCTGGCTTTAATTCACCATAAAGGAAGTTCAAGGGTGGCTTTAATATGTCACCATACAGGATGTTATGTGCATGAGTAAAGTTTCTCCATCTCTAGCACTTATTGCTTCATAGATTATCCACAACATTGATTACTATTATTTAAAATGGCATGTTAGGTCATACAGATACCTAACATGTTAGGTCAATACAGATTCTTATAAAAACGAATGGTTCCTCGCTCTCGCTCTCTATATCTATATCTTTTTTTTAACCTAGTCAAAATAACCTAACTGCAGTTTGATTAAGATTAATTGTAATGCACAATGAAAAAAACATGATTTCTGAGAATTGTTAAAAACGGAGTTATATGTTTTTGCAAATGAACTCTTCATTCGTATTTTTATTTTATTTAGAACAATACATAAATTATGTGTGTGTGTTTGTGTAAAATATATAAATCTATATAAAACATTTATATAAAATTAGCTAGTAAATACTGCTGGTTACTACTGTTTGCATTCATCAGTAATTCGCTGCAAAGTATTTCTTATTATCCAGGCAGTGTTTTTGATGGAAGTGGTTACCCATCGAGTCTCTCGATGGTCTCTAGCCAGCTGGTACTCTGAGCAGGGGGTTTACAATCTGTCAGCACTGTCCTGCTCAAAGTTTAATCATGACGAAGCGCTGGCTGCTGTCGTTGTCTTCAGACACGCATGGTTGATGCTCCTGCCCTCTACCTGTTCTACAGACTCAGCTGGAAGCACAGAGATCCACACAAGACTTCCAGAAGGCCACGGAGGTACTGCGGGCGGCCAAAGAGACCATCGCCCTGGCTGAACAGAGGCTGTTGGAGGATGACAAGCGGCAATTTGACTCTGCCTGGCAGGAGATGCTCAACCACGCAACACAGCGAGTGAGTGATGCAAAGGTGTGGGATGATAGCTTGACTAAAAAATAGACACTAAAAAATCCATGTTTTGGTGTGTAGGTGATGGAGGCTGAGCAGATAAAAACACGCAGTGAGCTACTGCACAAGGAGACTGCTGCTAAATACACTGCAGCCATGAGCCGTATGAAACAGCTGGAGAAGAAGCTCAAACGCACCATCAACAAGTCTAAGTATGCACCGATTAATCTGTTAAACACAAGCATTCAGTGAAAACGTTTATGCTTGTAATAGTCTTTGCTTAACATGTCTGATGCATATTGCACACAAAATGGCACAATTGCTAGGTTATGCGTTTCTGAGAACTGTAGGTTTTTCTTTGTTGTTATAGTTAATTTACTAGCAATTTCAGCAGTTATCATCTTCCATTCTAAGTAGGTAGTTTTTGTCCATAATTGGTTTGTTGAGAGTCAAGCATCTGTGAGACTAAACTCATGTTAAACCCAGTAATATCTGAGGGGAGCTTTAGTCGAGGGTGGGTTTCTCACCAGTGATAGTGACTCAGCAGGATCATAGGGGAGCTCAACCCTACTTATGTTCTCATTTGCCTAATGTGTCAGCATATGTGAACCGTTGCCATGGTGATATGTACGATGCTATTTATAGGTCTTTACAGTACCTCTAATCGCTTTTTCTCCCTCTCTCCTTTTCAGGCCCTACTTTGAAATGAAGGCAAAATATTACTTGCAGCTTGAGGTACTTAAAAGATAACAAAATTTCCATTAGTCATAAGTAATACATGATAAAAATACATAGTACAAAAATAGTATCAGAATTTTGTCTTGTTTTCCACTGTCTAAATACCTTATCCTATTAAAAAAAACTTTACTCAGTTCCTTAATTCTTAAAACATTATTTTACATTTTATTCAATAATGTTTTTAAAATAATTTTTTACCTATTCTTTTCTCTATTTTTAGACCGTGTTTCCATATAATTTTTTTCAATGTCAGGTTAATTTTGTTCTGTCCTTACCTCTTAAGCAACTGAAGAAGAATGTGGATGACCTCCAGGCCAAGCTGACACAGGCTAAAGGAGAATATAAGTCAGCCCTGAGAAATCTGGAGATGATCTCTGATGAGATCCATGAGCGCAGACGCTCCTCAGGCATAGGCCCGCGGGAGAGAGGCGTAGGGGCAGAGGGTGATGGTATCATTGGTGAAGACTTGTCTGGCTTCAAATTGGAGTCTGATGGAATTTCGAGTGAGTACCAGTTATCTTGTATTTAAATATTCATTCAAGCAGAAATACAGACATAGTAATTCTGTACATAAGATATAGAATCTGTCTATAATACAATATATAAATGCAGTACACTGACATACACAGATCCTCATTCAATTAAATCAAAAAATCAAATATTGCCCTTTAACACGCTTCTAAGGATGTTTCAGAGCCTGTGTCAACTTGTCTGTTCTTTCCTCTCTGTCTTCCTGCAGTGGCATCTGGCTCCTACGAGGATGAAAATTGCAGCACCAGTGCCATGTCCGAGGAAGACTCGGAGACTCAGTCCAATAGTAGCTACAGTTCTGGGCCGAACAGCCCTCTGGACTTGCCCTGTCCTTTCTCCTCTTCATCCTCCTCTTCCTCTGGCTCTCCGACCTCCACCTCCCCCACCCCTTCCTCTCGCCCCTGCAGTCTGGACTTGCCCAGCACCGTCTCTTTGTCTGACTTTAGCCTGATGTCTCCCATCCTCGGACCACGCAGCGAGTGCAGCGGCGCCTCCTCCCCCGAGTGTGACCTAGAGAGAGGTGAGATATTCTTAGATACGTTTGTGTTGACGGATTGGACCCAAATACCGCTGCACTTGCATGTGAGGGATTGTATTAAGGCTTGCTCTTGTTTCTCCTGTGAGACATGTCATTTTTCTTGGTTTCCTGCCTGCTTGCACCTGTGCAATCTAGAGGGGTTCATTAATCTCACCGATGGATAGCTGGATGGTGTTTTAGTGTGGAAAAAGCACAACAAACTAATTTATTTGGTAAATCTTTTTAAGGAGGGCTGTTTATTAACACATTCATTTTAGTGCTGTCAAATGATTAATCACGATTAATCGCATCCAAAATAAAAGTCTTTGTTTACATGATACATGTGTGTGTGCTGTGTATATTAATACACACACATACATGTATATATTTAAGAAAAATATGCTTATTTTATATATTAAATATATTTATCTGTAATATAAATAATATAAATATATACATGTAAATATTTTCAAAATATATACTGTATGTGTGTGTATTCATATATACATAATAAATATACACAGTACACACACACATGTAAACAAACTTTTATTTTGGATGCATTGACAGCACTAATTAATCTAAATAAATATCTAGAATAATTATGAAATATTACATTTTATAATACATATTTTACAGCTATATTGTGTAAAGAGAGTACTTCATGCTATTATTAAAAATATATTACATTATTTAATATTACTACATAATGTCAAAAATAAAAATATATAAAAATGAATTGTATATTATATAATATACTTATAAAAATAAATAAAATGCAAAAAATATTGCATGGTAAAATATTATAATACAAAAACTATTTTATTGTAACGTATTATAACATTTTATAATACAGTAACATAATTACTATAATTTAAAAATTATAAAATTTTCTATAATATGTGTAATTAATAGTGTAAAGAATTAATTTATTCTATATTTTTCTTACTATTATTTACTATTACTATTATTTTTACTATTATTATTTTGCTCTGTAATTCATGTGGTTGATTTAACTGGCTTAATCTTTACGTACAGGTGACCGAGCAGAAGGTGCCGAGGCCGTACTGGACAACGTTCTCAATAACAACAGCATCAGCAACACCAAAACAACCTTTGGCCTGGATAGCCGTTTCCGCCTGCTGTCTCTAAAATTTAGCCGAAACGAAAGCAGAAAAACCGTTGGCCGAGACCCCCTGGGTCTGTCTCAGCACCCCTCCCCAGCCACAATCCTGCTGGATGGGATGTGACTTCAATGCCTGCTACGCCAATGTATCTGATGCATTCATCCACATTCCGTGCGAGAGGCACTGGCAGCCACCCGTCCTCCACTTCACCAGTGTGTCATCCCAGCCCACTCCTCTCACTGTCTAGAATGTTCCGCCAACTTTCAGACTGAACTTTCACTCGATCTCACGGGTGTGAGAAAAGCAACCCGTGACACAATGTGCTGAGGAGACAAATCTGCCATTGGAGGGGCACAGAACTGAGTTAAGCTTTGAAAAGAAGACAAACATCTCTGTAAAACACAATTAACGTTCCAGATCTAGAGAGTCTGAAGATGGCGTTAGCACTTGTCTTTTATAAATTACTTCTAAAATGCATAAGAGATTCGTTATGATGTAGATTTATGCCACTGGTTGTCTTTAATGTCTTTGTAACAGTGCCATTGGAAAATATACAGTCATTTGTGTGGCAGTATAATGTTTCAACCGTTACCGAGTACTTGTATATCTAGGACATCTGCGCATGATCTCGCTTCAGCCTGGTGCTCAACAGACTCACCTGCATGTCTTTCATGAAGACTTCCATCTTCAAAAAGGACTCAAAATCTTCAGAGGAACTTCTGCGCTGTAACAGTGACTCACAAGGAAGTGAAGCCAACTACCTGCATCACCGGTCCCCACCTCAGCGTCATCCAGGGACCTGCAGGAGCTACAGGCTGATCCATACTGGTCACTTTCACCTTCCTCCACAAGCCAAAACCACCGCATGCCACCCAATGCTCTCTCTATGTAAAGAACAATTATTGTTTTCAATATAAATAGAAAAAGAGCAATAGATTCAGATTCACAATGTTTTTGTGGAAGACAGTGGTTCAGAAAGTAGCGTAAAAAGCTGGATCTACTGTACTTGCACTGTGAGGGGGGCAGAAGGCTTATGGGAATGATTGGATCTCGGTGGGGGACTTGCACTGATGAAGAGGACGATTACTGAATGCTCCGTCCAGCTTCTGCGTGCAGTAGCCACTGATTTTGAGACAGATGGCACAGCATCAGGTCTAGTCAGTAGGCCTTGTGGTGTTTTTGTGTGACCTTGTGTCTCATCTCTTTCCACACCCGCCTTTCAAACGTTATT
This sequence comes from Acrossocheilus fasciatus, assembly GCA_036784905.1. Classification (NCBI taxonomy): domain Eukaryota; kingdom Metazoa; phylum Chordata; class Actinopteri; order Cypriniformes; family Cyprinidae; genus Acrossocheilus; species Acrossocheilus fasciatus. The sequence goes on from CM071953.1 coordinate 26,162,592, forward strand.
CTCCAGTTTGTTTTGTTGGTTCTTTGGTTGTCGTCGTTTTGAGAACCGATGGTGAGGAAAGAAACCTTGTAGCAGTATTTAAGTGATTTATGGCGTTTAACTTAGTCTTTTGTTGTTTACAGAGCTTGTGTAGTTGTTTTCAGACTGAAATAAAATGATACCTGAAATGATATCTGATGAGTTATTTTAAATTATGCCATGGTCTGTCTGAATGCTCGATTCTGATTGGCTGGCAGGTGTTGATTAAATTCGTTGAACTGCACAGGTAGTTCCAGGTCAGTTTAATCACGTTCTATATTAATGCGCTTCTTATAAACATTGGTAACCATAGTAACATACAGTTACAGTTGAATAGTACTACAGACGAAAATAACCGTCATTTTTAACGTTCCGGTCAAATATTGCGGCACAAATATTATTAACATCTTTAATCTGTGAATGCTGGGAAATGACTACTGCATAAACGGGATAATTAACGGCTAGCTGTGCATTAAACGATCTGAATGCACGACGAAGTGCATTCAAATCGTTTAATGCACAGCTAGCCGTTGAATGTTATATCGTATATATTCAATTAAAAATGGCGATATTTCAAGTAGTTTAAATCACTGAATATTTACCATTCTAACATAAAACGACCATCAAATATTTAATATTTAGCCACATCTTACCTCGCATTATAAAACAAAAGCGTTGCGTTAAAATTCCCGCTCTCTTTGAATGCATTAATTTTGATGTTGATGAGTGCTGAGGCAGAGTGTGGAGATTTTGCACACACTACTTGATAGACGTCGGTAAGAAATAATTTATTTATTCGCTTATTAATTGATTCATTTATTCGATATATTGTAAAATGTAATTTATACCTTTGATGGCAACGCTGAATTTTCAGCAGCCTTTATTCCAGTCTTCAGTTTAAAAAACAGCATTTATTTAAAATAGAAACCTTTTGTAATATTATAAATATCTTTACTGTCACTTCTGATCAATTTAATGCATCCTTGCTGAGAAGAAATATTAATTTACTAAAAAAAAACAACAACATGGGAATACACAAACAGCCAAAATATAAACCAAGCACCTGCCAAATGGATAAATGTAAATGTGGAAATCAACTAAAAACAATAAATACTGAAAGAAGTAATGATAATATTCATTGTTAGTTTATCTAATAAAACCTTATTGTTAAAAAAATGTGATAATGTCTGATAACATGTACACCTTCATTTTAATCTGCAAATAAATACATTAGAGCAGACGAATGAAAATCAGCTTTAAGCAATCCCCATTACAGAACATCACATTCAGTCAAAAGTTTATGATGCAAGTAAGAACATTCAGGTCATTGCCATTATGGTCTGTAAACACACAGTACTCTTTTGTGCTGGTAGTGACTCAAACCAAGCAAATTGAGATTTGATGCACATGATGGGGATAAAAGCTAAAAACAAAAAACAATGCTTTAGATAGATGCATATCTCGTTGTTTTGTTGTTGTTTTTTTTATAAAAGTGCACTCATTCTGTGCCTGCTGAAGAGAGAAGCCCTGCAACTTGGAAGTCTTTCTACCTGGACATCAGCGAACAGACCAGAGGAAGAGCCCTTGGTATGGAGACACAGAAATAGATCCCTCTGATCTATCATCAGACATCATTAATATACATCCCTGTTTTATTGCAGTCTCCTGAGTGAAAAACAGTCATTTCAGGTCAAGTGTACACACACAGTCGTCTTTGAATGCAACTTTGGACTGCAGAACTTAAAGGAGTGTGTTTTTGGCTGATTGAACACACTTCCTCCAAGCATGGCACTGCAACAGCACAGGAGTCAGAGCAGTTGTACACTATCTATCACACGCTAACATGACAAATATGGCACTATGTCAGGTACCCTCTGTGGGTGGTGGTGCTTATTTATTTTGGTAAATGAGAGTATCCATGCTTTAGTGTGCAATAAGCGCTGTCTAGAGCATTTTCAGTGTCTCAAAACTGCGGAAACAATCCGGTGGGCCAATGATCTGGAACTGTTATTGCAGCTGAGAAACCCGCAGTGTTGTGGCACTGCTGAAGTCCAGGAAGAACGGGCCTTCCTGTTTGGGCAGGAAGGTAGTGGGGATGACATTGTAAATCCCGGCAGGGAAGTTCTCGACCTCCATATAACAGAAACCACATCTGAGGATAAAGAGATCAAATTCCGTTATATAGGGTAGTATAACAATTCAATGTTTTGAATCAACTTCACACACGCTAACACTTTGAACGATTGCAGACCATCAACAAAGATAACAGCCATGCTACTACTTTCAGTATGAGACAAACAATGAAATATATTTTTCTCAAACATATTATGCAGCCATATAACTACTTTATAAATGATCCATTATCCCTGACCTAGATTTCTTTGTGAGACAAGGCTGTGTGTTTCAAGCATGCTAAAGTGGAACACAGGCCAGCTGACTGTTGGTAAACCAAAATAAAATACACAAGGTTGTATTCAGAATAGCATGCTGATGCTACCATATTACTTTTGCTATTTTTGCAGTCTTATATGGGTCTGGGCAAATAAATACACAACTGTTTAAAAGTTTGGGGCCGGTAAGATTTATTTTTTGGAAAGGCAAAATACTTTCTTTGAGCAAGGATGCATTTAAAAGACTTTTATATTGTTACAATATAAACTAAATGTTTTTTAAACTTTCTATTCATCAAAGAAACCTCAAATCAGCATAACAGAATTATTTATGAAAGAATGGAGTAATGGCTGCTGAAAATACAGCTTTGCCATCAAAGGAATAAATAACTTTTTAATAATATAATAAAATACAAAACTCTTATTTTAAATGACAATCATTTTTCGCAATTTTACTGTTTTTAATGTATTTTTAATTAAATAAATGAAGCTTTGGTGAGCAGAAGAAACTTTAAAAAAAAACTTTTAAAATGTTAAGTTTTAAAAAGGCACCATATTTTTAGGGCTTTAGCATCTAAAATATGCATTATAGATCTAAGCACACTGCATTGAATACTATATGCCATAAAGCAACAAGCTCAATGGCCATTATGCAACAGCATGAAATCATTATGCACTTCACATAATAATTTTTAAAAGCATCTGTAGTAGGCAGTATTTAAAGTGTTTTTACTGTATACTCTGCGGTATGCAATAAGCAGTACACTAGCATGCCATCCCAAACACAGCCAATGTGTCTCATATGGAAGAACGGAAGTCGACACAGGGTTTCTGACACTATGATCTTCTTTAAAGCAATAAAATGGGCTCTGCTTTCTTTACCGGTAATCTCCACTCCCTCTCTTTTGCGAGCCTGATGATCCAGAATCCCCTGCAGTAGAAACGGTCACCACCTCAAAGCCCACGCTGTACTGCCTGCAGAGAGAAAACCAAACTCATTTATATTCACAGGCATCATGCTACATCATACATCCTCACACTTGACAGTCAAAAGAGAGAGAGTGAAAGAGAAAGACAGAAGGGATCTGAACGTGTGTAGGTGTTTCTTCGGCAATGTAGTTGCACAGGATGGCCCTGTCCACGTCATTCCTGATGTCAAGGGAAATCCAACAACCCATGAAATCCAAATCACTATATGCTTGCTTACAGTTAACATACTCTATGTAAGTTACACCTAATCATAGCAAAAGGCCTTCAGATTATACACTACCATTCAAAAGTTTGGGATCAGAACGATTTTTGAAGTCTCTTATGCTCATCAAAGTTGCATTTATTTGATCAAAAATACATTAAAAAAACAGTAATGTTATGAAATATTACTGCAATGTAAAATAATGGTTTACTATTTTAATATACTTTAAAACATAATTTATTCCTGTGATGTAATGCTGAATTTTCAGCATCATTACTCCAGTCTTCAGTAATCATTGTAATATGCTGATTTTTATCAATTTTGGAAGAAATAAAAAATCATTTCCAGCAAGGATGTGTTAAATTAATAAAAAGTCATAGTAAAGACTTATACTGTTAGAAAATATTTCTATTTTGAATAAATGATGTTTTTTTGTTTTACTTTTTCTTCATCAAGGAATCCTGAAAAATGTGTCACAGTTTCCAACATTAATAATAAATCAGCATATTGTTAATAAATCAGAATGATTTCTGAAGGATCTTGTGACTCTGAAGACTGTAGTAACAGATGATGAAAATTCAGCTTTGCATCACCTGAATAAATTATATTTTACATTATATTAAAATAGAAAACTGTTATTTTAAATTGTATTAATATTTCACAATATTACAGTTTTTTTCTGTATTTTTAATCAAACAAATGCATCCCGAGCAGAAGAAATGTCTTTAAAAAACATTTAAAATCTTACTGTTCCCGAACTTTTGAATGGAAGTGTATATTGATGATCAGGTTTGAAAGGATATATGCGTTTATTACAATTATTTTAGTACTCCCATTGTAACCTTTGAAATGTAATGAAATCAAAGAAAATAACAAGCAGTCTGACCTGGAACCACGCAGTTCGATTAGCAGAGGGCCTGCTTTCTCCATGTTAAACTGGTATATGGGGTTGTTCTTGAAGGTATCTTTGTAATTTCCACAACCTCCTGCACTGGCCCCTTTCCACTGGCCATTTATCTACAAATAGAGACAGATGTTAAACCATCTGGAAATAGTTTCCAACAAAAACACCCACTTAGAGTGCTTTAAACAGTGAAAGCAGCGGTGTGAACTCACTCTTTTGGTGTGGATGAAGGGTGTTGGGATTTTGGAGAAATTAAACTTGCATACCGAATACACCTTGAAAGAGCATATTCATGCCAACAGTTAATATGATTAAAATACTCGAAAAATAAAAACTATCGCACTTGATTGTGTCTTACCCTTAGTGTGTAGTTGATGGTGTTTTGTTTCTCATACTGAGAGACCACCAGTGTGAAGGTGTGAGTTCCAGGACTAGTCAGCTTGATCTTGGTCAAGTAGTGAGGACTGTTGATCCTGATCCCATCAATGTAGGGAGGAGGTTCAGCTTCAGAAGCAAAATCAGAACCGAGTGCATTAATGAATTAGAAGCTATAAAGAATAAAGATATACGCAAGTATACTTCTTGAATTATGTGCTTACTTACCTGGATAATAGACTTTCTTGCCACTGGTTTTGTAAACTACTAAAGTAATAAACTCCCGGTTTTGAGCAAAGTCATCCTTGAGAGTGAAAGTGAAAGTAAAAATCTCGTAAGAACAAAAACATGGTTATTAGTTATGTTCCCTTACTGTATATACAAGGGAAAACTGTAATAGATATAACTGTACATTTCATGCATTTTACAGTAAAATAGTCATATAATTTACAGTGAAAACATGTGAACTGACATTCCCAGAATTCCCTGTGTGGCCGTTTACATTTGATGCTACTTCATACAAATAACAGTGTCTCTTAATAGCATCTCAGCTTATGGAAAAACTACTTGTGATGATATATCATGTTGTTTTCTCATTACCACTTGTGTGATTATGGTGGCTGTCAGTATATGTTCAAGGTCCAAAACAGATTTTAGTAGCAGTGTGGCCCTGCTAATTCAGCAGAAAGGCCTGCTGGATGTACTTATTTAAAAGGTTTTTCTTTATGTATATTTAATTACAGTTTTAAGCTACCAGTTTAACTGTGTCCTCTCAATCAGATTGTAGTGCACTGCACTGTAATCTGTTGCAGTACCTTGTCAGTGATGTGTCTGGTGAGCAGGACCCATACAGCAGCGCCCCCTTGAGGACACTGCACCTCCAGCTTGTACTGAGGATTATTGGCCAAGCTGTAGACATCTTTCACCGGCCCCTGTTTGCCATCCCAACTACTGCAATAGCAAAATGCACATATATTTTCTAATTATCTGCTAAAAATCAGTCATCATAGAGACATTTACATCGATGTAATGACCATGAGACAGACCTGTGAATGCATGAGGACTCTTTAAACAGTGCTGGACTCCAGCTCAAATAGATGACATCATAATACTGGCACAAGTCTTCCCAGATGATCCAAAATACACCTTAAAGTACATCACACAATAGGGTCAATAACACCTTCTTTTGCAATATTTGTCATAGTTTAGCACCGACTTACCATTGTCAAACTTCTGTGCGGTTTTAGGGTCAAAATTGAGGTATTTGAGAAGATCTGGTGTCCAGTTCTGTTCATCACGTTCGCTGTATCGCCCTTTCCACCTGAGATGGCTCCATGGGTTCTTCAGCTGGAGGAAGCGTTTACCCTGAAAGAACAAGCAGGAGATAAATGACAATGATGTTGTTGTTATAGTCATGAGACTCCACTAAGTAGAAGATTTTTAACACAGACACAGGGTTGTGAGTTTCACCTTGTATTCCCTGATGTCTAGGACAGCGTATGCATGTGTGGGCACTAAACCCCACTTCTCCCCCTCCTCCTCAGTCATGACCCCTGTTGCCGTGGTGATGAGAACGTCTCCTCTGTGAAACCTGCCAAAAAAGATCACCAGAAAACCAGTATTGTTAATGTTAACTAAACCTGAAATAACCAAAAAATTTAATTAAATAATCATTTTAAAAAGAAGAGAAATGTTGCCTTTGCAAAGTACTAAAATTATTAAAACAGAAATATAAATTAAAGCTAAAGAGAAATATTAAAAAACTAAGTAAAATTTAAATAAAAACTGAAAATATAAAAATAAAAGCCCATCCAAAATTTGAATAAATACTGTAACATTACATAAATAACACTGTACACAAACTATTTATGCTCAGAATCAATACAGGCAAGTGAAAAAAGGCCAGTAAAGTATTGAAGCAGCTACATACTACTGAATCTAAAGGAACGTGACCTACAGTGGTCAGAAATCAATACAAACCAGTGTATTGTGTGTACTGTGAATGTGTGCTTACCTCTGGTAAAGCATGCGGAAAGTGTCATCTTTGTTAAAGGACTGATTGTCTGAGTGCATAGCGATACGCTCTGGGATCCAGCCAGTGAGAGCGTGCAAATCAATATTCTACAAGAAAACATGAAAGTGTCACCATAGTATACACTACTGTTCAAAAGTTTAGGGTCAGTAGGGAATAGCTGAAAAATTAAATTTATGTCATTAATTACTCACTCTAAAGTCGTTCCAAACCCTTAATACTTTTGTTCATCTTCAGAACACAAATTAAGATATTTTTAATGAAATCCGAGAGCTTTCTGACCTTGTATACACAGCAACACATTACATAACTGACTAATTCAAGGCCCAGAAAGGTAGTAAGGACATCATTAAAACAGTCCATGTGACATCAGTGGTTCAACCATAACTTTACGAGGCATTAGTCGTGCTGCTGTCGTGAACACATGCCGAAGGCTGACACGTAAGAGAGGAAAGCTCTCGCAAGGTCAGAAAGCTCTTGGATTTCATCGAAAATATCTTAATTTGTCTTACAGGTTTTGAACGACATGAGGGTGAGTAATTAATAGCTGAATTTTCATTTTTGGGTGAACTAACCCTTTAACAGATTTCTATTTCAAATAAATTTTACATTCATCAAAAAATGCAGAATAAAAAACATCATTATTTTATCCATTCACCATCAGCCATAACATGAAAATCAGCCAGAATTGTAATATCAGTGCATCCCTTTAGTTTATTTAGTTTTGGTGACAGAAATGTTTTGTTTAGAGAAGCATCCGAGTCTGAAATCACTCACAGAATTGGAGCCAGGGAAATCGTATCCTCCCATGACCTTCATGTAGGCCTTCTCAATGAGCGACACCCAAAGTTCATTGCGATTACTGGAGTAAGAGCAAAGCAGCTCGCCATTACGATCCACCGGGAGGAAATCATCAATAATCACCTGACAGAGAAACACACACCTGAACTATGACAATACAATCCTGAAAAACTGGAGTTTATTTGAGGAGGTGGGGTTTAGAGTGGTTAAGCACCTTTCTTGGGACGCCATTAATGTGCAGTTTCACCATGTATTTCCCACAAGGGTTATACTCCGGCTGTCCTTTCCTGTTCTGTGGGTAGATGATGCTACATACAAACACGCAAATAAACATTTTATCATTGTGGGAACCACCCATTGACTTCTATAATTCTTGTTACACAATTATTATTAATGTAAATTACAGTAAAATAGAGGTGCTTGTTCAGGAATTCTTTACATTCCAGCCTGAGGACACCTGAGATTCTCTAGTTGATTCAGTCCATGAGGCATCCACAAAGCAGCCTCATAATCCAAGGGTTACACATGAGTCAAATTATTAGTGTAAACAGTAAGGCCTAGCACACCCGTTGTACCTTGTGATTAATTTTTTGTTGTAGCGTCTCTCATACGCTGCGCTGATGGCCAACGAGGCAACGAAAGAACAGTCTGACACAACCGTCTGCAAACACAAACAAACAAAAGAACATTACATACCCTAAAAAGTCACATGAGCAAACAACAGAGCTTTCTGAATGGCAAAACTGCTTTAAATAATATTCAAAACTATTACTGGTCAAGTTGATTCCTGTTATAACTAGCTGCTAAAGTTTGAATGAGAAGCAGGGATGCATAAAGTGTGACCTGCTTGATGCTGAAGCTGGACACAGTGTAGATCATGGTGGGGTTATTGCAGATGTCATCAGGTCGAACCCAGCGTGAAAATACAGCTTTCTGCTTTGGCGACAGAGCTAGTTTCCCACATTTGTCCCTATTTATAAACATAATCAAGTCACCCAATGTTTTGATGCCCAATGCTATATTTCACAGTGTTATAAGACTACTGCTCTTAAATTCACTACTGTTAAAAAGTTTGGGGTGCGTAAGATTTTTTTAATGTATCTGAAAGAAGTCTCTTATGCTCACTAAGACTGCATTTATTTGATCAGAATACAGTAAAAACAGTAATATTGTGAAATATCATTACAATTGAAAAGAACTGGCTTTTATTTAATATATTTATTATTTCTGTGATGGCAAAGCTGAATTTTCAACAGCAGTTAGTTCAATCTTCAGTGTCACATGACCCTTCTTGATGCTCAAGAAACAGTAATCTGTTAAAAAAATGGCTGTGCTGTTTATTATTTTTTGTGGAAACCATGATATATCTTTTTTCCAGGATTCTTTGGTGAACAGAAAGTAAAAAAGAACTGCATTTATTTGAAATAGAACTCTTTTGTAACATAAATGTCTTTACTGTCTGTTACTGTATTTAATGTCTCTTTGCAGAATAAAAGTGTTCATTTCTTTCAAAAAAATTAAATATAAAAAAATAAAATCTTACTGTCCCCAAAATTTTGAAAGTTAGTGTAAATCTACGGAAAATACAGCTGTTCCAGGGTACAAAAATACCAGTGGATGTCAGTGAAACAGCTGCACTTGTTCAAATTGCACTCATACATAAAGCACTCACGAGAATGGAACAGGAAACGCAAACCGTTCCCTCAGGTCAACACTCATGAAAGGAACATATTCAATTCCATTTATCTTGGAGGTCTTCCTGCAACACATACAAAAAGAAAAAAATTAAGTAAGAATATATTTTCAGAATATTTTACTTTCAAAACGTCAACAAACTTATATGCATTATGTTGAAAAAATGCAAAAACAAAATGCAATTGTGACAATTTTTTTTTTTCATGTAGTGGCTGATAACCAGTAAAATAAAACCCATATTATAAAATTATATAATTGTTTTGTCCAAAAAAAAAAAAAAAAAATTAAGTCAATTTAGCATTATAAATGCACAGCATAAAAAAAAACTGATATTCATTTTGAGAGAATTAATTTTGAGATGGATTTAACACTATAATAAAATTATTAGCACTTTTGTAAGATTAACTGTAGTGAGTGTGAGATGTCAGGTAAATGTGATCAAAATGCACACAAGGGAACTGAGAATGCACGATTAAATAGAAGACATCAAGTTTGCTTTGAACCTACCTGAGCACCTCAATCTCCTCCGCTGTGTAACGTTGACCCTGTGGCTCACTGGACTGCACTGCTCGGACCGGCTGCGCTTTGTCATGGAGGGAGAAGTCTAGGCCCAGTGGAAAAAACTGCCTCACCTGAGCAGGGCCTTTGGATGCAGAGGCGGCCTTGTCCTGGTTTGCTGGTTTACTAAGAGAGTCTTTCAGTCCCTCTGCCCTGAAAGAGAAAAAGGTGATGAAAACAAAGGATTATGGGTAAAATGTGCATTGCACTGATTGTACATCATTCTATTTTCAAATGTATGATAGTTGGTAATCGTCAATATGCCACAATTGCTGTCAATACTGCTGTTGATTATGTGGTATTTCACTCAAAATATTCATAATACACTGGAGTATTAGTATTTTAGTGTTAGAGTAAACAGTGAAGCACCTGTCCAGAGCCTGCCGAGCAAGCTGCTTCAGTTTCCCCTGTAGTGCTTGATCTGACGTCTCATTGGACTGTTTGGGAGAGAGAAAGAGTTCAAAGATTACAGGGCTTGGCTCAGTTTCTAGTTACAGAGGAGCACATATAACCGGCAGTGAGAGATCTGAAACCAGAACAACCAACTTAACACCACCACCTGTTCCAGAGACTGACAACTATTGCTTCAGAACTGCTGCTAGTATCTGAGTCGACACATATAGTTATGATCTAATTATAGAGTTATTTATATACACTACCGTTCAAAAGTTTGGGGTTAGTATAATTTTTTTTAATGTTTTTGAAAAAAGACTCTTGCTCATGAGTAAAACCATAATAAACAGTAAAAACAGTAACATGTTGAAATATAACCATTTAAATCAACTTGTTTCTATTTTAATATATTTTAAAATGTACTTTATTCCTGTGATGGCAAATCTGAATAGTTATTGATTGTTAGTTTTTAATATTTCGGTGGGAACCATGATACATTCATTTAGAATTCTTTTATAAAAAATAAAATAAAAAAGTATTTATTTGAAATTGAAATTTTTGTAACAATGCAAATGTGTTTACTGTCATTTTTGATCAATTTAATGTGTCCTTACTAAATAAAGATATTAATTTATTTGAAATAAAAAAAATCGTATTGACCCTTTTTGAGACTTTTGAACAAAAGAGTATCTTCAAACTCAAAGCATTTCCCCTTATGTGTTAACTCACCGCTTGAATACACAACTCCACAGCCTGTGTATAGAGCTCAATGGCCTCATCTGCGTTTTCCTTCTCATCCTCTTCAAAAGCCTGTGTCACCAGGAAGTACGCCCTCTCCAGATCCAGCTGATGCTTACTCTTCAGAGGGTCAGTGCTCTGTGCTTGAACTAATCGCAGGGATTCAGTCAGTGAACTAACACACTTACAATGAATGGAGACTTAGGCTTGCAAGCTTTGAAAAGTATGCAACACAAGCACAATAAAAGTGGTCCATAAGACTTGTGTACTATATACTAAATCTACTGAAGTCATACGATAGCTTAGTGTGTGGGAAAACCACCCCCATATATTTAGCCTATGTTCTCATTCACTGAAAATCTTGATATCTACCTCAATTACGTCCCATTTTTGAACAATTTTTTAAAACAACAGAGGATACCAGAATATCATTCGGTAAGTTCTTCAATTAAAAAAAAATAGTCATTGAGGGGGAAAAATGATTTTATGTGTTTTTGGCATTATAATTAAGGTTTTAAACTCACTGACTCAATTATCCTGTTGTAGCGGTTAACAACTCGCTGAAATAAGTATTGTTGTCTGTTCCTCACACAAAGCTAACATTTAGAATATTTTCAGAATATTTGGGATACAGCACATGAATTGTATAGGTCACTTTCATAATACTTTATGGCCCTTTTTGCATCCTTTTTGAAGCTTGAAACCAATCACTGTTAAAAAGAGCAACTGATACAATTTTTTGTGTCCCAAGGGAGAAAGTCGTAGCATTTTGCAATGACCTAAAGGTGAGTAATTAATGAGAGAACATTAATGTAGACAACTCCAATGTAATGCTGTTCTCAAATTACAAAACACAAGAGAACGAGGAAGAGAACTGCATTTAATAGTGAACTAGAAAAATCAAATGCTGTGTTAGTCACACCACTTTCAACTGAGGTATGACCCATGTAAACTTTCTAAAGGTTGGGCCGCGGAAAATATGAGCATAACTTCTTCCACCTACAACAACGAGGTGGTTTCACTTTTTTTGTTGACCACAGAGAACGGCAGAAAAAATTCAGTCCTAAAGAATCAACAGTCCCACTTTATATTAGGTGGCCTTAACCACTTTGTACTTACATTTAAATTAATCATTTGATACAATGCACTTATTGTGTACATACATGTTTTTACATTGTAATTACGTCTGTAATTAATTTCTGTAATTACATTTATAATTACACTGTTGACCCATCCCTTACACCTTAACCCACCCTTAAACCTACTCATACCACCAAACCTGTCCCTAACCTACCCGTATCCCTCCTCAATAGCAGCAAAAGTGTTTTGCAATACAATATGAGCACAATAAGTACATTGTACTTATTTTTTGATGTAAGTACATAGTAGTTAAGACCACCTAATATAAAGTGTGACCGAATCAACTTAAAAGAAAATGTAAACCATGATACTGAGCATCAATAGATAAAAACAGGTTTTTGATGAGGCCATATTGGTATTAGTTGATGTAAACTGACCGGCACTGAGTAGAGTCTGTACTCTGTCCAAGTACTCGTTTACTTTGTCTTGAATGTTCTCTAGTTTGGATCCAGCCATGTCTGCATAGATGAGAGCCTGGGCAGCCTCCTATTCAGAACCCAAAAGAAAATATGATTATATATATTCAATATTGAATATACTGTATATTGAAATCTGAATTGATTTGAAAGGGAAAATTGTTTAATGGCAGCTTTTACTGCCATAACATGGGACAAGCTGATACTTCCATTAAAGAATAAAGCCTTTTCAGGAAGTTTAAGATCAATAAGCCTTAAATGTCAAATAGGAGAATCTTACCTTATAGTAGAAAACAGCTTCATTGTATTTCCCCTTCTGATCATGCAGTACAGCTGATTTGGCAAATTTAATAGCATCGAGTTCAAGAGCTGTACAATCCATGATTGACGTTTAAACACTGTTAACTGAGTTCAGCTTAACGGCTTTATGGCAAATCATTTTAACCTGTTCTTGATCATAGCAGCTCCTCCAAGGATTTGCGTTTCTTTCTTGAGTTGAACTTCCCGACCTCGAACTCCGAAATAAAATATGGCAAGGCTGAAAAATATTGATTTCAAGGAGCTTTCAAACTTAGTGACTCTAAATAAGGTGTGAAAACACAACGATTTAACTTGCTATGATGGTATCAAAACAAATCCTCAAGCCCGCAGTACTTCCGGATACGGTGGGCGTGTACTGATGTTGTCACGACACGTCATTGCTTTCAAAGCGGATGCCGTCCGACTCATTCCGCGAATCGGTTCCTTCAAAGAGTTCATTTCAAAGAACTGGTTCAAAAACAATTCAGTGGTTCTTTTTGCATTCATATTTCATATTCTAGACTAAAATGTTCCAGTAATGCCACATCATGTAGTAAATAATGTGATCTTCCAAGACAGGGACACATAAAATTAATTAAAAAACAAAGTCATTTTGAACATAAGTATATACATTAAACAATACAAAAAACTATTTACAAAAATAGGCTACAGACGTTTTACTATCCCCGGTTCAACCTAAAAGTGTTTATATGTTCTTGCTTGTAACTTTAAAAACGTGTTTGACAGAAAATGGTTCAATTGTTTGTTTTTGACAAGACCACTTCATTACGATTTTAACAAAACGTTCAGTCTGATTCATGAACAAATAGCTTGAACTACTTTTGTAAACCAGTCCACTGAAAAGATTCGACCAAAAGAATGATTCATTTACGAATCGGACATCGTCGTGATTCGCGTAGAAGAGAACTTTCCCCCAGAAATGAGTAAAATGCGTTGGAATTAGTTTTTGAAAATTTTGAAAACTTCCCCTATGATTGGAAATATCGCGGTCATGTTGCAGCTGTTCAGAAACATCTGCACACAAGCATACACGTGTAAACCATTAGTTTAATTAAGCCCCATATAAAACTGTCTGTGTAAAATCTGTGTACAGTCTTTATTTCTCAACTTCAAACAAATCAACATCTGGATGAAAATGTTTGTGAACATGCCATGAGAGTCTAGACTGTATTATTTTAAAGTTTACAAAATAACATTGTGTCTATATCTATCTATCTATTAGGAGTGGCATGGTACACAAATGTCACGGCTCGGTACGTACCTCGGTTCGGGGGTCATGGTTCGATACGATTTCAGTACAGTGGGGGGTAATCTACTATGCTCAGTTTTTTTTCATTTATTTTGAACAAACAGTAGTGCAAATTACAATTTTTTCCATCTAGATGTGAAAATACTAAATATTATTACATGTTATATATATAAAATCTGTTTCGTTTTCATTGTGAGTGTACACAAATAAAAGCAGACCTGTATAGCTGTCACGCCCCTGGAATGTTTTTTTTGTGTTTTTGCTCCCCATGTGTTCCCTGTGACTCAGTTTTTCCCCTGTCTGATTGTTAATTTGATTCCAGGTGTGTCTCCTTAGTTCCTTGATTGTCCTGTCTTTAAAAGCCCCAGTCCTTTCAGTTAGTGTTTATCCTGCTTGTGATCTGTGTTCCCGTTTGCATTAAATACTCTCCTTTTGTGAATTCCTCATCTCCTCATTCCTGGTTCCCATGCTTCCCTTGAAGCTGTGACATATACAGTGATTATTAAGGCAATAAGTGTTTAAAGTTGATTCTGCTGGTATAAGGAAACAGTTGAAGTGATCGTGCTGGAACACACACACACACACAAACACACACCAGTTCCAGCATTGCTAACTTGACAGCACAGTTGGTACTTTATCAAAATAAAATGTCTGTCTGTCAGTCTGGTTAAAGCTGCAGTCCGTAGCTTTTTTGGGGTTAAAAATGATCCGAAATCTATATTTGAGCAAGTACATAACCAGCCAGTGTTCAAAACTATCACCTTACTTTAGTTAGCTTTACAACGGTTAGTTCATAATAATGTTTTCTAATTTGAGTGGTACGGGTAGGTTTCCGAGGGAAATTCGAGCATGGCACTGCGTCATTACGTCATGTCTGTAAACATGAAGTTTTCCCAGATACTAGGCTATAGCATGCGAGGATCCTGCAGGTGATGGAACGTTTATAGCCTTTTCTCACAGCAGCTGGAATAATTAAATGCATTTTGATGGCAGATTGTAATCCAGAAAGGATGTGTTTATGAAACACATGTGAATGAAATTAAATTATATTCCAGTTTTAAATGTGCTTCTGATTACAGATAGCCTGGGATTACACAGGATTTGTATTTACGATAACCAGTTGGAAGGGAGCATGGTTTGCTTTTTGGGTTAAAAGAAATTCTTAATATGAAATTCGAATGGTATGACAATTAGATATTAGACTGTACAGAATTTGAAATCTACATGCTAATAGGCCTACACACTGTACTCATTGTCACGCCATGCTGATGTTGTTAACATTAATAATTTGAGAATAAAGTATAACATTAACAATAATTTGCAGGGTTATATGTGATATGAGCTAACCAATTGTTAGATTTAATTAACATTGGTAGCTGATTTATGGTAATTATTTTTTCCTCAGTTGGTCAGAACAAATGTGGCAGACTTGTTACTTGTTCAGATGGCAATATATGGTGAAAATTCTTATTTGGGTCATATATTCAAAGACGTAGGCTAGAATCTGTGATTCGTGAGTACAGTATCCACACCGTTGCGGTGACTGACTGCCACACATGATTCACCTCAAAACATTAGATTCATCCACGCTGGAGCCATGCCGGTGTTGTGCCCATTTTCGACCCCCTGCTAAATTATTACCCCTCTTGTTGAAATCGCTATCTGATTGCCTAATCCTAACCCCTCCCCCAATCCTAACCCTAAACCTACCAATTCTAGGGGTGTAATAATCTGGCAGGGGGTCAGAATTGGGCACAACACCAGAACACCGGATCACAACCCCACGCACGGAAGATAATTCTGCACAGAGCTGCAATTCCAGGTTTTCAAACAGAGATGGCAACAAAGAGGCAAAATTTACGGACTGCAGCTTTAAATATGACCAAAGTGTTTAAGAAGCATCAGAAGCTGGCAATTATGTGTTTTAGGTCCTGTTTTCAACTGGTTTCACAGTGTTGAACTATTCCACCTGTGAACACATCCTCTACACACACATTCATAAACAAACACATCTGATGCTGTGTAATTTTAACCTGAAGCTTTTGACATGAAGGAGTTGTTGGCCATAAAATGTTGTTTTATAGGTAGTATGGACTTGTAAACTGTGACCCCCTAGTGTAACATGATAATAAAGTCTGTCTGGACTTTGTTATCCGGTTGTTGATATACTCCTCTATGTGGCTTTCATGAATTTATGAGAAATAAACAAGGAAAACAGGTTCTTTGACTTTATTGTTTATGGAGAAAAAGAAATGAATAAAATGTTTTCAGCATTAAAGATGATCTAAATACTGCTAATTTTGAAATGCTGTTGAAACTGTCAAACTGTTTTGCAAGACACGGCATACACATATCCTCAGCAGATGCATTCACTTAGTCTTTAGTCTCCTGAAGTCTGTTTCAGATAAGACCATTAAAACTGGACATTAAAGTCTAGTCCATTAAATGCAGACAGTAAAAAGTGACTTTTCTAAGACTGTAAACATGTCACTGAGAAAAAATGGTTTGTCTACATATTTCCTCTGACCTAAGAGACATAACAATGATTTGACGTTTAAACATGTCAAAACATTCAGTTTTTTTTAACCCAAGGCAAAATTTGCAAAAAGAAAAAAAAATTGCTTGCTTTAAAATAAAAATAAAATAAAACTAACACAACCTTTAATAATGAACCCAGGAATGACTTAAATTGCAACCACATTGACAACAGCATGACTCTACATAACAATCATAATGACAAACTAAGACCGAACACTGAGACAGGGAAACACAGGGCTAAAGAACACTGAGGCAAACTAGATAATTACTAAAACACGGCTGGGAACTAATTAACTAATGATGACAAAAACGAGGACAAGAACAGCAACTCCAAATAAGGTCACGGGAGAAGGGGAAACACAAGACCTAGGGACACAGTCTACCACTGTGCATTTGGTGAGAAATTTAAATATGGTCTTTTTGTCTGTGTATCCTAATTAAAAATTGCTGCAAAACAAAAAGCTACATTTGTGCAACATAAAATCACTGGAATTTGTTTTTACAATATAAATCACGGCTTGTTGGTTAGGCATGAAAATCACTTTGGCAACCCACTGAGTAAATTTCTCAGCAAAAACAGAAAAGATAGCAAATAGTAATCAAGAGTGACTGACAAAGGGAGGGATATCTCCAGTCATGCCTCCCCTAATCTAGATCAGTCTACAGCCCCATATGGTCAACATCTTGGATCATTTTTGTTAGCATGTGCTCTCTGGGTGGCCTTCAAATGTGCAAGACAGAGTCAGACTACACATAATACATTTAACAAAAAAGAAAATTAAAGTATCCACCTGAAGTGTTTCAAACAAGCACAATCACCGCTTTATAAGAAATGTTTCTTAAGCACAAAATCAGCATATTAGAATGATTTCTGAAGGATCATATGACATTGAAGCCTGAATTAATTGCTGTTTAAAAAAATCCAGCAGGAATTCACAGAAAGAAATGATATTTTTGGCCTCCTTACACCTCTTTCATTTGTACTATTTATACCCTTTGTGTTGTTCTGGTTTTGTGACTGCAAATCTGTTCCCAGGTCTGGTATCTGTTAATCTGTTTGTTCTAAAACTAGTTCTCTGATACTGTTTTTGGAATTACGACTTTTTCCAAAATAGTGGTCTGTTCTTGCATGCTTAGTTTAGACCAAGTTTGTATTGTGGTTACATTATATTTAACTTCATAACCATGATCATTTGATTGAGATGAGGTGAATAAAGCCATAAAACTTAATTAAAAAAAAATACAAAAACGAATTCCATGTTGAAATGCTTTGTTTTTATTACAAGCCTGTTCATTCTCCTTTTGACAGAGATCACAGTCAAGACTGGAGAACACAAGAAACACTGAGAGACATCAAAAAGAAACTCAGCCCATGTGTTTTCCTTATGTCACAAATTTGACACTAAATATGACAGAAAAACGGAGATTTAGACAGATAAAGTGACCTCAAGTGCAGGAAAAACACTATTACTATTATAACTATTTTATTTTCTACTCAGGCATCAAAACAGATAGGTCATTTTAGAGGTCAAACTGACAAAATCTAAAACCAAAGCCAAGATCAACCACTCCTGCATTCAGAGAAGATTCGGTGCTTTAGGAATTGCTCATATTATTTCAAGCAATATTTTAACATGACTTTGAATAAGGTTAAATGTCTAAGCTGATTTTCAAGACTTGAGTATTTTTTGAAGGGGAGTAAGTCCTACACTGTAAAAATGACTGTGATTTTAACGGTAAAAAACTGTGAAAATGCTACAGTAAAAATCTGTTAAATTGTTAACGTTAATTTCCTGTAAAATTTATTGCATATTTCAGTTTAATGAGTCTCACCATGATGGTGTTTAGTGCTTGTGTGAATGACACTGTGCACCTTCTATATATGTTATTATTTAAAAGCTGCTTGTGATGGGCTTTGGTTCATCATGTGATTCTCATCACCATCTGCATTTGGGGATTATCAGTGTATTTCAAAGGTACAAAACAGATTTCAGTTCTTTTATAGGTTGGTATATTAACATTATATCAGTTAATGAAATTATGGTATTTAACTGTAAATTTAAGTTAAAACCGTAAAACCTAAAATGTTGTTACCGTATTTTTTACGGTAGAATTCCAGCAACCACAGCTGCCGTTTTTTTACCGTAAATTTTACGGAATTTTTTTACAGTGTAATCTTTTTATAACAGCTCTCAAACATGATGGATTTCATACTTTATTAGAACTGCAGACAGAAAACACCGAAGTCTTTAGTCACTATAAACTGGAAATGTAAATAAAGGGAAGTTTCCTTTTTCAGTGTTTATCCTTTAAGTTAGGCAGTAAACAAAGGAAACTCGTTTCCGCAGTGGATGATTGCTGTAATTGAGTAATCTCATGATCAAAGGAGCTTAAATGCTTCTAAACACCATCTCTCACTAGAATTAGGTGCAGCCTTTAAGTTTTTTTACATGGAAAATTTCTTCTGCATCAAACGCTAACTCTATTTCAGTGTTTCATTTCGCTACATCAGTTTCTTTTAGTCTTTTCAGCTTTATTCGAGAAAACAGAAACTGCAAATGTTTAGATCTTGTTCTGTAGCTCTCCATCAAAATGATTACAACTCACTTTTATCCATGTTTGGCTTAATGAGGAAATGGGAACATCTGGAGTGGAACATCACTGATGTGTGTTATCATCTTGACATCACAGAGAAGTTCTAACAATTATTGCAGCCAAGTGTTTTGTGCTAAAATATTGGTGAAATAACGTCTTAAAGATAATACATTGTTTTATTTATTTGATTAAATAAGGACCCATAATTCAAAGATAGCATGCAGTCTTAAGTGCAGATACCTAAGTACAGAGCATATGGAATTTTGACCTATGTTCACTTTTTTTTTCCATTTGTTAAAAGGAAGGTTCACAGAAAAAAAAAAAAATCTGTCATCGTTTACTCGCCCTCATGTTGTCATTCCAAACCTCTATGACTTCCTTTCTTCTGTGGAACATAAAATAAGTGTTTTTGTAAATCCAACTGTTAACTGTTTGCTAACCAAAAGACTGGTTACCAAAATATCATCTTTTGTGTTCCACAGAAAAAAGAAAGGAACTCTCCCTTTAGTATTACTTCATTTATCGCGGCTAATCTTACTTGGTGGTATTAAAATCATTTTACAATATCATTTGACTTTATTTAATTTACAGATTTTCTCAGTTGCTTTGGTGCATTTCTTGAATCGTCCTTAATATTTGCAAAGAAGTATGTGCATTTCTCAAAACAATTTGTACAAACAGCACCACACAATGGATTTCCTGCAAAAGCCTGTAACTTACTCAAAATCTTTAGTTCATCTCTCAAAAGTAAGTATTTATGTCAATGAACATATCAGTGCCATCAGAATGAAAAGTCTTTGTGTCATTGTTCACAAACAAAATGCGTAGGCATGTTGTCAATATAACAGTGCACTCTGTTAGCATTACCTGATGTAAACTATGGCAATAGTTTAGATGACAGTTACTGTATTGAAATGCAGAAGGCTGCACTTTTTATGTATGCCATATATCCATTTCAAAAGTACAAATTTACACATTACTGTATGTGGGATATTGACTGAAAGAAACTGTTTCGAATGTTTGAATTACAGTTTTTCTTGATTGCTAACACACAATTCATGAAACAATTCACCATTTTCTCACAACTATAAACACAATCTCAAAACTACACACCAACTTGTGCAAACTTCAGACTTTCAGGTCAAAGTCAAAAACATATTCTCTTTTGTCAGAATATAATCTTTGGCCTCAGATGACACACAAAGCTGCCAAATACACAGACTATTTTCCTGACTACAGAACACTAGTGAGATCAATTCCAAACACTGTTGCAAAAACCTCCTTTTGGGAAACAGGAATCCTGCAACGTCTGTCACAGTATGCAGCATAAACAGAGCGGTGCAGATAAAGTGAAATTCAGCAATAAACTGTAAGAAAAGTTTACTTTCATTACACTACTATAAAGTGATCCTACAGTAGATGAAAATCACTAGAAGAGAAAAGTTCAAAGACCAAACAACTGAATATACAGTAAACACACATTCGAATGTACTGTCAGTTACTGTACATAAATAAATAAATTCAGCATCCTCTGCCTAGTTGCATTACAGTATTGGTAATATCCTTATTTTGTTATACTATAGCAGTTTCTTAGTCTTCTGAGAAAAGACTTTCTCTGCCTCCCCTGGACAGTCGACTTTCAGTTCTGCACAAATACATGTAAGAAGTACTTGGCTACAAATCAATTCAGCAGTTATGAGTTTGAGGGTGTGTGCTACAGTGTTTACAGTACAAAGAAAGAACAGTGAAAGTTCTCTCATCTGAAGAACTGCTACTATGTACTGTAATTGTAATGTGTAAGTAGATGAGCCTGCAGACAGCTTTCCTTATGCTCATTCCATCCACAAGAGCATGCTCAACTAGTGCTTTACATTTCATCAGGAACAAATGACCTTTGACCTCGTCCCCTTAATTTTTCTTTTCTCGTCCTATTCCTCTTTGTCTCCCACTACCAAGATTCATTTTCCAAAACCTGTGCTCCTGTTCTTATCATCCTGAGATTCTGACTGCCATGTCATCAGTTTTGCTACTGAATGTTCAAACACAGATAAATGTGTGCTATTTGTGTTCATTTTGTGATTCTTGAGGTAGTCATATTGTGTATTTGTGTTTTCTAAACGAGAACATGGTTAAATCTTTGCAAAATGATGCTGTTACTGTGTAGAGTTTTGCAGAAAACACTGTGCAAATTGGAGCGTGTGAGAAAGCAGGTGAAATAAACCTAACAGACCACTCAGATCATTAGGATCGAGTCAGTTAGAAATACCAAGGGTTTACACAAAACAAGGGGAGTCCGCTTTTAGCTGTTATGCCGCCCGCAGTTGGAACCAGCTTCCAGAAGAGATCAGATGTGCTAAAACATTAGCCACATTTAAATCCAGACTCAAAACTCATCTGTTTAGTTGTGCATTTGTTTAATGAGCACTGTCTGAACTGATTGCACTATGTATAATCATTTTCTATTCTCAAATGTTTTATATCCTTTTTAAATCAATTTTTAAATCACTTTGTTGTGATTATTATTATTTTTAATTCCTTGTTATTATTATTATTTTTAATGACTATTTCACTTTCTTTTATGTAAAGCATAAACATAACATTACCAACTGATAATGTAGGAAACCGCAGACAAATGTACATAATCAGTTGCATGAATGTACAAAAACAATCACAACTTGTTAAAAAGAATGAGAAACTGCTTTTATGATGTACACAAGTGACTAGATGATGTCGAGGTTGAACAAGGAGTTTTGAAAAAAAAAATTCTGGTCTGAGAAATGCACCAAAGCAACTGAGAAAAACTGCAATACAAAACCAGATGGTGCATGAGCAAAATTCTAAGGAATCACAGCGAGTTGCTGGCCACAGTGATTCATTTCTCACTGTTCTTTTGGCTATGAAGGGATGTTATTATACAGGGCACTCTCAGTTGTGTGAGAAGAAGTAAATAAATGCAACAGAGCAGTTGATATCCCAAGAGCCCAAGAAAGATGGCATATGACCAGAAGCAACTGAAACAAGATTCGACTGGCTAAAGACAAGTTTTTTCCTTGTCACCTGGTGCTCTCTGAGCATTTAAGTTTCGAAACAGATGATGGTGTAAAAAGTGTTTTGCAAGTCATTTAAAATAAATTATGTGAGTTGATAGTTCAAATTCAACATTCCAAAATTAAACAAAATGTAGGACTAAAAGTCCAGCTGTGCTTCCCAGTCAGTCAGTGATTTCGCAGGCACATTTTGTAAAGGTGCCCCTAATTGGTTTCAGACAGGCTTCAAAGAAACCATTACATCATGTCTAATGATCTAGAACAGTGGTTCTCAAATGGCACTTTGTAAGTCTGCAAAACAATGCTTTAATAATAAAATGCTACTAACCATATAACAGATAATACTATGTAATACTGAATATCTGGTACACTGAATATCAAAGTCAAAAAAAGGAGGAGCGCTTTCTCATATTTAGCTCCTAAACTCTGAATCGAGATCAAATCTACATTAAAGTAACATTTCTCAGCCCAAGCTTTCAAATAACCTTAATCTTAAAACCTATTATTACAGTCACATCTTATGAAATGTTAGTGTTATGAGATCATTTTGCAGCTTGGGGAGGATGGGCCCCATGTCAGTCTGATTCCCTTCAAAGTTTCCTAACTTAGCCAGCTGTGGCTGCTCAGTGAGGCTCAAAAAGATTTAAGGTAATTTCTTGATTTAATGCATTATTTGTTTTTCTTCAGGTCCTAATTACATTGCATCATTGAAACTTTGAAACTATATGCATTGTGAAAAGTGCTATACAAATAAACATGAACTGAATTGGAACTCAGGATAGCAAATAGACTTAAATGTTTTAAAAGGGAGGAGAACACACTTTTCATATCTTTTGTTGATAATATTTTGGCACAAACTGATCTCTCCTTTTGGGAAGCTAAATTATCCTTCATCCTTAAAAAACCATGAGAAAAAAATAAGTTAAAAGAAAAGCTATTGTCCACATTAAATACAGATTCATTTGTGACAAGAAAAAACATAGTCCACAATTTGTTTTGTGCAATTGGAAGCCAAAAGAATGACATCAAACACACACACACACACACACACACACACACACACACACAGAACCCCCCCCCCCCCCCCCCCCCACAAACATTTCAAAACTAAACATTCAAACTATAAACTCTGGTGGACATAGAAATAATCGTAATAAACTCTTTGCTTTGCATGATAAATCCTTTTAGGACTGTGTGAAACCTTGGCCGTTAACCAAAAAACAATCCAGAGCCTGTAATCTTCAAGCAAGCTTTAAAAAATGAAAAAATATAATATTTAGTGACTAAATGAATCAGAGTCACAGTTGCCTTCATATCTAATTTTTGATTTAGGGAAGAAGCTATTTTAATCCATCAAATTAAATTACTGTTTATTATTAATCTGTTCATCTGTTACTGGCCTCACTTGTACCCTTTATGTCCTATAGGTCGATCTAAATCCAAACATTGCATGCATATTACATATTAACTTCAATTATTTTCTATAAACTTCCAAATTCTGGAAATCTACAAATACAATACAAATTGCAACAGCAGCCAGTTCATATAACATCTGTGATCCAGAAAGCAGTCCCTCAACTGGGCCATGACAAAAGTTTACTGTGTTTAAACAGGACCAGGTTTGAAGAAGAAAATCATCTGTAGTATCATATGTCAAGGAACTGGGTGGAAATAGTTGTTGTTGCTGCTGTAATATTCACTGTGTTGTAACAGTACAGTAAATAACATCACATTCTAGGCCAAGGATGCTCGAAAGGACTGCTATCCTTCAGCTGCCAAGTAACTTTTGGCAGCAGACTCTGAATGGGGACTGCTCAGTGCCAGAATTTGAGTGATTAACATTCTCCAATCAGACACATTTGGAGTATGAAGTCATTAAAGGGATAGTTCACCCAAAAATGAAAATTCTGTCATCATTTACTCACCCTCAAGTAGTTCCAAACCTGTATGAATTTCTTTGTTCTGCCGAACACAAAGGAAGATATTTTTGAAGAAAGTTTGTAACCAGGCTGTTTTGGGGCACCATTGACTTCCATAGTAGGAAACAAAATACTATGGAAGTCAATGGTGCCTCAGAACTGCTCTGTTTCCCACATTTTTCAGAATATCTTCCTTTGTGTTCAGCAGAACTGGGTGAACTAGCCTTTCTGGCTTGAAGATAATCTATAAAATATGGGCTAAAGCAAAAAGGACAAACAAGAGATACTTGTTCAAGAGAAACAATTTAACAAAGGAAAAAAAAACCAAGCCAAATTTCGGGCTTTGCTTGGGTTAGGAACTTTACAAGTTGATAAGGGAGTTCAAGACTAAATTTCCAGGAATTGCTCAGCAAGCAGTGGGTGAAAAAGAAAGACAGACCATGAATAACAGTGAACAACAAAGCTACGCAGACAAGGGCTGGACACAAGGGAGGAAATAAAAATAAAAACACTACTGTAAGAAAAACGAGCAGTGTGCAGTGAATTCATTTCATAAAATTTAATTATTATAACATCTTATTCATTTTGGCCTTTACAATCTTGCAAGGCCTCATGCCACAGAAACTCTTCTCTGGAAGCCATAAGTCATTTTATTTGAGTGTTTATGAGCTGTATGGCAGGGAGCTGGCAGAGCATTATATTAAACACATTTGTCAAAGACATCATTACATCGATAACTGAAGTTACTGACACTACAGCTAAATCAGAAACATTTCTTGGATCGTCTGCCTCACATGTTTTCATCTCTGTGTGAGAGCTTTTATGAGATTAGGAAATCCGCTGTCAGACACAAAGTCTATTTTACAACTGCTACAGCCATAAAGTAATAAATAATATAAAGTCTTTTACAATGGTTAAGGTCTGGCTTGAAGGAAACCAGGACTGTACTAATTCATTTTTACTCATAATGTTAAGTGAAATGTAACTTGACAATTCACTTAACTTATTTTTTTAATTATCATTTACTTAAAAATTTTAAGGCAACGGGTTTCCTCAATTTTTTTAAGTTAATTCAACTTAGCACTTTTTACAGTGATACTGTCCCTACACAAATAAACTAACAACAACAACAACAACAATTGCATAAAATGCCTCATCTGTGTAAACGTAGCCTACTGATCTTAAAATAGATGCATACTGTATGTGAGAACTGTCTACTGTTGGTTTCTTAGTTTGTCCAGAGGGTTTTTTCATGCCACGAAAGCAACAAAATAAAACTATAAATCTGAGAACAATGTTTAGAGAGACAATAAACTTCCCTGTTGGATTAAAACATCTTAAATAAAAGAATCCTGCCAGACAGTATTTTATTTATTTGTTTATTTTTTGTCAGTGAGATCATGTCTAAATATCTTCTCAATGGAATGTATGTTGCAAACCAAATTATTCTGAATTCTGATGAGACGTTCTCACGCCAAGCATCAATAATGTTCTAACGCAGTGATAAATGCATTGCGGACATAAGAGGACACAACACACCAAAAGACAAGACAGAGCAGGTCACTTTTAATATGAAACAAAGTCTAAGGGTGTATTTACACCTGTCTTGTTTGGTTCGATTGAATCGAACTCAAGTTCGTTTCTCCCTTTGGTACGGATCTTTTGCAGGTGTGAATACAGCAATCGCACTCAGGTGCGCACCAAACAACTGTACCGAGACCCAGCTGAAGAGGTGGTCTCGGTCCGCTTCCAAACGAACTCTGGTACGGTTAAATGGATGAACCAAAGAATGGATTACCTTAAGCGGAAATGTGGTTTTATTTACAATTTCTGTTTCGCTTGCTAAAAGAGCAGTGTGAAAGCAAACCGCACCACACACAAAAAAAAAAAATCAACATTGTATTTGGGCCGGACCAAAGCAAGTGAGTTAGCAAACTTTCCTGGTGTGAATATACCCTCAGATTTCAATTGGTCATTTTTATGAAATTCAAATGTTAAATACCATTTTGTGGCTCTTTAATGTGACGTGACAGATCGCTGCTCCTCAGTTCAAGCAGCACGTGAACCAAACATCTATTCCTTATTACTAGTTATAGCACAAAATAAATACAAAACACTGATATTTTTGAATTTAGTCAGCTCAAATATCCAAGTTGTCATTAGTACAACTTAACATTTCAAGCTGACTAAACTTAAAATTTTAAGGCAGCACAAACAAGGTTGACACCAAGTTATATCAGTGTGAATAATCAGTTTTTTTGCACAGACAAAGCATTGTTCATCAAAGAACAGCAGCATGATCTAAATAATTGCTGCATGATACAAGTTAGTGAACAGACACTTAATGTTGCATTTTGGGCTTTGAATATAAAACATGAGTGACTGAGAAAAAAGCAGGAACCACAAAACATCACAGAGCAGTTTTCATCTTTGGATTACAAGACAGGCAAAATCCATTTTTGCATGCATGATACCCATGCTGCTCCTTGTCTGTGTTTTAATGGTAGGTGTACAGATTAAAGCCCAAAGTGCTTGCTTCATTGATTCAATATCTTAATCTCCAACCACTGAATTTTTAGAAGTTTCAAAAGAATTCAGAAGATTGTAGACAAGTCACTATGATGGCACTTTTATGTTATGACATTAAAATATGTGTCATGGTACATTGGCTACCTATAAAAAGTTCGGTAACATTTTATTTTGATGGTCCCTTTTGAACATTCTGTTGACACTAAGTAATGTTGCAACTACATGTCAACAAACTCTCATAGGAGTGTTAGTAGACTGTCTGCTTCATATCTACTAACTCCTTATTGTGTTGGTCTCTCAACAGATATTCTACTGACTATAAGTAACTTTGCAAGAACGTGTCAACTTAATCTAACCCTAACCCTACCAGTCAACTAATACACTACTAACACTGTAATGAGAGTCAGTAGAAATGTAGGTGCAACATTACTTATAGTCGATAGAATGTGTTAAAGGGACCATCAAAATAAAGTGAAACCAAAAGTTCTTACTGAAAATAT
This sequence comes from Acrossocheilus fasciatus, assembly GCA_036784905.1. Classification (NCBI taxonomy): domain Eukaryota; kingdom Metazoa; phylum Chordata; class Actinopteri; order Cypriniformes; family Cyprinidae; genus Acrossocheilus; species Acrossocheilus fasciatus. The sequence goes on from CM071953.1 coordinate 26,189,942, forward strand.
AACAGTATAATATAAGTTTGATTAAAATTGATTAAAATATGTCAGATCTGCAAGTTATCAACATAACATCACAGACACTAAAAGTGTGACACATGAAATTGCCAGAAATTTAGCTAACTTTAAGAAAATGAATAAGAAAGAATGTATCCCCCATGCACCCCTCAGATCAAGCAGTACCTGGATTAACATTTGCAGACAGGAAGTAGTCCAAATAGAATTTTCCCTTTTCTTAAAGGGGTGACATCCATTGTTGTATTTTTAAAAACAATTTAATAAAATTGTACATGATAAAATCTATATTCACAATATAACCACTTTATTTGTGTTAAAAATGTTACATTGTTGCAATTACATTCCATGATACCTCTCTAAGGTATGGCGGGAACATCCATATTTTGTTACAAATGCAATCTCTAAAACTCAATTAAATATTTTAAAATAAAAATAAAATGTAACTATTAACAGTGCACAAATTGTGTTTACCCTACAGAATACAAACATGCAAACATTTCATGATTTATTGGTATTTAAAGTTTATTTCAACTGTTGTAAATAGAGGGACACCCCTTGCCACTAAATGAAGAATGACCCAGATGATAGAGTTATCTTTTGGTGAGTAGAACGATTTTCTGCATATTGTTAGATAAAAAAAAAATTGCTGACAGTACCTGTCTCGATAACGTGTGTCGTTTATTGATGTTCACCACGGTAAACCCTAGAACGCCACATAGAGTGCTTGTGCTTTCATTGGAAAGCATGGCCTCATGTGCCCTATTGCTGTATTATACTACAACATCGTTAGATTCGTGACTGTGATTGGCTGACACTGACAGACATTTCAAGAGCTGATTAATAACTGCTCAACTTTGGATTCCATGTAAGTCTTGCAACACCGAAGAAAACTGAACCCAGATGCTTAACTAGACTTAAACAAATCACAGACTAATTAGAGAGGTCCTTGCAACACACTAATATACTTCATTTTACAGCCAAGTTTGGGGGTATGTAAATAAGCATTCATTTGGCAATGATTAGCTGGTGGTCTGGGTGTTGTTGAACTCACATTTGTTTCTAACATTTTTTTGCTCTCAGTGCAGTAAATGTATGTTGTGGTTAAAGGAGAGCTAGGTGCACACCCAAAGAAATATGCAAACAGCTTGATGTAAACAAATCTTTTAAAGGCAGTATATGAGTTATGGCCAATGCCACATTTACAAGAGAAGTTAGTACACATGCACATATGCGACACACATACAGACATGAACACATCAGTTTTGACCCTATAGTTGAAAGAAATGTGGGAGTTTCTGTGGGTGAACAATCAGCTTGGACAAGAAAAAAGGAAACTTAAAACAAAGGTTTTCTTTCAACCCAGTCATCACAATACTATATTAAATTTCGATTACTCCCAGAGTAAAAATGTAAGTCCAACATAAATCTGAAGGAGAGACATTAAGCCCGATTCATTTCAAATCACTAGTACATTTAGTGAATAACAAGATTTTTTGCACACCTAAACCTGTTCCCGCCTCAGAGAAAAAAAAGGTATTTTTTTCCCCCAATTTATGCTTTTGACGTTTTATAATTTTATGACTTTATCTAACTGATTTAACTTCCTAAAATGTTTTACAGGTGGTCTATAACTAACTCTTGCTTGTTGTTCTTGATATTTTAATAAGTATTAACTTACATATTGAGCAAACAGCTAGTAAGCATATTTGCTGTCTGAGGGGAGGGCTCCAAGTTTGGAACATAGCCTAAACCCAGAGAACATACATGTATATATATATTTATCATGGTATTTAAGTTATCTTTAAATTATCTGAATAAGCTCCACCTGTGTTGAATTAGTTAATTATCTGAACATGCTCCTCCCAAACTTTGTTAATAAAACATCATGTCATTGCGAGCAAGGATCATGAATGTTGCATGTGTTCGTGATTACAAATGCATGCAAATATACAATTTAAAATGCTTTGAAGATATATTTTATTTTCCCAATGCACTGAGCCAATGGCCTTGGTAAAGTTAGTGCCATGGCATGTTCTACTCACTACATAGTTTTTTTCTTTCCAGATTTGAAATAATGGAAATCAAACAGGCAGAGGCGTCATGCCCATTCAAAGTGAGGGGGGGGGGGGGGGGGGGCACGTGCCCCCTCAGATTTTTCAGCCAAGTGGATTTTGAAGGCAGCTTCCAAAAGACAAAAAAAAAAAATAGCCGAAAAATATTTTCTATATTTGAACACATCAGCTGCTAAATTCAAATATGCTTTGCTGGCTGGCGCTGAGCCAGAGACAGACGCGTTTTCACAGCATTGCACATTAAACCAATCACACGCAATGCTGTTGAGCTTATGAATGCAATGACCAATCAGAGATGTTCAGATGAGTCACCGCTAAAATGCGTGTTTTCTTCACTTCCTCGCTGACTGAGCTCTTTCTGGCGAATTCTCTAGTTAGAAACAACAAAGTGCAGATGTGTCTGTAAGTAAGATATTCATTTCACAGTGTAAACAGCTTCAGAGATTTTAATGGGAGCTTTTGAGAGTGCTTGAACTCTAGACTGTCAGTGAAAATGTTCTTTGATAATGGAAATGTTCTTTGCTCTCTTTCTGTACAATGAAAGTGTTTTGATAAGTAGCCTAACTTACAATGTTTTTATTCACGTTAACTTTCAATGTTAAATTCTCATTAAATATAAAGTCGTATTAAAACTGTGTTATGGCATGACACCCTGTTACTTAATAAACTACATTATTAGGCTACTTTGACCTAATGTGTATATATATATATATATATATATACACACATAATCTATAAAGGTATATTCATATTTCATGCAGTTAATGGGTTTGGGAATGTTTCGAATAAAAAGGTTGAATAATTGTGGCTGCTGTGAGTCATATGATGACCCCCCCACACACACACACACTCGTGCCCCCTCAAAAATAGTGAGTGCCCTGCTAGTTTTAAAGAATTTCTGAGGAACTTAGACTTCCTTAGAATTTCTCTTTCCTAATCATCTGAGAAACATCTGCACACCAGCACAGCCGTAATTGGAACACTCTGACATTAAAAGAGTTATACAAGACACATCTCAGTCTCAATTCTTTTTGTGATCTAGGAACACAGTCACCTATAAATTAAATAATTTGAGGTATACTGTATATCAAAAGAGAAAAAACAGGAAATGGAATGCACTTTCATAGACTAACAATAATGTTTGATACTCTTGTTTTTTAAAGCAGGAATAAGAATAAGGAATAAGAGGTTTTTAAGTCATACATTTGCATAAGCACTTGAATTCATAATGGTTTTGTAATGATATGAACCATAAACCCTATAAACAAAACAATATCACTCAGGCATTAGCCTGCTTGTCTGGCCAATTTTGCATAATGTCCTCTATTCTGTTTAGCTTCATCTGACACTTCTATTGGATAATTCACAGCACCTAAATCTTGATGCTGACAATTCAGTCAACATTTGAGTTTTCTTTCATAAATATAGCAATCAGCATAATTAGCTGCATTTATTAGAGTCTATAAAGCATGCTCCCATATAAAACCACAGCTTATGTTGTAGAAGAAGAAGTTTAAGAATATATGCCAGAGAAAACATGATTATAAAATAATAACATTAGCCAAACAGGGACCCTGCCAGTTTCAAAGAATTTCTTTGGAACTGAAATTTCTTTTGAATTTAGGAGAAACTACAGATTATTATTGCCAGACTTTAAAGTAATAGTTCCCCCAAAAATGAAAATCACCGCCCCCACTGAATGCTGAACATTAATATGCAATCGTGAACCCCCGCCCCCACTGAACAAGACTTTGAAGGGGCCCCGTAGCAAATTCAGTGCACAGGGCCCAGAATTCCTAGCAACAGCTCTGTCCCCTGTAGATCCTCTGCAGTGAATGGGTGCCACCAGAATGAGTCTAAACTGTAGATAAAAACATCACAACAATCCACAAGTAATTGACATGACTCCAGTCCATCAATTAACTTTATGTGAAGCAGAAAGCTGTGTGTTTGTAAAAAACAAATCGATATTTTAACTTTAAATCTTCGCTTCTGGCCAAAATATAAATCTGTATAGTATAATAATGCTTCAACCAGTGAAAAAGTCCATCCTCTGTTGTCTTCTCGCATCACATACACCAACATTTTTGTTTAGAACTGTTTTGGATTTTTTATTTTTTGCTTGTAAAAGGTGCTTGATCTGTGCATATTTCTCTCCTTATTTATACTAAACGAGTTAAAAATGTCTTCATGGATTAGTTTATTACAAACACTAAGCTTTTTCCTTCACAAGATGTTAACTGATTGATGTAGATTACTTGTGGATTATTGTGATGTTTTTATCAGCTGTTTTTTTTATCAGCTTTTATCAACTCTCATTCTGATGGCACCCATTCACTGCTGAGGATCCGTTGGTGAGCAAATGATGTGATGCTAAATCGTTTTAATGAAGAAACAATCTCATCCACATCTTGGATGGCCTATTTCTTTAATTTAAAAAAAAAAGGAAATGGGCTGCCTGAAACAGAAAGCTGTAATGGTATGTGGACTATGTGTAGGAGACTCTTCTCATCTTACAGAAAGAGCACATGTTCTGAGTTAAGATAGCTGTTTTAACACAAAGGATAGTAAAGTGGGTATGCAAACATGTTTCACTTTGGTCGTGCAATGTAAAATTCATGTGTGGCCAAAATAACAATTTAAAATTAGCCAGGTCTTTTTGACATCTTTCATGGAGGATCCATGCACATTTTGGATCTATTCACCAGTGTTTAATTCTACAAAGCTTCAAGATAACTTCCAGGGCTGGGTTTGGGAGTTGACTAAAGTCAGAACAGCTTGAGGTGAAGGCCCATGTGTGGTTGTCTGGGATTGTTCCCAAGATATATGGCTAAAGTTGTGGAGTGTGAGAGGCAGACTGTGTTCTCATTTATCTAAAATGGGCTCCCTGGTGACAAGATCATCCATTCATTATCGTGTCAACAGATAAGAATATTAATTCTGCACATCTCTTTTATAATGTGCTAAACAAGTAACATGCACTGGTCAAAAGCATTATACTGACAATGATCTTAAATATTCCTAACAGTCTTCTAAACGCTCTTGTTGTTTTTTCATTGCACAGAAATCTGTGCATTCATCTAAATGCAGCTGGAGCTGAGCAAACAGCACAATGTTGGATATACTGATACACTGCAAAAAGTGATAAGTTGACTTAATTTAAAAAAATTGAGGAAACCTGTTGCCTTAAAATTAAAATCAAAATATATTTACTTAATAATTTTAAGGTAACGGGTTTCCTCAATTTTTTTAAGTTGTCAACTTATCACTTTTTACAGTGTATATATGTTAGCTATAATGATTCTCTCTCTCTCTCTCTCTCTCTCTCTCTCTCTCTCTCTATGTGTATATATATATATATATATATATACATACAGTTGAGGTCAAAAGTTTACATCCCCCTTTCAGAATCTGCAAAATGTTAATTATTTTACCAAAATAAAAGGGATCATACAAAATGCATGTTATTGTTTATTTAGTACTGACCTGAATAAGATATTTCACATAAAAGATGTTTACATATAGTCCACAAGAAAAAATAACAGTTGAATTTATAAAAATGACCCCCGGGGATTTTGAACAGAATGGAGATGTGTTGTACAATTTTCTTATTTTGCCTAAATATCATATTTTATTTTTCATTTAGTACTGCCCTTCAGAGGCTACAGAAAATAGTTATGCAACTCAGAAGGCAAAATAAGTTAAATTTACCCTGATCATCAAATTCAAAAAGTTTACACCCTCTCTTTATCACTCTCTTCCATGGTTTTTCCTTTTCCTGAGCATCAGTGAGCATTTGAACCTTCTGTAATAGTTGCATATGAGTCCCTCAGTTGTTCTCAGTGTGAAAAGATGGATCGCAAAATCATACAGTACAGAACGAACAATGAACACTACATTTATTATACTGTTTATTAATCTTTGTTAATGTTAGTTAATAAAAATAGTTGTTCATTGTTTGTTCATGTTAGTTCACAGTGCATTAACTAATATTGAACAAAACGTGATTTTAAGAATAAATGCTGAGATTAACATTAACTAAGATTAATAAATGCTGTAGAAGTATTGGTCATTCTTAGTTCATGTTAACTAATGTAGTTAACTAGTGAATATTGATGTTAAGTAGTGATGTTAACTAACTAGTTAATAGTGTTCCATATATATATATATATATATATATAGCCTATATCCTCCTGAGACCCAACTGTAGTGGACATTCTATTTTATTAAATTTCTCTGAGACCTCACGTGTCACAGTTTTAAGCCTGGCTGTCCTGTACAGAGCACATCCAGGGCTTTTTAGAGATAGCAAATGTTTCACCATGACCACTCCCTCTGTCTTTAAAAATGGCTAAATTTAATTTAGCGAAAAATTTAACATCCTTATGGAAATATGATTATATTTTGTAATTGTCATTTAAATCTGAATAATTTCCAAATTGTTTGTCATAAAGTAATATCTCAGGAAAATGTTATGGGTTTTCAAATTCAAATATGAGTTCCTGTTATGAAAGATGACATCATTTCATACATGTCCACTGTAGAGGACATCAGGACTAAAAGCATTGTGCATTTTGGGAGACATAACAATTGAACAGGAAAATAAATTCTATATCAATTTTCTTATGAGATATTAGATACTATTATGAAAATCTGGCCAATTATTACTCCCATTATGATAATTATTTTTTCAACATGCTGTCCCAACAGCAACACATTAATATGCAAATTAGATACAGTGTATAGATGTACTGTGTTTAATGGGAAAACCAGATTATAAATTTTTTTGGGGGGGTATATCAAATTTTTTTGTTATATATTTTATAACATAGTTGAGAATCATCCTTAAACAAAGTTTAGTATAAAAAAAAATCCTGAAACCTAAAAATTGATTGGTGATTTTTTTTTTTTTTAAATCCCATTGTTTTCGCCTTTTTGATTTCTATTCATGCCATTTTAATTTTAGAAAAAATGTAATGTTTAAAATATAATGTTTCAAAAATGTTTTAAAAATGTTATTTTTCCATTTTGTTCTTATGCTCTAAACAATGTAATCACACGAAAAAATACTAAATTCACAAAGCTTTTTGGGGGGAGTTCTCAGGATATGCTATATGTTTTGTAAAATAAAATGTGAATATTAGAAGTTTGTTGTAATGAGCTATATAAAAACGAATATTATTTCGATACAATTTTCCAAATGCATTGAAATATATTCATAAACTTGGTAGTTCATGAAAAGAATGAAGATAGGGCGGGGGAGGGGGTTCAGTAAGGAGTGGTCACAGGGTCTATGCACAGACGCGCTCGTGCAGTGGGATTGTTGCCTCCCGCTCCGACTGATGTACAGTAAGTGCACGCGCTTCATTCTTGCATGCAGAGGCATTGCTTCCGTTATTGCTGAAAATTATTGTTGTGTGTGTTTTTATTATAATAAGATATGAGCGGCTGCGCAAGTGTTTGGAGAGGATAAGCACTGCTAGAAATATGAGAGTTTAAAGTTGCCTAACTGTTTGGAAACTGGTTTGTATAGCCTAAGTAAAGCTCTCTGCTTACATTTTATTTAAAACCTTGTTTAAAAAAATGTGTTAAGGTTATACTTCATTATAATAATGATGGTGATGATAACGATATTTTTTAACAGTTAAACAGGTCTCCTTTTACATGCCTACAAATGCTTTTGCACGTTTTAAAATTAATTTTAAATTTAAATTTAAATTTTACATTTAAGTTGAATTTTAAATGCAATTTTTATTTAACGTTTTTATTTTTATTTTTTATTTTTTTGCACGTCGTATATAAAAATAAATTATTTCGTTATATTATGTAGCCTAGATTTGTTTTTTGTTTTTTTAACTAGTGGCCGTTTTTATGAGGTTTCTTAAAAGTGTGCAAACTATCTTGATGTGCCGTGAAAAGTAGTAAGCTATAGATAAGGGGAGAAATAGTACATTTACTAACAAACTAAATAAATAAATAAATAGTACTGTATACTATTTTATGAAAATAAATAAAAATATACTGTAATATAATGAAATATTTACATTTGGTTTACAAAGCAAATTTTAATGGTCATCACCAAAGAAAGCGACTTAACCAGTGTAGTTACGAGCAGGGGCGTAAATTTCATCTAACAGTAGGGGGGGACAATAAACATAAAATTTCTCAAGAGCAATTTTTGAAGGGGACTCAAATAATACAGCCAAAATTGTACTTGTAAGGGTAGATATGTGTACACAGCATGCACATAGCATGGAGTGTGTTTAAATATGAGTTCGGTTCATATATGGGTATAATTATAATTATTATTTTGCGTCCTCCATAGTATTTTAGGTTTCGTCTAAAAACCTAGTACTTCTCTTTAAATATTCAACCGCATTAAGCCCACTAATCTGCCAGTTAACATCATATTGAGCAAAACCCAACACATCGGTAGGTCTACAATATTAGCCAAATATCAGTTCACACACAGGCTTATCGCCATGTTAGTTGTTGTGGGTGACAAGCTACGGTATTAAGTTAACTTTTTAATCGCTCATAGAAAAAACAACGATATCATAATTTTTTTGTCATGACTAATTTATTAATGATCCAGCATCATCTGTATTAAAGAGAAAGAATCATTTCACCCGATGTTTAGAGAATAAAATAGCCTTGACAGCCTAAGTTACTTACACTAACTAACTATTACCGAGGAACTTGATCTCTGCCACCGTGACCGGACTCGTGTGTGTGTATCGGTAAAAGAGGAAAGCAGGCCGTGGACCAAACCACTGTGAGGCAAGGGAGGGGGGAATCAAAACATTTCTGAACTTAAAACGTTTTTTTTTTTTTTTTTTTTTTTTTTTTGCGTTTATTTTGTTTTACAAAAAAGAAGGCAAACGTTTTTCAGTTTTGGTTATGCCTATTGTAAGTATTTGTTTAATGTGTTTAAAACGTCTTCATCTTTTTCTCCATGCCTGCATGAATATGATAGATTTGTTGCTTGTTCTGGAGTGGTCTGAGTTATGCCATTTCATTAGCAGGAATTTCCTTCAGTCCTGAAGGCTTGCATACAGCGTCGCCAATCTGATAGGGGCCTAGTCTGATTTGGAAATGAGGGGGAAATGCAGTGTTGTTGCAACAGTTCCTGAGGAGGCACAAAACTTAAAGGGATAGTTCACCCAAAAATGAAAATTTGATGTTTATCTGCTTACCATCCAAGATGTAGGTGACTTTGTTTCTTCAGTATACACAAACTGAGGTAACTCAAACCGTTGCAGTCTGTCAGTCCTATAATGCAAGTCAATGGGCACAGGCACACAATCTTTGAGAGTAAAAAAAACATGCACAGACAAATCCAAATTAAACCCTGCAGCTTGTGACGATACATTGATGTCCTAAGACACGAAACGATTGGTTTGTGCTAGAAACTGAACAGTATTTTTTATAATTTTTTTACTTCTAATACACCACTATGTCCAACTGCCCTGAGCACGTGCACGGCATCCAGTGTGTGACATCTGTATGTGCTCTGGCGTAGTTTACGCAATTTGAAAAGTCAACACTCCCGGATATGCGCAACACTTCACGTGAGCAAATGTAATCTTTTAGGTTTAAGTCGGTTTGAACAATCAGGATAAGCGCAATTACCATTTTGATTAGCCATCATACCCACAATCTCTGTGCACTGTGTAAACAATGAGTTACGTATACACGCGACAGATTGCTTCCGGCGCTTGCGTAAACTACGCCAGAGGTTTTAATTTGGATTTGTCTGTGCATGTTTTTTTTACTCTTAAAGATTGTGTGCTTATTGACTTGCATTATAGGACTGACAGACTGCAAAGGTTTGCGTTAAAAATCTTCATTTGTGTTCTACTGAAGAAACAAAGTCACCTACATCTTGGATACCCTGGGGGTAAGCAGATAAACATCAAATTTTCATTTTTGGGTGAACTATCCCTTTAAGCTCCTCACATACAAAATATATTTTTCATTTTTATAGCGATTAAATTGCACATAAAACAGTTGTGAAAGAACAGTTTTAAAATGTCTGGTAAACTAACAGAATGGAAATTTTATCAAGACAAAATTTGAATGGTTGGACAATGCCTTGAAGTCTGAAGGTCATGGAGGTCTTTTTTAATTAATTAATGTGTTCAGAAGGGTTTCTAAGGTGTTAGTTAGCTAATCTGGTATATGTAGGCCAACAAATGTGCTTTTGGGTTTAGGGATTTTAAATGGAAACGTAATTGCACATCTGGAGCTCCAGTTAGAGGTGATCAGATCCATATGTTCTATGCTGTCATCATGCTTGATCATACAAAAAGCATAGTAACATGATTGTTTACACCATATGTAACAGATGCAGCTGTGTTATAGACATGGTCAGTATGCAAAATAAATGGGAGTAATTAGAAGAGAGCATCAAAGGCGTTTGTTTACCTCATCGGATGTGTTGTGCATTGCCACATGGTGTCTGGCAGCGCTTGAACGTTTGCCATTGTGGAATACAGTTCTAGTAAAGGTCTAGATTTCAAGGCAACTGATTGTTTGATTGGAATCAGATCAAGTGCATAGGGTTGTGATTTTTTTCCCCAAGAATTTTTCTTGGTATATTCTCTGTAATGTCATCCTTACCATTTACCTTACCATTATATTATATTACTATAACTGAATGGCATAATATTCCTGTCTTTCCCTTATCACTTGTTTATTTTCCACATTCCAGTGATGGCATGGATGCCAAAGGTTTCTGATGCCTGATCTTGTGGCAATTTACCGATCTCCAAAATCAATTTCTGACTTAAAATCAGTAAATTATTAGAATTAAAAGATTGTGCTGTAATCAGTCATCTACTGTTAAGAAATAAATAATCATGATTTAGCTGTGTCTAAAGGCTTTCATTTGCTCAGATGTTATGGTCATCAGATGATTTACAGAGTACTTTATTAATTTAAATGTTGTCCTATTAATATTTGTGTCAAACATTGTCTGATCTCTGAAATCATAAGGCAGGAAACAAGTATGAAATAAACGTGCATGCAAAGATTTGCCTCACTGACATGTCATGACCTCTGGTTTTGGTTTTCTCAATCAGTCAACTCTCTCTTCACAGTTTAATTACTTCCATGTGCACAATATTTGATCTACCTTTCCTCTTACCCTTAAACATATGGGCCTCACAACAGTTTTACACTCAGTTGGTTCTGGCATAAGGGTTTAAAACTGTTTTGGGAAGTTTGGATATTATTTGTTTTTGTGTCCAAATCGATTTTATCAAAACTGTTGACATTTTTAATGGCATAAAACATAAGTGGGCCACCCATTTTCTTTCATCTGGTGTCATTTAATGTGGGAGAAGAATAAAATTCTGGTTACCACAGTTTGCAGTGAGTTTAAGCAGTTATACAACAAAATGATAATAGAATCTAAACAAATACAGATCTTGTTTTGCTGATTTAATAAAAATAAAATGATTATAATTATAGTGATAATAATAGTTAAATAAACAAAATTCAATCTTATAGTATTTTTATATATACTGCCATTCAAAAGTTTAGGGTCAACAATATTTTTTTCTGAATTAAATGAATACTTTTATTCATCATATTAAATTGATCTAAATTGATCAAATATTTTCTGTTCATCAAAGAATCCCAAAAAAAGACAACTGCTTGATATCACAGAATTATTCAGCAGCAAAAACTGTTTTCAACACTGATAATTATACATGTTTCTTAAGCAGTGGATCAGCATATTAGAATGATTTCTGAAAAATCTAAATCACAATTTTTTTGCCTTTTTGTTCAAATTTTTTTTCTTTTATTAACCTCTTAATAAAGTATACGGGATGCCTACATTTACTTCACTATTTTACAATTAAATCCTAATCTAATCATGACAAACTATATATCATTGGAAAGGTCTAAGACTCCTAAATGGGTATTTTACCACTTTTTCTGTTAAAAAATTATGTAGGAAAAGTAATAGATTAATTTATGACAAGAGTGCACCTTAAAAAAATCTACATCATAACAGGAATTCGGACCTTTGTCACAGAAAGTCTTCTTAGTTGCCTTATTCTCCATCACGAATTAGAAATCATAAGAAATTATTTATTAGTAGAAAACTTAAAATCTCAAAATTCATCCTTTGAAACCCATTTTAAAATCAGGCATTGCATTACCATGGAAATGGTACATTAAAATCATGTTACAAAATATTTTCATTCATGAATTATAAAAATTTAAGTTTGGATAGTGCACTATAATGTCTATGTTCAAAACTGTGAGTGACAGTTAAGGGGTTAAAACCTTTATCTGTTGGAAATGTTCTAAATTTTCTATTCTTTATACTGAAAGTGTTTCAAGAACAGCAGACCACATTAAAGCAACTGCACCGTCCAGCTCAACTGAGCAGCTCATAAATGAATTCAACAGGAGGCACAATGCTGGAGGATTACTGAAAGAAGTTGTTTGGAATGCACATATTATAGGAAATAATAGCATTCAGAAACACAAGACATAAAATCTTGTCAATGGCTGTATTTGTAAAGTCTGGATCAGATTAGCATCCTAATTAAAAAGTTGTGTTAGAAATTCTTTTGTAATATGCAAGTTCTGTTAGAGCGCCTGAAACAGATATAGGCTCCATATGTGATTTTATTATAGAAGACCATTTTATTAAGCATGAGAGCAAATGAGCAGAATGCAGATTAGATGTGATTTCCTTTGAGCCCCTATACTTTGGGATGACAGGCATATGTTTTACTTTCTATGCATAGGATATTTGTAGCTCTCAAAAACATGAATGGAGAGAAGCAAGCGGATACAGATGTGTCCATTGCCTCATGGAAGGCAAAGTAGAATGTGACTGAATTTGATTCATGAAAAATAACAACAAAATATACTGACCTTTATCTCTCTCTTCTATGCTGACCAGCCCAACCTAGCAAAGTTTTCAAACAGTGGCATGCGTTAAAGGAATAGTTAACCCAAAAATGAAAATTAGCTGAAAATTGACTCAAGCTCAGGCCATCAAAGTGAGTTTGTTTTCTTCACAGATTTGGGTTATTTGATTACTGGCAGACAAGGGACAATGTTTTAAATCGGTTTGCAAACAATCATTATTTGCAGTTTTGTGTGATTCCACTGCTACCATCTGGATTCAGAGTGTGGCTTCACAGAAAGGATAGAAATTGTCTAAACATTTATTACATTTTGCATTTATTTTTCTTCATAATAAGACAAAATCTTAGCAACTGAAAACATTACATGGGACTATGGGAAGTCTAACATTTATGTGGTTGTTGGGTTATGTCTTTAAGAGGTTGTGTTCTTCATGCCTGGAACAGATTGGTATTCCTTTCTTCTCACCACATGAAAGAGTTGAGGTCTTGAGCTATGAGAGCTTGAGGGTTTAGACAGGCCCTCAATTGACCTTAAAGTTCACAGCTGGTTTGTGTGTGAAACATGCTCTCTGCTGTCATTCCAACTCAAACATTTCTCAAGAGGAAAAAATAAACACTTTCGTTTGCCTCACTGTTTTAGCTAATTTATTTGGTTATTATGTTTTTAGTTCATAGCAGACAAACAGACAGGCAGACTCATTTCACAACATTTACTAAATTGCTATATTTTTAGTATTTTGACATTTTTATCTGAACATCAACAATAATGCTATTGCATTGTTCCTTGTTTAAGGAATAATTGTGTCTTTCTGATGTGTTTCTTTGACTTTTTCTGTTTTAAATATATTTTTAATTCACATTTTATAAAAACCAGGGCCCATATTCTTAAAGATTCTAAGAATCCTTTTAGAGAGCTCTTAAATTAACTTAAAAAATTCTAACCAGAAGTCTTAGCTTAAAAGTGATTAAAAGCGAGGAAAAGACAAAAGATGTGTTCAACTTGAAGCGGCGCTGTGCAGAATGATCAGTGTATGACATCAAAGCACCGTGAGTGCGATAAGAGAGCAGATGGCGCCGCTTCAAGTCGAACACATCTAATAACTAGGCTTGTTTGAGATGCCCCTCGCCTCGAGTGAAATAAGCGCAGTCAAGACAGACAGTTCTGCTCTCTCGAAGTGGAACAGACAGGCTACATACGAGATCAAAGGCGGATATCGTTATTTACACTCACCTGCTGCTGTTCTGTTGCTTTTATATGATTTAAATAAATGATGATCAAGACATTCATGCATGATTTAAATACATAATCACATGAAACCAGGTAAAAAAATAAAACATTTTAAAAGAGAACGCAGTATCATGGTTGTCTGAACCATTAATAAAATCGCTATATAGGCGCATTTCAAAGTGTTTATGATGAGTGTGGGAGTATTATCGCGCTTACTGTATGATATGGAGGCGCCCATGCAATCTCTCGCAATTTTTATTTTTTACCTGCGGAAAGAACTTAAAATTGGCCTACTCCGTCATTTTTGAATGTGCTTTTTATCTCATGCAGTCTCCGTGAATGGAGCGCGTCACCACAATGAACCTGCTCACAGACACAAGAATCTACAGAAATCTTGAAATGTCTACTATTAAACAAACCAATTCAAATAAAAAAACAAATCTTCTCTAATTATGTGGTCCATATGAAAGTACATTTCTCTATTAAAACCTAAGGGTAAAATAGGTCATTTTCACTTATTTTGTTTGACTGTAAAATTCTAACAGAATGTGCTATTTTCAAGTGCAAGGTGTCATTTTTTTCAGAAAACAAATGGCTTTCAAAAAAGTACCATTAATCTTGTGTGTTGAGTTTGTAAACAGAATTTAAATAGACAAAAAAAAAATAAAAAAGGAATAATTTTTCTGTTTTTTATTTAGGAAAAAAAAAGAGAAAAATCATAATTGAAATAATCCGACACTTCTTACTTCAAAATTCAACTATAATATATACAAGTATTTTTGGGACACTGGTTGCAGTTTTCATTCAGGAGGCTTTTTTGTTCATACACGCACACATTTACACATGCATACAAATTACAAGCACGGACTCATTATAGTGATGCACACAACACATGTGAAAATGGCCGTTTCTCAAACGGAAAGCTGCATCCTCCGGAAGTCGCATTTGTAGGCTGCATACGTCATCAAGCCTGGTTTATTTCAGTTAACTGAGCATTATATTCGTGAGTCAAAAGCATATTACAACAATTTACGCTTAACTAAGAATAATGGTCAAATTTATAACTGTTAATATTCTAAAATAAGATCTTCATTATGACGTATGCAGCCAACAAATGCGACCTCCGGAGGATGCAGCCTTCCGTTTGAGAAACGGCCAAAGTCTCACTCAGCCTGCTCCCAAAATCTCATCAAAAACCATCCTAATCGACTCCTTCACCATGTTTTTGTTCGTTTTGTTTATTATTTTATGCGATTCAAAACTCCGCGCTCCCTATCTCTCCATTCAAATTCTCCCTTCCAGATCTGCAGTCATTTGTTGACGGAGCGCAAAAAATTACCGTAATAAGCCATATATTGCCTCGTGAATTATTTCGATAGTGCAAACGGTAGAAGAGTTACGGTAACATGAATACAGCTTGGTCTGATGTGTCGGCGCCAAAACAGCCGGAGGCACGTCCATTAATCAATTGTGGAGATGGCTGTCAGCGTCGGCTTTTGGCAACTTTATCTTTGCAGCCGACACTGACTGATAAAGCACTAGTTTAGTAATAAATAATTACAATGTTTTTGTTTTGGGGGTTGGATGAATTTGGAGCATGGGGTGGGGGGGCTGAGTGACCTCAGAAAAAAGACCATTACATAGGCCTATTTTCTTAAAAACCGAAGTAGCACAAACGAAAATTTTTACGGCACAAGCAAACAAGACCTTTTTTTTTCGTGAATTTGGAGCATGTGGGGGGCTGAGTGACGTCAGCGCCTATATATCAATGTCTAGCATTTTAAAAACCGAAGCAACACAAATGAAAATGTTACCGGCATAAACGATTGAGGCCGTTTTGGGTGAATTTGGAGCATGTGGGATGTGGAGCATGTGGATGTGGGGGTGGGGGGTGGTGGCTGGGGACGTAATCGCCTATAATTAAATGTCTAATATATTAAAAACCTAAGCAGCACAAACGAAACTTTTACCGGCACAAACGAAGCACAAACAAACGAGAGTATTTGGGGTTAATTTGGAGTATGAGTGACCTCAGAATGACCTATAAATATGATTTTAATATCTAAAAAACCAAAGCAGCACAAACGAAATTTTTTACAGCACATCAGCACAAACGGAGCACAAACGATTGAGACTATTTTGGCGACGTTCTGCGTTGGGTGGGGGGCCAACTTCACGGAGGTGTTTTACTTCACAGTTCACACTCTCTCTCGCTCTCTCTCACACACACACATTATATATATATATATATATATATATATATATATATATATATATATATATATATATATATATATATATATATATATATATAGCGTCTTATTAACTCACTGTCATGCCTTGTGTGCAACACATTTCTTCTCCCTCTTCGCGTTTCGTCCATTTTCTCCACTGCTAAAAAACTCTTAAGCCTCTTAAAAGTCCTCTTTCTTACTCCTAACAATTTTGCTTAAGACCTCTTTTAAGGGTTAAGATATTTTCTGAATTACTTTTTTCTTTACTAGCATCTTTTCGTTCATTTTAAGAGGAAACCTAGAATTCTTAGAATCTGTTACTAGGAGCAACTCTTAGCACTAAGATTTTTCATGAATACGGGCCCAGATGTCCAGTTGTGTAAGGAGCGTCTTGCTCAAGTTAGGGGTCAAGTTAGTATCAGGTGGTTCTAAATTTATTGGAAATATCATGTTAAAATGATTTCTTTTTTTCTTCTTCTTTCTGTTAAGGTCTTCGGGACGTACTCAGACAATGGGGAAGATGTGGATATTTCTTTCTGGTTTAATCATTATATCATGTTTCCTTGTAAGCACTGCACAGCAAGCAGGTAAACACTTTTCAGACTACTTGCCATGTCTCATTTACTGACAATGAACAATTTCCTAAATAATACATGGACTTTTATTTAAACATGGCCCACAGTCCACAGAAAATGAATGCTATTGATACTATTGATGATGAATGTTATGTGTTTTTTTAATTGTAATTATCATTTGTATTGGGATTTTTGATTCTATATATACTACTGTTCAAAAGTTTGGTCAGTAAGATTTTTATTTTGAATAAAAAGAAAACATTTAGCCTATTCAGCAAGGAAAATGCACTTAGTTGATCACAAGTGACAGTACAGACTTAAATTGTAACAAGTAAATTCTATTTTTTTTTACTTTCTATTCATCAAAAAAAATATGAAAAAAATGTATCACGTTTCACACAAAAATATTAAGCAGCACAACTCTTTCAAAATGTGTCTTGAGCATCAAATCAGCATCTTTGAGAATGATTTCTGAAGGATCACGTGACACTGAAGACTGGAGTAATTGCTGTTGAAAATTCAGCTTTGCCATCACAGGAATAAATTACATTAAAAAATATCTATTAAAATAGAAAGTAGTTATTTTAAAACTGAAATAATATTTCACATTTTTACTGTTTTAGTGTATTTTTGATCAAATAAATGCAGCCTTGATGACATAACTGACTTGACATAACAGGACTTAAAGGAACACTCCACTTTTTTTGGAAATAGGCTCATTTTCCAACTCCCCCAGAGTTAATAAGTTGAGTTTTACCGTTTTTGAATCCATTCAGCCGATCTCCGGGTCTGGCAATAGCACTTTTAGCATAGCTTAGCATAGATCATTGAATCTGATTAGACCAGTAGCATCGCGTTCAAAAATGATCAAAGAGTTTCGATAGTTTTCCTATTTAAAACTTGACTCTTCTGTAGTTATATCGTGTACTAAGACCGGCGGAAAATGAAAAGTTGCGATTTTCTAGGCATATATGATTAGGAACTATACTCCCAGTCCAGTGTAATAATCAAGGAACTTTGCTGCCATAACATGGCGCAGTGATATTACGCAGCGCCTGATATTATGCAGATTCAATGATCTATGCTAAGCTATGCTAAAAGTGCTATCGCCAGACCCGGAGATCGGCTGAATGGATTCAAAAACGGTAAAACTCAACTTATTAACTCTGGGGGAGTTGGAGAATGAGCCTATTTCCAAAAAAAGTGGAGTGTTCCTTTAACATTAAAAAATCCTCCCAACCCCCAAATTCTGAACAGTAGTGTATATTTGTGTCATTTATGACATTTAAATATGTCTTAATTTTCATGTGTTGCCTATTACACTCTCATTGATAGGATGCCTGGATGAAAATCCGCCATATGACATTGTATTCCTTGTGGATAGTTCTAGCAGCATCAATACTCCAGACTTCAAGGAGGTTAAGAAGTTCATGCACACTTTCGTGGATGGTTTGGAAATTGACACTAAAAAGGTACAAGTTGGCCTTGCTCGGTTCAGCACCGATCCCCGAAAAGAGTTTCTGATAGGGGAATATGCAAACAAAGCGGAGCTGTTTAAGAAAATAGATAACCTTCCATACCGAACAGGAGGCACGTTCATTGGAAAAGCCATGAATTTCCTTAAGGACAACTATTTCACGAGTGCGGGTGGAAGCCGTATCAATGCAAAAGTGCCTCAGATTGTTGTGGTGATCACAGATGGAGACTCAGCCGATGATATAAAAAGACCTGCTGAAGATCTGCGACAGAAGGGTATTATCATCTTTGCCATTGGTGTTGAACAAAAAAATATGACTAACTTAAAGGCCATCGCCAACAAACCACCTGAGCGTTTTGTGGTTAATATTGACAATTACCAAGCACTGCAAGGACTGACGACCACCATGAAGGAGGCAGTGTGTATCTTGATGAGGGATCAGGGGAAAGGTAAATTTAAGTTTTAAAAACTATGATCAGAAGTCAACAAGCCTGTATACACCTGATTTCTGAATTTGTCTCTGGCAGTCCAATCACAAGTGGTCAAGCAAGATAACGGTTTACACCTGGTACAGTGTTAATACTATTTATATACAGTTATATTTAAATTAGCTATTAATTTTTCTTTGAAGGTTTAATTTTATTTTTAGTTCAAATTTTAATATTTTTATGTGCTTTTTATGATTATGTACTATGATTATATTGACAATACAAACACCCACAAAAGTAAGAAAGAAAGATAAGAAAGGAAAGGAAAGCAAAAAAAAAGAAATTTATATCAAGCATGTTGAAGAATCTTGACGAATATTTCCTTTTTTTAGTCCAAGCTGAGCTATGCTCATGCTGAGTACATATAAAATGCCAAAAAACAAACTTATATTTGACTGTTGCACTCATGCCTCTTGTCTTTTGCAGGGAGTTCTGCCCTGTGTCTTTTAAATCATTATGTGTGAATGGCTTCTTATTTACTAAATGACCATAACTGCTGGATACGTGATAAGCAATAACTGTGTAATATGTTGAATATTCATGTATCTATATGTGCAAATATATAAAATAGATGTCAATTATTCATTTTGTGTCTGTTTTAGCCATTGCTCCAAAGTTTGCTGATGTATTTGTCCTGGTGGATAGTTTGGCCCAGAAAGAAACACAGCAGATAAGGGAACTTCTCAACGAACTGGCTACGCAGCTCAGTGTGGGCGATGGATCTCATAAGATCGCACTGGCTCAATTTGGAGAGAATGTCGTCAAGGAGTTCCTGTTTAATGACTACAAAGTAACGGAAAAAGCCAAAGGATACATAAATCGGTTCAAGCCCAGGCCCAATGGAGAGCGAAAATTAGGACAGGCCATAGATTATGTTCGTACTCACTTTCTTAACACGGCGTCTGGCAGCAGAATTGCTAAAGGTTACAAACAGTATCTGCTGGTGCTGAGAACGGGGAACTCTTACGACTCCACTCTGAGGGCCATACGAACAATGAGGAATGAGGATGTGACCATTTTTGATATCAGATTGGAAGCAAATTTACGCTACCTTTCACCTACGCTACGCACTTTCCAGGTTGACCAGAATATTATTGATGTTGCAGAAGATATCACAAAACGAATTCAGCAAACAGAAGTTTTCAATGTTACAGGAGGTTAGTTTGCCTTTATTTTAACTGCAAACAATACATTGTTATTATATTCCTACATAATTATACATCCTACGTCATTGTTATTAACAGACATAACACCACATTACAAATGATATGTTCTTTAAGGCATTAAGTAAGTTTGACACACAAGACATAAATAATATTTTTGATTAAAATGAGATGATGACTGCAGTCATATGTGTTACATAGAAGCTGTTTTATTCTATATTAGGTGGGTCATCACCTCATGGTGGCTGCTATGTTGAGATCATGACAAGCCAAGTTTTGCAATTCAACCAAATAGTAAACATAATTTATCTCAAAGGCTGATTTTTTTTTCAGAGAAACATTAACATGTTGCATGTCATTCAATCTGTTGTAACATCTCATAAACACCTTTTCTACTCCAGAGCTTAAGGGGGCAACAGAGAGCTTCGTATTGTTGTCTTGTTTAGCAAAATGAATAAGTAAACCAGTAAAACAAACTGAAAACCATGCAGTGTACACTGTAATATACAACTATAATGTTAATAATATGTGTAATTTTGTGATAATTGTTACTGTTAAATTTTACCACAGTATTTACCACTTGTTAACTTATATTAATGTATTTTTATTGTTTTTAAACAGATTGCACATCAGCCCAAGTGGCGGATATTGTGTTTATTGTGGATGAATCAGGTAGTATCTCAAGTAGCAACTTTCAACTAGTGAAACATTTCATCCACCGCACAATTAGTGGCCTTGAGGTGGACTCTGAAAATGTGAGGGTGGGACTGATTCTTTACAATGACAGACCCAGTGCTGAATTCTACTTGGACAGTTTCATTAATAAAAGAGATATTCTGAACTATATTAAAATCATACCATACAGAGGCGGAGGAACCGCAACTGGTGCGGCCTTGAAGTTTGCCAAGGACAATCTCTTTACTAGGAGGAGGGGCAGCAGGAAAGCTCTCGGTGTTAAGCAGATTGCAGTCGTCATCACTGATGGAGAGTCACAAGATGATGTCACCACCCCAGCTGCTGAGTTGAGGCGCTCAGGAGTCACTGTATATGCCCTCGGGGTGAAGGATGCTAGTGTGGAGGAGCTGAAAAAAATAGGATCTTACCCTGATCGGCAGTTTGTGTTCAATGTGGATAGTTTTCAGATGCTTACTTCGCTGGAGAAAAGCCTCAGAAAGAGCCTTTGCAAGGTTGTGGTCAATAGAGGTTTTGACAAGGACAATAGATTCAACCTAAAACAAGGTAAAAGCAACAAATAATGTAGGAAACGAGTCAAAAAACATCATTAACTTCCTACATTGTCAAGGGATTACATGCGGTTTCAAGTAATTGATTGATACATTTGATAAATTAGTTATAAGGAGTAGTTAGATTCAGCATTATTTATTTTATTTTTTTGCCTCAACTTTTGTTGAAATTCTCAGCCATTTTCGGTTAAGGAGAAATTATTACATGATAATATTTTTCATAATAATTTTATTAATTTGTATTTCTTTTCCATTTTTTTAAAATACTTTATTTAACATCATTATGCACTTAATTTAAAGAGCTTGTGCTGAATATGTTATGCTTTAATTTAGTATATTACTTTTGCTTTTGGTTTCTGCTTATAGTTTCTTGTACTTGTAATTCAATCCTCACTTTTAGGATGTGTAAACACAGAAGAAGCCGATATTTATTTCTTGTTGGACCACTCTGGCAGCACTCGTGCCGACTTTGAAGACGTGAAGAAATTTATCCTAGGCTTCCTGCAACTATTCAATGTTGGACCCAATCAAGTTCGTGTGGGAGTTGTGAAAGTCGACCGTGATCCGACTCTACAGTTCAGCCTGACGGAGCACAAAAACAGAATCTCCTTAGAAGCGGCTGTGAAGAACATCATTCAGCCCTATGGAGGCATAGAGACAGGGAAAGCACTAACTTATGTGGCCGATCTCTTTAGTCAGGCTAAAGCATCCCGTCCGGCTAAGGTGCAGGAGATTCTCATTGTCATTACTGATAAGAAATCCCAAGATGAGGTGAGTAAACCAGCGGAAGAGCTGAGGATTCAAGGTGTTTCAGTCTATGCCATTGGATTAAGGGATGCCAACCCGGCTGAGCTCTTGACAATGACGGATGACCCAACTAAGCAGTTCTATGTGACCAACTATGACGCTCTGAATGCCCTCAAGAACGAAATTATCACAGATATTTGTTCACAAGAGGGTAAGACTAATACATATACTGAAAAAAAAAAAAAAAAAAAAATATATATATATATATATATATATATATATATATATATATATATATTTTTTTTTTTTTTTTTGTCTGGTTTAAAACAACATACATTTAAACAAACTTGAAAACATTAAAATGCTTATTAAAGATACACTACCATTCAAAAGTTTGAGGAAAGTATGTTTTTTTTTTTTGCTTTTTTTGAAAGAAATTAATGCTTTTATTCAACATGGACACAGTAAACTGATGTGACAGTAACATTTATAATATTACAAAAGATATTTCATTTTCAAATACAAACTGTTCTTTTGAACTATCTATACATCAAAGAATCGGGGAAAAAGCTACTATATTTTCCACTAAACTGCAACACAGTTTTCCCCAAGATTAATAATGATAAACTTTTTTGAGCACCAAATCAGTTCAGTTATTTCTGAAGTAACTTGTGAAACTGAAGATTCAAGTAATGGCTTCTGAAAATTCAGCTTTGCCATAACAGGAATACATTTTTGAAATCCATTCAAATAGTTAACAGTTATTTAAAATTATAATAATATTTTACAAGATTACTGTTTTTACTTTGTAAGCATTCAAAAACATTAATAAATTCTTAAAATTCCACAAACCTTTTGATGGTAGTGTAGCATAAAGATTTTAATTCTAATTTTAAATTTGTTAGATATATTTACTAGATTTTTTTTTCTTCTACTTTCTTTAGCCTGCAAGAACAAAGTGGCAGATATCATGTTTTTGATTGACGGCTCTTCTAGCATTTATAGCCTTAACTTTACATCAATGAAGACATTTATTACCAAAGTCGTAAATGGTACCATCATTGGAGAAGATAATGTTCGTATTGGGGTGGTTCAGTTCAGCGATAATCCACGGGATCAGTTTCCACTGAATAGGTTCTACAACCAAGATGAAGTAGAGAAAGCGATCAACAGCATTACACAGCTAACGGGAAACACATACACAGGAAAAGCGCTCTCATTTATTTCAAAGTATTTTGACAAATCCAACGGCGGTCGGCCTGATGTTCCACAGTTCCTTGTAGTTATCACAGATGGGGAAGCTCATGATGCTGTCGCTGCACCCGCGAAGGCCATTAGAGACAAGGGTGTGACCATCTTCTCAATAGGTGTGGGCACTACTGTAAACACCACGCAGCTCTGGGAGATCAGTGGAACTCGAGATAAAGTGTACGTGGAGAAGGATTTTGATGCACTTAAGTCCATTGACAAAAACCTCCAATTCAAGCTCTGCAGCAAAACAGGTGAATCAAAAACATTCCTAAAATGTCCATTTATGCCATGTTTACAGCACATCCCTGTTGAAAAGATCAGATTTGTGTTTTGGATGTTGTGTGTTTATTTAGGGTTTGGAAAAATTTTGAATTTCTTTCTTTCATTTCATGAGTTGAATTGTGAATTCTGTAGGAAGTTGAATTGGAATTTAAATTGGATTGACAGAAAGTTCAATGTACTCATTTATAGTCCCAAAATATTCAACAGGCAATGGCATTCTGCAAAATGCCACCCTTGGTAAATTTTAATAAAACATTTTCAAAAGTAAAGACGTTACATTAAAGGAACACTCCACTTTTTTTGGAAATAAGCTCATTCTCCAACTCCCCCAGAGTTAATAAGTTGAGTTTTACCGTTTTTGAATCCATTCAGCCGATCTCCGGATCTGGCGAGAGCACTTTTAGCATAGCTTAGCATAGATCATTGAATCCAATTAGACCAGTAGCATCGCGTTCTAAAACGATCAAAGAGTTTCGATATTTGTCCTATTTAAAACTTGACTCTTCTGTAGTTATATCGTGTACTAAGATCGGCGGAAAATGAAAAGTTGCGATTTTGTTGCTGATATGATTAGGAACTACTCTCATTCTGGCGTAATAATCAAGGAACTTTGCTGCCGTAACATGGCCGCGGCAGGCGTAGTGATATTATGCAGTGCCTGAAAGTAGTCCCCGGTAGCTGATTTCAACAGGTTAGTTTTGCACACAATTTTAATTACTAAAGAGTTAATAAAGTTAATAAAGGCCTCTTGAAGCAAAGCGACACGTTTGTGTTAGAAAAACATCTATATTTAAAACTTTATAAATCGTTATCCATAGCTTCTGCTAACTGTCCTATGCGCATATAAGAGAGAGTGGCGTTTACAACAAAAGAAAACCAGTCTCCTCTTGGATTATATTGAAATCCTCTGACGTTTTCCTTTACAAATCCTCGTTTTGTACTTCTAATTCATGACCGGTGTTTTCTTTTGCTCTCCTCTCTGAACTTCTGCGTTCGTCACTTCTCACCAGAGCGTAGGCTATGCCTACATCCTACGTCATCCGCTGTAACGCCACTCTCTCGTGTACACTTGTAACACAGTTAGCGGTTAGGGTGAGTAAATCATGGGGCCATTTTAATTTTTGTGTGAATTAACTTATTTGAATAGCAGTTCTGCTTCCTGTTAGTCACCCGATGATTCAAATGCAAATATGTTGGTTGACTACAAAGTTTTGCTGTGAAAAACATAGATGTGACCAATATCAAGCAAGCACTAGAATAAACTATCTTAGACCAGTCTGGCAATTTATGCTTGTTTAAGCTAGTGTTGGAGCACATGATTTTTTTAATGGAATATTAATAAACGTTTTTCTCATATTACTTGTAGATTGTCCGAGCAAGCCGTTGGCTGATGTGATATTCCTGGTGCAGTGCACCAGACGGATTCGTATTCAAGACTTTGAAAACATTAGAACCTTTTTACTCTCCGTGGTGAACAGCACTCAGATTGGGGACAATCTAATTCGCATTGGCGTCATTGTTTACTCAGGCACTCCAAATCAATTCTCTTTAAACCAGTACAACAATAAACGTCAGGTAATTGAGGCCATAGAAACCTTGAAGTCCCCAACTGGAAACGACAACACAGCTAAGGCTCTTGGATACTCGCTCAATTACTTCAAAGAAGAGAATGGTGGACGCCAGAAACGGGGCATCCCTCAAATGCTGTTCGTAATTACGGATGGTGATGCTAGAGACCCAGAAAATTTACGTGCACGGGCTGCTGAGTTTGCGAACAAACGTATAAATGTGTATGGAATTGGAGTGGCTAGAGCTAAAGAGAGCGAGCTTGAGATCATTACCCAGAACAAAAACAAAATCTTCCTTGTTGATAATTACGAGGGCCTTAAAGGACTGCAGAAGAATGTCTCCAGTGTGCTTTGCAATGCAACCAAACCAGGTAAAAGCTTTTGCTTCAGACTTTAAGAATTCAAAGTCAAATTATGTCAGATTTCTCAACATGACCAGAACTGGATTGTCTCTGATTATTCTGTCTTGCAGAATGCCAGATGGAGGTAGCCGACCTGGTGTTTCTGATTGATGGATCTGAAAGCATCAAGGAGGAGCCATGGAGAATTATGATTGCTTTCTTGCTAAATGTTATGAACCAGCTGCGTATTTCTCCAAAACTTTTAAGAATTGGTGTAGCCCAGTTCAGCAGCACATATCGGAAGGAGTTCTACTTAAATGAGCATGAAGATGTGGAGGGGGTGAAATCAGCAATTCAACAAATCGAGCAAATGAAAGAAGGGACAAAAATTGGAAACGCTCTGCTTAAAGTTGTGGAATTCTTCGACGCGAGCAAAGGGAGTCGCAAAGAGAGCGGAATACCGCAAAATCTTGTAGTTATTACTGATGGCAATTCAACAGACAGTGTGGACAAAGCAGCCGAATATCTCCGAAGCCTTCAAATTAACATCTTTGTTATTGGAATTGGGGATGATGTCTCAAAGTCGCAGCTCAGTATTATTGCCGGGTCACCTGATAGGTTATTCGAAGTGAAGAACTTCAACTACCTTAATCTGACAATAGCAACATTTGTTGATGCCCTTTGTGTTCCTCAACCCTTAGTAGATCCAAGTGAGTAGAAATACCATCTATGTGTGATATTAAATTGTAGAACTGAAAATAAATTAGAATATACCTTTAAGAGTAACACCAAATTAGGAATCCACAGTTTTTTTGTACTGTATTTGCACTGTTATTGGCCGATTTTTTTTTTTTTTTGGCTTATCATTTTTGTTTGATATCGGATATTAATTGTTAATTTCCCTTTTTTTTCATTTAAATGATCTTTCATATTAAATGTCATCTAACTCTCACTTAAAATGAATCTTTATTAACACTAATGGTTTAACTATTAATTTACTGTTAAATGAAATCTTTAGCAAATCTCTAAATGCAGATTTTTCATATTGCACATTATAATGTTCTTTGCAGCATTTAAAATCATTTTACTTTTAATTAAATTAAGCAAAATAGGATAGAATTTGAATATCAGCTATTTATTACCTTTAGCGTGGCAATAATTATTAATATATGCATATAATTATATTGTTGTGATTAGAACATAGACAGCATTCAATTTATCACATAAAAATTCTGTCTCTCTCTATTTAGGTTGTACTATAGACATTGGCATTGGATTTGATAACTCGCGCACCAGTTCAAGTTCTCGGTCAATATTTATAGACCAGAAAAAGCTGCAGTTCTACCTGCCTGAGATCATCCGGTCCATTTCAGTTGTGCACAACCTGTGCTGTATCCGCAGCCCAACCCTCAATACCAATGTAGGCTTCCGATTGGTCGATGCTAATGGAAAGAGGCTGGATGATTTTTCCTTCGAAGAGTACGATGAAGGTGTGGTAAACAAAGTGTTGGCACTTGAGACTTCACAGTCTCTGAAATTCAACACCCAGCTTCTACGCTCGTTTGAGGAGAAGTTCAGAGCTTCTAATTCTTATGTAAAGGTGAGAATAACAATTACCAAACCAGCTCTTCTGAAAAATACATCAGAGATAGACAGACAGACAGACAGACAGACAGTCTGATTGATTGATTGATTGATTGATTGATTGATTGATTGATTGATTGATTGATTGATTGATTGATTGATTGATTGAACCAGCACTAACCACCATAAACCAGCATGAACCAATAAGAATATTGATGTTGTTCTAAGCTGGTCTTTTCATCAGGGAAGAACGTTTTTCTTTGATTTCTCTTTCTAGGTGCTAATCATCTTTACAGACGGGTTGGATGAGCCTGTTAAGGACCTTCTGCTTGCCGTCAACAGCCTCAGGACCAGTGGTACAGCGATTAAACAGCAATGAGTTTCTTTAAAACACTGCACTTCATGTTGCAGTTACAGTTACAGATGCGCCTGCTTCAAATCAACGGAGATTGAATATGCTCATTATGTTTACTAAGACTCCCTTTGTGACATTCACAGGTGTAAAAGCATTGATGACTGTGGCGCTAGAAGGATTTAAAAACTCTGCTGACCTGCAGAGTCTGGAATTCGGTCGAGGGATGCACTACAATCAGCTTCTCTCTATCGGCATGAAGAATGTGGCCAGTGTCATGCAGAAGCAGATTGTAAGTCAATTTAAATATCCAAATCATAGACCAAAGGATGAGACTTTGAGAGAATCGGATCATGGCCATGAGAAATAGCTCTGTATTTCACAATTTTAGTGCTGTGAGAAATTTTGGGCCTTATTTGTCACATGCAAGTACATTGTTATTTGAAGTACATTAGCTGCCTTAGCAATCACAACAGTGTTTTGGCTGATGTGTAAACAAATGGCTTCCTGTGGGTGGAAGTATGAGGCTCTCTAAGTGGAAGGGAAACAGCTGTGAGTTTTTAAAGAGTGCTGAAGAAAGATGTCAGGATGTCAAGTGTTGGTATAAACAGTCGCTTTATAACATAAAACGCCTTCCTTCAAGTGTTTCTCACTCGTGCACTTTCTTCCAATCCGCAGGATACAGTTGCCTCAAGGGAATGCTGTAATGTTATGTGTAAATGCACTGGTCATGAGGGAGCACGTGGAAATTATGGTCGTCCAGGGATTAAGGTGATTAGATTTAGGACTGAGGATTTACTGAACAATATTTGAGATAAGTGGAGATAAGTGTTTTTAATTTTTCACTGTACTGCTGATCAGGGGTCACCTGGACTGAGCGGACTCTCTGGTTTCCCTGGAGAAGAAGGATTACCTGTAAGTTCTTCAATTTACATTCATTTTTATTTGTTTACATATATTTTTGTTTTTTAAAATCAACTTTCATGTGATAAGCAAGTTACTTTTCAATGCCCTTGGACCTCATTGTGTTTGTGCTATTTGTATCCTTAATATTTTTTAATTGCTAACACAGTTTGTCGAAATACTAATGCAGTACTACATGATAATAGTCCTGGACTGGACTGCAAGTTTTTGGTTGCTGAATCCATTGTAAAAAATATATATATATATTTTTTTGCAGTTTATTTGTTCTTTTACAATTCACATCGTTCATCTTTACAGATGAAAATAATGTTAAAAAAATGAAGAAAATAAAATAAAAAATAGAAAATTCATTACAACTTGCTATAGTGTGTAACATCTGCTTATGATCCTTGATGGTCGTTGGGACTTTATGTTTTAAGAGACCCTTTTAGCCTTTTGACATTTGCGTATAATTCACAGCCTGGCCCCACATTCTACCGTTATATGGGTGCTAATTGCCAAGGGTTGCCCCCCCCCCCACTGTCAAAAAGACGCTAAACAGATCGACTATCTTGTCTCTCCATCGGACTTCAAACACATTCCAAGAGAACTAAATGACCCTCGGTACCAGGCCTGTGGACTACCCCCACGATTACAAGATACATAACACACACATAGAGGCATTTTCTCTATTTAGACCATAATTAATCAGTTACAAATGTATCTGGTGTATGCATGTGTTGTTTGTATGTTTCCTTATTATATTAGCGTAGTTACCACTCGTTATTCGTATTAGTGAGCTCTAAACTCTCATATTCAGGTGTATGAATGTATCTCTGGTTTAATACCTTTTAGAGGTTTCTTTCTTGATATCAAAATGATCTGCTCTTTATTCCTCAAACAATGATGTACACTATGTGATCATGAAATGCATCACACTATTTTTACTGTACTGTGGGGAAAATTACACCAGTCTCCAGATCAGTCATAAAACATGCAGATGAGGTGTCAAGTGGGACAAAGAAATACTTCTCTTTACTTTCGGTGCCCTGGAGACACACTTACTTATCACCTTGGAAATCTTGCGGCTCCCCTTCCGGGGGGAGTCCGATCTTCTGGCAGTTTTAAGTTCAGTAACTTTGTCAATTCACTTCGGACTAATCAATCCATGGCTGGAATGACGAAGCTTTCACTCCTAAAGGAATTCACCAGGAATCTACACATTATACATGCACCAGGATGCTTTACTCAGCACCCACAAAACCCATGCAAGTAACCGCTTGTTAACTACTTAGATGCGCTTCTAGGGTTCGACCCCCTTTAACTAAGGTGACGTGATTATCTGATGGTTCTTAACAGGTTGTAGTTAGCTGATGTCTAAATCTTGCCATTACATTGTCTCTTGCGCGCGAGCACTCTCTCCCTCCCTTTCTCTCTCTCTCTCTCTCCATGCCTTCCTTACGTTGGCATCTATGTTTAATGTGTATATGTCTGTGTCTAGTTCGATGTTGCATGTTCCCCTGTAGTGTAGTTTAATAAACATCCATAAGTATTCACACTTAGTTGTCTGTGTCTGCTGCTCTCAGAACGAGGTCACTTTAACGTCCGGTCTTGTTACATGCTCAGGGAGCAATGTTTCAGTAAGGAAATTATTTGTCGTGGCCAGAGAAATCATTTTCCTTAGCGTCAATAGAAGGGTCCGTACTGCGGACGAACTAATCATTTTATTGTACTATTAATGCTACAGCTAATTCCTGAAGATGGATATATAATTGATAACCCTTTATAATTAATTATGTTCATCTCATAAAGCAAATATGCTACAAGTGATTAAATCTAGAATTAAAAAAACTTTTTCTTGGCCAATGATATGACTGTAGTCATCATCTCATGTGGAGTTACTATTTTAACACACTACCATTAAAAGTTTGGAGGTCTATAAGAATTTTTTTATTTTTAAGAAATTAATATTCATCGAGGATCATCAAGGATGCATTAAATTAATCAATAGTGACAACAGAGATTGGACATTCTTAAAAATATCTATACATTTCTAAATCATGGTTTCCACAAAATATTAAGCAGCACAGTATTTTGACTGAGTGATAGTAATTTGAATTTAACTGATGTGATTGATTAAATTCAGCTTTGCGGACACAAGAATAGATTATATTTTAAAATATATTAAAATAAAAACGGCCAATTAAACTGTAACAATATTTCACAATATTACCGTGTTGTTTACTATATTTTTTAGCAAATAAATGTAGCCTTGGCAGGCATAAAAGACTTAGCCTACTTAAAAATCATTAAAAACCTTAGAACCTCTAACTTTTGAATTGCACTACATTTGTGAGAAGTACTATTCATTTTTGCGTAAAATAATTTTTTTGTGTGTGTAAAATTCAATATCTGAATATATACTGAACATACTAAAGAAATGATGTCCTATGACTTTCATGTACAATATTTGTGTGTTTCAGGGTGATAGAGGGATTCCTGGGTTGAATGGAACTCGAGGACATCAGGGATGCATTGGAAGAAGAGGCATAAAGGTAACAGGCAGTGCTATGTGTTTTCTTAATTTTAAATGTGACTTTTCAACATTTAGTTTTTGCTGTTTGTTTATTTTTCTTCAGGGTGGCAGAGGCTACAGAGGTGACAATGTGAGTACAAACATAACAATATGGACACTGACATCTGAAGTTCACCTGAACATTTAAGCTCTGTAGAGAGAGCCAAATAGATAGCTTTATACATCATACAAGTTTCTACCTAATTATTGCCAGACAGCAGTTACTAGCCAGCATCTGTGTTTGGATCATTGTCTTTGAATGCCATCTGGAAAGGTTTGTTTTGGCCTGTGGTTTCTGTTGTTTTTATGAGGTTGCATATTCCTGCCTCCTTTCTTATTCGCTTTCATTTGGCTTGTTAATGAAAGTAATGTAACCGCTGATTGCTTTTTAATGTCATGAGTCTCTTTTAATCTTCTTTTTTAACAGGGAGATGATGGAGAAGATGGTTTAGATGGAGTAAATGGTGAACAGGTAAGAAAATGATGGTGTACTTCTGACATCCATTGAGTAACCCAGGGCTGATACATAGATATGATGCAAACTAAAATAAACAAAGGTTATCTTAAATATATACAGTAATATCTATATAACATCTTAAATGCTTTCTAAGGCAGTCTCACTATTATATTAACTTTATTTACATAAGACGTATTATATATTAACCACTTAGCAAACATGTAACAATTGCACGTTTTGTTCAAAAAATTGAAATATTTAGTTTCCCCTGAATTTTTACAATATGAAAGTCTTGCATTTCTGTTGTTAAAAGAAATTCCACATCTGTTTGTTCCTTTCAGGGTGTAACAGGAACAGCAGGAAGCCCAGGAGAGCGAGGAGATCCAGGCAGCCCAGTAAATTCCATCACATATATTCTTCTTTGTACTTGTCAACAATGACACAGTCTCTCTTTAGTGCTTTCATTTAATTGATTTATTTATTCATATGTATGATCTTAATTGTACTCAAACCGCAGGGTCCAAGAGGTATCAGAGGAGACCTCGGAAACCCAGGACAGCGAGGCCTAAGAGGAGATCCGGTTAGTAGACTTCAAAACAATGTAACAAAACACAGTTCAATCATTGGAATAATTATTTTTAATTTCCATTGATTTCAAAAGATTGTTCAAATCAGTTTGCATACAGTCATTCAGTTCATTTGTCAAGCTCACTCTGTTCCTAAGGAATGGTTTGTGGTTAACATTGTTTCTTGTTGCAAAATTTGGCAAAGAAAGTGGGGAATAATAGCAGGTGCAAGGACAGCGACTGATAAACGTCATGCAGCAGATGTTCCAGTAGTGTATGGCTGAATTTGTGCCCTGTCAATGCATTTCATTATAATCAGGGAAGTCCAGGATTAGACAACAACTCCCGCGGTCCTAAAGGTGACATCGGCGGCCCAGGCATTCAGGTATGGGGAGATTATTTAATTTTACTAACAACTGACCCTTAATGGTGCCATTTTACATTTACATGTCTAAGTGTTGTTTGTAATCTTTTTGATTGACACTTGAATAAAATGTCATTTTACTTTCTGTATTCTGTATTTTTTGGAAAACATGTTATTTTGCATCCTGACCGATGTTCTATTCCAAAAACTGTTCATATTTACAGTAATGCTATAAAAACATAAAAACAGATATAAAAACTGTAACCCGAGAAACAGATGTCAGTGACAAAAGACCAGACGGTAATGATTCATAATGAAATTTGTTGTCGACTATATATTTATTATACATTTTATTATTAGTATTTATTTTTATTGTTGCTTAGTGTGTGTGTGTGTGTGTGTGTGTGTGTGTGTGTGTGTGTGTGTGTGTGTGTATATATATATATATATACACACAACCCGAATTCTGGAAATGTTGGGACGTTTTTTAAATTTGAATAAAATGAAAACTAAAAGAATAAGAGCCAATATTTTAATCATAATTTAACATAGATACAGACCTGATGTCAATTAACTTAATTAGTTGCTAGATGTTTTCCCAGCTGAATATTTTCAAAATTTCTTGCTTTTTCATCCCTTTGTTGTTCCCATGCCAACTTTTTTGATACCTGTAGCAGGCATCAAATTTGAAATGAGCTCATTTAGTGGATAAAAGTGTAAAATTTCTCAGTTTAAACATTTGTTATGTTCTCTATGTTCTATTGTGAATGAAATATTGGCTCATATGATTTGGAAGTCTTTTAGTTTTCATTTTATTCAAATTTAAAAAATGCCCCAACATTTCCGGGTTGTGTGTGTGTGTGTGTGTGTGTGTGTGTGTGTATATATATATATATATATATATATGAATGATTTAACAACAAATATCAATCTCTTATTTTCTTACCATTCTCTCTCTGTGTGAACAGGGTGAACCAGGACAAGATGGTTTTCCTGGCCTAATTGGTGATAATGGCAGACCAGTAAATGAATCTTAATCTTTGATATATAAATATAGTACAGAAGTATTAACTTATAATAAGCCTGTTTTCTCTTTTAATATCTTGATCTTTATTTTTAGGGTCCTGATGGCAGAAGAGGCTCAGCGGGTCTGCTGGTAAAGTACCGTCGAAATAATATTTAAGCTACTTTTAAAATTACACCAAATGACTTTTTTGCTGGTCAATTCAGGGTCCCAGAGGGCCTCCAGGAGCACCAGGACTACAAGGACTGCCTGGAGCCACAGGTCCACTGGTAATGTACAAATTATTCCTGTTTCTTTATTTCTAAATCTATCAATAAATACAAGGTGGACCCTATAATGATAATCCAAAAAATATGTAGAGTTGTAGCTGATTTGTTTGCCAGTTTGTTAACAGTAAGAAAAGATGCAATTGAAGATGACATTTGTTTTGGAGTACTATTAATTATGTGAAATGTATGAAGCCCCCATTCAAAATGCATTTGACACTCAAATTGGATTTATGTAAATATTTTGAGTCTTTCTTTCTGTCTCTGTTCAGGGTGCTCGTGGTCCACCTGGTCCAGTTGGGCAGAAAGGTTATATTGGTCTACCTGGACCTCAGGTACATGTTGAAAAACAATGAATTGACTATTTTATTTGGCTGCTGTTGCCATTAATATCCAGTAAACCACATCTGGCCATCAATGAAATTGTGTTGATTTCTTTTACACAGGGATCTCCTGGCTCTCCAGGAAGGCCAGGATCAAAAGGAAGCTCTGGGTCCAGGGGACAGAAGGTCAGTGACTTGTTTTAAAATCATCCTCCTTATTTATAATTTTATGCTTTTTTAGTACTAAACCTGCTCATCTTGTTTTTGCCTTAAAGGGCCAGCCAGGTGATCCTGGAGAGAAGGGAGCTTTTGGACCTCCAGGCCCAAGAGGACTACCGGTTACTTTTTCTTTCTTTTTTATACGCTACCAAAACTCAGCAATGTCGGGCATTATCCATCATCATTTAGCAAATTCAGAAATGCTGTTTTGTTCTTAAATGTAACAATCCAACAATTTGTCTGATTGTCTTTAATTGACATTAGACACAGATGCAACCACTGATTGCAGCGTTTATTTCTAATTATAGGGAAAAGATGGTGCAGATGGCTTTGGATTCCCAGGACCCAAGGGACAGAAGGTTTATAGAGAATTATGTTGCAATAATTTGTTCTCAAATATCAAATTTGTGCAATGCCACAATATACAGTATGGTATTATATCACTAAAAACAATGTAAAGTCTTTTAATATATATGTATAAATTATTTATTATTTTTTTATTTTATTTTTTTCTAAGGGAGATTCTGGTTTCCCAGGTTATCCTGGACTTCAGGTGAGTTTTCATTCATCCAAAACTTGGAACTACATTAATTATAATGTGATTGGTTCTAGAATAATCACTTGATAGTATAAGCAATCATGAGTGAACAATGTTTAGTCACTCTCTTTTTTTGACATTCAGGGTGAACAGGGTTTTAAAGGAAGAAGTGGAGGTATTGGTCCTAAAGGCAACAGAGGAAGAGGGGTAATAACATTTTAAAATTTATTTTTTTACTCATTCTATGAAACTTAAGGAGACTTAATTGGATGTCTGATAACAGGGTGATGCTGGAAGGCCAGGACCAGGTGGAAATCCTGGCAGCGAGGGCATGACTGGACACCGGGTATGTTTATATTAAAATTATTCACATCAAATGATCATGGGAATTTGAAGGGATACAGAATGTTGTTTTCTTCACATAGGGCCCAAAAGGACCACGAGGATCCAGACAGATTTCTGTAAGTTTCAGATTTTTTTTTTATATTACTGCTGTACAGTTTAACATTTAAAATTTTATATTTACCGGAACCTGGAAAAAAAATAGTTGGATTTTGAAAATAACACTGTAGTTCACATAATGTTAAATGTAAAAAACTAAAATTCTAAAATAACAGTTTAAAATATTGTTTTCTATTTTAATATATTTTAAAATTTTAATTATTTGTGTGATGGCAAAGCTATATTTTTAGCAGCCATTACTCCAGTCTTCAGTGTCACACGATCCTTCAGAAATCAATCAAATATGCAAATTTGGTACTGAAGAAACATTTCTTAATATTATCAATGTTGAAAACATTTGTACTGCTTAATATCTTTATGGAAACTGTGATGCATTTTTTCAGATTCTAAAAGTGGTAGTTTAAATGTAATACAAATAACAAATATAGTACAAATAGTAAAAAATACAGTATATTTGCATAGTTACTCCACAGTAATCAGAATAGTGTCTAAATTTGAAACATAAGTAAATACATTGAAATAATGTTTAATTGAAAATATATAGACATATCTAAATACTATAAATTCTTTTGTAGGACTGTCAGCTGATCTCATATGTCCGAGACAACTGTGGTAAGAAATCTTCTTTTTTTTTCTTGAAATAGATAATAGTCTTATGATGACGATCATGCTTTTTATTGACATTTTTATGTTTTTTTTTTTTTAACAGTTTGCTGCAGAGGTAGGTAACTTTTTTCTAAACCCAAAAATGTGAAATGAATTTTGTAAATTAAAATTAAAAATTGATTTCATTCATTCAATTAAAATTAAATGCATTATTAAATATGGTCTCTTACTCTTCTCTCTCTTATATTTGTTTCTCTAGATAACATAAAATGCCCTGCATACCCCACTGATCTTGTGATTGGCTTGGACATGTCTGAAGATGTGCTTCCTCAAGGCTTTGAACGCATGCGTTCTGTAGTTCTTAGACTGCTGGAAAATATCAACATTGCAGAGAGCAGCTGCCCAACGGGGGCTCGGGTGGCTGTGGTCTCCTACAGCTCCTACACCAAATACCTGATCCGCTTCACCGACTATCACCGCAAGAAGCAGCTTATTGAAGCGGTGAAGAGCATCGCCCTGGAACGCACTTCAAATCGACGTAACATAGGCACTGCCATGCGGTTCGTGGGCAGGAATGTCCTGAAGCGTGTGCGAAAGGGTGTCCTGATGAGGAAGATAGCGATCTTCCTCACCGCTGGAGTATCTCAGGATTCCACGTCCCTCACCACAGCCATTCTAGAGTACAAAGCCCTGAACATTAAGCTTGGGGTCATCTCACTAAGGAATGTTCCTAATATTAGAAAAGCTTTTGAGGTAAAGTTACTGTAAGCACACTCAAATCTGTATTTTACTTAACTTTTTATTATTTAAAGGAATAGTTCACACAAAAATGAAAATTCTGTCATCATTTACTCGGCTTCATGTTGTTGCAAATCAAATTTTAAAGTCACACTTTTCTCTTACTTGTTAAGTTTAAGTTCATGAATTGGTTCTTCAAACCTTTGTGAATGCTGACTGAATTTTTACTTTTGGGTGACTGCCCCTTTAATTATTAAATCATGATGTGTGCCAGAAGAACAGAAACAGAAGAAGTTTTAATACAAAACACAGTGTTTTTAACAGTGTGTTGGCCTATTCATTCTCATTGTGTGGTGTTTTGTTGTACGCAGGCAGATGAAACCCAGAGTTTTATCTTGACTGTGCTGGGTAGATTACAAGACCAGAATACTACTCTCACTAAGATCCAGAGTTGTGTTATTTGCTTTGGTAAGACCCAGTACTTTCTCTCCATCTCTCTCACACCCAGTGCTAGTGAAAAAATATGAATCTAATATTTAACAGTGCTACTTGAAACCACATGAAGACCCATATCATATCATATCATATCATATCATATCATATCATATCATATCATATCATATCATATCATATCATATCATATCATATCATATCATATCATATCATATCATATATATAATATGCCATTCAAAAGTTTGATTTTTAAACGAATCTGCTCACCAAGGCATTTATTTAAATTATTGTTGCAACTGAAAATAACTTAGTCCAGTCTTTATTGTCACATGATCCTTCAGAAATTATTTGAATGTGCTGATCTGCTGCTTAAGAAATATTATTATTGTGTGAAAAACTGCTTAATATTTTTGTGGAAACCATGGTACTTTTTTCGAGTATTTCCTCGATGAATAAGTTCAAGTTCAGCATTTATATGAAATGGAAATCTTTTATATGAAATAGAAATAGAAAACATTATAAACGTCTTCACTGTCATTTTAATTAATCGAATACATCCTTGCTAAATAATAGTATTAATTTAAAAACCTTTCCCAATATAATAATTGTACAGTGTCTCAAACATTGTTTATATTTGCAAAAAGTCTGCAAATACGGTCAGACAATTCAATATGAACTCAAACATTTCTCATTAAATTAATGTGTAAAAGTACTATATTCTGATAGGGAGCTAAAAGCATTAAATAATACAAAAAACTATTTAATAAACACAGTACATGCAAGGAATGGAGCATGTGTAGAACGTTGTGAATGATAGGTGTTTGATTTTTGCAGCTCTCCCTATGGAGGTCTGTGGTCGTTGTTTGTTTGTGATCATATCTGGTCTCTTTTCTCTTCTAAGATCCCTGCAGACCAGCTAGTGAATGTGACGGCACCAACCTGCCATCTGCTCCTCAGGAGTTGGACATGGACTTGGCGGTGATTGTGGACGGCTCCCGTAGCATCCTGTCTGACGAGTACAAGGGTGTGAAGGAGGTGCTCAGTGGAGTGCTCGATCAGATCATCGTGAGCAGTCAACCCAACGGGGCCGACAGACAAGCGAGAGTGGCCGTCTACCAGCAGAGCTCCACATACAGTGAAGCCCAGTCCAGTGTCAAAGTGATATTCGGCTTCCAGCAGTTCCGAGATCGCAGTTTAATGAAGCGGAGCATCTACCAGGATCTACAGCAAACCGGAGGCTCTTCCCGACTGGATCTGGCAATGGAATACGCCATAATGCAGGGCATCCTCACCGCTCCTAAGGGTCGCAAGAACAAGATGGTGTTGGTCATCATTGGAGAGGAGACGGCATCTCAGGACAGAGCGAAGCTGGACTTTATCTCCAGGGTGGCAAAGTGTGAGGGTGTTGTTCTCTTCACCCTGATGGTGGGTGACCACATCAGCACCGCTCAGGTGGAGGAGCTTGCCAGCTACCCCTTAGAACAGCACATCATTCACCTGGGCCACTTGAAACATGGAGAACATGAGTACGCACAGCGCTTCATAAGGACGTTCTTCCACATTCTGAGCAGTAAGGAATTCTTTATGTCTTTAAATACAGATTTGAGGACTTAAACTCACCCAGTAAAAATATGCTCACACTGACACTCAGAAAGCACAAAAAACACAGTGAAATTACCATGAGGGTGAATAAATTATGTTATTTTCATTGTGAGGTGAATTATCCCTTTAAGGATAGCTTTGCATAACTTTGTTCATCTTGAGGGGCTTGTGTGTCTTAATATAGTTTATTTGTGATTGCAGAAAATGTGAACTCCTACCCTCATCCATCACTCCAGCAACAGTGTAGTAATTTTCAGCAGCGTCCAGGTCAGCGTTTTGACTACGAGGCCGCAGAGAGACCTGTATATAGGTATCAGCTGACAAAATCTGATCTGTTGTCATCTAATGTGAAATATCTGTTTGTTTGAGGTCATAGAAGTAACACTGAACATTGATCACTTTGTTTATTTATTTATTTAGTTTCATAGTAAGAAGGAAGATGCTGTCGGCGCCAATAGCCTCGCAGTTAGTGCGCCGACATACAGCGCAACTGCGCTCACGGCGGCCCGAGTTCGAATCCCGGCTCGTGGTCCTTTGCCGATCTCGCTCTTCACCCAATGCTTTCTTGTCTACTCTACACTGTCCTGTCCAAATAAAGGCATAAAAAAGTCTTAAAAAAAAAAAAAAAAGAAGGAAGGAAGATGCTTATTTATGTAATGTTATGATATAATTTACATTTAATGCATTTGACATGCAAATTTGCAATGAATTTATTTATTTATGAATGTAATTTACATAAAAAGAGGCAGGTGCTTATTAAGATGCAGCTTAAAACCGGCATTTATTTATTTATTTATGAATATAAATTTATTTATTTACATAGAAAGGCAGGTTAATAAAATCTGAAATGAAATGAAAATATAGAAATACATTTATAGTGAATGTAATTTACATATAACAAATGTAATTTTCATAGGAGGCAGATGCATACTTAAAATGATGCAGGTTACCTTTTTAAAAAAATTTTATAAATATAATTTACATGGAAAGCAGGCAGATACCTATTTATTAAGATACAGCTTATATTTATTTATTTATATAAAAATATTTATATATTTACATGGAAAGATGCGTCTTAATAAGATGCAGGTTAATAAAAGAAATTTTTATAAAAGCAGGGTTTTTTTTTCCATTTATATATAGATTTGTTTATTTATAATGTATATGTAATGTGTTTATTTACAATGTAATTTACATAGAAAGAAAGCAGGTACTTATTTACAAAGATGCAGGTTATTAAAATAAACCTGCAATAAAGAAATACATTCATATAATACATTGCTTCTGTTGTTCTCATTTGTATGCAAGTCACTTTGGATAAAATGTCTGCTAAATGACTAAATGTAAATTTAATTTCTTTAATTTAATTGATTATAAATTATACTTAAATTAATTTTGCACAAAAAGTGGTGTAGTTGTGTGTGCCCAGTGTCTAAACAAATGCTGTTTCCTAGTGTTGCTGTGCCATCCACTGCAGTGGAGGAGACTGAGGACCAGCAGAACTCAGGCCGTGGAGACTCAGGAGTCAAGTTTCCTATTAACCGCACTGATAGTACGTTCTTAAAAACCTCAGCTCACATCACAGTGCCTCTAGTGTTTAAACATATGCAACAAAAGGACACTTTAAAAAAAAGCGGTATTATTTAAACGTTGCTTATATATATGATTACATTACAGGATCCTCTGCCTGGCTTATCAGTAAATAACTGTTTTGCTTTCAGATCCGTGTTACCTGAACAGTGACCGTGGCACCATCTGTGGTGAATATGTGCAGCGCTGGTACTATAATGAAGCGGTCGGTACATGTTTACCCTTCTGGTACGGGGGTTGTGACGGAAACAGTAACCGTTTTAATTCAGAAAAGGAATGCCTTCAGATCTGTGAAAAACAAAGTAAGTCTTTCGTGCAGTGTCACATAAATCATTGTAAATATGCTTTGCTATTAAAGTTAACCTAACCTTGAATATAAGATGCTTAATTGTTTAATCTCTGTGTTACTTGCAAAACCAAACCAAGTTGCAAAAATAACTATTTTAAACTTCTGAAGAAAATGTGAATGGAGCTTTTTAGTTTAAGCTGGTCCTTCAGCCTGGGCAAACTGTTCTTCAGCTACTGTAGAATAATAAAAAAAAAAAATGTGTTGTCTTCATTTTTCAATTCATTTGTAATAACAAGTGAAATTCCAATGGTATTTTTACAGTGGAACTTCAAAATGTCCCCGGTTTCCATTTCAGAAATCTGGTCAGTCTTTCAGCCTGAATAGCTGAAAAGTTCCCCAAAATCCCCTCTAAATCTATAGCCAACATACCAGTCTGACAGACCGATGAAGACCAGCAAAACAGATTAGGCTAGTTCAATGTATTTTTCATTTTCTGCATGGTTGTTAGGAAAAGCATGTAGTCCCACCCAAAACTCAAACCACTGGTTTCTATGTCAAGTCCTATGAACAATTTGCAATTCTGTTTGGTGCCTCTAGTGGCACGGAAATTACAAACTACTGTACTGAAGAAATCAACAATCACACAAGGTGCTTCGTCTATAAAAAAATAACTGCTGAAGCATTTTTATTCTTTATTAAATCTCCAGATCCTGAAGTAATCCTGCACGCAAAAGAGGAAATGGCATTAGTGGATGGTGAGAAATGAGCTGTCTCTGTAATTGCTTGTCTGGCTTTTGCTGACTCTCATGGTTAAAAGGATTTGATCTGGTGATTATAACGTCGCCTGAAGTTTCACTGATCAAACTCTTTCCTGATGTTTCCACTCACAGATGCGTGCTTCATGAAACAGGATGTGGGGCCCTGCAGTGATTATGCTTTAAGCTGGCACTATGACATCCAGCAGAATGAATGCATTCACTTCTGGTTTGGAGGATGTGGAGGAAACAAAAACAGGTTTAACACGCAGGAGGAATGTGAAGCTCTTTGTGTAAGAGACATTTAACCAGGATGACTTTCCAGATGACACTTTAGAGCAAAGACTTTCTTCACCCTCATATTTAGCAATCATTACCCACCCCAACACAATAGCAAATAAGCATATTTTTTTATGTTTGTGGTACTTTTATGGTCAGCTAAGTATGGACTGGAAGCTTTCCTGTTTCCACCAAAGGATAAACGGTGTATCTCACAATTATTTAAAATTTTTAATCTCGCAATTCAGACTTTTTTCTCAAAATTGCGAGAAGTTTTTTAAGTCTGATTTGTGAAATGAAAAGTCGGAATTACCTTTTTAAATTTTTTATCAATTGGCAGAAACTTCTATCAGTCATGTTGGCAGCACACCGACATATAGCGTCATTGCGCTATGGGTGTCCCAAGTTCGAATCCCGACTTAAGGACCTTTATTGGACCCCCCCGCTTCCTGTCAATTCTGATTTGTCCTGTCATAAAAAAGGCAAAAATGATTCTAAATAAAAACATCTGTAACATTGTGTATAGATTAAAATGTCAAAGTTTTTCAGTGAAGATGTTCTGTGACAGCACTAGTTATGTGCAATAACATTTTTTGATACTGTTTTCAATAATTACACATTTGTTAAAATTTATGCATTTTTTAATCTTCAAAACTTGCAAAAACTGCTCACAACCTGTTTTACTTCTGTAATCTGACCAGGTTTTTCATAATAAAAAGTACAGCTGGACTTGATTTTATTCATTTGGGAATCCATGGGTCATTTTCGTTTCATGTTCATTTGAAACAATGCTAAATATGCTGTGCTCAATGTTCAATGTTTGGTTTTCCGCCAAAAAAAGTGAATACATATGTCATGACATTTATTCAGTGATATCCATAACTATTACACAGTGATTATAATGGAAGTTTCAGTCTCATCCATGTTTTGCACTCAGGCCTCAAAACAAAACTACATGGGTTTAGCTGTGCAGAAATAACACTATAAGTGTAACTACTGCGTGAAACACTGTTTTAGCTCACCATGTTTTCTGCAGTGTGATCATATTGTATGACCTTGATATTCACATAAAGCACAGAAAAATAAAAACATACAGAGCAAACTGTTCACACACAAACTGTTGGCTTTCATGTTTTTATATAGTTACTTTTCATTTTTTTTTAAGTGGACTTAATTATATTAGTTGGCATTATATTTAAATTTACTTGATCGGATGTCCATTTAACGGTGTCCCATCTTGGCACAGGGTTTCTCTCACTTCCAGACTTTGACAATGCCATCTCTAGAGGAGGTAACTATAAAGCCCTGGGTGGTCTGGAAAGTCGCAATATCAGTAATGCTGTCGTGGTGACCCACAGGAAGGGATTCTGGGCCACGGCGGGGTGTGTCCTCAGTGGATCCGCTTTTCTGCTTACTGTGGATCTCCTGTTGAGGTCAAAGGGAGATGGAAGTGAAGATCAGCCGAATATAAATGTGCAGAAAACAGAAAATCAGATGGAAATGAGCTTCAGACCTGTACTACTTCTGTTCCTTCTATGATCTTGCGGTTGTAGAACACAGAAGGACAGTGAAGCGAGTCGTTTGCACCGCCTGAGACGATGTATGACCTCTCAGGGTAGGCCAAATCCCAAAACCTGCAGATATCATACAGAACACACTCAAATTCATAACATGCTCAATATATCTGTGCATGCTCACATAACCTTGGGAATGTAAACATTTGCGCCCAATTAATGATATTTGCTTGTGTCTAAATCTGAATGCAGCTGATTTTGTATGAAGGTCATCTGAAATTCAACCGAGGGTTGGAGATATTTGGAAAGCGCTTAAATCGTTTGAATGGAAACGAAAATGCCGCTTTCAAATATGAAACATTTCACATTAATGTGGATGTAGTCTTTGTAAACAGGTTGTTGTGCAAACATTGGATTCAAACAAGCCTTGATGCCTTCTAACCTGCTAAACCATCACCCCTCAACAGTCAACAGTGATTAGTTTGCTAATTAGCCTCACCTGATTCTCATGTCAGATCCAGCTGTAAGTAGGAGAGGATTGCCATCAGCAGGGCTGCAGTATATCCCATGAATACTGTGAGGAGAGGGCTGTAGAGAACAACAGATTCCAGTGTAATGACAGCAGGCAAGTCTGAATTTATTTATTATTATGAACATGTTTTATGATGCACAAGTGACAACATACCTGCATCTCTGAAAGTGGAGGTGCAGAACTAGCCCACAGGGTGAACTTCCTGTCTCCGGTCTCCATATCCCACATGGACACCTCATTGTTACCTTGGACAGCTGAAGAGAATGAGAAAACCTTTATAAACATACTCTATCTATTTAAGAAGTCAATACTTTTATTCTGAAAGGATACATTAAATTAAAGTAAAGACTTGTAAATGCAAAAAATTAATATCTGATAAATGCTGTTTTCAACATTTGAGAATCTTGAGCATCAAATCAGCATATTAGAATGATTTGTGAAGCATCTTGTGATACAGTAACTGCTTCAGAAAATTATGCTTTTCCATCACCAAACTAAATTATACTTTAAAATATATTTTTAAAAAAAGCCATTTTAAATCGTAATAGTATTTAAAAATATTTTGATCAAATAAATGTAGCATTGGTGATCATAAGAGATATTTTACCTGCAATGACAGAAGACTGATAGAGTGGATGCATCA
Organism: Acrossocheilus fasciatus; assembly: GCA_036784905.1. Taxonomy (NCBI): domain Eukaryota; kingdom Metazoa; phylum Chordata; class Actinopteri; order Cypriniformes; family Cyprinidae; genus Acrossocheilus; species Acrossocheilus fasciatus. The sequence goes on from CM071953.1 coordinate 26,234,153, forward strand.
GCAGGCGTCTGATTCTCGCTCGGGCTGGGTGAGAGTGGCTGGAAATTGGCAACTGAAAACGCATATCCCAGCAAGCCATTGTGCCATTACTTGTGCCTGTGTAAGTAGGACATAAAATAAGTCCAAGCTTGACACAGCAAACCTTGTAAATCACTATAATGGTATAGGAATTTCCTGAAAACCTTCTTCTGTAATTTGGGTTTTGATCAGCACACATGTCTGCTTCACTTGCTTGTACGAGCACCATGAAACACCATTCAAATTAAGCAGCTCTCTTACCCACACACAGCCAACACTGGTGCATGTCCACAGCAAAGGAAGTAATGAGGCCAAGGCGCAGGTCATGGCGGAGAGTCCAGGCATTGCTATTGCTGCGGAGATCCCAACCCACCAAAAAGCCATTCACAGTGGCATAGGCTAGAACCGTCTGTGCCCCTGAGTTAAAGTGATGTATGTCCACCGCACAGCCCTCATCCTTTGGGTCCAGGAACCTGGAAGAGACTCGAAGGCTCACTGATCTGACTGGTTGAGTGACACTGACCTGAGTGTGATGGTCTTCATTAACTCATTTGTACCGTTGTACGGCACAAATTCACACAAATTCAGGATGCTACAAGTGGAATTACATGACCTGCACACACCTGGTCTGACAGGGCTGGACTTTGGGTGATTTGGGCGGCTTGTTTGCCTCCACTGCAAGAAGCTGGATGGAACCATTATCTGATGCAACAGCAAGGTAATGTGACCCCTGACAAAAGGTCAGTGTTTTCACATGGCCTCCAATCCGAGAATACGTCAACACAGACCTGAAACGTTTGCATTTTCAATAATTTCAGCTCACATAACAGTAAAACAACAACCTAGACAATTTATTGACATTGTATTGATATTATCCACCTTGTGGTGGTCGTCTTGCCCTCCATTTTCTGGCTGTCCCAGATCTTTACAGTTCCATCATTGGAGCACGTAGCAAAGATGGAGTGCTCGTCGGAGACTCTGATTCGGTTCACGGCAGATTTGTGCTCGTGGAGATGGGCCACTAGAAGACCTTTTGGATGCCACCCTGCAATGTAACAGCTGTGGTTACCAGTGGAAATAACCTGTGTGAGGCAAACAAGCTAGAAAACCACAGTAAAACCGCCCTTCTCAAAAAACACTATAAGCCACTAACGAGCAATAGGCTATCTTTTAAAAGAGCTTCATGATATTCAGAATTTGAACATCAAACATACATTAACAGTTTGTTTTTAGTAACTTTTTTTTTTTTTTCGATTTTTATCACCACTCCCAGGTTCTGTTAATATTACAGTACTATTCTGTGATATCAAACAGCATAATGAACAGCAGCATTTTTCTAATTATTTCATTACAAAAATGTATAATACTGCAGAACAATTCAAATCAATTTTTTTTTATCATTTACATAACCCAAGTAAAAGGTACTTTTAGCTTTTATTTCCCAATTAAAATGTCTTTGCATTTTAAATATAAAAAATGGAAAAAAGAGGTCAACAAAAGTCAGCTGCAAATGATTTCTGTACAAGATCTAGCAAGCAGAGGCTAGAGAGCCACACGATGTACTCGTCTTGGTGAGATGACATGTGACTGCTGTACCTGGCAGTGGAGGCTTGCTCTCCCACTCTGCACTCTCCATCATCTGTTTGGCCATGCGTTCTGCATTGCATTGCTCTCTTTTCTGCTGCACCAGCTGCTGTAGCTCTGCCTTGCATGTGGTGATGCGCCGCTGGTACGTGGACGCTCCAGTTACAGACTGTACCACTTGAATAGCAGGGAGCGCTGTGGTTTTCCTGGACTGCATAGCTCCACTTTCAGGAATCTGAAGAGCAATGGGGAGTTGTTTAAGAAAGATCTTAGTCGTTTATCATCAGTATTAATTAAGAACATGCTAATATATTTAATCTGGGAAAATCCATCACATTCCTGCATGTTTGTGCGAACATGACGGAAAATATCAGACGACTGATATGATTCAGAGCCTTTACAGACTACAAAAATGAAGGAAAATATCAGATGACTGATATGATTCAAAGCCTTTACAGACTACAAAGCTGCAACACGGACAAATGCACACTAAAAAAAGGTGTTGCTGGAGGGTGGAGGGTGGAGGGGAAGGAAGAAGCTGAAAGGAGAGGGCAGAGAAAGAGCAGGGGAGGGACGATAGCACACTGTCGGCTCAGCGGTCGACCTGGGCTGAGGATGGAACATGAGGGAGGTTAAGAGTCTGTGAGGAACTCTCAGATCGCAGGCGCTCTCCGGCCAGAGTTCCATTGGGCTCCCCACCACCGCTCGGAACTAGAACATTAGGTACCGTCGAGGGCGTCTGTGCCGAGCTGGGAGGGTCCAGAGAACCAAACATGCTCTTCCACTCTTCGTTCAAGTTGGAGTCTTGTTTCGTGTGTTTGCGTGCTGCAAGAAGAGATCAAATTTACCTATTTTAAAAGTGGTTCTGATAGAAGATACATTTCTAGGTTCTAAAACACTGGGTGCTCAGTTAATGTGTTAACATGCGGACTGACACGTGTAAAAGAAATCAGGCAACTGATTTAGTCAGCACAATGACATAATACGTAAATTAACATTAGATCAAAAAGTAAATGTTTTCATAGAAGTGCGGCAAACAGAATAAAACTTAATTTCCCAAATACACCAGAAATGAAGAGGACTATACAATATGTTAAGATCATTAACTCGCAGCAAATAATTTTTTTTTTAAAAGGATTTTAATGTTTTTGAAAGACTAACACAGGCTACATTTATTAGATTTAAAAATACAGTAAAACGGTAACGTGAAATATTTCGATTTTAATATTTTTAAATTTAAGGTAAAATTATAAAAATCATTCTGATATGCTGATTTGTTGCTTATTTCAGGATTCTTTAATTTGGGGGGGGGGAGGGGGTTTAAAAGAACAGCATTTATTTGAAATAGAAATATTTTGTAACATTAAATCTGTCGCTTGTGATAATTTCCATGCATTCTTGCTGAATAAGAATATTAGTTTCTTTAAAAAAAAAAACTTTTGAATACTAGTGTATACTGGAAAATCTATAACCTTTTATAGACTCATCTTATTTTTATTGTCTGTGTGTCGTTGTCTCTGTAAACTAGAAGCTTATGACACTAAAACAAATTCCTTGTATGCGCAAGCACACTTGGCAATAAATGCTCTTTCTGATTCTGACCTAATTCAGTCACCAGCAGCCATACTGAACACTCTGAGAGTACTACCACTGGTTTGTAACAAACTGACTGCAACAAAAAAGCATTATAAGCCAACATGAGCTGTCATGCAAAACAAAGTGCATCTATCCACATCAAATCTTCCTGTTATCGAGAATTCTCAGATTTAGATGCACAAAGCCTCCAAGTTAGTCAAAGTGAGTGATTATAACTTCAAACAGAGCTCAGCTGCTTGAGATCTAAACAATATACCAGAGGCAGAAGGGATGAAGTCTGCAATCAAATGAAAATTAAAGACATTAATTTTAAATGGCGACCCAATGAGAAGTGTATGCATATCCTCAAATAACAGTAAATGTGAATGCAGACAGTGTGTCACGCACCTCTCTTGTCTTCGAACTCCTGTTTGGGCTTGACGAGGTCCACCTGTCGGCCAGTGATGCCCAGTGTACCGAGATCAATGACTCCACTGTGGCCTCCATCACTCAAGTGGCTCTGGTCTATGATGTTGGCTTTGGCCTTGTTGGACTTGAGCATGAAGTCTTTCAGAGCTAGGAGCTTGTCCTCCTCAGCCTCCGTCATCCCCTGACAGAAATCACATGATACGGCTTAACTTAATTTATACAAGTGACATAAGTCAAGGCAACATGACTTATTGTGCCTGAAACAACACTTCTATTAATCGGTCATTACTCGTTTGATGGCATTCTACTGCAAGAACATAGAAGGTCCATCCATTGACCATTGGTTGAAAGATTTGGCACATTATACTGTATTGGAAAGAATATATATATATATATATATATATATATATATATATATGCACTTTTGTATGTGAAAATATCTGTCTTAGCCTTTGTATAACAACTTCTTTACATGTATAATTGAATTTTTGGATGCTTTGGGGGGTGGGGAGTTATATTATTAATTTTGTTATGAATGGCTTCATGTTATCATCTATGTCTTTTTAACAATAAAAATGTTTTTAAAAAGTCATTACTCAGAACTAGGTTTAGGGTCAGTGCTATGTTTTAGAACACATCTGTCGTGAAATAGCCAAAGTAATTATTTCCTCATTTAAAAATGATTTTGCACAAAGAAATCTGAACTAGCAGCCTTATACACTAATGAAAACAATAAAAATGAAATTATTTATTAAAATAAATAAATCAATAGCAATAAAAAAAATTTAAAAAGTAAAATGTAACAATCTTTTTTTCTTTTTTTTCCTGACCTGTGAAAGAAGTTTCTTAAGAAGCTGGGCAATTGCAGGATCCTCAGGAACGGGGCATTCTGGGATGGAGCCGTTGCGCTTTTTTTGACGGAGTAACAGGTGTCTGAAGAGGCTTCCGATGTCTTTGGAACGCAGTGCATAGTCAAAGATGGCGCGACTTACGGGTTCTTTCAGCACACTGAGCAACACAATCTCCTTATCAATCTGTCCAAAGGCAGAAAAAGAGTTGAAAATTGTCATCATTCATGTCGTTCCAAATCTGTATAACTTCCTTTCTTCTGTGAAACCCAAAAGGAGAATTTTATTCAGAGTAGTTGTGACTAATCACCTGTATAATAGGCTGTGTGATGAAAGGGTTGAGATGAGGCATGAGTTTGCAGTAGACGTCAGCGATGTTGAGGTGCTGAGCGACAACAGTGATGAAACCTACAGCTCCATAGCGGATCCACAGATTGGGGTGACACAAGAAAGGAGCTGTGGAACAGTAACAATTATACACAATAATTATGAAGCACATTATACAACGGCGTACAAGAGAGCAGAATTTCCCTCACCAATATCACTGACAAACTCGTAGATGTGAGGTTTCTGCAGTAGCCCCAGCTGACACATACAAGTCAGAGCATTGAGAGCTTTATAAATGACAAACTCCTCAGCGTCACTCAGGCCTTGCTGCAGAAGAGGCTTCAGGATGGAGGAACTCTGCCAGCCCACATATGCTGCTACACCTGCAGGGAGGAGGAGATTTGGTTACATGTTGTGAGTGACTGTTTGATATTATATGAAGTGACTGTGATGGCAACCTACCTACTATGCTGTCAAAGAAAGCTCCACGGAGGTGCCAGTCATTCTTGTCATTGAGGAAGGTGATCATGTGGGAGAGAAGGACATCATTGGCTTTCTGCCTGCCGAAGAACACGCAGAGGCGTGTGATGCCGTTCTCCATCAGCGTCTGTTTGACGATGTTCTCAGGGTCGCTCAGTAAAGTCACCACCTTCTGCTGAACCATCTCGTGCAAGGCCTGCAGCTCTTTGGACAAGGGATGGACCATATCCACAGCATTTTAATGACCGCATTAGACTGTTTCCATGCAAGCTGGCTATTACTGTACAATCTTACATTGGGATTTATCTATTTTCTTTACCTTTTTTTTTTTTTTTTTAAAGACTACCATAAAAGTGAGTTTTATTGACATTTACCTGAATCATAGTTTTCATTGGGGTGAAGAGTTTCTTCTGTGTCCTCTCCATTGAGGTCTTGTTCAGAGCTCAAATTATTCTCCTGCACCAGCTCCAGAAAACGAAGCGCCGTCTCTGCCAAGTGTGCTATGTTCTCTATAATATAATATAATATTCAAATATTTGGGGTTGGTAAGATGTTTTTTTTTTTTTTTTGCTCACCCAGGTTGTTTATTTGATTGAAAATAATGTAAGCATAGTAATATTGTGAAAAATTATTACAATTTAAAACTGCTTGCTAATTTTATATATAATTAGCATTTAATTGAAATAGAAATCTTTCATAATATTTTAAATGTCACTGCTATCACTTTTGTACAATTTAATGCATCCTTGCAGAAAACTATGAATTGCTTTCTTTAAATAATCTTGCTAAACCCAAACTTTTGAACTGTAATATAAGGAATTGCATTAAATATATATTCAAGTCAATATGAAATGGCTTTCACAATCCATTTTACTTGACCTATTTAAATTTGAAGTATTTATTTAATTTAAAGTACTTCCAATTTAAATTATTTTCTCAAATGATTTGTCTTATTTAAAATCAAAGACTGATTGGATTGTGAAAACTAAAGCATTTACACTTTTAAAAAGGGCAATTTGGAAAAGACAATCTAGAAACCATTCACTCCAGCATTTGTTTTGGCACTAAAATACCTGCATAAGCAAGTCTGACAATTGTGGCTTCATCTTGGGCCAAGTGGGCAATACCAGGTAAAATGTATTCTGGGTAGATATTGACATCATTGCGAGGAACCTCCTTGACCAGTGCCAGCACTTTAGTCAGTGTGCGGACGGCCTCAGCCCTGACACGTGGCATAGAGTCATTGCAGAAGTGCAATAAGTAAGGTGTAATCCTGTCCAGCAGTATCTCCACATTCAGCCGGCCTGCCAGATGAAGAATCAGCTCCAGCGCTGCCAGCTTGGAGTCGCAGAAACGTAGTGTTTGAAGACAGGATGTGATCACTGAAACCAGTACCACAAGTCCTTGTTCCTTGGATAAACTAAGCTCCTGAGATGCTTTCTCCTGTTTTTCAGTCTTCCCCGTCTGCCCGCCACTGCACAAGTTATTAAGGATGTTCTCCAGGTTCTTACGAATGACCAACACCCTTTCGTCAGCAGATTGGAAGGTCTCCTTAGCAAACTGAGCCATGTAGGGCTGAAGGAAAGTATAAAAGATTTCTGGGAAAGCTTTGCCTCGCTGCTGCTTTAGATATTCTTCAGCTGTCAGACGCTTTTCCGGTTCTCGCTGCACCATTTGTGCAACCTGCATAGAGTGGATGAAATTATACAGAGTACTCCCTAGTTTCTAACTAAGAGTATTAACTAGTATCATATTATTATATAACTTATTAAATGAATCACAAAACCATTCAAAAGATTGGGGTCTGCAAGATCTTTTGAAAGAAATGAATACAATTATTCAACAAGGATTCATTAAACTGATCAAAAGTGACCATAAAGACATTCAAAATATTACAAAGGATTTCTGTTCTTTTGAACAATGTATTCATCAAAGAATCCTGGAAAAAGTAGGCTATCGTGATTTCCAAAATAAAATATTAAGCTGCACAACTGCGTTCAACATGAATAATAATAATAATAATTTTTCTAGGGCACCAAATCTGCATATTGGAATAATTTCTAAAAGACCATGTGGCACAGAAGACCAGAGTAATGGCTGCTGAAAACTGATCTTTGCCATTATGGGAATAAATATTAAAATAGTAAAATAATATTTCACAATATTACTGCATTTACTGCATGTCTGATCAAAGAAAAGCAGTCTCAGTGAGCATAAGAGACTTCAAAGCATTTTCAAAAACTTGAAAAACAACTTGCAAACCCCAAACCTTTGAATGGTAGTGTAAACATTTGTAAAAGCTAAAGTGAAATAATGCAAAGTATCTAAAATCTCATATGAATAGAAATGCTACCAGTTCTCTAATACTGCAATCTTCAATTTTCATCAGCACTTGTTCGGTTTGGAAATGTCCTTTACGGTAAGCCAGCAATTGTGAGAGGTCGAAGAGTGGGACACCTTCTGTAAACAACTCTGCAATCACACAACCTATCAAAAGAAAATAAGAGAAAGAAGTTTGAAAAATATGTCATAATGCATGGGCTTTAAGCAAACTGAAAATGATGTAATGGTGATGAATACCAGCTGAGAAGATGTCCATGGGCTGCTTGAGTTCTCCCCTGGTCCTCTGGCTATTGCTGGAGAGATCCACAAGCGGAGTTGTCTGGTCACTTTCTGTGGTAAACATACTGCCATCCACAAATCTCTCCGGTGCAATATAGCACGTTCTCCTCCTGGACGTGTCGAAGAAGTAATTGAAATCTGCAGGGTTGTCTTCAGGCAAGTATGTAGGTTTAAAACTAGCGAAGTCTGTGAGAAGCACCCAGTTCCAGCTTGTCACCATAACATTCTCTGTTTTAATGTCACCATGACGCACACCAGATTTATGGGCCTGGTCTACAGCATTGAGGAGCTGGAAGGCGATCCACTTCTTCTCCACATTGTTGAGGAACGGTCGCGTGCTGATACGGTCATACAAGTTATCCCGAACATACTGACGAAATAGTATGGCTGCTTTCTCAGTAAGTGTGGCTTTTTGAAAAGGCAGACAGTTCTGACAGGAGTGCAGTCTGATCTTCAGCTCCTCCAGCTCTTGTTTGTAGCTGGTCAGGGGCAGAGAGGGGTCCTGGATCGCAAAGACCTTAACCACAACCAATCCTTCTCTATGTTTCGCCCGGGCCACTTTGAAAAACCGCGTGCTACCAAGACTTTTGTCATATTCATAATCATGGATGTCAGAGAAGTAACTGTCCACTGAAAGAATCTGTGATGGAGCAATTCCAGCCAGCTGGTTCCCCATCTCACTGGATCAGAGATTGTTGTCCTCAAAGACGAATTTATACCTATTACAGAAGGATAGAAGATGGTTCTGCAGCATATTACAACGTTCAGCATTTCCATAAAATTATTACTAATCATTACCTGCAATTGGAGTAGATGCATGCAAAGTTTTGTTATAAATTTAGTACGTTATAGTCTTCACATCACGGTGTTATGAGACATAAAATGCTGTATCATATCTGTTAGCAATACTAGCTAGAAAACATAAACTCAAAATATTTACATTTTTGAAATTTTTTCTCTATATTGGTTGCCAGTTATAAAGTATTATGTCACGTACATGTCCGTATATACTGTTTTTTTACAGCATTGATGTAAAAATAAACGGTTGTTTACCTGATTCTTTAAGCCCAGCGTGCTCCCAACTAACCGACTGGTTAGCAATAGTTATTTTCTCCCACCTTACTCAAAATGACATTCTACATTTTTCCCAGGCTAAAACGAACGTTACTAACAAACATGTTAAATCATACGAACGCTATAATATACAAACATTTACATAAAAGGGCCGCTTTGTTTGTTATTATGGCTCAGGAGTGAACTAGAGCGGTGTGTGTCTCCATTGGTTGATCTGAGATCTGTTCCTCGGCTCAATAGCGACACGCTATTGGCTGAAATGTCTCACGTGTCTGATCCCAGATCAGCCGGCAAACCGGAAACCGGAAGACATCATGCGGGATTTTCGGACTTTAGTTGTAGAGTCATTTCAATGCGTCAGAGGCGTTACTGAGTCCGACTTCACTAGTTATTTGCATGTTATGACATTGTTCAGATACGCTTTCTCTTTTAAAAAAAAATAATAATAAATTCATTTTGACGCAATGGCGCTGCTTAGAGGACTGACCGAGTTAAATAGAGTTTCTCCAAACAAGTGCTTCATACCAGCACGAGTAAGAATTTTATTTTGTCCATGTGCACTTAAGATTTTGTGCATGCATTTTCAATTTAGTTTCGAAATCTCATAAAACGCTGCCAATATAAAGTAATTTATATACCTGGAACTTTAGATAAATAAACCATATGTAAAATATAAGATTGTGCGTTTAAGTGTGCATTTTAGAGAATTTAATTTTGAATAGCTTGCAAAGTTTGTTATATTTGGGTGAAATTATCTCTTTTAATTGTAGTAATGTGCACTAATGTGCATTTCAAACATGAATTTTCATTAGAGACCTATTGCATTCACTAGAATGTATAATTCTCTAGCTTAAGCACAGAACTGGCATTGTCATTATGACCTTTCACCCAGTTTCTATTTATAATAGCTAGGCTACTATTTATTCCTGAATTAATTAATGTATTGAAATAACATGACCCTCTTTGCATCCTTTAACAGCTGTTTGGAAATGGGACAAACACTTTATACCAGAGCAAGCCTCCTCAAGCTAGATTCTTCCCGCCTTCTGAAGGTGTTATGCTTCTCCCAGGAACTTACAAAAACAAAGTGGCCTTCATCACTGGAGGAGGAACGGGACTTGGAAAAGCCATGACCACCACTCTGTCTTCACTGGGAGCAGAGTGTGTGATAGCCAGCCGGTTAGTTATTCTTCTTGTTAAAAAAAAAAAAGTATTAAGCAGCACAATTGTTCCCAATATTGATAATAGGAAATATTTCTTGAGCACCAAATCAGCATATAAGAATGATTTCTGAAGGATCATGTGACACTGAAGACTGGAATTCTGCTTTGCCACCACAAGAATAAATTACATTTTAAAATATGTCCAAATAATAAAGGGTCATTTTAAATTGTGATACTGTTATTGTTTTTACTGTAATTCTGATCAAGTAAATGTACCCTTGTGAGCATAAAGAGACTTCTTACTTTGGACACACCTTCACTTTATTTGTAGGTCTTTTTAGTTCTTGAATAATTGCAAATGCACCCTACAAGCAAAGCCAAAACTTAAATAACTTTGAATTTGAGCGATTATTTGTCTCAAGTCTTCTGTCGTCACATCACTTCCAGAAATCTTGATGTTTTGAAGAAAACAGCAGATGAAATCTCACAACAGACAGGAAACAAGGTACCTCTAATTTAGAAAGTCTATGCAAACATTGTCATATTCATAGAGTAGTTTGTGTGGATTCCAGATTATGGTGAAGAACTTGTTTTCATCCTCCTAGAGTTTGATAAATGTTCATGTTTCAGGTCCATGCCGTCCAGTGTAATGTTAGAGACCCTGCTTCAGTGGAGGCTGCTGTTAACCAGCTTGTAAATGATGTCGGCCTGCCTGATGTAGGTTTAGGTCTCCATCTTAACAGCAGCGATGCAATAGATTCAGCCAAATACACAAAACAGTTTCTGATATGCATTGTCAACCCACAGGTGGTGATAAACAATGCTGCTGGAAACTTCATCTCTCCTTCAGAGAAACTTTCTCCCAATGCCTGGAGAACCATCACTGACATAGTGCTGAACGGCACCGCATATGTCACACTAGACATCGGGAAACGCCTCATCAAAGCTGAGAAAGGTGATTATTATTTTTATAGAGATGGAGCAAAGTAGTTATGAAATTAATTATGATATTAGAAGGCTTACTGTTACAAAGTAAGCTCAAAGTTGAGCCATAGCGCTAGCAATGACAAGGGATTGCACTGATTAAAAAAAATGTGGGTTACACTTTATTTTGATATTCTACTTGAGATATTCTACTAACTATGAGTAACTTTGCAACTACATGTCAACTAACTCTCAGGCTGATGATACACTGGGAAACTTTTTGAGCAATATTGCCAGGCAACTTTGGGCAATATTGCCGTCAAAGGGCAACCAGGTGAGACACAGAGTCCACGACCGATCTAAATTATCCAGATAGAAATTTGTTACCCATTCTCAATGGGAAAGTGCCCAAAAAAACTTTGCTCAAAAAATGTTACCTGGCAAAATTGCTCAAAAAGTTGCCCCGTGTATCATTGGCCTCTGTTTGGTAAGGTTTAGGGTTAGTAGAAGAAGTTGACACATACTGGCAAAGTTGCTCATAGTCGGTATGTTGTATGTTGTGGACCCATCAAAATAAAGTGTTAGTAGACAGTCTACTAATACTCTAATGACTGCTAGTTGACATGTAGTTGCAAGTTACTTACTGTTAGTAGAATGTCTAAAGTGGACTATCAAAATAAAGTGTTACCAAAATGTGTACCTGGAATGCAATGTAAGGCTCTTTGGATAAAAGCTTCTGCAATAAATACGTGAAACGATTGGATGAATGAAAGTAGTTGATTTGGAGTACATGACCACTAGAGGGCAGTAAGTGCAAAATAAACGGAGTACTCAAATTACCCTTCTCCAAATTACTGATAATCTGCGTTATTTGTTTTAGTGATTCTTTAATAGTTAACAGAATGTTTTGAATTAAATAGAAAGTAATATCAATCACATATTTGAAAATAATTTTGTGTTGTCCCTCGATTTGTAAAAATGAAAAATAAAAAAGTGTGAAAATTCATGCCCTTGTATCCGAATCCTAAGAAGGTTGGTTGACGTTGGTTTGAAATAATTGTTTACAATGTACATCATTCCAAAAGTACAACCTCAAAATTACCTCATTTTACATGTAAACATGGTAAACCATGATATTAAATCAGAAATGTATAACCAAAAGTCCATCCATCCAGAAGTTTAGTCCTATTGCTAAAATGACAGTTTAGATCATTTTATTTTTTTGTTCTGAAGAATTTAGTGCATTTTTGTTTTTGAGGGGCACATCAAAATTATTTTCTGTGGTAGCTTGTCACAGATGCTATCAATAGAGATAAATATAGAAGCTTAAAATATTACTTTATTTTTACATTACTGTTCAAGGGTGTTTTTTATTTTATTTTATTCACACATTAAATTGATCAAAAATAAAAGTAAAAATTTCTTTCAAATTAATACTGTTCTTTTGGGCATTCCATTCGTCAAATAATGTATCACAATTTGCATAAAAGTATCAGCAACTCATCATATTAGAATAATTTCTGAAGAGTAATGGATGCTGAAAATTCAGCTTTGTCATCACAGGAATACAAAATTACATTTTAAATATATTAAAATGGGAAACAGTTGTCTTAAATTGTAATAATATTTCACAATAGTATTGTTTTTACTGTAATTTTGATCAAATAAATGCAGCCTTGGAGTGCATAAGAGATGTATGGTTATACAGATGATCCAAGTTTTTCTTCTGCCTGTTGTCTTGATGCTTCTGCTGTAATGAGGTTGCCTGTGGCTTCTTGCACATCCCATGAGCAATGCTTTTGGAAATGTGGCATAAAAAGTTGTCAAAATGTGGGATTTTGTTTTGGTAATCAAGCCTGTTTTTATAATAGGCTAATTTATGTGCATTCATGCTGTTTTCTGCTCTCTTTGTTTTCTGTTAAGATAACAGCTTCTGGCTGTAACCAGTAAGCCAGCATAATAACTCCTCTGTAAATTAAGACATCATTAGTCTTTATGTACATTTACTTTGCAATGATAAGAGGCGAGCCAAGTATGTGTGTGGGTATGATGACAACAAGCAAGATAAGATGATTCTGGTTCATTGCCTCAGTCTCATTTGTGTGTGTGTGTGTGTGTGTGTGTGTGAGAGAGAGAGAATTAGCTTCTCAAATTCAGACATCCAGTCTCTCACCTGATTATTTTGACCTCTTTCTGCTTCCTTGAACATTGTGATTACAGACTCTTCATTTACTCCATTAACTCATAGTCTAAAGATATTATACTGTTGATAACAAGTTTGACCTTCACGACACTGTGTGTTTTATCATCATCTTATTGTGTCACAGGTGATATGAAGCTTAGTTCCATGTCATTTGAAACACCAGAAACTGATAATCTTGTTGAATTTCTAAAGGTGCTGCGTTTCTGGCCATCACCACAATCTATGCTGAGAGTGGCTCAGGATTTGTTGTGCCAAGTGCTGCGGCTAAAGCTGGAGTGGAGAAGCTTTGCACGTATGTATTCTGTTACACATCAGACACGTTTTTAGATCCAATTCACCTGGCAGGCTGTGGTCTCCTTCGAGGATCAGGTCCTCCTGTCAAATGTCTTTCTAATATATTCTTGGAGGGCTGCATATATTATCATAATGAAGGTGCTGTGTGCTATGTTTCATTTACATTTTAATTGTAAGATGGGGATCTTGATCCTCTCCCCTTAAGGAGTGTTAAATATGCGGAAAATACAACAGGGAGAGGTGAACAACACACCTCATCACAAACATCTAACTGATGATTCAGATCAGTAGCTCATTAATAATAATAATATCATCTCTGCTGAAATGTTTAGTTCAATGACAGGATTTATATGTTTATACATTTATGTACATATTACACTATCTATATAAATATATGTATAATGAGTGTGTGTGTGTGTGTGTGTGTGTATATGTATATTTATATTTATATAAGAGCTGTCAGTCGATTTAATTTTTTTTATATATTTACAGGGTGCTGCAATGTAATCTAATTAATCACAAACTAAATTTGGCTGTGAAAATACCCACAAAAGATACTTTAAAGTTATTATTGTGTTAAATGTTTAGGCTACAATGGCCTAACAGTAAGTATGGAACAAGAAGATGATTTGAAAAATCTCTTGGTATTTTTTTTGTTTGTTTTTACAATGAAATTCACTTATATATATATATATATATATATATATATATATATATATATATATATATATATATATATATATATATATATATATATATATATATATATATATATATATATATATATATATATATAATTTTAGGTCATAGTATTATTAATTAATTATATATTAAAATTGATTTTGTGTTAAATCAATAAAAAATTATTTTTTGCTATATAGAGAGAGAGAGAGAGAGAGCTGGATAGTAACTGATTACATGTAATCTGGATTATGTAATCAGATTCCAAAAATTAAATACTTGTAATTAGAGTGTTACATTTTAATCAGACTACAGTTACTTTTTTATTGATTATATGATTACATATTATTCACACAATAGAACTAAATTAATCATTTATTGATTCTCTCTAATTCCTCTTTTTTTTTATCTTTTAAATGTTCCTTTCTAAAATAGTCTACCGCTTATATACACTCCGAAAGTCCAGTTTAGTGGACATTCACACAGAGATCAGTCATTATTCAGGTGGCGACAAAGGATTTGACCAGTGATTTACAAAAATCATTTCAGGTTTAAGAAGTGTTTCAACATTGCATCAACTACTGATGAACACATTAATTTTTATTTGAATGATCACTCAGTAGGTTATTTAACCATGTATTATTGAAAGGCTTTTGTCTTTCAAACTCATTAAAATGCACAAATGATCGTTATTTATCATTTGCAGACATTCTCAAACTTTTTGTCACCTGAACCTCTTTCATCTAATATATTTACTTTAAAGGGGTGGTCAATCAGCGATTCTGTAAAAGACAATATCTCCCTTTGCACTGAACTTTGAGCAACTTTGCAGTAACTTTGCAGATGTTTATTTTTTTTTTTTTATTATGCTCAAACAGCAACATTACACACTAAAGTTAAAAAAGTGAAATCATAATCAGTAAAATATTTCATCTTTTTTAGTAAGTGTATGATTTATTTTAATTGAACATTTTAAATTTACTCATAAACCCCCTGCAGTTACTTTACGAACCCCAGTTTTGGAAACCTTGATGTAATATAATATTCAATGCACTTCATGTTGTTAATTGCAATGAAAGGAATATATTTTCTCACTCTTTGTATTTTTACATCATTATGGTATAAGATTATCTTAAGTCAATGTGATAAAGGAGTTAGTCTAAAAGTAATCAAAAAAGTAATCTGATTATATTACCTAAAATGGATACGTTACTGATTACAATTTTTGTCATGTAATTTGGATTACAATTTGTAAGTAATCTACCCAGCTCTGTATATATATTAGGGATGCACTGTATCGGGCCCGATACTGAGCTCCTGTACTCGTACTTGTACTCGTTAAAATGCCCTGATACCAAATGCCCGATACCACACAGCATATAAGTGCCATATTCAGACAAATAAACAACGACAACAGACAGCAGAATGGAGTTAGATTAAGGATGTCTATGAAGTATATGCATGCAATGAATATAATGTTAAACATTCAGTATTAACGCCTGTATAATGGTAAATGTACCATTTATAGGGGCATTCACTATAAACATAATTTTTCAACCTTAAGCACACACAACTTTCTGGTGAAAGTGATACTAGCAGCCTGTGTGAAATGCACGAGGCTATATTGTAGGCGACTTGTCCCTCTCATTCTGCACCAGTACAAATATGTGCATGCGCTGTGTGTGTTTTGTTTTCTTCATGAGTGTTTCTGCATTGAGTGGCTTTGGAATATAAATTGCAGGACATTTCAGATTTAAAAAAACCGGCTACTTCTATTTCTGAAAATATCACAGTTAGGAGATTTATAACGAGTGGTTCCCTGCATTATTACAGCAAAATGCTTGACTACAGTACTAAGCCGCTGCAATGAAGCAGTTCTAATGCTATTAAATTAAAGATAATGTACCATAGAGCAAAAAAAAAAAAAAATTAACAGTGAAAGACAAAGTGAAACAAAAACCAGATATAATTTTTGATATTGTTTTTTACTAGTGGGTGCAGGACACTATAGTTCATTTATATAAGTGAGGATAGCAAAATAAAGTAAACTGACATATATTATACCCCAAAACTCTTCATACAGTGGACTTCCAGTAAAACTGACCAAAAATTATTCAAACCGAGTCTGGGGAAAAATTTAAGCTCAGGTTTGCATGAACCTGGTTGACAGCATGCCCAGTAGACTACAGGCTGTCATTAAGGCTAAGGGTTGCCCGACAAAATATTGATAGTTGTGTAAATATTGTCATACTAACAGCTGTCTGAATAATTTTTGGTTGATTGTAATCCATTACATACCTTTCTGTCAAAGTTAACTGACATTATCAAGCTGAATTTGTTCTGACACAGTTTAACTCTGAGTTCTTGTCATATTTTATTAACATTTTCTAAACTATAGCGAATATAATATAAACATGTAGGTGTCTGAATACATTTTGGTTTGACTGTATCTATTTGATAAATGAAGTTAACCAAACATTATACATACTCTCTTTGTTTCTATACCCAATATTTGAAATATCTTAAGTTTACAAATGCAATGAAAATATCGGTATCTGTACTCAGTTTCGGGAAGTACCAAAAATAAAAGAATCAGTTGAGTACTGGAAAAAGTGGTATCTGTGTATCCTATATATATATATATATATATATATATATATATATATATATAAGTAAATATTGTGTTGTTAATAATAATTAATTTTAGGTCATGGTTTTTTTTCCCCCTTAAAATCTTACAGATATTAAAATAGATATTTTTTATATTCTTTTGGATTTTCAATGACCCTACAGCACTTGTATACAGGATTTGGACCCTACGAAAAGCTATTTTGCTGAAGTGGAAAGTGGCCACATAATTACACTCTGATTTGAAGTGTGCTCTATACATTCTGTACATAAGATCACCAGAGCCTTAACAGCCTTTTGATTGCATTTTCCTTGGCTTGACCGTGAGCCACCATGTTTCTTATTGCTTCCTCTGTGTGATAAAGCTAATGGTAAAAAGTCTGTGTCAGGAAGATAATTGCACTAGAAGCTGTGCTGGACATGAAAACGTCATCATCCAAACCTAGGTCTGTTTATGGAGAAGGTTTTTAAGTTCAGCTCTCTGACTCCATCCCGTTTGGATTATTTTCAAACTTTAAAGCTTTATATATTTTTTTAAAGTTTATGTAATCCAAAAAAAAGTGCTTTACAGTGATTTCTCCTTTATCTTTCTGAAGGGTGCCTTTAGCAGACTGGATCCCACCGGTATGTTTGAGCAGGGGATGTTAGAGAATATAGCCGTGGGTCGTCTAGGAAATCCTGAAGAGATCGCCAACCTTGCCGCCTACCTCTGCAGCGATTATGCCAGCTGGGTATCAGGCGCGGTGAGTTCGGTGACCTTGTGTGAAAAGTGCTTCGTCTCTCTGGGTGAGAGCTCACCTAGCATCATCCCCACAGGGCCTCTCCGTTTACTGCCAAATAGAAACGGAGCCAAGGGCACTCACTCCACCCTCTTTCCCTCTCTGAGTATTGGAGGGAATTTTGTGAAGAATTAGAGAAAAAAATAGTGCTCCAGAGATCAATATGGAATTATATGGTCTGGCGCATTACTGTAATGGCCCTATACTTATAAAGTTAAGGAGCCCTGACAGAGCAGCTAATATGTTTTTCACAGTGAAAGACAAATTTCCATCTTGTATATCTCCTCTGTCCTCACAGATCATTCGAATGGATGGCGGTGAATACGTCTCCATTGCTGGCGAGTTCAATGGTTTGAAAAAGGTGGTTTGTAATCAATCAGATATTTACAATTAGGAGTTTTTATTACTTTATTTATTGTATGTTTACTTTGATTTCATTTCCTAGGTAACACAGGAGCAGTGGGCCATAATGGAAGCAATGATCAGGAGCACAAAAGGATCATAAACCTCTGACAGTCGACAATCTCCCATTGTAACACAGAGGATCAACTATTTTGAAATATGATTTTTAGATTGTGTAAATTGAGACTTAAACTGTCTTTACAATACATACAAAGCATTGAGCTAAATTATAGACTTGTGTACTTATTGATCTGTCTGCCACTTCTGCCTTATCTATCCATTGTAACAATGGCTGTTACGTCCTGTATGCTGTAAACATGTAGGTTACATTTTTAACCTACACACTGGGATGGATTCCAGCATTCCCGCAGTCCTCAGCGGTTTGGAGAATAGATGGATGAATGGATGGTTACTGTCCCTGTTTTGATAAATCCCACAAAAACATGTTTTGAGATATTACTGTGTTTAAAGCTTGTAAAAACTATCAACCTGACCTTTTATGGCAACAAGTGTTGGAAGTCTTTGGTGTACATTAACTTGTTTCATGCTTAGAAATTAATTTTGTCAAATATATTCTGCAGAATAAATTCTGCCTTAATTCTTGTTTTATTCTTGTTTAATTATCAATTTGTTGGTAAAAAAAAAATAAAAGAAATAAGGGAAATACAGGATTTGCTTTGTATTTCTGGAGGGTTTTTGATCTTTGAAAGTGTTTTTAAATCAGGCTCCACTCAAATAACCACTGAGGAGTCTTCGTTTTCTCTTTCGTCCTAGTGGTTTCCAGTATAGATTACATTACTGCTTGTGGTGGAGCAAACGCAGTCTTTTTTGACTGATGCTCTTGACAGCATCTGAGAGTATAGAGCACAAAAATATGTGGTGTTGTATCCTTAGAAAAAAATGGTATGTGTTCTTCTTGACCTGCTCTTGTTGATAGTATATAATGAATTTTAATGCTTTCATAACACAGATAATCGCTTAAAAATCTTACTCTGTTGAATGCATGATGTTCAGTTTTATGTGTACAAACTGTTCAAAAGTTTGAGGTCAGTAAATTTTTTAAATAAAGTAAAAAAGTAAGAAATTACCGTTTAAAATATTGAATTTCTGTTAGATGTGGTACTCGAGTAACATTTTTATCAATGTTGAAATCTGTTATGCTGCCTTGTTTTTGTTATCTGTTTTTCAGAATTCTTTGAATAGAAATTTCAATAGAACAATTTATTTGAAATAGAAATCTTTGTACCAATGGAAATATATTTACTTTCACTTTTTCTTACAATTTAATGCATCCTTGCTGAATAAAATGATTAATTTCTTTAAAAACAAATCTTACTGACTTTGAAAGGTTGTGTAATCTTTAAATATATTGTTACAGTAGATTATTTAATATGTAATTTAATATATTTGCTGGACGAAGCCTGAGTCTTGACGGTTTTAGGTCTCAATATGTCCTTATAGTCATTAGTGCCAAATATCAGTTAGTCTTAACAGTGGCATTTCCAGGTCGAGCCTAAATCACTAGATATTACTGGCAGGGTGCTAAAATAGCTCATAAATTGGCATCGAAATTCTGGTATCAAAACAATTTTCTACAACGCTTGAGGGGAAAACACATTTCTCTCGAATGCCATTCATCCTTGGTGTTCCGGTCCAAAGGTGGCTAATCGAAAATTCCATAATATCTTGATATAGATATGGGAAAATATGAAAATCAACTGCATTTTCAATATGCCTCTATCCTAGTTGATTTAGTTTCAAGCTCTCAATGTTCCAACTAAACAAACAGGTTTAAACACAGTGTTTCTGTTTGTTCGCAATGACGCAAGTTTTATGTCTTAGAGTGTCCGCTTTGGGAAGGTCAACTGTTCAATTATAAGATAAGATCATGATCCGTTGAAACTTTAAATGGAAAGGAGAACTCTTCTGAGAGTTGCTTGCTTTGTGTTTTTTGCTCGAACTCTCCAACCCCGGTTTTATGTTCATATACATTTTCAAAACCAGGCATTTATTTTGAGAATGATTTTAATTACAGAGGAAACTAACATTTGCATTTTGTGATTATGTTGCACCGAATCACACAATGAACTTCTTCAGATCTTCATCATTTACTCATATTGTTGCAAACCCGACTGACTTTCTTCTGCAGAACACAAAAGAAGATATTTAGAAGAATGCTTCAACTGTTTTTATCCATACTATGAAAATCAATGAAGTCCAAAACATTGGATCCCATTGACTTTCACTGTATTTCTTCCACTGAAGAATGAAAGTCACACAAGTTTGGAATTAAATTTAGACTGAGTTTTAGAGACTAAAGGATCTATGACACAAAACTGGACGCAGATAGTCATTCAATAAGTTTAATGTTTTCTTACACAGTGTCTGTGGTGTTTAGCATAAAGTAGCATGTCATTCTTTACAGTGCAAAATCTAACATTTGAGACAGGACTGGGGCGATCCATTACATTTCCGCATGTGCTTGCAGTCAAAAATACCCCACTAGCAGGGCCTGCCGTCTGTTACAAACATGCATCGCAAAAGTAAATGCAGCCTTTTGGAGCTTAACATA
Source organism: Acrossocheilus fasciatus (assembly GCA_036784905.1). NCBI lineage: Eukaryota > Metazoa > Chordata > Actinopteri > Cypriniformes > Cyprinidae > Acrossocheilus > Acrossocheilus fasciatus. The sequence continues at coordinate 26,254,756 of CM071953.1, forward strand.
GATTCCACCAACAGGCCGTGTTTCATCAGCATTCCTTGAGGACGTTATTGCTTTTGTCTATGATATTGTAAGATAAATCAATACTTATTATACTTACTGAATAGGTATTGGTGGATATTTTGAATATTGAATCGGGATGGGGATTTGTTAGCATGTTGGGACTCTTCTTTTGTTGAGGGAAATGTCGTGTTTATGTTTGCAGTGTAGGTTGTAAGTATTGTACGTGTGCCATTGTTAAAAAATCTGTACACTTAGAAACAGTATAGAAACAACAAATTGAAAAGTATGTGCCACAGGGTTGCCTGTCTATGTGAAATCCATGTTCAAAATGAAAGAACGTAAGAGGGTTCTAGCTACTTTACGCGTCACAGGTGAGCTGAGGATGGGGTTCTGGGATAATGTGTGTACAGACAGAGGTGTTCACATCTCCTCTGCGCATAACACCAGCGCTAACTCTGTTCTGTAGAGCTTGCCGCCATCAGACAGAGCCATGATGGCGCTCTTATACGTCGGGATTTTGCTGACTTCTAGTACCTGTGAAGAGATTGGAAGAGCATGAGTGATCTGTCAGTGTGGCATTAGAAATGTCCAGTTTTCATGAGTCCCAAAGGCATGCAGCAACATTTTAAAAACCTTATAAATATATTGAATTATATACTGTATAATCAAATTAAAATTACTTTTTTACTATTTTGAACAAACCCTTCAAAATGGCTTGAACAATTGCTGTTCTAATGCTTGGTGTCAGTAAGATTTTTTACAAAGAATGCATTAAACTGATTAAAAGTGACAGAAATCTTTTGTAACATAAATGTTTTTACTGTTTCAAATAAATACTGTTCTTTGAAGTTTGTTAATCAAAGAAAAATATATATACATACGGACCAACAATATTTTATGACTCATCCTGCACTACATAGATTCTTGTCCAATCAGGTGTTCTCTAGAATAAAAAGGCCCCTCCCCCATCAGCAGCTAGCAAGTCGCTAATCACGGCTCACAGCTGTGACATAACTGAAGCCTAGTGGTTATTTTAAAAATGGGCCCTGCCAAAACTTCCTGTAATAATATTACATTTGTTTGCACAAGAAAAACAACTACACTTCATGGAATCTTCAATTCTTGAGGAATGCTTTTCCCCACAGACTTCCATAGAAAGTGCATTTCTATATGTGCTAATATTCACTGTAAAAAAATAACCGTGATTTTAACGGTAAAAAACTGTGAAAAAGCTACGGTAAAAACCTGTTAAATGGTTAACGGTTAGTTCCCCTAATATATATGGTGAAAAACTGTAATAGACATTTCAGACAATTTTACGGTGAAATACTGCTTTTGGAAGTGAAAAAGAATGTAAAATTTACAGAGAAAAAACATAAATTGACGTTCCCAGAATTCCCTGCGTTGCATTTCAAATTCTGTTTGAATTTGATGTTTTTTCTTTGAAATAACTATGTTTCTTCTTAGTTTTTTCTTATCAGTTATGTTTATTAGTGTTGTATGTTACATCTAATGTTGTTAAATTAATGTTTATTGCATATTTCAGTTTAATGAGTCTCACCATGATGGTGTTTAGTGTTTGTATGAATGACACTGTGCACCTTCTATTATTTAAAATCTGCTTGTGATGGTCTTTGGTTCATCATGTGACTCTCATCACCACCTGCATTTGGTGATGAATTCTGAATTCTGGCAACCACAGCTGCTGGTTTTTTACCGTAAATTTTACGGCATTTTTTTTACAGTGTTGTTTGCTTTTACAAACTGAGGGACTAAAGCTGTTATCTGAGGAAATCTACAGATTACTAGCTGAACTTGTACTGATCCCAGACAAATGCCTTTTTTAGTAATGATAGTTGTGTATGACATTAGTTTCTTCCTTTTTTCTGTCTTCTAAAGCTGAGAATTTGCATGCAATCCACATGCAGCAGCAGGAGATTAAATTTCTCACTAGTATTATCATGTATGAGTTTGCATCAGGAAAATAGTTTGTGCTCATCTTTAGCTTCAAATGAGTCAGAATACATCAACAAATCTCTGAAAATAAAAGCATGAAACCTCCGATCAGCTGGGTTTTATTTTAGATGCGTACCTTCTTGTTTTTCTCACAAAGGTCTTTGAGGAGGGCATCAAGCTCATTCTCGTCCATGTAACCGTTCCTGTCCTGGGAGAGGTGGAGAGCATAGTGAACATTAAAGAGCACAGATGTGTGACAGCCACTGAGGAAACTCAGCGTCATGCCACTTTACCATCATTTCCTGTATTCTCTATTCAGACATTAGGGACGCCTCATGCAATGTTCTCCAGGGAGAGATTGGAAATCAGGGCATTAAGGATCGGTTTTGCACACAGAGTCAATGCAATGACATGCTGGGTCTCGGGGTGCTCATTTGGTGCTTTGAAGAAATAACAGCCAGAGGAAGTGGGCCTGTAACGTCCTTTAGATGGCCTGAGACATTTAGATGTGCTTCTGAAAAGGCACTGTATGTTCTATATGTATTGGCTTTGGTTTAAAGGAAAACACCTTTTTTTATTCACCATCATGGCCTACCTTGAATCGATAGTTCACCCAAAATTTGTAATTCTGGCATTAATTACCCTCATGTCTTTCCAAACCCGCAAGACCTTCGTTCATCTTCGGAACACAGATTAAGATATTTTTATAAAATCCGAGAGCTCTCTGACCCTCCCATAGACAGCAAGGATATTACCACGATCAAGGTCCAGAAACGTAGCAAGGACATCAGTAAAATTTTTATAAAAATTATTTTTTATAAAAAAATTTATTAACTTTTACAGTAGTTTCATAAAATTACGGTTGAACCACTGATGTCACATGGACTATTTTACCGATGTCCTTACTACGTTTTTGGACCTTTATCTTGGTAAGACCCTTGCTGTCTAAGGGAGGATCAGAGAGCTCTCGGATTTTATAAAAAAAATACCTGAAAAAAAATGAACAAAGGTCTTGCAGGTTTGGAACGACATGAGGGTGAGTAATTAATGACAGAATTCTCATTTTTGGGTGAACTATTCCTTTAAATTAAGAATAAGCTAATCAACTAAGTCCATGTATTTTCACAATGTCTGAAATATGGCCTTAAAATCACCCCTTATATTTCTTACATTTTTAGGAACACAGAAGTATTTTTTTTTTTTTTCACAGTTTTTGGACATAAAATAACAGTTTAGCAACCTGGGATTGCAAATATGCTCAAGAACAAATCGCCACACATTTTTCCCCCCTTTTTTTGTATTTTTATATATTGATATAATATTTTGAGGTTAAATAATAACATCATTTTAATTTTTGTGTGAACTGTTTTGTTTACTATTGCATATACTGCATCAAAAAAAACTTCATTATGACTTTTCAAGAGGCATTAAAGCATTAAATTAGGAATAAGACCGTCAAGTAAGTCTATGTATCTCCATAATATTCGTGAAGTTGCTTTAAATCACTTCTTAATGACCTGATGAAAGAACGAGCCTGTTGCATTGTCCCAGAGCAAACCGTATGAGGCCAAACCACATGTCTGCTAAATGCAGACCAGCAGTCGGTGTGTCTGTAATGAAATGCCCCAGAGCTTTAAGCACATGCTGCCTCCTCTAATGCCGCACCATTACTCTGTGTTTTCTAATAGCCCAAAAACGGGTATGTGTGCCTTTGAGCTGGTCGCCATGTGAATTCGCAACCCGAACCTGCCGATCAATAAAGATCAGGGGTGCTGTCATCAGCAGTGAGGAACTTGCCCTATTCAGGGACACGGTAATACATTACAATGGAGCCAGGGCCAAAAGATTCAATGGTGTTGGAGGTGATATCCAGAAAGAGCACTGTCTTTGCATACTAATGGCTGCTTTCCTCGGGTCTTATACAATTGGAGACACTCTGGCTGATCTATGCATGCTTGGTTATGCATAAAATCAACCAGTATTAAGTTTAGGCTTGAGGTATTTTAAGGTTGTCATGCACAGAGGATTTTGAAGATATGACAGAGTGATTGATCAATGCAAGAGACTTACCTGATCATATAACTCAAAAATCTTGTTGAACTCTTTTCCGGCCATTTTTACCCCCTGAAGAAAAGATTTGTTCAGTTGTAGGCGGTTAAAAGTAAATCCAATGCATTTCTGAGTTAATTCCTAATGCTGACATACCTGAAATTTGAGTAGAAAGTTCTCCTGGTCCGGTAACAGCCTGTTATAGTTATAAGAGATATTTGGCTTTTTTTTTAATCAATCAAAGTTAATAGGGCAATGATAAATATTCATAACGAATTTGCAAGCTCACTAACCGTGCCATTTCTGACAGACATAATTTCCCATCCTTATTTGAATCAAAAATTTTCAGCTGTAAAAAAATAAACAATATTTATTCCCTCAAGTGGCAAGTTCCCAAGGTGACACTAAATACACATTTTTGTTGGGCTGTGGAGTTCACTCTGAGCTTACAGTAGTCAGTGTGTACTCCTCTAATTTCTTCTCATCATATGGTTTTTTAGCCCTCTGAAGCAGGTCTTTCAAAAAATTCTGAAAAACATTAGGTTGGATTATACACAGTCTTTAAGAAAGTTTGGGGTCAGTAAGATTATTTTTTACATGAATACTTCTCAGGATGCATTAAATATATTTTGAACAATAACTTATAAACCTTCAATGACAGAAATACTTTGAGAAAAGATGATTATGCAGAGAAATCTCCACCAATCAGAGAATTGCAAGAAGTAAATTGCACTTCTGTGAAGCACTGCAAATGACAGGGTCAGTTTCTCTGCACACTCAAACTACCTAAACATTTGTATGCATAATATGCATATTTTATAAAGGTAAAAGTTCAAAATTTGATTATCATTTGCAATGCTTCATGGGATTGTAGTTCTTTTCCTAATTAAACCCTTTTGTCTTAAATTTTCAAATGCTAATGTTGTGATTCACCTTGTAGCTAAATGGTTTAGTTTAGGGCTTATAACTATTAAACAAAGACTTTTCAAAATCCATATGGGAAAAAATCATGAGAAAAATACTTCCAGAACCAAGGCTGCTGAAATAGCGAGCAGGCACTTTAGCATTTGATTGTAGAATATAACCAGTTTTGACCAATCAGCAGCCATGACCGGAACTATCCATATTATGTTTTGTATAGTGGTGCTGTCTCCAAAATGCAACGTCCATAATTCACAGAGCTCTCAGAATTTCCTTTTCCTGCCGGAGGTCCATTAGTGGGTCCAAAAGCAGTCCAGTGTTGACAGATTGCACTCATCAAATCACTGACTGTAAATCTGGCAGCTGTTCAAAGAAACCGCTCTCTATTTTAATTTAAATGCACAAATCCTCAGTGCTTGCTTTACACAAGCCCCTTTGAGGGATGCATATGGTTATTAGTGCTGGTCTAAAAATCTAATCTTTTGTTCTGTTTGTTGTCGTACCCCTCCAGTCCACATGCTAGAGAAAGACCTAGAGCACTGCTGACTTTTAAGAAGGAAACTCCAAAGCGGGTAATCCAATATGCTCATGATTGACCTCATGAATCAGTCTCTTACATTTTAGAAGGTACGAGCTGCATTCTGAGGCGATTTGCATCTTTAGTTTAATTAAGTGTTGTTAATTAGTTTACTCTTTAAAAAGGTTTGTCCTGAGTGATATGAAACAAGATCATAAAGAGATAATAGGATGGAATTGAACTTTAAGTATGCTGATCAGCAAGTTTGTGTGCCAAATGTGCTAATGCTTTACTCCCTGCCAAAAGACGTTACCCCTCTTTGTCCATGTTCATCTGAGAGCTCTGAAGGCTAATTTAGTGTCTTAACTAACAAACCTAACTTAAACTTAAAGAACGGTTCATATAGAAATGAAAAATTGCTGAAAATTTCCTCACCCTGTTTTTGTTTGTTTCTTCATTGGAACAGATTTGGTGAAATTTAGCCTTATCACTTGCTTACAGTCTCTGCAGTGAATGGGTGCTGTCAGAATGAGAGTCCAAACAGCCAATTAAAAACATCACAATAATCCACGCACCAACTCCAATCCATCAATTAATTTCTTGTGAAGCAAAAGCTGTGAGTTTGTAAGAAACAAATCCATCATTAAGGCGTTTCGACTTTAAACCATTGCTTCTGGCCAAAAAAACAATCCATTATCCATGATAACACTTACCATGATAACGCATCAAAATCCACTGACGTTTGTTTAGAACTGTTGTTGACTGTTTTTGCTTGTAAATGGTGCATAATCTGTGCATATTTCTCTCCCAGTTTAGAAAAGATGTCCTTTTCACTGGAGAAATATTATGATAGAGGATCTCAGCTGGGAGCAACAGTTTAAAGTTAGAATATCTTAATGATGGATTTATTACAGACACACAGCTTTTTACTTCACAAAACGTTAATTGATGGACTGGAGTTATGTGTATTATTTGTGGATTATTGTGATGGGTCTTGGGGGGGGGGGTGTTTTGGTGTTTCATCTTTTTCAACTCTCAAACCTGACGGCACCCATTCACTGCAGAGGATCCAATGGTGAGCAAGTGATGCAATGCTAAATTTATCCAAATCTGTTCCAATGGAGAAACAAACTTATCTACATCTTGGATGGTCCAAGGGTGAGTAAATTCTCAGCTTTTTTCTCTCTCATTTTTGGTGAATCATTTCTTTGAGTAACTGGTTGATACTTCATGGCTTTTTTTCCCGCAAGCATATGAGAACAAATTCTGAACTCCAAAAATTAATAACCAATCCAATGTGTTTTTTCATATTAAGATTCCTGTATACTTATTTTGTTTTATTGCATTTTTCTGTAACATTATTGCTGAGGTCAAACTGACCTCAAACAGAACCAGAAATGTTATTGTAGTCACATTTCCGAAAAGTACATGTTGAGTTTGTCCTGGTTTAGTCAGAGCAACATGTATAATTGAAGGGAAAATAACAGGTTTAAAATGACTAGTATTATTTTTACACCTACAGCATTGGGGTGTCTGGGTTTTCACACAAGGTTAAGTTCCTCAACAAAGATGCGAGAGGTTAAAAGTTAAAAGAGTTTATTTCTCACCTTAAGTTCGTCAGCTTCGATGTATCCACTGTGATCAGCATCATAAATTCTCCAAGCCTGGTGGAGAAATTAATAACGTTAAACACTGGAATTGTTACAGAAAGCTGAAGCTGATCTTCAGAATTTACATTTTTAAAAGTCTTTTAAGTTTTTTTTTATAAAAATGGTATTCTTCAAAGACATGCAATGGTATATTCTAGGTTGTATAAACCTCACCTCCATAAATTCTGCACAGGATTTCAGCTGTTGTCTGAAAAATAGCAAGAAGTTTTCCTCTGTAGGGAGTATTTGAACCAGCTGTGAAAGACGTAAAGACAAAGAACAGACCATCAAAATGTATGCACTTTTTGATTAATATAATGTGCATCAATTCCTATGGGAAAGACAAGTTGACTGTCAGCTATTAAGGGATGTCTGGGGTCTGAGGATATCTGCTCAGTAATAGCATCTCTGAAATGATACTCCCCAGAGAGCCGACAGCTGCACTGATGACTGTACATCTACACGCATTCACTGCTCTGAACAGGTTACACATTCAACAATGTGAACAAGCCATTCTGTTTTGAAACTGATGTTTTGATGGTCAGAAGTGAACAAACATTTTTGTCGTAGGTAAATCAACACTACATGAGTTGAATATTGGATTATGTCAACATGCCGAACCTTTTTAATTTTGGAGCCTAAACACTGCAGTCTGTGCCTGCCAGACAAAATTGCTCGCTCCAGCCATTTGGACAGTCCAATAAATCTCTTATTTTAATATCATAGCATAGGGTTTTAGCTTTCTTACCTCAATGATGCCTATTTTTCCATCAGCATTTCGCTCATATTTCTCCACAAAGGCCTTCATTTTGTCTGTTAGTTCCTGGGGTGGGGGGGGGGAATAAAATAATTGAACAAACAGGCATTCTAATGAATACATTCTTTAACTCTTAGGCATTTTAACAAAAAATACAGTTTGCTGCAAATTTCAGTGGCTATAATCAAGCTTCCGGCTGCCTTCTAAAAGCCATTGATGTGTTAGAACAAATATGCACAGACAGATGGGATGTGCTGCTATCTTCAGCCCTCATTGCACAATGCTGATTGTGTTTTCATACTGCTTTTGATACAGATGAGAGGAGTTCTCATTCCTCAAAAAAAAACAAAAAAAAAAACTTGCCCATCTTGGCATAGGACACAGAGCGGTGACTGTGCAGAAATCACTAAAATGTGAAACACCTCAGTTCATTCACATGATGGGGTATTGGTTTTGATGAAGGTTAGGCCCAGACTCCAGAGTTTGTTACATCTGCTTGAAGCACCAATAAAATGCAACCCACCAAGTTTTATAAACTTTCGCCTATTTACCAAGAGTTATTTGTCTTACTACAGTTTCAGTGCAAATCAATAGGGTAGCTGAGACAAATGAAGGCATATCCTCAAGCAGGCATCTCTGAGAGGGCATGGCACTGGTGTAGGGCAGAATTCTAAATTGAGTGTATACTGTTTCCAGTGTGCTTTGGCATAGGTGATATGGAAAGTTTTAAAAGTTTTAATTTTTTTTTTTTTTTTTTTTTTTAGAAATTCCTAATTATATACTATATTTATAATATAACTATTCTTTATTTTTACTCAATATTTCTTGTGGCTTATAATTAAAATTTTAAATTTTTTCATATGTAATATACCGTTATATATAAAATCCATAGAAAAACAGATAATGTCCTGGAAGAAAATTACCAGTGCATTTTCCATTAAATTTACAGACATTTTTCTCAACCCTAAAACACTACACTACACAATGCATAATTCAAAATAGACCTGAAAACAAACCACCTATAAAAAATCCATACAGAGAATTATTATTTTTATTTATTTATTTTTTTGTTAAAATGACATACTGTTAAAATTCCTGCTTCTTCTAGCTTTGAAGTCTATTTCATGTTTTTTTTTTTTCAATTCAGTTCAATTCAAGTTTATTTGTATAGTGCTTTTCACAATACAAATCATTGCAAAGCAGCTTTACGGTTCAACAACGTTGTTTGCACCGCGCTCTTCCGTTACTTGATCTTTTTATTTTGGTGCGCCAATCTGTTAAGTTACATAAGAAATTATGATCCGCACTCACGAGAACAGTCTTCTTTTTTGTTTTATTTACCATTCATCACTGATGGGGAAAAGACACGACACAAACGTTTCGGCTCAAAGCCTTCCTTAGTGTGCAAAAGCACCTTTACAGGAAATTAAGTTTCTACAATATATTTAGTAGTAGCTTATCAGTGGTGACTGTCAAGTTGATGTACATATGGAAAAAATCTATGGTAAAAATCAGTTAATGGCGCAATCAAACTTTTTTTCTATATTATAATGAAATGTATTTATATTTTGCCTGCAAACATTTTATTTTTTATCAGAATATACTGCTCATTTTTAATTACACTGGTGGCCCTTAAAGTTGAATATAAACATAAGAGCAATTGTTTGTAGATCTCTGTTTATTTATTGCATTATAATGCAGTTTGTCATTTCTTACCTGTTGGAGTACTAATTATTACTTAATGTCAATGCATTTGTCAGGATGTTTTCTTGCTCTCTGTATCCATTAGCCAAACATTTCTCAACTGGTGATGATACTGTATCTATGATGTCTGCCATAATGATTAATAGCTGTTGTGTGTGGTTGATTGAAAAGACCCATTGATTAATTGTACAAGTACAACCATCCTGAAATCCTTGTCTTCTGTGGTTTCTGTCCAGATAAGTGACAAAAACTCCAAATATTTCTGCTTTAGCGGATATGACAGTGAAGGAAGGACAAAATCAAAACATAATTTAAAAGAACCGGAGAAAATATTCAAATGAAACTGTTTAGGTTGAGCGGCCCTCTTTCAGATAAAAATATATTTATTTGTGTGAATTAATTTGAATCTACAATATATAAACTACCAGTCAAAGGTTTTTCAAAAGTAAGATTTTTAATGTTTTTAAAGAAGTCTCTTCTGCTAACCAAGCCTGCATTTATTTGATCCAAAGTACAACAGTAAGAGAAAAATAATTTTTAATATTTTTACCATTTTAAAATAAATGTTTTCTATTTGAATGTATTTTAAAATGTAATTTATTCTGGTTATTTTAAAGCTGAATTTTTAGCACCATTACATGATCCTTCAGAAATCATTCTAATATTCTTAAATTAATATGTTATATTTTGTGCTATACTGAACTGACTACTAAATAAAATAAAATAATTGTCCACAAAAAATAAATCATTCTAATATTCTGATTTGCTCCTTAAAAAACATTTATTATTATTATTTTGAAAACAGCTGAGTAGATCTTTTTCAGATTTCTTTGATTAATAAAAAGTTCAGAGGAACAGCATTTATCTGAAATAGAAATTTTTGTAACATTATAAATGTCTTTATCATCATTTTTGATCAATTTAAAGCATCCTTGCTAAATAAAAGTTTAATTTCTATAACTTCTTTCCAAAAAAAAAAAATTATACTGACTCCAAGCGTTTAAATAGTAGAATGTTACAGCTTTTTATTTCAGATATATGCTACTCTTTAGATCTTTCAATACATCAAAGAATCCTGAAAAAATGTACTCAACTGTTTTAAATATTGATAATAATAATAATAATAAAACTATTATATACTAGACTGTCTTTATGCTGCTTTTGACGTTTTTGTCATCAGTTATTTTTCGATTTTTACTCATTTGATGTTTGTAGATTGTCACCATTATTGAGGTTTGTGCGTTCACATCTATAGGAATACATTTTCAGTCTGATTTACTCGAGAGTATCAGGTGAACAGAGCAAGTACGGTAAGCACAGGTGTACAAGATTAAATGAAACCTGGACACAAACACTATCTATGTCTTAAAGTCTGAATAAATTAAATTGTTATATGCAGAGGCCCATGAGAGACATTCAGGGAGCAGAAAAGCACAGCACAATATCATTAGAGGTGTGAAATGACCCAGTGGCTGCTTTTCCTCAGTCCTGTCACAGTCCATCACCTCCTCTTTATGTCTAATAGGGCTGTAACTCAATGACATGGGAATCTCAATAAAGTACAGCCACCGAACACAACCTCAGGAACAACATGGAGGACAAGAAAGTCACTGTTTTACAATGTCAGACCAGCTGCACACCTGTATATTTGGATCTTAGAAGAGTATAAAATGGTGTGATTGTAGAGGTTAAATTTCAGTGCTGGTAAATGCTCGTTTGAGTAAAAGTGTCAAGGTTTACCTATTAGCCCCTGGTGATTGATACCTAAAATACTGGTTCAAAAAGCCTCTTTTATCGTAATTGACAGAATTTAGAATTAGCAGTGTATTCTGTCAGATTTTATTGCAGGCAACATACACTATATTGCCAAAAGTATTGGGACACCACAATCTTAATGATCAATGATATTGTAGGGAATTGTGTGCTTCTAATTTTTTAGAAATGTTCTAGATTTGCACTCATGGAAATGATAAAGCAGTCAAACCTGTTCATTAGAAGGGGTGAACCAATACTTTTGGCAATATAGTGTATATTGGTAACATTTTATATTTTATATTTAGAGTGCACATTTTATTATTATTTTATTCATTTATTTATTTTTGTAGTCATTAAAGAAGGCCTTTTCACTGTCTTTCATAATCAACATTATCAATATGTTTGATTATTATTATTAGCAGTAGTGGTGGTGCTAATATTTTATTTTATTTTATCCAGTAGAGAAGACCTGTGCATGTTCTTAGTGTTATTATCAATATGTTTTAATTTATTTATATATTATTTATTATATTAATTTATTAATGTATTTACTTTTGCCTCAAAACCTTTCAGTTGTTCCCTTGACCAGATAGTTTCAGTCCTTTACTTTCAAGGGTCACCCGAGCAACTACCACTGAGATGGAAATGCTTCCCACAAGTATATAATCTGATCCCATAAAGAGCAAGCCTTCAGACCTTGAGCATGATACCTAACCCGGGTTGCTCATAGAGCATCGCTAAATCGCTACTTACTCTGACCTTCATGATGGAACGACTCAAAACTTCACATTTGTTATTATGACATTCATTACAGTCATTCGGTTCCCAATTATTCAGCATGTATTCAGTCATTCCCAGCCCTTATGAATGTTGTTTACTTGGCAATTTCAGCATGTGTATTTTCCAGACAAGAACAAACCATCATTCGTACCATTAATGAGTTTCATCCAAGGTCATTCCACAACATCAAGTCTGCACGCAGTTTCCTTCAGTGAGGCTTTGGTTCTTTCATCTTTGTTTTCAACACACTGTGCATTGCTGGTCTTTACAGATAACCAGCAGATTGCAACTACAGAGGACGGCAGAGTTATTGTAAAACAAACGCAAATGAGGATTTATTCTCTATGAAGCAAATGAGGGGAGGAGCCAGCAGCAGATGTGCATGGACCCAGATGGGGAGACAGACTCTAACGTGCTGACTGAGACAAACTGGGACAAAGTCTGTCCTCTGTCAGAGCTTTAACAGGTCTGATAACATACCACTCCATCATATGATACAGCAAAGGCAGAATTCATCATCATTTATTATAAATGCTAGCCTGCAAAATGTGAAATGGTACTAAAATTGCAATATCTTCTGAAAAGGTCACACAAATAAAGTGTCATTTTACTGAACCAAAATGAGAACCATTTAGATGACCTCTGACCATGACCAACACCTCACACCCTCATCTGAGGAGATATTATTTGCAGATATTATCTTGTTTCGGCTGCAGTGGTGTCTGATGCAAAATTATTGTTTGTTTTTTTTTATCTTTCATTTTCATAAATTCTTAATTTATTTTATTTTTTTCCAAAATTTTCAATTTTCTTAAACCTTTGATTTTCAAACTCCTCTACAACTAAAAAAAATCAAGGAAACTGAACTTTGCAATCTTTTTGCAATATACTACCATATCCTTAATATCAAACAAAAATGAATCAGATTGAAAAAATAATAATAATAATTTAAATTAAAAATTAAAAATTTAGACGATTTTTCCAGATTTAGGCATAATTTAGACAAGTATGTTTATATATAATAAATGTATAATTTGTTTTATATTATGAATAATAATAATTATGTATTTTATTTTTATTCTTTAAAGAAATCAAACTCATCTCATGTTGTTGAGTGTTCTAATAGCCAAATTAATTATTTGGCTTTCTTTTTTCTTTTTTTCTTTTTTTTTACCACAAAATCGAAATTTCACAAATTTTATTACGTGGACAGCAGGAAAATTTTATAATACATGTCAAGTTCCATCATTTTCCAATGTCAGGGGAAATGTTATATTTGAAAAGAAAAGCATTTTGCACACAATTTTTTGTTTTCTCCAAAACAATACAGGATTTTTTTTTCTTGAGAAATTATTTTTTTGCTTGTTCCCCAATAATAATTATGGATACTGTTCTTCTTATTGTTATTATTATTATACTGTGTTATCAACACAAATGCTTATATACCAATATGCAGCAGAAGACTGAAGGAAAACTGAGACTTACCAGTCCTGCTTGTTTTCGAGCTTGTTGAAGTTCTTTGATAAAATTCTGCAACTCCTTCCCCTCGATATATCCATTACCTGAGAGCATTTACACCCCAAATCAACGACACAACACAGATGAGACTTGCTTTCATCAGTCAGCCAAAAAGTATATTTCAAAACCATCTGAAACGATTAACAATCTATCTCTTGTCAAATTTTGACATCCTCACAGGTTAATGACTGTCTGTTAGGTAAGATACATTAGACAAATAATGTTAACCAAACTTTTGGAAACCAGTTGCAAAGCAGGTGGCAAGAATAATCCCTTTTTTTTTTTCTTCCCCAAAAATTTTTCAGTTCATGAAATCCACAAAATAAGGAAAGAAATTACCATCGTTGTCATAATGATGGAATATATCCAGGAACTGAGAGGCTGAGATCTCTACTCCTTGCAGGTAGGCGTTTGCCATGTTTTCTCCGTGTGTCAGGCGCTGAAGCTGTGAGACCGATGCTGTGAGAATGGCTCTGTGATGTCTCCAGTATTTAAGTGAAGTTCCGCCCTCCCCTCAGATGATGGCAGACGCCCAGCGCACCTCTGTCTCCGCGCGCCGCAGGTAGCGCGCGCACTGGTGACTTACTGCTGAGCTACACAGATGTGAGACGCATTTCAATCAGGACTTCTTTCTGCGCGGATGTCACAGACTCCAACCGAGCCCATTGACACTAATAAAACTCAAAATAGGAACTGTGGAACATTTAATCTGACGTGAAGTGCCCTTTATGGAAACAGTGACCGCTCATAATCAATAAAAAAGTGCGAATTATTCACTTACTTGCTTCAACTTCTTTTGGGCAGGAGGTTTTTAGTAGCTTTTTTGTTTGCTATTTTTATATTGCTATTTTTTTCCAGCAATATATTAATTTGATGCTTTCTCTAACGTAGCCAAGACTATTAGTCAAGCTTGCCAGCGCGCCTATTTTTTACGTGTCGCAAAATGACCAGTTAGGTGGCTATTCATGACATTTTCTATTGCAATCGATTTCGTGCGATACTATGATAAAGCATGACAAGTATACTGTCATTATTCATAGACTTGCACGTCACATATTTCAGAAAAGGTTTTGTGGTTTATTTTTATTTTTTATGTTGTTTGAGGCGACCTGAGCCTCGACAGATATCGAGCCTGACTGACACTTTCTTCATGTTTTCACGTAAACTAATAATCTAGAAAATGTTCAACAGTGCTTTAAAATGACGGGCGGTTTTTTGCTCCCCGAAAGTGACAAACGTATCCTATAATTCTCTCACTAATCCTTGCTTTTGGTTGGACATTTATGTGCAATTTTGTCCTTAGAATATATCTTGCAAATGGATTCCAAAAATCTAGGTGCAAAAGGAAAATTGAACATACCTAGGTGGAAAATTGAGCCTAGATTTTTTGTTTACTGATGTAGTTTGAATGGCCTTGGAGGTTTAGTTCAGTGAGTTTACTATGTTTTTTTTTTTTTTTTCTTTGTGGTTGATGGTGACAGAGCTTTACCTCACTTTGGATATTTTTGGAGTTCATTTTGGTTCAGAATCTACAGTTCCCAGACACAGGGCTTTATATGGAAAGCACCACTAATAGCTTGGCCTTCACAATTCAGAGACTTCATCATCCAGGAGAACAAACTTTTCTGTATGTTGCATATGTGTTCTTTGTGTATGAATTGTTCCACCTTATGGAGTTCATTTTCCTTTTGCCTCTACGGACATCATTCCCAGTTCAGTTTTCTTGCTAGTTTTCTCTTGTTTACAGAACATTAATTCGTAAAAATGAACAATGACCCATGAGATAATTGCTCTCCATATGTTAATTAATGAGGCTCTGCCCAGACAATGACGGCTGGGTCTCTGGTCCTCTGTCACGGCATCCTGCCTGGCAGGTAGGCAGGCAGACAGATAGATGGACAGTTCATCACACACAGCCACCCTCATGCAATTAGAAACTTCCCTGGTAGTCTGGCAGAGCGAGTAAACTGAGCTTAAATTAGACTGCATGGTGCTAATGGTGTGTCCAGATGTTATTCACAACACAAAATTGGAGTTTCTTAGCACTCAGAGAGAGGGAGGCATGACGATGTGGCATATGTTTGTGGTGTCGGCCACTATTTGCTGTATAGACACACAGATGGGTTGGCTGACAGTTGTAGTGTGAACCGAGGCCATTATGAAACACTCCTGCAGAGTATTGTTGTGAGGAGCTTGCATCACACCTTAGCAAGTAAACAGTGGCACCTGCACATGTAAACAACCCATCTACACCTCAAATGCTGAGATACACACCATATGATACTTGCAATCAGAGTTAAAGTATTGTAAACAGATTTCAAAAGTTCAGCTTCACTATGCCTGTTATACTATAACTATAATATATATATTAGCAGTATCATATGAGAAAGAGTGCAATATGGTAAATCAGCACTGCTGAGACAACTGTAATCACATTTTTGTGGTCTGCGTACATTTTTATAGTTAAGCACATCTTGATAATTCTCCTCATAAAAAGATGCCTCAGTGTATGTTATTCATGGAAGAACAATTTATCCATTAAGCAGATCACTGATGAGCAACCAGTGGGAAATAGGAACCATTTTGGTTATTATTTTTTGTTTGTCTTGATCACTCATATACGCCAATTTTAAATTATCTCTTTCTTGCAAATTTGACTTTGTTTTTTCATAATAGAAATGTCTTCACTAATACAATTGTGATATGAAAACTGCTTACATTCATATTTTCCAATAATTTGCATCTCACTCACCCATTTACAATGTAATTCAACTTTGCTCCCAAGTTAATTGCCAGCTATTTTTAGGAAGTCTGATTGCAGCCAGTCTCAGCCTGGACTTACAACATAAAGAAAGTACTTTTTGTCCTTCAGATCCTGAAGATGCAGCAAATAGCCTATAGTGTGCTATCAAATCTGTGACAGCTGAGGTCTATCAGCAACCACACAGACATTTTTTCCTGGGTATTGTGGAACACCTTCTAACTGTGGTGGCATTTGCGGGGAAGTAGCAAGTCTGGATTTCTCTGATTATACCACAATAAGCAGTTTCGTCTTTGCTAATGTATGTGGAGCTTAAATGGTCGAAGTTCAGCCTTATGTTCCGTGAGAGATTTAACAGTCTGAAAAGAGTTTTAAGATCCGCCTTTCTAGCAGAACTTTCAAAGACCTAAAGACTGTTCAGAAGGAACCATTATTTCATGCTGACTCCAAAAAACAGGAATGCGAATGTCTGCATTTAAATTAATTTGGGCCAGGTGAACTTTTGGTTTCTGTACATGACATTCAAAGAAAATCAAAGAAGGTTATGCCCGCAACACCAACACAGTCAAAACTTCGATTAAGTAAAAATCCATTTTATTGATAAGAATACTCATTATAAGATGGTGCTAATTAGAAGAATGACTTTTTGACCCTAAGAGTTACATCTTAGAAGAGCAAAAATGAAAGTTTTTGTCAGTAAAAGAGTTATTTCAAATATTTTGCCCCAAGCTGGTATTTTTACAGAGGCTATCTCATAAATACATGGAAAAAAGCAGCAACCACTCATCTACACCTCATATATTGAGATACCATTGATTTTAAAATATTCATGGTTCATGATGCATTGAAAATTAATCTGTCCATACGCTCATGATAACAGAAAACTCAATGGTGCAATAACAAAAGGGATAAGAATTGTTATGAGAAAATGCTAAATACATAATTAAAGGGGTCATGAACTGTCTTTTTTATTATTTTGTACTGTTCTCTGAGGTAGCCTTATAACATTAGATTTTTACATCAAAAAACATCATAATTTAGAAATAATAGGCTATTTTCTGTCCCGCTGTGTTTGAATAGGTGTGGCGGATTGTAGGCTTAGAAGTAAACGCCCACTGCTATGATTGGTTAATAGTTGGGTATGTTTAACATGCATCCTTCATAGATGGATGCTGCTGTGATTTAGGTCAAAAACACATAAATACCCATTAAATATCAATAACAGACAATGCAATAGTGATCACATAATAAAAACAGATACTCACATTGGTGCGACATTTCTGTTGGGTAGCTGACACAGCTTTGTCTTTCAGTTTCAATCTTTCTGAAAATCCCGCATCGAATTGTTTCTTGTTTGTAAACAAATCCACGGTTAAAATGAAGTGAACAAAGTACCAAGTTCTTTCTGAAAATAAAGTTCATCCACTTTTTCCTAACTTTGGGATCAAAAGGAACGCAATGCAAAGACTTGTTTTTCCACAACTTGGTACAGCAAGTGTCTAGTTGTCTTTAGAGTAATCTTTATCGTTTGGTTTCTGCGCTGACTTGCATTCACCTCTGGTTATTTACACTACATTCACGAATCAGTGGGGGGGGGGCTAAACAGGCAGCGATGTAGAAGCAGCATAGACTGTAAGAGAAGCAGGCGGTTTCAGTTTCAGAAAATTATCAGTGCCTTTTCTGTTATTCCGTATGCATACAGACTTTTTCTTCAAGTCTGGCCTTCCTATAAAAGCAATAAAGCATGCTGCTAACAACAGCAAGATCATGAGTTTGATTCCCAGGAAAAGCAAGAACTGATCGGATAAAGTGGATAAAAGCGTAGATGTAAATGTAAACCTTAAAACACAATACAATGCCTAATTCAAAACACCTGTGAAAATTTAGAAATATAGAACATTTCTTTATAGTTACACATGTACATTTCGTATAGTGTAGATTAAGCACTCTACAGTACGTTGCATTATTTATTTATTATTTTTTATTTTTTGGCTTTTAAATGCATGTTCCATCTGAGCTGTCAAATGTTTTATTACATCATTTCAACTGAGGGAGATTTATTTACATTGTACATTTTTGTTATTTTCATATTTTCTTTTCTAGTCAGGGAAATACATTAGTGTATTCATTCAACCAGATAAAAACCACAACAAGGAGCCTTCAAGATCTGTAGTACTATAGATTCACATGACTTTCACAGTACCCTCAATTCAGCTGGTTAGATTGGCCCTTACACGGCATTTGAGTAGATGCAGTTGCTGTTGTTGATGGTCTCCACTTGATGAGAGCGAGCGATGAAGGTTACGAGCACATTCTGGAGCATCTCAGCTCTCATCTTGCTGATCTGTAGGACCTCTTCATGATTCACCTTCTCCTCACGGCTGTAGTCCAAAGATACCTTGTTGGTGATGAGCGAGAGACCCAGGACCCGCAGTCCGCAATGCTTGGCTACCGTCACCTCAGGAACTGTGCTCATGCCTGAGAGGGCAGCAGGAGGAAAAGAGAAACAGAGAGACACTCTTAATTAAATGGCAGTCATCTCCGTTGTGGCACAGTAGGTGATTCATTAATAAAGCAGACCGGGTCTGGGTCTCACTTAATACTTAATGAGGACTATTGGGGTCTTGTTGGATACACAGGAAGAAGGACTCACACAGGAACTAGGAACTGACCGGTCTAGCCAGGGGAGCCCACTTAGCACATACCCCACGGTGCTGCTGTTTGGTAATCGGAGCCCAATTATCTAAGACATCATTCAGCTCATCAGAGGACCAGCGGTGAGTATAGTTTATGCCAATCATATGGTCAAGAGAGTTATTCAGATCACTGATTAAACTAATCACATTGATTAAAGTGGCCCACTTTGGCCCTTTGGGTGGGCCTAATCTCCATCGGTTAACATGGCAGGTCTCCTCTGCTAGTATGACACATCATTATTAACCTGCTATAATTTTCTTGAAATACCGATTAAAGGAGAGGCACCATACACAAAAGAAAACAGCATGTTAAACCACTCAAACTTCTCAGAGAGAGGACATTAATGCAGCAATGAGGAACTCAATACACACTGGCCATATTTTATTATTTATAGCTACTATTTATACTTTAATAGAATTAGCTTTTTATATTTTCAGTTTAAGTTTCAGTTATATCTATAACTTTTTATATTCCTAAAAAAGTACTTTAACTTATTTATTTCAGTTAATTGTTGAGACACATTGTCTAATGTTTAGTAAAATTTTAGTTTTAGATAAGACAGATACAAAAGACAAAATTTTCTGTGTGTCCATACCAACAGAGTCGCTCCCCAAGATGTGCAGCATGCGTGCCTCAGCGATGGTCTCAAAGTTGGGTCCACTAACCATACAGTAGACCCCCTCATGCACAAAATTCGAGTAGCCCAGCTCAGCAGTGATGTCCAAAACTAGTTTCCTCAGGTCTTTGCTGTAAGCATCAGACATGCAAGGAAACCGGATCCCAAATCTGAGGAAGAGATTAAAGAAAACGCACCACCTTTTCCATAAAATGGAAAACAGTTGTGTAAAATAATATCCAATACTTCCTCCCACTGTTTCACACTTTATTCTGCCTTTTTTCTCTCCCTTATCTGCGTACCTCTCATCATTGGGTCCGCACAGTGGGTGCTGCCCAGCAAACCCTGGCAAGTTAATATGGTCCTTAATGACCATGATGTCTCCCACTTTGAAATCCTGACAAAGACCTCCAGAGGCATTTGTTACGACAATGGTCTCCACACCCATCAGCTTGAAGATCCGCACGGCGAACGTGACCTGGAAAAATTCCCACAGAAAATACAAGCTGTTACTCACAGCAGGGAACCTCTCTGACAAAATATATCATTTTCACTTTTAACTTATTAAATTAATGAGCCATTGTTCAGACATATTTAATGGAATATATGGAAATCAAAGTGTGGTCTTTGCGTCTTCTCAAATTTGGATAAGAAAATAATCCAAATTACAGAAATAAAGCAAAACAAATATAACAAAACAGGAGAGCAACACAGGGCTATTTATAGGCACAGGCGAACTAGGTTGTCACCTGCACTATAAAAAATCATTGTAATTTTAACTGTAAAATTTTGTAAAAACGCTACGGGAAAAAAACTGTTAATAGGTTAACAGTAAGTTCCCGTACTATATACAGGGAAAATTTTTAATTTAACACTATTTACAGTATTAACAATTTAATTTTACAGTAAAATGCTGTTATTTAGAAGTAAAAAAAACAACAAAACAAATCAATGTATAATTTACAGTCAAAAACTGTAAACTGATATTCTCAGAATTCCCTGCGTGACACACTCCACATTTGAAAGTATTTTATTTAAATAATCATGTTTTTTTAATAGTTTTTGTTATCAGTTATGTACATTTGGGCTTTATGTTACATCTTCTTTTGATAATGAAAGTTTATTGCATTATTTAAGTATCACGTGTGTTACCGTGATGGTGTTTTGTGTTTGCATGAATGACTCTGTGCACCTTCTGTTTATTAGTATATATTTCTGCTTGTGGCGAAGCTACTTGTGATGAGCTTTGATTCTTCATGTGGCTTTCTCTTTTACCACCTGCATTATTATGGTGGTTGTCAGTATGTTAAAGGTACAAAACAGATTTTAACAGCAGTGTGCGTTCTTGAATTTACTGATTTACGTTCACATTTTCTTGTTTGTAAATTACAGTTTTATACTGTAAAATGTACAATTTTTGGCTGTAAATGTATTTACAGTTTTTCTGTATTTTCTGTATTTTTTACTAAATTTTTACTAAATTATTCTTTTTTACAGTATGGGGCAACACCATCTGGAAGGGGCACCAATGACTGTCCCAACACCCTTGTTAAAATGAAAGTTCGCCCCAAAATTAAAAATTGTCATCACCCTCAAGTTGTTCTAAATCCGTATGAGTTTCCGTAAGGACCAAAGAAGATATTTTGAATGTTGTTAACTAAAAAGTTGACAGTATCCATTGACTTCCATATAGTATGGGGAAAAAAATACTATGGAAGTCAGTAGCAGTTGTTTGGTTACCAACATTCTTCCAAATATCTTCTTTTTTTTTGATAACTTCAGGGTGAGTAAATGATGACAGAATTGTAATTTTTTGGAAGAACTGTCCCTTTAACATTAACATAATGAGACTGTATTTTAGCATATAATTTGTGTATTAAGTACATTAATGTTATCAGGAAGACAGTGATTAGAAATACAAAAATTAAGCGTACATTGAAATTACAGAATGAATGACAGCTTCAGCAAAATAACCCATGTTATGATTTTCATAAAAAGGATGCCAAAATGGTCTTAAACAGCCCTGCACCAACATTTATTTATGTTTAGAAGACTGTGTGAATATGACAACATCCACAAGCCTAAATGTTCAATGGTATTCCACAGGGCCTCAGTTTTAGGCTAGTATTAGATAAGCTTTAGTGATTCTAAATGGGATAAATATAGGATTGTAAAGCAGGGAGCCATTAAGGGAGGTGTCAGTGCGAGCAGGAGAAGAATAATGAACTTGCGGGCTCAGTATAGCACGGCTCAATAGGGATGTCACAGTCTGTCAGCCTGCTCTCCAGCTGACGAACCAGGGTGGACGTGCGGGGCTGCCACAAGCAACACGGCCATTACAGCTATACACAGAAGGGTCAACGAGGTGAACCGGCATTCTCAGGAAATACGTCCCAGTTTAGTACCCTCTAAATCAAAGCTGACTTCTTTGTGGATTGTAAACTCTCAGAGATCAAATCGCTTCATTTTTGAGTCTTTAACTCTCCTGAGAGAACTGGTCTATAGGTGCTGCATTATAGATCTATAGATGGTCTGTTGATTACCCATCACCGGCAGCTTGATTAATGTGCACTATTATGGAGTAATGAGAATATGTCTTGGCACTGTGTGAATTGGCATATATTTCAATTTTGTATAGACAAGACGTTAAAGGTGGAAATTCACTAAGAATGATTTGCGCTTGCTGATTGCATCATTGCACTCTTGCACACTTTACTAAATTATGCAAATTATATTTTAGAAAAAGACATATTCTATTATGCCTGATTTCTGCGAGCAATGTTAATTTTGCCAAAAAGAGTGCATAAATGAGGTGAAATCTATAATAATCCCACATGGAAAGGAGGTATGTTTGTGCTAAAAAAATTTATTTAATTCAAATACTCATTGCACATTTATCATTTACTTAAACTGGACAGGGTTTAGTTAATAATAAGCAGAAATATTTTTCAATTGTGTATATATATATATATATATATATATATATATATATATATATATATATATATATATATATATATATATATATATATATATATATATATATATATATATATATATATATATATAAATAAATAACTATGCACATTTTATGCACATGAAATACTGAAGTGATCAATATCATATCTTAAAACTTTGTTTAAGGAAATTATAATCAGTTACAGTGTATAAAACCATTAACAAGATGAACACTGCAACAATATTATAGTCAGAGATTTGAAAATAGCGCTGTTTACATTTACCGATGAGAAGATTTAGGAAATATTAAATCTATATGACAAACCAGACGGGAGAGTAGATTAACGTTGGTGGACTTTAACTTGAAAAACTGTGTATTGACGTCTTTCCACAGTTGAAACAAGATACCCTCTGATGTTCATTCATGATTATTTCATGCTATAACTAGTAAAGAGGAAGAGATGATTGGTTCACATGCCACTTGAACTCATGTGCTGCAAAAGATATAAGACGTGATTGTGCCATTAAATATGCCTGTCTATCTAACCCATGTTTACATAGAAAGACAATGCAATAGCAGCAGTGTGGAATGCAAAAATGCATTTTGTGAACGCCCTCTTTTCAGTTTAAACAAGCCCTCTAAATGCATCTGAACACCATAAAGCTGCTTTACTTGCTGCAGAGCAGAGCTGCAAGCTCAACTTTCCAATTACCTTCCACAGCACATCTCTCCATAACAAAGAGATCACTTAAACAAGCATAATAACCGTTTGTGTTACCAAGGGCAAACGCGAAAGCAAGTTTACATCCTAAACCGTAAATGAAATGAGTGGGGTGCACTTTTAGGGCACAGTGAGCTGGCACAGATTTGCACAGTGACTCACAGATATGAGTCAGCTAAAGGGAAATGAACAGTGGACTGAAGGTGCATTTACAAACCAGCTGTCACAGTTTGACAAAGGATTTAATAACCAGATTGGTCAAGCTACTGCTTATTATATGAGGAGCTTCAAAATTTCTGTACCCGAAAAAAAAAAAAAAAAAAAAAACTCTTCATTTATTTTCATATTCCAATTTACATACTTATATTATGCACTAATTGAGCTGTTTACAACTAATTGATACTTTAGAGGAAGACAACACATGAGTCATAAAATTGAATCTGCATATCTTGCATTAGCATTAGTGTTGTTATAGTTAACTAAAGCCAAAAAGCAATTGAAATAAAGCTGAAATAAAATATAAATAGATGAAAAAAAAACCCCTTCAACTTAAATGAAAATTAGAAATATTTTCTTAGCAACTAATAATTAAGTACTGAATCACTAACATTAATTAATAAAGCTAAAAAAATTAAAACGACAAAAGCACATAACAAAATTGCTAAAGACTGAACTAAAACTACAATTAAAACTGAAAATATAAAAATGAAAGATAATTTAAAATATTAATAAATATATAAACAATACTAAAATGTAGATTATTATTAGCATCAAGCTAAATTCATAACCTTCCAATGCATTTACTTTTAGATTCACAGTTTAAAAAATTGCTTTGGCACGTTCGTCCACATAATCCTTGTCTTTTTTTGTGTAAAAAGTAAATGAAAAATATATACCCCCTAATTGGACAAATGTTAGGACGTTGCATTAGCAATGCTAAGGTCATGGGTCAAAACACACCAAAAAAAATACTATTTACAACATTTGCCTGATAAGATCTGAGAATTTCCAACTGTATTCTCATATCCGATTTAAAATGAGTAGCCTACTATGCAAATTGGGATGCAGTGTCAGTGTGTTTTATGTGCCACAGCCATTAAGACATTAAATACAAAATAGTGTTTTGAAAGACTGGAGTTTGCTAATACAGGGGGCTGATGGATTTAATGCCCTAGCAGCATATTAAAAGTGAAAAGCTCTTGGCTGGCTGTAGAGGGCACGGTTGCTATGACAACTGATTGTAATGCATTGTGTCATGTTGTCAGGGCTGCAATTACAGTGACAGTCCCACCTCAGGGCAAGAGGTTGTAGATTCCTCTGTAATTTAGTAAAAAGTGGCTCTCCAGCCCCATGTATAACAGATAAATTATTCCTCTGGACAGACTTTGATGGAGAGAAAGCAGAAAGTTCACATAATTCATGCTGCTTAGTTGAACTCTGGGATAAATTAACATGGAAAACTTGTAAATTAACTAAGACTTTCAACCGACTTGAAAATGTATTCACCATTAATATCACATGTTTATATATTAATGCATTCAGTTCCATTTTTAAAGGAAAACAAACGTGTTTTCTCTCCTGAAAATACGGTTCACGGTCACAACGGACTACAAGTGTAAACTGAACAATGTCAATTAACTGTTTTGATATGAGAATGACAGCAGCGAGCAGTTCGTTTCTCCTCCGCACCTGCATTCTCAGCATTCAGCCTCTGTATTCATGCGGCGTGGCTCCTGATTGTGAAAGATAAAGTTAATGGCCCATAGAGGAGGTAACAGCTCCTTTCTGTTTTTACAAATAGGAGCTGTTTACAACAAGTTCACTTGTCCTTGAGGTGATGGTAAGAGACACCAAGGCCACTGCTTGAAACACACGGTACAATACTTTGAGACATTGATGCCAAAAATGGGGTTTGTGAAATAGCTTTTACTTCAAGCACAGAAGCCACTGAGTTTGTAAGTATTATAAATGGATGCATCTAAGAAGCCTATCAAAAGGCAAGATGAAGCTGAATCAGTAAAGTGAAAGGAAAACAAGATGGCTGTGGTAGTACCTGCAACAGAGACATCAAACCATTTTATTTTTAACCCACCTTACACAATGAGTAACCCTCGTAGAGATGAAACCTTCCTTGCATAAAGACACACGACTTGCCTTTGATTTGACCAAACACCAGGCACCCTTCATGACCTGGAACTATGTGTAAAAAGACAAACATATGAGTAAAAACACATATACAAATTTTTATGTTCTATGTAAGCCATATGATTCATAAAGGTTTCGGTCAGTAAGATTTTTTCCATGTTTTTGAAAAAAGTCTTATGCATTATTAGGTCAAAATACAATAAAACAGCAATATTGTGTCACAAAATCCTTCATAAATCATTCTAATATCCTGATTTTGTGCCATTTTGTGTGTATGTATATTTATAATTACAATTTTATATATTTCATAATATAAATATTATATAGCCTATTGCAGTTATACAATATTTATATAACATATAAAAATTGTAATTGCAGTTTAATTGTGGGATTAAATCCTAAAATACGACCTTGAGGTAAGCATTTCAAGCATTTGATTTGCTCTAACACAGTGTGATAAAGCAGTTTGATGATAAAATGCAGTTGGCCTCAAAAACTGCAGTTGTGCTCATAAGTTTACATACCCCTTGCAGAATATGCAAAATGTTACTATCTTTACAAAATAAGAGGGATCATGAAAATTGCATGTTATTTTTTATTTAGTACCGTCCTGAATAAGCTTATTTTTAGTATTGTCTTAAAAGGTGAAAACATATGCTCAAGCATCAGTAAATGTTTTCATCTTACTGAGCATCAGTAAGTTTTCACCTTTTGTAATAGATATGAGAAGAACCTCAGTTGTTGCTCAATTAATCTCTAAATCACTGTTGGAAAGGGGTCAATATGCAGAAACCTGCAAAAATATGCAGGGAGGATTTTTCTGAATAACAGCAGGCAGTTAAACCAAAGCCACTAAAAGGCAAGCCTGCAACCATTAGCCAAAAAAAGAGTAACGGCTTATATACTAGCGGAAAGGAGACCAGAGGCTGTTTTTTTGGAATGGATGGATGTCAATGGAGGAGAGGCTTCACTACGCTGAATAAACAGCTTTTTAGAGGGAACGGCTTATCATTTAATGAATAGACAGCCCATCTGCTAATCTTCAAGATGTTTCACACTAAACAATACTTTTGGATTTAACTATTTTTAGAGTTAACACCGAAAAATATGCCGTTTTAAAAGAGAAGTCACTGACATTTTGCGACAGATGGGATGCAGCTTATGGCAATTTTCATTCATTCCTATGATATCCGTAAACGCCGATTTAGTGTCGTATAACTCTGACTGAAATTCAATGACGTCAAGGCTGTAATGTGATTGGTTATTAAGGAACACGTGATCCAAGTTAGCCGTTATGCTTTCTCCAATAGTAAGTAATACAGACCCTCTCATCTCTGTTGTAAGACAATCTGTGGTTAAACTTTTCAGTCATGGAACTTGACAGTCATGGATCATCCAGGAAATGACACACACACACACACAAACACACACACACACACACACACACAAGGGAATGTAAACTTTTGAATGGGGTCATTTTTATAAATTCAGTCATTATTTATAACTGAATAAAAAAAAAAAGAAACAATAATAACATGCAATTTTCAAATTTTCATACAAAGTAATCTTATGAGCACAACTGTATCTTTAACTTATTAAAAATCTCCTGCTGTGATGCATTTACTCTTTGCTCTCTTCCTATTATATTGCATCTTAAGGGCTTATTCATCTAATAACCTTTCTGTAATGAGCAAATAAAGGGTCAGATGCTGCTATTGATAACAGAAGCCATCTAATCTTTTTCTACAATATAACATTAACTGACTAATGACTATTCCCGAGTCCCAGAGATCCTGCTGGTCCTGCTTGGAAGTTCATCGATTTGCATTTGCATGCTCATTCAACAGGAAAAGTTGATATCTGCTGCTTAGGGATGACTGCTGATGTCATCAAGGATGGAATTAGTGAGACTGATTGTGTATCATTAGTGTATGAACAGGTGGAGCAAACATTGTTTTCTACAATTATGAGCAAGTAGGAAGCTGCAGTTTGTTTGTGGCTTCAGGAACTTACTTTGACATATCAAGCCAACTGAGGCAAGTGAATTGGAGCTTATGTAAATGTAACCTTGAATTTTGGCTGATGAGATGTGTTTGGCCCTAAAACCTGCAGCGTAATGAGGTTCTGCCGGAATAATGGCTCTGTTTTTCCAGGGGCCGATTCCTCTTTTCTTGCACGAGCGTTGACGAATGACTCTGAGGAAAAAAAACTCACTCAGAGAGGGGGGCTATTACACTCACCGTGAAATGTATTTCCTGCAACATTGTAAAAATGAATGAGCAAATGAACGTTTCGGTGCATGCTTCCTGATGAGATTGTCATGCAATTTGGCAAAACAATGACTGTAATGAGAAAAGTTCTGAGAGAAATTTAGTTAAGCTTAAAAATTCCTTATTATCTAAATTTGTTTTAATGAGAAATAAGTGAAGTGCATATTTTGAAAGTTAAACCTTAAACCTTACTGAGTTTAGTTTGATTGTATATACATACACATACACACACACATATATATATATATATATATATATATATATATATATATATATATATATATATATATATATATATATATGTATGTATGTATGTATGTATAATTTGTTGGTAGAGACTTTTTACATCTATCTATGGTGTAGTGACACTAAAGTGATGTGAATTTTGATTTATTTGATTTTGATTTCGACACTTGGTGATTTATATGACTGATGCAATAGGCAATTTATTATTTAAAAAATGAGCACAGAGCATCCATAGTTCTCATTATTCAAACTGTCAGTCATTCTTCTGTTGATCTCCATTAATCCTCTTCATAATTTAAATGCGCTGGTTTGAGAAAGAATGACAACACAAATGGATTCTAAGACCCTTATTATACTTTCCCTTAATTACAAGTGCTCTTATTCTTCAGCCATCATTCAAGGACCCACACACTCACACACACACACACACACACACACACACCTGCTACAGGTATAGTGCAAATATCATGTGATGCATCTGAACGCTTCTCAAGATTATTCACCTCGCCGTATAAATATTTAAACCTGTCCAAGATATCATAGTATGAACTCCCTGTGGCAGATATTAGGGGCTATTTTTGCTCCAGTCATGATATTTTATTCATAGGCAGTAGTTATTCATTTTGTAGCTCATATTACCAGGAGCTGGGCATAATTTGTTAACCATACAATACAATGAGGGACAGAATGAAAACCTCTGTGCTTTCAGATTCGCTCTCTGCATTAGCAACAACTCCCATATCTGTCTAGTGGCTTTTTTATAGACTCATCCTGCTGACTGAAATGACCACGCTGTGTAAATTAACAAAAGAACATCCACTGACTCTGTCCTTTGCTTTATTACTGCATATGCCAAATAATGTTTTGTTACAGAAACACGTTTCTGTAGTTTGTTTCTAGAAAGAAAAAGAAAGAAAGAAAGAAAGAAAGAGAGAAAGAAAAATAATTGGTGTAAACTCTTCCTTCAGTTCAGCTCTGATATGCTTTCATGAATCTGGTACCTGTGCTCACTGGGAAATTGGGAATGTCCTCATAACGGAAGGTCTGTTTATTTGAGACATTGTCTGCGAGAAGTCCCAGTCCAGAGCCACACACGATAGCTATCTTTGGCCTGTGTCTCGTCCTGCTCAGCAGCCATTCTGTAGTCAGTTTGCAGTCCTCAAAGGAACAGCAGCTGAGTCAGGGGAAAGAAAGAATGATGGCCAGATGCATTAGAACAGGTCACATTGGTAACTTCACAAATTGTCAGATGCTAAGTAGAAAAATACAAGCTTCTAAGTATTAGTCAGTGCTGACAGTGAGAAACATGATGATCTTTCATATTGCAAATTTGACAATTTGAATAAATTCAAAGCATTAAGCTAATTCATTAATAACTGGTTTATTTTGAAATGTTAAAACCAAAATGTTATATTCATATTATATCCATATTCGTATTATATTTAATTTGTAATTGTTTTTAGTATAAATATATATAAATATTCATTATAACAAGATAAAAATATAATTTTACTTAAAAATCATTGAATAATATTCACAATATTAAGATATTATGAATTAAGTTTGTTTCCTTCTCCTTTAGCATATTTGAACATATAGCACATATAGTTAAGTCATTTTATTTTCTTCAAAAAGTAGAAATATGTTCTGTGATCAGATATCAATACACAATACGTAAATACAGAACAGACCTTCACATTAATATAATAACAATCAAGCCTGCTCGCAACAACTGCACTGTAAAAGACCACATCATTTTTATTACGTCTCAAGATTTCCGGACTCGGTTATGAAAATGTGTTCTGTATAAAGCACACAGGAAATTAACTTATATGAATGAAACCACAGAAACACCTCTTGATATTTGAAAATTGGCTGGTAGCAAAAATCTGAACGTATAAAGCTTGCATAATGTGGTTAAAGTTGAATAGGTAAAAGCCTAGAAGAAATGACAGTGAAAATACAAACAGTGGACGCATTCAGAGTTTCTGAATGGAGTTATGAAGAGTCCAAAACACAAATTTACAGCATGCAGTTGTCGAGGCTCTATTTAATTTGCATCTCATTTGAAGATAATTCTGCTCCATATTGTGACTCAGCTGTGTTTAGCAGGCCTGATATATTTGTATTGACCTTACTGAATTTATTAAATGCAGATTAAAGATCATACTCTAAGATAACAGCTGTGAATCCAAATACTGACTCTTTAGCTCAATAAATAGTAAATATAAATAAGTTTGTTTTCAACAATAATGCGTTTAATAATAATTGCTTTATACATTGTCTGGTATGTAAATTATATCAATGACATAAAACTAAAATTTACCATGAGTTTTCCTTGGTGTGCATGATCTCAGTCATAGGTAGTCACAGGCTGACAGCACCTGCAAAAAGTGTGTACTTGTCTTATCAGAACAGATAAGAGAGAGAAAGAGACAGAGACCGAATAACCTCTCAAAGGTCTCGTCTCATTGGCTGCATAAATGGTGAGAGCAGGAAACCTCCACATCCTTTCCAAGAAATTATACGACTCTCTCCCCTCAGAAACTTTACCTTTAGATGCTAAAATAAACACAATTTACTCAAAATGCAGACAGCCATGTGCTAGTATACAGGCTGTAATGCACTGTATTTGGTTTATGTTGTAGCCCTACTGGTAATGTTTATAAAAATATATATATAAAATAATATACATATATTCTATGAAACATAACATATTGTCTACCCACACCAGTCTGTAAGACTGTCAGAAGGGGCAGAGTGATTTGTACTATGGTAAATAGAAAACACTTTTACATGTTTGTGCATTTTGCTGAGCTGTGCGATTACTGAATACAGCTTCAGGGCCCATTATAATTCTCCAAAGCCTTTATACTGTGGCTTGGAAATGGATTGGCAGACTCAGTATTGGAGAGGTGCAACTCGAAATCTAAATACAATGATGCATTTACAGCAGTGTCTGAGACATCATTTCTACACAGAGATATTGAGCTGATAACTTACTGTAATATGGAAAATAACCTAATCTGAACATTACATGAGAAACCACAATTAAGCAAAATACCTAACTTGTTTTTCACAAACTTGCTGAATAGTGACTTCGTATTTACTGCTTTTGTTGAATGAAAAAAGCTCAGTATCAGGGCTTTTTTTTGTGCAAGGGGTCCAAGGTAGTTCCTGTCAATGAGTAACATACCCAGATGTTAAATTATGTAACAGTTACATGATGTCCACAGCACGCAAATCATGGACTGACCAACAGGGACAGAAAAGTGATTGCTCATTCACTGAGATCCAGTGGTTCAAAGATCATCCTGCTTTTTGTTAAGTACATATTTCCAATTGAAAATGAATGTAGCTCATGATTAACCAAAAGGAAACGGAGCAGATTTGTGTGAGTGTACCATTCACATATGTGCTTGCTAACTATTAACCTAACTCTGTTAGCAAGGTCAGTTCACTATCAAGTGTAATGTTAGCACATGTTAATAGCTAAAAAAATTCCCACAAAAATATTAAACTTTTTTTAACCTCGATTATAATGAGAAGAAATGTTTCTTTAGCACCAAATCAGCATATTAAAATGATTTCTGAAGCATTATGTGACATTGAAGACAAAGAAAAAAAATTACGTTTTAAAATATATAAAAATACAATTGAAGAATATTTCTGCTACTGAATAAAAAATGTAAAAAAAGAGAGATTGTGAGATACTAACAATTTTGAGTTTATAACTGTGAGGTGCAAATCTGAAATTCTTTCATTTGAATTCATAGCGGGAAAAAAATAAAAACAATTTCAAGAAGTAAACTCGGAATTAAGAGAAAAAAAAGCAGAACTGCAAGATTAAAACTTAGGATCCTGAGAAAAGAAGTTGCAACTGTGACATGTAAGCTCTGAATTCTAAATGAAAAAATCATAATTGCTACATGTAAACTCAGAATTCAGAAAAAAAAAATATATAAGCAATTGTGAGATACCATCAGCGCCGATAGCCTTGAGGGCAATTGTGAGAAAAAAATGTCAAATCCCAGTTACCTTTTTAATATTTTTATTCTGCGGAAAAATAAGCTTCCATAAAATAGGAAACAGTTGTTTTAAATGTAAATAATATTTCAACATTTTCAGCAAATAAATGCCTTGGTGAGCATGAGACCATCTCTCTATTGATTGGTTAGATTTGTCAAGCCAACACAATCTGACACCCTCTGTGCTGCCATTCGGCTGGTGTTGTGTTTTGATCAGTTTTCATTTGTCGAGGCCCTGCAGGGAGGATGGGTGAGACTGACCGTGACTGTTTGTCCAGACATACAGTCTGCCAGCTGTCTCACCAACATGTGCTGGCAGCGCAGTGGGGTCCCTTCAGTTAGCAAACAAGCTTCTACTGACCCAACAGGAGAGGGGACTGTGATCGTGAAGTCAAGGTAAATGAACGGCTGTGCATGTTATGTGTTGGACGCGCGCGCGTGTGTGTGTACCTGTTTTTCTATTCAGGTGGGGACTTAAACCTGAATACACACAGACTCATGGGGACTCGTGTCACAGTGGGGACCTAAATTGAGGTCCGCATGGGTGAACAAGCTAATAAATCACACAGAATGACGTTTTTTGAAAATCTAATAATGCAGAAAGTTTCCTGTAAGGGGTAGGTTTAGGTGTAGGGCAATAGAATATACGGTCTGTACAGCAGAAAAAGCATTACGCCTATGGAGCATCCCGACAAGGATAGCAAACCAGACATGTGTGTTTGTGTTTGTAAAGGATGATTTGGTATTGGATAGCAAACATGCCATCTGTCCACTCATCACCACATAGCTGGTTAGTTGACACCGAGCAAGTGAAAAAAGTTGACAATGCTGATAAGAATGCAACAATATAAAGTCACATACACAAATAATACAATACATGCATAAATATGAATCTCAAAACACAATTTCACCCAAGACTAACTTTCCTCCATGAGCTGTCAAAATGAGTGACTCTTCTACCCTGCTGTGAACTACATTATTTCTATAAGATTTCAATAATGATACATGCTCTTTAATAACAATAAATTGCATCACACACTCTGCAAGTAAATTTAAATCTCTTTTGAGCATCACATAATATTATTTGGAGTAATTCACAGAAGAAAGTCACACAGGTTTGCAACAATGTGAGTATCTGATGACAGAACTTGTTGAGGTGAATTATTCCTTTAAAGATCATAATCTGAATGTAAATGACTTGGGGTGTGTTTACATTTGGCAGGTTTGTTTCAATTAAAATGAACTCTGGTCTGCATCCAAATGAACTCTAGTGTGGTTCGACACAATGTAGACATCTAAACGGACCAAAAACACACAAACTGTTCAAGCATACTTGGTTCAATTTGGTACAATTCGGTGCCAAACAGTTGCTGCAGCTATTGACTTCCATAGTATTTTTATATACTATAGTAATCAGTGGCTACTGCAACATACTTCAGAATATCTTCTTTTGTGTTTAACAGAAGAAAGAAACTCATACAGGTTGAGGACTGATGAAAATGAAACATTTTCATTATCGGGTGAACTATAAGATGCTTTCATCCTTTCAGAACAATATACCATCCTTCATTATCTTACCTATAGCAACTCCCTAATGCATCTGAGCTGGTCTAATTGCATGGAGTTTGTTGACTGACATCAGCACTATGGACTTAAATCAACCTATAATTAATCATCTGAACTTTGTCTTTGTTGAGGGCAAAGGTTAATGATTCATCAAGCCTATATCCGCTGGGCGGCCTTAGCTGATGTCAAGTCTGAAACCTCTAGACTGTCCTTGTCTGTTTTTTTACTCAAAAAAGCAATTTGTAACTTAAGACGACTAGACTAATAATGACATCAAGTGTCAATAAAATCTTACTTTTGACTCAATATACGATAATTGTGGAATTCTTCCTCCATTTCTCCTCTCAGAACGCATTGCTTATTTAACTGCGAAAACATTGATGTGGTACTCTAGGGGCATATTAAATCAATAATATTTCTGCCTTTCACTCACATTGTACTGGGATCTTCTGCCAATAAAGCACATCCTTTAATCAAGGTCACTCTGTGTAAGCATGCAAAATCAGATATTGCATATCCAGGCCAATAGCTCAGAAAAAACAAATATAAGTAAAAGCCAGATTTCCTTTGTTGTCAATAGATTAATCATCATAGTCTCAAGAGGTTTCTGTCCCAATGAACTCGACAAATCAGACCCAATTACATTTCAATAGAACAAACTGCTGATGCAAACAGGGAAGCACATATTCAGATCCATAATTCTGTGCATCACATCAGCAATTTCTCAGCTGAGAGCTCAGGACTAATCATGTATTAATAATGATCTTACAGCACAGTCATCGTGTAGCTACACATGATTCTGACATCATTTATTCACCCTCATGTTGTTCCAAACTTGAATGAATGACTTTCTTCTGAATGCAAAAAGGGTGTTTACATAAAAATGTGCATTATTTTCTATAGACCTTAGTCATTTTCTGATGCAAATACAGTGTCAGAAATAACAGAAATAAGCTAATTTTCATCTGCATAAAATTCTATATTTTATCTAACCAGAATATTGATCAATGTTTTACCTTTACATTTGCATTGTAAATTAGATTGAAAATAGCCTGTACCTGTCTCAAATATTGTAACCTACTGCGATGTGTTGGTGTCGTAGTATATTTACAGCCAGGACTGAAATCTTTGATGCTAAGAGAGCAGCTTTGCAAAGTGAAAATTTATATGAGAGGAGAAGGAATTAGATTGTGAATTTGTCATTTCATTTCCGCCTTTAATGGTTATGCACAAACACATACACATGGATACACACAGAAATACTTGGGAACAGCAACTCCAAACTTCAATCATGGATACAAATTTATACCACTTCAACGCTAGCCACCAATTTGCTGTGACTCAGGAAATGTCTTGTGTAATGTCACAGAACAGGTATTACATTTTCCTCAAAATGCTTAATGTTCCTTGAATGGAATTTTCTTCTGGTAAATCGGCTGAGGAAACAGGGAAATTACTTTTTGACAAGTCACATGTGAAACATTACTTTCTATTAATCTCTGAATAAATTCAGTTGCAAATGAATTCAGATATTCACCATCTCATTCTATATATATATATATATATATATATATGTATGTGTGTATTTATCAATGGCGTTACTGTATAATGCACTAAAACTAATGCCGTTAAATGATTAATCGCGATTAATCGCATACAAAATAAAAGTTTTTGTTTGCATGATATATGTGTGTTCTGTGTATATTTATTATGTATACATAAATACACACACATACAGTATATATTTTGAAAATATTTACATTTCTATATTTATATTATAAATAAATATATTTAATATATAAACATAACCTATTTTTCTGAAATATATACATGTATGTGTATTTATATAATAAATATACACAGCACACATAGATATATTATGTAAACAAAAACTTTTATGTTGGATGCGATTAATCGCGATTAATCGTTTGACTGCACTAATTAAAACGGTTATCATCCTAGTGTAGTAAATTTGTCATGCAACTTCGTTGTCAGATCTGTCAAAAAGTGTCTTACCATCATGAGATATGCATTCATTGTCCATTTCTGTTGGCTTGAAACTTAAAAAAACGTGATGACATTTCCGGTAAGTGAAAGCATGGCATTTCTGTTAAAATAATAACGTTTTATAGATTTGTCTTAAGATTTTCTGAGGAAAATGTGAGAGGTGCTCACCATTGCCAAGGTCTATTGAGTATTTTTGAGTACTGCTAGGATGTCAAGACTTCCAAAAATGTTAATGAGAATTTGATCTCATACTGTACAGATTAAAGTGTGATGAAATGAAAATTCACCCCATTTTCTTAATGCATTTTATAAATCCTATTATGAACAGGTAGTCTGTGTATCATTTTCATTAAAAAAAAAAATGTTCTGACCTTGTGAGTGTTTAATCAGAATATCACAATTGGACCTTCATGGTTCATCTGCCTACAGTTTTGAGTGCAATGCCCACACCACAGAATCAAGAAAATCATTATTTTATTTATTTATTTATTTGATAATCTGTTACATTTGGATGCATGTCTCAATATGGAGCATAATATGTGTCACTACTTATGTTTTATCGAGACTTTAAGATTTACAAACACTTTCTCCCAAGTACTTCTTCTCATTGGCAATTTTATAGGAAGGAATAAAAGGCCAGGATATAATAAGAAAGCAGTTTGGGTATGCCATACTGAGCTCACTTACTGGAAACAGTGAGGGTTGGCATTCTCCCATGTTTCATCACATAAGAAAGAATATAAAAATGTTGTTTTGAACTTCACCGTGATGATTACCTCTGGGTTTTGGGGGATGTTAAAAAAAGACGGTTATTACTGTCGCTCATAGATTGTTTAGAGGAGCCGCTGTTGAACTGGTGAATGAGATAATTTCCTGTTTCGCCTACAGACATGACTTCACATTGCTAATCAGGCCCACCAGCAGGCCGGTTCATAAGAACTGCAGTAAGTTACCCACCCTACAGAGCATCACACTAGTACTTCAGGAGGTTAATTAGAGTGAGTTAAAGCATGCTGATTGATTACTCACCATAGAGAGTCATGGGGGCTTAGCATGTGAAAGGTCAAGAAAAGACATCCACTTAGCTGGTTGGAGACTGACAGTGATTGAAGTATGATATCACAAGCATTCTTTGAACGCTGAACAAAAATTGCCTCTGTATTGCTATAATGGGGAAAAGAACATCTGGAGAAGTCCACAACATAGTACACTTTCCTAAAGGTAATATAATTAGATATTTATTTTTTTTATATTACTTGCAAAAAATGTCAAAAGAAAAAGAATGGTGTAGTTATGAACAGGAAACAGAATGGCAGATACTGTATGGCGCAGTTTATGGTGTACTGGCAGACTAACCAATATTCATGATCTAGTAGTCCTGGGATGGAAACGTTTGAATATAAATCTTATTACGATATTATCATACTTAGTTTACAAGAGTTCTCTACCTCTCACAAAGAAATATGTTTAAAAAGAACAAAAGAAAACTGCAAGTAAAAACAAAGAAATGCATCAACTATTATAATGGTGATCAGACGGATTGCATTTGAAAATAGAGTTTATAGCTGTATGACTACATACAAAATGATGCTTCTAGGCAGTTATATTCTGCACATCTCATTTTGAGCTCAACGGGAGGTTTGAAATAGAGAAAAAATGAGTGCAACAATCACAGGTTAAAGACCAGGTGCAACTGCAGAGGCCTTTTTAACAGAGACATAGATCTCTGTGTAATCAGATCAGAAAATACCCACCAGCTTTAATAGTCCACTCAGCTTTTCCCATCATTCTCTTAGTGGCAGGTGGTTATGGCATGCCTCAGGCAGGTTCGCGCCACAGGTGAGCATCACCTCCATCTTAAAGATGAAAGAATGCTCATTGTGGAGATGACAGGGTTAGATTATGAGTGATGACAGGCTGTCCAAGGATGTTGTTGGTGGGTTGACAGTTCAACGATGGGAGAATAGACGATCGAGCCCTCACCTGTTATCTGTCGCTGCTGTGTCATGAAAACATGTACTTCCATAATCTCTCTTCAGGGATTCCTCGCTACAATTTACCTCCCTCTGCCACAGATCTGTGCAGGGACATGTTTTCCATCTCGCGTTGTCCATATGGCTGTTAACCTGGAAAAAAATGCCTGAGGCAACATATCAGCGATGATGTGCTCATGATAACACCATTATGAGATATGACTGGGAACATGTCCAGCTAGAATGGACATCATCATACAATCATACATTAGATGGTCAGATGTCTGTGAGAGGTTGTGATAAACTAGCTCTTTTTCTGTCAGTGGTCTGGTGGTGGAAAGATACATAATAAAGATAATGGCCTTAGAGTCCTATATTTTACAAAATTATGTCACAAATTGATAATGGTTAGTTGTCACAGAGAAATTTATGTTCTTAGGAGAAGGGTGTTATTCATATTGGGTCAGGGCAAGTTTGTTTTATTAATTACAATATTTTTTCGCCAAAAATAGTTGATATTTTTTGTCACATTTTAGATTTTTGTTTTTTAATTCATTTTGGCTTTCACAATTATTTTATTGCTTAAATTTTGCTGAAAAGCTCATGATAGTCTGTCCCAGGTAGTTTAATTTCGACTCATCCCTTTTTTGATAAAAAAAAAAAGATTAAAAGCGAGGCTATATTGAGGGACTTAAAATAGAAGTGAATGGAGTGAATTTTTGGAGAATTTAAAACCAGAAATGTAAAGCATATGGTTTTATAAAATGACTTACATTAATTCTTATGTTAAAATGTGTGTATTATTTGAGCTGTAAAGCTGTTTAAATCTTAGTTTTGTCATTTTAGTTGTCAATGTCATGGCAACAAAGTTGTAAAGATTGATAAACTGTAACTTTACACAATTAATAAGCATTTTTTCACACTAAAATGATGTTAACATCCATATTGTTTACATTTTATGGCTATACTTTTGAAACGGTGGTTATTTTAATGTTTACAGATTGGCCCTATATTGACTGTCATTGTAAGTGCCTCTCTGCAACTCTGTAAAAAAAAAAATGGAACTAGTTAAAAAAAAAAAGTTGTGGTAATCAAGTGCTGTCGATTAAACTGAACTTGTTCCAAACCCAGAATATTGCTTTAAATGGCAGATTTCGTTGCGAAAATACATCCATGTAATGTAACAATGTGCCCCACCACTGAAGTTAACATGTTCAATAAACCTTTTTTTAATTTTTTTTTTTATTGATTGATTTGGTAGCCAGCGCTAATAAACCCACACCAAGAATAGTAGGATTTTATGTTACCCAGTATAAATAACTGAGTGTTATGGAAAATCAAAGAATATTTGGTCATCAGGTGAAAAACAAAAGCAAGTCGTTCTGGTACAAGCGTTTTTAAAAGGAAGTCTCTGCAGGCAGCTGAGCCACATGTCGCCTTTTTGTGCATTTGACCTGAGAGAAAGCCAGATGTGTCAGTCCTCTCATGCCTGACAAGTGAAGAAAGGTTAATGGTTGTATATTTCGGGAACGTGATTTATTCTGTTTCACCTTATCTGAATGAGAGCCCCACGTGGGTTTGCATATCTTTGAATTCATTAGGGCCCATTAGCGACAGGGCTTGTTATAGGCTGATCCATCGCTACATTCAGGATGCGGGGGGGCTTTTGTTCCTGAAATGCCAAACACTTAACGAGTGTGCACCACAGCTACGCTGCCTCGGACAGAGATCGGGTTTCAAGCAAAAATAAAATGAGACAGAGGTCAGAAAAGACCAGAAAGTGAAGAGGACACTTTCAGGTGTCTGACAGAATTACTAAGTGACTGGAGAATATCATTTGGTAAATAGGTGAAGTAAGTGAACCCCTATATTGCTTGTCATTGCTAGAATATTCTGTAGATGATTTCAATTGGAGGATGATAATTTAGGCCAACTCCATCCAAATAAAACAGAGCATATGAGTCACAGTGAAATGAATTCAGTGATTCTCTGTTTGAGAGGTTTTTGTGCATTGCTGGTCTTTGCAATCAGTGCT
Source organism: Acrossocheilus fasciatus (assembly GCA_036784905.1). Taxonomy (NCBI): domain Eukaryota; kingdom Metazoa; phylum Chordata; class Actinopteri; order Cypriniformes; family Cyprinidae; genus Acrossocheilus; species Acrossocheilus fasciatus. The sequence goes on from CM071953.1 coordinate 26,294,386, forward strand.
CTGCTTTAGTCAGTAGTCTAAGCCGCTCATATGCTGACTAACAACATATGGTGCTAACACTGTCAAACTATTTTTTTTTTTTTTTACATAAGATTTAAAGCTAATCCACAATGTTATAAGTTTTTAATCCCCTCAGCAACTTTTTTTTTTTTGAAGTTGTCAGTAGATTATTATAATATTATTATGCAGTAGTATAGATAATAGATAGTATAGTATTGTAGTTTACAAGAAAATACCATTTCAGTCTTTCAGTTTCCAGTTTAATTCAATGTGTTACTAGTAAATTTGTTTGTAATTATTAGTGAAATTTATTGGCAATGTCTGAGTGAAAATTATTTCAACACAATTTTTGTTTTTTTTTTCAGTTTGGTTGGGTCCCAAAATCCACTTCACCACTACTGAAAATTACATTTTGCATTTTTCTAAATTAATAAATCATTTTGTTTTTACTATAATTATAATCTATGACAGTGTTTAGGTTTCCCCTCAGTCATGCAGTGAGTTGTGCTGTTGGGAGTGCATTGTTATTCTCATCTCGACGGTGTTTACACCCCAGTGTTATAATTTCATGCATGATCACACACACGCATACGCACATACACATGCTCTGATGCTTGGCCAAGTAGCGCTGGCTTTCCACAAGCAGCTGCTCTGTACTGTCACATCTGCTAAGAGCAAACACAGAAGTGGTGAAAAAATAGGATACTATTCATTTTATAAGCCCACATACATTAGTTATTAAATTATTGCTTGAGTTTTCACAATATATGTTTTCTCTATTTGACGCTGATATTGTACCAAATGTGTTTAGTCGAGTCACGTTTAAAGGAAAGGTCGATTCACGTGATATCCTTTCACCTCTTGACCCATTACCTTTAAAGAAATGGTCTGTTTCATTGCTGATGGAAAATTCACAGCTATTAAATTGAACCCTGATATAAAGGCTTAAACCAATGAAAGCAACTATTACCAGGACAGCACATAAACCTGTCAATTTTTGAACTTAATGACTCTTATATATCTTGCCATCTGCCTCCCCAGCCTTGTGTTTTCATGAGTGGTTCATTTCAGAGGAGAAAAGGCCTTCACAGTGGTATCATCATGCCCGCTCGTGCCAACTGCTTTTCACAGGCTATTGGTTTCATAATAATGTACGTTGTAAATCTTGTGAGATTATAACAGTTGTTTATCTGCCACTATCTCCGAATTCATTACGTGCAGGCCCTAAGAGCCAAATGAAAACCGAAAACACAAAGAGGGAGGCAACGGAGGGTAAAAACCAGTCTAATTATCTTCCTCTCAAGGCATCAGTTATGGCAGCTAAGCTTTAGCTTTCATTTACAGCTCTTTGTGCTTGGTGAATAACAGCAAAGACAGTTGTATTTCTTCACACCATACTGCATGTGAAGTGAAGGAGTGACAGCTTCTACGTGTCAGTGTTTAAAGCCTCTTTTGAAAAGTTGGAGAATTTAAGAGTTTTATATATCTTGGCTATTATTCATTTCGGGTAAAACATGGAAGGAAAAATAGTTGATAATGTGATTTTTGTCAGGTTGTCAGCTCAGACTGGCAACGATGTATGAAGTTTCAATCAGTCATATATTTCTAATTCATTTAAAATATATGTTATTATGTATATTTGTACAACAAACCAAAAAATATAAGAACAAATACATGAATAAAAACATTTTGAACCACTTTATTTTATTATTTACTTTTATTTTAATGTATATTTTATAAATATTTTGAATATTTTATCTTTTAAAAAATATTTAGATTTCTTGACATAAACATTTTTTTTTAATTAATAAGTCAGCGTATTAAATTATAATGTTGCTGTCCTTTTTTGTTGTTTGTTTAAAACATTAATGTAAATGTAAACTATTTGCTTAAAGTAGTTTATTTCATTGTATTTTTGCAGTTCTGTAAATTATGGTTCAGTGCGTGCATAAGATGATTGCCAGTCATTTTACATTTCTGTTATTTATTTCATAGTATTATTTTATACTTGAGTAAATCATGTAGCTCAATCCAACTTAAATTAAATCTGCATGTGTACAATGCCTACATCAACATCTATGAATTATTTTAGTTTTGCTTTTCTATGTATCAGCATGCTTGTTCTACAATATCACCTCCGTAAACAATCTGTCCCAAAGGCTTGATGTGTGGTTATGCTATATGAATACAAATGTTCCCACTACTATCGTCTACTACAAGCTGGTGATAATGAGAGCCCGGCTCCTGGGGGCACTTTGGTCACTCCAAATCTGGCAGTACTTTTGCTTTTCGTTTGGTCCCCATTTCATCTGTAGGCTAGAAAGCTTTGTCCCCTAAAGCACAAGTGTCAGCACACTGAACTTTCCATTTCCTTTTCGCCCTGTCTCGACACAGAGCTCTTTATTTAGAAAGTGAATTGCTGTAAAGCACCAGTGTAATAGGAATTTGTCTTGACATTAAATGCAGGAAACAGAAAGTCACATCTTATGAGAAAAATAGGAACAAGAGGCTCAGACTGATCCTCAGGGTGGATAACAAGATGCATACTTTTTCAGTCAGCCCTCATGTCACCTATAGATGCAGTGAGGTGGCAACAGTGTTGGAGGCTTATAGGGTTAAAGTGATGTGAATCGATACACAGAGTCAAACTTAATGACTAGCCTTCTTCATAGTGATGAATAGAGTGTCCACATGCAAATCAATGTGGATGAACAAGTGCACTCAACATAAAAGATACGGACACACACGCATACATGCATGCACCCCCTGCTCAACCACCGTGGACATTTGTTGTCTTATCCTAGTGATGATGATTCATTACACTGGACGCTGTTTGTTTGGCTCTGTAGCCTCCTGTTTCTGTCCAATCAACAGCCAATGCAAATAGTCACGGGTCATGTGTGATGTCCTACATAGCCATAAAACTGATCGGCAGAGTCATATTTTGGTGCTTTAAAGGTCTTTTAACAAAAGTGATAATAAATTACACAACTTTAAGTCATCATGTGGCTGTATATTTTACTGTATTTTGGCAGTTATTATGTTTTAAAAGTACTAAGCAGATTTTTGTAGTTGAACTTTAACTGATATTGGTATATGAATATTATGGCATTGCGATATTATTTAATTTGACTGTATTCTTTAATGTTCATATTTGTATATATGAACTTCAAAATACAGTCATATTGTTCATTTAATGTTCATATATGCAAATATAAACATTCAAAAATAAAGTCTAATTAAGTAGATGGTAATGCCTAAAGCATTTTTACAGCACCCATAGCAACTAATATTTTATTGTACATTTTTTTTGTCATGCTGTGTTAAAGGAACACTCCACTTTTTTTGGAAATATTCTCATTCTCCAACTCCCCCAGAGTTAATAAGTTGAGTTTTACCGTTTTTGAATCCATTCAGCCGATCTCCGGGTCTGGCGAGAGCACTTTTAGCATAGCTTAGTTAGCATAGATCATTGAATCCAATTAGACCAGTAGCATCGCGTTCAAAAACGATCAAAGAGTTTCGATATTTGTCCTATTTAAAACTTGACTCTTCTGTAGTTATATCGTGTACTAAGATCGGCGGAAAATGAAAGCTACCGGGCACTACTTTCAGGCGCTGCGTAATATCACTGCGCCTGCAGCGGCCATGTTACGGCAGCAAAGTTCCTTGATTATTACGCCGGAATGAGAGTAGTTCCTAATCATATCAGCCTAGAAAATCGCAACTTTTCATTTTCCGCCGATCTTAGTACACGATATAACTACAGAAGAGTCAAGTTTTAAATAGGACAAATATCGAAACTCTTTGATCGTTTTTGAACGCGATGCTACTGGTCTAATTGGATTCAATGATCTATGCTAAGCTATGCTAAAAGTGCTCTCGCCAGATCCGGAGATCAGCTGAATGGATTCAAAAACGGTAAAACTCAACTTATTAACTCTGGGGGAGTTGGAGAATGAGCCTATTTCCAAAAAAAGTGGAGTGTTCCTTTAAGGAATTGAGCAATGTGCACCTGTTATCGACTAATCACTACAGATTTTTGAACATTTCCATTCAGGAGGTTCAAAGGTTAGCAAAAGCTGTGTTTTTCTCAAACACTATCATCTTGTCGTACAGAGACATCGTTTATTTTTCAGTGAGCCACGATAAAAGGAAGGCAAATAATCAAATCAGCGTTGTGTTTCCCTGAGGTTCCAATCAGACTCTGAGCGACAGTGGGGTGGGGGAGGATCCAGAGGATGCTAATGATAATAACGGCATGATTTTTGACAAAAGGTTTCACGGAAAAATTATGGAATGATTTGATTTCCATGCCACATTTCTGCCTGGTACAAAAAAGATGGGCCTTAATAAACCCTCCCCTGTGGTGAATTATAATTTGGAGAGTTTTGTCTTTTGGGTAATCAAAATCAAACAGCTACTTGGAATAATAAGTGCAAATTTGAGCTAAAAAGCAATTTTGTTTGTAACAATCAACTTCATTGTCCTCATGCCCACAAGTTGATTGAAGAGTGCATTTACTAATTTCCTCTAGAACAACAAAAGAAGCAGAGGCCTGTCTGAAGGAGCATCAGACGTTCATGAGCAGTGTGGCAAAAGCAGCAGGTGAATGTTTTAAGTGACAACATCTACCAGCTGGATAAGGTGTGTGTGAGGCCATTCACCAACCTTTTCTCCACAGGTCACTGCCATGTCAGACGCCGCCGACGTGGTGTTCATGGCAACCGCAGCCTAGAAGAACAATAGGGGCACCACAGAGCACAGTGGATTGCTTTCCAAAAATAGGCAAAACTGCCACTAGCTGATAATTGTGTGTGTTCAGTGTCATCCTTTTCAAACCATAGATCTCTCATCTTTCAACAAGAGTAAGCTCAATTGACACACAGCCAAATACGCTATAGAAGACAAGATGAGAGATGGAGAGCCCTTTGGGTGTAACTATAGAAGATCAAGCTGGACGAAGAGACAGGAGAATTAAATGAAGCAGTCCAAACTGATATATTAGGTTTCTGAAGGTGAAACGTGTGTTTACTGTGTCCAGCATGTCAAATAATTGAGCTGCCACACTTCATCAAGAGCCTCCTTAATCACCAGCTTGTTATTTGACTAATGATACGTCGTAGGATTGTCTCCTTCACAGTGTCTCGGTATCTGGGAGGATGAAGTTGGAAATGGACTGCAAGATTATTATGATGATTGTGTTTGAAAATGGCAGATCATTGTAAGGATTTGTTTATTGTTTATGGAGCGTCTCTCAAATTTATGCTTGATTATGGATAGAGAAGAGGGAATAATTGTAATGATACAACTATGGGTGGAACAATGCAACTCACACTTTCTGTTTCTTTGTTTGACTGGTTAGAAAAGTACACTGTAAAAAAAAATGCCGTCAAATTTACGATAAAAAAACAGCAGCTGTGGTTGCCGGAATTCTACCGTAAAATATACTGTAGCTACATTTTAGTTTTTATGGTTTTAACTTAAATTCACAGTTAAATACCGTAATATCATTAACTGATATAATGTTAATATACCAACCTATTGAAGTACTGAAATCTGTTTTGTACCTTTGAAATACACTGATAACCACCAAATGCAGAAGGTGATGAGAAAGTCACATGATGAACCAAAGCCCATCACAAGCAGCTTAACATATATAGAAGGTGCACAGTGTCATTCACACAAGCACTAAACATCATCATGGTGAGACTCGTTAAACTGAAATATGCAATAAACATTAATTTAACAACATTAGATGTAACATACAACACTAATAAACATAAAAGATAAGAAAAAACTAAGAAGAAACCTAGTTATTTCAAAGAAAAAACATCAAATTCAAACAAAATTTGAAATGCAACGCAGGGAATTCTGGGAATGTCAATTTACGGTTTCTCCCTGTAAATTTTACATTCTTTTTCACTTCCAAAAGTGGTATTTCACCGTAAAATTGTCTTAAATGTCTATTACAGTTTTTCACCATATATATTTGGGGAACTTATCGTTAACCATTTAACAGGTTTTTACCATAGCTTTTTCACAGTTTTTTTACCGTTAAAATCACGGTCATTTTTTACAGTGTACATTTAGTCTCTAATGATTATATAATCTGCTAAAGATGCTTAACCATAGAAATAGGTTAGATATTCAAGCCCATTCAGTTTAGTCAGAATTTGAAGTTTAACCATACAAAACTGGCATTTTTATAGCTCAAATATGATCACAGCGTTCAAGTGTTTTGCTTAAAATGTCTTCAGGTTTTTTTTTTTTTTTTTTTTTTTTTTTAAGTTATTTAGGGCAACAAATGAAAACCTCAACAGATCATACCGGAAAAAAATTCTGACAGAAGTACCCATTTGGGTAGATTTAACCGCACTTTTAGTCAGTGTGTAAAAATCTTCTAATTGATCACGTGGATAAGCGGGCAGAAAAAAAAATCCATTGTCTGTTGTCAATAGTGTATGTTAAGCATACTTCACAGAAGTCACTTTCAAACCAGAGGCTTTCTGTTTGGTAACATAGCATTTTCCCACGATCACCTTGAACTGGTTACGAAATCTGCATGGGGAAATCTTTTGCCTTTGTGCAAAATTCCTGATCAGATGGATTTCTGTTGAAGTCACTATAGATATTGTCCATAAAATTCACCAAACAACAGTGAATGTAACTGCACCTTTAATCAACGTGTCCAATTATGTGAATTATACAAAAAAAAACATACATTTTGCAATGGGTTCAAGTTGGTTACTCAGATTAGTGGGCATAAAAGGTCCATTATCAATAGTGCCTACAGCTGTAGAATTTTTATATTAGGCCCTGGTTAATATAGGGTGTCTAAACTCATACACTGGTGAGCCCTTTTTTTTCTTTTTTTTTTTTGCTCAAATGCAAATGAATTCTGTTTATATAATATGAGAATCCAGGAATAGCCATTCATTTAAGTAATTACATATAGTACATTTGTTGCCACCTGCTCTGGATTACGCAATCACAATAAATCTGTCTGCGAATGTGTTCCAGTGAAGCTGACCTCTGTCATACTGAATTAATCTGTAATATGTAATATAAAATTGTTTACAATGAGAAATTCAGATGTGTGATGAAATAAATTGCATTGCAAAGTAATGGAAAATTGTTCCCAATTATTAGCTGTGTAACTTGACTGATATATAACCTTATAATTTGAAACATTGTTACCATAAATATATTTATCAGGGAAAGCAGATGAAAATTAGGCATTATGGCTGTCTGAATTATGGCTAACATCACAGTGTGATGTTAATTAATGTGTTCTGTTCTAAATGAATAAATACATCTTACCCTTAATTAAATCTTTTAAGTCAGCAATCTGTTTATCTGTAAGCCTGTTGTTCATTTTCACTGTATTATCCGCCCGCCTTGCTCTTATCCTTATTGACAGCTCAGGCTTATCATGTCTGAAATATGTCCAGTGTAAAGTGGAGGAAGCCTTCTGATGTAATTATTTCCCATGCTAATCTGAGCACGCACAGGTGGGCTGCGGACCAGCATGCCATCGGTTCATCTCCATGCTGTCAAGTGACTGGAATTGTCACCTACTTTAATAGGGGGCATGCAGGGCACCCAGATAGTGTGGCAGTCATTTGTCATATTTTGGTTTAACTTCGGACTGTGAATTATGTTCTTCAGGTCATCTGAGTTTGCCTGATATAGACATTGACGAATTAGGGAACTGGCATGTACATTAGGATATCATCTTGTTTGTAAGAGGATGGTGATGAACTATAGAGTGTTTATCTGAATAATAACAAATGTGCATATGTCATTAAGCTATTTAATTTTTTTTTTTTTAAACTGTATGAATGACAATGTTACTGTAGCTATCTCCTCAAGAGCAAATATCAAAAGTCAAGTTCAGTAGTATTTGACCTTGAACCAATGGATCCAAAAGCCAAAATATGAATTTATGTTAGGTTACTCAAAAAATATTTTTTTTTACATATTAATTCAAGTAAAGATGTTTTGTTTTTTTGAAGGGATAATAAAAACTTCTTTCTAAACTTGTATGCATGTCTTTCTTATGTGGAAGATACATTTTGAAGAACATTGGGAACTAGACATTATATGGACAAACAGATATTTTTTCAAAATATTGTCTTTTATGTTCCTTTGAAGAAAAATAATCTAGCGTTTTGGAGAAACACAAGAGTGAGTAAAAGTTTCCTTTTTGAGTGAACTTTCCCTTTAAGGTCAAATAAAATGGCCTCATAACACTTTTTACAGCACGCCATGTCTCCTCCTAATGTTCTCTAGTTACACGCTGTGTTTTGCAATAATGACACTTCACAAACTGTGACCACTTTAGAAAATATTTGTAATATATTCACTGTCATTGCAAGTGTTTTAAAATAAATGTATGCTGATATGTCCACTAATGTCAGGTTCGCTGTTTTTTGCTGTGACCCCTGCTGTTGTGTCATTGAACAGGGAAAAACTGCTGAAAAGACCTTTATTTAAATGAACTCAGCACAATATGATGTTTAGACTCTGCAAGTAAAAAGTGGAGGATAAGTTAGGCATAAGTGGATAAGTGGATCCATGTGACAAAAAAAGGAAAATACAGAAGCCAATATGGCTGATTCTGGAATCCTCAAAAATGTTAGTCATCAGCCCACCCCAGATGTTATTTTTGGTCTTGCTGGTGGTAATCATGACCAAACTCCTGCACAAAAATGAAATAGGAATAGGAAAAAAAATAAATGCTGTTTTGAGGCATTGTTGACTCCAGATGTTCAGACAGCATTGTTGTATCAACCCGATCTCATGAAAGTGCGTATAAATAGTACGCCAAATAAAAACGAAAACTCGTGGTATTGATACGGAAAAATGGACTTTGGCGTGTCTATGCTATGCGATGGGTAGGATTAGGGTTGTGGTGTAGATGCGTATCATATGTAAGCTAAAACTGCGTATCATATGCATGCCAACAAATTTCGTATCATATGCACGCGAAAACTGGTATTATATGCACGCCAAAAACGTGCGTAGCATAGACACGCCAAAGTCCATTTTTGCGTATCAATACCACGAATTTTCGTTTTGTTTGTTTGTTGTTTGTTTTTTGGCGTAATATTTATATGAATTTTCATGAGACCGGGATATGTGGCTGCACACAAACTACATTCAAACCCATTGGTATGACCCAATTTCAAAACCGCATAAAATATGCCCAAAGGAATAATGTGAGGTTATTTTTAGTTCGTTGTAGTAAAATGACTAAGGCTTTCCTATGGGCGCTAATGATCTTTCACAACCTTCATGATGGTCTTTATTAAATAATGCCTTCGAGTTCGGCTGATAGAATACTTAAGCATTCAACATGTGACTAGATACTTTATATGGAGATGATATGACAATTAATTCATCTCATTCTGTGATGTATTAAAATGAAGCAAATAGTTTAGCATGATAGAACGTTGATCCATTTACTGCGTTACATATTTGATTAATGATATTGTCATACATTTTAATGGACAGATTTTTTCAAGGTTTTTTATTCAAGGTTTTTGCCTTTAGTATTAGATTCTTGGCACCTTCTGCAAACAGTAAATTTCTAAATCCAGCTGGTCATGATGAGGACTGTCCTGGTAAATGGCTCTTTGTTAATCCAATTCTTGACACCATGCCAATGAAAAAAATAATAATTCTTGTCGTCAGCCTGCCACCTCTCTAAATTTGCATCTAACTGTATTGGCACATTTCAATTCTGTTTAGCTTAAGTAGGAGAGAGAGAATGTGCTGTAAACTCATTTCTCCAAATGAAAACAGGGCCATGTTTGCCAAGAATATATTCTATCTGAATCACCCAGAAGATCTAGATTTTCAGTAGTTATGTGCATTAAATCAAAATGCACACAGTCTTAAAGTGCCCCTATTATGGGTTATGAATGGTTCATATTTTGATTTTGGGAGTCCCCAACAACAGGTTGACATGCATGCAAGGTCAAAAAATACTTTCATTTTCTTATAATGTGCATTTATTTTTACCTTATTTGCTCAACAACTCCTAAACGATTCGCGTTCAACGATTCATTTATCCAAACCTCTCCTTTGTGTGTTTGAGAGCTTTTAACGCTCCAAATGCGGCACCTAGTGGCAAAGAATGAATTTGCAGTTTCATTCAGACCAACTCGAAAATCCAAGTTTTCCCAGGTCTGCGCGCGCAAAAAGTGGGCGGGCAATATGCTAATAGCCTATTTCATTTTGACTTCAACACTTGAAACGGCTTGGGATTCGTTTTAAAAACGACTCGTTTCAATGATTCAGAGTCGACTCTTTCTTTTGAGAGACAATAACTTTATACTCTGTGCACTTTCAGATTTAAAACTTTGCAGGATGTTTTCATTCACTTAGAGCTGTGTTCCAAATTAGGTCATTTTCAAAAATCCATAATAGGGGCACTTTAAACGTCCACATTATTTTACACCACAGTGTCAATTTAAACTATATGGCAATTATGCCAAATTATAATGGTCTAAAAAAATAGGTACTAATCCTAAATTTGTAGTTGATGACTACCTTAGATGTAAACATAACATCATTGGAAGTAATCATATATGCTATGTAACACTACATACTCTGTTCCAAACCCAGAATATTATGAATTAAAATAAATGAACAAAATAAATAATAGTGCTTTAATAGTGTTTTTCTTTTAGGGTTGATGTTCTCAGTCACAGCATGAATGATATCCTGTCCTTTGAGCTCCCTCTGGTGGAAAAATAAGGGAAGAATTTAGCAAATTACAGGAATATTTCATAAAGCAAGCTTTTTGATATTACTCATTTTTATTTACAATATTTGTTGGCTAAAACAATGGTTCGATTCTCATCATTGTTTTAATTTTCCTCAAAATCCAATAATAGGCTGTTTAATAGCAGGTTTATTTCCACTTTTATGACATGTTGTCACAAATGTTCAGTGCGTTCATTGAACTTTATTTTTTCCTATGCAATATTCCCAAAGTAATTGAATGTTTGTGGTGGCTTTTCTTGTAGGCAAGATAGAGTACGTGGTTATAAAGAAATAAGTACTGAATTATTGAAGCAAAAAGTGTGACAAATAGCCCTGGTCTCCCCTATAAGTATATATTTGGTGCACGACAGGTTATTCTGCCAGCAGTTTATAATTATTATTCATATTAGAGTTCATATTAACATTGATTTGTTTAAAGAGCATGTGCTTATGACCCATTAACTATATTTTATTAACCTATTAAAGGGATAGTTTATCCAAAAATAAAAAATAAACAATCTGGCAATAATTACTCACCCTCATGTAGTTCCAAACCCATAAAACCTTTGTTCATCTTCGAAACACAAATTTAGATATTTTTAATGAAATCCAAGAGCTTTCTGACCCTGCATAGACAGCAACGTAACTGAAATGTTCCCAGACCCAGAAAAGGACATTTCAGTTACAATGCTGTATGGAGGATCAGAAAGCTTTCAGATTTAATCAAAAATATTTTAATTTGTGTTCCGAAGATGAACGAAGGTCTTACGGGTTTGGAACGACATGAGGGTGAGTAATTAATGACAGAATTTTCATTTTTTTGTGAACTATCCCTTTTACAACCCATTCATATAATCAAGTGCAGGCCATTAAAAAAATCAGTCAGTGACATGCTACTCTTCTGATGCTCCAAATTTGAAAGTACAAAGGATGCCCCAGTGATCGCTGATGAAATAGTCACACTTCAGCTTCTCCAGACCAACCAGGGTCATGCTTTCTGGCTGTAGTTTGGCACCCTCTGCAGCTGCTCTGAGGAACAGTCTGTCAAATCGCAGGCGTATAGAATTAGGAATTTCATTGTTATCATTGATGGATGTGTCCCAGGTGTATCTGCTTTCCTCTGGTTCTCCCAGCATCTCCCACACATCAGAGATACCATCCGGCAGCCCCCCGAGCTTCTTCACCTGTCATAATAAACACGTCAAACAAACTTACACATCGCATTTTGACGGAGTATTGAGTTTTGATTTTGAGAATATCAGGGAAAACACATGTTAGCATCATACACAACCTCCCAGTCTCTAAGGTTGGTATCTCCTCCAAATATAACTGTGTGGTCCTGTGGAGCCTCTTTCATCCATTTCCAGACCCTGCGCAGCTGATTCAAGCGTTCTTGAGAGCTTGCCTTACAGCTCTCCAGATGAGATGTCATAATGCACAGTGGATGGCCTAAAAAGCTTGCCTAAATAAACATGTAAACAGAAACAGTTTTGATTGCTCTAAATTTACAATATGACATTTTCATTATAAATATGGTGAAAAGGAAAAAAGGAAATTCATAATAAGGCGTATTGAATCAATAATTATCCAATGGATAGCAAAAACCTACATGTGCTATTAGAAGGTTTCTATCCATCTCTGTTGTGGGGTACTTCACAATACTGCTCTGGAGGAATTGCACTCTGTCCTTTCTGAGCAAAATCCCAGTGAAATAGCCATCTTCACTGCCTGAAACACCAAATGTTATAACTTAAGATTCATACCAGAAACATAATTTATATATTGTATGCAATCATTGACATACCTTGCAAAAACTGATAATCTTTCATAATGTTCTTTAAAATCTTCCAACTAACAGGAACCAGCTCTTGCAACAGTACAACATCTGCACGGTACCTGCATTAAAATCATAACTTGGTAACTCATTCATTCAAGCCTTTTTGTAAGTGCTTTTGTAATACATTTTTTAGTTAATTGAGAGTACGAAATGCTGTAGACGTGTGCAATGCCATTAATGTTAAAATACTGATATGAAAAGAAAACATGTAACATATTTGTAGGATCAAAACATTGATTTTTTGTTTTGTTTTTTGAGTATATCTATTATTATATAGTAACACTGGCTCAACAAGTTTGGGGCAGGAGTACCTGTTTGTCTAACCAAGGACAAACGGGAGTGTTCAGGGAAATCTGATTATTTGATAATCATAATTTTTAAAATTCTGTTTAGTGCCACTGGTAGTGCAAAAATGAGCCACTTCACCTTTAAATATAAAATAATATTAATTAAGCAAACACTATTATGCTCTCTAAACTCCCTAAACCTGGTGATTTAAAAATGCTATTCACCACAAACATACTGAACTTAGTCATCCTTAAATCTGTGCATAAGAAACCTATCCACATTGTATTAATATTTGAACATATTATTATAATGTTAACATACTGTATTAAAATGTGGTCTAAAGAAATTTGCATCCTAGAAATTGGTAACACTCACTTTCCTAAGTGTGAAAGCAGACCTTTGGCCCGCTCAAAGACATTATCTGGATCCAGACCATCTATGTTCCAGCATAGCAGCGTCAGATGACTGGTCTGGGTTATCTGCTCATCAGCTGACTGATCTGTGAAAGATCTTCCCCAGTATGCCCGTTGCAAGGAAAAACTAGACTGTGTTGTCTGGGTGGACTTGCATTCTGTTGCTGGCGTGTGTATGCCCTGGATCGGAGGGGTTTGTGTTGACTGTGTTTGGACAGACTGGAATTGGGAAGCCTCTGTCTGGGTTGACTGGTCACAGGTAAAGCGAGCTGATGTTTGCTGTGCACTCTGAGTTGTATCTTGATGAGAGGAACTTGCAGGAGAAGTTGCAGGTGAAGTAGATTTATTTCTTGTTTTTCTGTTATTCTTTTTCTGCTTTGACCCTGCAGACCTGTTTTCGGGGTGCTCAGGCAGGTCTTGTGAGGGTGATGATGACTGCTCTTCAACAGCGGCTGTTTTCATTTGGGTTGTGGACTTTTGTCTCTTTTTCTGCTTTTTCTTCTTCCCAGTTTTCCCCTGAACTTTGGTGTCCACAAGACCTGATGTAGTGTCATTACAGCCTAAAGGGGGCTCTCCTGAGCAAGTATGACTGTTTTAGAAAAAAAAAAGCCAATGTCAATTGTTTTGCTTATACATTTAGTCTATTAAAAACAAAATACTGTAGCAGCATAATATCTGTGATGACAAAAGTAGCTTGACATTTTGAAATCTAAATATTACACAGTCTAACCAACACAAACATGTTTGTAAACATTAACACTGATTAACTAAAAATAAAAACTCTTAATGCTTCTATAATAGCCTACTGAATAATTTACTTACCTTGGTGAACACGGTGGTTTATCCATTTTAATAGGGAACATATGTTTGTGTCCACTTCTGTGAGTTTCAGGTTCGATTTCTGTTCTAGGGACTGTTCCGAATTCCTGACAGTAATTACTACGAAGGCAAGTTAAACTTGTTAGCCCATTAGTCACAGCATGCATTATGTCCAATAGGCTATATAGCCTACCAACAATATAAAAATTATGTAACAGGTTAGACGTCATTCATAATTTTAATCATTTTGTATAGCTTGTTAATATCTGTTGAAATTCCATATGTACATAATCTTACACGTTTAGCCTACATAATTTATATTAAATTTACCTTTGTCGAACTACTATACATTCAATAAGCACTAAATACTGAGAAACAGTGTTGCAAGTAGCCTACGAGAATTACAGTAACAAGTTTTTAACTCACGATTGCGAGATGAACTCTGAAGAATAACTCTGAAGTCCAAAGTCTCAAGAATAAAGCATCACCCTTTCTCTCTTTCCTTCTCTCTTTCTCTGCTTGTCACATACATAAGGCAGCAGCTGTTAAGTTTCGATTCCGAGCCACGTCAGGTCAGACTGAGTGGCAATGGCAACACATTCAAATCTCAGGACGTTTTTGTCGTCCTTCGTGGTATGAATATGAATTTATTAATAAATTGCAACAATGAATATACACTGACTTAAAAACACAGCGAAACGTTAAAATGAGAGATATCAGCCTTCCGAAACTGACCGATTAACCCCGCCCCTTTTTAATTCTCCGTTCCATACAGAGCCGTTTTCAAAAAGGTTCAAGCCGTTCCAAGTATGATATGTAGAATTTTTTGATATGTGAAATTTTAAAAAATGTAAAAAAAAAAAAAAAAAAAAAGATTATTTGTCTTGTTGTTTAATAGGCTGCGGTCGACGTAATAAGCAATTTACTAACGCATTCTTTAAATAATAAAATAATATAATTATGTGATAAAATAATATAATTTTTAAATGTGGTTTTCAAAGAAAATGATGTGGAATGGCGAAAATGATTATTTTTCTTGTTTATTAGGCTGTAGTCGACGTAATAGTAACATTATAGCTAATTAATAATGGTAATTTACTAACGTATTTTTAAATAATAAAATAATATAATTATGTAACATTTAATTGAAATGAAATTTAAAATGGAAAACAATATATATTTATATATATTTTAGTGGGCCTTAAGACGCAGTTAAGGATGTATTGTGTGTTTCTGAACCATCACAGAGATGACGTCACGTGTCTCCCCGCCTCCGCCCTGCTCTTCTCTGTCTGCTCTGCTGACACACTCCCTCGCGCAGACATACACCTCAACATCTTCCAAGCAATATCAGACCTTCATCTCAACACCACTGCCGCAATACCAGACCTTCATCCCAACATTACTCCAGCAGCGTGTATCCAGCGCGAGTTCGCTATGGAGCAGCAGTGCGGAAGCTGATTCTCGATGTCATGGAAACAGATGCTTGAATAAGAGCGTCACATCCCACTGGTACAGCTACAACTCACAATAGCGCTCATTCTTGCTGTTGGCTTTCTGTTTAGCCCTGTTGTGTTTAATGGTTTGCTTGTTTTATGTAACAGCTAGTGGCAGATGTGTTAAACAATGTACTATAACATAACGCAGATAATATAATGTATTTTAGTATTACATGTAAGATATCTCCAGAGGTATCTGAGCCGTAGGGGCTGGTTGCTATGAAGGGTGGAAGTCAAATCACAAAAGGCCCAGCCACAAATAGGATCTAGAATTGCTTTGAATTATTATTAATTGATTGATGCTCCTACCATATTGTTATTTTTGTCCTGTTTATTTGTGATACTCTAGCCTGTGTTGTCTCCAATGTCTTTAACCTAAGTTTGAAGAGGGAATGACCATCAGAATCCATCGCTGGCATCATGAACTTCTCACCAATTCTCTCGCTTGTGTTGCTCTTCTTTATCAGAGGCAAGTATATATTTCTGCAGTACTTACATCACCACCAAGACAAGTCTGAAGTGCCATTCTGGATCATAGTTAGAATCCGTAAATAGTAGGGTAGAGTGGGGAAAACACCCCCCCTACTATTTTTCCCAAAATAACCACAAGATAAAATCAAGATACATTTTTATTGTAACTATGGACTACGTTGGTAGGAGTTTTCACCATGAAGCTCACACTGGTGATGTACCAGAGAGCAAACAGATTTCACTGTAAATGATCTCATTTTCAACAGTAAACAAAAAAAAGAAGGAAAAAAAAGCGTTTTAAAGCTTATTGTTTTGTAAAACATCACAGTTATGTATGGTATGAGAACAGTAGGGCCTGTAGATAGGGAGTATGTGTTATTTAAGAAAAAATATAATTATATTCTCAGAATGACAGAATTTTTTTCTCAAACATAGTCAGTGGGGTAAAACGCCCCCAGAGGGCAATGGGGTATTACTGTAGTTATTCTGTTCTGAACATCAAATCCTTTGTTTTTCCATCAGATGTATTCTAACTAGTTGGTTGAGTAAAAATATTTGGATTTTATATTTAAAAATTACCTCAAGTTAGCATCAGGTAGCTAACTAGCTAGCCAGTTAACATCAGCTAACAAAGTTTTTCAAATAGGCTATTTTAATTTTGTAATTCATAATTATTTATTATAATGTTTTAAATTTTAAGCTAAAACTGCCTGTACTCTGATTTTGCTGTAAATGTTTAAAGCAAATTGCTTTGTCAGACTGGGATGGCATTTTACCCCACCCATGGGGGCAAAAACGACCCCTTTGGTACAAATTAAATTTTTGTTAAAAATCGAATAACTTGAAAACTCCGTACATTTTTCATACTTGGTTTATAATTTATGCCATTGTCACTAAAACTATGATAACTTTTTCGGACTTTTGTTTCACCAAAAAAAAAAGAAGCATTTTCCCCCACTCTACCTTATTTAAAAAGAGCCCCAGTTGTGAATAATACACCTGTAACTTAATCATGTAAAGCCTGACATTATGTATACATATATAATAATCAGATTTTTTTAAATGACAGTTTATTGAACATTTAGACAAATTATATATATAAAAAATCTTTTAAAAATGTTTTCTCAATTATATGCACGTGTTTAATGTTTTGTATATATTTGATACATCAGGACATTATGATTTATTACATAGGAGGGGGAAAAACATTTTACAATTTAATTTGATTTAAAAAAAAAAACAAAAAAAACAGTCCAGTAGCTTCAGTCCAGTAAATGCTCATGCTGAAATATTAGTAATAATATGAAAGTTATTCTCATGTTTACTAAAGATTTCCCAGCAGAAAGACACATATACCATGACCTGAAAATTTTTTAGAATTTTTAGAAGGCCTTTTACTTACTGAAATGTATTAACTGCAAATCAGAGGGCAGAAAGCATTGTAGATTGTTTACATCATTTTTTCCAGCAAAGCGCTGATCATGTTATTTTGAGGCCTCAGAAATTCACATATTTACTTTCTTTCTTTTTTTTTGTGTGCAGTGAACAGATTCTGCCATCTGGCTAGTGTTTTACTTATCAAGCTGCCATTTCATTTGTCATCATTTGAGCACAGAAAAAGAATTGGAACTCTCTGCTTGTTTTTTTCTGATTTTGTGGAGACATTGCATTGGGCTGTATAAAGGGGTTTCAGTTGTCTAGCATGTTTTTATATTAGTATCCTGAATCTAAAATGACAAACCCCAATATCTTTCACCATGCATTTGTTGTGTTTTGTTGATGCAGTATCGGGACAATGCTGGCAGACTGCAAGATACTCTGAGAGCGTAGTGTCTCCGGAGCTGAGGAGCAGCAGTATTTTGCGGGTTCCAGATGTATCGTCTCTGGCCCAGTGTGCGGAGGCCTGCTGCGATCTCTCAGGCTGTGACCTGGCCTGGTTTTTTGAGCATCGCTGCTATGTCCTAAGTTGTCAGCGCAAAGAGAACTGCCAGCCAAAGCAGAGACCTGGTACTGACTCTGTCCTGGCATTTCTGCAACGTGGGCCCCCGCAGACACTGGTTCTGCAATCCCTGGTTCGAGGAGAATCTTTCCCAAACAACTGGCAGCCCCTGCCCAGGCACAGGGGATCTGAGGACCCCATGAAGGACCTTGCCTTGTTAGAAGGCATTCAGGATTTGGACAACACTGATGCTGAGTATGCCGAGAGTTTCCGAAGTTTGGAGGACAAAAGAACTGAAGCCAGAGATGCTGCAACTGTAGATCAAGAAGAGCGGCCTGGGCTATATGATTGGCCAGTTGTTCAAGGAAAAGATGAATTCAACCAATCAGAGACAGAGAGAGTTGGTGAAAGACTGACGACAGTGCAGGGCCCTCTTGAAAGCAGCCCCTTTCCTCCAAGTTACTTCCCAGAAATGAGGAATGAAAGCAAATCATCTCTAATTGAAGCAGATTCTGATGTTACGCCCTCAGTAATCACGACACTTAGCACAAGGGTGAGTGTTACAGATTCATGCATATTATTTTCAGACACCTTCAAGACATTAAAAATGGACAGGTAAAAATAGTTTAAAAGCTTAGGGTCAGCAGGGATGCATTAAATTGGGCAAAAGTAAAGTTATTTATAATGATACAAAAGATTTCTATTTGAAATCAATTCTGTTCTTTTGAACTTTCTGTTCATCGAAGAATGAAATTTCCATAAAAATATTAAGCAGCACAACTGTTTTCAGTATTACTGTAATAATAAGAAGAAATGCTTTTTGAGCACCAAATCCGCATATTAGAGTGATTTCTAAAGTATCATGTGACACCGAAGAGTAATGGCTGCTAAAATATCAGCTTCACCATCATAGGAATAAATTACATTTTATATAGTATATATGTAATATTTATGGATACATATACATTATACTGTATAGATTACATACAAATATTAAATTACATTTTTTAAATATCAATATAAAATTGACAAGGCTGTTGGCATGGTAATCAAAAATTAAATGAACTGATTTTCTCTTACATAGTTGCCAATTCATCATCAGTTGAAATGTCATGATTCTATTTTAATGTTGTGGCGTCATTGGGAAACATGGTGTCTTAAATGTACTCTCACTCTGGCCAAGTGCTTAATCAGTCTTTCATGTCTCATCTGCTGTGTGAAATCTGGAAACAGCACATCATTTCCCTCTTAGAGTCACTTTAAATGCCTTCTACTGGTGTCCTGCATTAGTTCACAACCTTTGTGTTGACAAGGTTGAGTAACTGAGAACCAATTTTTCTTTTATCATTAAAGGTTGAAGAAGACCTAGAGAACATTTCATCTGCAGCTGCTGCCCCTAACGTCCTGCAAGACATCAGCACAGAGCCATCGAGGTTCAGCACAGTCAGTGGTTCCTTCACTACTCCACCCAGCACAGAGGCCACACCGCAAATGATCTCAGAAGAACCAGGTGCTACAGATGTGTTATTTCCATTTATGCAAGCATCACTATTATTATTTCTCAGATGATCTTATACTTTCTTTTCACTCACTCTCTGTGTTCAGTAAGAGCCCTGACTGTGTCCATTAGTGGCCCTGTGGAAGCAACACTGCCTCAAAATACTGTTGAACTAACTGCTTCTGTAAATCACGATGACACTACAGGTATGGCCTACTGTATTTGGAATAATGTGCATTCCTGAATTATAATTATGCATTTAAAGTGAAGTTGATGGTGTATTTTTCCTCAGAAGCTCCTTACACGTATGAGTGGACTTTGGTAACCTCACTGGATGGACATCATGGAGTAATGGAGGGGCGGCACAACAAGTCTGTCAAAATTACAGAAGTGAGATTCAAATCCTTGTCACTTTCACTATGACTGCCAAGTGATAATTTAGAAGATGAAAAGAAAGAAATCTTTGTTTCCTTTATTGCAGCTTTCAGTGGGTGTTTATACCATCAGAGTGAGTGTGAAAGCGCAGCAAGCATATGGAGAAAGTGCTGTGAACTTCACAGTACGCCCTGGTACACTTGCACCGTCTTTAGATCATAATTTAATATTATTTATCAAACATACATTATGTTTATGTGCCTTATTTTTCAATCTACAGCAGTGAATATAAACAAGCCTCCAAAAGCCGTCACTCTGCCCAAGAGCCAAGATGTGATTCTCCAAGAAGGTTCCATCTTCATCATTAATGGCAGTCGTATGTAGCTTGTGTCCGTTTCTCTCCGTTGTTTCATTACATCATTTAGGTCATGAGTTTTTAACCAAACATACATCCCGATGTTTTCCAGAGAGTATGGATGAGGTTGGAATAGTCAGTTACCTGTGGGAGAAGGTAGACGGCCCTTTTTGGAAACCTGAAGGCCCTGTTGATACACCTGTACTGCTGCTAAAAAATCTTTCACCAGGAGAATATACCTTCAAGTAAGGATTTAGCTTGTCTTCAAGATTGTACTGTATGAATAGGCCTGCGTGTTCTGCAGTTTTCAATTTTCATTCGCTGTCTCTGAAGCTGTTGAAATCTTTGGTGGCCAATTCCTCTGGGTTTTTTTTTAATTTGGCTTAACCTCATTAACTTTATCCTGACCTGATTTTCGCTTGGCCCACATCAGGCTGACAGTGTCTGATTCTGACGGGCTGACCGACTCCAGCACTGCCACAGTGAGGGTCAGCACACCACAAGATGACCCTCCTCAGGCCAGAGCTGGCACTGACCGCGTCGTCACCCTGCCTGTCAACCACCTCACCTTGTGGGGTAACCACAGCACGGATGACCACGCCATTACAAGCTACCTCTGGACTCTCCATCCCAGCAGCATGACCCAAAAGGTCACCATGCAGGTAATAAGATCTTTACTTTTCTTAGTGCACAAATGTATGGTTTTGAAGTTGGTTTTTCATTGCTAAGGACACTTTTTGGAGTTTGTCAGTTATGGTTAATATTAGTGCTGCAGCACTAAATCTAGGTAAATGTTGAGCAGTTGATGTTGAATTGATGTTTTCATATGCTTCTTGTTTTCAGGATGTGAGAACACCGTTCCTGCAGCTCTCTGATCTCCAGGAGGGTCGGTATATGTTTCAGCTGACTGTCACTGACTCCAGAGGTCAACAGGATTCAGACACTGTCTCAGTCACTGTACTGCCTGGTAAAACAAACCCACTTCACCTATCAGTGTGAAAAGAACTATGCAGCCTTTATAATTTATTTTTTGTGTGTGTGGTAGCAAACAAAGCACCAGTCGCCATAACAGGACCAGACAGGCAGATCCTCCTCCCTGTCAACAGCATCATGTTGAATGGCAGCGACAGCACTGACGATCAGGCCATCATCAGCTACCAATGGGACTTGATCAGGTACCAGCACTCTGATTTGGCATAACTAGTGATGTCTGGTCAATAAATGAATCATCTAGTGGGTTCTTTACAATGAACTGGTTCATGGACTAAACAATTTGTTTGCAAATATATTTACATGAAATTATATATAATGTATTATTTTTTTACATTATATATAATGTATTATTTTGTTATATAAACATTTATTTACAATTCATAACTTAGGGGTCGGTAAAATTTTTTCATGTTTTTGAAAGAAGTCTCTTATGCTCAATAAGGCTGCATATATTTGCTTAGAAATGCAGTAAAAACAGTAATATTGTAAAATAATATTACATTAAAAAAAAAAACATTTTCTGTTTAAATAAATTTAAAAATGTAATTTATTTCTCTGAAGGCAAAGCTGAATTTTCAGCAACCATTACACCAGTCTGCAGTGTCACATGACACTTCATAATTCATTCTAATAGGCTGATTTGGTGCTTAAGAAATATCAATTGTTATTATCAGTGTTGAAAACAGTGGAAACCATGATACTTTTTTTCAAGATTCTTTGATAAACAGAAATATATTTATATATTACAATAATTTGAAATAGAAATTCTTTGTAATGTCTTAAATTCGATAAGTTTAATGCATACTTGCTGAGTAAAAGCATTAATTTCTTGAAAAAAAAAAGAAAATAGTGTACATAGGCATTTTATTAAAATATGTTTAAAGCATGTAAAATATCACAGGGCATCTGGAAACATGTGAAGTCTTGGAAAATAATAAATCTTATTTATTGAACCAGTTCATTGAAACAAAAGAATCGATTCACAAAAATCCCAACTCCATAAATAACAGGACAAATGTGGCGTATTGAATAGTTCATAAGGACCTGTTATTGCTTCATCATGCTTCTGAATATTTACCTTACAGACTCTCTCATATTTCAGAACACATTTCAAAACATTTCTAAATTTTCACTCACCCTTAATGTTGCATGAATAGTGAAGGATTTTGGTGAAAAGTGTATTGATGTGCCATCACCACTCTCCTCATATGTAACCGTGAAGTGGCCCTCCAGGCTTGAAGATAAAAGATGCCAATAAAGCAGTTGCTATAGCGACTGGCCTGAGATCTGGGAATTACAAGTTCAGGCTGACTGTGACGGATCAACAGGGAGACACAGGCAGCGCAGTCCTGACCGTCACCATTAAAGAAGGTGAGCAGAATCAAGCAAATGTATATATATATATATATATATATATATATATATATATATATATATATATAAGTAAAATTACATTGTATTTCTATAATTTGAATGATTTTTGTGTCCTATTTGTGTAGATATACTGACCCCCCTCCCCCCAAAATACTTTAACCACATTTAATTGAAATGCATGAATGTTAGAAAATGACAAACCAAATTAGAATTTATTTTAAAGAAAGACATCATAAAAACGCTTTTGAAGAGAAATATTTAACGAAAAGATTGTCTGACGTTAAATAACAAAACAGTAGATATTCTGTTGAAAAATAAAAGATACAAATCATTCAAGGATGTGACCAGTTATCCTGTGTGTTATTAAATTCACAGCAAAAAGCCTGCCACTGGTCGCCCATGCCAGCGGCAGCCACACGCTCACTCTACCCAACAACTCTCTGGTGCTCAGGGGCTCCGTATCCAACAGCGGAACAGTGAATGTGTCTTTTCTTTGGATCAGAGATGAACAGAGCCCTGCTGCCGGGGTGAGTGAGATATTTGTGTTTCTTTCTATACCATTTGCTGTGGCTCAGTGTTTTAACTGATAATCTCTCTTTTTTGTTTCACATCCATTGAGAGTAGGATGTGTTATATGGTTCAGACCATGAGGCCTTTCTTTACCTCGCCAACCTGGTAGAAGGAACGTACCTGTTCCAGCTCCGGGTTACGGATATCCAGGGCCGCTCAAGCATGGCTACAGCCACTGTGGAAGTACGCCCTGGTACGATATTGCTCAATCATAGTAAGAAAACAGTTGCTAGATGTTCAGAATGCATCATTTATTTGGCATGTCTTTGTCGTTCCTGCTAAGAATACACTACCATTTAGAGGTTTGTGGTCGGGGCAAATTTGTTATGTTTTATGCTCACCGAGGTTGCATTTATTTGATAAAAAATACAGTAAAAAAAGTGATATTCTAAAGTGTTTTTACAAATTCTAATATGAACATTATTTTTGTGGAAACTGCTATTTTTTTCAGGATTCATTGATGAATATAAAGTTAAAAAAGCATTTCTTTTATTCTTTTGTAACATTGTAAATATCTTTACTGTCACTTTTGATTAATTGAATGCATTCTTGCTGAATAGAAGTATTAATTTCTTAAAGCTGCAGTCCGTTACTTTTTTTTTTGTTAAAATGATCCAAAATCAATTTTTGAGCAAGTTCATAACCAGCCAGTGTTCAAAATTATCTCCTTACCTTAGCCCAATTCACAACGGTAATGTTTTCTAATTTGAGTGGTACTGGTAAGGAATTGGCGGGAAATTTGAGCATGCTGCCGTGTCTTGATTTCACGTCTGCAAACAGTTATCCCAGCTAGTAGGCTATATCGCACTTGAGGATCCTGCAGGTGAAATAATTAAATTTGTAATTTTTGGCAGATTGTAATCCAGAAATTATTATGTGTTTATGAAACACAAGTGACTGAAATTAGATTATACTCCAGTTTTAAATGTGCATCTGATTACAGATAGCCTACGTGGGAGTGCACAAGATTTGTATTTTAAAGAGAACCAGATCTAAGGAAGAATAATTAGCTCTTTGGGTTAAAAATAAAAGACAATTAGAGATTACTGTACAGAAATTGAAATCTACATGCTAATACACACTACATACATGCTGTCACACAATGCTGATGTTGTTAACATTAACAATTTGAGAACAAAGTATAACAATAATAATAATTTGCACAGTTTGAAGTGATATGAGCTAAGCGATCGTTAAATTTAATCACCATTGGTAGCATGATTTATTGTAATGCTTTTTTCCTCGGTTGGTCAGAACAAAAGTGGCAGACTTATTACTTGCTTGTTCAGATGACAATATCCGGTGAAAATTCTTATTTGGGTCATAGTTCCAAGACATAGGCTAGAATCTGTGATTCCGCGCTGATAAGAGCCGTGCCCATGCACAACCCATGCAAAGAAGATAATTCCGCAAATAGCTGCAATTGCAGGTTTCAAACAGAGATGGCGACAAAGAGGCAAAACTTTCGGACTGCAGCTTAAAAAAAAAAAAAAACTGAGCCCAAACTTTTAAATGGTACTGTATTTCAGAATTATGTTATCCTTAATAAACATTTTCAGGATATTTTTTACTTTCATGTTAACATTTTAAGTAGCATATTCTGATATTGTCATTTTGTTTTCTATAAATTTACAAATTGCTCGTTTGATGCCATTGATATTTGTGTGCAGATCCACGCGAGCGAGAGGAGGTGGAGCTTGAGCTGCAGGTGGGTGTGGCTCAGGTCAGTCAGCAGCAGAAGGAGACAGTGGTGAGACAGCTGGCCGCATTACTGCATGTTCTGGACTCAGACATTGCACTGAAAGGCCTGCATGGCCAGTCAGACATCAGGTACTACACATATGACAACCAAACTCACTGAACCAATCTAAATGAGAACTTATGTGGTTCTTAAATTAAGCTAATCATAGTTACTAGAGACTAACCCTAGTTTAGTTAAAGTCTACATGTATTTCTTGTGTTTAGCACTGTATTTAGGTTCTCAGTGCAGGGTCCTGATGGTACAATTCCAGGGCCTAAACTCGCTCATCTGCTGAGAAACCAGCTTTTGCAAGAGAAAACTGACTTCTTGCTCTTTAAGGTCTTAAGAGTGGACACAGTCAGTAAGTGAATTTTTCCATTTAATTTCACTAAATCTGAGAACAGATTAATAATAAATAAATATAAATAAAAAGGTTGATAATGCAGTCTTTCTGATTTTACCTTGGTTGTGAATATTTCAGCGTGTTTGCTGCTGTGTTCTGGACGTGGTCAGTGTGATCCCATTACAAAGAGTTGTTCCTGTGACCCTCTTTGGATGGAGAACCCCATTCGTCGCTTCCTTGATGATGGCGAGAGCAATTGCGGTTAGTGTGACCTCTTTGTCTCCAAATACGCTTCATATACGCTTCAAATAAGCTTCATGCAGCGCTGTACTACTGACAATGGACCGCTTTTGCCCATGAAATTTTGCTAATGTGAGACCTTTATTTATGCTTTCTGTTTTGCTAAATAATCTAAGGATATTGCTGATGTTCTGTCACGAAATCATTAGAATGTTTTACATTGATGGAAAGGCTGAGGGCTAATCTTCTGTCTCCTTTCGCAGACTGGAGCGTGTTGTATGTCACAATCTCTTGTTTCGTGACAATCATTTTCCTCTTGTCCATCAGCTGGATTTGTGTCTGCTGCTGTAAAAGGTGATAAAGATTCCATTACTGCATGTAGACAAACTGTCTGTTTAAATATGTGGCATGAGTTATGTCATTTACAAAAGTTTAGGTCAGTAAGATTTTTTTTTTTTTTTAAAGGAATGAATACTGAGAAGGGACAAATTGCCACACACATCACATGCCTTTTTTTAATTTAAGTTAATCAGAGAATCCTGAAAAATTATTTCCACAAAAATATTAAGCAGCACTTACTTGAAAATAATAAGTATTTTGTGAGTACCAAATCAGCATATTGGAACCATTTCTGAAATATCATGCAACACTGAGAAATGAGTGAAAATTCAGGTTTGCTGTTATAGGAATGTTACATTTTAAATATATTAAAATAGAAATGAGTTATTTCAAATTTGTAGTAAAAATTCACAATATTACTGTTTTTACAGTATTTCCTATCAAATAAATTCAGCCTTGGTGAGCATGAAAAACATTTTTTGGTAAAAAGAAAATTTACCAACCCAAAACTTATGAACAGTAGCGTCAGTACTTCCAGTCAGTACTGCAAGTCCAGTATTAAAGGGATTGTTCACACAAAAATGTAAATCCTGTCATAATTTATTCATCAAACCTGTATGACTTTGGAACACAAAATAAGACATTTTGAATAATGAGCTGAAACGCCCCAGTTTTTCATTCCTTGTCAAAAAATCCTAAAGGATTCCAATAACAAAATTGTTCTCATTAGAATTTCTATCATAATTTGGAACCATTCCAATGAGATTCTTATAACCTCTTCCTATGAGTTTTTTTTTTTTTTTTACTGGGATCCATTGGCGTCCTATTTAAATCATTCCCTTTAGTGTACATTGTCTCAGTAAACAAGCTGCTGCAAAGATTAACAGGATAAGAACTAAATCCTTTGTACAGAAAGTTTGCTTCCAAAAATATAGATAGAAATTCTAATTCGAATCCTGTACAATTTTCTTACTGGAATCATTTATTGCAATCGATTTTTTTTGACAAGTGATTTGAGTTTTTGTTCTATGGGAAAGAAGGAACCTTTTTAAAATTACATGATTTTGTGTACCTGTGGTGTGAGTTTCTATATTCATGTGTTTGTTTTGGACTGTTGTAGAGGGAGACGCACTAAAGTGAGGAAGAAAACCAAGTACACAATACTAGACAACATGGACGAGCAGGAGAGGATGGAGCTTCAGCCAAAGTACAGTAAGTTTCACTACGGATTCATTTTATTCCGCAGTATTTTTGCAGTGAGGAAATAAGTTTGATGCTCTTTAGAGTAGTTCTTTCTTGAGGCTTGTAATTGCAGTTACTGCATTCACTTTTCTGCATTTGTCATCTTTAGACATTAAACACAGGAGCACAGAGCACAACTCCAGCCTGATGATGTCAGAATCAGAGTTGGACAGTGAGCAGGAAAACCTTTTTAACTACGGGAAAGCTCGGAACAGAGCCAATGGAGCGGTCAGAAATGGAGACACTCTCAGCCTTTGTCCTGTGGAGGGTTAAGTCTCACATGGATATTTCTTCATATGGATATTTACACTGCAGGGGTATTGTTGATTATTCCACAAATACCGATGCAGACAAAAGACTGGCTGAAAGAATGGGCTGCTAAACTACTGACTACTGAATGCATTTGGTCTTATAATGAATATTCTGAATGATACTTTCAATTACCAATAGCATATTCTTTTTGAATATAAAAAGACGTGTGCATTCAACTCACACAAAGTTGTCTTCAATATGTTCTTAATAATGATTGTTTGTTTCAGTGACGCAGTACAAGCAATTGACATCAGTTATTTATTTTGTTATTTATATGATGCTTCTATGATACATTTTGGGAAGATGTTGCAAATAACTGATGCATAGAAAAGCAAAATCAAAAAGAAAGCAAATACCATTCTTAATGCAAATTTTTTTTATTTGTACTGAACTTTCTGAATGTTAATGTGCCTGATTGAAATGCACTCATTTTGTTATGGTTTGTCAGTATTTCAGTCTTGGCCCTGATACTGTACATTGGTCTCTGTCTTTATAGCATTCTGGTTTTACAACCTTTTAAAAATTTCTGCTTTAGCTGGAATTGCAATAGAAGCCATCTGTGCATTTCTCCTATATTCTTTTTTGTTTTAATGCAGCTGGAGATGCAAAAAAATTAAAAACATATGGCCCTTTACAGAGGTTAAGACTGTTTTATAAACAGAAGTTCAAAATTTATAGAATTAGTGTCAGAAATGCAATGAAACTGAGCATGCAATTCTATGTGTTAGCGTTTATATTCAGGCTTAATCTTAAATTAGTGAAACGGCACAACTAAACAAACAGCAGAGATTGTTTATTTACCAAGGCTTTCAGATGTACATTTAGTCTTTGTACCTTCATGTGCTTATCTGCAAAATTTCACTCCCAAGGTAAGAAAATTAATATACTTCTAAACATTTTCATACGTATAACACTTCACAATACAATTAGGTATATCAATAGAAAATTAATATTTACAATTTAAAAAAAAAAAATTACAACAGAGAACAGTTTAAAAAAAATACACTGGCAATTACAACATTTGGCCACAATGACAAATTTGTTAACTTGTTTGACTAATCTCTATGCTTCAATACCTCAAATCAGAAGTTTCTATCCAGCAGAATGAGCACCCAAAAACATCCCATCACAGTCAAGGTTTCATTTTTAACAGTCTTACTCTATTTCTAGATTTACAAAAATAGAACACTTAGGCCCGGTTTCACAGATGGGGATTATTTTAAGCCAGGACTAGGCTTTGGTTAAATTAAGATATTTAAACAGCTTTTATAAAAATGTCTTAGAAGAAAACGTTTCAGGTGTGCATCTTGAGACAGAACAATGACACTGACATATTTTAAGATATGTCAGAGCAAGATATTTTCAGTTGAGACATCTTAAACATGCATTTTAGTCTGGGACTAGCTTAAGCCTCGTCTGTGAAACCGGGGGTTAGTAAGTTAAACATTTAAATGATTTTTTTAAAGAAGGATTGTGCTTTGATTTCTCACTGGATCCACCCCCAGCCCTATATTTATACACACTGTACTTAATTGTAAATTAGGTTTTCTTTTTTTTGTGCCTAAATGAATTTACACAATTAAAATAAAATAAAATCTTAAATTAGCATGTCTTTTTTTCAGTCTAAAATTAAATGGAGTAAGAAGAATAAACTTTAGATATTCAAGATATATTCTCTCATCTTACACAAAAACACAAAAGTATTTATCCTGCTTTAAGGATGTTTAGATATTTTTCAGTGATAAATTTTTTTAGTGTTCAATATCTTATTTCAGAGCAACTAGGTTACATCAATCAGTTATGATGGATGGAATCTCAAAGAGGACGATTTGTACCCATTTTTGCAACAAATACCTAAAATATCCTGACAATAAAATGTCTCTGTATAGTCATTATTCAGTTACATATGATTAAAAGAGAATGGCGTTTTGTGGATCCATGTTTTTCGTACTGCTTAAATGATGACATGCTGCCTGCTAGTAACTACTGTCTTTAAAGAGAGAGTCCCCCCAAACACATGTACTTTATTTCTAGATACTCATCAATGCCATACTTGGATCCTTCTCTGCCCATTCCAGACTGTTTGACTCCACCAAATGAGGCTTCTGTGGCGGAGATCAGACCTTCGTTGACCCCAACCATGCCCACTTCCATCTGCTCAGCCACCCGCCAGATCTGACTGATGTCTCTGGAGAAAAAGTAACCTGAGGAAAGAAAACAGTTTTGAATATTATGCCACAGAAAGAGACAAGTGATAGAAGGTATGTAGCTGCTATTTGCTTTACTTGACCATCCAGACACAAAGGTACAGTGGAGCTGAATGAAAATATGACTTTTTCTGGTCCCAAAAATATAATTGGAAATACAAATTACACACACAGACACAGACACAGACACAGACACAGACAGGTGGCCAAAATCATTATAATACTAGTATTTTCAACAGCTAAAATGTTTTTAAGTCAGTTATTTCAATCTTTTGCTGTAGTGTGTCAGTAGCACTGTGTGGAGCACTGGCTGTTGTCAGACTTCTTGTGCAAACAAAAATCTCACTGGATTATTACAATTAATGGCAAAATAAATGTTTGGAAATGGAAACTGAAATTTCCTACAGACACTACAGCAAAAGATAGAAATAACTGACAATTTTCTAGCTGGTGAAAATACTAGTGTTCTAATAATTTGGCCACCACTGTATATACTGCCAACCAAAAGTTTAGAATAAAAAAAAAGAAAAACTTTCAAACCATAATATTGTGAAATATTCTAATTTTATTGATAATAGATTTGAATATATTTTAAAATGTGAAATATATTAGTGTCATTTAAATACATATTCAGAATAACCCCTTTGTTTTTGTTGTTATTTGAATAGTTAATTTGCAAAAACAGGTAACAATTTCCAAAAATCATGTTTTTTCATTGTGCATTCCAATTAATCTCAATCAAACTGCATTTGGGTTATATTAAGTTAAAAAAATAACTACAAAAAAATACAGCTAACTAACAATAAAACAATGAAAACATGATATCAATAAAAAACATGATTTATTTGTTTTTGCAAATACACTCTTCATTTAGTATTTAGGATGTAAATAAAATGAGGTCCTTTAACCCTTTTGTATCCAACAGTATTTCATGATTGTTTGTCAAATGATTAACTAGAAAACTTGTAATATAGTCTATTGTACATGCTTTCAATAAGGAACACTCTTAGCTAATAAACAAGCATGTGAGGAAAAAGTGGGCAAACTCAAGACTGTCCAAAAAAAACTTTGTAAAATCTGAAATTACTTAGGAAAAAAAAAAAAAACATGATTAATTTGCACAGATGTACAAACCTGCTAAACCAACAGGAGAAGCATTGGCAATGGCAAGTGCCTCCTGTTCCGTGTTGAACCTGGTGAAGAAAAAAACAACAAGTCAGCAGCTGGCAGACATTCACGCTGAAACATGCAGCCCATTAAAACCTATTTACAAAAAAAAGAAAAAGAAATAAAGAAATAATTTAAAATCTTATACAAATTTAAATAATCAAATAAAAACTAATTTTCAGAAACAATTAAAATTAAACTCAAAATTGCTATGCTGATAATAAAAAGAAAGAAATCTGTGAATAAATATGTAGAGTAAAATAAAATGTTTTAAATGACTAAATTTGAGGTTAACATGAAGTCATGTAATCCAATAAGTAGTAAATACTCACTTAACAACAGGAATAAGGGGTCCAAAGGTCTCCTCTCGCATGCAGAGCATGTCAGTGTTGACATTGGACAGCAGGGTGGGCTGCATGAAGGAGCCATCCAGTCTCTTCCCACCTCGAACTATGACTGCTCCCTGTGCCACAGCATCTGCAACCTGGCTCTCCACCTGAAGGAAACAACAGCTGATCAACACCGTTAAACCCGTCATCTTAACCACATGATCTGTGTGTGCTCGCTTGTTGACAGCGACATTCGTGTATTGTATCGGCACCTTCTCTGCGGCGCGGGTGTTGATGAGCGGCCCCTGTGTGGTGGTGGGCTCTGAGCCGTGGCCAAGCTTCAGTTCGGCATCCATAGCCTTTGCCAACTTTTCCATGAAAGCATCATGGATCCCACTCTGCACCAAAAAGCGGTTGGAGCACACGCAGGTCTACAGCAGGTTACAGGTGAGAAATGGAGAACAGTTGTTTACAGTGACAACTATTTACATGGTGCTCAAAGGTACTTCAAGAATGCGGTGATTCTGAAACCTTACGAGTACCTGAAGTTCACTACTTATTTATGAAAAACATTGACTTTTATACGCATCAAATTTCTCCCCAAAATAAACATGAAAAAAGAAATCTAATTAATTTTAGATTGCAATACACTCACCTGGCCTGAGTTCCTGAATTTGGAAGTCATTGCTCCTGCAACGGCTTTATCTACATCAGCACTGTCAAATACAATAAAGGGGGCATGTCCTCCCAACTCCATGGAGACCCTTTTGATAGTTCCTGCAGCATGTCTTAATAGTACCTGCAAGAGAATTTTACTTCAGCGATCAATATATTATGGTGAACATTAAGTGTTTGCCTGCACATAGAAATTAGATCTTTACCTTGCCAGTGGCCGTGGAGCCGGTAAATGAGATTTTGGCCACGAGAGGGTCCGTGCAGAGCAGCTCCCCTACAGCAGGGGTCTTTCCTCTTGAGCAGGGCACTACATTAAACACCCCAGGAGGAATGCCAGCCTGAACCGACAGCTAGATAAGAAATACAATGGATTATTCATTCTGTCATATACACAAGTAAGCTTTTTATTGTTTTCGAAAGAAGTCCCTTATGCTTAATTTATTTGTTTATCTTGATTAATTTGATGCATCCTTGATGAATTATTTCTTTCAAAAAAATAAAAATCGTACTGACCATAAACTTTTGAATGGTAGGTAATCTACAAAGTTTAGCTGTCTTGCAGCCTGATTCATCTCAAGTTAAGCAGCCTTTCATGGAAACAGACAGACCTCAGCAAGGGCCAGAGCAGAGAGAGGCGTATCCTCAGCCGGCTTCACCACCACAGTGCAGCCCACCGCCAGCGCTGCGCCCACCTTCCTGGTGATCATGGCACTGGGGAAATTCCACTGTGAAAAGGGAAAATTATAAATCACACACAGTTTTACTTGAGCTCACTGACCCTACAGCCTGATGGTGTTATGTGATCAAAATGAAGGAGGAAGTCTCACAGGTGTAATGATGGAAGCCACTCCCACCGGCTGCTTGAGTAACAGGATCTTGCGGTCCTTGGCTGGAGGTGCGACAATATCTCCATACACACGTCTGGCCTCTTCAGAAAACCACTCCAGAAAGGAGGCAGAGTATGTCATCTCACCGATAGACTCCTTCATGGGCTTCCCCTGTACATACATTTGAGTTATAACCAATTGTAATATCTGAATCCTTGTAAACAGAAACATTAGATGTTGTATCCTGTATGTAATGGGTCAGAATACCTACACACTCTGCTGTGATCAACTTGGCAAGATCTTCCTTGTGCTGATTGATCAGATCAAACCATTTCCGTAATAAAATGCTTCTTTCCTGCAAAGAGCATGCATTTATTTGTATATCAGAACTTCTGAACATAATGATGAAATACTTTATCATTACATTTTTAAATTTAATTTAATTATAATTTTATAATCAGTTATTAATATTTTTGTGGAAACCTATTTTTTTTCAGGATTCTTTGATGAATAGAAAGTTCAAAAGAACAGTATTTATTTAAAATAGTTTTTAGTCATTTAAAAGCATTTTTTTATTTTATTTAATGCATCCTTGATAAATAAAAGTATTATTCAGATCAAACTATTTCCGCAAAGAAATGCTTCTTTCCTGCAAAGAGCATGCATCAATGTCAGAACTTATGAACATGATGAATAAATACTCATTTAAATAAATATTTTTGTATTTGTTTATCATTTTATTTCATGTTTCAATTTCAATTTCTTGAATACTTACAATTTTTATTTCATCATTTAATTTAAACTGTAATTCGTTCAAATTATGTTTTTTACATTACATTAATGAGAACTGTGAGGGGAAACATGCAGAATTTTGTTTATTTTCAAGAGAAAACTATATTAAACTAAAGTAAAGTGATTGTAGAACTTTAGATATAGTCATCAGAATGTAGTACTAAGATTTTGTACTGGAGTACTACTACCATATAAATAACATGGTATATAAATAAAAACACCATGCCATTACCATCCGATGTCAGGTTGGGATACATACCACTCCAGAACGTTTTTGAAACTGTAGTAATTGTTATTTTGTAAATATGCCTAGTACATTCCAGTTAAGAATTAGATCTTATGCATGAGTTATGAATGACAGTCATACACATTAAAAACATTCCCCACATCTCACCTTGGCTGTGTGATTCTTCCACAGATGAAACGCTTTGTATGCAGCATTGACAGCGTCTTGAGCTTCCTTTGTACCGCAGTCTGACACCTTCGCGATCTCTTCTCCCGTGGCTGGATCTAACACGGGGAACGTGGATGCAGCGGAGACCCAGCGCCCTTCTATGAAGGCTTGAGTCCGCAGGAGCTGCGCGGACACATCGAGGCTGTACGGCCGCTGCAGCATGCTGGGTAGGCCAAAGAACACCTGCCGGAGAATACACCGACCTCTTGAGAGATATACACTGCCCATGATAAGAACTGACAGGTCTAATAAAACCTAGACGTTCGTCAGCAGGCTGAGGCGTGCAGGAGTCTAATATCAAGCTCAGTCCAGTCCAGAAAAGAGGGCGGTTGCTTTTAACACGTGATTACACGCGCTTTAACAATTTTCTCCTTATTTACATTCTACTGACGACTGTTTTACACAAACACAGACACACACATATGCAAATTCTAAGTTATCTTAATTTACACGGTCACTCCAAAAACGCTAAAGACGGATTAAAATAATAAGTAACGTTAATAATAATAATAACTCTCCAGCTGATTGCGTGTTGCAGAACTCTTTACTTTTCACTCACTGCAGGAAATACAATCCGACTCGAGAGACGCTAGCGACATCCGATTCATGAACGCATCGGGGTTTTTTTTTTTTTTGAGTCGGATCTTTTCAAGGAATGAGTTGAACCTGTTAAAAAAACGTCTTAAACGATTCGTTCATGAATCAGTCTCTATGATCAGTCCAGTAAACCAGAGTAGAACGAGTCATGAACCGAACTGTTCAAAGGAACCGATTAGCGGAAATGAATCATAATGAATCACGTTTTAATCACAAACTGGTTTGTTACAATCAAAAAAAGCACCACAGCGCCCTCTGTGACAACTTTACATAAGTGACTGTGCAGGATACTGTTAATTCTTCTACAATCCACAAATATATTCTTAACGAAGTTATTTCAAGTTCATTTACAAATAAACCACTGTTTAATCCGCAGAGGATCTCACAATGTCATTTTAAGAAACTATCATGTCTTAAGATTCTTGTGGTCTCCGCAAAGGAAAAGAATAAAAACATGCGAATTTGTCTTCACGTGTATGGTGAAATTGTATTTTAGTGCTCGTTCAGTGAAATATTCCCAACCAAAGTATGGATTTTCCTTGAGCTTTTCTTTGTTTTTGTCTCTTTAAACAATGACATTAACTAGCATCATTGTTCCAGCGCTTGATGTACATGTAGGTAGTTTTTACAAGCACCCATTATTTACAATTACACCCATTATTTGTACACCAAGTTATCTCAGCAAGTAATGCAAACAAGTGAACAAATCAAGGACGACTGGTGATGTATTAAATATACATTTATGCCAAACAAACTAAATAATGACATTATTTCAGTAAGAGATTCAATGTGAAAACATATTCATTTGAAAACTTAGAGAACAGCACTAGAAGTCCCTCGAGCGAAAAATGATGCTCCTTTTTCGTGGACTTTAAAGTGAAATATTTTCCGTTGGTTGTAGATGGTCTCTCCTCTCTGTCGCCACCAAACCTCAATCTAAAAAAAATAAAAATAAAAATAAATTATTTTTATTTAAATATAAACATTTAAAGTCAGCTTAATTCAGAGCAAGCGTTAACTTTAACATGAAATTTCACCTGTCCATGTATGTCCCTGCAGTAGCCCGTGGGTAACCCCTCTACATGTAAAGCCAAGTTACACTGATGAACTAGTCCCCTCTGAAGCAGGTTTAATCCTTCTTCATCATCATCTGCATCCTCCTCCTCACATCTCGCCAGAATTACCATATTTCCCTGGATATCAACAGACATGTATAGCTAATACATCATAATACAGTGCTAAACCAACTGCATTTGGCATTATTTCAGGCACTGACACAAAAATACTGACTCACCTGTAACTCAGAGCACATGGTGGCTTGGCAGTACAGGGTAAAGTCTAGTATTGCTCCAACACTAACACCTAAACTCAGGAGCACACTGAGATCATCTATGAGTAACACTGGAGGACCCCATGATTCACCAGCATCACCATCTCCACTCTGACGCACAGAGCGTTCCACAAATCTGAACAGACCTTCCAGTCCAGCACCTGGGGACCTAGAAAAACAATAACAGAAAAAACAAAAGGCAAAACATTTGTTTCTTAATATATACGTTATAACAGGGGTGTCAAACTCAGTTCCTGGAGAGCCGCAGCTCTGCAGAGTTTTGTTCCAACACACAAACCATCTAGTTTTCAAATAAGCCTGAATGACTTAATTAGCTGGATCAGGTGTGTTTAATTAGGGTTGCATCTAAACTCTACAGGGCTCCAGCCCTCCAGGAACTGAGTTTGACACCCCTGGGTTATAACATAAGAAGGAATAAAGCTAAAATGTATTTAAACTACATTTTCATAACATACAATACGTGCCTGAGATAACTCAAAGGTTGTGTCTCCTGACTGGAGTCCTCCTGTAATAAAACTCCAATAGAATCCTTCAGTCCTTCAAGAAACACGAGCTGACCCTTCTCTCTCGCCTGTGCCAGACTCACTCCCTGCACAAAAACATTACGATCAAGAAATATAAAATGTCAACAAAACAAAATGTATAAAAAAACAAACAAAAAAAAACTAAATAGAGCAAGTTTGTAAACTTACCAGCCTCTGACCGACAGCACTGTAGTGACTGAAGGACTGCACTAGACCCAGAAAACACACCTTACAGCCAGCTGGAAATATATTAAAAAAAAAAAAAAAAAATTATATATATATATATATATATATATATATATATACATACACACGTTTACTTGGCTATCTAAATGGGGACATTCCATAGGCGTAATGGTTTTTATACTGTACTTACTGTATGTGCTATTGTCCTACACCAACCCTACACCTTACAGGAGACTTTCTGCATTTTTACAATTTAAAAAAACCTTTGTTTACTTTATTTTTAAACCGGTTTTACAAATGAGGACGTCCCCAAAGGGAGGTTTTTGGAGATTTTGTCAGGTTTAGCTCACTTTTGGGTACAAATTTGTCTCCAAAATATGGTTGAGTAGGTACACACACACACACACACACACACCCTCACTTTAAACAATAGGTCACTTACCACGTAAATAGAAAGACAGATAGTGATGAATAAGGAATGATGCATCAGCTCGTCTGTCTGACACTAGGATAAAGTCACTCTACAAGTACAGAAAACATTGGTTAGACTATGACATCTAGTCAGTTACATCAAGCTTTTTAAGGAGATGTAATTACCGATTTGAAACTGTCTGGAGTGGAATTGAGAATACTGTTCAATTCTGGAAACATGTTTGTGAGATAGAGATGAACTTTACTACGGTTGAGCAGGATATGCTGCTGTCTCCTCTCTATTTCTCCAGATCTTCTTCAGTATTTCTCATGCTGTTAAGAAACACGATTGTAAATGAACGCAAAGCATTTAAAGTGTATATATTTCTGTGTATATGTAGCGTAGTTAGCATGCTAAATTAATATTAGCGTTGCCTCAGTATTCAAAGTATCAAAATAAGAAGACAACAGTAAAATAATAACGTACCTGCACCGTCTGAAATTACATCATTTTCTTTCAAAATATATACAAACAAATATTTCACGTTCGCCTTTTATGCTAGTCAACGTGGGTACGGAAACCGCATCAAGACAATCTTTCGCAAAACGCGTTTTGGTAGAGCGACTCCTGAGGAATTGTTTTTTTTCTTCTTCTTAAATCAGTGAAATTTTTTTATTCACCCTTTAAAAAAACTGGTAGATATACCAAACCTTAAAAATATTTATTTTGACCAGAGATAAAAACGTAGCTGCAAGTGCACTAAAGACAGGCCCAGATAGTGTTTCATTACAAAAATATATATGTAAAAAATATACCAACAAGAAAACTCAGGGACAAACTGTTGATCTTTGTCATGTATCCTGTGCTTGGGTCTGCTTTTAGTTAGAACTCTAAGCATTTGCTTTCAACACACTGAAATACAACAACTAATTCTGCCTGTTAAACTTTACAACAAAAGTGTAAACAACTTGCTTTAGGCCTAAAACTAATTTCAACAGATAATCAATGTTTTACCTATAAAGCACTGCTGATGACATCTTATACAACAGAAATTTTAAATACACAAAAAGTGAGAAAAATATAAGGGGAAAACATTGTCTTGACCACATGAATCACCCATTAAATAAATAGTATAATGTCCTACAAAAATCTTACCATTCATGGGTTTAGATGGAAGAAAACTACATTTTTAAAATAAGTTTTGCACAGCAATGGTAATGCAAGCCCTTGAAATTCAGTTCATGGAATGTTAATCATCAGCCGTGTACCTGGAAAACATGTCAGAGATAATGCAAAACATTTTTTCTATGCAAATATAAGCCTTAGAACACTTGAGGTCTAATTCTATAAATTTCATTTACATTTTAAAACTTGACATACAAAGACTGAACACAACTGATGATATAACTTCACTGAAGGACTGACCTGTAAAAGCTGCTAACATCTATAAACAAAGCAGCTGGGAAATTTTACAGGGACAGTCAAAACAGGCACATGGATTAGACCATGAAATGCAAGCAAAGACATGTTGCATACTTTTTAGAGCACAAAACATTGAAATGTGAAACGTGATTTAGTGTCTAACAGAACAAAAGAAATGATGCAAGATAAAAAAGTGAAACAACCGTTGCTCATTCTTGCACTCTGAATGGAGTAAATTGTCTTTATAAACAGCTAAAAGTATTAGAATACATGAAAGAGTCTGATTACTAAGTAAATACATAGCTACTTTGATTATCACACCCCCAGATGCCAACTGCATTAATAAGACATGCCTCACACTGCAGGAGCAGATCAATGTTACACAAAGCTGAATGATGTCTAGTATTATTCTTTATATGATATACTGTTTACCTTCATTCTAAATCTTATGTCACTATTTTAGGAATGTTCCAAGTTCAAGTTAAGCTCTATTGACAGCATTTGCAATTACAATTTTGACTTGACCTTCAGTTGTTGTTGTTGTTGTTGTTTTTTAATAAACAAAAATTGTGGTTATAATACGGCACAACACTGAACCAGGCAAGAAACATTCAGCTAGTAAACCCAAGAATTTTTGCACAATATTTTCAGGGTTCACAAGGCAGATTTTGCATCTCAAATAATACATTTCTTACTGATTCGTTAATGCAGGTGATTTAATATAAATATCAACTTCACCATAACACTGTCCCAGTTTTTTTTTATCGAAAGTGCAATACTATAACCACAACTTGAACAAAAAAAAACTAAAGGGACAAGTCAAAATGATGTATACTGAACCCAGAACGTTCCTTTAAGTACACTATGGTGCATACTAACGGTATAGTATGCATTCAAGGTGCATAACGGGGCTTGACTGAAAAGCATTATCACTAAAACTTCCATAACTTGCACTGCTATATGTTAAAAAGACACACCTGGTCTTCCAATTTTGTCAATCTGAGCAGCTCAGCATCGTTGTGGCCACCTAAATATAACTCATGCTACATCTTTGTAGAGCTTTGTACAGAAACTGAATGCTATGAGTAAAAAAAAAAGGATAAAAACCAAAGGTTATGATTTACAATAAATAAATACAAATGTCACACTCCAGGCACATAGAGCACGTAATTCCTGAGTGTTTGAGTCTTTGGGTTCACTGCTACGGCGTGCCCTCGGAGGTGGCTGTGATATCTGCGGCCTCTACTAATGTTACTGTTTCTCCTGTCGTTGAGTCAAGGGGCTCCTCTTTAATGATGATGGCCCCTTCTGGCAACATGACAACTTCCTCTTCGCCAACCACCTCCTCCTCTTCCTCTTCCTGGAGCACCACTTCCTCTTGGGGCTCTGTGCTGGTGCCATTGGTCTGCCCATTTGCAATGGCCTCTAGTTTAAGCCTGTACTGCTCAGCTTCCTGTTCCTTTCGTAGCAACTGCTGTCTGTACTCCTGGGCTTTTCTGTTTGCTTCTTTTAGTTGCTGTTGCAGTAGTTCCCGACTGTCCTTCTCGGTGGGCTCCTATAGAAAACCCCAAACAGTTTACTTTCAAATTGATTTTACATTAAAAAACTAAGATTTAAATGGGAATCTCTGCTTGTCAGACCTTGTGTTTGACATCTGCGTGGTTGACGGTTGATTCAAATTTCCGCTTCCGTGTTGGAACTGGTTTAGTGTCCTCTGTTATGATTTCTTCTGAAATCTGACCCGCTGGCACAGCAACCACTACATATATACAGGCATGTTAGAATATAAACACTGCATCAAAGTCTGTAGACTATAAACTAGCAATCTACTCACTTTGCTGCCCCTGCATTGTGACAAAGAATTTCTGTCCCAAGTTGCCAGTCTGCAGGTTTCCCTGTTGGTCGGTTACTATGGTGATGACTCTCTGGCCATCTTCCCCTACAAGATGCTGGATGGCAGAATCTACCGAATCAGCTGCAATCACACTCTCTGCAGCTCCTGCTGGGATATAGCAGCAGTTTGTTTGCAAAGGACAAGTACACAAATATTACATATAATACACATTCTCTATGTGCATCCAGTTCATATAAAACATAATTAAATAAAATTTGTGCAGTCAAACGATTAATCGTATTCAAAATAAAAGTTTTTGTTTACATAATATGCGTGTGTACACTGTGTACGCATTCAAAAAAACTTTTATTTTGGATTCGATTAATCACGATTAATCGTTTGACAGCACTAAATAAAATAAAATTGGATAATTAAATACTGCTGCAAAATGTTAATGTCAAAATGAACATTCAACAAGCACAAAATGCAAGAAAAATTGTCTGGTACTTGTTATGAGTTGTGATTCATAATTGATTTGAATGTAAAGAGCAATTCAAATCAAAGTCACACAAACCTGCTAAACAAACATTGCAACTCGTGCCTTGTCTAAGTTGTACCCACAAAAATTAATAGGTTTACAAAGTTTGTTTTTGTTAATCATGTGGGAAAAGTTTAATGTTGATTTCTAATGTTGTTGAAATAAGTCTCTTAAAAGAGACCCAGTAAAAACTGTATTTTTGTGAAATAATATTACAATTTAAAATAGCTTTTCTATTTCAATATATTTTATTTTTAAATTTTAGATTTATATGTATTTACATGTTAATTATGATGGCAAAGCTAAATTTTCAGTAGTTCTTTTCTTTGAGTCTTCAGTGTTACATAAACTTTCATAATTTTTTCTAATATGCTGGTCTTGTGCTCAAGAAATATCTGTTAATATAATTAGTGTTGAAAACAGTTGTGCTGCTTAATATTTTTGTGTAAACTGAGATACTTTAAGGATTGCTTAATGAATAGTGTTTGAAAATTTTTTAACATTATAAACATCTTAAATGTCAGTTATAATCAATGTAAAGTGTCCTTGTTAAAAATAATAATAATAATAATTCCTTTCAAAAATTCTTACTGACCCCAGTCTTCTGTATGGTAGTGTAAGTAGTAAAAACTCTTTGCATTAAGCCAACAAATTAAATAAACTAAGGCAAAAAAAAAAAAATCCAAAATGATTTTTTTGACAGGGCAGGTGGTGAGAACAGGTTGCCACAGCCATTATCACAGGGACAAAAACCTATTTTCTAATTAAAATTATGTAAAACAGAATTTCATCTCAGATCATTTTGTCATTTACTCATTTTGACAAGCATGGAAACGAAATGTAATGAAACTCATACCTGTGTTAGCTTTAGCATTAGTGAGAACAATATCAGAGAGATTGACCACTCCAGAGGAGGAGATGATGAACTGAGGGCTGGTGGTGGCGGGTGACGTGCTGCTTAGGATACTCCTCTCTGGATTCATGTTCACTTGGTTCTGCATTCCTTCCTAGAATAACAAACAAACCATCAAGTTATGAGACTTCAGCCTTGATTTTGCCTATAAATGGTGATTCAACAGTGAATTTTACATTGTATTTACATCTGATAATCAACAGGTCATTAAAATGCAATCTCATTTTTACCTGTAACAATAGCATCAGCTCAGTGTTTCCTCGGTCCACCGCAATGTTAAAAGGCGTCTTGTCAAACTTGCTGAGGGCGTGAGTATCAGCGCCGTATTTAACCAACAGCTCCACGACTCCCCTGTGCCCATGTTCCGTAGCCCAGTGCAGGGCGGTCATTTTCAGCATGTCTTTGGCATTGATATCTGCTCCACTCTGTCCCAGATATAACAGATATTATATCTCAACTATAAAGTCAGAATGTCAAAATCTAAAAAAAATAATGCTGTTCTGCTTTCATCAGTTATTACCTTGACCAACAATTCAACAATGCTCGAGTGGCCCTCAGCCGCAGCCATGTGGAGGGGGGTTCGATCGACTTTAGTCCGGGCATCTCTACTCACTCCGGCACGGAGAAGCACCTCAGCGGTGGAGTAGTGCCCGTATTGTGCAGCTAAATGAAGCGGTGAGGTTCCCAGCTAAAACATATTACCATCATCATGTTATAGTAAAATGCAGATTATAAATTGCCAACAATAAGCATTGAGCAGCAAATACAACTCACCCAGTCTGTAGTAAAAGGAGCTCCATTGGCCATAAGTGACCTCACTTCATCATCCTGTCCTTTGCGTGCTGCCTCCAACAAACGCTTTCCCAAATCCACAAGCGACATCTAATCATACAAATAAGGTTTGAAGCATCAGAACACATTTGATACTGAAATGTTGCTTTACTTCTAGACAACCACCTGTTTACATTCATGAGGTGTTTAACCAGGAGCAGTGTTTCAAAGAAAATGCCCAAAAGATGGTCTCCATATATTCAAACTGCATGCTGAATGACACTGTGCTTATATTAATCGTAAGACTTTATTTCATAAGGATCAAGTGTTTTTAAGTGCCAGGAAGCGGATGTGTATATTGATCTTCGACATAATTCATTATCAATGACAGAACGGGAAATAGTCATCATTTTATAATAAGGCAAGTTCCGGGGGAAGTTGGTTCCATGCTTTTGTTGACAATATTACTGTGTGGCTGGACGGACATTTTCACAAACTTTCAGTCAGGTTTATTGTCAATTATATAGTGTTACGGTTTGATTTCTACATCATAAGAAACATAATTAAAATCGTAACCTTAATGGTTACTTTTAACGAGATTTT
Source organism: Acrossocheilus fasciatus (assembly GCA_036784905.1). Lineage (NCBI taxonomy): Eukaryota > Metazoa > Chordata > Actinopteri > Cypriniformes > Cyprinidae > Acrossocheilus > Acrossocheilus fasciatus. Next base: position 26,337,412 of record CM071953.1, read on the forward strand.
CGTAATATATACAGTATATTTTTCAAAGTATTTCTATGAGCAGGCTAATAATCTGACAAGTATCGTTAGATAACATATGTCTCAAAGTGCAAATTTATCATTAACGTTACAATAAGTTTGAGTAAGTTGCGCTTAAGTTTTTTAAGTCTTAAAACAAGTCCTCGTATTGTCATGTAATCGTCTACAGGTACTATATCGCCAATGCCATATAAAATATGTAATTAAAATCTCTTTTTATGGCAGTACATCAAACTCCTGCAGTCAGTTGCTAATAAACAGAATAAAGCAAAAGTTCTGGTGCTCACCTCGCCAAAAATGTTTCCCGAAGACTTTTACTGTATTATAACACGATAGATACGGTAAAAAACCAGACGTATGCTTCGGTTATTTAATGCGATTTAGTGTTCTATCATACTTTTTGATACTTTTTGAAAACAAAAATAACATAGATGGGCTATTTATCGTCAAAGATGGCGCACGAACGGTACCGGAAGTAGAAATATTTGATTGGTTCTTCTTTGGTAGTGTTTAAAAGTTGAGGCGTTTGTAGCCCCCCCTACTGCATAACCAGTACATATGATGAGATCCTTACACCAGAAGAGAAAGGTATTGGCTAGCTCAGCCATTCTCTGCTTTTGAAAATGAAGAGGTTTATGCAAATACATTTCCTCTAACTTGTTATTTTACTATTTTATTTAGGATTGGACTGTTTTAATTTCCCAAAGTTCAGGATTAAAAATGACATAATCTGTGTTATTATTACTACTACTATTGTAATATTTATTTTATATTCCTGGGGAAAAAAAACAGCTTAAATATATATTTTAATGAATACTACATATTACTAATTAAAAATATATGTTACGCTATTGTTTTTCATCGGTACAAACATTATAAATATTATAATTATATAAAAAAAAAAATCCCAAATGTGATACGCTGCATTATGTTTAATACACGATTTAGAGCACACTCAAACATTTGATCTTGAGCATTGGAAAACTGAGTAATCTCAGCAATTTTATCCCAAAGAGGGAGATTTAAATGGAGTAAAATAAAAAGTTTTAAATATTTTATTTTAAACTTCTCACATTTTAGAGAACAATCCCCCATTCCAGCAAATCAAAGGAAACTATTAGGAAAAATAAATGAAAAAAAAAACAAACAAAAAAAAACAAAAAACAAATTAATGAAAAATTGAAAACTGTAATGATATTGTAATCAATGTACTGATGCACATATGCATACACCCACATATAGTACATAAACATACATCGTTCATACTTGTGTACTTATACAACAGCACATACAGCCGTCTCTACATATACACATACAGTCATTTAATTAAAAAAAATAAATAAAAAAAGCAACATCCTATACCAATACATACCCAATTATGGAAATATATAATAGTTACACACTGCTATTTTATCAAATTAACCACCCCACTTAAAGAAAAAAGGTTAAATTCAGTTATCATTGGTCACCTTCCAAATATTCAAAGAAGGACTTCCAAATCTGTTCGAATCTCTTTGGTTTACCCGCAATCTCATATCTAATTTTTTCCATATGTAACACATTACTAATTTAGGCGCAAACCCTTTGTTCCACATCAACAAAATTGTCTTTTTTGCTATGGTCATCCCATATTTAACTGTTTGGATCTGATTGAAACTCTAAGAAGGGGGCCCAGCCTAATATTGCAATAAGAGGGTCATGAAGAAAAATCAATCTTAAGTACCTTTGAGTAGAAAGAACACATTTTTGAGTTGATGGAACAAGACCTAATATCTTGGAGGGCATTAGTCCAGTTATCTTCTGAAATATATCCCCATGTCATCTTTAAGACATCTTTAAGTATTGCCTTGAAGGAGTTCTATAATCATTAAAATATTCAACATATTTAGAAAGAAGACCCTTCGAGTCGGTAAAATAAAAAGTTGAAGGAAATTAATTTGCCTGAAACCTCTCCATTTCCACCAGATAATCAAAAAATCTATAAGAGACTTCATAATTGTACATAATACATCAAATATATTGTCTAACGTTATATCTGTAGCCCGTTGGTGGCGCTGCTGGTCTCTGGATTGAAGTATTTCCTCATATTAATGGGGGAAACTTCAACCACACCTCAGTGATCTGGGAAACACAGAGTCATTTCCACCCTCAGCTCTCTACACAAGAGTCGCTTCACTCCAGCCGCTCACTGGGGCTCTCGTTTTCATCTGAGGTAACGTTTTTCTTTCTATTTTAATTTATGCTAGAAAATAAAATAACTTTTCTGAGACTCGATTGAACTTCATTAATTCATTTGAGCCGCTAACATGGCCCTGGATCGGTCGAGCCGGGTTGTTGTGCCAAACTTTCAGTTGTAGTTGGGTTTGAATAGGACCAGCGCCTGTGTGCTTGAGTAATAAAGGCGAGAAAGATAAGCGACGGACGCTGATAGTCTAACGTTAGTTAAGTTCAGTCGGATTACTCTCGGACAACTTCATCATCGAGGTACTGCGAGTTAAAACTAGTTGAGGTGAGGAAAAAAGTTTTACACACTGTTTTATTGTTTTTCTGAAAGCTTCCTCTGGGCTGTTTGTTTTTTTCTGCTTTCGGTTTAGTGGTTTCTTTGTAACGTTTGTAATCCGTGTTTACTGAATCCATTCTAGGTGTGTTTTAGTAGTTGTCAGTGTAACGGGTTTGTTGCTTATTACACTGATTTTCCGTTTAGCTCTATAAAGTGTACTCGATGCCCAAGAAAGCGGCTGTCTTACTAGTGAACTTCCTTCCTAGACGGCATAAAGGGCCATTACTGTCTAGTTAGGGAGTTCAGCTCAAAGTTTAACACGGCTACTAAGATTAGTTTGTGTTAATATTTTTCTTTCTTTATTAAGATCTACCAAGGTATTACTTCGTTTTTTTTTCTATATACCACCGTAATACCATATGCTATTCTTTGATTTTAATTAGGATACTATATTAACATGAATAATTTAATGATTCAGTCCATGGTATTATAATATGATGTATATTGTAATATCATATCATGGCATGATTATTACTGCTATAGTACTTTTTATTTTACAAGCTGTTTTTGCAGTTAATTGGAGTACTATCATGTAAATGTATATGGCAGTTGTTCAGTTCCATATTGTATGTGTGTGTATATATATGTGTGTATATATATATATATATATATATATATATATATATATATATATATATATATATATCTCAGAGCCAAAGAAAGAAGATGCAACATGGTAGTCTTTTTCTTTAATTTAAGATTTGCATCATTCGTGATCAGTGTCATTTACTGTTTTGTTTGTAGTATGATATACAGTCGTGGCCAAAAATTTCGGCACCCTTGGTAAATACGATCAAAGAAGGCTGTGGAAATTAATCTGCATTGTTAATCGTTTTGATCTTTTATTTTAAAAATTCACAAAAATCTAACCTTTCATTGGATAATAAGAATTTAAAATGGGGGGGAAGTATCATTATGAAATAAATGTTTTTCTCTAATACACATTGGCCACAATTAACGGTACCCTTTTATTCAATACTTTTTGAAACCTTTTTGAACACCTGACAAGAGATCAGAGACCATTCCTTCATCCAGAATCACTCAAGACCCTTTAGATTCACCTCACTCATTTTCTGTAGGGTTCAGGTCAGAGGACTGGAATGGCCAGCAGAAGCTTGGTTTTGTGCTCAGTGACCCTTTTTTGTGTTGTTTTTGAGGTTTGTGTTTGAATTATTGTCCGGTTGAAAGATCCAAACAGGTCCCATTATAAGATTTCTAACCGAGTCAGTCACTTATTGATTTTTTTATCTGTTGGTATTTGATAGAATCCATGAATGCCATGTGTCTAAACAAGATGTCCAGGACCTCCAGCAGAAATATAGGCCCACAACATAAAAAATACAGCAGTATATTTCATTGTACACATTGAGTACTTTTTATCCCTGTGTTCACCAAACCCATCTTGAGTGTTTGCTGCTAAAAAGCTCATTTTTTAGTTTCATCTGTCCATAGAAGCCAGTCCCATTTGAAGTTCCAGTCGTGTCTGATAACTTGTTTTTGAAACTCTCCCAAACATGTGGTGATGTAGGTGCTTTTGAAGGTTTTCTGACCCCGAGACTCAACTATTTTCTGTAATTCTCCAGCTGTGGTCCTTGGAGAGTCTTTAGCCACTCAAACTCTCCTTCTTACCGTGCATTAGGACGATATAGACACGCATCCTCTTTCAGGCAGTTTCGTAACATTTGATTGGAAATTCTTAATTATTGCCCTGATTGTGGAAATGGGAATTTTCACTGCTCTAGCTCTTTTCTTAAAGCCACTTCACTAATTTGTGAAGCTCAGTTGTCTTTTGCTGCACATCAGAAATATATTCTTTGGTTTTTCTCATTGTGATGGATGATTAAGGGAATTTGGCCTTTGTTTTCCCTCCTATTTATATTTCTGTGTAACAGGAAGCCATGGCTGGATAATTTCATGTTCATAATCACCCTGGAGTGCTCAAAATTGTGAATATGAATGGGAATACTTCAGAGATATTTTACTCATAAGAATTTCTAGGGGTGCCAATAATTGTGTCCAACATGTATTTGAGAAAAACATTTATTTCATAATGATATTTCCCCCCATTTTAAATTATTATTATCCAATGAAAGGTTAGATTTTTGTGAATTAAAAAAAAAAAAAAAATAGAAGATCAAAAGGATTAAGGACAGCCGATATTTTTGGCCGTGACTGTATATGGTGTGCTTGTATGATGGATTCAGGTCTACATCATTAAAAATTCATATTTTTTTTCTTTCTTTCACTGAACAGATTCATCTGTAACCGCTCTGCCTCATATAAACCCCACAGTCCCACCGAATCAACTGGAAATCAGGGGCCCAGAATAACTGAGGGAATAAGGGGTCTTGTGTATATATACTTAAAGCAGAGACATCAACAAGGATTCTGTCAGTGATCAGGACCGAGGTTTTTGGACGAGCCACGGCTTATATCGCTGAGTGTTGAGGATTAGATTCTCTCTCTATCTTGTCTCTAAACGGCCTGCAGGGTGGCGAGAGAGCGGGGGGAACCCAACCGGTGCATGCCGGAGATGAGTGCGTTCTGGCATAAGATCGGCTGCTGCGTGGTAGCCAAACCTCCTCCGGTAAGTGTCTCATTTGGAGAGATTTATAGTTTTATTTCCCAGACTTCCATCATAAGGTGTTTTAATACAGTAAAACCTAGTTTTCATGAATCTACATGAATCACAGGTACTGTGATATCAGGCTTCTTTTGAGAACAACATCTGGACTAATGTCATCAATTAGGCATTCCCCATGGCTCATGCGAGTTTTGTGTTCACTAATCACACGAAGAATGACTCATGCTGGTCTAGGGCAGAAAAGAAACCTTTCAGCTGATGTGAATGTGACCCAAATAGTCTTAGGAGTTTGTCAGGAGTGCAAATGTGTTTTTGAGAGTGAAGCCAGACGTGAAACACAGATGGACAAAGAATGCTCTGTCATTTAATGGGTGAACGTGTAGAGGTATGGATTCAAACCTCTTTGCGTGCGAGGGAAGTCTGATAAATGTACCCACACATGCATATTTGATTTTTATCAAGATTATACATACAGTTCAAAAGTTTGGGGTCAGTAAGTTTTTAAAAAAGTACTTTTATTTGGATAAAATAGATCAAACGCAACATTATGATCATTTATAATGTTGCAAAAGATTTCCATTTCAAATAAATACTGTTCTTTCAACTTCCTGTTCGTTAAAATCCAGAAAAAATGGTTTCCACAAAAATTAAGCAGCGCTTAACTTTTTGTGCTTTTGATCAAATAATTGCAGCCTTGGTGAGCATAAGAGATTTCTTTAAAAAATAAAATGAAATAATTGAACAGTAGTGTATCATGTGATTTTTATTCTTTTTTTATTTATTTTTATTTTTTTTAAGCTCACCCAAAAATACAAATTGTCATTTATTCCCCCTCATGTTGTTCCTAAACTGTAAGACTAACTTTCTTGAGTGGAACATAATAGGAGGAGTTTAACCTGTTGACTCTTAAACGTCATACAATGAAAGTAATGACCATATTTTTGACTCCAAAACAAAGAAAAAAGTACTGCATATGAATCGCATACTATATCTTCCTATACTGTATTCATACCATCATCATCATCATATACTTTATTTGTCCTTTTAAGGGAAATTTGTTTTAGGCAATACCGGTAAAATATCTTGTATTGTATCTTATATCAAACTACAATTATACAAGTTGCTTTTTGTCTAAAAATGTTGTTTTTTAGCTCTCAAACCTCATTCATGGTTGTGCATATTCAAACGTAGCACCATAAAATGCATTGTACCGTGTTTGACCTCAAAAGTTACCTCTTGCACGTCTTGATCATGATGTAGCAAGTTTGAAAAGCAGTTTTATTTGAATAATGACTGAAATATCAGTCTGTTCGTCACACAAAACAATAGTACGGCTTTTAAAGACTTTGAATATAGAGCATGAGTCATATGGATCTCTTTATGACGCTTTTATGATCCTTTTTGGCGCATGACAGTCTGCTTTCATGTCGTTGGAAAAGCCCAAGTTTTGGACGTTCAGACATTCTGCTAAACATCTCCTTTTGTGTTGCATGAGCAAAAGGAAGTCAGAGTTTGCTAAATGATAGCAAACATGTTTTTTGGGGTGGACTTTCCCTTTAATATTCCTGTAAGTAAAAGAATCATGTTTATGTTTCTAGAATAGCTTCGCATATTCGACAGATTAGTGGTTTAATTCCGTTTTTGTTAGTCAGTTTGTTTTGGTCTGGATTGAGGTTCTGAGCCAATGATGAGTGACCCAGGTTTACCATGGTCTCCTGTAACAATGACAGGGGGTTCTGAAGGGAAGCTGGCTCCTCCGAGCTGGGAGTGCTCATTCTTTTCCTCCCTCCTTCCTCTTTTTATTTTTAGGTTCTTGTTTGTTCTATTGTTGGGTGGGGGGTGAGGTCAGACAGCAGTGGGCATCTGTAACAGACCAATGCTGCTTCCCAGTGCAAGAGCAATTTTCTTCAACTGATTTAGATAAAATGATTACGTTTAAAGTGTCTCCTTACATCAGAGAAGGTGATAAGGACTAAAGCATGTGCCAAGGGTTTGCTATGATATGGGCCATTGACTATACAAAGATTATGAAAGTAAACATCTTCAAGGATGTCTGGAGTTACATAAGACATGTTGCATTCGAAAAACTAAATTTAACTTGTAACTCTTTTCAAACTGAATTGCTTGGTCCAGAGCAGAAAAATACAAAGAGCGGTCCGTCTGTCTTTCTAAATAATAATAAATATAATATTCTTTCTAAATAATAATTAATGACAATATGTCTAATGAACACTGAGCTAAAATTTTAAATTAAAGATATAAAAGGTACATAGTGTAACAACAGTAAGAAATAATAAAAACAATAAGGTACGTAGTTTAACAATACGCAATAATAAAAACAATAACAATAGTGTTTTTGTTGATAATTTATTATGTTTTCGTCGTTGTTGTTATTATTTTACATTCAAATGGTACCTCAACGTGCCCAAGAGATTTGTTGTATTGACTAATTGTTTTAAATGGAAAGAATATTACTACTATTTACAAATAACTTTGTATATAAAAATATAGTATAATAAAATGTAGAATAATAATGTTAAAAATTATAATCATTATTTTTAACAACATCAATTAAAAAGACACATTTATAGTCCTGTTTTACTTAAAAATTTTACTACATTTTTCATTAGATTTGTCGTGTGGACAATTATTTAATTAGAAAACTTATTGCTATTATTTAAAAAGAAGTAACTATTTATGTAATAATAATCTTGACATTATAAGCATTATTATTATTATTATTATTATTTTTAGTGGTAATAACTTTAACACCAGCCAAATGATCTGAACACTGACATCAAACAAACTCTGGCCCGTTTCAAAAACTAGTGTGAGATTTCAGGTACGTCTAGAAGATATATTTGATGATTGACAGTATAAATCCAGTGCTGTATGTTGTGTAAAATGCACTTTGTTCACTCTGAATGGGCAAGTAAAGGCTCGTATGCCAACACCCCTGCTATGGCACATGTTCTCATCAAATAATTATTCTGGTTGTTGATACAAGGGTTTTTTTTTAGATTTACTTATATAATCTCTGACTAGCTCTGCTGCATAGTTATGGGAAACAAAGAAAAGAAACCGTAAACTGTAGAACAGTTGGGGATTTTTAGGAACTCGATGAACTCGATTAATCCTGCTCATCTTCAGGATACATCCAGGAATAGATTCCTTAGGGAAACATTAGTGTAATATCACCCAGGAACTGGTGTGGTCGTTGTATGGTCACATGACAGGCTTCTTTGAGCTCACTCACTACACTTAGATTTTCAACGCCTTTGGATTACATCATGCTGTTTCACCAATCTGCCAATCAAGTGCTTTGTATCTTTATGCTGGACTTTTGTGAATTTAAGCCTCTATGTTCACAGAAGAAGAAACGGAGGAGAATTGACCGCAGCATGATTGGAGAGCCCACAAACTTCGTACATCTGACACACATAGGCTCTGGTGAAATGGCAGATGGCATGCAGCCGGTAAGACATGTTTTATTATGTTGGCACAGTGGGACTCTCTCACTTTAATATTTATGGCATGGCTGTAATTAATTTACAATGATAGAACAAATACTTCTGCATGCGTTCTTTACTAAACATCTGGGTAATACCGGATTGTCACAGGCACACATTAAAAATCAGAAGAGGGTTGCTGGGGGTTTTTGTAGAGATATACCTGGCACCCACTACAAGACTTTTGGAAATCCCTGTTGTTTTTCTTTTGCCCTCTTTCCCTTTCGACTTTGCCTTCACACCTGCTGCACATGCCAGTTGTCTGAAGTCATGTTTAGAGGGTTAGTTCACCCAAAAATGAAAATTCTGTCATTATATTTACTCACCTTCTTCATGTTGTTCCAAACCCGTAAGACTTTCGTTCATCTTCAAAACACAAATTAAGATTATTATTATTATTTTTTTAATGAAATCAAAGTTTTCTGACCGTGCAAGAGAAGAATTGTTGAATAAAGTCGTTATTTTAGTTTTCTTTGTGCACAAAAAGAATTCTCGTAGCTTCATAAAATTATGGTTGAACCACTGATGTCACATGGACTATTTTAACGATGTCCTTACTACCTTTCTGGCCTTGAACGTTGTAGTTCCCTTGCTTTCCATGCAGGGTCAGAAAGCTCTTGGATTTCATCAAAAATATCTTAATTTGTGTTCCAAAGATGAACGAAGGTTTTACAGGTTTGGAGTAATTGATGACAGAATTTTCATTTTTGGGTGAACTATCCCTTTAAATGCTTGATTTGAATGTTGAAGGTTCCCCGATTGAGTGGTCAGCCTGTGCAGACACTTTTTTTTTTTTTTTTTTTTTTTTTTTTTCCCCATTAAAATTTAAAAAATATATATTGGTAGTAGTCAATTTTTTTTTAAAGTAAGGACTTACTAAAATGTAGACTTCTAATGAGCTTGGGAACAGTATTTCCAATTTTATTTTAATTTGTGAAAATAGAAATAACTAAAATATCATCTTTACACGTAAAGACATCATAAATTTCAAGGCTGTAAATTTATTATAATAATTGATTGTAATTTATAATTTATTAACTTCAATGTAAAACATGAACAAACATTTTAATTTTATAATACTAATAATAATAATATTTATTATGTAAAAGTATTCTAAAGTGTCAAATTTAAGAAATCAAATGCATGAATAAGGTAGACATGCTGCATGTGAAAGATATGATTCTGAAATGGGACTTAGCTCATGTTCCTAGCTGTTGTGTTGTCAAATAAGAAGGTGAGGCGTTACCTAATCCTGCAGCTCACGGAGGGACTGAATACCTGGGCAGAATCAAGCAGACTGCAACTTGCTCAGAGGAATGTTGGCAGGCAGCCCGTCAGGGACAGAATAGAGCTCTTTAAATGAGGAAATGTTCGTCAAGGTCTTTGCAGTGGTCACTGATTGATTTTTAAGTGGCAATCTATAGCTTCATGTGTGGTTTGCAAAATGGACAGCTCTTAGTGAAGACAACACCTCTTAAGAACACTGCTTTTTAGTCAGTTGTGACTTTAGTAGTTTTATCAAAGCAAAAGCTGGACCTGTGAACAATGCAGCACTGATAGCTGAAACTTCTTGTGATAAGCGGGGTTTTTTTTTTTTTTGATATCAGCCTTTCATAGTCCATGTGATGAACACAGCTGACCGACCCGCTGGCTTTTCCCTTGTGGTTCTGCTCTTTTGTGTCATGCTGGGAAATTGTGTATAGAATGACCCAATGAAATGGACTTCCTCCTCGTTCTGCTGTGAGATGCAGTGTTCCTGAGACACATGATGTAACAATGGGTGTGACGCTGTGAAGAGCTCTGTGTGTGTGTGTGTGTGAAACAGGCTTGTTGTTGCATGAAGGATGTAGGGTTTTTTTTTTCAGCCCCACCTCTTGAAGTGTGAATTTATTTTACAGTTTATACATCATGCAGCAGTCCAGTCTTTCTATTTAATGAACACTATTCCATATAAAAAACTTCATTTGCATCCTTATTTTCAAATTGTATTATTTTTATTTTTGTTGTTGTATTAATTTTATTATTGTTATTATTACTATAATAAATAGTTGTTGCTGTATTAATGTTGTTATTATAATTTAAAAGTAATGAGCAAAGAAATATTATTGTTATGGTGATATGATTATTAGTAGTAGAAGTAATTTTTACTATATAAAGTAGTATTTTGTGTGTGTGTAGTACTAAAATTATATTTAATTTACATATTTTGTATTTGTTATTATATATAATTAAATATAAATAATATTAAAATATTATTACATAATGATTTTGAATTTACTGTTGTATTTTTTTTTTTTTACGTGTGTATATATACTATTCTTATAATTGAATGCTGCTTTAATAGCAGTGATATTCAATAAATGCTCTTTTGTTTGACTTGGGAGGAAGTTTTGAAGTCTGAGTTTTTTTTTTTTTTTTTTTTTAAACCTCGCTTGAAGTTTGAAATTTTGCTCTATGACCACTTTAAGACTCGGATCATATAAATGAAAACCTTACTGTACTACTAAAAGTATAGTTGTGTTTGTTAAAGTGTACTTATTGTTAATAATTACACATGTTTTCCATGCCAATAACATGATTGTGTCACTTCCTTTTGCAGTCTGGCCCGATCAAGGAACAAATGAGATCCAAAGTGCCTCACGCTAATGGACGAAACAGCTTGTTATAGCCTCTTCACCAGTGAGTATGAAAACACACACCTTCCTCTTCCTCTCCATCCTCACATTCACTCATATTTGACCACAGACCTTCATCTGTTCCCCAGGCTTTTTTTACTTTTTACCCCAAGCTCCGTAAAGTGTCCTCAGCAGAACCTGTCCAGCTAGCAGCACCGCACCAATGAGGAGGAGATAAAGTGCAGATCCTGATCACAAAAACGACAACCTCCTTGCTGCAGCTACCAACGTGGACGCCACCTCTGCAGGTTTTTTATCTTTTGGATCCTCCGGGAATGTCTCAGAGGAGACGATCGTCCCCACTCTACTCTAAGACTATTATTAAATTTGGACCGGATTGTATGAGAACGCCTGACAAAGAGTGTGAATGTGTGACGTGTGCGTTTGAGACACTGGTTGTGCTTGCTGTGGAAGAGGAAAGGCTCTTATCGCTTTAACACAGGGGACTATTTGACTGCCTTCCCAAAGTTATAACTGGCATGTTTGTCATAGTCTGTCATTGATAAGGATGTGCGCAAGTGTGTGTTTGCTTTTGTTTTGTAATGGAAATATATGTGCACCTATACCGTTATAGTGTCTCCAACTGCTTGTCATTAACAGTTGCACAAATTAGTGTATTATACAAAGCTGTCTGGTATGTGTATAGTAGATGGATATAGTATGAAAATATGGCGCTTTTTGTTTCCGCATGTCTGATATTGCATTCACAAATAATGCGTAATGGCCTTTATATCTCTAAAGGAATAGTTTGAAAAATTCCTAAAATTAAAAATACTCGTTCACCGAATCATTTCAAACATGTGTACACTTAAAAATAAAGGTGCTTCACAGCAATGCCATAGAAGAACCTTTTGTCTGGTTCCATAAAGAACCTTTAGCATCTGAAGAGAGATTCTATTTTCACAAAAGGTTCTTTGTGGCGAGAGAAGGTTCTTCAGATTAATAAAAAGGTAAGAAAGAGATGGTTCTTTAAAGAACCTTTGACTGAATGGTTCTTTGTGGAACCAAAAATGGTTCTTCTGTGGCATCGCTGTGAAGAACCTTTTGAAGCACCTTTTTTCTGTGATTTATTAGTACAATATCAATGCATAGTGATATAATGTATAAGCTATAAAAAAAAATCCAAAAGGGCACCGGTGGTCCATATTCAAAGTTTTCTGAAGTTTTACATTTGCTGTATGTGAGGAGAAGACCAATTTTATGTCATTATTCACTGATAACTGTCCCCTCAAGTGAACTGATAACTTGAGAACTGCATGCTACAGAAAAATTGAGTCAAGCAATAATACAGCTTCAGACTACTTGGATTTTTGAGGACCATATTTTGTGCTTTTTTTTTATTATTATTTGAATTTTTTGGAGCGCGTCTAACGGGCTCTAAATTGTAAAAAATCTGCATGAAAATTCTTCAAAAAAAAAAAAAAGTAGTTTGAAATGACATGAGGGTTGAGTAAATAATTTTTATTTTAGGTGAGTTATTCCTGTAATCCTTAAGTATTAGAAAAAGGCTATTATCTGTTTATCTGAGTGAAGACTTTGAACGATGGCTTCGTGCCAGCAGCGAGCCACTGCCCTTTGTCATTTAAACATCACATTTAGTCTCACTTTCACACATCAAGCTCCACCCCACACCAGCTTAAACACACGCTCTCTGTTTCCAGTCCTCAAACGGCACCATGATTAAATCACTGATTTACACACACACACACTTTGTATACTTTACTCTGTACTTTTGTTTTTGAATGCAGCTCAATGTAGCACAAAGTTGGGCTGAAATGTTATACACGATGTTTTTGTTTGTAATTGTGATGTTTTATTTCAAATATATTGCTTTGCAAGATCCCAAACTGTAATTTACTTTGTGTTTGCTGTAATTTGTTAGGAAATGTCATAGGAAAAAATGTGCGTAGCGAACGCTTTCAGATTGTGCATGTTGCTTTAGAAATCCAAATGTTTTGGAGTATTTTTAGTGGAATTGCGTTTCATTCTTAGCTGACAGTATAGAGAAACATGCAGATGTTTGCATCTCTGCCAAAGACCTCGACAGCTCCCTTAACTTAATTATACATGTTGCTTGCAGATTTTCTCACTTTTTGGTTTTATGTGACTGTTTGCCCATTTTTTTTTTTTTTTTAAGTATCTGTCTTGTTTTTTAAAGCCGTAATGTTTGTGCAAAGCACTCATTAGGCTCTTTTTGTCTTTGATGCTTTTTATTATTCTTTTACTTCTTTTTTTTTAAACATCTTTTAGTCCAACTGATTGATTGATTGATTTTGTTTAAATGGGAGCAGTAATAGTGTTCTGTTCATATGGCATGGTGTTATGTTGATGAATCCTTTTGTTGTGTTTTGGTTTGTAACAATACAGTTGTACAAAGAGCAGTCTGTTGTTTGTTTTAATTGAGGCACAGATAGTAGTAATATCTAGTGAATTAAAAAAAAAAAAAAAATTAAAAAAAAAAATACAAAAAACCTCTTGAAATCATTTAAATTTAAATAAAAATCAGATTTGATTAATATAATTGTACTGTAAATAACATTATCATTTGACTTTGCTCTTAGCTTTGTGTTTGCATGACTTCAATAGAAACTCTCAATTCATAATTTTCTAATTCAATTTTGAGGAAGAAAAACAAATCAGGAATTGCAAGATGTAAGCTCAGAATTCTGACTTTGTAATTGAATTCTAAGTTTGCATGCCACGTAATTAAAAAAAAATATATATATTTTTTTAATCTCACAATTATGACTTTTTCTCTAAATTATGAGAGAAAGTCAATTAACTTTTTTTATATATAATTCTGTGATGGAAACGAGCTTCCATGACTGGAAAAAGGTGCACATGTGCTTATTTAAATGCACTTAACTAATACAATTAATATGGATTTAAACAGGATTTTCTTATTACAGTAAATATATCCAGGGCTTTTAGTGAGGGCTGTTCCTTGACTTGGTGTTTTGTTTTTCTTGCCATGCATGTTTGTACAAACATAAGCCTTAAATTTATGGGCGAAGAAATCAAAGCTGATCCCTAAAGCATGTTTTAACATCTACTGTAACAGTCATTAGTAAAGCAGCTCATGGAACGCTATGTGAAAGTTGCGCAAGACACCTACAAAAAACAAACAATGGACCTTTGGCACAAAGATTATTTAGGCCTCAGACCGGTACAGAGCACACTGCATTTTAATTTCCTTTTTCTCACAATGGCTTGAAAAACAGTAAAACAGGCTGTCAGGGACTGATCGTCCACGTTTTGAGGTTTTTCAGTTGCTTACATTTACTGAACATGCCTCCACATTCAAAGCATTGTCTCATTCAGAAATTCACAATTTTCTCAATTTTATTGAAATGATAGGATACTAGATTCTAGAGAGAAATTTGTCCTGAGAAGTTCATTCGATAATAAACAAGGTATAAAATATACAAGGTTTGACAGTTAATACCAGTGTTAAAAAAAAACAAAAGTTAAATATGCATATTTTTAACAATTTTTTTGACATTGAATTCTAATGCATAGATTTATTTTTCAATAAATTTAATAGATGCATCTAGAACTCAGTTCTGTTAAAGTACTAAGTTAAATTACCATTCTGTAGTTCATTCACGTGAATTATTCGCTTAGATAACTCCAACACAAACTTTAGTTTCTACTGAACATTGACTTGCATAACACAACATCTGGCACATACAGCATTACAACAGGAATCTGTTATTTAACCTTCCAGTAGTTCTCGCTCTGTTCCTGTTTGTGACTTCAATGCATAAAGAAAAATGTTTCACCTCTCAGCTACCTCACTTCCTCTCTCTGCCAGAGCCAGTTTCCTGAAAGGCAGGAATGTTTCCATGGCGACTCTCAAAAAAAAAAAAAAAAAAAAAAAAACTCCCACTATTTCCTCATTACAATTAACAGTGAAATCACAACATAAAATCACAACAGGTGTTTAATATAACCCTTTATTTCCTTAAATATCATAGAAAAGATATACATGTAGTATGTGCAGTTTAAAAGCTCAGGTTGTTCAAGTGTGGCCTTGAATAAATATTTGCACATAGGAGTCTATTAAATGAAAGCACATTCAATGGGCCACTTTACAGGCAGCAGCAGCAGCAGAATATTAGAGAACATTTCCCAAGAAGAAAACCAGGCACGATTATATATGTAACAAGTATGTACAGTATAAACTGACCAATGCAGCTTCTTACAGCAATATTACACACACATTTTGTTTGTAATAGCTCTGATTTGATTGCATTAAAAGTTTGAGCATTTGTGCTAGTAACATTCACACGTGATTAAATGCTCAAGTACAACGCATTTTACAGAATATATAAAAACTCTTTCAATAAAATAGAGGCAATACCACTTTACAAGACTTATTTTAAAAAGCCAAACAGTAGTTTGAAGAGTTTAAACCATGGTTCATACAGGTTTCACATAACATGCATACAACAAGATTTTGTAACCATTTAGTGCAAATATTAAAACTAATATTTATCCTAATTTGGGTATGTTCACTACAAGTCCAAAAGGAAATGTTACTGGTATTTCTCATGCCTAAACAACATAATAGGTTTTATGAAGAGTGAAGGGTGTATTATGTTATTTTCTACAGTCTGGGAAACATGTTTGTCTGTTTTTGTGTAACAGTTTAAATGCAGTGACGTCAAACAGGCTTTGATGTTGCTCACAGACCTCTCCTGACCCACCTTACATCATGACACAGCTGCATCTCTCTGAAGGACAACACTGTCTTTTTGTATTTCATCAAACAGTCGTCTGGTAGGAAGCTGTTTTTCTGTCATTAGGGCATTTGCCCTCAATCTTGACCTTTAACCCCAGCCAGCTACGATTCCCACATGCATGTCACCCCGGTGTGAAGTCTATACAGTATGTACACCTCGGCTCTCTTCCCATCAGACACCTTCACCTGTTCATCTGCTCATCGTACCTGCAGAGCGTAAAACAAATCATCTCCATCACTTTCACTGGTAGCACTTTTTATTTAGTGAAGATAAGATGCTTTTTGATATAAATTATTTACAGAAAAAAGCCGTTGTAGGGATAACAATGTAATTATACAAATTAAATTCAAACATGTCACTTTCACTGGTATCTATTTTTTCGATATTGATTTATAAAATACACATCTGATGATACATTTGGTGTAAATTATTTACAGAGAAAAGAATAGATATAATGGGGAAATAGGGAGGAATATGACCAAGAAATTATACACGTCACTTTCACTGTTATATTTTTTTGTTAATTTATTTAAAATAATAATATAATTTAATTTATTCATAAAAAAAAAAAATATATATATATATATATATATATATATATTTTTTTTTTGTTATGAATAAATTTAATTTAACACACAAAAAATGATACCAATGAATGTGATATGTTTAAGGTAATTTCTCTCTAAATAATTTGCATAAAAAAGAACAATAATTATTTATTTTATTAAAAAAAGAATACTGATATGACAGAATCATGAAATGATAGAAGTTGGACTCAAACTGTTACATTTAAGATTTATGGAAAGATGTATGCCTTTGTTATATATAAATATATATTCAGTCCAGGTTTTTAAATGATGATACGTAGACAGTGCACTAATG
Organism: Acrossocheilus fasciatus; assembly: GCA_036784905.1. Classification (NCBI taxonomy): domain Eukaryota; kingdom Metazoa; phylum Chordata; class Actinopteri; order Cypriniformes; family Cyprinidae; genus Acrossocheilus; species Acrossocheilus fasciatus. The sequence continues at coordinate 26,354,385 of CM071953.1, forward strand.
TGGCTTGATGTGGACACTCACTGTCTGATGCAGTCTGGGATTTGCAGCTGGGCCACAGGAACAAACTCTGCCAGTTCTTGCAAGCTGTGGATGAAGCGCATCTTCCTGCTGAATTTCTCACTTCAAGAGAGAGAAAGAAATGGGTCAGACTGAGGGCTTTAGACATTAATAATGTTTACGGCCTTTTTTAGCTCTGTTTGCTAAACCAATGATCATCTGTGCTCACCTGATGAAGGGTTTGATGACGGTGATTAACGCTCTCACGTACCAGGCCGGGTGAACCACGAAAAGGCCTTTCAAGTCTTTCCTTAACCTTCAGAAAACAAAATATATTTAATACCTCAATCAGAAAAGAAAAGCCAAATAACTATGAATCAAAACATAAAATGATTTTGTTTCCAATAACTGGTTGGTTCTCCCACTGGAGAAGGACGATGCCAGCAGAACATGACGACACAAGGGAGCAATCGCTGACTGGCACTAGCACCACCCTGAGAGGCAGGGCGTTGAATCATGGGACACAGACAGGCAGAAACTTGGAGACGACAAACTGTTTACAACATATTTCACTGGTCTCCTATCCCAAAAATCATCCACAAATTTAACCATTTATATTTTGTTTCTTTAATATGTCATTTAAGGGTTAGGCGTTTGTAAGGCTCTAATACATTACTCTGAATGCTACAAAAGACTTTCTTCTGATCTACAGTGGGCTCCAAAAGTCTGAGGCTGTCAGTAAAATTACAAATAAATACACATTCTAACTTTAATTCATCTTTGTATTTCAAATATTCACTTTTTTGATATTTGATAACTATTTTCTATTCATAGCCATTTTTTTTAAATACAAAATTCTATGTTATTTCAATTCGATTTAGAATACGATCTGTGTTTTGTTTTCCATAAAAAAATGTCAGCGTTTGCACTGAAACTGTGAAGAGAGGAACTAAAATGACAGGATTTTCCCTTTAGATCCACTGCTATTTCAAATGAATCTTATTGGTTGATTTTCCTCCTCGCAGTTCCTTTTTGATTTTGTGATGTCATGCTTAGTGTTTTTTCTGTTGTTTTCTGTTGCCATCTGTACAGTCAGCAGCTAATGAGTGATCTCAGAGGAAACTTCATGTAGTGACGCAACGGAGCCAGCAGGAATGACAAATCAGGCTTTCAAGAGCATCCCACACTTCTTAGTTCCTCATTTCCCAAACTGATCTTACATGATAAGATGACCTTGAATTTCCTGAGTATAAAAAATCCTCACATAAAACGTTTATGAGACTGACCTTCACCTGGAAGATGAACTGTTTGATAGCTACGCCATAATATATGGAAATCAAACAAGAATTTACCATTTTAATTCTTTGATTAGTCAATAACCACAAAACGGACCATTTCAGAATCCTGTCCTGATCCTAATCGCCCCATCGGGTTTATTTTGGGATAAAGACTGGCTGGTTGTACATAACCAAAAATTACTAAAGAAGTACATAGAGATTTTGTAAATAACATTGACGTCCATTGAGAACACTCACGCTGGCCTTGGTGAGCCGACACTAGAGTTTTAAACCTTAAAGAACTAATCCGCAATGAAGTACGCAATCTAAAAATGTCTAAATATAGCTACAACAACAAGAAAACATGACAGCTGAGAACAGGTCAAGGGTTATCTGAGGAATGTCTGGAAGAACTCCGATAACATGGCCTTCTATGTATGAGTCCACGGCATTCCTATCATATTTCATAAGAGGGGCATTAAGAAAGAAAGAGAGAGTGGAGGTGGGTTCTCATGTTCGACACAAACTAAACTAAAGGAACAGGAAGACTGTCACGGGCAGAGCTTAGACACACACGCCCTCTTCTGGAACTGATGGAAACTGCCACTGTAGTTTCATGAGAAATCAAAGTAGTATTGTGGCTTTTTTAGTGCATATTATTGTGAAATATTAATTTTATATTTTAATATATTTTAAAATGTCATTTATTTCTGTGATGGTAAAGCTGAATTACTCCAGAATTCAGTGTCACATGATCCTTCAGAAATCATTCTAATATGCTGATTTGATGTTTAAGAAAAATTTCTTAATATTATCAATGTTGAAAACAGTTGTTATGCTTAATATTTTCGTTGAAACAGTTATAAATTAGCAAGTAACCACCAATTAGCAAGTAACTTTGTTTTGTTTTGATTTTCCGGGCTGTGTCTAAAACTAAGGTCTATCAGCCCTGCCACAACTTCCTGTTTTAAAAGTAAGTGTCAACATAAGAAACAAAATTTCACTTTTCAAACCATTCCATGAAGAAACCATATGAAATCAAAATTTAAACAATCTTTTTTTTGTTGTTGTTGGGCACATGGGAGGATAAAAACAGAATTAGCCAATGATATCATTATATAACAACAGAAATTGATTGTTGTCTTCAATTATAACATTTTTAACTTGATGATAAATCTTATAGTAACTTCTAGTATGGCTTACCTTCTGTCGATGGACATGTAACACTGTCGAAGCCACTTAATCCCAGGCATCTTATTGCGAGGGGCCATTCCACACAGATACACCAATATGTAATTCTCAGACACCATCAAATCCAATGTGCCAATAATGTACCTAAATCCAAATAAATCATTAAATGTGAATAAAAATTTAAGTTGAAATTGCAAATCCCAAATCAATCCGTTTTTACCTGAAGAGATTGTCCATCACATACTCATAGTGTTCTGTTGTATTTTCTGGTAGGTAGCAGGAAGTAAACATGATGACGGCTGTCGATCCGTCCCCATAATATCCTGTAAAAGGTTGATTTCAGTTGGTAATTTCAGTAAAGCATGATCATCCCAGCTTGTTCAACCAAAGCTTACCTCCGTGGGAAAGAACTTGAAGGTACGGCTCCAGAACGCTCATGTTGACTTGGTAGTCTTGGCCGCCAATATGGAATCGCCTCCATCGCCGCCCATTGCTGTCCACCTGATCCAAGTCCAGGTGTCCCATTTCTGCATGCTCTAGTAAACTGGCTTTTCTGATCGCTGCTTTGCCCATCCTGGGAAGATCATCTGTAATGACCGCAGTACTAGTCGTAAACCAGTGCTCTGATAAATGACACAACCCTAATGAATGTCAAAATAATAGAATACCTTCCCACTCTAAGTCGTGCATGCTGTCTGGGAAGTTGTAAGACTCGCTGTCTGAGGGCGTCTCTAGAGCCTCCAGGTTAATGTCCATCTCTAGGTCATCATCAGGAGATGGTGAAAGAGCAGAGGCATCAAACTCGTCAGATTTCACGCTCCGGTCAGTAGAGGATTTGTCCAGTGTTAAACTAAGAGCCGGCGCCACTAGTCGCTTCTTCCTGACGGAATCACCTGTAAGGGCCAGGCTAGTTGGTGGGACTAGTGGAAAGAAAGAAAGAGAGAGGTCAGGCATTACACAGGCATTTATTGTGTATACACTACCAATTTTACTGTTTAAGGTCAGTCAAATTTTTATTTGCAGGTATTTTTTAGCTTTCCGTTTCAAATAAATACTTTTTTTCCAGTCAAAGAAGCAGCAGCACAACTGATTTTAGTATTGATAATAAGAAGAAATGTTTCCTGAGCACCAAATCAGCAGATTAGAGGACTCATGTGAGCACAGTATATTAATTAATTATATACAGAATATAATTTTAAAATGTACTTAAGAAAGAGATTTTTTTAATTGCAATACTATTTTCACAATATTACTGTTTTTACTGGATATTCAAGCAAATAAAAGCAGCCTTGGTGAGCAAAAGAAACTTCTTTCACAAACACTGAAAATTCTTATGACCCCAAACTTTTGAACTGTAGCGTGTCTATATATGAGACAGATATTATATAAGAGGCAGATATGTTGGCCAGTAACTAATTGGAGAAATGAGGTTACCAGGCCTGTTTCCCTCAGCTCCAGGGCTTTCCTCTTCATCGCCAGGACTCTGTGTGTCCTCAGGAAGAGGCCTACAAAGATCACATTATTTAATGCCATTTGCACTTAATATGAACATAAATAAGGTGCATGTATCTAGTACAGTTTACCTGGGGAACTCCTCATCCTGCCATTCCTCCCGGAGCTCCATGTCGGGGATGAATGCCGATGTCTTGCCGTTTTCTGAATGCCTGCAGGAATAAATTGAAAAAGAAAGTTAATGGGGCTTATGTCAAAATTTTATTAATTTTTAACAATTAAATTATCAGCAGGAAAATAACTCACTCCTCAATTTTGTCAAAACAAAAATTCCGGGTTTGTTTGTTTTAATTACAGAACGGGTCAGTACAAGATTAATGTATAGAAAATATTTAACATCCAGCCATTTGGAAATGTTTTTAAATGAATTCCTGCTATGAATGACAGTGATTGATTTAGTCTTTGATATCTTATTAATGCTTAACCGTAATTCCTTAACCGTATGCGGGAATTTTAGCTACTACCCAAAAAACAAACAAACAACATTAACAACAACAACAAAAAACAGCAAATCTGTCTCTCATAATTCCCTTTGGCAAAATATAACATTTCTTTTTTAAAACTTGAAATGCAAATCTTGCCTTTTAACTCCATATAGGTTATTAAAAAAGGTTGGAATAATCAAATCTGCCCATTCTGTCTTTGATTAACACTAACATCTCTGATTGTCATCAATAAAACTCATCTCTTCTTAAGAGCAGAAGTGATGAAAGTTCCAGTATTTGGAAACAATTTTGACATGTAATGATGTATAAGCAGATATATAAGTTTCTGTATAAGGCCTAGTATAAGTCACTGATTGATTGACAGTCTGATGTTCAGTTAAAGTCAGGAAAACCACACACTACTAGAAAATGGCAAAGGATCAATAGTAACCTGTGAGTGCTGTTTTCAAACTCTCAGTACTGATAGATAGATAGATAGATAGATAGATAGATAGATAGATAGATAGATAGATAGATAGATAGATAGATAGATAGATAGATAGATAGATAGATAGATAGATAGATAGATAGATAGATAGATAGATAGATAGATAGATTCGTGTTGGATTAGACTGCACGTACACTTGAGACCTCGCTAACGCCCATCACATCGCTCTTCACGGACATATGTAAATAATGACAGTGTAAACACGCTAAACTCACCTTTTCACTAACCTCGTACAGGAAATGCTTCTCAAAAACAGACTGCTTTTTCATTTGATAAAAAATAAGTATTTCCTAAGAGCATTATATAGTTAAACTGATTTATTACAAGCTACTGATGTATAACCTAGCCTTTACAACGACAAGGGCGATTCTTTCTCTACCTCACACAAGCAAAGCACCTTCACGCCAAACACAGAATCCAGCCAATCAGAGCGCGTCAAACCTGATGACGAGCCCTCCGCACCTGAGAGAGCTGTTTCAACGCCCCGCCCACAATCTAGCTGCGGAAATTTCGATCCATCAACTCCAATAGGTTATAAAATAATAGGTTATAAAATAACCTATTCAAAAAATAGTTTATGCCAAAAATAAATAAATAAAACGAACAGATTGGACAAAACTTTAACCTATTTGTCTTTAGTTTTTAAAACAGAAACATTTATGAAATCCTTCATCCCGTAGGTTTTCTTTCTATAGGCTACTAGTTCAACAACATCACACACACTCTGGTGAGTTTTAAAGTTGTTTTAAGTTTTAAAATTTTGAGTGGCCTAATCGTGCTACATTGTCAGCTCTGTGACACAAACTGTAACGAAATTGTTTGGGTTAGGCCTATTGTTTATTGTTTAAAAGCCATAAAACAAAAAAGATGGCTACATTTAATAAGTGTGATGTGCAAAATTTGAGTCAACACTGAAATTTTTCTGATGCTGATGACAATTTACAGAACTGAAAATCAGTTTGAAACCATTAAGTAGTCTCAATTCTTTTATTCACCAAAGTGAATGCTTCTCAATATTTATCATTAATATTTCAGAGTCAGACAGTGCAATATAGAGCTATATTTTCATGCATTTTTTTTTGTGTGTGTGAGAAAATGGAAACAGCAGCATATGATCCCAAACATTGCTGAAAACCTGAACAGATTCATCCAAAACATGCACTGCATCTACTTTATTCCAATATTGTAGCTTGTATTTTCCACCCACTATTCAAATATACTGAAAATAGCAGTTCTGCTGTGTCAGACTTGTCAAATACAATCTCAAATATAAAACTTGTCCTTATTTCTACCTCTAGTATTTCTTTACGTCAGCATATGTGGTAATTACACGTGGCACAAATGACCAGAAAATCTTGTTTTGTTTTCAGCTGATTCCGGGCAGGTAATGAACCGGTGTGCTCCTGCTGGCAGCAACATAAGAGCTTCTGTCCAACCTCACATAACTCAACCTGTTTCTGATGTGAAGCCATTATCAAATTCATTCAGAGCTTGATGGTATTGTTTTCACTTCAACCCTGTAACCTTTACACGCAAGATACGCTATTGTCGAGCAAGGCTGCTCAGAGATTGTACATCATTTCCAACATAACCTGCTCTGAGGAGACTGTATGTTTTTAGTTACTGACTGACTCACTAGTCAATACAGCATCAAGACACTATTGTGTAATCTCAAACCCTGTGTTGTCCTATCTAAGACCTTATCACATGTCAAAATGTATTTTAAGAAATACGTAGGGTGTTTTTTTAGAACATTGTGGCAGACAACATGATACCTCCACTGCAAAGCATGAAGGTGTGTGCCGTTTCAGCAATTGTTCTTGATGCAACTCTTACAAGATTTTGTAAAGTAATCGCCTGTTGTGAAAACCTTTGTCCTGGGTTGTAAGATACTACAGTAACTCATTCTGCAACTTACTGTTTTTAAGGATATAGGTATTATTAGTCATAGCACATAAACACTGAAGGTTTTTATGACACTAAGTTTCCTGCATTCTCTTCTTGTCCGAACATGAACTTGGAATTTGGTATGGAAATGAACAAGTCAAAAGACCTATTCTGTGATTATAGTAGTATTAAGAGCTTTGAAATCATCTCAATTTTACAGTCTCAAACCATCAAAAGCTATAATGACATGAAAGTTTTTGTAGTGGTGCTAATGGAAATCAAACATTAAAGATTAAAGTATTTTCCCCTTTAAAACAACAATTTTGTCATATTATTGTTCCATTTCCATTTGGAATTTTAACTTGTGAAAGCTGTGAAACTCTTATTATTGTGTCAGATGTAAATGACAGAAAAACTGATGGTCTGTCAGATGACAGGATGTGAGAGATGATGCCTTTCTGTGGTTAGGTCTCAAATATTAGTCAAGAGGATTGGCAAAAGTGGCGGAAATCAGTTCAACAGCAACTTCCTTTTTCTGAAATCCTCTTTCTAAATAACTAGACACAGAAGTGCTGCAAGGATTTCTCTCATGTCCTTCTGCTGTACACTTCACAGCGCAACAGAACAACTCGTACGTTAGTCTCTGGTTCATCCAATATGCGCTTATGACCTCTTATGGTACTCGTTTTGATATTCTAAATATGTTTTGACCAGGTATTATAGTAACTGAAACCTTAAATCATTATCTATTACTTTATTATTGTAAATTTTGACTTACCCATTTTGCATGTACCCTTCCCTCTGGTCTGAGTAAGTCCCCATGTCTAAAGCTTTAAAAGAAAGTATCTAGATTAGAAATGCATTCAGTGAACTCAGTTGCTGACCATGACCTGAGGTGTTTCATGAGCTTCACCAGTTTCAGTGACTGTATCTTGTGTCTTGTGTTAGGGAACTCACCCTGACTGTCAGTACAGGTTTTTCAACATTTCTGACTTCTGCTGACTGAATTGTCTGTCTCCCATTGGCTCAGCTGCTTTGCACTTCTGCTCCCCCATAGGGAAGGCTGGGAAGGTGGAGGAAGACGCCACAAACAGACTACATGGTCCTAATACCCTTTAGGTTACAGGCCCCTTCAAATGACAATTAACTACATATCTTTAGCCGTTTATATTGAATTAGGTACATACACTACTGTTCATAATTTTGAGGGCAGTAAGATTAATACTTCTGTTCAGCAAGGATTCATTAAATGGATAAAAAGTGACAGTAAAGACATTTGCATTACTCAAACAAATGCTTTTTCGATTTCAAACGAATGCTGTTCTTTTAAACTTTCTATTCAAAGAATACTGAAAAAAAAAAAAACTTGTCAAGTTTTCCACAAAAATATTACGCAGCACAACTGGTTTCAACATGTTATTTGAGCCCCGAATCAGCACATTAGAATGATTTATAAGGATTGTGTGACACTGAAAACTGGAGCAATGAATGTTGACATTTCAGCTTTGCCATCAAAATATATACATTTTTCAAATTATCTGTATTTGTTTATTACATTGTAATAAAATTTCACTATATTAATGATTTTCCTGATCAAATAAATGCAACCTTGGTGAGACTTTCAAAAACATTACAAAATGGTACAGACACCAAACTATTAGTGCACAAGAACAATAATAAAAAAAGCTCACAAACCACATATGGAACAATTTGAAAATGTTTTATTCATGAGTCAGAGAACTTAAAATAAAAAAGTCCTTGGCAATAAAATACTTGACAGAAGATGTGCTCTTGAATGTCCTGTTTAACAACCATAGCACATTAATACATTTACATCAAATCAACATTTCATACAACATTATTATGATATTGGCGTTATATAGTTTGGCGGAATCGACTAGTATGTGCTTAGTTCTCCTGAGGCAGCATGCAGCAATCCTCTGCTGTCCCCCTGTCAAATCTCACCAAACTAGCAGTCAGGGTTAAATCACAGGGGATACACAACACCTCAAAACACCAACATACCATCTTATAGGTTTCACGTCCAATATTAACTGATTTTACGTAACTGTTAATTAAATCATAACAACATTAGCCCTTTATCTTCTATGGGGGAAAAAAACTCTTTATATAACTGTCTGACAGAACATGTCATTATATAAGATTCGTCCAATTAGGCCTTTAAAATGCCTTGGATTGAGCGTTTGTATTTATTATTAAAATGAATACTGTAATTACGATGATAGTCCAAGTATGATTGAATCTGCTAATAAGCCACTCACCGTATAACAAATCAAACGGGCTGTCCATGAAAATCTCAACAAACTAATGTTTTTCAATCCTAATGTACCCAGAGCCATCAAATAAATTGTGTAAGATAACATAATAGAAAAGATAAATCTCAAATGATCAAATGTTTAACATGCCGAACACACAAATACAACTGAGGTCTTTGGTAGTTAATGGTAAAATCTCATTGACTAAAATGCAGGTGCCCTGATTCTAACCAGGAGCAGGTCAGTTAACACCTATAACATGCAAAAGGCCACAGAGGGGTTATGTTCACTTTTCACGTACCAACAATAACTCCTTTACAATATTATTGGGGAATCATGACAAGATGTACTAATCCAATGCATGTTCATCTTCATTTACATCTGATACGTCGCGATATAAAATGACATAACATCATCAATTTAAGATTTATGGACTGCATCTTTGACACGCTGCCAATTACCACACAATCATTTGGACTCATCCCAACAGGAATTGCATAAATGCTTAAATACTTGCACTGTTTGCAAACAAACAGGCAGCACTGAAAAAAAAAATATATATATATTAACATATGCTTAAATGTAAATGTGCAACTCTAGTATTGTTTCAAAATTTAATTGAAATTATGACTACGATAATACTGTAAGAGTGTTACTGTAAATGCATTTTCCATTCGGTTTTGTTAAATCAAGGGAAAAGTCAAAACAATTTTCTGGTGGAATTAATGCCATGCCACATACTTGATCTGCAGACAAGCTGAAAATAACTTCTTTAATTAACACTACAAAAATGAAGTATGTTATTTGCATCAAAAGCAACGATAGCTACCACGTTATAATTATTTGTATAATACCAGGAATTCATTCTGAATCAGTTTATTTTATTAATTGTCAGTTGCTAGCTTGCACTGGGTGCTTATTGTCAAATTTAGATAATATGTTTAAATGTTCATATGTCTCAACGAGCCTTCTGATTAATTTAGAAGATCAAATATGAATAAGACTGTGAACAATAAATAAACAGCCTAAACCTGAATTTTTATTTTTACGATAGTCAAACTTTACACATTTTTTTTATATAATGCATTTTTGTAATGCTCCATTTGAAAGATCATGTACCAGTCCTTACAAAGTCAACAGAATGGTCTCTTCAGTCTGTATCGTACCTTTGTGAGTTAACCAGGTCAAAAAAAGTGCCATTTCATTCTCAAGCAGCACTGTTGGATATGCACTTCGTCCTCTTGTAGACTCAGAAGGACTTTCCTTCTTCAGCTCTTATTCAAGAATCTCTTGGACAACAGATTCTCATCACTGTCCCTCAGAAGACGTGTCCTCCATGCTGGCCATCTTGCTAACTTTCTCCACCAAAACCTCTGGACTGATTTTTGGTAAGCCATTGTCCAAGGGACAACCCTCTACCAGACTGTTCATTGGCGTTGGAGGAACCTGACCATCGTCCTCTATCCCAGTGTCCTCGGGACATTGTTGAGAGTCACTCTGGTCCTGAATGGAATCATCGTCCAGATCTAGGTCCTCCATGTTCACATTTTGATACAATTTTCTTTCCCTCTCCTTCAGGAAATCTGTGATTATGGGCATTACCTTCTTGCGGGATGCTAATGTGTTACCCTGTATAAAGGCCTTCACATCTGGATATGGACTGCTCATTGGCTTAAGGTCCAGACTGGGGTTTTTGGCTTTTTCTAGTGCTTTACTCATCTATGAAAAAAGAAAGTGCAGATATTAATTAGTAAATCTTTAATTTTATCCATTATTTTAAAAATTGTGTATTTATTTTATTTTATACATTACTGTTGAAAAGTTTGGGGTTAGTAAGATGTTCAATGTTTTGGAAAGAAGTGTCTTATGCTCAGCAAGGCTGCGTTTATTTGATAAAAATGACAGTGAATATTGAGAAATACTATTACAATTTAAAGCTTTTTTCTGTTTTAATCATTTTAAAATGTAATTTATTCCTGTGATGACAGAGCTGGACTTTCCGCATCATTAGTCTTCAGTGTTACATGTGGAAACTGTGGTCATTTTCTTTCAGAATTCTTTGATGAACAAGAAGGTTAAAAAAAAAAAAAAAAAAAAAAAGCACTTCTTTGAAACAGACAACTTTTGTAATATTATAAATGTCTTTATTATCACTTTAAATCAATTTAAAGGGATAGTTCACCCCAAAATGAAAATTTTGGGTCACACTTTATATTAGGTGGCCTTAACTACTATGTACTTGCATCAAAAAATAAGTACAATGTACTTATTGCGTTCATATTGTATTGCAAAAACACTTCTGCTGCTATTGAGGTGGGATACGGGTAAGGTTAGGGACAGGTTTGGTGGTATGGGTAAGTTTAAGGGTGGGTTAAGGTGTAAAGGATGGGTCAACAGTGTAATTATGAATGTAATTACAGAAATGAATTACAGATGTAACTACATATAGGTATTTTTAAAAATATAAGTACAATGTAAAAACATGTATGTACACAGTAAGTGCATTGTACCAAATTATTAATTTAAATGTAAGTACAAAGTAGTTAAGGCCACCTAATATAAAGTGGGACCAAATTTTGTCTTCATTTACTCACCCTCGTGTCGTTCCAGACCTGTATGAGTTTCTTTCTTATGTTTAACATAAAAGAAGATATTTTAAAGAATGCTGGTATTCAAACAGTTGATGGTTTCCATTGACTTCCACAGTATTTATTTCCGTACTATGGAAGTCTATGGGGACCAACAACTGTTTGGTTCTTCAAAATATCTTCTTTTGTGTTCAACATAAGAAAGAAACGACATGAGGGTGAGTAAATTACAGAATTTTCATTTTTGAGTAAACTATTCCTTTAATGCATTCTTGCTGACTGGTTCATTCCTGGAAAGATATAAAGCATGAGTACCTCTTCCCTGTAGGCAGTGCTGGAGCTGTAGACGGCTAGCTGTCGGAAGGGCTCCTTGTTGTCAATGAAAGAGATTGTCATGGCAACCACCAGGTTGTAGTTGTAATTGTGACAGAACTCACAAAGGTCCTGCTGTAGTCCACGCCGCTGAAGAAAAGCCTAAAGACAGAACAGCCCTTTTAACATGTGAGCATCATAAGAAGAAAAAAACTGCAATTATTTCACTTTCTAAAACATTTTTAAATGACATACATATTATTATTATTGATGCCTTCGAATTCCAACATATATCTTTGTTTAAGCCATTAATAAAATTTCACTAGTGTAAGTGTATTTTAATTAAATATAAATATATTTCTGAAAAATATAATCTTTAAAATATGCACATATCAAACATTGTTTCATTTTATGAAATACCTCTGATATCTTCAGAGTCAAATATTTCTGATTAACTTTTTTTGGCAACTTGACAGTTAAAACAATTACGTAATAAACTTTAAATAAGTGGCATTTTTTCTTTGAAGCAATAATCGAGATTTTATGGGTAATGTCATACATTTTTCAAGTGTTATAAATAACATTTTGGGGCCGATTTGAAATCTTTGGATTTCTTATACCAAAAAAATAAATAAAAATACAAATTTCCCCCAGTCTCCTGTATTGTGAACAAAGAAAGTGTTGATACTTCTCACATCTGATTCAGCAACCTCATGTCTTACTATTGTATGTATATTAACAAGAGAAGAGGACAGTCTGTCACGGAGGTTAACGTCTGGTGTAATCAGTGGGTGTGCGAGACAGGCCGCCCAGCCCTGCGGTGAGTCTGGGTGTGTCTGACTTGGAATCGGTTGTGCTTCGGTATTAATGAGGAATTCACATGAGTCATGAGGATGGGCACATGAGCACACTTTGTGCCCACAACAGTAGCTCCTTATATTTCAGAGTCTACATTTCCTCTCTGTCTTTGTGGAACTGAGTACTGAAGCTAAATGCACAGCACAAACACAAGATTCACTTCATTTAAGATGACACATGTAATTTGCATGTGATCTTCTAAACTTAAAGTAAGCATCAGTTTTAGAAATGCTGCAAGCATGCAATGAGCTTGCATACATAACTTATAAGTTACAGAGATACACCAATACAATGTTATGCATTGTAATCAGCATTTTTATTCCCATAATTTATCTTAACTTATCTCTGGATATTCAGCACTGAACAAAACAGATTGGATGCCTCTTCACACATATACATATATATATATATATATATATATATATACACACATACACACATGCATAAAACAAGAATCTTTTGTTTTTGGCCATGCATCACATTGCTGTTTATTCAGCAACTTGCGCCATAAGTATTTTATAACTTCAAGATACAGCTTTTAAGAAAACAACATTCTGCACATATAGCAAACAATTGTTCAGTACTAGATCTCATTTAATACTTAATAAAACAGACTGAGGTGTGAGTAATGTGTGATGTTCAATCACTAAAATGTGAATTTTATTGTTTAAAACCTGTATTGAAATGATTCATGTTAGTGATATATGTGACCACTGACCACAAAACCAGTCATAAGGGTCAATTTTTTAAAATCAAGATTTATACATCATATGAAAGCTGAATAAATAACCTTTTCATTGATTGTTTTGCTAGGAGATACAACTATTTGAAAAAAATCTAAATATTGGGAAAATCGCCTTTAAAGTTGTCCAAATGAAGTTCTTAGCAATGCATTTTACTAATCAAAAATTAAGTTTTGATATATTTACGGTAGGAAACTTACAAAATATCTTCATGAAACATGATCTTTACTTAATATCCCAATGATTTTTGGCATAAAAGAAAAATGGATAATTTTGACCCATACAACGTGTTTTTGGTTATTGCTACAAATATACCCCAGCGACTTAAGACTGGTTTTGTGGTCCAGGGTCACATATTACTTCTTTCATTGTTCAAAAAACAAACAAACTAAAAACTAAATGCTATTCTTATATTTATTTTTATTTTCCTTTGATTGTGTCCGTTTGAAAGAAAGACGATGAAAGAAAGAAAAATATTCAATGAATGGACATTACAGAATTTTACTATAGCAATTAAAAAAACAACAACAACTTTGTACTTCTTTTTAAGGGTGCAATTAAATCTTTTAAAAACACAAAACACCGATCAGGTCACAACAATAAAATTTTAATTATTAAAATATATGGTATATATCTGCATAGATATCAGTATAAATAACACCGTTTTTGTTAAAAAGCCAAATCAATACATTCCAAGCTTCAGAAATCGTAGAAGCTTTTAGAGGTCAAGTGAAATATGTCATAACAGCACTGACCTCTAGTGTCATGTAAATGACACTGACAGCCAATTTCAGATCCCCACCAGATGCTGCTTTCATGTCTTTCAACAGCATCTGTTCCGTAGAGAGGCCTGAAATACAGGACAGTACCGTCAAATTACTTTTAACAAATTCATGCTTTCAAATTATACTGTTTAATGTGTCTACGTGATGTGGTTTGTTTCATTAACCTCCTCTCACCTGACACGTCAAACTTAGCATTCTGTAGCGACTGAAAGAGAACGCCCCTCTGAGGCAGTTTTGGAAAACGCTTCTCCAAAAAGACGGCGTACTGGCTGTCCTTAGGGGTGACTTTACCTGCTTCAGGTGCCATGTTAACACAGTCTAGGATAATGGTACCTGTCAACACATACATTTTGCAAGATGTTATCTTTCTGCTGACATCTCACATCTCTATCAAGTATCTCCTCTAGCTAAATGCCACTGAAGATCATGCTGAGCCCATCTGATGTCTAACAGCTTCTAACAGATTGAGCCGCAGTCAAGCTGTGAGAGCTCACATTCCTCTTTGTGTTTATCGCGTCGCCATGACTCTCACCGTATAAAAGCTGAGCCACTTGATGGTCGAGCGCCTCCGGTGCTTTTTGGGAAATGCGCTCAGTCACCAAGGTGGCACAGGAGCCCACGGGCTCCACAGTGACGGGACAGGAGAGGGATGTGGGCCTCTGTAGGAGGTGATGGTCAATCACTTCCACAACTGCGTCCTCCAGCTCACTGTCAGCACTACAGAATAACACAGAACTGTTGACTAGCATTGCACAGATTTAAAAAAAAAAAAAAAAAAAAAAAATCTATAATATATATATATATATATATATATATATATAATCTATAATTTAAAAAAATATATATTTATATATTATTCCATTTTCTAATATTTATTCACACATATTATTTTATGGGTTATATTATTTATATTAATATATAGGTAAAATGTCTCAGTACGAATCCTGCTTCTGTGGTCACAGGTTCAGTACAATAAACACTTCATATGTCGCTATTAGTGGTGCACTAATTAGATTAATATATAATACTAAATATATAATAAAACTGTTTTGCAATATTCTGATATTTATTTTTGTTGCCATTCATTTTTAAAGAGACCCTTTTAGCACATATATACAAAAATTCAGGCATATGGTGCAGTAAAATAATACTATTGCAATTAATTATTATTATTATTATAAATGCATTATTACAATACTGAACACATTACTACTGTTCAAAAGATTGTGGCAGGTAAGATTATGATTTTTTTAAAAAGTCTCCTATATGCTCACCATTTTAAAATTACAATAAAATTACAATAAGAGTTTTCAATTATAATATATTTTAAAGGATAATTTATTCATGTGATGGCAAAGCTAAATTTGGACCAGTTATTACTCCAGTCTTCATATCACATGATCTTTCAGAAATAATCTTAATAGTGATTCGGTGCATAAGAAACATTTTCTGTTATTACCATTGCAAGAAAACAGTTTACATTTTTTTATTTTTGGAAATCGTGACTTTTTTTTAGGATTCTTTATAGAATGACATTTATTTAAAAGAGAAATAGACATTTTGTAACATTATAAATGTATTTACTGTCACTTCTGATTAATTTAATGCATCCTTGCTTAATAAACATGTTAATTCCTTTCAACAACAACAACAAATCTTACTGACCCCAAACCTTTGAACATTAATATTTACTTTGAATATATTTTACATATATTAAAATGAAAATTCAGTTAATTAATTACTCTAAAACTGCATTCCTTTTATATGTGACGACGGAAGACGGAACATGGTGTAGTACACACATTGCATTTGTGCTACAAAACAGAAGACTGACCTGGGCAGAACATTGTGGTCGACCAGCGTCAGCGTCAACTGTTTGTTCTTGTGCAGGCCATGGAGGTCCACCTCGTCCCTGAACAGCAGGCAGTCCTGCGACAGACCGGTCTCTCTCAGCAGAAAGGTGCTGTCAGAGCGCAAGGGGAACTCAGCCCGTGGGATGTTGAGCACAGGGACCGGCATCCTCTTACAATCAAGACTCTACGAGACAACAACATTAATGATGAACAAAACAATAATCCAGAATTATCACGTCTATTATCTCTGGCACAATTTTTCAAGCCCACCGCAGCAAAAGTGGTTTATTCGGTTGGGCATTGCATACCTTTGAAAGAAAGTAGGCGAAGGTCAGGGCTGATACCATGGAGTCCATATCACAGGCTTCATTTCCCATTACGACATGCAGCCCTGGGCTGTTCTTACTACAACCCTGAGAATGAAACAGAACAGTGTCACAGGCTGCTGGACTAATATAGGACAAGAATTCATAACGTTTAACTGCAAACCTAGTTCTTCATAATAAGGCTTCGGTGGCCTCTATTAAACCAGGCTGAAATGCAAAACTGAAACGTTTCCGTGACACTAACTATGCACAAATATTTACAGCAAGCAGCAAGTACATGACAAGCTGAAAAATGCATCCAATAGGCTGTGGAGACTTCCAGCTCCACAAAAGTGCTTCATCTGACAAACAATGTTGAACTTAAGATAACCCAGTCACTCTATACAACCGCAAGCCGGTGGGAGGTGGAGTACAACGTGTAAGAGATAAAACACATTTTGGCTTCTCACCAGATGATAACACGAATGACAACAAAACTCATGTTCTTTTCAGGTTAATATTTGTTCTTAAAGAGAACCTTAATCTAAAAATGAAAATTACGTCATTGTTTACTCAACATCCAAACCTGTATGACTTGCTTTTTTTCTGTGGAACACAAAAAGAGATGTTTTGATGAATGGTGACTGCTCTATTTCATACAATAAAACAATAAAGAGAAAAAAAGCTCCATAAAAATAGGCCATATGCACTAAATAGTCAAATTATACATTTGTAAGGAACAGACTTGTTTTTATTAGCTGAAAATCTCATCCACGCTTACACATCTCAGATTTCATTAAAAATATCTTCATTTATGTTCCAAAGATGAATGAAGGTTTTATGGGTTTGGAACAACATGAGGGCGAGTGATTAATGACAGAATTTTCATTTTTGGGTGAACTATCCCTTTAAATTTCAGTGTTGTTCCTAACATGAATAATAGTATGGCTTCAGAAGACTTGGAATATGCACTACTGTTAATAAGTCTATAAGATTATGTTCACCGAGGCTGTATTTATTTAAAAATAGAGTAAAAATAGTAATATTGTAATATATTATTACAATTTAAAATAACTCTTTTCTTTTTAAATATATTGTTCTTGTGATGGCAAAGCTGAATTTTCAGCAGACACAATTGCTCTAGTCTTCACCGTCACATGATCTTTTATAAATTATTCTAAATATGCTGATTCGGTGCTCTTTATTGGTCAATTTAATGCAGCCTTGCTGAATAAAAGTATTACTTTCCTTATAAAAAAGAAAAATGTAGATATGGACTACATTTATGTTACTTAAAATGTGCTTTTCTCTCTCTCTCTCTTTTTTGGGAACTTAAGAACCTACGATTCTATTTGCTGGACCACTTGCGAGATGAAGAGCACTTTTAATAGAATAACAGCGAATGCATCGCCCTGGATTCAATAAAACCTTTTATCTCTCCCCATGATGACTCCTCGTCCAGCGTTAATTAGCATTTGGCCTGCTCCATTACTCCAGACGAATACAGAAGCCATCTGTGACGTCAGCATTAAATGATGTACTCTGATCTGGGCAACCAGCTGGGGTTTGTTTGAAACGCTGGACGACGGACTGTCAACACAGAGAGACTGAGCTCACAGCTGGCACAGACAAGGGTTGAGGCTTGTTTAGGATGAGGTTTTGGCAAGATCTCTCTTTCTCATGTGATATCACCAAAATCCTTGTTAGATGGGGAAGTGCAGGAAAAACATGCTTATTCATGTCCATGGCCGGAGGACAGTGCAGGAAGTTAGTCACTGCAATGTGAAATGGACCACGGGACAGTGAGTAAACAGTACAGAACCTGCGGGTCTTGGGTCAGGGTGGAAAAGAGCTCTTGCGTGCGCTCTATTTGCAACCTCACGCTTCAGTGCAGACAAAAAGCACTTTAACCACAAGTGCAACCGTAAAATTTCTTCAATCATTGACTGAATTAGTTAAAGAACCCATCTCTGCTTGCTTCCACGAGCTGAGTCTGAAGGTAAACAGGGGGCTTCAGTATATCCACCCAGCAGTGGGCGAGTGCAGGTGTCAGGGTGTTTGGGTTTAAAACAACAGTGTTTAGGGTAGAGAGATGCAATGCTGTTGGACAGATGCTGTCAGGATCATGTGCACCGGACAGCAGGTGTTATTGTCTCTGCAAATAGGGCCACCTTCAGTTTTGAAACTGAGTGCATTAAGCTGAAAAACTAGAAAAGTGGGAATTGTTCTTATTGACTAAACACACTAACAGCACCTTTACAAAATAGTCCCCATCTGAAGCTCCAAAAGGTCCATTTGCACCAAAAAGCTCATTAAATTTGTTTTGAACCGTTTTTAATACTGTACACTTATAAATGTGTGTACATTTATGTGTGTAAAATTGTGTGTACATTTAATAATAATAATAATGATAATGATGATGATGATGATGATAATATTATTTTATATACACTGCCGTTCAAAAGTTTGGGATTAGTACGACATTTAATGTTTTTTAAAGACATTTCTTTAAAGGATGCATTTGCTTGATCAAAAATACAGAAAAAAAAAAACAGTAATATTGCAAAATATTACAATTTAAAATAACGGTTTTCTTTTTTGATATACTGTAAAATTTAATTTATTAATGTGATGCAAAGCTGAATTTTCATCAACCATTACTCCAGTTCTTCAGTGTCACATGATCCTTCAGAAGTCATTCTGATTTATTATCAATGTTAGAAGCTGTTTTTTTCTGCTTAATTTTTTTTTGGAACCTCTGATACTTTTCTCAGGATTCTTTGATGAATAAAAAGTAAAAAATAACAGCATTTATTCAAAAAGTCTTTACCATCAAAAAAAAAAAAAAAAAAAAATTACAAATACAAAATTACAAATACAACTTTGATGAGCATAAGAGACTTCTTTAAGAAAAAAATAAATAAATTTCAAAATCTTTTGATCCCAAACTTTTGAACGGCAGTGTGTGTACACACACACGCACGCACGCACGCACGCACACACACACACACACACACTTATATATAGAACATTACATTTTCACAATTAGGCTACACATTTTAGCCATACGTGTTCCAAATATATTAATATTATTTGCTGGTACATGACGATTAACTTTTTAAATAAGATAAATACAAATAAACATAAACAAACAAGCTTGCGTACTTTCTCTCGATGCATGTGGTCGTATCTATCATCGGCGCATGCGGCCAGGCTCTTTGCCCGCGCGTCATACCATACGACTTATGTCAATATCAAGTGTATATCAAACAAAGCATTCATTATTTATCACACCAAGCCATCATAAACGGCGAATACCCTCGTGTTTATGTATATCGCAACACACAGTGCAAGCTCTTGGCACATTTTAAGTGGGTAAAATGGTAGAAGCAAACATACCACGCGTAAACCTCTCTCTTTAAGCCTAACGTTACTGTACCATAGTCTTACCTTAAGCACATCGCGACAGCTCCGTAAATATGCCTCCATTGTTACACGGAGCCCGAGGGTTTTCACGTAACGGAATATCCTAAAGGAGTATAAAATGCCCTTCAGTGCCTCTGAAATGTGCAGACTGTCTCAGTTGTTCACGGTGTGTGTGTGTGTGTGTGTGTGTGTGTGTGTGTGTGTGTGTGTGTGTGTGTAAGTTCAGCCACGAGCAGAAGCCAGCTACGTCCGGACGTCACACGGTGTGCCGGGAAATGTAGTTTGTTGTGGACACACGAGAAACCTTAAATAGAGAGGGTCCATACCTTTGAGATCATCTCTTCTCTATGCTATTGTTTTCCTAAACGGTGACAAAGTTAAAATGATCTGATATTTTATCAAATATGCACCTTTGAATTTAAAAGAAAATGAGGGACAATGAAACTAAAGTTACTCCTGCACTACACAGATTTTTGTCCAATCCAATGCTAACTAGAATAAAGTCCCTCAATTATGCAGTTTCATTAGAAATTTGTCTACAAATGAATAATTGTGCTTGTCAAACGAATTAACAAGCCTTTAAGACATTATTTTTGATGTTTATAATGAAAACAATTTACCACAAATGGTAGCATTTTATTATTTTTTTCTCCAAGTATCTGAAAACAGCTTCTCTGATTTTATACAATTGTACAATATCAGTAAAAAAGTAGAAATCGGATCTTTAAAATACAAATCTAGTAAAATACATTAAAATACTGATGTATCTAATCTACTTTCCAAAAAACACATTACAAAAATAGCGTTTTACAGTGGGTAACGTGGTGAAACAGCATTACAGTTTTTCTTCTACAGTTACGTCTAACATTACTTTCGATTAAAAGAATTATAAAATTTAATCTGATTTATGTAGGTGGTCTAATCTAGCAACATCTTTTTTCAGGGTGGCACCTTTTGCACCTTATGTAGTAAACATCAGTGATCTTGGGGATATGATTTGGCACAAAGTGGCTTTGTTATAATGCTGATGCTTTGTTCTTCGTGATTGTATTTCAGCTATGAATCCCATTCTGTCCAATAGCATGCCAGTTTAGATCTTCTCAACGTAGTTGCCAGGAAACATGCCTTCCTTTCCTCGAAGACGGCCTTGCCACCAACCTGAAGGATCTGGGCAGACAGCACATCTTGGGTTAGTGCAGCATTCGCTAACCCAATAGAATCTGTATAAAGTTCACTTTCAATGTTATAAAAATAGATTACCTTCACATATGATTTCTATGATATCATCTGCTTGAAAGCTGAGCTC
Source organism: Acrossocheilus fasciatus (assembly GCA_036784905.1). Lineage (NCBI taxonomy): Eukaryota > Metazoa > Chordata > Actinopteri > Cypriniformes > Cyprinidae > Acrossocheilus > Acrossocheilus fasciatus. The sequence goes on from CM071953.1 coordinate 26,375,634, forward strand.
ATCTGTGTCCTGAGCATCGTAAGCATAGAGTGCCCTGCACTGTGGGGTGCGGGGTCTGGGTTTGGGTTTGGGTTTGGGTCCCCCTGAACCTGGAAGAGGCTTGTACTCTTTTGAACGTCTGCGATGCATTCTGAGAGAAAACACAGGGAATATTTCCTTTGAGCGACTGAAATAAAAATTGTAATTAAAATAATTCTCATAAAAACTAAAACTTAATTTCTATGGCTAAAAATTAAGTAAAATAATTTGGAAATTTACATTATTTGAAGTTTTAGGTATCTAAAACACGAACAGAGTGAAGATAAAATTGAATTCAAATGACACTGAAAACAGAAATTAAAAAAATACTATAATAACCTGAATGACAGAATTAATTTCTTAAAAATTTGTGTTACAATTACTAACAAACTGATCTGTGAGTTCCAGCCAAACAGGTTTCAAGATTGTAAAGTCTTCAGTTCTTATAATGACAGTTCTTATAATTTCTTGTATCTGAATTTCTTGCTGTAAGATGATCCATCATCTCACCCAGCCACGCCTTGATCAGGAACGTTCATGAAGGCCATATCAGCGTAGATCTGGCTCTCACGTTGACTGCGGCGAGATCCCTGGAGTCTGGGAAGGGTGGGCTGATCCATAGTGGACTGCTGGCGGAGCAGAGAGTTCCTACTGCCATGCTGGCCTTGGGTTCCTCGTCCTCGGCTATCAGACTTAGGAGGCTCTGAAATCACAGGCCATAGGAACATTTTAAAACTATTTCTAAAAGAGTTTTGTGAAACTTTTGTGAAATATGTAAAATTGTGGTCTTACCACGTGAATGCTGGCCTACATTCCGATTTTGGTTCCCTATGTACTTGCTTTTTCGGTTGTCACGGCGAGTGGGTCCTGCAGAAATGATAATTACGACATATTAGGAAAAGTCTTTAATCTCACTTTTGAACTTTCTATTCAATCAACTTTCTAAAAATCCTGGAAGAAAAATATTGTTTTCACAAATATATTAAGGAGCACAACTGATTTTAACATTGATAATAATAATTAATATAACGTTTGTATGCATATTAATGTTTATTATGCACCAAATCAGTATATTAGAATTATTTCTGAAGGATCATGTATCTGGAAGACTAGAGTAATTCAGCTTTGCATCACAGGCATAAATTCCATTTTAAAATATGTTACAACCAAAAACAGTTAAACCTAGCATTTCAAAATATTACTGTTTTTACAGTATTTTTGATCAAATAAACACAGCCTTCTTGAGCATAATAGAAAAAAATCTTACAATCCCATATTTTTGAATGGGGAAATATATATTTCTTCATGATCTCAAATTATGCAAAATGGGTGTCAATTTCTCAAGACCACTAAATGGTGATTATATACCCCAAAAAGCATAACTAAAACACAACATTTCAACACAGACTCACTTGCGTTTTTAGGCAGACCGGATCCAATACTGACAGTCAGGACTTTGCTGCTGGGCTTCAGAACTGCTTCATCACCCTGACCCATCTGAAACTGGATCTGTCGAGAGCCAGCAGATGAAAATGGACCCCATCCTCCTTTCTTCACCTTAAATTCAAGTCTGATAGAGAAAAATGTTCAATGTTGAAATTACAATAACAGCACATTCTGAATAATACAGCACATGGCACATTTCTCAGTGAGGGAAACATTGCTCACAGGTTGTTAAACTTCAGCGGCAGCTTTTTCCGTGTTTTTTCCTCGTAACGCTTGTACAGAAGACTGAGGAACTCGGTTTTAAAGACAGACTGCAGCACACTGTCGTATTGATCCTCGTGCAATATGAACAGGTCATCCTGCAATGTGCTGAGGAAAGAGAGATACAATAACTGATATGTCCATCATCCATATGCAATTTAGAAAATGTTAAAACCTGCTTAAATACGGTTTAAAGGCATCATTAACTCACACCTACACGTTGTTCCAAACCTGTATGAGTTTCTGTTATGTCCTGTTGAACATAAAAGAAGATATTTTGAAGAATGTTTATGAGCAGTTGCTGATCCCTAGCAACTTCAACAGTATGGAAAAAAATACTATGCAAGTCAATGGGAATCAGAAAGTGGTTACTAACATTCTAGAAAATATATTTTGTGTTCAGTAGAGAAAAAAGAAATTCTTACAGGTTTGGAACAACTTGAGGGTGAGCAAATGATGACAGAATTTTGCTGAACTATCCCTTTAAAGAACAGATGTATGATTTATTAATCATTCTGAAGCTTTAAATGTAGGGAGATCTTTCAAGGCCTAAAGGTTATCATGCATATTACATGATAGAGTACCTAAAAGAGACAGACTGGATCTTTTCCACCTCTATTTTTCTCTTCAGGACCTCCTGAATCTGGCCTTTCTCAGGACCCTGTTTCACCTTCTCGCGTCCAATCAAATAGAGGAACTTAGGGGTGAGAATGAGATCACGCTTGACAGTCTGTGGGTGTAGAAAAAGCATGTGAGTATGTGGTCACATGAAATATGTCAGATGAACTACATGTGCAGACTAAAACATCTGTTGGTTCAGTAAACTAGCACAAAATATTACTAAACAGTTACTCAGGAAGTGAGCTATGAGTTTCAGAATGTTACAGGGGACATCGAGTCATACCTTAAATCTGCGGTCATATTTGACCACCACGTCAGCAAAATCAACTCTCTCCCTACGACCCACGAACTGTCGAATCTCTGGATGGTTGTCCATGCCAATGTAGTCTCCCATGAAATTGCGGTTTAGACTGTTCTTTCGTCTCTCTTTCTTGTTCAGCAAGAGATCAGAGGCTGAAAGCATTACAGAATCGGTGTGATTGAAAATAAAGTACATTTGATTCTATTCCAAAGGCACTATATATTAGATTTGAGTCTTTTTGTCCATTTTATTGACTGATACAGAAGATGGGATACAAAGAGCAATGGATACTTTTTCTGCATGTATTAAAGAAAGGAATCTGACTGAACTCTTACCTTCCTCTCGCATGCGGACGTACTTGCGTACAGCGATGTGTTTGCGCCAGGCTTGCTGGATTACCCGAGCATATCCGTTGTATTTTCTTTCCCTCATCTCCTCCAGCAGGAACAACTATAGATTGACATAATCATACTCATTTTTCATAGTCAGCACTGTTGAATATCAACAAAATATTTCAGAATATCAAAATGCAATCACAAAATGACCAAAGCAACTTTGAGAAGTGTGTCCACTCACTTCGTTAGGTGTGTAACAAATGCCACACTATGCTCTCTATGGACTACATACTCAATCGTCTAGTATGCAAATTATATAAAGTTACTTATTCATCCAAACTTGTCCAACATTCCCCACTTTTTTGGTTAATTAAGTGCAACATCCAGGCATTAGAAATGCACTTTTTCACACTACTTGTACTAAAAAACAGCATACTGCATAAGTATGTGAATTAGAACGCACCTATAGTGTCTATTCTATAAAAACAAAGTTTTGAAAACACATAGTTCTACAAGAAACCATGTGAACCACAGCTGAAGAATGTTCACTTAACAAGTCTGAATTACTTTTAATTTTTTGCACATCGCTAAAGGAATGCATTTAAGTAGCCAAACTGCAAAGTAATTCAATTTGTCCATGACTAAAATAAACATTCCCACCTTAAAACAGCAAACAGGGACATAACATAGTCCCAAATGTCCAGTTAATGAATTAGGTTATTATTTCTCACATTTTAAGAAAACATCACATTGAATCACAACTGTAACATTATATGTTCACATCACTACCTTCAAGTTACAAAATAAAGTACATACAGATTCAGGGGCCTTGATGAAGATTTTGGTCTTGCCCAGCTGGTACTGGTCTGAGTCCATGTTGACAGATTTTAAAAGGTGCAGGACACCCTGTTTCTCATCTCCTCGCCACTGAGGCCATGTTTCTCTAGTCAAGATGGCATATCTGAGCAAATATAATGGAATAGTTAGTAACAGTTTTTTGCAACGTAACAAAATTTTCATATAAAGCATTTGGCATCTTGTCAGGCATTGGTAAAAGCTGACTGTACCTTTGCAGGAATTTCTTGAAGACACGTCGGAAGGCATAGCCAGCCCTGCGAACACGGATGTTCTCCCGCAGTCCCAGATATTCTACTTGGTGTCTGACGCGGCTTTCCTCCCAGTCGCGAGGCTTTTTGGTCTCATTGGGCTTGATGCATCGAATATAGTGAGGGGTGCATTTCATTAACGTCTGGACCAGATTATTTGCCTGTTTCTGTAAGGGGAGAAAGGAGAAAAAAATAAACAATTGCATAACACAAATCTAAGAGCATAACATCACATTCACGTATCAAACAAAACTGTAACTATACACAGCACCCAGCACACTCGCCAGGCACTAAATGCAAGCTGGTCAAGTAACTTTGTTAGGAACTGAAACATAATACACGGTTTAAATCAAATTGTAGGAACATTTCTAGTCAAGTATGCGTTTTTCTGTTTTGTAAATCAGTTATTTTACCTTAATCTTTGAACCTGCAGTGGTAGGACGGCCCCTTTTCTCAGCCTCAAGGTTCTCTGGGAACAAATCTTTAATGAAGGCGCTGTGGATATGACCAGAAAAAGAGATCAATCATTTCAAACATCTCAGAAGCCCTAATACTGTTTATTCTTTACCAGCACATGGAAGACATAATAATAGAGCTGCCTCTACTGAAGTAATACACCACAGAATATCTCTCACAAGAAAAAATAAACAACTCACCATGCTCCATAAAAATGCTACACCATATTGATTTTATGATTTATTTATGTGATTTATTATTTCATTAAGGAATTACTGCCGGACTGCAGACGTTCTGTATTGGTGCATGAGTATATTTAGGGGCTTTTAAAAAGCTTCTGCTATAATCCAGCTGACTATAATACTAGTAAAAATAACCAAATAGCCACTTACAACTCACTGCTCTGCATGAGCTCAATGATGTCATTGAACAGCACATCCCTGTTTCTCTCACAGAAGCCGCTCACATCATATGACACCTGGAAATAAGAGCTCTTATTACTCTCACCAAGACGTTAATCAATATCAGAGTGACTCTACTCGCTGGAAGCACACTAAAACACTCAAGGGATCTAAATTCAGATTAAATTCAGATTATAAGTATAATACTCATGTTACCAGAACTCTTGATGGAGAATTAATACACCCTCATTGACATTTATTAGATATTTTAGCAGATTTGATTGTGCTTTTGTCTTTTAATAGGAATCTGATCATTTTAGCTCTGTTTAAAACCATGTTTAAATTCATTCCATTAAAAATTCCACAAAATTACTACAAATTTCAAACTGCTGTCAAACCAACAAAGATTTGAAAAGTTAGTGCTGTTTTATGGAAACTATGAGGTGACAAAAAATTTGAAATAAAAAATATTAGTAAATGTTTAATTAGTAAAAAGACAAAGGTATGAAACACACACACACACACACACACACACACACGTAGGTATTTGTGGTTTACGGGGACTCTCCATAGGCGTAATGGTTTTTATACCGTACAAACTGCATGTGCTATTGCCCTACTACACTAACCCTACCCCTTACAGGAAACTTTGTGAATTTTTAGATTTTCAAAAAAAAAACACCATTTAGTATGTTTTTTAAGCCTTTTGAATTACGGGGACATAGGCAGTGTCCTCATAAACCACCTTCAAATTGTAATACCTCTGTTATACCCATGTCATTAAACAAATTTTGTCCCTGTAAACCACAAAAACCAACCTACACACACACTTTCATCCACAGTAGGGGGCAGTGTTGCATCCACACTACTGCCAATCTGATTGTTCACCATTTATTATTTTGCTAAAGATTTTTTCTAAATACACATGTGCCTAATATATATATATCTCCATCAGAACATTTGAAAAGTGTCTCTTACCTTGCCTGCATAATGGTGCACTATGAAACCCTTGTTCCAGCTGTTGAAATGCTCATGAGTGCCAATTTGTGACTGCAGTTTTTGCAGCAGAGTCTGGTCTGCACCCTCTCCTTTTGCATGCATGGTGGCGCACACGTCATCCAGGATGCTCATGATGCCAGGAGGATTCTGGGTTAAGATGCCCATTAGATGGCATTAGTTGAACGGGTGTTGTTATGCATATGACAATCGTTTGACGCTACAAAGTGTAAACTCACCAGTTTGGACTCGATTAAATCACATACAACTTTGTTGTTAAAGTATTCAATGGGTGTCCATTTGATTCCCTCCTGTACGTACTCTTCCTGCAAATGAGATGGAAAACATCAGCAAACACTTCCCTACAGACCTACGTGCGTATAAGTTTATTAAAAATCATTATTCTCACCTGCTCTGCTTTTAGCGTGAGCTCAATAAAAATCTGCTGCAGTTTTTCATTCACAAAGTTAATGCAGAATTGCTCAAATCCATTTTTCTACAGACGTAAAGGCATGTGGTTACTTATAAAATTAATATGACGAGTAAGAAAAAGAGATGTATTTAGAAAACATAAATGAAATCACCTGAAAGATTTCAAAACCATAGATGTCCAGAACTCCAATGTTTAACTCCTCACGGTCTTTCTGCATTGCCTTGTTTATGACCTTTAAACACAACGCAAACTAATTTAAATGACTTTCCTTTTGCTTTTTGAGACATATACTAACATTCAAAAGTTTGTGGTCAGATTTTTTGAAAAAAGACAGTTAGTTCTCTCTTAATATATTTTAAAATGTAATTTATTCCTGTGATGTAAAACTGAATTTTCATCTGCATCAATCTAATATGATAATTGAATGATGCTGATGAAAACTATTATTGGTGCTCAAGTAACATTTCTTATTATTATCAATGTTGAAAAATTATTTTTGTGGAAACTCTGATTCTTTGATGAATATAAAATCTTTTGTAACATTAGAATTGTCTTTACTGTCACTTTTGATCAATTTAATGCTTCTTATAGAATAAAAATATGCTCACCCAAAGCTTTCGAATGCTACAGTATACCATAGGAACACAAAAAACACATATTGTTATACAATTCAAATTGTGTTCAAATTTAAATTCACTCACATCAACCAAGTAGTCAAAGAGTCTAGAATACAGGGCTTTGGACAGGGCGTCTCGGGTGAAGGAGGCCTGCTCCGTGTTCAAGGTGACAGAAATAGTCTCCGTTTTGCCACCCCACTTGCTGTCCATGATGCGACTGGTCAGTTTGCTCTTTAGACCATCCTGATTGATTCCCAACAGGTAAGATGGGAATGCCAAGACTGCAGTAGAGTGAGAAAGCGAATTCATTATGCAGCTAAGATAAACATCTTTACGCAAGCTCCTCAAGAATTGCTTGTTTTGTGCTAATTCTCATTTGGAATCAGATACACACACCTGCTAAATGAATCAAATGTAAGCTTAAACTCACAGTCTTCACTCTCCACCACAGCATAGTTGCCCTCCTCTCTGAAAGTGATGTTGCCAAGATGGAGGATTCCTGCCACAATCTGCAGCACAGTGTCCTGTGCATCCAAAGACAGGCCGACCACCGACATGGCAGCCTAAAAATGCAATATATCAAGTTTATACTGAACGGCAGGAACACAACCAGAAGGTTTCTATTAGGGGATCCAACACTTCACACCCACCATTGTGTCTTCAAACTCCTTCTTGTCATTAACATCCTCCACAGTGTAGGTGTCAGACTGGTTTAAGTAGAAGTAGTAATCAGGCTTTGTGACGCCTAAATTCTCTCTCTGCTCCTTGGTGGCTCCTTGCAAGAGCTGATACAGAAACATTGGTATCAACAACATACAAGAATTTTATCCAATTTCAATAATCTTCCATACTAACCTGATTTAGTAAGATGCTAATATGACACAATGCAATCCACAATTGGCCTAAACTAGATTAAATCACACTTCTGTAACATGACACGCAACAATTTGCCAGCTTGCACAACACATCACACCCTGAAATGACCTTTTCTTAGATGTGTTTCCATGAGTTCACAGCTTTACCTGGTAATAAATATGGAAATTCCTTTCCCCATGGTTCTGAGATACTACTCTGGATTTTTCCAATAGGAAATTGGAGATCTTTCCACCATCAGGTTCTCCTCCTCGGCTGAACTGAATTTCGAAATATTTTCCCTGAGGTATGAAATCAACATATTATGCAGTGAACTCAAAGCTTGTGCACTGACATTTTCGCATATGCATGTGTTGGCATACCGCTGCAGAAAAGAAACCAACTGTAAAGCCTAGTGAACTGCAACTTCACAGCCTACACACACACAAACTGCACTCCTACAAACAAATCCTGCAGCCAACAAGGAGCCAACAAGCTAGAACATGCTGAGAACCAGCATGCTCCAAATGACATTCTTAGAACTGGATAACACACTGATTCTAGGGATTAAACCGCAGCGCAGAGAGATGTGTATGCATGTATATATATCAAATCGACATTCTGACTCTAAACAATGGAATAAAATGATCAGACATAAGATATTAAATGACATAATGATCTAAAATAAATTTCTCCTGAGATGAATCATTGCAGCAAGACTTACAAAGCGACTGGAGTTGTTGTTGCGGGAGGTTTTTGCGTTCCCAAAAGCCTCCAGGAGGGGGTTAGACTGGAGAATTATCTCTTTAACATGCTAAACGAGCAAAGAGGAAACAACATGACATCACAGACAGTTCAAATATGCCATGTAAGGTATGTACACTAAACAATTCATTTGTTTAACTATGTTTGAATCATTAAATTTTTATAGTTGCTGATGCTGACTGGCAATGAACTGTTCAGTGTCAAAGAGGAACAAAGAGATCATTGTCAGATAACTGTCTAGGTGATTTCAAAGGTACTACATTTCACATACAATGAGCACAAAATGTGGCCAATATTAACAAAAGAAACAACCACACCCATGAGTTCACATGAATTTTGGGCTGAATTCAATCAGGCTCTTTTTAAGCAAATGGTCTTCTAACAAGTGGGTTACCAAACCTGTCTGACCTAAAATCTTTACTTTGAAGTACCACCTATGATTTTAAGTTAACATTTAAATTATTTAAGCAACAAATTTGCATGTTCACCATTTTCTGATATTTGGTTAATGGTCACATAACATCCAAGTCAATCATTTATTTTGATTGTTTTTATTTATATGACATTTGTATTATATTTCATGCAATGTTTAATATAGTATTTAAACTAATATTTAATTAATTCATTCTAAATTTAATTAATTATATTTTATATTTTTATTATATTTATATTTTATTAAATATTTAAACTTTTTGTCAAATCCTCCTGAAGTTCTTTCACAAACCCCCAGTTTAGGAAACCCTGATCTAGCAGATGATAACCTCACCTGAACTTTAGGTCCACCTCCTGAGACTTTGGAGATGTAGCTCATAATGTACTTGGCTGCCACAGTCTTTCCAGCTCCACTCTCTCCGCTGTATTACAAACACATTCAGATCACATATCATGCAAACCTTTGATGCTATACAATACTTGTATTGATAAAGGTGTCTCAGGGTGTGGGCACCAGATCCTCTATCCCTGACCTGATAATGACACACTGGTTCTCGGAGTCAATCATCATGTTGCGGTACATATTGTCGGCCAGAGCATAGATGTGGGGGGGATTCTCATACTGCGCCTGCGAATGACAGAATACACACACATTGCGGACTCTAACACAACTGTCCTGGAAAATTAAAAGTCACATTTGCATGAAATTGAGGTAGAGGCATTATTCCGTAACCAGTAACACATCCTGATTTGCATATGCACTTTCTATGATTTGGCCATCCAGGGGAAGATGTTAGCATATACAGATTTATAGGCAGTCTTTGGAAGCACAATGGCAAGACCGGACACGCAGTGGCATTGCTCTGCTCCGTCTGGCCACGTCTAAATGACTTATCCTGCAGGAATGATTATTCATCTAAACTTTAATTCCATTTAGTATCCATGTATTTAAGGCATGGTACAGTACATGTACAGGATACTAATGGAAAATGTATATTGTACTACTTACGGCTCCCTGATACAGTTCAATCTCACGATCTGTGAAATATGGCAGCTGTTTAAAAGGGTTCACTGATATCAGCACAGGACCAATGTATGTCTGAAGAGTTGTGGTTATGGCAAAAATAAATGCTGGTAGGTTGAAAAAAAGATGAGAGATGAGCTATGAGCAGTTTGGTGCTCATAAAGACATGTTAATGACATTTGGAGAGCAGGGAAAAAGGGCAGCATTCTCTAAATCAGATATTGGCACCCATATTTGCCTGTAGTACTAGAATTAAAAATAACTCTTTTTGTTTTTGATTTGAAAATGTTCTCTTTCTGGTCCAGTTCATATATGATATACCTGAAGTCTCTTATAATCATTTATTTTATAATAAATAAATAAAATGATAATAATAACAATAAATTGTGAAATATTGTGAAACATTTATACAATGTAAATTAACAGTTTTCTTTTTTTTAAATATATTTTAAAATATGTTTTATTCCTGTGATGCCAGTCTTCAGTTTCACACGATACTTTAAAAATCATTCTATTATGATTGATGTTTTTTTTTTTAAAGAAACACTTTTTAATTATTATCAAAGTTGAAAATGGTGCGGCTTAATATTTCTGTGTACAAAAAAATTCTTTAAAAAAATTATTTGAAATATAAACCTTTCATAACATTATAAATGCCTTTACTGTCTCTTCTGATCACTGTAATGCGTCATTTCTGAATAAAAACTTTCATTTCTTTTAAAAACAATTACTGACCCCAAACTTTTCAACTTCAACTATATCATATATTTAAGTATGCCAGACCAAATAACAAAATAAGTATTGTTTATTTCAGACATAAGGATACAAAAATGAAGTCATCCATGTATCTTTTCTTCAGGTTGTCTGTGATGGCATCTTCATTGATTTTGGAGAGGAGGACCATGTCGTCCACACCACTGACCTTCACATTCTGGGTCTGCCAGTGATATTTCTCTTTGCTCCCCTGTGAGAGAGAGAAAGATTATTATGCCGACACATAAAGATTATTTAAATGCATTTTGCTACTATATACATTTGGCAGCACTGCATTAGACAAGAGGGCTGGTGTTCAGCAGAATTAATAAGTTAACAAGTTAATTAAAGGGTTAATAAGTGTAAGAATATACTGATTAACTAAGCCAGCAACTCTGCACAGAGGAGGAAATGACATTTATAAAATATTTTCTGTTACGAGTACTTATGCAGCGTTAAAACCTCTGACACTTTGACAAGACAGGAGTGTGACAACAACAAAACTACTCCTGTACTTTAAGACTATACAGCTTCATGAGCATGTCATTAAGTCATATGCCATAGTGCAGCTATACAACAAAAAGAAACGTGAGTCATATTTCTTTCCCTCAAGCCATAAACAAAAGGCAAATGCTTAGTCAGTTAAGAATTAAGTATGGCCAATTAAATCTGTGATGAATATAATAAGAATATATCCTCCTTTCACAAGTCATTAACAATACTTCTGAAGAAGAAAGTTTTGGGCTCCCCTGATCCTAAATAGAAGGGGAAAAATGACTTTGAATTCAAATTATTATTATTACTATTATTATCATTATTATGTGCTCTGACTGACTTTCAACAGAACTGTACAAATAAACTGGACAGATTTCTCTTGTCCTCTCATGTACTCTAGAAATTTCTGAAGTCACTGTGCTTTACATTTTCTTCTTTATATAATGTCCCAAAACCGAGTTTGATGGAGTTTTTGGCAGGCAAAACATTGTCCACCTATGTATTTCAGAAGTTATCTCTGGGCTATTTCTTCTGGCCATACTAAAGATTTGGAATTTACTTTGCTAGACAGGAAAATGTATTTATTTATTTGTTTTGTCGACTGTTAAAATGCAATTTTTATACTGTAGACTAGTAGATACACCTATCGAACAATAATAACGTTGTGTACAGAGCCAGCTGCAGCTCTTAATCTCTTTATCTAAACTTAAAATGCTATTTTTACAAGTTTTTTAGGTTTTAAAAGCACTTACCATGATGAATTAAAGGTACTTCCTGTATCACACCCTTGGTAACTTTCAGTCCTGTGTGGACTCCTCGAGGAAATCTTGCAAGTTTCAGGTGAAACTCCAGGATTTAACTAGTCGTCCATTTGATATTCCACCTATAACCTCGGATACAATTTCTTAATTCTATCCCAAAGCGTAAACGACTCTGGATATAGTGTTTCACGTATCGGATACACTCGTGAAACTATTAAATAATTGGTTTTACGGGTGTTGTCCATGCATCGGCAAGTGTAGGCAGGTACTAGTGGAGAGTTTTTCCTTCTTGCTGTTGCGGAAGGAATCGCAGATACTTGCAGAGATAACGGCGCCACCCCACGATCCTGAACGGATTTACCTGCGCCACAGGTAATAATCACAGCGCACTACAACCGCAGGGAAATCAGCCTCTGGGCCAGAGCTGGAGCTGGCGAGGTGAAACCATTTCAGTGCCTCACAATAATTCTCTGTTAAATGTAGAAATAAATGTTATTTACACAGTTTCTAACTACCCTACTTTGTGCGTCTTTTTCTCTCTCTCTCTCTCTGATATCCATCCTCCTTCAAACCAGCAGATATTTTTAATTTACTTTTTGTTTAACAAAAAAAAAGAAGGTATTTTACAGTAGTAAAATATAATAAATGCAGCATTTTGAAAATGTATTATTATTTTACTAAATACTATTATTTATCATTATTTTTCCATTTAGTATATTTTTTTTGTAAGGGATCCACCCAGACATACACTACTCTAGAATTTCAATAGTGGTATGTAGGATTGTGATATTCACATTTGCACCAAAAATAAAAATAAAATAAATATATATCAATTACAGGGTCTTGAAAGACTTAAAAAAAAAAAAAAAATACAATGTGTAACGGGAACATTTAATTTATTATACAAAGGAACATTCACAAGGAAGGTTATTCACATGATCTTAAGAGCTGGTCCGTTTTACAAGTTTCAAAGGAAAGTCTGACGTTGAAACAATAGAAGTATAAAATAGTAAAGAGAAAAGATAAGCTTGTTGAAAATGTACACATCGTCTAAACTGCCCTCGCACAGGCAAACAAATTAAAGGAAATTGTGGCTCCCGCTAAGAGAATGAATTAAAACTATTAAGAGAAGCACTGATGTCACAGGGAAATCAGACGAGGCTCAACACACGCCCAATTTCTATGAAAATAAAGACAAAAATAATAATAATAAAAAAAAACTAGAAATTTTAGGCAGGGAATTTTATACCTGTACATGTGTAGGAAATAAAAACAAAGAAAGAATGTGTTGATTTAATGTGTTGATTTCTCTCGCTTTTTCATAGCCCTTTCCATTTCTCCTGTGCAACAGATTCTGAACAATTCCTCTCTGTAAAAAAAACAAAAAACAAAACAACAACAACTCCAGTGGCTCACAGTCACACATTTAAACATGGCTGCCCACCTCAGATTGAGATCAGCTGTAAGAATGCACATTATAAATTCAGGTTAGCTGTACAAACTAGCACAACTTGGATTATAACGTGTGCCAAACAAAACAACAAAATGAAATGAAAGCCACAGAGAACATTGAGAAAGTGTCATTTCATAAGTGTCAAGTAAGTATATGAAATATCTGTAAAAGGGCAATAAATAGTGTTCATATCTCTCAGTCCACCATATTCCAGTCCAGACCTTTGGAAACTCAAAATAGTTTCTTTATCCATTTATTTTGACCTAGAAAACAAATCAGGTTATTTTAGTTAAATCCTAATTATTTTTTTACGTCATCATCTTTATCAATTCAAGATTAAAACTCTCATATGATTAGTGGAGTCACTGGTCTGTGTCTTTGGTGTTTTGACGTTTAACACATCCATATCGAATTAAAAAGCTTCATTAACCCTATTACGGCTCAAGCGCTTCTCACAGGGTCAAATGAGAGCACTTTAAGCAAACGTTTCATGGCTTAATAGTCTCTGTCTTGTGCGGCGCTGAGCTGAAGATCTCTTTTAAACAGTTCATGTAACACTGACTTCACAGAGCTGAACAATACAGAAATGTTCACCACCCGATTCCCTCATTTCACAATGCAATTTACAGGCTTTGATACAGCATTTCCTGTTTTCTGCCCCACTGTATGTGTGCGTGTTGAAATTCTGAATGTTATTCATTCAAAGTATGTATCATTAGTGGCATAGCAACAAAAAAAAGCTGATGATGATAATATGGGCTGTTGAAGTCAGTCAGTACACAGGTGAGTCACAGAGCAGCGTAGTGTTTAAATGAGGCACTGGAAAGCTGGATAAAATTCAACTCTGGGCATCCAGAGTTCTGCAAGATGACGTGACAAAAAAGGGAGGGCTTAAACGAAAGGAAAGGCTGTTGAAAAAAAAAGATGACAAACAGTTACTTCACAGCTCAAGACCTCTTCAGTCAAGGTTAAAAAAAGAACACAAAAAAATCCATGTTTTAAAGATAATCAGTCTGAAGGGTGCAGAAACACAAGGGTGGTTATGGGAAATGGGCGTTAGGAGTGGTTTTCAAAGTGGTGCAGCCTTTTTTTCCAGTTTTAGCGCTCTAGTCCGTGTGCACCCCGGCCAGCGCTCACATGATGCCGTTGGTGAGATACTGAAAGCCGTCGTAGAGCTTGGTAGTGATGGAACGCATGGAGCCATCCACCATCTGCTCCACCAACACCTGCAGCTGCTCCTCCGTCAGGTTCATGTGGAAACGCTCCTTCAGGTTACGGATGGTGCTGGAGCCGTGGAAGCAGGGAAGCTGAGAACCTGCAGAACACACAAACCGCTTTGTAAGAAAAATTGAATGATAAAGTGTCCTCAAACGAATATAGAAAGACAAAGATGCTCCATCCCCTGAAGCTTTAGACGAACAATACCTTGCTGCATGATTTCTACAATCTGGATGACCTTCTCCATGTGCTTACGAGCGGCGATGAGGCCTTGGAGCATAAGCATCTTATAATAATTGAACATGTCTCTATCAAGTCCTCCCATTACCTGAAAGAGATGCACAGATTTTAAAATTCTGGCCGATACGGAGAAGCTGATCATTCTTTTTAAATCCTCCTCCACATTCGATGAGGACTTCATCCAATATATAAACAAAGCTGTGCTTACATCCACAAATTCACTGGTTAGTTTGAAGGCAGATGTCTCGAAGCCCAGGTTACGTGGAGAGCTGGAAAGGATGAAGCCAAAATCGATGTGAATGATGTGGCCCTCAGAGTCTAGCAGGATATTACCATTGTGCCTGAAAAACAAGACCAAAGGGTGGTTACAACTTATCCAAATAATTTATTTTCCGAGTTGATTCAAGCATTATCTCTCTCACCTGTCCTTGACCTGCAGCAGATAGCAGATGATACAGTAGCCAGCGCAGCTCTGAACAAAGTTGCGCTGAGCGGTAAGGAATTCCTCTGTATTGTAGTTCCCATGCTCTTGCCGGAAGTAGTCGAGCAATGATAGCTGACTCTGTTTCTTCACCTGGTGAATGGACACAGCATTGACCACTGGCTCAATCATACCGCTGTCTGAGGAAATGACCAGGATCTTGTAGGGCTTGATCCACAAGGGAACCCGTTCTTGCTCCCAGATAATCTAGAACACAACAAAGAAGGTGAGAAGATCCAGTATAGCAACAATGCCTAAGCAGGCCTCACTTCAATAAACGCATTGTAAACTACTGTTCAAAAGTCTGGGGTCAGTAAGATTTATATATAATAACTCAACAAGGATGCATTGATCAAAAGTGAGTGACAGTAAAGACATTAATTTATAAAGATTTCTATTCCAAATAAATGCTGTTATTTTGAACTCTCTAATCAACAAAACTGTTTTCAACATTGATACATTTTAAAAAATCGTACTGACCCCAAACTAATGTACGGTAATGTACATTCATATTTTATATAAATTAATATAGATTTAAAATAACGATGTGATATAACTAGGAATGAACCAACATTAAAATAACGAAAACTAAATTTTGAAAAAGCCGATAAATAAATTAAAAATCAAAACATTAAAACCTAAAATTAATCAATATAAAATCTACACGTGATTTTGGCATCATAACATTATAATGAACAGTGTGAAAAATTTAAATGTAAAAATAGGGAAAATGAGGAAGCACAAAGAAATATACAATACTGGCCGATATCCACTACTGATATATTATGCATCCCTAGATTTAACCCTATTTTGAAAGACAAAATATGAAGAATGCAACCTGCAGTTGTTTCAGCACTTGATAGGCGAGAAGTTCCTGTCTCAGGTCATCGCCACATTTCACAATAACAGACAGTAGACGCCAGTTGGGCAGGTGGCCATAGGGGGAGCCTTCCCTGATCCGTCTATTCAACGACACAGGAATGAATAAATCAGACTCAACAAATGAGTGAACTAACCACCCTTTCTAGAGAATGTCATACACATACCTCACTTTCTCCTGCCACGGTTCCTTTAAGGCTACGGCTGAGGGATCCTCTGGGTCCCTCTTAAATGTGGTGGGGGTGTGGGCGAGTTGCTCAGACAGGCGTCGTCTGACATAAAAACATTCCAGTTAAATTAGTATTGTATTTCTCACTGTTTGGAATTATTGATTCATTATCTCCAGGTGTACCTGATATCTCCAGCTGCAATAAAAATAGGCTCCTTGCTCTCCTGGCTGGTGATGCTATCTACTGAGAACTGGGAAATGTTGTCACAACTGTTGGTGTGGATCTCTGGAAGCTGAAAGACCAAAAAAAATAAAAGATCAGTTCTCAAACAACAGCAAATTTGTAGATGTTGCCCTCATTGTCACTCTGTGCGAGTACCTCCACTTGCAGCTCTCCGATGTCATCTACAGACCACGCCTCATCATCGTTGTCGTAATTGGGAACCGTGGAGAAGCTGCTGGCACGCTGGTCAGGTGTGATGCCACAATCGGGAAGATTCTCTACGGATCGCGTGCTGCGGATCCGTGTTTCTGGGATTCTCACAGGAACGCTTGACGTCTCAAAGTTCTCACATTCCAGAACTTCTACGTAGATTAAGTAAGGTGCCTGAAAAAGCAGAGTTTAACCATCTTCAGACATGAAATTAGCAAAGGAGGAGTCTTTCAAAACCCAGTAGAACAAAGAAACTCAATAATTCTTAAATTTCAAAAGTCTAAATTCTTATCTCAGCCCAACCTTACCTTATCCTTCGAGTTGAGCACGACGGCCTGCGTGTGCGGCACACGCACCACGTGATGGTCAAAGGCAGCTGTGGGCAGCCAGACCCGGGCAGGCAGCTTGTGGTTGAGTAGGGACAGCTCTGAGATGAGCCTCTGGGTCTTCTGTTCTTTAGTGGGCAGAGTGGCCAGTCTCTTCCCGATCCCCATGAGAGACTTAATGAACTCCCTCTGAGGGGTCAGACGCACAGGCTGAGAGCGAATGAAGATTGAGAGAGGAAATGAAAGATGATGGGAAAAGAGAGAAAAGTCATTTTAACACACAAAATGAAACACATGCAAACGGATTTGGAAATTTGCAGAGGAATTATTCTAACAAAAAGGGTTGCATGATATAAAAAAATAATTGTAAAAAAGTACCCCCGTTTTTAAAGTGGTACGATACCAATATATAGCAAATTTCGTTACCTGATAATGTACTGATATAAATGGATATATTCAGGCGGTGTGACATGAAGCATAAAAGCAAAGGGATAGTTCACCCAAAAATTTAAATTCTGTTATTAATTACTTAGCCTCATGTTGTTTTCAACCGTGAGACTTTCATTCATCTTCGTAACACAAATTAAGATATTTTTGATGAAATCCGAGAGCAACTACCACGTTCAAGGCCCAGAAAGGTAGTAAGGACATTGTTAAAATAATCCACGTGACATCAGTGGTTCAACCATAATTTTATGAAACAACGAGAATTCTTTTTGTGCAAAAATAATGACTTCATTCAACAATTTCTTCTCTTCCGTGTCAGCCTTTGACACACGATCATGAGATTACTACGACGCATGCACGGAAGAAAAGAAATTGTTGCACAAAGTATTCTTGTAGCTTCATAAAATTAAGGTTGAACCACTGATGTCATGTGGACTATTTTAACGATGTCCTAACTACCTTTCTGGGCCTTGAACGTGGTAGTTGCGTTGCTGTCTATACAGAGTCAGAAAGCTCTCAGATTTCATCAAAGATATCTTAATTTGTGTTCTGAGGATGAACAAAGGTCTTACGGGTTTGGAACGATATGAGGGTGAATAATTAATGACAAATTAAACTATACCTTTAAAGGCGATGTGTCCTTTTTTCCAATGTTAAAACACTCCTATCCCAGCTAAAATGGCAATTAATGTGAATAACATCAATTATTATTGGTTTTGTATGTTCATATGTTTAGTCTATTACAGTCTGATTTAGTATCGATACCATAGTATCAGAGCTGGTATCGTACCGAAGCCGACCATACATCCAATCTAAACCAGTCACTGAATTTTCTATGGATGAGTAATTGCACATGACTGTTTAATTATTCAGCACAGGAATATGTGGTGCAGTGCTCAAAACTGCTAAAAATTTGCATGCATGATCGGCACAGCATTCTAAACTCAAAGTGAAGCATGGATGTAAAAAATCAGAAATGGTGAGAGAGTGTTTTAGCAACAGCTGACCACAGGGTAGAGCAAGTGAGTCATGAATGAAATAGCATCACCTGAAATGAGGAAAAAGTATTAACACAAATACAAAGTTCATCCAAGGACAGGAAAATGTGGAGAAAGACTCATCAAACTCCTCCACATGTGCGACCTATGATTCATAGATGTCAAAGGATACATGGATATCTCTGTAATCCATGTAGAAGGGGTTACAGAAACATGACATAAAATGACTTTTTTTTTCTTTTCTTTTTTTCAAAGAACTAAGAATACCACTTTATCCTTTGAAAATATGCAAAAGAACACCCAAAACACCAATGGAAAGAACTCATTCCACCAAATTAAAACACTTCCCAGAGAATTCTCCTTTGCCAAGGTTTACAAACTCTCTGTAAGAAACCAAAGGGCTTGATCACAGAACCCAAAACAAATCTAACTGTCCCATCTTTATTATCATTAAAGTCAAAAACTCTAACACTTAGACAATGACTGATTACATAAGAGAATGAGAGGAAAATGTCACATCCAAATAATTATTGCAGCTAAAACTGAAAAGAACAACCACACAAAGAACAAGTGTTTGCAAGCATGCCATCAGTTCACGGATGAAGAATTGTATTCACATGAATATGCAACGTGCAATAAGCATTTTTCACAAATAAGGTACAAATTGCTGTCTCATTACTTTAAGAAATAAAGGCCCAAATCCTCCATCCATACAAGACTAAATGTAGCTAGTTTATTTTTTATTATTACTAAATTGTAGTGATGACTATCATTCTTCTCTGTTCCTAAATGTTATTGTTAAAAATGATTCAATATTTTTCTCAAAAAGAAAAAAATAAATCAATAAAACTGGGGTTTTAAACTGTATTCAGACACTAAAATGGGTTGCAAAAACAATTAACTAAAAAAATTTAAAAAAAAAATTGCAAACAGTACAATAAATAGAAAATAAATTATAACAATTTAAATAACATCTTATATCTAGTTTTGTTTACTGAAAAAAAGGACATTAAGATTAAGAATTTCACACCCTATTTGCACCTTTTCATGTAAAATGCCAACACTATGCCCAATTTGTGACATTTGATAACATGATTGCAAATCTTGAAGGCACACATCTGAAGGAATCTGTGGAGTCAACCCCGCCTGCAAACAGACACAGCCATCATCCCACTACGCACAGAGGAGCGTTATTAGACGGTGAGAGACTTACTGTACCAGCCTCTAGCTCGAGACTGTCGGAGCTGGAGCTCAGATCCTGGGAAAAGGAAGAGCAGGGAGGGGGGAGTTGCAGTGCAAGAGCAAGGGAGGGTGGAGGGGGTCAGAACAAGACAAAAACACATCTCAAGGTTACACTCGTCCCATCTGTTTGAGCAGCAGGGCCTGGCCGTGACTCCGCAGGCCTGAAAAAATTACTGTGTCATGTTTATCTCTGGCTGCTGATGGGGACTGGGTCTAATCTCTGAGAGCCGCTCTGATCAAACCCATGTAAACCACCGTGATGGTGGTGAGGACAAGATGAGGGATTACATGAGACACACACACACACACACACACACATGCACGCATCTATACACACTCCTCCTCCAAGGCCGTGCCTCATGACTGGATTACTGTTATCATCTACATATTCAAATAAAATGGCTATGATTTCAAAACCCAACCATAAACCCTTATCAGAAAATGACTTTTACAGCATTAGCCATCACGGTGGACTGCCAAACGCACACTCCCAAAGATCCTTGATCATACCGATTATGGTACTATACAAAAAAACCTGTTGATCAGCAAAGATATTTAATGTTTAATGTACTGTAATGAAACACAGGACTTTCCACCAATGAGTTTTCACATAGGGTGTGGTAATGCCACAGAAATAACCGTCACTAGTTATGGCTGGTTAGGACAAGAACATGAAACTGAGTTTTAATTGCCTGTTGAAATTTCACGGCAAGTTTGGTTAAGACACAGTGCTAAGCATGCACTTATTTATCTATTATTTCATCTACAACTACTATCCTATTGTTAATAGGACTGTGCGAAATATCGAACACGATGATCATGCGCATCTCGTCAGTAAAACCGGTTCCGTGATTAGTTGTAAATCTCCATCCCCTGCTTTCAAATGGAGTAGCATTTAATACACAGAGCCGTAGTTCACTGACAAGCTACACAATCTTGCGTTCATAATCGAATGCGATTCATCTGCGATAATGAACACGATATTGCGTAGCTTGTCAGTAAACTACGGCTGTGTATTAAATGCTGCTCCATTTGAAAGCAGGTGATGAAGATTTACAACTAATCACAGAACCGGCTTTACTGACGAGATGCGCATGATCATCGTGTTTGATGTATCGCACAGCCCTAATTGTTAAATATCCAAATAATAATAGTACTACTATATCTTTAAAATATACATATAGGCTATATTACTGCAAAAATGAGTGGTAGGCCGGAGTGTGTGGACATGAGACACAGATAAACAGGTTATGCTAACGACACTATTCATTATTGCATAAACAATAATATTTTTGTGGAAACCATACATTTTTTTCAGTAATCTTTGATAAATAGATGTAAAGGACAGCATGTATTTCAAATATAAATCTTTTGTGACACAATGACTATGTTTACATGCGCATAATTAATGCGATTATTTCCAATAATCAGAATAAGAACTTAATCGCATTATGATGTTAACATGTCAAGAGCAAACCTCTTCACTCCCGTTTACATGCAATTTCCATTATTCGCTAAGAATTGTGGTTATTGTGCCATTATTCACATACCCCACTGCACAGCACAAATGATGGACTCAGAAAGAGTAGGTGTGTTATTGGCCGCTGTTTTAATTTATTTTCGTCTAATGCAAAACACTTTTGTATGGTTGTTGTATTCCATGCCTTTTCGGTGCCACAGAAATGTGATGGCAATTCGTTTGCCTACGCTGCCGTCGCATTCTACTCTGCGTTTCTGGACGAGGGTAAGGAACAGAGACTGGTAGCAGCGAGTTGTGTTTTCCCCAGAAATGCGATGCTTTCTTCCCCGCCATCGTTTCTAATCTGCGTATTATTACAGGTGGGTGTCACGTCATTCATGTATGTCACAGGCACATGCGCACTTTGGTCAGAGCGGCAATACTGCGATTAAGGTGTGTACATAAGGTGTGTCTGTATATTCGATTAAAATCGGCGTACGCCACTTATGTTAATACGATTATGCTTGCTGCGATTATGAGTTTAAATCACATTATTTAGATCCAAGTATTGCATTTACATGAGGTAAAGTTTATTGCAATATTGTCAAAATCTTATTATAATCGCATTAAGTGGGTTCATGTAAACGCACTCAGTGTACAATGTTTTTACTCTCACTTTTGATCAATCTAATGTGTCCCTGCTGAGCAAAAAAAAAAAAAAAACCCACATCAGTCACACTTTATTTTATGGTCTACTTCTCGCTATTAACAAACCATTAACTATGACTTTTGCCTCAAACTCCTAATTAGTTATTAAGGTAGTCAAGTTTAGCCATTGTGTAGGATTAAGGATGTAGAATATGGTCATGCAGAATGTGCTTTACAAGTACTAATAAACAGCCGATATGTTGATAATAGGCATGGTAATAAGCAACTGGTTAATAGTGAGAATTGGTCCCTATACTAAAAAGTTAGCAAAAAATAAAAAAAATACAATTGTTTCTGCAAGGACCAAAACTATGAACTATGGAAACATCCTGATTGTTGAGCCCTGGTCTATGATGCACTAGTTGGTTATGCAAATCCACACAACCCAGCTGGCTGCATGAAATAAAATGCAAGCACAGTGAGCACTGGAGCTTGACTAGCCCCTAAATCAGAAAGCTGCCCCTTAACATACTGCAACTGAGAAAAGTAAGACTCTATCCTTCCCTTCTGCAATCTGGAAAAAGATACCAGAGCATCCAAGCCAGATCTGCCAGGCTTCTTCCCCCACAGCGTATGATCACTGACCACCTAAGCTGCTCGCCACCCACCTGAAACTCAACAGATCGGCACTCGTAATTACAACCTAGCACTGGCCACTAATAAACCTACTTTGCATTCAACTTGCATGGACCAAGCTCTGTTCTCCAGGGCCGTGTAACAGCTGTCGAACAGCTGTTGTGTCTCAGTTCTCAGGGAGTGTCAAACTGCGGTCTTGCTCCAATTTTCAGGGAGTATCAACAGCTGTCATGTTTACTTGTACCTCATCCAGCAAACAATCACTTTACAATTCAGTCTTGTTAAGATGTGGTCATGTGTCCTGTTGAGGCAACTCTTGCACAAGCAAGCACCACTCAGAAAATGTAAAACAATAAAAAATAATGCTGATTACCACAAAAAGTAATTGACTCATCCCTTGTTTTCTTAAAAAAAAAAAAAAGCAAGAATCAAGGTTACAGTGTGAGGTTATAATAGGTCAGTTTTTGATGAATAAAAAGCAGAAATGTGATATTTTTATAAATCACTTACATCATGTTAAAACTGTTTTACTGAGCTATAAAGTTTTTAAGGTCATTTAAGGGGTTTAGAGATATATATATATATATATATATATATAGACAAAAAAGTTAGTGTTATTTAGCATTTTATTCACACTAAAATCATGTCAGCTTGCAGCTATATTATTGAAACAATGAGTATTTTAATATGACCCAAAAATTTTCCCCATCCATTTCCATTGTAAATGCCTCACTGTAACCCAGATTTATGCTCTGATTGAACTGGCATGATGGGGGGAGAAAGAGTCGTCAGTCCTCATAGCCAAACAGGGATCCAAATTCCACATGATAACACACAGTGGACTTTCTCTCATGGCAAACCTCTATCCTGACAGGCTTTCAAAAAAAGAGAGGGCGATGATAAGCCTTGTTTTATCTTTCTAAAATAAATCTTCACTGTTTGGACAAAGAAAATCCAGCAGACTGAAATATTTACATGATTAGGTTGAAAAGCTACAGCTTAAATGTGCAAATAAATCACAGTGGATCGGTTAACTTATCAGTGCAGTTTGTGTGGGATATAAGATAAGGCTCTGCACCCGTTCCACCAATAGAAAATAAGCATGACACACTGCTCAAACAACCAAGAAAAGCTGTATTTTTTTATTTTTAAAACACACATTCGTGTCCAATATAACATTTCTGGATTTTCATTTACATCATACAGCTGCTCCTCAAAGAAAAGCCATCAAGCCTTTGAGCAAATCTATACTGACCAATGTTTGTTCAGGCTTAACGCAATTCACATTAGACACCTACACTGCAGTTCACAAGGTGAAGATGAAACCACAAAGTGGCATTCCTACGTTAACACCTTCGGCTCTCAAAGAAGTTCGCTGAAGTGTGTAAACGGAGTGGAGGACTTGTGGAGCAACCCATTTCATAATAGCTGATCTTTACTCCATTTACCAGTGGAGTGGCGACATTGCTGTTGCCATAGCAGCACATGCTGCACCAAGATCACGTTCAGAGGAAGAAGGAAGGGAAGAAACTATGCAGGAAGATAAAAGAGGAAGGTGAGTGATCATGTGAACATCAGAACAGAGGGTGTGTGCTGTGCGACGAGGTTAAAATGAAGAAAAATCGGAAGAGAGCACTAAAGTTACACATCACAATAGAACGTGATCCATGGTAGGTTATTACATAACGTTCTGCCCTACGGTTTCACTGATACACTATAATGGTCGGGACACACAAAAGGTAATGGCCACGTCAATATGGTCTATGTACTAACATCCAGGCTGGTGAAAAGCTATTACATGAACTGTAAGCTTACTATAAATTAGACATATATTGGCCAGACCAATTAAACAGTCATTTGTATTTTAATACCAATTTTTCCAATTGGGTCTATGGTCGGCTAAGAGTAGACAAGCAAAGGACACAAATCTGTAAAAATCACAGTGACACCCACAAATGAATTAATATCCTTAATCGACATATTTACGTAAAATTGTCATGACTTTACAAACCATAAAGTCTTATCAGAAAATAAATACAGCGTGTATTATAGTATATTGCTAAATTGTAACTACTCTCCACTCCCCTTGACCTCACCCATTAGCCTGCTATTATGGGGAACAAAAGATAAATGAACAGTCTGAAGTTTAAACTGATCACCGACCTTCAGGTTTTAAAACCTAATTTATTAATTGTTACATTAGAGTAAAAACCATATACTATACTAATACTAGTGACCAATTCACTACTGTTTGGGGTCAGTGTAATTATTTTTTTAATGAAATGAAAACTTTTATTCAGAAAGGGCGCATTAAATTGATCAAAGTGACAAGTAAAGACATTTATATTGTCTTCTTTTATAAATAAATATGGTATTTTATCTTTCTATTCCTGGAAAAAAAAAAACAATACTGAAAAAATGCATCACAGTTTCCAAAGAAATATTAAGTAGCACTGTTTTTTTTTTGTTTTTTTTTAAACAATGATAATAATGTAAAATGATTCTAGCACCTCAGCTTATCAGAATGATTTTTGAAGGATCATGTGACACTGAAGACTGGAGCAATAATGTCTGCTGAAAATTCGATTTTGCCATCAGAGGAATAAATTACACTGCAAATAATATTACAATAAAACAGTTATAGTAAATTGTAAATCTTTTGTTCCAACAAATGCAGCCTTGGTGAGCATAAGAAACTTTTTTAAAAAACATTAAAAAAAAAAAAAATCTTACCATTCAAAAAGCTCACTTGTGAATGGTGTACTGTATATGTATGTAGTGTGTATAGTCGATATTTGCTCATTTGGTCAATTAAAGAGCTTTTCAAGTCAATTAACAGTACTTCACTGGTCTAAAATTGTTCCAAACTAACTAAATAAATATTACATTTTCGCAAAATTATTGTGTATGTATCATCTGCTATCATTAAAAGTTTAAAGGGATAGTTCACCCAAAAATGAAAATCCTGTCATTAATTACTCACCCTCAAGTCATTCCAAACCCTTAAGACCTTCGTTCATCTTCAGAACACAAATTAAGATATTTTTGATGAAATCCGAGAGCTTACTGACCCTTTTGGTCTTATGGGTTTGGAACGACATGAGGGCGAGTAATTAATAAATAAATAATTTTCATTTTTGGGTGAACTATCCCTTTAATGTAGGCCTGATGGCTACCTGGAATCTCCTGTGATAAAAGAGTAATCTGATTCAAGTGGTACAAACAGGATCTGATCTGTCTGTCACACTGACCTCGGATCTAATCCTGGAACTGTGAATCGCAACGTGCCACTTATTAGCAGCATGAGAGGTGATTTGTTAATGGCATGACATTTAGCCCTGAGGACTATCATCATGAGCGTGCAAATGAACACAAAGAGAGAGGGGCTGTCTTAACAGAAGAGCTGCAGAGCTGTCATCATTCTTGTGGGAGTCAGTCAGCAGTGGTAGTTAATTATTTTCTGAGAGCAAAAACAAAAATCTATTCATCCCCCTGCTGGCTTCAGCATTCACTGTGATTAGAGCTGAAAATTTACATTTATAGGTGCGACATGGCAGACCAACTCTACAAACTAAGATGACACATCTCTGTTCCAAAACCTAGTGAGCTACCCATCTAGACAGTATTTTAAAGTCTTAACAAAACAGAAACAGCGACAGATATTTTCTTTCATACACTCTTAAAAATAAAGGTGCTTCAAAAGGTTCTTCAAGCGATGCCATAGAAGAACCATTTTTGGTTCCACAAAGAACCATCTCTTTCTTACCTTTTTATAATCTGAAGAAACAGAAAGGTTCTTCAGATGTTAAAGGTTATTTATGGAACCAATTAGACAAAAAGGTTCTTCTCAGGCATCGTGAAGCACTTCTATTTTTAAGAGTGTATTGTGACTTACATATGAATGAAATGGATTGTGAAAAAAAAAAAAAATTGGGTTGGAATTCTATTCGTTGGAGCTTAATGTGAGCTCGCAGTCGATTGTAAAAAAAAAAAAAAAAAAAAAAAAAAAAAAAAAGTGGCAGAGTTAGGCTAAATTATTTGAGAAGTCCTGCAAACATCACCATAAAGAAATCTGCTGTTTCAATGGAAAAGTGAGTGATGTCCTTTTAATTAAAAATTATGAGGTCAAAGCAACTTTTAAAACATAAGCATTGATGAATCGCTCACAATGAGATCAATAACCAGCATTTAGAAAATAGAAACGCATGCATTTCATTTCCATGTCAAAATTTCTAATGATGCTTATTAGATTTCTAATGCTTATTAGATGTCAATATTAATTGCATGCTAACATAAAAGTATATCGTTTACTTTTTTTATTTGAATCATTTGTAAGTTGACTCTTCTATGCTTTTTATGTAGCACTATATTTTGTAGTTGTTACCTATGAAAATCGGTCACTTTTTAGGATCCACTTCAGCTAGGATGCTGCCTAGGAAGGAAGTTCACATTGCTCATCCATCTGCCATTAAAGTAACTACATGAATATTTCTTTTACAGAGCTTGTCTGAGTGTCAGCGCCACATCAAGTGGAACAGACACGCCTTTTCCAGCGCAGCCATAGAAACCACACAAATCTGAGTTGTTTGCCTTCTGCATTTGCATGAAACAGCTGAGAAACAACATCTGTGGGAGGTGGAAGCGACGGCCAGAGACGGGTCATCTAAAAGCAGCTTACATGTAACTAACTAGGTAAGCAAGCATGTGACGTAACAGGTATCTCACCTCATCCTGGCTGGCCTCTACTTTGGGGTTGCTGGCGGTTCTCTTCAGGTTGCTGCTGAGGCTGATGCTGACGGTGGCGTCAGATTTGGAGCGTTGGTGGGTGCGTTTGGAGGGTGAGAGGCTGTGTTCACTCATGCCCTGACCGTGATGGAGGGGTGGGGGACAGGAAGGGGGAGGCTGCGGCACCTCCCTGCGGATGCGCTGGCTGGAGGGCTTGAGCTCATCTGACAGGATGAGTTTACGCAGTTTGGTGCCACGGGAGTGGCGCTGCGTGGAGATGTGCATGTCAGAAGAGTAGGCCCCCAGCAGCCAGGCGCACTGCAGGGAGAAATTGATGCTTTGCCGGCAGCGGTGCACTACGTAGGGCTTGATGGCGTCGCCCACATCCTCGTCCATGTGGATGTACATATTGAGCAACTGGGGCAAGTAGAAGTCCACGTCTTCGTTCCGGAAGCTGAAGAGTCTATTGCCGATGTAGGCTTGCACACCAGGCTCCTTTGAATTGTAAAGATAAGAGATGGCCATGGAGATGTCAAACAGCTTGGACTCAAAGAGCCGCAGGAGCCAGGACTGCTTGGACGAGTTGTTCTTTTGACGGCGGCGCACATTCTTCACAGGCTCCACTTCCTCCTCGCTGATCTTGGGAGGTTTTCCTCCATCTGTGGACTCGGGGTGTGCTGTACCGTTCACTAAAACTGGCTCTGAGCTGGCTGAGGATACTTCTCCATCGGCCTTCAGGAACTTCACCTTTTGAAGAACTTCCTGGCAAGCTTTCTTAGCCACCTCGGTATCGATGACTAGGCTGAGTTCACCCACTCCCTCGGATATGACATCTAGAGGGGGGCTGGAGGTGGGCAGGCCTTCACTGGTGCTCGGGCTGGAGCTGGTGAGGGGACGAGGGCCAGAGGAGGGAGATGAGGGAAGAGACAGCGAGGAGGTGGTGGAGGTGGAAGAAGCAGATGGGCTCTTCTGTAGCTCCTCAAGCTGGGTGGGGGAGAGCTCCAGCTCTGTGTCACCCATGGCCACACACTCTCAGGCCACTGCAAAACACAGAGAGACAACAAAACACACCATCAGCAAGTGAGCTTTAGTAATGACAACAGGATGGCAATTACAATGCATTTAAAATGCTGCAATGTGAAACTAACGAGTGAAATTAAGCAGTTAAGCAGGAAAAATGCGGGGTGGGACTTTTCAGTGGCAGAGAAATTACCTACACTACCATTTAAAAGTTTGGGGTCAATTATTTTTATGAAAGAAATTAATAATGTTATTCAGCAAGGTCACATTAAATGAATAAAAAAATGACAGTAAAGACATTTATAATGTAACAAAAGATTTTGTACTTCAAAATAAATCCTTTTCTTTTGAACTTTGTGTTCATCAAAGAATCATATTAAGCACCACAATTGCTTTCAACCTTGATGAAAATAAGAAATGTATATTTAGTGGCAATCAGCATACTAGAATGTTTTCTGAAGCATCATGTGGCACTGAAGACCGGAGTAATGGTTGCTGAAGATTCTGCTTTGCCATCACAGGAATAAATGGCACTTTATAATGCATTACACTTTGAAATCATTGTAATAATATTTCACAATATGAATGTTTTACTGTATGTTTGTTTAAAAAATCATGCTTGGTGAGCATACGATACTTCTTTCAAAAACATTTAAAACACCTAAGCAATCCCCAACTTTTGAATGGTATTGTACTGGTGAAAGCACACAAACATTTAAGACCGTAAATAGGGTCAGTTTGATTTCATTTAGCCTTTAAAATATAAATTTACATATAGGCCTAAAAGTCTGATAACAAAAAGAACTCCCATGATGAACTCTTACTAAATCTGAAGTCTTGACACAACATGTGACCGCAAACACAGTAAACAGCCATTCAAATATAAAATTCACAATAACGTAGAGGAACAGGCTTTACTAAGCGCCACTTCCCCAGGGTCACGACATCCCACTGATCCACAGCTACGCAGGACAGCGCCATAATCCGCCTCCAGCAGATTACCTCACCATTACCAGCAGGCCAATATCAGATAAAGCAAAGCATCAGTCTCAGATTCCACAAAGCTGCTACATTATAAAAACCCATTGTGCTTTAAAACAGATCAGGCTGTCAGAAAGCGGCAGTTCACCATATTAAAGTTCAGTCACCTCTAGAAGTTCCCGTGGTTCTACTTTTCTCGTTGTTAACAGTAGTGATGGAAAGTCCTCAAGTGAGTTAACTTAGAATGATGATTAGTTTAGCTAAATCAGCTAGAGCAAAATAGCTTGTTCTTAGATCACTGAAATTTAAGACCAGGAACAGAAACTGTAACAGATGAAATCAAAACTGATTCTGAAAGCGATGAGATTAAAGCACACATCAAATGGTAGAGACTGAGTCAGCCTTGACAAAGATGCCAGCTCTCCTCTCACATTTCACATGCTGAATCCAACTCTGGTGGATGGTTTACTCTAAACAGACCGTTTGTATGTTGTTCTAGCTTACCAGCTCTCTCTCCAAGTTAAATCCTGTGAAACTGAAAAACACTGCTCTACAACAAGCCTCGACTGATAACATTTAAGAGTTGCAACACTGATTCGCCCAATCAAATCACAAGCACAGGCCTACTTCCATTGTTCAGTATCAAAACATTTCACTGAACTTCTCCGATTGCAATGGAAAGAGTAAATTCAATCAGCCTTTGCCCTGAAATGTGAGAGGAAGACAGTGATCTAGAGGAACACAAAACATGTAGATCATGAACGATCAGTCTCAAGAGTCTCCTTCTGCCAACACCCACAACACTTTCCACAATCCAAAATCATTATTATCTAACTATTTGATGAAACCCTTGAGTAACTAGATTACAAGACTGTCACAGTATAAATAAACCATTAAATCCAATAATCTTGAGATCAAACACACTGAAACAAAATCAACAAACTTAAAGCCAAGTCTGTAAAGACAATCTTTAGCTAGAATTTGGATTGATGTGATGCATCAACGGGTTCGATCGGGACATAATATTCTAGATTAACTAAAACAACAATGATGAACAAGTTAATCAACCTGCCATAAAAACACACTGCCAATGTTATTTCTTTTTATGTTAAGTTAGTTAAAAGTCTACAGACAACTGAGAGCACAAGCACATCAAGCTAAATATTTGCAGTCATGGCTGCCGAAACTCGTAATAACACCCATATTTATATTCTGATCTGCTTTATAATCAAAACATTACTTGTTTTGTCCCATTTCAGACGTTAGAAATTAAGCAGTCTATCAGTCAGATGACTTTTGCATTCAAGTTAGCATCTGAGCATGTTTAGCTGAGACCTTTAAGAGACACGTCGACTACTTTTCTCTCTTGTAGAGCTCAAAGAAATTTTTCCTTAAAAACAGTATAAAATTGTGTGTGCTGAACAAGAACATCATTTAATTCACACTAGTTATTATTAAATGTTCAACTGTTATGAGGGCCTGAAAGGATAAGCCTCATAAAAACACAAACGGATGCTACACTTAGCCAAGCAGCTAACGCAACGTCTCTACTTTAGAACGTTCTTCTACTTTTGAACCGTCCCAAGGGAACATATAAACGTATGACTTACCTCAAAATAAACCGGGTGAAGGCTTAAATGATCGGTTTATCTGTATTTTAACTGCCCCATTTGGGAGTCGCGGTTCTCCTGTTGCTGAATAGCCGGTGCGCTTCGCTAAGAAAGTGAGTGGAGAGATGACACGCCGGGGCTGCCCACATCAACTGCCTGATTCCAGGCAGCACACGACACGCACAGTCTGTGTCTCAAAACACAGAGAGAGCTGCCAACAAGACAACATTCTTGGGCGTTTAGGCAATACCAACAAATGCTGTCTAAGCATGAAGCTCACTAGGCTTTGAGACACAGTTTATATGCTTGCTGTTCTTTTATAGTACGTTTACGCATTTTTGAAAGGGTTAAAAACATTAGCTGTTGTACTCTAATAAACTGAACCTAGTCGTTTACCTCTCGGTTATATAAGAATAATAGTAAGAAATATTAGTATAACAACAATTACTGCTAATATTTTTATATTACACTTTTTCCAATTATTATTTTATAAAATGTATGCGTGTGTATATAATCTGGTTGAGTCAATAGATGACATTTAATTTGACATTTGATGCATATTACAGTTTTTACTAACAATTTTACATATTCCTCATTTATAGTTGTACTGTAGTTATTTATCATTACAGAACATTGTATTTTTTAGTAATAGTTTTTAAGTAAGTTTAAGTAATATTTGTCTGTCTTCAAACTCAGAGAGATAACTATTTATACACTGTAAAAAGTGGTAAGTTGACTGAACTTAAAAAAAATTGGGGAAACCCGTTGCCTTAAATTTAAGTAAATGATAATTAAAAAAAAAAAATTAAAGTTAATTGAATTGTCAAGTTCACTTAACTTTTTTTTTTTTTTAATTATGTACTTAATTTTAAGGCAACGGTTTTCTCAATTTTTTTTAAGTTCAGTCAGCGGTCACTTTTTACAGTGTACTTGTGCACTACAATGGCAATAAACAAAACTAACCTAAGTAGTGCTGCAATTCCTTGTGTTTGTTGTTAAACAAAATTGCATTTCTCTTTCTCTGCATCTTGAAAAGAAAAGCATGCCTTAAAAATAAAGTAAAAATATTCACTCCCGTTATTACACTTACATATCCATTTTGTTCTTTGAGGGTTTCTTAAGCACTGAAACTCAAAATACAACGATTGCTTTGTTTTAGAATGTATTCTTAAAACAATATTTTAAAATGTGTGCACGTATAGTGATGGTGATTGTGTGCACTTGCACGTGTTTAAAATCTACTTTGCAATTCTAATGATTTGGAAAGCCCTTACAACAACAAATGAGAAAGCCTTTGAATTCACTGGGATGCAAAATATTTATTTTCAAAAATGTAGAAATCATATACAATGAAAATTAGTTTTTGTAGTTAAGATATGATTCACAACATAACTAACTTTTGTAATTGCTAATTGACACATAATAAGATTAAGCATTTGGTCCATACATAGATTAAACGTGATCATGATATTGATGATGTACTGTATCTCCACTGAGAATATGGGCATAGTAATTCTGCTCCTTGGAACGTAATGGTTTGGCTCCAATTTCATAACCAGATATCAGAAGTGCAGTCTCCACCAGGATATCTGAGCTCATGGGCAAGTGCAGGACCATCTGGCTCTGCTCCGAAATCCACAAGGAAATTCTTGTTGAGCTTCAGTCCGCCTTTATCTGTGTCCACGTCAATCTGCATCATGACCGACCCCTCCCTCAAGAGAAATAACACACATGTTGCAGCACAACAAACAAACCAGAGGTTACTTCTAAAATTACTAATAAAGATCCTTTTGTCTCACTTGACGAGGTCAGGGTAGAACTGCTTATCCCAGGCACTGTATAAAGAGGTGGTGACGTACAGACGTTTTCCATCCAAGCTCAGCTGGAGCATCTGAGGGCCTCCCTGCACGCGCTTTCCCTGATGAGGAAGGAGCGAGTTAACCTCCAACAAATGATGTGCTCTAATTGCTCTGTTTAGGTCTGAATGACCTAATGATTTGGAGTACAATAAGCTGGGTCATCTGTCAATTAGTTAGTTACCAACAGCTTTAGGCTGTTTTCCTCCAAGTAATGGCTAACTCTAATGTGTACACAGAGCTTACATACTTGGAAATAAAAAAAGGTACCTTTAGTATTCGTGGGGCAGGCTGGCTATCCAGTTCTTTGTCCTCCAATACTTTCACTGGTCCATCTTTTAAAATGCTGCCCGCAAGGAAGACCTTAAAAATGCATTTCATGAAATTAAATGCAAGTTCTACTATTTAGACACTTTATTTGTGTTTGACATGATTTTAGAAATGTAGACAAAGGTGTCTTGATCCTGCTAATCCAAGTTGTCTTACCTGACCAACCATACGTGGATTCCTCCTGTCAGCGATGTCATACTGTCGAATGTCTCCATGCAGCCAGTTACTGAAGTACAGGAAGCGATCATCCAGTGAGATCAAGATATCCGTAATGAGACCTATGGCAAAAAAATACATGAGTAAATGAGAGGTTTTTTTTTTACTTTTTGCCATTATGGCAGATTGTCAAACTGCAGTACAATTGAAAGGGGGGAAATATATACATTACATTACACAAACAATATTTAGAAATAAGACAAATCTTTTTTTTTTTTTTTCCCTTCACTTTTTTCCATTAAAGCAGATGAATGTTGAATTGGGGCTCAGGTACAATTTGAGCCCCCCCAAATATCAAAAGTTTAACACAGTATTTTCTAAACATTCACTACATTTCATATTAAGCCTGGAATACACTACACGACTTTTCAAATCTGAACAGATTTTTAAAACACTAGGCATCATACACTTACCGACTTTGTAAATAGTGACAAAGGAAAACTGGGCATCATACACTACGTGACTGAAGATAATACACAACCAGACTTTAAAGTTGTTCCGATCACAACAAACTCACGCAGAAACGTGCGCCTTGTTGCTAGGAGACGCATGAAAAATGAAAACATAAGTGTTCTAAAATCGGCTGAAAATATCAAACATATTTGATATCCTTCGACTGGATAGAATCAAAGTCTGAAGCTAAACAAATCGGAGTCTGTGACCATCATACACTACGCGATTTTCTGTGGAATCTGTCAGCTGTAATCTGCAGACTGGCTCCGACTTTCCTCAACTTGTTCAGACTGTAAAATCGGGGCAAAAAAAAAAAAAAAAAAAAAAAAATCGCGTAGTGTATTCCAGGCTTTAGTTTCATTCTTTTCAAAACTAGTCAGAAATAAACCATTCATAACTCCTTTTTTCTATTGACAGCCCTAGTATAACACTAACAGTATGTAGAAAAATATATAGCAACTTTTATGTTTTAGAAAGGGGTCCTTTGCTAAGGGGATCATTGTGTTTAGTGGGTTAAGGATGTCAACATTTTTCTATACTATAGTACACTGCAGTACTTTTTTTTTTTTTCTCTTTAGGGTTTGGAAATTACATTGTACATATGTGACCCTGGACCACAAAATCAGTCTTAAGTGTCAGTTTTTCAAAATTGAGATTTATACATCATCTGAAAGCTGAATAAATTAGGATCAGACAATATTTGGCCGAGATGCAACTATTTGAAAATCTGGAATTTGAGGGTGCAAAAAAAATCT
Organism: Acrossocheilus fasciatus; assembly: GCA_036784905.1. Lineage (NCBI taxonomy): Eukaryota > Metazoa > Chordata > Actinopteri > Cypriniformes > Cyprinidae > Acrossocheilus > Acrossocheilus fasciatus. The sequence continues at coordinate 26,410,282 of CM071953.1, forward strand.
AAATATTGAGAAAATCGCCTTTAAAGTTGTCCAAATGAAGTTCTTAGCAATGCATATTACTAATCAAAAATGAAGTTGATATATTTATGGTAAGAAATTTACAAAATATCTTCATGGAACATGATCTTTACTTAATATCCTAATGATTTTTTTGGCATAAAAAAAAATAAAACACATACAGTGTATTTTTGGCTATTGCTACAAATATACCCCAGCGACTTAAGACTGGTTTTGTGGTCCAGGGTCAGATATAATAATTATTGTTTGTTCATTCCCTGAGTTAATTTTTTTCTAAACTACATAAGTAAAACTTAAATAAAAAAAATAAATAAATAAATAATAATAAAAAAAATACTAAAAAGCATTACTAAAAGCATTCACCTGGCATTTCAGGAAGAGCCCAACCTTCCACTTTTTTGCTTGGAATTTGGATGACTTTCTCTGCTGCCCAGTCCCCTTTCTGTAAAATGAAAAATCTGAATCTAAAAACATGTATTGCTTAACAACTGGGGAGAAAAACCAATAAAAATGACCTTTAAACCCTTTTTAGGCCTTTACAAAAAGGTTAGAGAAGATATTAATGGAAGCGTTTTTTTTATGTGCTTGCCGGAGTCTTGTAGAAGCGGAAGACAGTGCTCTGAAGCGCACAGCCCACGAATCCTTCAGCCGCAGCAGGGTTGTGCAGAAACCGGATCTCCAGAGGAATAGCACCCTCTTCCCCCAGATCCAGAGTCTGAATCCGCTTGTGTGTGGTCCAGTCCCACACATGGAGGCGCTGTCCATAATGACCTACAAACAGATCTGGTCATCACTGCCAGCCAGCTCCAACGACTTTTGAGCTTCCTCATGAATACACACATACCAGCTTTGACATCTGCAGGGTTGAAGCCGTTTCCCAATGCTTTGGGTGCTCCCCACTCAGTGCTGATCATGACGTTGTGGCGAGGCTGATACCAGAAGTCATAACCAAATGGTGCTGCTTCACCTGGCTGCTCCCAGTTGCCAATCACTTCGAAAGTCTCACCATCCAACAACACAAAACCACCTTAAAAATGACCATAAATAAAAGGGTAAGGCTAAAATGTGTATTGAAAATAAATAGAGGTGAACACAGCATCTTACCCTTGCCATTGCCAGAGGGATCGCCCATGGTACTGATCATGATTTGGCCACTGCCTAAGCAGTGAGAAGTGTGGGGGTTGGCAAGGCCACATTTCCAGAACAGATCTATGGGCTCGACAATCTGGAGGAGGAGAGAGATGAGAGATGGAAAGAATTCATTGTCTTGGCAAGAACGAAACATTCTTAAAGTCAACAGTAACACTTGATGTGAAGCGTTATGTCGTAGATGTTAAACAAAATCAATTAATATGGATAACAGGACTTGAGGTCATGCTTCTGGGCTTTTAAAGGTTCTCTGTGGCTTTTCTTAACAGAAATTTAAATATATACTGGGGGTAAACTATTGAGCCCCACATTAAGAATTTGTTCCCCTATTCGAGGGTATGATTTAGTACTACTACATGGACACGATTTACAAAATTAGGGAACGTATTAGTATAATGTGGCCATGATTTACTAAAATGAGGGAATGAACTCTTAAATTCACTGCCAGGATTTACTAAACTGAGGGAACCATTAATGGCCACTAATTAATAAGTCATGGAAACCAATTCTTAATTCGTGGCCACAATATATAGAGCATGCTTTTTAACAAAAAATATTGCTTTATGCTTGTATTACAAATCAAGATGATGACCTCCATTGGTCAAATGTCTTTTCATGATACACATCTGCTTGCCTGAGTTTACCAAACATGAAGTACTATAAGTACTACAGCATGCACTTAAAAAAAAACACACAAAAAAATAAATAAAAAAAACCTACTTTTTAAACGTCCTTAGATTACCAACCCAGATGTTCATCCACAAAGTTAACACCATCACAATAAGGGTATTCCTATACAGACAGGCTCTTACAGTATATAACCGAATGAGTGTTTACTAAAATAAACCTTATGAAGCTGTGGAGCCCGTGGATCCGTCCCTACATCAACGACGTAGATACGGGAGGAGATCAGGGAAGGCAGAATAAGACGATTGCGTCTTTTGGAGGGATCATCATAACAACTGCTACAGGCATTCCAACCAGAATGGTGTAACTCATCTTTTAGATTAGGCATGGGCAGCCTGTGAATCACCTAGACCATTACATTACAAAAGAAATGCTATTAAAGTAGGTGTTACACCATATTATTAAATTAAGTATAAATACTATTAAATTATTAGAAATTAGACATATTAAAAGGAAACATGTTGATGCCACATTTGAATCCAAAATAGTGCATATTCATAAATCCTATTTTCTTTTACCTTGCAAAAATTGGGAGATTGTGGATTGACATCAACAGTTGCAAGATAGTCAGGTTTCTGAATGTCTGTGTTGCGGTAAATGCATGGTAGGTAGACAATCTTTTCTCGAGGCCCTGTAGGAAGAATTTATGTTTAAGTTTAGAGTTTAAATGCAGTAAACAAAAATTCTGCTATTAAGTGATTAACATGCTTAAATACACAAATTAAAATGAACAAATTTATCCAATTTATTAAAAAAATACAATTAAAAGTTAATGTTTATTCAACTGTAAACATTTTAATATATATTATTCTTTCATTTATTATTATTATTATTATTATTATTTTCAGATTCAAAAGATATAGGAGATGCATCTCAATCAGCTCCCTAGATTGTAAATAAGTATATCATGCACACAAGTTTATGCACTTGTTCACTACGCATTGGGACACCGAAGCCTCAACTTCTGTCAAAATGAATACGTAAGGAAAAGCAGTGGGCAAACCAAAAAAATTCAGCACAATGCCAATTTACAAGTGAGGAGGACCTCTGGTGGTGGGGAGGGGGAGCTGCAGGAACAGATGTTATGCAATGTGACTGTCCAGTGCAAAGGTCACTGCTACCTTGTAGTACATTGCAAGTTGCAACTATGTATTACAAACTCAGATGTTAATATAAACTAACACTTTATGGTTCAAAAAATATGCTGTCTTATTTTTTTTAAAGCAACTCACCTTTCATGGCCTCTAAAGGGGTTTTATATCCTGGTCCACATCCTGAACAGGTTGAAGCTGCAAGTAGAGAAAGAGCATATGTCACCTCTCAAATATTACCATGCGAGTTATTCTCAGCAGAGCAATTACTAAAGTATTATTATTTTAAGTGTGAAGGGTTTGATGATCTCTTGACCTACATAGTGCACCATCTTATAAAGCCATGAATGATGAATCACCAAGTGAACTACTGGATACTACTAAATAACACTTCTTACAGCCCTGTAAATGTTTTAAAACAATACACATACAAGCACACAAACCAACTAAAACAGATGGACAATATCACAGTCCATGAGGAGACACCATGTCTTGCCAAGGATTGTTCAACATCCTTCCCCTGAGAGCTAGACATGTGTTTATGGGTTATGTGCAGGTCAACCCACTTACTGACCAACTATGTCCATGTCATATATTACTATTATTTGTTATTAACAATCATTTCTGTGTTGCATTATTGCATGATATTAATACTAAAACTTAAGCAACTAATTGCAATAACAGCATGTGCTCGTTTTCAAACCAATGAGAAAAAAATTGTAAATACATTGGGAATTTTACATTTTTAACATGCCTCAGTAAACACGTTAAAATCGAAATTTAATGCATTCCGAAGCCACAACATTGCATGATTTCTACCTTAATGACTTTGACACCTAGGCCTACAAATGACACGATTATGCCTAAATGTAAAGAATTTCTAGTGAAGCAATTCTTTACTCCAGACTGAAGCAACTGCGTGCTACGGATGAAAATGTCGAATGCTTCAGTATTATGGTCAAATATAAATTAAAGCTATGGTCAAAAGTGCGTTAGAAGACACTCACCCATGGTTCTGCTGTTGCTTCCACAGACGGAGACTCACTGACCCAACCAAGCGCTGCGGACGTGCAAAGATTTTATATCGCTGAATTAACTCTTTCAGTGATGATACCACATGGGATTGTGAGATGATCCTTAAAACCACACCCAGGTATTCAACTGGAGAGTAAAATGATCAAATGTTGTTTGTCATCCCGGTCCCAGGAAATCAGCCCCCAAACAGGAAACACACCCCCTTTCTGGGGTACTTTGCCCTACTGGACAATTTTCTATCAAAGGTAAAGTACCTTGGTGAGCGCTGCAGCTGCTATACTTTTTTTTTTTCATAGCAGAAAACAAATCGCCAAACTACTATTTCTTAAAGATCAGATTTTTCCTAATTTAAATTGTAAATGTACAGCTTTTCAGGAATAGGCGCAATTGACCTATCAGTAAGCCCCGCCCCCCTTAGTTACTGTTGCTCCCTTGGACAAACAAAAGGAGTTGCTCAATGTCTTACAATGACAGCTGCAGTGTGAAAACCTTGTCCCACGATGTTTTTGCACAATTTTGGACACAGAATTGGGAATTAAATATTCCATGGAGGGAATGATAAAATAATAAAAAATACTTACGGTGGGTAACTGGAAGCGAGGGTTTACAGATCACAATGCAAGCGGGAGAAGTCGGTCATCACGAGTGCGGATCAACACTGTTTGTGTATCACAGGGTACGATTAAATTAATGTACATTTAACCAGTTTAATATGGAGAGGCACTGAAATGCATGTAGTATTGAGCGCTCTGGTTAAGCGGGGAGGGGGAGGAACTATGGGTTATTTAAATACTCCTTTATGTGTTTTTGACCAACACTATAAGTTACAAGATGCGAGAACAGTCCGCTATTTAGGTTTGTACATTAGCATGGACTCACTAACTTTAACATTAGCTAGTTTTAGCCAGAGATACCTTGCTAAAGCAAGAACAATCTGCCAATGTTTCTCTATGGCGCTGGAACCTAAAGAAGTCCGAGTTCCGCTCCCCGTGCAATTTATACTCGACTGTCATTGGCTAGTCTGCGTTCGAGGGGAGGGGCTTACCGATAGGTCAATTCGGAACTGAATTCTAATGATCTTAATGTTCAAATCAGTACCTGAATTTGAATTGAGGTAGCAAGGGTGAAGAATTAATTCCAATTGCAAAGCATTTTTACAGCATGTTCAGGTTTAAAACATTTTAATGAAAAACTAGCATATAAACTTGTATACAGAATATAAGATTTATTTTCTGAATCATTCAATTATTAATGTTTGAAATGCCATTGCCACCTATACATCTTTTTGTTTACATTTTAATTAACTTTCATTTTAGGCATCGCAGTTGATGAACATTAAATTTCCTAAAATGGTTTAACTTGCCTAAATGAATATTTAATTTTAAAGTTATCTGAAAACAATTTGGTGGAAATTTTGTGGTGCTGCATTCTTGGCAAGGTTATTTTCGTAAACGAAAACTGAAACATAAGACTAAAACTATTGGTCAAAAAACATTTTAGTAAACTGAAATAAAATTACAATTTCTAAATAAATGAAAAGTAAAACTAAACGAAACTAACAACAGTAACTGAAAAACTAACGAAAGTAAAATAATAATTATCAAAAATAAATGATCGTTTTCGTGATTTAATAAGCTCTCATTCTGTGACAGAAAATCGGACCTGTGGTTGTTGAGGGAAATAGATGGCGCTTCATGCACGTGAGCTGCGTCCTAAGCGGCTATTCACAGAGAATGCGTTTTTGCATTTAAAAACAAGACGCGGGCTATGAAATGGGAAATAACTATAATATATGAAATGGGAAATAATAATAATGCACACCTTACAGCGCACGAACGTTTACAAGCGTGCTCGACAACACGAGAGCGAGTTAACAGACAGAGAATTTAAAGTTTTTGATTAGCTGACTTTAGTGAAGAGTCATTTTGTCAAGCTTTGCGATTACTGTACTGTATAAAACGCATCCAAAATGAGAGAAAGCGATAGCCGCGCTGTGTAAAAGGGGCTTTAGAACCGGGATTGATTGCTTTGCTCATCTGAAGCGCGCGCGTATTGGGGCGGCTTGTCAAAGTAAAGCGCAAACATCATTTAAATCACCACATCGCATTTATTTTTGAGTAGTATGAGGTTTCAAAGCATTTTAGATTGTTTCTTATTGTGCACGTTCATTGAGGGAGACGGGACATACAGTGTGCACAGGTGGCTCGCATGTGCAGAAAATCCAACAAACGAATGCATTGAAAACACAGACGGACAAAAATAAAGTTCACAGAGTTTCAATGACGATTGCAAAGAACAAGCCTGAGTCCCAATATGCACACTGTCCATGCTAAATTCTATGTGATATTAGTCATTTTTAATACTATCTAGGGCAGATAGCGTGGATAGTATGCACATTGTGATGCAGGTCATGTTTCCTCAATTCCAGGACTGGAGGCCATTGTCCTGCAGAATTTAGCTCCAACCCTGATAAAAACTCTACGGCCTGATGCTGTCCAGTAACTCTGAAAACCTTGATTAGCTTGTTGTTTGTAAACTATTGGCATATTAAACAAGATTACATCTTTAATATGAATGAATATGAATTAATAAATTGTATCCATATAAACTGCATATTTTTGGTTTTTGTTGAATTGTAAATAATTATTTTATTGTCATTATTAAGAGGTTTACACAATAGTTAACTGTAAACTGCAAACATTCAACTTAGCTCAAATTAATATAGTCAATATATAGTCATAATCATTTTTTGTAATTATTTATGCTTTGTTACAAATCAATATCCTGCTCAGTGCTGCCGCTTCTGACTGTCCTGTATGAATCACTATTACATCACGTTCAGGTAATGCGCATGCTCTTCAAAATAGAGTGCAATCTCGAAGGTACAAGTTTTTAGGAATCTGAGTGCAGATGCTGATCTCTGGCAGGAAGTCTAGGAAACCTGTCCACATTAAAAAAAATAAAAAAATAAAAAAAGCAGGGAAGCATGGGAAAAATAGAGAGCTTTATGCACAAACTGAGTTTATTTACATTTTATTCATGAGGAATAGTCAAAATGCCAAGTCACACACATAACACTTTTACCTCAAATTATTTTTTTTAGTCCTCTTTACGGTTTCATCAAAACAACATCCAAAAGACCCCCATTTATATGAACTCCCACTTACCTTCATAATCAGACTGTTTACATAAAGCCCCATTATTTAGTACATGTAAATTACATACAAAATTGTTGCAGCAAATGGAGACGAAATCAAAGTAAGCCTTTACAAACATGATAGGGCACCAATAATGTGCTATAGAACATCTTTGAATTGAATGTCAATGAATGACACCTGGAGTGTACTTACACCATCCTGTGGTTGCTACGGTAAATTCAGATGCTGAAATCAATACTGAATATACATACTGATCCCACTCCATTCACTGTTGCTGCAATAACAATGCTAAGACTCTTCAGGGTGTCTCACTGTTTATTCGGTCTGGAAGTAGATAAATAACCAAAACGGAAGAACTTTAAGACAGTCTGAGTCTGCTGCCAGCCAACATGCTGAACTTTAGAACAGCCATTTAATATAATGACAGACTCTGTAAAGCTATTAAATAAAAGTTGTTTTGTTCTGTAATGGCCTATCTAACTTCAAGAGCTATGGTAAATGGTTACTAAATTAAACTATTTTAAATAGCACTTATCCAGCTAGCCTTTGAGTGGTTCTTCTTTTTTAAGTGTTAGATTATTTTTCAGCCTTCTGCTTCATCTCGAAAACGGTTGACACAAGCTTTGTGATATTCAACCTCCAGTTAAGCACATGCGCAGATGACACGCACAGCTGATGACGAGATTGACGTCACACCAACTGTGAGAGTAGGACAGCTTTAGGAAGAGGCATTACAGCTTTAGAATGAGTCAAACTTGAGCAGGCGCAAAAACGCTGATTTACTTTCAGAGGATGTCAAATTGAAATGCAAATAATACCTGTCCATAAACAAAAAAACCCTAACACTGTGGGAGCTATTGGATCGTTTTATGCTAGTGAATAAACAAAAAGAACAAACAGTAGAAAACTTTGCAAAAATCAATCATGCAATGTCGATCCTGTAAATCTATACAGTATTTAGAATACAAAAAATATTTTTACATTTTCACTCCACCACACAATAGCATGTAAATTAAATTTCACATTCAGCCTAAATAGGTTTGTCTGACTTCAAATCCTACTGTTCAACTTCGCAATGTCTCTGTAGATCAATCATCACCTGTTTGCTGAGTCCGTTTGGTAAGCGTTAACATCCTGACCAGATTCTGAGAATTGATCTTGTTCAGAGTTGTGTGAAGGAGTCTCTGATTCAGGGGATGAATGTGAGACATCTGTGGATTCACTTGCAATTTCCAAACATTCATCAGTTCTTTCCTTTTGTTGTTCTGTGTTTTTTATTTCAATTGGCATTGCATCTTCATCCTTTGTTTGACTGACTTCTTCATCCTCTGGCTCCTGTGTCAAATCAATTTTCTCAGTTACTTGGCTCACTTTGTCTACAGTGTGTGTGTCCATTGGCTCTTCTTCTTCTGAGTCAAGATCTACAACTTCAGGTTCAAGTGTGGCCACTGACAACTTATTTAACAGCTCCAAAGATGAACCAGGTAAATTTGTATGTGCTTCCTGGTCAGGAAGCAGGTGAGACAAGCAGAATGAGTGTTGAATAAATTCAGGCCTACCAGAGAAGCAAGACATGGCCTCTTCCAACCAGGATACAAGAAGCTCCACCAGATCTTCACGCTGAACCCCAGATGCACTGATAGGTCGTTGTGCCCAACGAGCTAGAAGTAACCTTTGCAGCACAGGGCGTGCACACATCTCTAGAGGTTGATGTCTGCCCGTACAGCCAGCTGGAACTATGACAAGAAAGGTTTTGGTGCTACTGACTGTGGATATGATGCTCTCAGATGTTTGGCTGTGATGGCTATCCATCACCAGCAGGGCATCATTTTCATTCTGTGAGTCGAGATGCTGCTTCCACACTTTGGTGGCCCAAATTTCTAGCTCTTCCGCTGCACTGAAACCTTCCTCCTTGGCCATAAGTAGAATTGAGTCTGGTGGGCTTCTGCTCAGCGTGTTTGTATTTTGACTTGTGAAGAGCACTGCAGGTAGCATTGTACCATTAGCGAGCATTGAAAGGTAAATCTTTATGAAGGGCTTCCCAAACCCAGTAAACTGAAAAGCAGTCTCTCTGTTTATTCTGGTATTCTCATTCAACATTTTGAAGTCCACAAAAACAGAAAGCTGGTCCATAGCACCAAAGACACACTGTGGAATGTTGTTTGTCTTTATTTTACTGTGCACCAACTCTGTATAGCGACGGCAGTTTTCCTCCATGGCCTTAGGGAGTTCCCGATGTACTGTGAAAGGGGTATCCAAGCCCAATTTGTGCAGGATCATGAAGCTCACGGCCCACTCGTATGAAATACGGAAAGAATTTATCTCATTGGTTTGGCTTTGGAGCTCTGAAGCTTTTTCAAATAGTTTTGCCTCACTGATAGGACGCTGCTGTTCCCGTTGAGTCAAAACCCACTCCACCAGACGATCAACGGCCTCTCCACAGCTCGTGCTGCTGCATTCATTTAATTGATTCTCTTTGTCTTGAAGCCAAGTCTTGATGATGTGAGGTTTGGTGTCCATTTCTTTAGCCGCTTTCTGAACCCCAGAGCACAGTGCAAGGAGTAGTATTCGACGCTGATGAATAGACAGAGTCTCCTCTCTGTTTTTCACAGGTTGTGTAAGTGTATTGGTTACTGTAACCTCTACTTTCTGTCTAGCCCCTGTTTCATGTGGCAAGTCTTCATCGCTTTCAGTCTTCTCAGAGTCCGAGTCAGTATCTTCATCTTCCAGAGGGGCCATTTCCTGGTCCACGTCTTCATCCAGACCAGCATTGGCGCCACTTGAGTTTTTGATGTCGGCTGAAGATCTGTGTAGGCCTCTTTCCAACATTTCAGTTCTGTATTTAAGTCCAGGCTCTGTGCCTTCCCTGGAAGGGAAATAGTGGGTCACTTTCCAGAATCTGCATAACATGAAAAATTTGGCAACTTAAGATTTGCTAACTGAAAAAAAGCTATTTATTTTCGCACATTACTTTTAGCTGCATAAACTGCATATGCATTTCTTTCATAATTTTTACATTTCAATTTAATCAAAAAGGTGCACGCAATAACTAAGTCTAAAATTAAATGTTAAATTAGGTGTAACTAAATTATTTGTACTATTTTAAAATTTATCTACCTAAGGTTGCAATTTTGAATCAAACCGGTTTCTAAAATACGTACCTCTTGGTATCAACGAATCCCACTTTTGGGTTACCTGTAGAGGAAAAAATAATAATCAATTCTAACATCAGTTATAATAATCTACGACAATGACTATAAACAATGTGTTTGTTATATTTCATGTTAAAAATATATAATACAATGCAATATCACTTCAAATTAATCCATGCCAATTAAAAAGCAGTTTGAAAATGGTAAAATCCTTAATTTTGTGCAACATTTGAACAGAGAATAAACATTTGTAAATACATTGATTAATATTAAGTGTCAGTATTTGAGCTTTATAACCTTGGAAATTAGGTGAGAAACCATGGAAGTCCCAGAAGCAGCAAGAACGTTTGCACAGATTGACATGGCACGCTGTGCAGCCATATACACTCTCATGACGCATGTTTTTCAGGTTGCAAACTTTACATCTCCTTGTCCTACGAGTAATTTTGGCTAATCGATGTCTGACCCCTTCTTCCGTGTCCGGATTTTCTTTTTTTACAATCTGCTGCTCAAGCATGCTATCGTGGACTTGGTTCTGGCGAGCATATCTTGCAGCACACTTGGCCAGCTGGTACCCCAGACGTTTACGGTAGATGGCCTGGGAGAAATGTCCCCCTTGAAGCCACCCGGGTGGGTTGTCTTTGCGGGTCTCCCGTAGGACAATGAAAGAGTTGATGATGCTTAAGTTGACAAGGAACCAAAAGAGACGGCGCCAATTGGTGTCGAGAACCAGCCCGCCGAGTTGGTTGCACGTCAGGAGCTGATTACAGATGTCGACACCGCGCATGTTGTCCTGGAGCAGCTTGAAGGCCTGGGGTCTTTCAACAGCACAAAGCTCTCCTAACTTAGTAGGAGATCTCCTCCACACCACGTCCGGATGGCCTGCAGCAGCATTTGTGGAGAGACATACCAGCTGCTTGTTATCTTTCCATCTGGTGGCGAGAAGTGGGGCAAATTCATACTGTTGGAAATCTCCTTGATTGTTCAGCAGAGGTTCATCCCAAAACTCCCTGGGCAAAATTGGACTTTGAGGGACGACAGAGCTGGAGCAGTATATTCCAGCATCATACAGCTCCTTCATGAGTGGCACAGACGCAAGTGAGCTGGACAAGAAGATGTGGTGATGTTTACCCTCAAGGCCCTCTATAAACTGCGATACAACTGATTTTCCCAGGTCTTTGTTTTTCTCCTGACTCGTTAAGACCAGCAGTTTATGGCAGTAGCCTGACTTTGAGTCACACAGTAGCCATATCCTCGGCTGGTTATTTTTACTCTTCTCCTGAGCGATTCCTTTGTCATGGCTTGGTAGAAAAGCTTGATCGACTGTCAGACACTTGTTTGGCCTGTAGGCCTCTCGCATGCTTGTCTGCAGGATGCTCAGCATAGACTGAAAAAAGGACAACTTGTCAGCACCCTGGTTATCGTTCTCCACAAGCATGCTGCTCATTCGGATGTGAGTGCCGATCTGCTTGAAGCGTTTGACTGACATGGTCCTGTAAAAGAGTTCCCATGTTCTGGAGCCATAGCGGCCATGGTGATGGTCCCAGGACCAGTATAACTCTGGCTCCCCCAGGCCTTGAATTCCCATGAGGATAGAGAGACCAAAGAAGCCTTTGATTTCCTCTACAGACACAGGTTTCCAGGAAGGGTCCCCCTGCCCCAGAGAGCAGCAATAAGAGGCATAGGCATTGGTCTCAAAAACGATCTGCTCAAAAAGGATGTCGGGAAAAATAAGCTGGAAGTAGTCGAGGACATCGCTATTCCTGGTCATTATATGCTGCGGGCCACAAATGTCCACGAATTCTGGCACAGTTCCTTCCTCTTTGGGCACACTCCACTGCTTCATGGACAACCAGTCAGGCTGTGTCCCAACATCACTAGCTTCATCCCCTTGTGGACCCTCCACCTCCTCCTCAACCTGGCAGAACTCAATATCTGTCTCCAAACACTCTGTAGGGGAGGGGAGGGATTATAGGAACACAGAGTTAGTCTTCTCCTTGGAGTCTTTACCATCACCAATAATCCATTTTATAACACCATGCTCAATGTACATGTGGTTCTGATAGGTCAGTTAGCTTTTGAAAAAAAGAAAACAATAAGCAGCTCAGAAGCAGCAGATAATTCCCCGATGGATAGTCCTTGTCGTTATTCATTTGTCATGTTTCTAAATTAATCCATTTAGGGGTTTTTTGTATTCCTTCTGATATTCTCCAGTTCAGGTGGTGTGCAGTAGGTTTTGTGTAAATACTCATTTACTCATCCAGAGTGCTCTCGCAAAGGCATGCCTGTAAGTCCTGTGGAGTCACACCAAGTTCAAAAGGCCCACGTTTGTCCATTTTGACAATGAACAGCTTGAGCTCATACCCTACACCTGTGATTGTTGTTTATCACATTCTGTGGGCTATTACTCAAGACTGGCCACTTTGCAAATGTTGTAGGCATATCTGTAATGTTTGAGTGTAGCTAAGAATGCATGGAAAAAAAAGTTTATTAAAGAGATCCCTCTTTATTGTAGGCGTCTGTCTACACAATAAATAACATTCAAGCTGTGAAAATACAGTGTTTGAATCAAGCCTTAAAATTAACAGTTTGCACACAATGTTAAGACGCTCGGATGTTAGAAATCTACTGTCAGCAGAGTTTGATCCTATAAAGATCTGAATTGATAAAATCATAGTAGCAGTGTAATTCGTGATACTATTAATTAATTAATGTGTCTACAGTGTGTTATTAGTATAATCATGCATTTAATGACACCTACAATAGAGTTGGATGCCCTGTAACTATAGGAGTAAGAAAGCAGAGAGAGAAAATCAAGCATGCAGATAGGGGACCATGCAGTAAGTTTTCAAAGACTCAGTAAAACACATAGATGTTTTATTGTTCTACTAAGTCGGAGAACACCCACCTTTACGAGTGAAGATACAGTAGGAGTGAGAAGGGAACTTAATGAGATGTTTTGCCATCAAGTTCCCTAGCGCAGTGGAGTATTCACAACCTGCACAGCTCAGCTTCACACCACTACAAAAGAGCAACAAAACAGCCATAAGCAACAGTTTCAGACTGTATACAAAACAGAACTCAAAATCTATAATAATATATTACCTTGGTGGCCCCTTTTTAGAAGTTTTTGGGACTCTTCCAGGAACGTGATTGCTGAAATTAATAAATGAACTGCAATCAGTATATTGTCACATTGATTATCTGCCAAACAAAACTAAAACTTACTAAACTAAACTTTAACCTCCAGTTTCACTTACTTGATCATGTGGTTTGCATAAGCACGAGAACAGCAAGTGCTATAAAAGCAGAGTGAGCAGTGAACATAAGTAGGGTAGTGATTCGCAAAGTCTGGGATGTCAAAAGTGCACTCCACACACTTATGTCTGCCCAGCAGTGCCCTGGAAAGAGGAAGACCAAAAGTACATACTTCAAATTTCTGATTTCCAGTTATAGATCAACATAGTATCTGTTAAAATGCAGTGTGAGCTTACCTCTGCTCTTGGAACCTGGACAAGAAGTCAAACATCTTGCTGACCTGTTTCTTCCCAGGTCCATGTCTTGGGGATTGCTGGTCACCACTACAAGTTTGTGTACTGCTATTACTATTTTTCTGAATGTTAGTGGATGATTTTGAAGATGCCTGACCTGGTGACTTCTTAAGCCCAACATATGCCCTGATGGTCACCTGGAAATAAGCAGATTACATAAAACATTCATAAAATAGATTGTTGCACCCATTGAACTTTTTTTTTAATTGAATAGAATATTTTACTTTTGTCCCAGGCTGGAGTCCCTCCAGTTCACAAGGTTTTCGGAAAGTCCTGTGGTGATTGATTTTATGCTCAACTTTGTCTTTTGTGAACAGGAACTGAAGACGGCATTTGTTACAGTGGTAAACTGTGGACTTCTGTAGAAAACAAAAGTCATATAATGGCTAAAATATCTGTTAATGGCTGTTGGGTCGATCAGTAACAGCATAGGATCTTTTTTTTTTTTTTTTTTGAAATATTAAAGCAATGCATCCATTTGCACCCTCTCAAAAGACTATCATTTCCAGGAAGACAAAAGAGACATTTTCAAATACATCAAATAGTCTGCAAAATGAGAATGTGTTGAATATTTGTTTACATGCCATTTTTATTTATCTTTCATGATCTTACAGTATAATGTATGCTCACCTGGTGACGATTATAGTGCTGCTGGTAACTGGTTGAATGCTTGAAAACCTTAAGGCAGTACTGGCACAGGAGGTGGCGTGTATCCTCATGCCAAGTACGAAAGTGGTTAAACACATCCGAGTAGAAGGAGGAGCGGTATTCACACACCTGAAAGTGTCAAGACATTACAGACGCTCCCAGTATTATAAGCCGCATTTCCACCTCTGGCCAAACGGTAAGGAACAGAATCAGTTATATTTTCATTCTCGACCTGGAATTCTGTGTTGGAGGAATGCGTGTAGTAACGTGGCCATGCAGGATTTGTCACTTTTTTGACTATTTGAGTGAGGTAAACAAAAATATCCGATCCTTCTCCATAACCCGGTCATTTACATTTCATACTGTATGTAAACACTAGCGATACCAAGGCATCAACTAGCACATCTGTATTACGAGCACCACAGTGGATAACGATACCATATCTGTACTGGCTGAGCTGGATCGGCATGGAATGAGAATGGTTTGGCACGTCGGTGGAAAAGCAGCTATGAATGGATACTGGTAACAAGGTACATCAAGATGATTTTTTTACTTACCTGGCACACATAAGGCATCTCTCCAGGTTTGTGGGTGTTCTTCATGTGCTGCAGGAACACCGGTTCACTCTCAAAGGACCACTCACATATTTTACACTTGGCTGAACAGAAAAGCATAACAACCACTAAATCAATTTGAACTTACTGCAGTTTATGGTCACTGTACCAAACCAGGTCAAAGCTAACATGAAGCATCTGTCAGTCAACAGAAATTAAACATTTACTGTCACTATAATAAACCAGAAAACGGTCACGACAACATGCAACATCCGAATACAATATGTGTTAGGAACATTATGTGCCACTAAAAGCCTTAAGAAGAAAGGATATTAAAGTTGGCTGTTATAAAACAATTTTTGTGTTTGGACACTGCCCCTATGACCCCTTCATGTTTGAATTTAGTCAAATAAACTAGTGCACATAGCAAGAGTGTGTGTCGGTTGAAGAAGCTATCTGCATATGTTCATACCAGCTTAACCAGTCCTGCAAGCTCATTGTTTTTTTTGTTTTTTGTTTTTTTTAATCTGACTCCAACTGGTCAACTTGCTAACAAAACACTGCATAATTTACTTTTTGGAACAAAGAGCAGATTGATGAACAACCTCTAGAAAGCTAAATGTTTAACTTTATCTGTGCCTGTATAACCTGATTCTCTGTGAGGAAAGCTGCTGACGTTGCTTGTGCATAAGAATACAAAAAAATAAAATAAATAAAAGTGAGGAAAACAACAACAGAAACCTGCTTCACAGAAATACTGGTTGGCAGCTGTGTTGTAGGAAATACTCATTTGAAAGCCAATGATTTGAGAACAGTTGCATAAGGATAAAATTTGATTAAATAGGGATAGACTTGATTAAAATAAGTCGCAGCTCATTTACATGTTTAACTGGAATAAAATATGGATCAAACATAATATATAGTAAACATCTGGGTAATCTGTATAATTCTGGGTAACAAGTGAACACAGTTGTATCTGAAAGAAAATTCATAATTTTATTTAGCAAGGATGCATTAAACTGATCAGAGCTGTCAGTCAGCACTTTTACATTGTAATAATATTTCACAATATTCCTGTTTTTAAATGCAGCCTTGGTGAGCATAAAATGTTTCTTTCAAAAACATACATAAAAACCCTTACAGACCCCCAAGATGAAAGAATAAACTGGAAATAGTTCTTACTAGATGACTCAATAGCAGTGTGGACACTCTCCAGGTGACACTGAAGACGAAATGGTGTGGGAAAGCGGCGGAAACAGTGCTGGCAGGATGTATGTGTGTCCATCTCCCCATTTTGCTGCTCCAACTCAACATGGTACTTCATATGATTCATAAGTCTGCAAGGAGAACAAACACTTAATAATTGGAGCATTCTAGACATATATTAGACATATATACCCATAATTCCCATCCTAACTTGACTGCCCATCAACGTACCTAATATTATTCTTCAGTCTCTTGTTACAGGTGAGGCATTTGAATGATAACGGCTCTTTTGAGTTGTCCATTGGTACATAGACTCGATTCCCTTCAAATGTGCCATAGTAGAAATCATCCACCAGCATGACAAGTCTGTTCTGGGTTTCTCCGGCCTTTGTAGGTGGGCTATCCAGCTTGATACTGGGCACAACAGAGAGGCTTTTAGGTGGTGTGGCTGGAGTGCTCACAGCAGTTGCAGTACTGCTCGTGTCAGTCTGGGCCAGATCTGGGCAGCAGAACTAAAGGGGGGAATGAGATTAATTGACCACTTCCAAATTACCAAAACACACTTTTATATATAATATCTTCACAAAGTGTACACTTACACACATATGACTCCGTAGAGCCTCAATCATTTTGAACTGAGCTCCACAACGAGGACAGAAATGAGTAGTTGTTGATGCTGTTGTATGTGTAATAGGGATTGCTTCAAAGAAAAGAGAAAAAAAGAATATGGAATTTATCAGTGTGGCTCTACTCTAATATGAAACTACCATAGTAGCGATCACAGATGCAGAACAACAAACTTACTTTGGACAACATTTTGTGTCATGACAGGCACAGCGGAGGAAACAATAGGGCCGTTGTTGGTCTTTTGATTGCTCATGACAACAAATGTCTGCGCTTGAGCCCCACCAGGAAGGTTAACTGATTTCACAAGGCTCATTATATTTTGCATGTCCAAGGGTCCATTTCCTGGCTTTATTGTCACTGTAAAGAGAAATAAATACAATTTTATAACTGATAATTGCAGTTCTTGATGCCAATTGATCAATACAGTGATAAATGCATGATATAGTAACAGTCATAACAGGATATACCGGTTTACATGATTTTATCTTGTGAACATTAAATGTGTAATTTTAAGATAATTAATTTTTAAATCAGTATTAGTACCTTCAAGGTTTCTTAAAATTACAAACCACTCTCTAAAAAAGACTCCTGAAATAATTAAAGAAAACTGTACTAAACAGGAGCATCTTACAGATTTTAGTCGTGGTTCGTGCTGCGGAGGGCTGGGTAATTGTTGTAGACGACATGGTGGGCAGAGAATTGGCTGCAGGAGGGGCGACTGCTGTTGTGGTGCGAATGGTGAGAGTAGCAGGTATCTGCATGGTGCTAAAAGTGCTGGGTGTTTGTGCCCTGTTTGCAACGGGAGCTCCAGTCCTTATTTGAGCTGGCTGGGTAATAATTTGGGTTGTTCCAACAGCTGGTTTGAAAATTTGTGTGCCAGGTGCTGAGAATACATATAAAGAAATTACAGTTAATCAATAAGCAACAACAACAAAAACCTCGACAATTTTAGGAGCACATTGCCATACCTTGGACTAGTGTAATAGGTCGTACAGTCTGGCCCTGTTGGACATTCAGCACCAAACTCATTGGGGCCTGGCCAGGCTGGACAGGATGGATATTCTGGACAGGAAGACCCTGAATTATGCACAATAGGAAACATGTTGATTAATAAAAGAAAAGTTGAAATAATCAGAAATAAACTGGGATCTATGAGGTGGGATGGCAGCACCTGTGTGGTAAAGTAAATCGGCTGGCTGTTGGCAGCATTGGCAATAGTTGTGCCAGGCAGGAGAACCTGTGACAGAGCCACAGTGCCGAGCCCTCCTCCTCCCGGCGCCAAGATGACCTGCTGCCCTTGCACTGCTTTAGGAATATCCGCCGGGACAGCAGCGGGTACTACTCGTTGAGTCACTAAAAGAATAATTGACTGATTAAAGGAGAAGTGCAGAAGAAAATGTAAAACACTGTCATCAAGATGGTGGCGTTGGCACTGATGTAACATTTGTGTAGTTTATATGATTTTGTGCTTCCAGTATTTGACATGGATTATGTGTAAATAGTAAGAATTTCAGTCTCTACCTTACACAAAGCGTACACTGTAAATATGTAGAGCACAAAATAATTTTTATTATGTTTTTGCCATTTTAAAGTTGGACAGCCCCAGTCCTAATTCACTTTCATGACATGAAAAACAGCAGCCAAGATATTATTCATAATTTGTTTGTGTTCAACAAAATAGAGAATATTAAATGGGTTTGGAACAACATGAGAATGAGTATATAATGAAAGAACATTCCTTAATTCCTGATAATTACTCAACAATGCTGTAAGGAACATATGCTCACATGTATTTGTGATCAGCGGAACCGTGTTTGCTGTATTTACTAGAGGCGGTAGGTTTGGGATCACCATGGTTTTAGGCTCAGCTGGAATATCAACCTTCGCGGCGGGAGTTGAAGACACTAAACAGCGAAGAAGGACAGGTTTTATTTAGCATAATGATATTTTAAAAATTATTAAAAGAAAAAGAACATATTTCTTAATTACATTAAGTACATTTAGCAGACGCTTTTATCCAAAGTGACTTCCAAATAAGGACATTAGAAGCAATAAAATTAATTTAGTAAATTAAGTATTTACATTTGTGTAAATAAACATACATTTAACTATAAATGTTACAGAAAACCTATAAAATTACACACCGGTGGGAGTACTGCTTTCAGCATTTCCCCCTGAATCGTCCATTGAATTTTGCTGTTGCCATGGTTCCAGCTCCTCCTCCTCACACTCCATAAACAAATCCGCATCCATGTTTCTGAAATATAAAACGTTTGTTGAGCTAAACATTTGAACAGTAAACATGTGCGACAGTAAACGTGCCTTTACATTTAGGCTAAGATGAAAAACATATAATAACGCTATTACTGCCCAGGGCATTTAGTCAAATAAATGAGGAAATTTTAGGGTTTAGTTTTATTTTGGACAGGTGAGTGACATGTTTGAAATGAAGACCCTCACAATATTCACCGGGACCGGACAGCATTCAGCTCCGACCGGTTTCAACGTCAAGGCTGGCGTTATCACAACCACCTCATCCTGCGAATTACATAAATAAAAAACGAGTGAGTAACCACATTTTGTTTTTACATACATTTGGAGAAATATGCTGGATTAAAATGGGTTTGATATCCAGTGCGCCACCGTATCACTTCAGAAAAGCCCTCAATATATCGTGTAAGTACGCGCAATGTGGTTTCATCCAACTGAAAGGGGCTAAGAGAAAAGTAGTTCCTGTGCTGTTACATCCAGTGCATGAGACTGGATGATTTGACAGACCTAAACGAAAGCATAAGCCTTAGGCTTGTGTACAATAACAATACATGGGGTTGAAAATCCAAAGTGGGTCGGAACAAGAGCCAGCTCGACGTTTATTACAAATACTCGGTCACAAATTATGCAGCAACCCCCTCGCGCGGCGCCAACCGAGTGCGCACTCCGCATACTGTCCTCTGCGCACATAATAAACTACGACCATCTAATGCGTGAATTAAAGCGCGAATACATCAAATATGATCGAATTTATAAATAATACTTACCGGATTATAGTCTATATGGAAATATGCTCAATGTGATATATTGAAAGAACACAAAGCCTGCCGGTACGTCACAGACGAGACGAATAAGTGCGCTAAATGGGCAGAGGTTCTGCTCTTTCTGCGTCAGCGATTGGTTGATGCACACAAAACGCCACTTCCTGTTTTGGATTCTGAGCTCTGATTGGCTGTAATCTCTGAAATAAGGAGGAGTGGTTACTGGAACAAGAAAATGGCTTCCTTCCTTGAAACGACAACATTTTTACACTGTTTAACCAAGTGCTGGTTTAATAGTGGAAAGCAGACAATGTTGGCATTTTGTTCAACACTTTGCTGGTGTTTTGCAGATAATCTGTCAAGACCATCATAGATTGGTCTTTTTTGAACAGAATTCTTGATGTTCAATTATTGAACACTGAAAGTATCTCCTATATGAAAATATTGGCCAAAAATGGTGATATATACTCCCCTTACTCATAAGTAGGTTAGGAAACAAAAATTTCCAGAACAGGTTCTGTTTTTTAAAGCATACTGGAGCAGAATGAGTTTTAAGACGTGCTGTTCCATTAAGGGTTCTAGAATGTGCGGTCTTCCCAATGTGGACGGAACATCAAAATTCAGTGTTTACGGCACTACTGTTCAGACTCACTGCAACGCCGTTACTGATTAATATATACAGCTCAAAACATTCGACACGTCCAGTAGGGACCGATTCCTGAACAAACGACTCTAATGAATAGGTTCTTTTTAATGCATCGTAAGCCCTGAACACACTGCACGATTGTCGGCTGTCCCAGACGAAAGACTGGCATCGTGAAACAATCGTGGCCGATCAGAAATCGTCTGAGACAGCCGAAAATGGGGCTACTGGAAAATCGTGCAGTGTGTTTTGGGCTGAAAACATACAGCTCAACCAGTGTACTACGAGTACCGAACAAATGACTCTTCTGATCCAATTCTTTTTAGTGACTCAAAATCATTAGAAGGAGCCAGAAGGACCGGTTATCGATTTCGACCTGTACAACGTTTTAAAGGCTAGTGTGGGACTTAATGACTGGTTCTTCATATGGTGTAATTTAAAATAAACTCTTCGGGTTTTTGTTGTAATCAAATACATTTTTTGATTGTTTTATATTTTACTTAACTTATAATTAAATAAAAATATTTATTGTGCATTTTTGTCGCCTCTAAAGTGTGAAACGCCGTTACAAAGTAAACACAATTTGCAAAACAACAACAACAACAACAACAACAAAAAAACTTATTATTATTATTATTATTATTATTATAAATATTACATTTATCTCTGATCTGTAATATCTGTTCTGGTGAAAAATAAAAATCACAGATCACCGCTGGTTACAGTAAATGCAATAACAGAGAAATAGGAATCGAAATCGTAACGTTAATTTACTGTTAAAATAAAATAATAATAATTTCGCATCCGGCGTGTGCGTTCATGCGTAACGTGCTTACGCCATTGTTCATGCACAGATGTGCATTTGTCAACACACCCAAGGCAAAACAAAATGTGTATTATTCCCATTTTCATAACAAGGCCTGTACTTTTTACTCTGAATATGAATAAATCTACCATCTGACCACTAATACTCATGTGAGAAACTTCTTATTGTGATTCTCGTTTCAAAACATGGAGAAATCTGCTGTTCTTAATGTTTATGAGGCGCGCGTAATCAGCCATTTGGCGAAGCGTACAGCAGGTACTAAGCCGTTGTTTAAGTTGCTTAAGACCTATATATAGCATTTTGCACAGAGAGGACACAGTGTGACAATCTTGATATTGTAGACATTCACAAGAGATGAGGGATCAAGTCACATCATCTGATCGAGTGAGTTATGGCGCTGCAATCGCGCTGGCCGCAATCAGTAAGTTAACTTACGTGTATTGTTTGACATCTGTAGATCCTTTATTACAATCTTTATTTAAAATAAACTTTAAAGGCTCTTGAGGTGTTTAAAGCAATAATCTATGTAAGAAATGGATACTATAATTTAGAAATGAAGCATTAAAAAGATTTCCATTTAAAATAACGTTAAATGCTGTTCTTTCGAACATTCTATTAATCAAAGAATCCTGAAATGTATCACCGTTTCTAAAAATGTAGCACCAAATCAACATAGAATGATTTCTGAAGGATCATGTGACCCTGAAGACTGGAATAATGATGCTGAAAATTTAGCGTTGACATCACAGGAATAAATTACATTTTAAAATATATATTTAGATAGAAAACTGTTATTTAAAGTGTAATAATATTTAACATTTTTTCCATATTTAGTATTATTATGCAGCACTGGTGAGTCCAAACTTTTGAACAGTAGTATGTGTTTATAATATCTACACACATGCCTATATAACAATATTACCAGTTAAATAATAATAAAAAATGCTGCAGATTTTCAAGATTCTACAACCGAGAGAATTCTTTTAAGCATTGTGTTAAGGATTCGATCTCCCTTGCAGGCTTCATGCTGCTGCGGAAATGGATAGCTGGTGGTGTCTGCAAAAGCCGTGCTCGTCTAGATGGAAAGACGGTTGTGATTACTGGTGCTAACACCGGGATTGGCATGGAAACTGCAAAAGATATGGCTCGCAGAGGTATGGCATATTATCGAGGACCCCATCTTTTAATTCTCTTACTTTTAACTTGGAAATGTGAATATGTGTGCTTGTAGGGGCTCGGGTCGTGATGGCTTGCCGGGACCTGACTCGTGCTGAGAATGCTGCGGAGTATATTCAACGCTCCACAGGGAATGACAATGTAGTCATCAGACACTTAAATCTGGCCTCTCTCTATTCTGTCCGAGAATTTGCCAAAGAGTTCATAGCAACAGAAGAACGACTGGATATACTTATAAACAATGCAGGTGAGTCAGACCGTTATCATAGTCTGATTTCACTCTTAAAAGCAAGGGGTACAGAGACAGATCTTAAAGTCCCTTTTTTTCTGACAGGTGTTATGATGTGTCCAAAGTGGATCACGGAGGATGGCTTTGAGACACAGCTGGCTGTCAATCACTTGGGACACTTTCTTCTGACCAATCTACTGTTAGGAGTGCTAAAGAGATCCTCCCCCAGCCGCGTAGTGAATGTGTCCAGTATTGCACATGTTGGTGGTAATTTCTTTTGATTAAAAATCAGAAATACTCAGAATGTTAAGATTTTAAGATATAAGAATCTTAAGATAAGAAATGAAGATTTTTTTTTTAGACCAGACTATATTATTTCTTTGCTTATATTTACAGAAAATACACCACTATTCAAAATTTTGAGGTCTGTAATATTTTTTTTGCCTTTAAATGCATTTATTTGATAAAAAATACAGTAAAAACAATAATATTATGAAATATTTACTATATATATATATATATATATATATAGTAAATATCTCACATATACATATAGTACATATTTCACAATATATTATATAATTTATTCCTGCGAAATATATAATTTATATATTTATTTATTTCTTTAATAGACCATTACTCTAAATCAAACATACTGATTTGGTGTGTAAGAAAAGTATTTTGTGGAAACTGTGATACTTTTTTTTTTTCAGGATTCTTTGATGAATAAAAAGTTACATTTATATATTATGTGAATATTATATGAATAAATGTATTTATTCCTTTACAAAATAAAATCTTACTGACCCTAAACTTTTGAACAGTAGTTTAAATGTTAAAGTAAATATGCCACAAGAATGGAAACCTTTGAGTCAATATATATCCATATTTGTCACTGTTTTTCCAACAGGAAAGATTGAATTTGATGACCTGTTCTTTGACAAAAGGCCTTACAGTCCTTTGCTCAGCTATAAACAGAGTAAGCTGGCCAATGTGCTTTTCTCTAGAGAACTTGCACGAAGAATGAAAGGTAAGATATACTGCAGTTTTTGGTATAACCAAAACAATTAACAAGCTAATTAATAAAGTAACAAAGCTTGTTTGTTTATTTAGAGCAAAAAGTAAACAATATTCTATGTTTTAATGTTCCAACTTGATTGGTTTTGTCACATCGTGTGTTAATGGCCTTGTGTAATCTAGTTTGTGACAAGTTCATATACAAATAAAGCAATTACTTGAATGGTTTCTTGTTGTTTTATATCTCAATGGATGCTTCCATAGGTACAGGAGTCTCCTCGTACTGCCTGCATCCAGGAGTGATTCGAACAGAGCTGAACCGCCATGTTCTGCAATGGTACCCAATGCTAAAGACTATACTGTCTCTGCCCAGTATTCTGCTGATGAAAACTCCCTGGCAGGGTGCACAGACCTCTATCTACTGTGCAGTCACTGAGGGCTTAGAGAGGAAGTCTGGCTGCTACTTCAGGTACATGCAATAATTTGCCACTTTATCAAACATTTTTAAACTGAGACTGTCTTGTGTATATGTGTTTGTGCAGTGATTGTGCTGAAAAAGACCCTGCACCAGAAGGAAAAGATGATGAAGTGGCAAGAAGTTTGTGGGAGGAAAGTGCTCGGCTGGTTGGACTAAACATCCGCCACTGATACGTCATACTACACTCTTCCTGACTGTAAGCGCTCCACCTAGTGGTGATACCTATAACCCCAAACTCTGACCAGTGAGGTGGCCACAGATGTGAAGTCATGACAGAAATAGTGTCAACACAAATTACATGATTTGCATCAGAAGCATTACATGATTTGCATTTATTTATCAGCCTTTTTTTTTTTTGTATTCTTGGAAAAGGATAATCAAGAAAAAAGTCTCAGAGGATATAGCTGCCTTGCTGTGTTTTTTAAGAAACTGATCACATTCTTATCATCTGTACATATGTCAGATATATTAAACATTGACAGATTTAGGGAAACAGTGGTTTGTTTGTTAACCATCCAGAAATGAATTCAGAAGCGTTGCTCTCCGGATTAATTCTTGATGATGAGATTGTGCCCATTCTAGCACATTTTACATTGTGCCTATATCTTATTAGAACAAAGAATCTTTAAAAATCAACTACAGCTGTAGTGTGTCCAGTATGTGCATACCTATTTATATAGACTGTATTTATTATAATTTCTATATAATTTAACCACTAGATGGCGACGAAGATGTGCTTTTGGAAGGACTTGCCATGCTATGCATTTCCCCCTACCTAAATTATGAAACTGTATCCTTCCACAATGGAGCACTGCAGGTCAATTGAAAGGAAATATATGATGTGATTTGTACAAAGCAGAGACTGAATCACATGATCGCCTTGTGATGTGGTTGTACATTTGTAGTTATGTAACAATGACTCTACAATCTATATAAAACAGTCCAGCTCCTATTTTTATTGAATTTGCTTTCTTCATTTTTATTGATATTAACAATGTCGCTAAATTCCATAAATTCTATTTTAAAGTTGTCTGATTATTTTGCTTTCTATTTAAAAAAACAAACAAAAACAATTTGTAGCCATTTTATAGTTATTCATTTTTTTATATTCTTTTATTGCTATGATTTAATTATTCGAAGAGTTCATTTGCATTTTCATTGTGCATTCCAATTCATTTCAATCAAACTGCAGTTGGGTTATTTTGATTAGGTAAAAAAAAAAAAATACAGTTAACTAAGGCAATAAAAACATGTTAACATAAAAAACATGATTTTTTGACATGAAAAACTACACAACTGTTTTCAACTGATAATAATAAGAAGCCCCTAATCAGTGTATTTCTGAAGGATCACGTGACACTAAAAAACTGGAGTAATGGCTGCTGGAAATTTAGCTTTACCATCACAGAAATAAATTTCTTTTCAAATAAAAAGAGTTATTTAAATTTGTAATTTCACAATATTTCTGTTTTACTTTACTTTACTGTAATGTTTTTATATTAAAAAAATATTACAGACCCCGTATTTTAGTGCTGCACAATGTTCGCTAACAGATTTGTAAATAATTGTCAGATTAAGACTGAAACATTTTGCTGATGAGTTCCCTGCTAGCGAACAACAAGCCTCTGTCCCTGAGAGTATCCTACGGGGAATCATTTGTGTTATTCAGTTCTTTGTATGCCCATTACTGATAATAAGTGACTGGTAATGATGTGTATAGTGTCGCACATAGCGGGCACAGGACAAAGATTTCACGTAAACATGATTAGTCAAAAAAAGTGATTAATCAGAGACTTCAAGGCATGCCAATGCACAACACCCTCAGTCATTTCTGAGTGCTTTGCAACAGAAAATAAAGACGAAATCCAATTGGAAACCCATTGCTGGGCCAATCAAACCATCAACTCCCAACGTAATTTAGCTTGTAGCATTAGCACATCATCTATGGTCGACAAAGAGCATAATTCACTAAACTCATTCCGTCATATCCAGCACCGTAATGCTTGTGAAGAGCTGAACCCAATCACTGAGCACTCTGCATGCGTGGCCCCTGTGGGCAATGCCTGGCGCCTGCCTGTCTCCCCTGGCCTCACAAGAGGAAGAGCATTAAATGGAGATTTGCCATTTCTCTTGTATATTATTATAAGATAAAGCTAAACTAGAAAGTTAAACTAAAATTTACTGTACATATAAACAAAATAACTTTTTTACAAATCGAACAGATTTGCATTTTCTTGAATATCCATAATGTGCTGATAAGATCAATGGATGTAGTACAACGTGACATTCATGCAGGTTGAGTATAATTTACATTGTAACCAATATGAAAATGTGTGGTCTGATGACCTTATTTTTTTTAGGGGATTTTTAGAGACGGATTTCGCATCTGAAGTCATGTTGTATGGAAGCTTATTTCAACCATGGAATAAAAATATAGAAATGTAATTGCTTCTTTCTTCTTTTTTTTGTGTGGATACAATAGAATTCAGAATTCATAAAATAGAATTGTGAGATGTAAACACAGAATTCTGGGCGAAAAAAGTCAGAATCACGAGAAGCAAACTCTGGGAAGAAAGTCAGAATTACGTAAACTCAAAATTCTGAGAAAAAAGTCACAATCACAGAATGTAAACCTAGAATTCTAACAAAAAAGTCAGAATCTCGAGATATAAACTAAATTCTGAGATAAGTCAGAACATGAAATGTAAACTCACAATTCTAAGAAAAAATCAGAATCATGAATGTAAACTCACAATTACGAGAAAAAGTCAGAATTATGAGATACATATAAACCCGCAATTGCGAGAAAAAAGTCACAATTACCTTTTTTACAGTTTTTATTCCGTAATGGAAATAAGCTTCCATAATACTGGTCAGCGAAACACAAATACAGACTTACTGCAGGGATAGTTCACCCTCATGATGTTCCAAACCTGTATGACTGTCCTTTTAAAAGAGAGTCAAAACTATGATGTACTTCATTAACAATACAATCATGAGCAAGTCTGAATCGTTGTGTTCTTATAAAACTACGTCATCGTGGCCATCTCTGTTTGTTTTGCCCCAGGGGTAAATGTTGTGCACAACCCCCTATCCATTATGCCTTGATGAGGCTTTTGGGAGGGTTTGTGGGAAACGGGAGGGCCATAGTAGAACCTCAATGGAGACCAGTTGAGCTCTGAAAGGATCATAAAAGCTTCATGTTCCTGAGTCCCAGTGTGGTTGGCTCCAAGAGCCAAGGGGTCACGACAACTGCTGACCCGGTCTGTTGACTCGAGTGTTAGGGGCCCCATTAAAGTCAGCCCTTCACCAGCTCTGAGGGAATTTGATTCAGCTTAACTGCTGTGTTTTTCTGGCCAACTTAGTGCTGGAATGCAGCAGACCCGATAATAATTGTACACGGAGAGGTCTTTCATTCGAAAGAATGGACTAGTGTACAGGACTCCGTTCCAGGAAAGCCAGTCTGATTTGCACTGCCTTAGGGGTCATCGTCGGTCTCTCTGTTATTTATGAGTTTCCCTGTACACACACACACACACACACACTACCTCTAAAGCTATTTGAACCATGGTGTGCTGGCACAAAGGGAACTACTAATAAAAATAGCCTATAGGGAAACAGAGAGAGAGGTATAACATGAGGAATATCTCACTCCATTATTCACAAAGGAACTGTTTTTATCTCGGGAGATAATCAGTTCGGTGAGAACCGCCATGCATAACAGTCCATTGAAACTTGAGAGCTCATCTTTCTGATCTTGGATTCGATCACAGTAAACATGCTGCGACCATGAGGGAAGGTGGAGGGCATGTCGGGGCGGTGGGCCAGGGGCGAGAACAGGTGAGGGAGAGTGAAATCTGAGAAGGATAACCGGCAGTTATCACTGACAGCTGATGGGATCGCACACTCATTCACTGGCTGCTTACTCAGCATGACACCCCCTGCAAATACACCTGCTTAGGGATTTTAAGATCTGTGAAGATACAAATGTGCGTGTTTGTACTTGTTTCGCTATAGCTGTCAGGGCCAAAATGACCTCACAAAACGTCCTCTGATTCTCCAACAACAAGACCCAATATTTGAATATGTGGCATTTCATTAACTTCTGAAAATGAATGTTATATGTGTAACTAAACTAAACTAAACTAAACTAAAATAAAAATTTGTAGTGCCTTGGTGAAAAGTAATAGTTTTCTTCAGCATTATGATCAATACTGATGCATTAAAAAAAAAAAGCAAATAGTAAAATAAATAATCCATAATAAAATAATTAATATTTGATAAATTATACAAAAACACGTTTAAATACAGATAAAATAATTACATTACAAAATAAAATATGAGCAACTGTAAATAAGAATATAAAAAATAATATTTAAGTCAAAAGTTCTTACATACAATACACCAACAAGCTTGGGTGTGTTTGCATGTATTACCGATTGAAATGTCACAATATGATAAAATATTTGCAGTACCGTTATGTTATGCTGAAACTAAAACCGTAAAAAAAAACAACATTAATTGAAATAAAATAAAAATATATGTATAAAAATATACATTATTTTATTTTGGCTATAGTTTCCAAGCCACCATTTCTCATTTTCTTGTAGTTTAACTTAATAAAATAATAGTGAAAAAACCTATATAGCAAAGCAAAAATTAAATTAGTAAAATTAAAATGGAATATATAAAAACTAATTCAAAATATAATAGTATATCAATGATCCTAAAATAACAGTTTGATATGTTTATATAAAAAAAAAAAAAAATCCAGCTGAGAGTTATCTTCCTCAAACGTCCTTCCTGCTTGCTGTTCTTTGTGAAGGATAGGCTACACAGAACAAGAGCATAATCATACCCAGCACCCCAGGAGCTTCTCACATGCCCTGAATCTGCGGTGTTCTGATGGGAGTTTAAGCTGGGCTCTTTAGAGGAAGGCGGCAGATCAGGGCTGCTGTGTAATTAACGCTGATCTCTAATGGCAGCTTGCAGCTGCTTGGGTACAGTAATCACTGCAGACTGCTTTGTGCTATACAGACACATGGGCATGATCACAAATACAGTATGAGTGCTATAGAAACAGCTGGCTGCATGCTTTTACAAATACAGGTCAGTATGCCTTGACAAACACACACAAGGATCCATGGTATCTAGTGAGTGTTGTGCTTTCGAACTTTGAGACCTTTCTTGATGAAACTTACTGATGTTCCGGCAGCTGTCTAGAATTGGACACATGGCATGTGTAGAGATTTTGGAGTACCATCTCTATACACGCTCATGTGATTTGCTGTGCTACGTGGTCATGAATACATATCGTTTGCATTTTTAAGCATTGAGGTTTAAAAACAAGTGATTTAAAGCCGTTTAAACGTAATCAGCAGAGAAAGGGAACTCATTTCACTTTATGCGCAAAGAGTTTTGGAATATTGAACGTTAATTTTAGTTATTTTGCTGCTTTATAAGCCTTGGGCGGTGTGAAAATCCCTGTCTTTGCAAGTATCCTCATAAACACAGCAATTTAGGTCTTAAGTGAAAGCAAACAGCTTAGAAATAAAACCGGGCAGCTCTTAAAGTGACAGCAGTCTAATATTCCTGCTGTCTGCCATTCATGTTAATCAAACAACAAAAGAGAGAAAATCTCTCACTGCTCTTGTCTAAATAACTTTTGTATCTTTAATAAGAAGAAGTATGTATTTATTTTACACATTGAAGACTATGCAGTGTTTTATGTATTTGATTACTTTATACAACATTTCTTATTTATTTGTTCTAATGTAGTTTTTTGTCCTGTTGCTTGTAATTAGTTTTTTATTCTTATTTAATCTCTGGCTGTTTACTTGTCTTCAGTGAGCTTGAGTTTTTTGTGATAATGACACTGGTGACAAGAATTATGAAATTTGTATAGTATCAAAAATTCATGATGCCATTCAGTATCAATTCAATATCATAAAGAGCTTATTTAAAGCAAAAATAACTATATTGTGATGTATATCGTAACCAATAAAATAACTCATATCATGATATAAGATTTTGGTCATATTGCCAGCCCCTAGCTTTCATTGGGTATAGCTCACAAGAACCCTATTTGAGAGGTACATTTCTATATCGCTCACACAACAATACACACAGACACACAGACACACAGACACACACACACACACACACACACACACACACACACACACACACACACACACACACACACACACACACACACACACACACACGTTGGTTTTACTATACTTGTGAGGACTTTCATAGACTTCTATTGTTTTTATACTGACCTAACAATATTTTCTATTGCCCTACACCAACCCTACCCCTAAACCTACCCCTTACAGAAACCTTTTTGCATTTTTACATTTTGAGATAAACTTCATTCAGTATTTTTTAATAATTTATTTCCCTTGTGAGGACCGGCCAAATGTCCTCACAAGTCGAAAATGTCAAGTTTTACTATCCTTGTGGGGACATCTGGTCCTCACAAGTATAGCAAAACACGCCCACACACACACACACACACACACACACACACACACACACAAAATTATTATTATTTTTTTTCAGAGCTTACTGTATGCTGACTATCGTTATTTTAGAAGAGGGATATTCATTTATAGTTGCTTGGTAACGGTGCTTTATTTCTTTCCTGGCATTATGATCAATACTGATGCATTTTTAATCCTATCCATTTAGACCTAATCAACCTCTCAGACTTCTTTCAAATGGAACAGGAAGCAAAGCTCCTGACTGTAAATCTACATTCCTTTTATTGTGATAATTACTAGAGAACAACCTGGCAATAGTGTACCACTAACTTGACCAATTTCACTATTAAAAAAAGTGCTATAGCCTTTAGTGTTTAGAATGAGTGCTGAATGCTCATAATTAGAGCTGTGTATGGAAAAAAAGTAATGCACCAATAACTAATCATTATGATTAGATTAGACAAGCCATAATTATTAAACCTAAGAGCATAACTACAAAATTGAATGATATACTTCAAATTATGTGGATTGTTCAGACATCTTTTTCCAGACAGAGGACAGATTCATAAAAAAAATCGATCTCAAAATTTGTGTTTCATTTCAAACTCAGATGTTGACTGAAAGTCACTGTGACTTTGGTGCATGATCACAGGCCTTGTAATAAGTGAGAGAGAAGACTGTATTGATCTCCAGAGCTTCGATTGTGTTATCTAACCTAATGTAGCCGGCAGACATTTTCAAGTGACCACACTGTGCTCTAAATGGAAAAACACAAAAAACTGTGTCTGTCTGTGATGGGGAAAGATCACATGGCACACAACAGTGCTGTGCTGCAGTGGAGCAGGTCAATATCTCAAACCCAGTGACCTGGTTTGAACTGACTGGACAAGGTGGTGCCAATGTAACAATATTGTATAACCGCTCTTGCAGAGTCAGGTTACGTTTTGTTATTGGATATATAAAACTTTGCATGTTGTGTGAATAAAAATTATTTTTATTACCTCTAGACAAATATAAAACACAGTTTGGGGTCTCTTATATGCTCACTAATGCAGCAATTATTTAATTAAAATGCAGTAAAAACAGTAATATTTTATAGTAGTTTTTTTTTATTTTATTTTAATACTTCACAATATTAATATATTAATTAATTCCTGTGATGGCAAGTTTGCTATTCAATACGGTGCTCAAGAAACATTTCTTTTTAAGATTTTTGTGTAAACCATGATAGTTATTTTTTCAGGATTCTATTTAGGATTCTATTTTGCACTGTGACATGATTTGAACATGAACATGAGAAATGTACATTTTCATTCAAATCATCACAAATAAATTAAACACAGCAAATGGTATATAGGCTTTACAAATGTCCTCTACAATTAATTTTATTTAATTTTTTTTACATTATGTTAGAGAGTTTTTGCTTTTTTTGGAAATTTCTTGTGAGATTCACCTGAAAACTTTTTCTGTGAGATTTCTTGGATTATTCTACGCTGACTATTGTTGTTCTTTTTTTTCATGACATTTCTAACTATTTGAGCCATTTAAATAAATAATCTGAAAAATTTCATGAAGTGTTACCACATCTAGCTTTTTGATATTGGTTTGCTTAGATTTCCTGGGTCTGTAAAGGTTAAAACCCCTTGCTCTAAATGGTATAGTTTTATTTCTGGTATATGATGGATTGGTCTAATGACAAGACAGGATCTCAAAAGGATGAGTGAGAGGGCACAGCTCCCTTTTTAAAGCTTATAAATAATGTGCAACCCAATAAAAGATGCTTAAATAATAAATGAGGGGCACTCAGATCACACATAAACCTCAGACAACCTGCAATGCTAAAATACAAGCCTAAAATGACACAGTGTTGAACAGGATGCACGGCAGATTTTAATACCGGCTCCAGATCCTCATTATAATGCGGATAGACCTTTTATGAGAAAAACGGTAATTTCTTGTAATTTCACTGTGTGCTTATGCATGAAATGTGATATTGTATCTAGAATATTACATGATTTAGCAAAGGTTCAGTAACTCCTTGATGGTACATATTGTTCAGTGATGCAAAGCATGTAGAAATCTGGGTATTAAGAGAGAGAATTAACAAACCTGTGTGCATTTCTGCTATTTCCTGAAACCACAGTGAGACTCGGAAAATGAAACTGCCGCTATTCTTCTATTGTTCCGAATAGTGCCGAAATGTTTTCAAGAGAGATAGCAGGCAGGAGAGAGTGTCACTAAAGGTCCCTGACGTTGGTCTACTTTATAATTGATAGGTCTCCAGAGTTGAATTTCATGGCTAGCATTACAAGATCCAGTCGTATCTCCTTCAGGTAAAGCTACGCTAGTGTCAGAGCACAAGCAATCCATCTTTCGTCCAAAACTCTCTCTAACTACCAGAAGATTCTCGTGCACCAACATTGGATATATAGAACTAAGAATTAATTGAATTAACAACATATTTTGCTTGTTTGTGAGCATTTTGATATACTAGACTGTTGTAATGTGACACTTCAGATTGCTAATGACACTTTGCACTCAGAAGTGCTCTTCACAGGTTTTCGTGTCAACTGGAGTAAGGCATTACAGTAACGTATTTCCCTGAGACTAACAGACAAAATAAAAGTCGTGGCCTAATGGTTAGAGAGTCAGACTCGTAACCCAAAGGTTGCGAGTTTGAGTCTCAGGTCTGGCAGGAATTGTAGGTGGGGGGAGTGAATAACCAGCACTCTCTCCACCCTCAGTACCACGACTGAGGTGCCCTTGAGCAAGGCATCGAACCCCCAACTGCTCCCCAGGTGCCGCAGCATAAATAGCTGCCCACTGCTCCGGGTGTGTGTGTGTGTTCACTGCTGTGTGTGTGCACTTTGGATGGGTTAAATGTAAAGCACAAATTCCGAGTATGGGTAACCATACTTGGCCTCACGTCACTTTCACTTCACTTCAAATAATAGTAATAATAAAAAAAGAAAGAATTTTTTTTATTTAATTATTTTAATTTTATTATACATTTTTAAAATTATTTTTAATACTTGAGTGGTATTTATTAAATTTATTTTTAAAGTGTGATAATTTTAATTAGAAATGAAGATTTAAAGTTTTACACATTTTATACACAAGGTCAAAAGTATGGAAGCCCGTTTCTGCCACTGAATAACAAAAAATAAAAAGGTAATTGTGACTTTTTATCTCACAATATCCGATTGGGAGATTACATCTCGAAATTCTGACTTTTTTTCTCAGAAATGTGAGATATAAACTTGCAATTGCGAGTTATAAAGTCAGAATTGATATAAACTTATAACAGATATAAACTTATAAACTTGCAATTCTGAGAACATATCAGTCTTTTTTCTCCTCAGAACTGAACTTTATTACTCGCAATTGTGAGTTTATATCTCACAATTCTGAGAAAAAAAAGTCTGAATTGCGAGATACAAACTTGCAATTGTAAGAAAAAAGTTAGAATTGTGAGTTTATATCTTGCAATTCTAACTTTATTTCTCACAATTGTGAATTTCCCACAATTTTGACTTTATATCTCGCAATTGTGAGTTTATATCTCACAATTCATAGAAAACAGTCAGAATCGCGAGTTTATATGACGCAATTCTGAAAAAAGTCAGAATCGCGAGATGTAAACTCGTAATTGCGAGGAAAAAGTCAGAATTGTGAGATAAAAGTTGTAATTACATTTTTTATTTTCTATTCAGTGGCGAAAACGAACTTCCATATAAAAGTATAACAATACTGTTTTTTTTTTGGGGGGGGGGGGGTAAATATTGTTGCATAACTGGCTTGATATGCGAATCTAAGTCAAATACAGAAAGAATGCTCTGTACCTTTGAAAGACAGCATCAGTTTTATAGCACAGTAGCCTCTGTTACACTCTCCCAAATCCACCTGCTTTCATTTATAATCCCAATGAAGCTGGGACATTTGCTCAAGAGTCCATTCTCCATGCGATTAGCATTGCATGACCCTCTGATGTAATGAATAGAGTAAAACAACATGCTGTTTCGGTACATTCTGGAACTAAGTGCAGAAGCAGCTGCTCTTTTGTATGCAACATCAGTCATATTGTTTCCTTCTCAGTGCAATTTTGAATCAATCCAATCAATCAGCCTGTCGGAAAAGAGAATGTGAAACAGACTTAACCCTGACCCCGGTTATGTTTTCGATAGTATAGTGCTCCTGTGTTGCAGGGCATTTTGAAGTGGTGAAATCAGACCCCCCTGTGTCTGATATTTCCTGAAAATGTCAGCGGGACAACAAGTCTGAAAAAGGATACAGTTCCACAACTCACTCTACACTAACATTTTACTACCTGGTCACTCAAAGGTTGACGAGTAGATTCATCAGTGTCAAGGAGATGAGGTTTCACTGAATGTTTCATTGACTAGTGTAAGGTAACAATACAAATGACAGAGAGCCAACAGTCTTTCTCTGAAGTGATGGGTATATTTCACAAAGCTAGTCACTTGACTTTGTATTACAAAAAATATATATATATTAATACAGTCAAAGTAAACATTTATTTTTCCTGTTAGATGATAAAACAAGAAAAGAAACATACAGTGAAGAAGGATAAATACTACTCTTCAAAAAGTAAGAATAAATGAAAGCACTAAAGGCGTACTGAAGGCTACACATTGTCCTGTCCAAACTAAAACAACAAGCCAATTAGGGTGGAGCGGCTTTTATTATTGCGGCTACTTTTCTGTCGAATCAGCCCCCGCGGAATGAGGATGTGGGATGGAGTGTCGTGATTGTCTGTCTGTGTCAGCACAGTTGAAATGCCACTTTGAATTTTAAGGCTTTATTTCACATTCCACTTTCACTCTGGACTGCTATAAACCTCCTAAACCAGTCTCAAAAACTCTTGCCTTTAAACTTAAGTATATGGTTCTGTCCTGTGCGAGTGGCCAATGAGACGTGGTCAGACTTACTAAACATTTAGCTTCATTTGGATGAAGAAAACTTGAGAGAAGAACATAAACACAGGAAAGGAACCCATCATCTCCTTATAACAACCCAGCTAACATTCCAATTATAATTCCAGCACTTAAAGAATTAAAGAGATAGTTCATCCAAAAATGAGCATTGTTATCATTTACTCATTCTTAAACCTGTACGTTTTGGATCTCATGTCATTTCAGTACCTTTAATGGCATTTTGTGGTATTTAAATGGTATTTCAGAAGACCAGAACCTGTGATCATATGCTTTTTGGAATTCAATCAGCTTTGCAGTATCTTGTGGGTGAGGTAGTGGTTTGCCTGGATCAGTTTCTGGATCAGTTTCTGTAAATTACTACACTTGCATATGCTTCTTCTCAAATCTGGAGACAGATTGAATTCTTCTGTTCTTGATCAGTTTTATTCTGCACCAATGAAGGTATCGAGATCTGGCAGGTAATTTCAAAATATTAGGCATTTAAAAAAGTCCCCATCTCTTAAAAGTTGTGTCTGCATTGTGGCCTACATTTCTCATCTGGAGTGTAATCTCCACCCAAGGCTCACGTTGGGACCTGTCCCATCATCAGATGTGATTGTAGTGCTCAATCCACTGCTGTCCTACAAATCAATATAAAAACTAGCTAATAACACAAATTTATCCTAGAAATCAATAGAGCTTTTAGCACTCAAAGGCGAATGTTATTGTGAAACACAGGCCTCTATAAAAAAAGAAATCACCAACATTAAATTTCATTATATTGTTTCAAAAACTGGATTTTAATTATGTGTTGGCATTGAATGTCCCACTTTATTGTAATTAGTTAAATATTGTAAGAATGCAGCTTTAATTATGCAGCTAGGTAATCATCTATGCAATATCATACTATGCACCACCTTAGCAGTAAGAACTAATAACTAATAGTTCAAATCTGTGACAATTTTTTTTTTTTTTTAAAGATTGTGTATTTCTTCAATTGCAGCATATGAATTTCAATAAATGTCATTTGAGTACATTCACTTTTAGGATGAATGATGCATAAAATAAGCTGATATTAAAATTATTTTATCTGTGCTCCATCATGAAATTACAAAAAAAACTGTCCCACTTTGGCGGTTCACCTCATTTTGCATTTTGTTTGCCATTACAAATGTTTCAATGCACTTTGCAACACAACTACACCCAAACACTGACCTGAATCTGCTCAAAACAGATCTGTACACAGCGTATCCTATCATAGAATATTTTATAATCTTGGCCAATCAACGGTGAGGAACCAGGCTAGCACGTGCACCTTGCCATGAGTTTGCCGTCAGGTTACTGCAGGCCACAGCATGACAGACTGCTGATAGCACAACACCTTCTGACACAGAGCGGTCTCTTATACAGACAACCTTTTAAATCACAATAAAGTGGGCTTGAGCACTTTAAAAGATGGTCTGTTCATGTCTCATGGTGCTTATGGGAACTCTTGAACTGATCAAGTATGATAAGGTAGCATTCATCTTAGGACAGAGATGATTAGCAGCACAAAATGACTGATTGTATGTCTAGCTCTTCACATGGACACTTTAACCTGATGAGAAAAGTGACCTCAAGCCTTGTGGCTGCTTATTTTTCTTCTTTTTTTTCGGTAGCAGTTGAAAGCCTTTTGAGAGGCCACTCTGTAAGCTGATTTCCGCTGCAGTTGTGCAAGAGCTCTATTTAAACTGGGACAGCACTGCTGCTTAATTCCACTTCAGTGCTGGATTAGCGTGTGTCATTACATTGATGCTGGATGTATGATTACCTGGGTTTATAAAAACCAGCATTAACTAAAAAAATGGGTATTTATGCATGCAAGGACTAGAAAACTATTTCACATAAAATGACTATGCAGAAAAATTCAGTTATACTGAATATAGCAATTAATTAAAAGCATTAAACTTATAGAAAGAAAGAAGATTTGCACCATTTTTCTTGTTTAAGATTTTCTAGATTGCACCATTTTGTTGTTTTCAGCCCATTCCTAGATGGATTTGCTGAAAGCCTCTTGTTGTAGCCGAGCAGAAAGATTGTGTGGTGAATACTGATCTCAAGGAATGAACTCTTACAGCAATGCACACAAAAAGCACATTCATTTCCTAAATGGCAAATGACAGCACTGAAAATTCAACACGTACTGGAGTGAATTACACTTACATTTCTTACCATTCAATAAATAACTAGAATAGAAGACCCTGCTGAATTTTTACACCCAATATGAGAGCTGTCTTTGCTTCCTATTTTTGATACAGCTTTTAAATGCTCTCATTTCTCACATTATAATTAGGGGACTAACAGGCTCGGTTTAACAGATAACCAGCCAGTCATCCCGTGCCATACCTCTGACAAACAGCCACTCTGACTGACCTATTTTGAGCTCTTAAATGTCTTAAACTGTCAATGTTATGCTAACCATGTTTTCAGCTTGACTTAAATTTTACATCACTATCATGAATAATAAAGCTGCATAACATGTTTGTGTTTGCATTTGTAATTATATAGAACATTAATCCAACTATTATGTTAACCTTGTCAGGTAACCTAATAATTTCTCTCTAAGAACACAGTAGGTAGGGGGGCATTGCAGACACAAGCTTATCAAGGCGTTATGCATTACTATTTTTAAACTCTTAAGAAGGGCCATGATGGGTTTAAGACGACAGGTGGACATGTTTGTATTGCTGCTGAGTTACATCACTTTATGGGAGCATTATCTCAACACCTCACGGGCTGCTTGTTGGTCTGTAAGAATGGAACTGCAAAATGCTCTTTTTAATCTGCATTCAAGTATGCCTCATTTATCAGTCATATTTTTATAGTTGTATATTTTACATCAAAGGGAGATTCAAGAAATTAAAGATTATAAATATATCAATAAATAGATTTAATAGTAAACTCACAGTAGTGCTGGGCAACAATTAATCGCGATTAATCGCATCCAAAAAAAAAAGAGAAAATGTTTATATAATATATGTGTGTGTACGGTGTATATTTGTTATGTATATATAAAGACACACATACAGTATATATTTAAACAAAATTATAAATTATAAAAGCAACACTTTTGTTTTTGCCCCCATTTTTCATGAGCTGAACTCAAAATCTAAGACTTTTTCTATGTACACAAAAGGCCTATTTCTCTCAAATATTGTTCACAAATCTGTCTAAAGTTAGTGAGCACTTCTCCTTTGCCGAGATAATCCATCCACCTCACAGGTGTGGCATATCAAGATGCTGATTAGACAGCATGATTATTGCACAGGTGTGCCTTAGGCTGGCCACAATAAAAGGCCACTCTAAAATGTTTTACTGATTGTGGCCTGTGGAATGTTGGTCCACTCCTCTTCAATGGCTGTGCGAAGTTGCTGGATATTGGCAGGAACTGGAACACGCTGTCGTATACACCGATCCAGAGCATCCCAAACATGCTCAATGAGTGACATGTCCGGTGAGTATGCTGGCCATGCAAGAACTGGGATGTTTTCAGCTTCCAGGAATTGTGTACAGATCCTTGCAACATGGGGCCGTGCATTATCATGCTGCAATATTAGGTGATGGTCGTGGACGAATGGCACAACATTGGGCCTCAGGATCTCGCCACGGTATCTCTGTGCATTCAAAATGGCATCAATAAAATGCACCTGTGTTTGTTGTCCATAACATACGCCTGCCCATACCATAACCCTACCGCCACCATGAGCCACTCGATCCACAACGTTGACATCAGCAAACCGCTCACCCACACGACGCCATACATGCTGTCTGCCATCTGCCCTGTACAGTGAAAACCGTGATTCATCCGTGAAGAGAACACCTCTCCAAAGTGCCAGATGCCATCGAATGTGAGCATTTGCCCACTCAAGTCGGTTACGATGATGAACTGCAGTCAGGTCGAGACCCCGATGAGGACGACGAGCATACAGATGAGCTTCCCTGAGACGGTTTCTGACAGTTTTTGCAGAAATTCTTTGGTTATGCAAACCAATTGTTGCAGCAGCTGTCCGGGTGGCTGGTCTCAGACGATCTTGGAGGTGAAGATGCTGGATGTGGAGGTCCTGGGCTGGTGTGGTTACACATGGTCTGCGGTTGTGAGGCTGGTTGGATGTACTGCCAAATCCTCTGATACGCCTTTGGAGACGGCTTATGGTAGAGAAATGAACATTCAATTCACGGGCAACAGCTCTGGTGGACATTCCTGCAGTCAGCATGCCAATTGCACGCTCCCTCAAACTTGCGACATCTGTGGCATTGTGCTGTGTGATAAAACATGGCCAAAAATATCGGCACCCTTGGTAAATATGATCAAAGAAGGCTGTGAAAATTAATCTGCATTGTTAATCCTTTTGATCTTTTACTTAATAAATTCACAAAAATCTAACCTTTCATTGGATAATAAGAATTTAAAATGGGGGGGAAATATCACTATGAAATAAATGTTTTTCTCAAATACACGTTGGACACAATTATTGGCACCCCTAGAAATTCTTATGTGTAAAATATCTCTGGAGTATATTCCCATTCATATTCACAATTTTGAGCACTCCAGAGTGATTATGAACATGAAATTATCCAGCCATGGCTTCCTGTTTCACAGAAATATAAATAAGAGGGAAAACAAAGGCCAAATTCCCTTAATCATCCATCACAATGAGAAAAACCAAAGAATATATTTCTGATGTGTAGCAAAAGATAATTGAGCTTCACAAATTAGTGAAGTGGCTTTAAGAAAAGAGCTAGAGCAGTGAAAATTCCCATTTCCACCATCAGGGCAATAATTAAGAATTTCCAATCAACATCAAATGTTACGAAACTGCCTGGAAGAAGACGTGTGTCTATATCGTCCTAATGCATGGTGAGAACGAGAGTTTGAGTGGCTAAAGACTCTCCAAGGACCACAGCTGGAGAATTACAGAAAATAGTTGAGTCTCGGGGTCAGAAAACCTTAAAAAAAATTGTCAAACAGCACCTACATCACCACATGTTGTTTGGGAGGGTTTCAAGAAAAATTCTCCTATCTCATCCAAAAACAAACTCCCAGCATATTCAGTCATCAGACACGACTGGAACTTCAAATGGGACTGGCTTCTATGGTCAGATGAAACTAAAAAAATGAGCTTTTCAGCAGCAAACACTCAAGATGGGTTTGGTGAACACAGGGATAAAAGTACCCCATGTGTACAATGAAATATACTGCTGTATTTTTTGATGTTGTGGGCCTATATTTCTGCTGGAGGTCCTGGACATCTTGTTGTTTGACACATGGCATCATGGATTCTATCAAATACCAACAAAATCAATAAGTGACTGACTCTTAGAAATCTTATAATGGGCCATAAACACAAACCTCAAAAACAACAAAAAAATGGGTCACTGAGCACAAAACCAAGCTTCTGCTGGCCATTCCAGTCCTCTGACCTGAACCCTACAGAAAATCAGTGGTAAACTGAAGAGAAGAAGCACCAACATGGAGCTGGGAATCTAAAGAGTCTGGAGTGATTCTGGATGAAGGAATGGTCTCTGATCTCGTGTCAGGTGTTCTCTAACCTCATCAGGCATTATAGGAGAAAATTT
Organism: Acrossocheilus fasciatus; assembly: GCA_036784905.1. Classification (NCBI taxonomy): domain Eukaryota; kingdom Metazoa; phylum Chordata; class Actinopteri; order Cypriniformes; family Cyprinidae; genus Acrossocheilus; species Acrossocheilus fasciatus. The sequence goes on from CM071953.1 coordinate 26,451,597, forward strand.
AGAGCTGTTAAACGGGCAAATGGAGGTTTCAAAAAGTATTGAATAAAAGAGTGCCGTTAATTATGGCCAATGTGTATTTGAGAAAAACATTGATTTCATAATAATATTTCCCCCCATTTTAAATTCTTATTATCCAATGAAAGGTTAGATTTTTGTGAATTTTAAAAATAAAAGATCAAAAGGATTAACAATGCAGATTAATTTTCACAGCCTTCTTTGATCATATTTACCAAGGGTGCCGATATTTTTGGCCATAACTGTATATATTCATATAAGTTATATATAAATATATTTAATATAAACATACAATTTTTCTTAAATATATACATGCATGTGTATTTATATATACATAATAAATATACACAGTACACATGTATTTATACAAAACTTTTATTTTGGATGCGATTAATCACGATTAATCATTGCCCAGCACTATTTGTAACTATATAATAAAATATTACACTGTAAAAACTGAAATCTTACACCTGTTTCTATTTCTTGACCATAAAAATGACTTCTGTCAACAGAAACTGAATACAGTAAGGTTGATTCAGTCATATTAAATAGTTTGATGTATAAATCATAAAAACCACAAAACCAGTTAATTTAGATTTTAACATCAAAAGCACGTTTTGTTACCTGACGTTTTAGTGCATGTGGACTACTAAATAATAAAGGTCTCCCTCCTCTTTAGCCCGGAGGACATGGCATCCGTGATTTCCAACAAGAATGTCAAATTTGGACTCGTCTGACCATAGAACACTTTTCTACTTTGAAACGGTCCATTTTAAAAGAGCCTTGGCCCACAGGACACGGCGGCGCTTCTGGACCACATTCACATACAGTGCCCTCCAAAAGTATTAGAACAGTGAAGACAAAATTGTTCTTTTGGCTGTGGAGTCAAGACATTTTCAAATATGATGAAAAGATGAATATGAGACAAAACTACAGAACATTTTATTATTAGCCATTTCAACACATACATGTTTTACCAAATAAAAATAACAGCACTTTTAGAGTTCATCCCACTCATTGATTTGAGCATAAGTATTGGGACAGCTGAACATAAGGCAGATATAAAAAATTAAAAGCTATTATTTAGTTTCAGATCCCTTGCGCACAATCACAGCAGTGACTCTGTGACCCACAGACATCACCAGACTCTTGGTCTCATCTTTTGAAATACTTTTCCCAGCCTTTAATGCAACCAATTACAATTGTTGCTTGTTTTGGGGAGTTTCTGCCTTTACTCTCCTCTTCAGCTGGTGAAATTCATGTTCAATCGGATTTAAATCTGGAGATTGACTTGTGCAATCTAAGACTTTCCATTTCTTTGCCCTTATAAATTCCTTGACTGAACTAGCAGGGTGTTTTGGGTCATTGTCCTGATGCAATATGAACTTCCCAATGAATCTGGTGGCATTTTCTTGAATATTGGTAGGCAAGATGGTTTTGTACCCTTCCAAATTCATTCTGCTACCATCATCATACATTAAGTCATCAGTAAAGTTGAGAGGGCCTGTTCCAGAGGCAGCCATGCATGCCCATGCCATGACACCACCTCCACCATGCTTTACAGATGAGGCTGTATGCTTGGGATCATTGCAGTTCCCTTTTTTTCTCCACATTTTTGCTTTCTCATCACTTCGATAAAGGTTCATCTTTGTCTCATCAGTCCATAAACACAGTTCCAAAATTCTTCTGGCTCACCTCTGTGCTTTTTTGCAAACTCTAATCTTGCCTTTCTATTTTTGGAGCTGGTCAGAGGTTTGTATCTTGCTGTGTAGCATCTGTAATTCTGTGTCAAAGTCTCCTGAGGACAGTAGATTGTCAGAGCATCATCCCAGCTTTCTGGAAGTTGTTGGTGATTTTACAGACACGTCTGTTAGGGTTCCCTGCTTTTAATGTCTGAAGAATTAATGCAACAGGACACAGCTGATCACTTAAAGACCTGTGAGGCAACGTTCCAATACTTATGCTCACATCAGATAGAGGGATGGAACTCTAAAAGTGCTGAACTTCTTAGCTGGTAAAACATCTATGTGTTGAATCACCCAATAATAAAATGTGACATTCTGTAGTTTTGTCTCATATTCATGCTTTAGTTGGCATCTGCAGATGGCATGGTGGATTGTGTTTACCGACAGTGGTATCTGGAAGTATTCCTGGGCCCATTTAGTAATATCAATGACAGAATCATGCTGATGAGTGATGCAGTGTCGTCTGAGGGCCCGAAGACCACGGGCTTCCAACAAAGGTCTTCGGCATTGTCCCTTACGCACAGAGATTTCTCCAGTTTCTCTGAATCTTTTGATGATGTTATGCACTGTAGATGATGAGATTTGCGAAGCCTTTGCAATTTGATGTTGAGGAACACTGTTTTTAAAGTATTCCACAATCTTTTTACGCACTCTTTCACAGATTAGAGAGCCTCTGCCCATCTTTACTTCTGAGAGACTCTGCCTCTCTAAGACATCCCTTTTATAGCTGATCATGTTACAGACCTGATGTCAATTAACTTAATTAGTTGCTAGATGTTTTCCCAGCTGAATTCCTTGCTTTTTCAGCCCTTTGTTGCCCCCCTGCCAATTTTTTTGAGACCTGTAGCAGGCATCAAATTTGAAATGAGCTCATTTAGTGGATAAAATTGTAAAATTTCTCAGTTTAAACGTTTGTTATGTTCTCTATGTTATATTGGCTCGTGTGATTTGAAAGTCTTTTAGTTTTCATTTTATTCAAATGAAAAAACAAACAAAAAAAACGTCCTAACATTTCTGGAATTCGGGTTGTAATAACAATATCAACAACAACAACAATGCTACTGCATTATTATTATTATTATTATTATTATTATTAATAATAATAATATAGGAAATGTAAAATGACAGCAAAATACTGCACATTCCTTTCAGTACAGCAAATCCCCCTCTGTCTTTCCAGTGACATCATTGTGGTGTCCATAGGTGGAGCTGTCGAGGACAAAGAGAGGGACCACACAGCTTCAAGTTCTCCAGCTCACAGAACTCCACAAGAGACACACATGACGGCAGGAGATCAATCTATACGACACAACGATGATGATGGCATCAGCACAGACTCATCTGCTGCTCTAGAAAGCACAATTCTCAGATCTGTCTGCAAGAAAAAGCCATTGGATGATAATCTGCACGGATCTAGAGGACACTGAATGGAAGTAAATAGATAAGAGGAGGCGAAAGATACAAACGGGGGTGCGACTCATTCAACACCGAGCTCTCCTTTTCGAGTCCACACTGGGATTTTGTTTCGTTGTAGACAACACATTGTGCACGAAAGGATCTGGATTTAGCGGTGGGAGAGTCGGGAAGCTCCGTTTTATTGAGCCATGAAGAAGAACAGTTCAACAAAGCGGGTAAGACATCGAGTCAGTCCACTCTATTGTCAGTGAGGAGCGCCGCGAGCCTTTGTGCACTAGTATGAACACTGCAGCAAGTACACTTCAGTTTACTAAAACACTCTTTAACAACATTTTGCAGTGCACCAATGCAGTACATTAAATTAAAATTATTTTATTTTAGCTGTAAATGTATAAGTCGACATGATATTATTTCGCACGAAGTAGATTAGGCTACCACGATTAAAATAATGGAAGGAGTAATGATGTTGTATATACGTTTAAATGAGTTTATTAAATATATACTATACATGTATTAAACAATTTAAACTCAATTAAGAACTGATTTAGTTTCATAAAAATAAACAGAACCCGACTGCTATAACCAGAAGCCAGTAGGCTATTACAGTTTCTAGAAAACGGAATACGACTGCTGGCATATTAAATAGAAGTTTTACAAATATTTTTAATTCTATAATTAAACTATAATTTCATATACGCATTTCCTAACAAATATGAATTATTAATACATAGAAAATTCATTGTAAATCCCCAAAAGGAAACTCCCAAGGGAACCCAGGTTTGAAAAATGCTAGTCATCTTCTGGGACTACAAACTGAACACTTAACATGCACTATTAATGAGTTGATTAAATTGCTGTCCAAAATGACTACAAAGCATAATTAATGGCACTTCCAATATTTCCTGTCTAGACTAGCAGGCGAAAAATGGACATGTTTCATATAGAATATGCTGATTATATACACAAATAGCTGAGGAAAAGTCTTTTTCTGAGTAATAAACAGATTATGGATATTGCTCACTCTGTCTGTGAGATCAATGCAATAGAAATACATTTTTCTTGCCAGTATTGTGCATGCACACAGCCTTTTCTCATCACACACAAGATCCCAGCTGGGGTAAGAGGTTGAGGAAACACTGGTGTGTGTATGTGCATGTGCTGTGTGAGAAAAGTGAGTAAGCGCCAGGCATGTGATATGATTTACATGACAAAGACAATGACATGGTTTTAAGAAAGTCTCTCCCTCTTTAGAGACAACGATTGCGTCTCAAAACCTAGTGAACTGCCTTCCTAGACAGCATAATGTGCATCATAGACCTGCAAAGGCCTAGAAATGCAGACAATTTCTGTAGATCATAACCAACTGGAAACCTTAAGTCTCACTGTCTCTAATTTCTCTCTGTAAACACAGGGCCCTCAGGATGCCAATCAACTGCCCATGCAGCCCGACAAAACTGGATGGATTCGCAAGTTCTGTGGCAAAGGAATTTTCAGGGAAATTTGGAAAAACAGATTTGTTATACTGAAAGGAGACCAACTTTACATTTCTGAAAAAGAGGTCAGTTTTGGAAAAACCTTTTTTTTTTCTCTTAATGCTTTTCTCCACATCATCATCATTTGATTGACTTGTATAACATTCTGATATTTAGTACTGCTTTCAGTGTGAGAAAGAAAGAAATCTGCTCCAGTTGCTTAAAGGCATAGATGGGTTACATGACATGTCCTCATCTCTGAAAACCATAACAAAAAAACAAAACAAAAAAAACCTGCAATATAAGAATACACTTCCAATGCAGATAAATGTTAGTGTTTTCTGATTACTGATTACATAACTGTCATGTGTATGAATGGTCAGTGACAATTCATTTTAAAACTAGAGATTCAGGCTGTTCGCATTTTCTTAATATTAACAAATAATATACAACCCCCCCCCATAACATATGCAGAGGGGATAAAAATCATTATTACAGGAGTACTTATGAGTTTCAAAAGGTATGACGTGAGTAAATGACAGCCAAAAATAAAAAAGTTCAGCCAAAAATAAAAACTCTGTCATCATTTACTCATATCATGCCTTTCAAAACCTGTATGACTTTCTTTGTTCATTGGAAAGGAGAAGTTTAAGAGAATGAAAGATGGTAACTAGGGACTGCCAATCTCCAAAAAAGGTCAAACAAAAAGCTTCATAAAACATTATAAAAGTAGTCTATACAACTCGTTATTCTTCTTCATTGTATTCATTGTAAAAAAAACAGCAGTTTGGACTGTCTACCCTAAAAAAACCCAGATTTCGAAAGACACAATCCCTTTAATATCCAGCTTTGCTCAGGTCAGCCTCACCGTGGTACACAGAGCTGTGTCTTACAGCGTTAACACCTTTATCCAATTGCAGACATTGTTCTGGAATTAGAGCCGGATGTGCTGAAAGGCCAAACATGATGAGATAAACATGTAAACATTCACTTGGCCGACTGTCATTTCCAAGTCCAATGCACCACATACTGTCAGCGTGTGCCTGACATTGTGCCTGGATGAAGTGACGGTTTAAAGAGAGGTTTAACAAGTTCAGCAAGCATGAAGGAATAGGAAAATAAAGGGCCTTTATTCAGGAGCGAGGCTGATTTACTGCAGTGTGGGAGGACGAAGAGAAGGAAAGCAGGATTGAGGTTGAGTCATGGTCACGCAGAAGACTGTTTGCTGTGCTCAGCATCAGATCAAACAATGCCGAGGCAGCATATGGGCTCTGGCTCACAGCTCAGAGGGAGGATTGACCCTTTTAGTGCTTAACAGACTGAGGTTTCATCATGCTGTCGTCTAGATGTTTCTCTCCAGCTGTCTAGACAGACAACAGATTTTAATGATTCGATGCTGTTGTTTTGGTATCATGTTTCCTAACAGATAAATGCCAAAATGATCCTCATATTTATATGTTGATCTGAATATCCAAACTTGAGGAGTTAAATATAGTTCCAAAACATATATACCATCAGGTATCTGGGCTTATACTATACATTTTGTTTCTTATCATTTTTATTCAGTCCCCTAAGAGTTAAAGGGATAGTTCACCCAACAATGAAAACAGTCGTCTTTTACTCACCCTGATATTGTTCCAAATGCACATGACTTCTTTCTGCAGAAACACAAATGGAGAATATTTGAAAAATTGTGATGATTGCACTTTCAGTCAATAGGAATTATGACTTTCAAGCTTCAAAAGTACCATAAAAGTATCAAAAAATAATTAAATGTAGACAATTGTCAAAAATGTACCATGATAACTGTAGCTTTTACCAAATATTTTACTTGGCTACAGCAAAATTACTATAATATTACTGCTGGTCTCAACAAACATAAATTAAACTGACAGAAAGATTCTAAAAGTGGCCATGTTAATGCCAACCGACTTTTTTGTTGTTGTGATACTTGCCTGTGCAGAACTAGCTTCCATGCCAAGGAGAGATGTAGGTGGTTACATCAACAAAGAGAAGTCTGTTGTTTCACTGGAGGATTTATGAATTATGAAAAAACATGTTGAACACATGCTGAATTGGTCACAAAAAGATCAAACCTGCATTTAGAAAATTTGCATTTAATGCTAACTTTAATGGCCAAATATGTTTAATGCTCAGGCCCCTCTTTTAATGTACATATGTATTTATTTGCACATTTTATCATCTACCAGGTATAAATTGCTTTGAGAAGTATAAGCACACCTCTCTTCAACAAACTCAACAAAAATTTGAGGTATCTGCAGAGTTAAGGGCTAAAGTATGAGTAATGGCAACAGCAAGCACCACTGGCCACTCATTGTATGTGATTCCGCTTAAAGGGGATGTATTATGCAAAAATCACTTTTATAAGGTGTTTGAACACAGTTGTGTGGCTGCAGTGTGTGAAAACAACCAGCCTATAATGTTAAAAATCCACCAACTCATTTTTTTTTTTTTTTTTTTATAAAATCAATAAATCATGAACAGTCTATCCAAAAGAGCTGTTTCAGATTCTCCCTCTGTTCACATCACAGAGGGGAAAAAGTCCCGGCCATTTGTGATGCTCTCTGCCCTATTAGCATAAAAACAGCCCTGAGTGAGAAGCTGCACTCCGCCATTACTGGAGATATATACAATGTCAGCACCAAAGAGGCTTTACGAGTGTTGTGTTTTGGGATGCACTAATGAACATAGGAGTCGCCATAATCTCCCCCCATCTGAGCCAAGGACACTGGTTAAATTTCATTTTCGAAGGAAATATCCCCGAAAAAAATCGGTAACGTCCCCTAAATGTTTAGGAATCAATACCAACGCTTTGTGCGTGAACGACAGCTCCAGACAAAGTAAGTATCACATGTTTGTTTTCCAAATTGCCCTTCTGAAAGAGCTTCTTGGCACGCTGTAAGGCTAATTGCTAAAGCTACCATTGTCTCTGCCTGTTTTCACTGATGCTGCCTTCAGGTGCTATCAGAATCATCGTGAATAGGAATGTGGTAGTTAAAAGTTGCATATGAAAGCAATGTGAGTTGATTGCTTGAAGTTGTCGAGCTCATAATCAGAAGTGGGACTTATAAAGTTTGTGATAGCTATGTTGTTATTTTTATCCCGCCGTGCTCCCCATCTGTGTAATTCATAAACGCAAATTTATTATGCATAGTATAATCAGATAACTGACTTTGAAACGGAGTATGTTTTCTGTAAAGATAACAGGCTTGTACTGATAGTGGAATGTTTATTTGCAAAGGCTAGCACTGCTAATGCCCCTTTTCTCCGGGAGCAACAGCTCACTTGCATAAAAGCAACATACTCAAAATCAGCGCGTTTTGGCTCATACCCTAAAAGTGGCAATTTTAACATGCTATAAAAATTGATTTGAGGGGTATTTTGAGCTAAGACTTCACATATAGGCTCTGGGGACATCAGAGAATTATTTTACATTTTGTAAAAAGGGGTATAATAGGTCCCCTTTAAAACAAATTGACATATTCACATCAGATGATAGTAGGTTGAAGGGTGGCAGTAAACTGAGAATGTGTCCTGCAAAACTCTTCCAGAACAGCTCAGAGGAGCAGATGTCACGCGAGTGTTGTTTGGGGTCAGATTCCTGGCCGCTGATGTGGCAGATGTAGGGAGAGTTCACAGATAGTAGGAGAGTTTTTTTCCCACTCACCCAGGACTGTCTTCTGGTACATTTCTTTCTCACAATCTAAACTTTAATCAGAATAATCCTGTCTTTCTTTGTTCCGCTTACACTAAATGGCATCTACCAGAACTTCAACATGAAAGTAGAAGACAAGAGCTGTCTGTCTTCTTCTTGCCTTCTCAAGCCCAAATAAGGAAGCTGTGGTCTTCATCTATTTTGAAATTATCTTATATTGTTCTTCTGCTTTTTGGAGTCATATGCATAGATGGTAGACGTGGGTGTAATGGTCACATCTTGGTGACTCAGAATCAGTATCCACCCTAAACAGAAACACCCTTGTCAGTTTCATTATAACACTACAATAATCTACCTTTTGTTTTTTTCACATCATAATTAGCCAAGTGCTTGAATTAGTTTGTGCATCCCATTTATCTCACTCCAGTTTAGATGTCATATTAGTGCATTGCACTCCCTAATAAAGAGATCTGCAGATGTGCTGAATTGGTGCAAATGGAAAACACAATAAAATGATGAGATCATGCTGTGCAATAGTAAAAGTAACATGTCTATAGACTTCATTGTATACATTATATGTACAAATACTCAAGGAAAAATGTGTGAACTATTCTTTTTACATCTGCCAGCATCGTTCTCTAGAGTGATGGGGTGCAGTCGTCCAGCTACATTTACACAAGTAGAGTCGCAAATGAAATCGACGGATGAATCATTTCACACGTCAGGGCCTGGCACAGCTCTGACTCACTTGCTGGAAAGCGAGATCAGCGGAGGTTGTCGTGCCCTGTATAGTCATCAAACCATTTCTTCTCCGTCTGGTTTCTTTAGGTGTTTTCTTCTGTTCTGCAAAGTATCACATGGGATCTAGGTCGCAGTGTCAGATGATTATTGCTGCAATTGCAAGTTGGTTCAAAGAATTTGAAAGGATGGCAGAGAAAAAATCCTCTAAGTTGCAGACTGGTTTTACTCTGGAACAGCAGTTTGCAAAATAGCATCAGGAAGTTCATAATGAGAAGCTTGTTGGACTCAAATTATAAACTGTACAACAGTGGCTGTAAACTAAAAAATATTTAGCAAAATGGGCTTTTAAAGAGAGGAAAATGGTTCCAGTATCTTTTGTTGTTACTGTAAAAGGCCTTGCAGTTTTGTTGGATGTAGTTTGTGGTGATATGAATATATTTTTTTGCACCGTGTTTGGTCACAACTTGCAAAACTAGATGAAAAACCACTGTGCTAGAAGTCAGAGAGGAAACACCTTCAAACTGACTTTGGTTGGCTGGTTTGTAACTGCTGATGTCAACGTGTAGCTCGCCCTTCCCTCCCTCACCTGACCAAGCAAACATGCTGCATTTAACCCTAAGCTCTCTCCTGCAGCTTTCATATCATAAAGCAGCATTGGTCGTACCATTCAGAGATTTCCACTTAAACACTTTGCAATGAATTTTTCATGTGTGGGCCGATGGGACACATTGCCGAGGAGTATTCATTTCAAATTCCTCTTCAGGGTATTTGGCTTCTTTGATACACCCTCTCAGCTGCAATGTTTTGTGACCCTAATGGACGTTTATGAAATGTTAGACTGGTTAATGGAGAAAGTAAATATAAATTTGAATAGCAAAATTCCATTCATACGGAACTTGACCGATCCTTTGAAAGACAGTGAAACACGAAACGATGGCTGCTCATCTCTGAATGATCCACCTGGCCTCAGACTGAAACAAAAGGACACCTGAACAGGAAATTCTCCAGCTGATTTATTGAATAACATGAATACGAATACACACTGGAAATGGTGCATGCGAGCAACGAGAAACTGTGAACAAAAAAACAGCAAACCTTAAAACGATTTTTTTTCCCGGAGGCTAATTCAAGTTAAGTTCTAAACTACTGGCATGATGTCAAAAATAACGTTGACTCGTATGACACAGAGGACTGAGTAATGGCTGCTGACCCCAAACTTTTTAACAATAGTGTACAATGGAAGTCCACGTCCAAATGAAAAAAATTAAGAGCATTTAGCCTTTAGCTTCTTTAGTATAAAAAAAATTGCATAATTTGAGAAGTAAAATTGTTAATCATCCACTTTTTCCTGGATTCAGTTGATTTCCTTCCTACATTTTCTTCTTTGAATATCCTGTTTCAGTCCGAAACATTTGTGAACAGCAGTTTTGTGGCAATATTTGAGAAACACACTCCATCGATTTCCATTATAAATGCATCGATGTAAACACAAATTTGTGCCAAAATGATTTTCTGTGGTACTCAACAGCACGCCACAGATGCTATTTGTAGAGCAAGTTTTTCTGAACCTGGAACATTTCTGTAACCTCGCACACAACAAAAATATTGTTTACAGCTCCACACAGCTTTAGTTACACAACAGAAAGTAGCATGATTACAGAGTACATATCAGACAGCCTCGCACAACTGTGAAATTATTCTCTCAGTAGTACTTCTCCGTCCCTTCATTCTTTCTGTTGAGAAGCACAAGGTTTTGGCAAACAATTTTCTCTAGCTTTCTTTTGGTTGTTTAAGATGCTATTTTGAGCTATTCACACTGTGTGTGTGTGTGTGTGTGTGTGTGTGTGTGCGTCTCTTCTGCACAATGATAAGTCTGTTTAAAGCTTAATGTACACAATATTAAATATAGATGATGCTCTTTATTTGCAGTTAAAAAGGTCATTAAGACGAAAATTGGTTTGTTGCTTAAGCATCTGCCAGTTCTTATTTAAAGAGGCAGTTTCAAATGTTATGAAATCCAAATAAAGCATAAAGACATGGTGTCAGATTCATATACAACCACTTAATTAGACTGCGCCTACTCAGTTTAAAGGAGCAAAGAGCATAACTACAAAAGTAGTAGTGTAGCTCAATTTCATTCAAAGAATTTAACCACTAAAGTACTCTATATTCTGTGTGATCTCAGATTACAGATTACATTTACTGTGCCTGATTTGTCATCAGATACATCAGGGTCATTTTACAAGTAATGCCGGTGAAATATCCAAATCTTATTGTGGTATCAAACACTTTTTTTTTTTTAACTTCAGATGATTTCTATACCTCACATATGCCTCATTTTCATTCATTATAGAGCATTATAAATCGTAACAGCATACTTCAGTATTTTCTAGTTGCATTGAAAAGTTCTTAATGTCCGGTATTGAGTGCAAATACTGAGTACTGTGCCCCGACTGTCCTCTCCTGGAAAAAAGGATTGGATCAGATTGCCAGTTAATTGCTGCCTTTGTACTGCTGGAACAGTAGATGTACTATTTGTACAGCCATTCCCTGTCGTGACACCCCGTAGTGCACTGGGTGTGACGCCAATCTCTTAAGTACTGCACTGTAGAGCGGCTCTGTAGTACAGAACACAACCAGATGTGTGCTTGCGTGCATAGACAGCGTTTTTTGTCTTTAGTAGAGCGCTAATGGAAATTGATTGCAAATTAATGAGAACGTTTGGCAGGTGATAGCAAATCAGACCATGGTGTTCACTGGGAATCTGGGTTAAAAGGTTCTCTTCTTCCATGTTTGGACCAATGATATTTTGGAGCTACGTTTTGAGGTCTATCCTAGTTAAAAGTTAGTATCATTGGTCATTCGGATGCCCTTAACAATTGTGAGCGCACCAACTAGACTAAACCAAACACTGACCTCAAACACATCATATGTGTTTTTCCCATATTTATTTTTTTCCCTTTAAAAAAATTCTGGACACACTGGCCAGTAAAAATGTTCATTTTAAATTAGCTTTTGTTGGGAATAATTAAGCAAATTACATTTATTTTCTAACAAATTTAAAGCACGGTATTAAAACCAAATCTGTATTTTCTACAGGTCAAAGATGAGAAGAAAATCCAGGAGGTGGTGGATCTCACCGACTACGAGAGGTCTGAAGAACTTCGCAAAGCCAAGAGCAGGAGCAAAAAGAATCACAGCAAATTCACGCTTCTGCGTTCACGGCAGCCAGGCAACACGGTCAGTCTCAACAGGAAGTTGGGTTTCACAGCAGAGGATAATAGCTAATGGCTTTATGTCTCAGTCAGCACTAGAGCGCTGCCGGGCTGCTTCATTAGTCAGTTTGCAGTCATGCTGTGAGACAGTGATCACCTGTTGCACAACTCAAAGATATGTGTCTCTACATACATTCAAACATATTAGAGCAAAAGGAAATGAAACAGGAATAAAAAAGGGGTCTTGACTGGTTATTTGCTCATACAGAAAGTATTCAAACTGCTTTTGTAATTTGAAAACATATCAGTTCAAGAGTCACATCTGTTTGTAAACATGGTTTTCGATACCAAACACTGACTGTGTGAACGCAGCCATTAAGTCAGTAGTCAGTCACCAAGTCTAAGACAATATTAGACAATAAATCGTACTCCGGCATAGTTGGCACGCCGGTCTCTAAGCACAAACTTGGACCGACCTCTGTAGTCATCCTATCCTGAGTAATTGGCTTTCAGTAAGAACGGCTCAGCTTATTGCTTTCACTAGCACACCACAGGCCGCCATGAATATCCTTCATCCACCAATTGTGTTAAGGCTCCTTGTTTCTTAAAGGCAAAGTATGTGATTTTTTTGATGTTATTCTGTCTAAACACAGCTTTTTTCAGTTAATTCTGTCTCTAATTAATGCAAAGACTAAGTTATCTCTCTATATCTATCCATAAACCTACAAACTTTGAGGCTTTTTCAGAGCTTAATTTTTTTCAAAGCCAGCATTTAAAGTCAAGACAAACTTTGTTTTTCTATTTAAAAAATCCAATACGTTTTAATTCTGCTTCTTGACATTAAATTCAAATTGCAATTCAGCAACCTGTTTGTTACCTTCTGATCTTCTGGCTCAACTAATTGTGTGAGTATGGGAGAATCTGTAGAGAAACACAAATTTAATTAATTAATTAATTAAATCAAAATTTGTGCAATTCCATTTGGTGGAAAATGAAACGTTTTACATATAATTTTATTGTCACCTCTCCTGAAATGCGTTTTTAAATCAGTATCTGTCCTTTTAGAAGTCTGCATTAGTTATGTAGATTTTAAAGCATTCTCTGGTTGTCTAGACTCTCGTCTAGAACACATTTTTAGGATTTCTGATGAAACATTAGGGGTTACGTCTGACCAATCCTTTAAAATCCAGCACTGAGACAAGGGGTTAATCCCCAGGAAACAAACATGGAGGGTCTTAGGAAAATCCAGCAGCAGCCACCCTCCCTCCCAAACTCACAGAAACACAGCACTACATGGTTAATAAGTCCCTCTGCCCCACATACAACAGCTGTTCCACATGCAGCTCAAGAGGGGAGACACCCTAATACATGACCTCATGAAAATCATCATCTTTCTGCTCTTTTCTCTCGCCTGCCTCTTTTTTTTTTTTTTTTTTTTTTTTTTTTTTTTTTTGCACTTTTGAAAACAGACTTTCCTAAGTACCTCATTTTCATTACCAAGGAATTCAAAATCCTCACAGAAACCATCTTCTACATATTTATAGCATTATATTTAACCCCTGTGATCCTTCAGAAAGCATTTCTTATTATTATCAGTGTTGAAAACAGTATATTTTTTGTGGAAACCGTGACACATTTTTTTCAGAATTCTTTGAAAAACAGTATTAATTTGAAATATTAAACATTTGTTACATTATAAATGTATTTACTGTCACTTTTGATCAATTGAATGTATTTATGTAATTTGTTTTAAAAAACTAAAATCATTTTGACCCCAAATAATAGAATAAAGACTGCAGCAATCAGACCGACAAGGTGTTTTCGGTTTCCCACGATATGTCCCCTTTAATGGTCAAAGTGATTTGTCAACAACAGTATAAATGCATAGCATAGGGCGCATAGCAGTGTCTTATCTACACAGCTGCAGCATCAACAGAAGGGCCGCCTGTCACGGCTCCAGCTGACTGTGTTTGGAAGGCTTGCAGTGTTGTTGCCTAATATGGTGGTTTCTGCCTCACGCTGTTGCTGCATCAGCTGTCCATAGAAAGAGCCATATGGCTGTACCTGCTCATTTATGCTTGGCTCACTAGCTGTTTGTGTCCGCCTAGCAGAAGACTGAAGGAATTTTCACCACGTGTGTAGGCGTAAAATGAAAAGCCAGCAGGGTTCAGGGCATATTGGTCATACATCAAACTGTGTTTGCTCTATAACCTGCACTGTGATAAATGATCTTTTCAAACAGCAGCACACTATATTAAAGTCTCTCTCAACTGCCACATGCAGGTCCCAAATCTGGTGTTTTTGGCTGTCAGTCCAGAAGAAAAGGAGTCATGGATCAATGCATTTAATGCAGCCATCACTAGGGCCAAGAATCGCATATTGGATGAGGTAAGCTAGACATTTCCATATCTTTGCATATAGGCGTAGCTTGACATTTGAGCTTGGGGGGGGGGGGCAAACCAAAGATGTCGATTTGGTCAGTCAAACTTTCTGTAAAAGTCACAATCCGTGTACCATTAAAAGCGGTTTTACTATGATTAGAGCAGCAGCAAGTGCATGAGGTTGCCATGGCAACCAGATACATTGCACATGAATTACTTGTAAAGGCTGTGCTGTCTATTTCTGCTGCACTAGCAATAAACACGTTGAATAGAGTGCACCATAAACATGTTTGCCAACAGAATCGCAAAGTAGATTTTAAGCAAATCAACGAGTGAATTACCCACTGCTTTAAAACAAATATATGTAGGACATTATTCAAGTTAAATGCCCAAGCACGCAAACACATTTAGTAACGTTAAATCTTACTGAAAATGGCCCAATTAAGCAGTTTATATTCTGAAATATATTTCTAGGTTTTATTCTGTGTGCATTAAATTACATTTGGATGTAAATGGTCCTTTTCCTGACATAAATGTAAAACACTGAGCTGCTAACGGAGCATCCTGTGGATCAACTTCATGACGCTGTCCGGGTCTGGAGTTGGCCATCTAGCTTCATCTGTCTTTATTTTGGTTAGGTTCAGATTCCTCTGCAGGTGTTGTATGGTGTTTACTTTTGAGTTGAAAACATTATTAATGAACAAATATTTAGTAAAATCTTTCAATCGTTAAGGGGGGCAAGGCCCCCCTGGCCCTCCTGCAGTCTTCGCCTATGCCAGTGCTGCTTGCTATTAATTATTTACAACCAGACTGCAAGTTAGCAATGCATTGACCAGGTAATCATATTGTACACTTCCATTAAGTAGGTTTCTGAGCGTAGGGTTATGGATTTAAGCAACCATCCCAAAAACTCTAGCATAGCAACATCTGAACACTGTAGGAACTACATAGCAATGCTCAGACAACCTCCCACAACACCCTAGCAGCGATTAGCATACACAAGCACCACTCCAATTTTTTCAAAAAATGTGAAATCACAGATTGTCATTCACAGGTCCTTGGAGGAGCCACTTTTATGAAAACTTCTAATCGCAAAGTTTCCTGCCCTCTCATTCCCTGATCTTTTCACAGTTTGTTTGCGAAGGGATTTGCTCAATTTAAAAGCGGGTCTATAATCACGCTCGGCACACAGTGGGAGAAAATGAATCACTCCGCCAAAAATAGATGGCAGTCACGACTT
This sequence comes from Acrossocheilus fasciatus, assembly GCA_036784905.1. Lineage (NCBI taxonomy): Eukaryota > Metazoa > Chordata > Actinopteri > Cypriniformes > Cyprinidae > Acrossocheilus > Acrossocheilus fasciatus. The sequence continues at coordinate 26,467,498 of CM071953.1, forward strand.
TCAGCGTTAAAGCAGCAAGATCAGAGCCTATCTTCACCTTCAGCTTCCGATAATGAACAAGATTTAATCTGGCCTAAGCTGTCGGCATCCTCCACATTTCGTGGGGACCAGGTCATTGTTTGGGACCGGTAACATACACACGGGCGTTTCAAGAAGGCTGACTACGACACGGCACGGCACACCCAGTGTACTAGATATTCATTTCAATAAACCAGAGAGATCATGTGATTTCCTTTTCACATGTCAATGTGGTGTGATTCATACCCTACATCTAGTTAAAGAGGCGAGATCTCCCATACCACTCAAACAGGAGAGGAATCAGACGAGTCAGCACTCGATAACAGCCGGTTATGTTGTGAGATCTGTTGTTATAGCTATTCAGTATACCAATTTAAAAATGAGAGATTGGTACTACTATGTCACATTATTTTTTTAGGGTTGTCACAATACCAACATTTCAGTAGTTCATACAAATTCTTTCAGAATACAAAACCTAAAATGCTACTGAAGACAGTCTTTCATTTAAAAATATTAAATATGAACAAATAAAAAAAACACAGTCTTTAAATATGGATCAAATCATTAAATAAATATTGAGGGAAGCACCATATTTCATTTCTGACAGGAATGAAAATGAGGCTGTGAAGGATAGAAATACAGCATGTTCAGTCAAGAACTACACAAAGCCGTTTTGAAAGTTTCTGTTTACTAAGGTCTAGCTTTTGATTCTGTTTGATTTTAATGTGATTCTAATTATTCATTTAGGATTATTTCACTTCAGTTATTTTGATCGCTTGTGGAATTAAAAGTGACAGAGAAACAGGTTGCACATCACGATTCGCCACTGACTCACCAACATTTATAAAGACAATAGGATTGCTACAGTTGTTTTGAACTATTGTCCATGCATCAAAGGAAAACGCATATATCAAAAGAGCAATTGATCTTGGTAGTTTAAGAATCAATATCGGCCATATTCTTTTTCTGATTTGCATGGTTTGGTTTTGCAAATCATAGTTTGTCAATGCGCTGCTTATCTGTTGCCAAGCACTGCTGCGTGTTACAAGTATGAGAAATGTGTAGGCAGGTTTAGTGACTAGACACTGAAAATATATGCATTCACTAGCCACAAACGACACAATGCACAAATACATACAAGAACTTTACATATTCGGAGCTTGTGTGAAACCAAAGACTATAGAATACCTTAAAGAGACTTTGGTGAAACTCACCACCACAAGTAGGGTAGGGGTAGGGAACAGGAAGCAGTCACCAGTGTTGCTAGTTGGTTGGTATAGTGTTCCAAGAGTGATTAGAATACTTAGAATTTAAAGATTAGAACAGATTGCTTCAACGGACACTATTAATAATTATATGTTAAAAGCACAAGTCAAAAAATACAGATATTATAGGGAACAAAGAAAATCTTCTAAACCAATATTTTTGTTGTTTACCACCCCTCCCTTAGTCCATAAACCCTGACCAAACACAGTGAGATTAGCCGTCCACTCCTGGCTAGCAAACAAAAGCCATCTCAGAACACAGAGTCTTGGATTTTAGCATAAGCTTTCTCGTAAACAACAGGCTGTACTGACACACTTGATTCAGAACAAATTCTCAGAACTCAAACATTCATCCACTCTGCCGAACTGCTTGCGTCATTATTTGTACATCACATACAAATAATAAACAGACCCATTGACTGGTTGATCAATATACTGGCTCGCCTCCTGCAGGCTTGCGTGAGACATGTAGCTGCTGCTAGTTTCTATGTGACTGATTTTGTTCAGTTGGGCTTCATTCCAGCGCTCTTTGTCCGACCCCTTTTAGGTGACAGTGGAAGAGGACAGCTTGTTGGCCCATCCGACGCGTGACAGAGCTAAGATACCCCATACTCGCCGTCTGCCCACCCGCGGGCACCTCATGGCTGTGGTAAGCAGTCCATTTGCTCTGAATATCATCTCATTAAATATGAACGTCATTTTGGGAAAAGCCTGGAATGATACATATGAAACGGTCCTTTAAGGTAACGAAGTGTGTAAAGTATCAGATATTACTGATAAAATACTTTCTCCTTCGTACTTTTAGTTTTAGGACAATTTAGGGCCAAACAATAAGAATCTTTCTGCTTTCCAGCTCAGGCCAGTCCAGATTTCTACTTGCCCTGCCAACACTTTCATTAGCCCATTTTCATTAAAACAAACAAACAAACAAAAAACTCTATATTTTTATATATATTTTACAAAATTAGGTTTCCATTTATAATTTTAAATAATTATAATGTTTAAATATTACATTTATTATAATACTAAATAATCGTTTAAAATAGATCATTTATTATAATATGTCTTTTTTCATAATTTATTATATTTTTTATTTTATCAAATGTTAATCTTTCTTTACAAAGAAAATTTGCAGTAGTAAATAAAAATGATGCATGAATTACTATTCCACAGAAAGCCCCAATAACATTCAAAAACCCTTTTGCTGTGAGATGATGGCATACAAATTAAAACGGTAATAAATGGTTTGTAATTTTCAAACCCATTTTTACTAATTCTACCATGACTATCAATTTACAGTTACAGTAACTTATCTATGTTGGTCAGATCGATAATTTTACATCTTTCACATCAAATTTTACATGTTGTCGAGCCCTACTTTTTAAGAAAGGTATACTTGAAGAACAAGCAATGTTGCAGGACTTACACTCTTCACCTTTAAATATAATTTCAGTGCTGTCAAACGATTAATCGCAATTAATCTCATCCAAAATAAAAGTTTTTGCTTGCATAATATATGTGTGTACTGTGTATATTTATTATGCATATATAAAGACACACACAGTATGTATTTTGGAAATATATTCATATAATTTATATGTAAATATATTTAATATATGAACATAACATAATTTTCTATACTATATATGTATATGCATGCATGTGTATTTATGCATAATAAAAATAAACAGCACACACATATATTATGTAAACAAAAACTTTTTTTGGATGCGATTAATCGGCACTATTTAATTTCAGTTGTCATCACAATGAATGAAGCAGTTTGATTTTTGCTTGTACCCTGCAGAAATACTTAAGTCTAAAATCTCCCCACACTTTTCAGGCTTCTACCACAAACTCGGATGGCATGCTGACACTTGACCTCATTCAGGAAGAAGATGTCCCCTCCACACAGGGTCAGGACTCTCGTGAGGATACCCTTGATAAAGCTGCTTCTCAGCGCACCCCAGATTCCCAGCGCTCCATCAAGGACACCTCGAAGCTCTCAACCTGTAACGAGACCCCTGGAAAGTCCCAGAGTCTGCCGCGAAAAAGCGAGAGCGCCTTCGACTGGTCGGAGAACCACAGGACGCCGCAGCTCCGCAAAAAACCACCCACATCCGACAAGAACCGCTGCGCTTCCATGGATGAGATCCTGACACACTGCGAGACGCGAGCACTCCCTCACTGCTCGACTTCGGCGCCTGTGCAGCCCATCAGCCAGCTCCAGGATCTCATCACCCAGAAGCTTGAAAGAACTCAAGAGCTGCTGACAGAGGTACGGGTGCAGGGCAAGGGGAAGGGCTCGCCGGCTGGGAAGAGCTCTAGTCCGGAGGGTCAGCGGATGGAGGCAGAGAGGCTTCTGGAGGAGGCGGCGTCCACTTGGGGACAGGCTCGTGACGTGCTGGAGGAAGTGAAAGAACTCAGAGCGTTGTACAAGCAGCTTGACTCCGCCTCTTCCGTCACACTCAGTCCTCCACAGAACGGCAAACTAAACAGCCCTCAACAAGCAAACCACCGGAAAAGCATGATGTGAGAACATAAAAGTCCTCCATGGCGTCATTTTTCAATGGACTCTTCCTGTTGACTGCTTTACTATCGCTGGAATCAACAAAAAGCGAATAACATGAGCTATAAGTGTATGTATGAATTGTTAAAGAGCAAATCTAGTTTCTTCCATTCCCTAATATCAGCGTCTGGTGGTTTTACCAAACACAAGCTGTTGCATTGTACCCTGCGGTATCAATTTTCACAGTGATGTCGACAGGGACAGTAAAAGCACAGAGTCATCGAGCAGCCCATCAGGTTGAGACAGGGTGAGAAACACCAGACGGCGGTGATGTTGTTGTCATCACCAGCCTATCACAATGTGAATGTTTTCCTTCTATTTCATAATACACTGGAGGAGCTTCGTTTCGAAATGGTCATTTTTGTATGTAATAATAATAATAATGCCCAGCACACTTGCTCTGCTATCAACACAAACCAAGCTCATAATAAGATGCAATCAGGGTGCAGCCAAAGGCAATTGGCGGGAACGATCACGGATAGCGGAGCGTGTTCCTTGTCCGGCGGCGCTCAATATCCCGTCAGATGGGTTCTAATTGTGAACAAAGCCATGAACATGAACACAGATGACGTCTGGTGCCAGTGTTGCTGTGGAAAGTCAGCTGCCATTAAAGACGAGACTCCATGCAGTAAAGGAAACTATTAATAATAATTACACATTTGCACTATGGAGAATGCTGTAAAACGAGAGTGACACTGGCAAGCTATCTTTTCAAACCTAAGAGGCAGAACAGACAATCTACTATAGGTAGGGAAACATGGGTCGTGTAGCTCCAAGTCTTTACACCTAAGTGGTATTTCCGAAAATGTTGGAATCTCTCAAAATCAAAAGCTGCCTTAGTGTATTTTCAAAAGGGCACATGCAAACTGCATTTCAAACTCTTCAAAGACTCTGAATGCTTGTATATTTTAATTTTCCTAAATTTCGCCTACAAGTTGCCTGCACCTCAAGAGAAGCTTTTAAAGCAGGATTTTATTTTGCTTGCGCTTTGCTTTGCAGGATTTTTGTCTCTGGGGAACTATGCAAGGTTGCATGGGTGAAACTCAAGAAACCGGTCAAGAGTCATATTTCACCCCAAAATTTCTTTGAGAAAAGGAAGAAATTGTGTTTTGCTTAAAGTACATGAAGCTTATTTGCTAATTTAATTTAGCAAGTACTTTAATTTTATGAATTTGTAATGAAAATTAAGCACATTTCCCCACCAAGTTTTTATTGCCGTAATTAATTCTGATTAAAAAATGTTTAAAATTTTTTTTTTTTATAATATAAAAATCTGAATATAATATATTACCAGTGTATAACTGGTGCATAAAAAAGTCAAAAGGAAAATATAGTTCATTTTCTTTATGCAATATATAATTTCTGCTTTTTTTTCTTAATTTGGGTGTAAAATGTGACCCAGACATGTTTAGTGAGATTCCCCCACATATAAGCTTGAAATAATCCACAGGTATCAGGATTTACTGGCAGTGTGCAGTACGGTATTGCATTCAACGACCAAAGGGTATGTCTTGCCAGTATGAAACACCTTGTTTTACAGTTAGTAGCTAAATAATGTGTTTGCACAATTCTATGGGTACAGGTTAGCCTGTTCTGTTACGAAGACTTGATTATAAACAGTGTTATATTTTTTGTACATTTTATTGTAAAGTGCTTTTTTGTAGAGAAAGACTTTGAGGAAAGTTTTTGCTTTTTAAACGTTTGACTTAGAAAACCACGTCCCTTGAAACGCAACTCAACCGGACATTCCTTGCTTCTGGAATCTTGTCATAAAAAAACTGTAAATTTCCGCTTCCAAAGGTAATAAAGCACAAAGCCTATGGCAGTCCTTAGCTTTTTTTTTTTTTTTTTTTTGGTAAAAAGTACGGTTAAATAATTCCTTTTATTCACTACCACTCACATTTAAAGTTCTATTCTTATCATGTTATCGCCACACAGATGCCAAAGGTTTTCTGTACCTCATACAACTCTTATCTCAAACAGAGCAATGTTTTGTGATCTTTTCAGGTTTAATCAGATGAACTGGTTTTGTTTAGTTAGCTGACTGTGTTATGATCTGATTTTTCTGACAGTGCCAGCCGAAGGTGAATCTAATTACCCGAGCATCTGTCAGGTAGCCAGGATCATATTAGGGTCATATTAGATTACATCAAAACCAATCCTGACATCTTTCCTATCGCACAGCTCCTATCACATAGAATAACAGAAACAGAGCCAAATTATTCCTGTACTTTGATAGTCATACATTAATCATTTATGACACGTTTACTTTAAGTTGACATCATAAACAATGTGACTGCTTAGAGCTGATGTTTCCTTCATGCTTTTTTAAACTATTTATGTATGCCATAAGATTGTTCACCTGTTGTCGCTATTTTTCTGATCTTCTGCAGACCTTTGATCAAATGTGAATGTGAATGAAGTGGAACATCTCTCGTTTGGCTCGACTGTGTTATTGTGGTCAGACTAGTAATTTTGCATAGGCATGTTGTATTTGTGAGCTAGTGCGTCAGTGCTAGATTGCCACTGGAAAAAAAAAAGTCTTATGCAATCAGAAAGGAACAAACTATTGATTTTACCTACTACAAATAACAGAGTCTGGCTATTTTAAGGTTCATGTTAAAAACATGCGCATTAATACAGAAGAAAACCTGAATGTTTTTGGAATTTTTCGATTCCGTTATCCTCACAAACCCACAATCTCTCAGATGGACAGTTTAGTTACAAGCTGCTGGTAAACAACTCAGATACTCAAATGTCTTTTCTGCTCTTGCTAATCACATTTATATGGACAATTGTAAATCTCTTTGTACATTATTTCACATTTCTGTAGCTAATTGTAAATGGGGGTCAGTTTGCAATGTGGAGAGCAGAACCCTGTCAATGGGTGTTTGTAAGCTCAGGACCGGCTAATCACTGATGTACTTGAGACACAACCACTTGTGCAATTAAAGTGATCCTCATTCAACATCCCTGAATTCTGAGTGTTCATGTCTTAACTGCAAAACTTTACAAAATCTTAAATTTCACTAAACATATTTAAAAAACATTAACCAAATTTGTTTATCAGAACTATTTGCCTTGCTGACTTTTCAGACTATCACAATATAAGCTATAAATTCACTCAACATGCATATTACTATATCTCTAAATAGATTTCTGTCATGACAACTCTTGAAGAGTTCAGCATGGTAATGTACATGTTTATGTGTTTGGTCTTGGTGGAATAGATCTTCTATGCTGCAAGACTTGCTACTGCCAATACATCCACAGATGCTGCTGTGAGCATGTAAGAAATACTGCTGCTGCACATATAACATGTGAAATAACCCCTATATATAAAATACATTAAATCACCCCTAGCAGATCAATACAGGTGGAGCTGGGGAAGGTGGAGGGTTTCTGAAGCACATTGCAACTGCTACAGCAAGCACTAGCTAAGTATTTGAATGTTGAGCAGCTCATTGGCTGCTGATAAGAAAAACAGCAGCAGAATATGGTTGTCAGTCCTGTATTTGAGTCCTTAATACGGCTACGTTCACACACAGTTCGGTTATTTACGGCGTGACAACCGCATTCTGTAACCAAACTCACACCCGTAAATTTTCAGGACTCATAACCGCATTCTCAGAACTCACGCACTGTGTGAACTGAACAGGACTGGACCACTAGTTGTCTGTCACGTCATACAGCGTGAGAGAGAGATGATCTGCTGCACAAACGTGTTACTTGTTTTCATGTGTGGTTTCAGTAACTTACAGTGATTGAGAAACGTTTTGTGTTCTGCGCGCGATTCAAATGCTCCGCTCTCCACCCAAATTTAAAAGCTGCTCTCGGTTAATGAAGATTTGACAAAAGAATTCGCGGCTCGATTGGACTCTTGTCATGTCAGAAAGTGATAAGACTTTCAGTTTTATGGACGACGCCATCTTTGATTTTACTTTGGTCACTGTCGCTATGGTTACTGGTAAGGAATACGGCTCGACTCCAGTTGCACGTTCATACAGACAGTATTCTAAACACAGCTGTAAGCTGCTGTGTGGACGAGACATTTTGAGACTCACACCTGTAAAGAAAATGCGGTTGTCAATCCCAAAACCTGACTGTGTGAACGTAGCCTATGTCATTGAATTAGAACCGGGTTAGAACCTATTGGACTGCATCTAGAGTTTTATGAAAGAACTTTGTATTATTAACAATTACACATTATTAGGGATGGGTTTTGACATAAATTTCACTATCCAATTCGATTCTCATTCACAAGCTTGCGATTCGATTACCAATTCGATTCAATATTATTTAATCAAAATTATTTGATTATTTTGGATATATATCAGGTTCAGTAGGCTACATGCCAAATTTCCTCAAGGAAAAAAAAAATATCTCTCAACTAATGCTTTAAAATCTGACTAATGAGTTTATGGTCACCGAATATGTTTTTTTTCTGAGGTATATGTGACGTTACATTGTTTACAGGAGATTCATCAAATTCATTATATTGTCGTCTTTGCGCGGCTGAAACACAGATTGAGCGATTACATGAGATAGGATACGGATTGTAAAGTTGTACTCTTTCTTTTAACTTACCTTCTTAGTCATGTTTATTTTGTGCTGAAACTGGTATTAATGTGGAGGAGATTATCAGTTCACGTGCGCCACGCGCTGCAGCGTTTGTTGAACTGAGGCGCGCGCTACAGCGATCTGTCACTCCACATTAAACAGCGCCAAAACGGCATTTATTGTTTGAATACTGCAATACAAAGCACAGCATTTGAAATCTAAGACTTTGTTTCATATTAAAAGTACCAAAGCACAATGCGTATTGCGATTTATTGGATGGGATGTGCCCTTCAATGTTGGTCCTTTAACTGAAAACAGGCTAGACTAATCGATTCTTGGGATTTAAGAATCGATATCGTTCCGTAAAAATGAGCATCGATTTATATCGAGATATCGATATTTTTTACCCAACCCTACTAATTATATTACAATAATTACAATTGTTCAAACCAACCTAGAAATGACCTAAAAATGAATTATATATTATTTGAAAATGAAGTTGAGTATGTTTCTTTTCATTATTTATTTAATTAAATTAGTAATTATGACCACAGTTCTTGCATGGTTTACACATTTACACTGAAATAAAGCAAACAACAAGATAAACTCAACTGGTGCATATACTATACTGAGGGAGCTATAAGATAATTATTAAACATAACATAACATAACAAAACTCAGCAGGTGGTGTGTGCGCTAAACCGCATGTGGTCTGAAACATAAGCAAATTGACAGACAAGTGACAGCAGAAGCCATTGGCTTTGAGCCGAGTAGGGTGTGTTGCCATGGCAGTAACGTTTCACCTAGTTAGGTCTGTGTCAAGAGGTGTCAATGCATTCCTCACACCCCACACAGAGAAGTGAGAAAGCCTTACCAGGCTCTTCCCAATCACAGAGCCTGTAGCTGTAGGATGTACCCCAGGAGTGCTTCATCTCTAAAATATTAAAATAACATTGTCTCAGACAAATGTGACCATATCTCATGCTGTGCTGTCACAAGTTTCACTTCTGCAAAGAACTGTTCCTGTTATAGGTTTATGAAAGCATGTTTACTGTTGTAATACCCAGCTTAAACTAGTGGTTATATTTTTGAAACATGGTAGCTGGTTTCTAGCTGGTCTAAACTGGTTCTTAGCTGCTGGTTGACCACCCAGCATGTTCTAAAAATCAGCTCGGACGAGCTAATAATAACCATCTCAGACCAGCAGACACTGGTTAACATGTTAGATTTTACAACAATTTTTTTCTTCTTCTGGTTTTAGTTTTAAAAAGTAGGCCTGCTTCTATTCATAGAACCAAGATGCTTAGTGAAAAGTTCAATGGAAAAAAATGAATCATACAGCCAACAGTATAAAAACATTTACACAATTTCACAACCAAAACCAGCACTCTGAAATTGGCAAGAAGGGTTTCCATGGTGACTTCCAAGGGAAAGGATGCATTAATACCAAGCAATAATTAATCTCAAAGGTCCAGTAGGGCGGAACCCCACAGCTGTTGAGCTTGTCCATATGTTCCCGTAAGACACTACAGGGGGACTGATGGGGGGCATCAACACTCCCTTAACAGAAAGGAGATAAAGTCCATATAATGTTTTAGTGCTATTTTGTCCACATTTGAGGCTGTTTATAATTACATTCATCTATAAAGAAATTGTTTGTGATCTGGAAAGATCCAATCTGGAAAGCTGTCCACTAACCAGTGACCTCTGAGCATTAACATAGAACATACTTTACAACAATAGCCTTTATTTAATAACAATCTCCATTTATAACATTTTTCATACAAACTAAACATACAGGAATGAAGAAAAAAAGTCACCTACATCTTGGATGGCCTAAGGGTCAGTAAATTAACAGCAAATTTTCATTTGTGGGTGAACTATCCCTTTAAAGGTCCAGTTGACAAACATTACATCTGTAATACAACTGCAAAATTCAGTTTAAACTTTGTTTAAAGAACTAACAAAAAACTAAATAAGCTAAACAAAATGTTAGCAAACAAACATTTAAAAATTTTATTATTGTTCACAATTACATCTTTAATATGAGGCAGGAGTCAAAAAATATGTTAGTTACAGTAAAATTACAGTACCTTTTTTATATAGCGCTCTATACAATACTGAATGTGTCAAAGCAGCTTTAAAGAGTCAAACAGGAAAATAGTTTGTCAATAATGCAAGAGGACATTAACAAGTCATTTTTCCAGTTAAAGTCAGTTCATTGGTGATTCAGTGTTGACATCATCCAGTTCAGCTCTCTTCCATTAATGTCTGTGCAATCAGCCAAGTGTCCTCAAATAAGCAAGCCAAAGGCGACAACGGCAAGGACCCAAAACTCCATCGGTGACAGAGAGTGAGTAGAAAACCTTGGGAGAAACCAGGCACAGTCGGGGAGCAGTTCTCCTCTGGCCAGACGAAACCAGCATGGCGTGGTTTAATTCTAGGCTGCAACCCAGGTCAGATTGAGCAGAGGACTTATCTGGTTCTCGTGGTCTTGATCCGATGGCCAACAAGGTCTTCGGAGGGGATCTGTCTCTGGAGTTCATCTAGCTGACATGGTCTCTGCTGACATTCAGAGCTGTCGAGGTCATCTCTAGGTCCTGATCCACCATCTGATCTGCTTACAGACTGGATCTGGTGGCTATGGTGACCTTGGAATAAGAATGAAACAGACTAATATTAGCATAGATGCCACTGAGAACAGTAAAGCACATTATAATTGTGGTAAAAACATTTACACATATTATCTGGAATGAAAACAATAAACTCCTAGTCTTGAAAATACACACACATTATGTAGTTGCAGAGGAGCGATGCCTTGAACTGACTGGGTTGCATCTGAAATCTTGCAATGATGACAAAGCAGCAATGAAACCTTTGGCCACACTCTGATGGAGAAAGAAAAGTACATTTTAAGTTCAAAAAATGAAATGATGCCTTTTAAATCATTTACAATGTATCAATATCAGTTAATTAAATTTGTGATAAAACAGAAGTTGTTTGAGCACATGCTGAAATGTACATTTCATATTATAGGGTTACCTCAAGTTGCATAAAAATAATATCAAAATATAACGGTCCTGCCTTTTGTTGATAAATACCAGCGGTGACTTTTTACAAATTGATTGATCAGTTTGTTATCCCAGTTGGTTACTAAGCATTCTGAATGTTGACTGGATTTGAAAATAACCATTCATTTAATGTTTTTAAAATATATTTGTGCAGACTTAATATAATATGCCTTCTCAACTAAGCCCAAGCAATAAAATTAGTTCAACTTAAATATTTCTGCCCTTCCAACATTTTGTTAATTGGATTTTTTACAGTGTAAACCTGATTTTTTTTTTTTTGTTGCAGTCTATGTTCTAAACAACCAACATAAATAAAACCATATATGCCATATTATCAAGGTAAATGTAAAGTTGTAGACTGACAGTCAATATTAACCTCTATTAAACATTAAAATATGTTACTTAAAAGCTATTATTTAAAATGAGCAAAGCTACTGATGAATGTAACTAACATGTGTTTACCCCTGCACTTTAAAATAAAAGAGTCAGTTCTATCTATCTATCTATCTATCTATCTATCTATCTATCTATCTATCTATCTATCTATCTATCTATCTATCTATCTATCTATCTATCTGTCTATCTGTCTATCTGTCTATCTGTCTATCTGTCTGTCTGTCTGTCTGTCTGTCTATCTATCTATCTATCAGACTTCAAGCTTTTACAACAAACGTTCAGCTTTCTCAAGACAACATCATAGTTTGTCTTCAAGATCCTTTTTTATTTATTAAATTTTTTTGTCTTATTTTCTCAGCCTCAGAAGGTGTCTCATTAAAACATTTAGGAAATCGTGAGGAAGGAATTGAAGAAAAACTGCAGACTGTCCTCTCTCTGAAATGGTAGTATTTATCGCCATCTTGTGGAAAGATTAACCCTTGACAGTCAACACAGACTTGATTTTATTTGCGCCTGTTAGTCTTCAGGGCCTATAATGGTCTTAGACACTTAGAATTTGACTTCTCCTGATTATTTTTGATTAGCAAATTGAACACTAAATATACCTTGCATAACAGCATCCTGTCCTGGGGGTTAACGTACCTGGAACAAAATGGACTCACGAAACCTGTTCAGTCAGCAGGCTGGCTTTGTTTTTTTGCATTATTAAAATGAAATCCATCACAACCTGAAGTTATGGTTGGCAAGAGAAAGTGGTGACTTCAAGATATTTGTCAGAACTTGTCCCATAATAACTTCTCGAATGATGTTGGCCAACAGGTTTACCGCATAACTGCTCACAGCTATGAAACTTGGAACAGCAAAAACAATATACAGCATCCAGATATTTGACTATACAAGCATTTGTACTATATAGTAGTTGTATTTAAAATACAAAATAAAACATACCTAACAATATAAAATAAAACAGACATGGACAAAATTGAGAATAAGATAAAAAAAGACCCACAAAGATTACAATCAATCAAAGTACACACATCCAACAGACCAAAAGCTCAATGCGGGTGTGAAAACGTCACCTGTGGTGAGAACATCGTGTGAATCTGATGTTTGTGCAAAGACAGCAACGTTCAGTCCATTAAAGTGTGAAATTTAAATCAAGCGAAAAATGTCACGATGAGTCAGTCAGTGTGCAAACCTCATGGTTTCATGTTCTTTTAGTGGTGCAAAAGCTCTCGAGACTCATGAAGAACAATAAAAAGAGCAAAAACTGAAACAATGGACAGTATTTTAACCTAAAGACGGCTATAAAGAATTACTCATAGATAAATTAAACAGTTTAATACTTTTGGCTTGAAATGTTACACAACTGAAAATGAATGACCAATCTAGCAATGCTGTCACAAGTTTTCCCGTAACTGTTTCAAGCCCTCCCCAATCTTAACTCCCACCCTTTCACTTCAGCATGCGCTCATATATAGATAGTAAGACAAGCAGTCAGGATCCCAGCCAGTTCTTCTGTCTCCTCCAGCATGTTCACACGGCTGCTCTCTCTCTGGGTGACTGGGGCGTTACTGCTGCCCCTGAACTGGGGTAAGTACAAAACTGTTGCCCTTAACCTGTCATAGAGCTAGAGGACATTCACAAATATCATAGGATGCCGATATGTCTGTACATTTCTTCTGCACAGCAAAACATGTCTTTGAAATAGTTTTCCCTTCACAGTTCTTCAACTTTATTTGTTTTCCTTTGCGAATGGATTTGCCTTAAGCTTACTTGGGTTTATTTAGCAGAAAAGTAGGCCGAAGAAAGAAGAAATGTCAGAATGCTTTTATGCCCTTTTAGAGCATCTCTTGACAATTTGAGGAACAAAATATGATAGGGCAACTGAAAAAAAAAGAACACAGAGTCTCATACTGCGTGACAGTTATTACTCAGAAATGTCACATTTCAGGAACTCAAGTTAATCTGCTTTCATTTCCAGGACACATTCAGTGCAATAGAAATAGCTTGCTTATACTACCATTCAAAATTTGGATGAAAAGTCAAAGTAAAAACTTAAATTGTAACAAAAAATACATACTTCAAATACATGTTGTTCTATTCATCAAAATTGATCATGGTTTCCACAAAAATATTAAGCAGCACAACTGTTATCAACATTGATATTAATAAGAGATGTTTCTTGAGCACCAAATCAGCATATTAATGGTTTCTGAAGGATCATGTGACACTGAAGACTGGAGTTTACATTTTAAAATATATTAATATAGAAATCAGATATTTTAAATTGTAATAATATTTCACAACATTGCTGTTTTTACTGTATTTTAGGTAAAATAAATGCAGCCTTGAGAATATATTTTTTTTTAAAACATAAAAAAATAAAAATAAAATTAAAACCCCAATCTTTTAAACAGTAGTGTATGAATAATAAATTATTCTTTTTTTTATTTTATTTTAATTGCAATTCTACAGTTCTTCGTCTTGTTTCTTGTGCTGATGCCCAAGAGTAATGAGCCAGCTTTGGGCCTTATCTGTGGTGGGGGGCATGACTGGCATTGTTCACATAGATGGCATTTGCAGGGAATTTCCACCGCAATATTGCAAACGTTATCTTCATCTTCAAGAATCACGCAAAAAATTTGAGGATGCTTTAACCCTGTTCTTGGCACATCCAGTTCTTTAGCACTGCAGCCAATATGCCAACAGCAGTCAACAACAGTGCCTAAACATAACAAACATGATATTTAAAGGGATAGTTCACCCAAAAATTACTATTATGGTTTACTCACTCTCCTATTGTTCCAAACCAAGTTTTGTAAAAATAATAAAATAAAATAAAATAAAATGGTGAATGAAGTGAAAGTCAAACAGGTTTGGAGTAACATGAGGGTTAGTAAATGATGACAGTGTTGTTATTTTTATGGTTGAACTCTTCCTTTAAAACCCGCTTAAAAGCTTTCAAAGGTGAAACAAAGGCTGAGTTTTGCAATGACAACTCTTTCAGCTGTATTGCGCGGCCTGTGATTTAACCAAGAAAACATGAAGAAACATATCCACGCTGGCTTCGTCTTACACTCAACAAACTATAGCCCAAGGTAGTGTGTCTCAATAACAAAAGAAAGCAAAAGGGAGGGAAGACAGCATAGGAATTTCGGGGGAAAAATTAGTTCTTTAATCTTCTTTAAGGTTAGAGCACATCTAGATCATGTTTCTGCCTGTTGTAAAATGTAGGCGAAAATGAACCTGCCAAAACGACTTTTTGCCAAGGCCAGTCTCATTTGTTTCTGGTGGGCCAGATGCTATGAGGAGATCTCTTCTATTGGACCCTGTGAAGGTCCAGTTCACCTGAGGTCAATAAAACAGAACCCATTCAAACACGGCAGCATTTGTCTTTACAGAATAATTGTCTCTTAAATTAAAATTATTGACAGATTGTTTGATATCAAACACTCTCATTGACCGAATCATATTATTGTGGTTGAGAAAGATGGAGTTGGACACAGTGGGCTTGCAATGGCATGCTTAAGAAATGCTTTTCTTAAATAAATAAAACAGAGAATTACCTATGAATGAAAGAAAGAATGTTTAGATAAGAAGTCCACAAAAGATCCTTAGGACAGAAGAGTTCACACAAATAGGATGGTCTGTTTGATCTTCATCTAAAAGGCTAAAACGGTTGTTGACCCAGACTCCACAGGCTGCTGCCCTGGAAATCATATATAGCTTTGTCATCTGTTCATGTTGTGCTGTCTTCTCATTGAGCATATATCATTCTTTGGAATGCAAGATGGCATCACATGAACACAGGCCCAGGATAGAGAAATAATAACTTCTCCATTCTTGGCTGAAGCTAAAGGTGATATCAAAACAATGAATAATAGTTACCCGACACCCAAATAGTTTTAATTAAAAAAAGTTGCAATGGCAATAACATGATTCAAAGATGTATTTATTTTAATTTCATGGCTCAGTCAGTCTTGGCATTCTGTATTTGAACATGTATGAGAAGTCAAGAGAGCAAACTAATATATATATTTTACAATGACTCAATACTGTATAATTGATCTTTGCCACATTTATTGTTATTATATAAAAATAGCATATTGCTAAAAAAAATCTTGAATGGATTTCAGCTAGCTGCCAAAATGTTGTGTATATTGATGTAGTAATTCTAAACCTGAAATAATACATTTATAAAAACTATAGACATATTCTTATAAAAAATCTCAACTTCATTTAAAAATAATAAAACTTTTAATTTAAAAGTGTAAAAACTAAATAAAATAAATGTATAGTCATTTAAAAAATAAAAACTGTAATAGTATCTCAATGATATGATTCAGTGCATACAGGGTTTCTGTTGAATAAAACAATTAAAAAGGCACTGCAAAGAATTAAACCATTTCTCAAGATGACCTTCATAACCAATGAAAGAGAAATGTGTTTGTCAAATGCTCTCAGGTACTACATTAGGCAGTGAAGATGATGATGAAGATGCGACACCAACACCGGATTATGACTACAACTCTACATTCGACTACTATTTGTACAGTAAGTTGCCATGTTATTCTTGAGCACTGGTGAGCATATAGCAGACAGCTGTCCTGAAGTCTTCTGAGGACATGCCAGTCCGTGGTGTGATGAGATACATAATACTGGACGGATGGACTTACAAACAACTTTACAATGGACGACAGCAGATACTAAGAAACAGCACTGAATGCTGCAATTTTTTATTCCATAGATTCATCTAATAGCAGTTATGGATAATGCTAACCAATAGCCGTAGCTAAGAGGAAGTTTTAGCAAGCTTCCATTTGGTCCGGCGACAAGTCAGACAATTCATAAAATCAAATGACTCTCTCTAGAGAACGTGAAGTGTTACCAAATTAAAATGAGTTGCAAATAATGTATATTATCATAAATTTAACTCTTTTGTTGTTTCCATTTCAGATGGCACGTCAATTATTAACTATGAGATGTTCGAAATTCTCCACGATACTAAAAATCAAGGAACTACGGTAAAGTGGCATACACTCTCTATTGTTATGTTATCCACAGGCATTTCATTTCTAAAAGCCTGATTAACCACCTTCATTTTTTTCCTACTTGTGACAATTGAAATGAAAAGGACTAAATTGGCTGTGATTGTCATGGCATAAAGTGAAAGAATGAATAATTAAACTGACTCGTAAAAAGGAAGGATGACAGGTAAGATGCAGAGATTTGCTAGAACAAAAACAGGTCAGGAACATCTTTTGAACGAGCAATTGTTTGATGGCTTTGATTTACCAAGAATGCCGCAGGCCAAATAGGAAATCAAGAAACAAACAGTCTCAATGTCTGACTGGGAAAATATCCGTACTGACTGCTTAATGAATGCTTGCTTCTTTTTAGGATTCAGTGTCAGTGTATAGACACTATGGAATATTAGCAGGGCTGCTGGTGCTGCACATCTGCCAGCAAACATGAAAATCAGCTATGGACCAAACAAAAGTGAGTTTATTCACTGCCTCTTATTCATCTTTCCTCTATGATGCATTACAGTACATTCACAGCCTGGAGTGACTGTTATTTTCTTAGAAATGCATTGTTCATCATGCATAAATCGATTTATATTTAGTCCCAGCTATCTATCACAGAGACTGATGAAATCTCTATTAGGTGCACCATTCGGTACAGTTAACATATCATAATAGCTACAGGAGTGTGATCATTTATTATTGTGCTTCATGTCAGATAACAGTGTTACAGTAATTTCTTCCATGTTTTGTTTTATATTTCAAAGATACCGATGTGCTGATCATCGAAGAGGAAGGACCAGAACATCCTCTTTTTTGCAGAGCGACATCAATACTGATATTTTCACTGAATTAAAGCTTTGGAAAAAAGAAAAATCTTTCTACTAAATGTATCTGTGTGGTTCAAGGCAGTTGAACTTTTTATATGTGATTTGAAATGATCACAGATTTTATGCTGTTTTAGATGCTATACTGGGTCTATTAATTATCCAACAATCATTATCTGAGAAGCTTTTATGAAACTGTAACCATCATTTTCACTTTTGCATAAAGGATGTAATAAAAAATATATATATATATATATATTTAATATATTGCAGTTTTTACTAATTGCTTTCACAGCTCGGCATGATTAACAGCAAACTTTATTTATATATTTCACAAGTTCTTAATGAGGTACTAATATATAAGAGAAACTGAATTATATAAGCAAATAAACATTCTATCAGGGAAAAAAAATATTACAAAACGATGAGGCTAAAAGCACCAAATAGCAGGGTTATTTTAACTAAATGAAATAAAATACATTTTATTTTATACATATTTATTTTAAGTATAACAAAAATAGTCTTTGATATAAAAAAATTATAATAATAACAATAATATGAGACATGCATGTATGTGCTTTTTGCAAATTCTAATCATTACTGATTTATTGGGTGTAGTTTATTAAACAAAGCTAAATGTCTGACCTTTGACCTTTTTTTTTTTTTTTTTACTGATGTCACACATACTTCTTTAATTAGCATACACTATAAATAACATTTGTCTCATTTAGACAAGTCCCAGGGCTCAAGCTGCTCATTAAGCGTCAGTCTGCCTGCTGCACAAATATGCACTAACATGTCTGACAGTTTCCTGAGCAGACTGCAGTATTCTCTGTTCTTGTCTCAGCGACATGAGACAGGGTCACCTTGCATCTCCAAGCAATAACTGACCCAGGAACAGCACATCACTCAAATTATAGAAATGAAGGGTTAGTTGTGTTAAAAGAGGTTGGTATTAACCACTACAGTATGAACCCACACTCGAAAGGTTTAGATAGTAACAGCTGGAGCTTGTCATTAGCTTATGCAAAAAATAAAAAATAAATACAAGTTGCCACATAAGAATTATGAATTAATATCTAGTTCTTTTGCCCAAAACAATGATTTGATATTTATTTTACCTTTTGGTTTTTCCCTTTTCATTAATTGTTTCATATTTCTTTAAAATATTCCTAAAATAGATGGCAACTTACCACATATCCGCCTTATTTTTAACGTTAGGCAAGAGCGGGAGCATCCAACGCTTACTGCACATTGTTATTCTTCCACTCATTAACCTATAGCGACTAATGAATCGGAAATCTCACACATTCTTACTTCGGCGGTAAAAAAAAAATAGGCTAAGTGGATAATGTAACACAAAGGGGCATGTTGTCACAAACAAAAGTACACGTGCATCTCAATAAATTAGAATGTCATGGAAAAGTTAATTTATTTCAGTAATTTAACTCAAATTGTGAAACTTGTGTATTAAATAAATTCAATGCACACAGACTGAAGTATATAGCTTAAGTCTTTGGTTCTTTTAATCTTTTAAACCCCTCCAATTCACTATCTGAACAAATTAGAATACTTCATAAGACCAATAAAAAAAAAAAAAAAAAAAACATTTTTAGTGAATTGTTGGCCTTCTGGAAAGTATGTTAATTTACTGTATATGTACTCAATACTTGGTAGGGGCTCCTTTTGCTTTAATTACTGCCTCAATTCGGCGTGGCATGGAGGTGATCAGTTTGTGGCACTGCTGAGGTGGTATGAAAGCCCAGGTTTCTTTGACAGTGGCCTTCAGCTCATCTGCATTGTTGGGTCTGGTGTCTCTCATCTTCCTCTTGACAATACCCCACAGATTCTCTATGGGGTTCAGGTCGGGCGAGTTTGCTGGCCAGTCAAGCACACCAACACCATGGTCATTGAACCAGCTTTTGGTACCTTTGGCAGCGTGGGCAGGTGTCAAGTCCTGCTGGACAATGAAATCAGTATCTCCATAAAGCTTGTCAGCAGAAGGAAGCATGAAGTGCTCTAAAATTTCCTGGTAGATGGCTGCGTTGACTGTGGACTTCAGAAAACACAGTGGACCAACACCAGCAGATGACATGGCAGCCCAAATCATCACTGACTGTGGAAACTTCACACTGGACTTCAAGCAACATGGATTCTGTGCCTCTCCACTCTTCCTCCAGACTCTGGGACCTTGATTTCCAAATGAAATGCAAAATTTACTTTCATCTGAAAAGAGGACTTTGGACCACTGAGCAACAGTCCAGTTCTTTTTCTCCACAGCCCAGGTAAGACGCTTCTGACGTTGTCTCTGGTTCAGAAGTGGCTTGGTAGCCCTTTTCCTGAAGACGTCTGAGCGTGGTGACTCTTGAAGCACTGACTCCAGCTTCAGTCCACTCCTTGTGAAGCTCTCACAAGTGTTTGAATCAGCTTTGCTTGACAGTATTCTCAAGCTTGCAGTCATCCCTGTTGCTTGTGCACCTTTTCCTACCCAAATTCTTCCTTCCAGTCAACTTTGCATTTAATATGCTTTGATACAGCACTCTGTAAACAGCCACACCTTTCAGTAATGACCCTCTGTGACTTACCATCTTTGTGGAGGGCGTCAATGTTCGTCTTCTGGATCATTGCCAAGTCAGCAGTCTTCTCCATTATTGTGGTTTCAAAGAACAAGAGATACCCGGAATTTATACTGTAGGGATGGTCATTTATTGAAACTCAAATGTAAATATTCTAATATTTTGAGATACCGATTTTTGACTTTCATGAGCTGTAAGCTCTAATCATCAAAATTAAAACAAACAAAAAAAAACTTTTGAAATGTCTTACTTTACATGCAATGAATCTAACATATATGAAAGTTTCGCTTTTTGAAGTAACTTTTTCAGATTCTAATTCATTGGGTTGCATCTGTATGCTTTTTTTTTACTGCCCATACAGAAAAAGTAGAAATAAAAATTAAATTGGATATTAATATTAATTAATTAAAAAGTGTGACAAATGCTAAGTGTGAATGTAAAAATACAATAGGCTGTAAAATATAGAAACAAAGAAAGAAAGAAGCGCTCTCGGATGCCCCCCGCGGCGCGTGACATCTCTCCATTCACGCGCGAGCTGATGGATGAGAGAGATGCGTGATCTCATCATATATTCAATGCGTTCTCTCGATACCACTGGAGACCTCACGAGTAGCGGTGCTACTTAAAGAACACCCACCTACACCACATTTTTGTCTTTGACTTTTTCCTTTGAGCACGCAGGCGTGAGATGTTCGCAGGATAAGGATGAATTCGTTGGCAGTATCGGTGTTAAAACAGCTGCTTCCGTTCTCAGCTCTGGATGCAGCAGATGATTGTGTTGTAGCACCGACTGCTGTAAGAAACTGTGATGTTTCTTTCCCGTAAGCGCTCTTATTAGCACAGTTTTGATCTGTGATTGAAGATGCCGAGGTTCCAGCATTTAAACAGCACTAGTATACCAAATCACAATTATGAATGGAGCTACGAATACTACGACGACGAAGAACCTGTGTCTTTTGAGGGACTCAAAGCACATCGATGTAAGTGTTTGCTGCATTTAGTCCATTATAGCTTGATGTGTTTCCTCCAGTTTGTCATCTTTTTCTTTGGGAGCATGGTAAGATATTGCGAGATGAATGTTTAAAAAAACAAACAACAACAACAAAAAACCTACTTTAAAAATGTGTAATGAAAAACAAAAGTTTATCCAGCACACAGTACTGTAATAGACAATTATGCAAATGTTTATGTAAATATAAAAAATGTATGCCTAAATATAATTGTTGATAGCTACACTGTGTATTATGACATTAAAACGTAGCATTTATATATTATGACATTGTAAGTATGTACGTGTGTATATATATATACACATACACACACACATATATATATATATATATATATATATAAATATATATAAATACATATATAAAATCACATAAAAAGTAGCATTGCTTTCTATATGTAGTAACCTTGTCAGTTAAAAAAAAAAAAACTGTAAACATGAATTTATAGATTATATAGTGATAAAATATTTTTTTTTTCACATTTTATGTCCCATTTTAAGTCATTTGGGGTAATGCAAGTAGAGACAGTAACAGAAAAAATTCAGTTGCATTTTTAGGTCACTCAGCTTTGTTTCCTCCTGCAGATTCCATTGTGATCGGCTTTTGGGTGGGTCTTGCAGTTTTTGTTATTTTTATGTTTTTTGTTCTGACTCTTCTGACCAAAACAGGAGCGCCACACCCAGAGTAAGTATATATTTTAATATTCTGTGAAATACCAGTTTTGTTTATTAGTTGTAGCAAGGACAGTACAGAACAGACCAAACAAAAGTGCAGACAGTGTAAATTCCCAATAGGTCAATTCATCTCTGCCATATCTGCACCCCCAGCACGATGCACTGGACCAAGCCAGTGTTTCAGCATGTTTTTTCAGGTTCACGCTGCCTGCATTTTGGCCACCTAGCTGCCTCATTATCCTTAGATTCAGAGCTCTCTCTCTCTCTCTGTGTGTGTGTGCGTCTCTGTCCGTGTTTGCGGCCTCCCTCACTCTCATTAGCTCTCTGCTAGGTCAGTGTCTCCGATGTAACACTTCTTTAGACCAACAAAGATACTTTTCAGGAAACTTTGATTAAACCAACAACAATCTGAAATCTTGGTCCAATTAGCATAAATTCTAGCAACTTTAACCTTCATAAACTCAGAAATATAGGCACCGCGACAATCATTTCATGCTGTTTTAATCCAATCTATCCTTGCATCTGTCTTGTCGCATGCTCATGTTTATTAATGCTCACAAATGCACCCATATGCATGCACATACACAAACACAACAATTATCTCTGTCTCTGTTCTGGTAACCAACCAGAATTCATTTAAAAGCAAATTAATGCCCAATAATGCCCTCTTTCTACATTCAAATGTATTGGCAAATATTTCTAAGGACGTTTATTGTATGTAATTACACTTAGTTATAATAGTGCAGCACTATTAGTCCCCAGCCTCTGGTCTAATGGAGCAGTTGGGAAGCTCAGGGGCCGGGCTGACAGTCTGTTTAGTGCTCTTTTAATTAAACTGCTCTATAGATGTGAGTCATCCATTAACACGGACCAACAGAAACCTCTTACACTCAAGATCATTGAAAAGAGAGGATAGGAATATGTGCTCCCCCACATACACACACACACACACACACACACACACACACACACACACACACACACACACACACACACACACACACACACACACACACACACACACACACACACACAGAAGAAGGATAGAATATAAGATGAGGGTACTCCCACACTCCAGAAGCACCGGTGCTCATTTCACCTCTATTAGAAAAGGGAAATAAAGCTGTTTAAACCTGGTGATGAAGCTTTGAGTCCAACGCTCCTGTCTCAATCCCACAGGGCCGCAGAGCCTTATGAGAAACGACTGCGTCTGACAAGCTGCGCTGAGGGTCTGGGCCGCCAACGTGAGGCAGACAACCGAACGAGTCTCTCTCGACCATTGCTGGAAGAGTCCCGGTCTTTTTTTCACTGTTACATAAACGAAGAAGAACGAGAAGGAGGCAGGGCCACTGTTGGTGCCGCCCATGGACGTACAGGCAGCGGCGACTCTAGAGACCAGGTGGAAACGGTCGGCCTAGTCGTGCAAAGCATGGTCATGGACACCAGGGCGGAACGAGAGGCAGCGCTCTTGGCGCATTTTAACATCCCCAACTTCGTGAACTCAGAACTGAACTCTGCGTTGGGGGATGAAGATTTACTACTGGGCGATCCACCAATCATAATGGAGGAGGCCCGTCCACGCTGTACCCATCATATCATTGACTAAACCACCAGTTTAAAGATGGCCTTTTTCACTCATTATGGCTCCATTATTGTCTTCAGCTCAGCCTGTGATCTCTAAAAGTGAAGAGCGATGGTGTTTTGCTTCAAAAGCTCTGCTTTTGCAGGGCACGCTTTAAGGCTGAGCTATTTTCTGACATCTGGGGTCTACAGTGACTCATGATGTCAGTCTGCAAGATAAAAAAAGTGAGAATGCACGTATGGGATTTGGCGAATGTGTTCTTGACAGTGTGTCTGAAAGACTGTTGGGAGAAAATGCCAGATATTTAAAGAAAAACAATGAAATCAAGGACAAGGATGTTGTTTCCGGTTGTAGGAAGACATTCCAGTAGATTGCAATGCCTTATTGGTTCATACTTCATTTCAACTATCAGCATGATTCAAAAATCTCTTGATGTGCAATAGGAAGATGCTTTATGCAGCACTGTACTCGTGCAGCCTAATGGCAAAATTACAACAAATTGCCTGGTTCTCTAACCTTGTTGTGTGAGCAAATGCCTGAGTAGAAAATAGCTCGCTTTCTGCACCTGTCAACCGAATCAGTGGCTTTCTGCAGAATGTCTGCAGTATACTTGCATACTAACTCTCTGTAATTGTCTGAATACAGCTGTCTGAGCTGCCGGAGCAATTGAATATTTCAGTTCTGTCTCCCATTTTATTGAACACCTACATGCCAATAAAATTTAGTGCAAAGCTTCCCCTGGAGAAACTTTCACATAAATCCACACCTGAAAGAAAGTTCACATTATACAGCTTGTGTTATTACTTTTTGACCCGACCTTTCAGCTGACAGATGATAAAATGGGAGAAAAATCAAATAGATGTACTTTGAGGGGCCAATATAGAGAACAGAATGTCTTTTAACGTGGATTAGAAAGTTGCTACTTAGCAACCACTCAGAAAACCTTAGCGACCACTTAGCAATGTCCTGGCAACAACTGAGAACACTCGGGTGACGAGAAAGCATCACTTATTTCTTCAGAAGTAAGAAAAAAACAAAACTATAATATATATATATATATATATATATATATATATATATATATATATATATATATATATATATATATATATATATAAAGTGTTTAAAATACTGTTGTAGTTTATAGTACAGAATTATGAGATCACATACAATGTTTTGACCTTTTTAAAATTCAGGCCGATTATTACTATTATTACAGAACATGTCATTATTATCTATCAACCAAATAAAAACGAGCACTGATGAAAAATTTGCCTGAAGGAAAAAGAAAAAAGAAATGACACAATTTACAGAGTGACATTATTTCACCTTCACATTTGCAGAAAAATAATTAATAATTTAGACAGGTGACAGCTAAGGACAGCTTTGAACTGACATCAGAAGTTACAGTACCTGAGGATTGGCAGGTTTCCAGTACAGCATTTATTCTGAATCATTATTAGAATTTCTTTTTTTCTGGTTATGCAAGTTTTTGAAAGGCAGTGATTTTGCTTTTATCAGGTAAATTTGCCACTTAAATTCTTTATACTCCACAAACTCTTCTCAAATGTATACGGTGTGCCCAATTAAGTTATATTTTGTCAGGACTCTTGGTTTATAAACAGTGCTGCATGCTGATCAGCTCTTATCAATTATCACACAACACTGCAGCTCCATCTCCAGTATGGTTGCCACCTTTAGCAAGGCAAAATAAGGGACACCCATTCACCCATTTGCTCTAAACCTGCATAAAGTTCTTTCTTCTGTTGAACACAAAAGAAGATACTTTGAAGAATGTGGGTAACTAAAAAGCGGCTGGTCCTGAGTAACTTCCATAGTTGAGAAAAAATACTATCAGAGTCATTGGGTACCAGAAACTGTTAGGTTACCCACATTCTTCAAAGTATCTTCTTTTATGTTCAACAGAATAAAGAAATGATAACAGGTTTGGAACAACTTGAGGGTGTGTGAACGATGGAAAAAAAAAATTGGGGGGTTAACTGTCCCTTTAAGTCAGACAGTCCACCGTGTGCAACTGAATGTTTCTTTGCAAACAGCGCGTTCATCATTAGTTACTGGACACATCCATAGATTACGTTTCCATTCAGCCCTACATCTGGAGAGCCTTGTGTTTAACGGGCAGATGTGAGCTCCTAGATGTTTTAAATCGCGCAGGTTTTAAGCGCGTACTGCGCTCGTTTGAAGGGCGTTCTGGAGACTCCGTCGCTATGGAAACAAAGACGCCAAAATGCAATCACGCGCAAATGAGCTTCTCTAATAATACTTCTTATGAAATTGATTTAATTATAATTGCTATTAGTATTATAAACAGTGCAAAATACTTATTAATTCATTCAAAGAGCAAATGTGCCTTTGTAAAATACGGGACAAATCGCGTCCCGTACTGATTTGATACGGGACGCATAATTTTACCTTTAAATACGGGACGATTCCGTATTTTAAGGGACGGGTGGCAAGATTCTCCAGCCACTCACGCAATTTATGGCCCCGTTTACACTGTCAGTTAAATGTGACCTAATTCCGATTTTCTTGCTCATATGTGACACAGATCGGATCTGTTCTATGACAGTGTAAACAGGGGAAAAAAGCATGCATCGGTTTCAGGCCTCATTCATATGTGGAAATAAATCGGATATGTGGCAATGCGACTGTACTGTCTCAATGTTATCTATCAATAGCCTAAAAGAAAAGAGGGAATAATCACTCACAGCACTTCGTTTAACTGCTTTTGTAGCTTTAATAATCAGTTTATTTGTAATGTACACACTGAAGTGATTTTTACATTTGATAATTTGTTTTTCGTAGACTATATGAATGCTTTTGTTGAGATGTAAAATGATAAAGGTAATGCATTATTTGTTTCTTTCTTGGCTATTTGTTGCTGTTTTTTTTCCCTTCATCTGTTTTTATTTATAATAGGGAAGATAAAATAAAAAACAGCTATATTGTGATTATTAATATGGTAGCCTAATTATTAATAAGAAAGGAACTGGAGGAAAACTTTAATCCTTCTCATAATCAACCTTGCTGACTCTATATAGCAATCATTTTTTTGTACATCATTTTGAAGGTCTTTTAATCAAATTTTTCAAATTTGCTCGACTTGTTTTGTCAGCACAGGTCACATTATTCTCGGGAGGAAACACCTCCTGGAGGTGCAAAAATGATAACAATGCATGTGGGATGTTTCAGATGGTATGGCAAGTGTAAACGGACAGCAAAAAATAAAAAATAAAATCCGATATAGGCAACAAATGGGAATTGAGCATCAAGACCTGCAGTGTAAACGAGGCCTATGTTCTTTAGTAGTTTATTAGCATTCAGACCATGTCCTCTGAGCCAGCACTAAAGCGAGTAATAAATCATTATGTCTTCAGTATTTGTTGTGCAAACGTACTTTTAGGTTGAGCTTTTGAGTTCAGCATTTTTATAACTCTTATGTGGGTGGTGAATCAACAACAATTTTACTGCCGTTTGTTCAGCTTTTCTGGATTCTGCTCAAGCGGATGTTGTAAAAACAATGGAGCAGCAAAACAGGACAAAATGTGCAAATAATAATTAACTTTAATACAAAATAACATTTGGATTTATGCTACAAATTACTAACACCAAATTGTTTGTATTTGATGTTACACACCCTGCATGTTCCTTGACAATAATTAAATAATGTTTTTACAATATATACTTATAAATATTCCAACAGATTTAAATCAATGATAAGTTCTGTCACAGGAATTCAGCTAGCCAGAGACAGAAATTTGAGTGTTCTGAGTGGTGCAAAGACAGCTCAGGATCGGAGGGGCAGGTATGTGTGGGTGGTGGTGGAGGTGTGTTCGGGGACAGGAATGACTACACCCTGTCTCTGGAGTTCACGAAGCACATCCAGTATGGAGTCCAGCTCCAGTCTGAAGACCTCCAGCTCTTTAGCCCTGCCTTGAGCGAGTCTCTTCCAGCGCTCCACCTCACCCTGCTGCTCTTGTTCCACCACCCGTTGTGTGTCTGCAATCACCTGGAAACACAACGCCACCTGACATTAGTGCACTCAATCATAGTGCAGAGGTTGTCAATCAACAGACTGCGGTTGAGATCCATTAAAAACAACTATATACTGTATAACACTCATGTTGAGTGCTTAGGGTCAGTTTAGAGTCATTAAGAATGTTTGTTTTTCAAAGAAATCAAATATGCTCATCAAGACTGCATTTATTTGATCAAAAATACAGCAAAAATACAGTAATATTGTAAAATATATATACAATTTGAATTATTTCAATATGTTTTAAAATGTCATTTATTGCTGAATTTTCAACATCATTACTCCAGTCTTCAGTGTCACATAACCTTAAGAAATCATTATAATATGATGATTTACTGCTCAAGAAACATTTCTTGTTGTTATCAATGTTGAAAGCTGCTTAATGTCTTTTTTCAGGTTTCTTTGAGGAGCAGAAAGTTAGCAGAAATAGAAATTCTAAATCTCTTTGCTGTAACTTTTGATCAGTTTAATGGATCCTTGCTTAATAAATGTATTACTTTGAAAAAATAAAATAAAATCATACCGAACCAAACCTTTAAATTTAAGTGTATGTATAGTGTGTGTAGGTGTGTGTGGGAGTGTTACCTGCTGAAGCTGTTTCTCACGCTGATTATAACGGAGCTCCATGGACTGAATCTTCTGCTCCAGGATAGTGAAGTGTTTTAGTTCAGGACTGTGAGCTTCTTTGGCCTGTTTCAGCTCTTCCAGAAGCTTAGACAGCTATTGACATACACATTACAGGGAATAATGAGGAGAAAATTAAAAATCCTGTGTTTAAAGAAGAATGGAAACTGAATCACTAAACCTTGGTGTCAAAGTCTCACTGACTACCTGATTCTGCAGAGTTTCCTCTCTAATCTTAGACAGAGCCAGAGCATCTTTGGCTCCCTGAAGCTCCTTCACTTGCCCTTGTAAATGCTGCACTATGATCTGAAAAGAGAAATTCAGAATTTGAATTACAAGATGCCTTTATTCAAAGTGTTTTACAATTATATATATTTTTTCTTAGCAAACAAACCCATGACCTTGATGTTTCTAGTACCAGGCCAAGGCAACACTTAGCACCAAATAAATGCACATAGCCATATAAATATCTGTTGGAGTGACCGACCTCCTGTGTGTTCACTTGATTGGTGAGTTCAGCGACTTTGGAGGAGGAATGCTCAAGGGCATGGCAAGCCAGGAGGCGTTCAATCTCATTATGATGCTCAGCCTTGACCGAGGCAAGCTGCTTAGCATTCTGCTCCTGAAACCTGAAAAAAGGAGAAATTATTATAATGTACTTAATGTGTGTCATTAATTGAGATTAAAAGATGACTGATTCTGAATAATAATGTTACTGAAAATTATATACATTCTTTACATCCTACAGTGCATTCCAATTCTTCATAGTTTCTATGTTATATAATAAATGTTATTATATATATATATATATATAATAAATGTTATTATATATATATATATATATATATATATATATATATATATATATATATATACACACACACACACACATCCAAAATAAAAGTTTTTGTTCACATAACATTTGTGTACTGTTTATTTATATATATATATATATATATATATATATACACACACACACACACACACACAAATGCAGTATATATTTTGAAAATATTTACATGTATATATTTATATTATATATAAATATTTAATATATACACATGACATTTTTTTCTTTAATATATACATGTATGTGTATTTATATATACTTAATAAATATAAACAGTACACTCAAATGCTATGTAAACAAAATTATTTTGGATGCGATTAATCATTTGTCAGCACTAATACACACACACACACACACACACACACACACACACACACACACACACACACACACACACACACACACACATTTCATTTTAGAACCATCATATTTTTTGCAATCCAACAATAGTTTGACAATCAAGCACATTTAAGCCACTCACCCCCAACTGCCTGTATCTTATTGTAAAGTATAGAAAATTATATTTTATTTCTATTTTAAAGTTCATTTGTAAAAATAAATCACTAAAGTCATTTATCATCATTTGTTGTGCTGAATATTTATGCTGAATTAACTGTTGGGATGATGGTGGAATTTATTTTCTGTTTTTTTTTTTTTTTTCGGCTTGTGGAGTCGGCAAGCTCAAATTTCGTGAAGAAAATTGTGGAATTTGATTTCTTGTAGCAGGGCTCTGTGAGCTATTGTTCATCTTTTGTTCAGAACACTTAAAAGGTTCTGTAAAAGCTTTATAAAAAAAATGACTGAAGCACTCCAAACGACTTTACCTGAGGAGCTGACTCTGTGCATGTGCGACTGCAGCCTGCAAGGAAGATTTCTCTTGTTCTCTCTGTATCTCCAGCTGTTCCAATTTCGTCCTCAAACTATCATTCTCCAGTTGCACCTCTGAGATGTGTGATCCTGAGAATGCTCCGGGATGGTAGTCTTTCTCATCTTGGGTAGGGGGGAAAGTCTCAGCTGTAGGTTTTTTGGGCTCTTTGGCTGCACCCAAATGTCGCTTGGGCTCATTGGTGGCGCGATCGAAGCCAGGACCTGACAGCATGGTCCTCCTCTCCCTCTGCAGGCGCTCTACAGTACGGCTCAGCTCTTGAATGGTGCGGCTCTTGGAGCTCAGTTCCTGGTTCAGTCTCTCAATGCGGGTTCCTTGTGCCGCCTCTGCATGGAGCTGGTGGCGTGAGGGGCTGCGGGCAGGCTTTTCTGCTTGCGTCAAAGACTGGGCCTGGTGGAGTTGTTCTTGCAGAGAGGCCATCTCTGCCTTGAGGGAACTCTCTTGCTTCTGATGGGCCTTCTTCACTTCCTCCAGCTCTGTTTTCAACCCCTGGGTTTGTGACTCAGACAACTCTGATGAGATGACCTGATTGCTCTGGCTCTTCTCAGCCAAACGCTGCTCCAGATCTGAGATCTGCTGTTCGTACTGCAGCTGAAGATGGCGAGAAGAACACATACTGTATCAAATGCAGACATATTTAATTGAGCTGGCACAAAATAACACACTGCTCAAAAGTAACAATTCACTAAAATGGACAATTTGAACCGATTCATTATAATGAACCAAACTTACTGACTCTACAGTCTTTATGGAATAATAAAATGTGCATTAAAATAACTATGATATTTACAATATTGTTTTATTTTTATTTTAAACTATCATTCAAAACTTTGGGGTTAATACAATAATAATAATAATAAAGTATACTTTTATTGTTACGAAAGACTTCTATTCCAAATGAAATTTTCATTCATCAAAGAATCATTAAAAAATGTATCACAGTTTCCATAAAAATTGCATTTTAAAATGATTTCATAAGGATCACGTAACACTGAAGATTGCTGAAAACTCAGCTTTGTCATGAAAGGAACAAATTACATCTTGAAATATATTCAAATAGAAAATAGTCTTTTTAACTGTTATAATATTTCATAATATCACAGTTTTTTGATTAATGCAGCCTTGGTAAAAATAAGAGACTCAAAAACATAAAAAAATGTATGTCCCTGAACCTTTGAACAGTAGTGTAGTGTGTTTATCAGCAAATATATAATATTTATTCAGATTATCACCATGCCTTACATGGCATTCACATAGCAGTTTCTATTTCTAACATTTAAGTCATGTGGGCACAGCAGGGTTTAGAAATGAGAGAAATGATGCCATTCTGACAGCACACTCAAAGACCAGTGCAAAGGACTTTAAATAGAAACCTAATTTCCTCTGTAAACCTTTTTTTCTGGAAATAGATTGATCCAGCTTTGAGGCTCTGGTAAATAACATGCTTGGAAAAAAGATAAGTAGTTTGAGTTGCTTTCTCCATTACTAATTACGAACGAAAACACTGCACTTCAGTCAGTGTGCTCAGAGTCACCAACTACCAATAGTTCAAACTTGTTTTGATTTTATAGATTGTACGGATTGAACGGTGCTTTTAAACTAAATTCCTCTTGTACTAAATCTGAAATAAATACTTTGATTCTGTGATACTGTTGTTCCATTGTTCTGAGACTGCGTTTGGCTGCTTCATCGCGGCCCTCTAGCTCCGCCTCCAATCGATGGACACGTCTCTCCAACAGAGCTGCAGTCTGGGAGGAATGAGGGGCAGTTGGGGAACGAACATCTAATCCATTATCTTCTGTGCCGGTAGACGCAGCGGCCAAGATCAGGGCTGGCAGGGAGTTTGGATGCCTGCGTTTCAAGAGCTCTTCCATCTGTTTGAGCTGAGACAGGAAATGGAAACATGAGTGATAGATGGAACAGAATGCAAGAAGTTCTATTGATGCAGCTAATGTTAATTATTGCAATGCACTCAGGAAACGTAATAGAAATCCATTCATGACTATTTTTAGTATTATTTAATTATTGGATAGATACAGCAGACAGTGGCAGGAAAATTTTAAGGGTTTGGGAAATGCTGCAAGCCAGACTCGAAACCTACTTGAGCAACGCAACTTAAAGAGAATAGAGAGAGTACACTAACCATAAAGCCAATTAAATTGAAAGTTATCAATTTAGTCATCCAGGTGCACATCAGTTAAAGAAAGGAGTTTAACACGAAGAGGAGGTGGTAAACAGAAAGTGCTTAGAAAACCGACTATCCAGACAGATGGTCTGTTACTCACAGACACGGTTGGATAATTCCACCTCTCAGCAAACAGAGCACAAAGACAAACGTGCCCTGAATGAGGTGTACCTGCAGAATGAGACAACAAAATTATGTGGAGAGTCTGTGTCTGACCTGTCGTTCCAGGTCCTGGATTCTTTTAGCTTCACCCGCTCTCTCTTTTGCCTTTCTTTGTTGCTCATTGGCCCTCTTGCTGACCTCCATTTTTAGCTTTTCCACCTGCTCAGTGAGCCTTTGAGTCTCAGCGGTGGCGGCTCGGAGTCTGGCCGCATCTTTGTCTAGTAGTTCCTGGTTCTCGGCATACCACTGCAGTCTCTTCTTCAGCTCTGTGACTTCCTCTCGATGTTTTTCCTGGAGCATCTTTAGCTCGAAACCTTTATCACCTGCCAAATACATCCAGATGCTTGTTGCTATCAAGATAACAATTACATTGCTGAAAATAGACTGCTGCCATAACGCTTCCACATCTGAAGCTCTTACCTGATGTACAGTCAGCCTGAAGTCTGGCAAGGTCCCGCTCTTTCCTCATCATCTCCAGGTCTACATGCAGGGCTTGTTTCTCCTGTTTTAGCCTGTGGATCTCATCTTGCAGTCGCTCCTCCTTTTTCTACATACAAAGACTTTTGTATTAGGAATGCACCTGAAGTGCTATCTAGGTAGGCAGCTTACTAGGTTTAGGAAAAGCTCTTGACATTACATACTGCAGATCAATTACCTGTGCAGCTTGTACCTGACTTGTCAACTCTGCAATGTTGAAGCTTTGGTCAGCAATGGGTCTCCCTCCAACGGTTCTTTGAATGGTGTTCATATTCAATCGGTCCCTGGGGAATGAATATGTATTACTTTTATATGAGCTATTGCAAAGAACAGCATGAATAGTAACGGCCCGCTGTGATATGTATTAGATCACTCTACCAACACACTTTTAAAGCACTGACCTGGTGAGGGCAAGCTCAGTGAGAAGTCTCTGGTTCTCCATGAACAAAGCCTCCTCGTTTTGTTTGCTTTGAGCTTGGAGCGCTTTCATTTGCAGATAAAGCTTCTCATTCTCCTTTATAGTTAAAATCATCAGAAAGAAGTTTCAGACATGTTTTTCTCTGAACCTATTTGTAGCATATGAATACTAATGACCAAAATGCAAATATATTCAGTGCATGTATTACACTGAATATAGTTCCAGATCAAAAAATTAATTGGAATTGGTTTCTGAAAAGGCCATGAGTTCTTCTGTAATTACAGAAAATGTGAGAAGTAATTATCATCGTTATTCTAAATTCTGGTAATTGTGGTAAGTGTGTCATTTTAAAAGAACTGTGTTTAATTACATGCCTCATTATGCTGTAAAATAATCTAAAAAAATAAGAGACTACTGAGTTATGTGTTGTATCATTCACTGACATTTGTTAGACCTCACCAAAAGAAAACATCTAAGGATAGGGATAAGAAAATGAAACTTACATATAAAATAAATGCATGTCATTAGAGCCATGTTTCAGCATGCCTCATTCTAATATATGCCAGAAAATGAGCAGAGACAGAGAGAGAGAGAGAGAGAGAGAGAGAGAGAGACTTACCTGATGGTAACCCTGAATCAGAGTCTCCTGTTCCTTCATCTCTTTCTCTATCAGCTTGAGTTTCTCTTCAGTCACAGGGTCCGAAGCTTCACCAAAACTCCACTTTCGTTTGTTACTGGCCTCCTCGGCACGGTGTAGCTATGGAATTAGCATTTAACAGTTCAGAACTTGGATAAATGAGGATTGTTTGCTCAGATTTGTGGCACAGTTTTTAGGTGTAGTAACAAAATAATGATGCTCCGGGTGTGTGTGTGTGTGTGTGTGTGTGTGTGTGTGTGTGTGTGTGTGCACTTTGGATGGGTTAAATGCAGAGCACAAATTCTGAGTATGGGTCACTATACTTGGCCACATGTCACGTCACTTTGACTTGTCACTAGTAACTTAAACACATTTTTCAATAGCATAATTTTTTTCTTTTCCATTTAATGCTTTTTTTGTGTGACATTGCTAAATTGCTGTAACATTTGCATAAGCCTTTCAACAGAGTGGGCAGAGATGTGCTGGTCTCCTCTCAGTCAATCTTAAATAGCTTACTTTGGTAAGTCCAATTCATTAAGCTGCTTCTTTTAGACAGGTCCATGTAAATGAACTGGTTACAAAACAGCAACAACAAATAATTTGAATCATTATAAGTTTCATTAAAACAACTGCTTTTTGTGCTGAAAAAAGTAAACATTTAGTTACAGGTAAATATGGCTGTTTAATCACAGTGATTTCACTATGACAGGTAACTGTCATGAAAATAATTGTGATTAATGTTTTAACTATTTTTTGCTCATGTCAGTAAAAATGTAAGGGTTTTATTATTTCACACAAAGGAAGAAAGTTGGAAAAGTCTGGGGGAAACAATTTCATCACCTCCTTTGAAGCTGGTAACCTGGCAAAAACATTTAGGACTATTAGTAGTCAACATTTGAAGTGGATCAAAGTTGTCCTAAATTATAAAAATACCTGTTCTTGTCTTAGGACAACTTTGATGAATTTTTTCGATCCACTTCAAATGTTGACTACTGTATGTAAATGTAAAAGTGAACAGAGCTTGTTGTGCTCTCAGATCAAATTCAGAAAACCTCCCAAGACATGTTAAGTATGGAACATTTACATAACACTACTGCATCCGAAAGGGCATTTAAAATCATTAATGAATTCT